>CANTUS010000004.1:5000000-6250000 GCA_947683365.1 Euphorbia pulcherrima
GTTGAGTAGGTCAGCGAGAATGAGAAAATTGTGAAAAGCTAACAGCAAAAGGTAAGGACACTTGATTTTATCTTGGTTTACCAACACGTGCTTACCTCCAATCCTAAGAGAGTGTCTTGACTTCAATTCACTAAGTTCAACTCTTTTACCCTACGCGGAGAAGCCTTTCACAAATGGTTCCCAATTACAAAGACTACCCTCCTCTCTATAATCTAACCTTGCTGAGTAGAATACCCTCTTCTACCAAGCTTTAACTCACAAAATTCCCAAAAAGAATATTGTAGAGATTAACTTATAAGTGTGTTGATTCTACTTACAATCAGATATACAATGACGTGATCTATCTAGAATAATTATCTCTCTAACAGATTTTGAAAGCAGATGTATGCTTGCTTTCGTTGAAATTGAAATTCGCTAAGCTAGAATTTTGACAAAGTTTTTAGCTTCAGAATTTCTTGGTGTAATCACCAAGTTCAAAATGTCTTCCTTGAGCTCCTTTTATAGGCGAAGGTCTTTAAAGTAGCCGTTGTGAACTTACTTGTCTTCATCTATAATTTATGCCCGTTGTAAAAAGAAAGTGCGCCGTTCTGAGATGAATTCCACCCGTTAGGGATTTGAATTCATCCGTTGAGAGCTGGAATTGATTCGTTGTGAGACAAAATCAATTCATTGCGAAATTGTACTTCTGGTCTGCCGGCAATGAAGATTTCCATTAGAGAGAAAGAGCGTCCTGCTACGTGGCGAATTCCCATTCCTCTGATACTTTGACGTCACAGATGCGCTCACTGGTGCGAGAGACAATGCACAACTTTTTGGCCATTTTGACTTTGTCGCATTGCAGCTTTTCTCCCGACATTTTAGGAATTGTTCCCTGCAGCTTTTTGTCCTTGTCTTCTGTTATTCTCTGATTTCAAAGTTGCCCTTTTTGTCTTACGTTAACCTTTGCAAAAATGACAACACAGAGAATATTCTATTTTCTCTAGGTGTAAGGTCAGCACGTAGTGAACATCAGCAAAGATGTAAATATGTAAAGCTCGCTAAGTAGTTTATTAACTTAGAATAAATTCTAATCAAAATTACTCAAGACAAACTGAGCTAAGCTACACATATTTATTAATCAATCATGTTTAGTTACTCTACCCTTGAGTACTTTAACAACATGCTGACTAATATATACTTTACAACTTAGCATCGGTACTGATTTAATGAACTATAACTAAGCGTAATTGACATGACCAAAACTACTAGCTTTTATTGAATTACCCTAACTCAAGCTATGTCCAACAATAACAAAGAAGAACCCCACCTCACCACAGTCGAATATAAACTCAAACTTGTGACCTCTAGAATATCAGTTTCAGGCTCAACCACGAAGCTTAGACTTTTACCACAAAACCCAACTTTTTTTATACAAATACTTGATTCCGACCGGACTGGTAATAGTTTTATTTATTGTATATATTTATATATTATATTTAATAATTAATTGAGTTTTTATATTTTAGCTTACTCTACTATTAGATTTGACTATAATAATTTTTTTTGTTATATATCAAATAATTCAAGTAGATACGGTAACTATATATAAGATTTAAATATATTTGTATAAAATATATTTTTTAATTTTTATGTAGCTTGAATGATATTGTCCACTTTGGCGCTTTCAGGGCCAATCTTATAGCTTTAAAATGCGTCATTTGAGTTAAGGCCTTTAAGGCCCTGTTTATACACAAACTCAGTGAATACACGGAGAGCGATGTGAGATTTCAATCCTAACAGTTTCAATATTTTAAAAGCAAGAGTTTTAATTGTTGCATACATGTGTTAGCATATGTATGAGAGCGTGTAAATTTGACGTACTGGGAGCTCATTATAATTTCCCTAAATGGAGAATAAAATCTGTTGTCCCATTTCACGTTTTTCACTCAATTTTTGTCATGGGTCCATTTTTTCCTTTTATTTTATTTACTTAAAATTTGAAATTAATTTTTATATTAACACATGTATAATTGATGGACACATGGTGGGCAGGAAGTGGGGAATATAGAAGGGGACACAATAATGGGGACGAAATATTTGAAATCCGTTAAATAGAGTCAAATATGATGTCCCAAATTAGTGTCCAATTTCATGTCCCTCCATTCATCATTTGACATATAACATATTTGTAGGAGAGATAAATTGTAAAAGAATAAAATAATAATAAAATCAGACACGTGTCAATATTTGAATGGATGACATAGAAGGGGACGCCAATTTGGGGACAACAGATTGGAATCCGGGTTAACTGGTTCGTTTTTGCAAAATAAAATCTGATGTCTTCGTTTTGGTGTCCCCTTCCATATCCCCCATTCAAAATCCAACATGTGGTTGTTTTATTTAATTTATTTAATTTTCTCTCTCCCATGTTTTTAATTTCTCTCTCTTGAAAAACACCACGTGTCGGATTTCAAATATGAGACACCGAAGGAGATACCAAAATGAGGACAACAGTTTTATTCCCGTTTTTGCCAAGTTAAGGAGAGGAAGAAAATCCGCTATTCCCATTTCCCTATCTCCCATTAAAAAATTGACATGTGTTAGTTTTTTTTTCTTTTTTTCTTTTTTAAATTTTCTATCTCCTTTATTTATATTTTCTCTTTCTTAAAACTGTCACATGTCAATTTTTCAATTGGGGACACACAAGGAGATAGGGAAATGGGGACAACATATTCGGATTCTTAAGAGGATTAACTGGACCAATTGTAAATTCTGGATGACATCCAGTGGAATAAAATACGTTGTCCCCAAATTGGTGTCTCATTCCATGTCCCTCAATTCATCCTTTGACATGTGGCATATTTGTAGGAAAGAGAAACGGAAAAAAAATAAAATAATAATAAAAAATACCACATGACAATAATTGAATGGGGGACATGGAATGAGACACCAGGGACAGTAAATTTAAATCCCATCCGGCTATTGAAGTCTAATAAAAAAAGGCTAATGATGGAATAGGCCCATCATACAAATAGAACTAAGAGTATAAATGAAATATGTTGTTAGAAATATAATGGTATGGAAGAACACAAACTATATGAAATATAATATTGAAAGATAGAGAAGATGCAAGTATCAATATATTCTATTGTATATAAATTATGAACAACAAGTCTATATTTATAGACTATTACAGGAAAGTGTACATATTTGAGTTATACAATTGATTCTGAGTAATGGAGGAAGATCTACAAGTGTTATTATGGACGTCAATACTAATTGACATATGTAACATAATATTTAACACTCCCCCTTTGATGTCCATTTATGCGAACGAGACACTGCCTCGTTAAAAAACCTTACCAAGGAAAACCCTATGGGACAAAACATTTGGTAAGGGAAAAAGAGTACAGTGTTTGCTCATCCTATTCGCAAGACAATTGAAGTCTTTGAGATGACACGTTCCAATACTATGAATTAAATTCTTGAAGTTGAGTGTAAAGTCTTGGTGAACAAATATGTTAAATTGTTACAGGATTAGATTTGTTGAATACTGATTACACCATACTTTTCTAGATCACGAGCGAAGATAAATTTGAGTCAAATATGTTTCATTCTATCTTCTTTCATGTAGTCTTCTTTCAAATGAGCAATGCATGCGACAACATTTTCATAAATTGTCCTGGATCTTCTTTGGCTATTAATTTACCGCATGTGTCCAAATTATCTTAATCCATGCATAGATCTTTTCAGCTATACATAATAAAATCTCATTTGCCATACTTTTCCTGCAATTTTGATCCTTGGAAAATTTTCATGTAAATATCATTAGATAACCTGTAACAATATTTATCAAGTGCATAATAACTTTTTCTTTTACTGTCAAAAAGACATTGAAAAAATTATCGCAACTACTACAAGAGAATAAAATAACACAAATTTGCAAAAACATAAACTATAGAATATATATTATGAGAAAGATAGAAAAGATCATGCAAACTATATGTACATTGCCATATTATAGTAAAATATGGTATATAACCATTTTATCTATATTTCATTTATTACTCGGTACAAATATAATTTATTTGAATATCCTTATTTTGAACAACTTCTGGTGTTCGCACTTCAAGTGCTAGTACTTCTGCAGGAAGTGTATTTATACATATATTCTCAATGAGATTATCTTCATTTTCGAGAATTTTTCTTTTTAAAGGATTTTTATCCTTTAAACCAATATGTCATCCACGCTTCATGCGTGTTATAGCGCTATCTTTAATTATTCTTCGGGATTTTCATTTTGCATCCCATTATAGGATCCATATAAATTAAAAATGAAGCATTAGACAAATTTGTATTTTTCAAAATTGTCTTTTTACTTTCTTCCTAATTTTGGAAAAATGTTTTCATCAAAATAAAATTTGCAATCTTTACAAAGAGCATATAATTTTATAAAGGCTCAATTAATCATTGATGAAGATTCATATCCAATATAAAACAATAATCTCCTTAAAGGACCCATTTTAGTCCGTTGTTATATGCACATAAACTGCATAACAAAAAAAACTTTTAGATGAGAAGTAATGAGCTTATGACTAAAGCTAGCTGTAGGGGAAAAATAATCATGATAGCTTGTTGGTCTTAAACAAATTAAGTTGTTGTGCTTGCAATTTTGCATATTCTCGTATTAATGCATAAATGTTTTTTCGCATATTCAATGGTCGTGCAATCAAATATCACAGACGTTTGAAATATAATTCTATCATATCATTTTGAGTTTGAACATATACTACGAGATGTTCAATTTTTTTTTATTTTAATAAACATAGTATCGAGTAACAAAAATTGTTGAAGGCTCTAGAAGAGTCGATATATTATACTTTCAAAGTGAATGAAACAAAATGTTATCCAATATATTGAGTTGAGGGGAATCATATTTTGTAAATGCTCCAGATGAGCCAGAATTAGCGTATCAAGGGGATGAATATTTGTCCAATGCTCTAGAAGAGGTAGTATTAAGGTACTAAAGAAATAAAAAAAATGTTGAATACTCCGGAAGAGCTAATATTATGTGTTAAGGGAACAAACAAATAATTGCATGATCCGAAAGAGCCAATTTTAATCTGCCAATGGGATGATTATCATGAATAATGAATTATATTCCCTATTTCTCACATATGTTTATTGAGTTTTAAATATATTCATGTAAATGAATATATATTATGTTGAAAATGTGAGTGAAGACATTAAAGAATGTCTTTATGTTACAAATATATTTTCAAGTCAATATAAACTATAAACTAGAAGTTTATAGGTTGAGATGCTAAATAAAATTTGGCACAATCGACTAGGCAATCCCGGTTCGATATTGATGAGAAATATTATTGATAATGCACATAGGCATCCACTGAAGAACCTGAAGTTTCTTCAAAATAATGTATTATTTCGTGCTGAGAAAGTGTTATAATTAACTTGAACGATATTGTACGCTTTGGCGTAGTTTACGGCCAATCTCACGGCTTTAAAACGGGTCATTCAAGTTAAGGCCTTCAGGGCCCTGTTTATATACAAGCCCAGTGAATACTCCAAGAACGATGTGGGATTCATTCCTAACACACTCCCTCATCGCGATCGTGCTGATAATGTGATAGAAATATAATGATATGGAAGAACACAAACTATAGGAAATATAATATTGAAAGATAGAGAGGATGCAAGTATTATATCAATATATTCTCTTGTATATAAATTATAAACAAGAAGTCAATATTTATAGGCCATTAGAAGAAAGTGTAGAGATTTGAGTTACACAATTGATTTTGAATAATGGAGGAAGAGTTACAAGTGTTATTATGGACATCAAAACTAATTGATGTATGTAACATCGATATTTAACAAATGCTAATTATTGTTACTTTTTTATTATTATTATTTTGGTAAAGAGAGCTTTAATTTAGTGACATAGGGGTGTACAACACTAAACCAAAACTAAAATTCAAACCAAAACACAAATAAAAAACTAGATCAAATTGAACCAAATTTATTTTGGTTTTATTTTGATTTGTAAAATTCTAATATGTTGGTTTCCACTCGATTTTTGTTTGGTTTTCAGTTTTTGTAACAAAAACTAAACTAAACCTAGTTGATCGCTTGATCGCTCTGATTCATTTTTTCCTATTATGCTATTATTGATCGCTCTCTTGTCTTATCATTTGTTTTCAAATTCCTATTCATCTTTCTTGGTTATTGGTATTGCTTGTTCTTTTGCAAATAAAATGATATTTCGATTTAATTTTCATTATCCAAAATACATGAAATTACGAATAAAGCAATTATTTGTCTTATGAATTGCTAATGTTAGGTCTTCTAAAATTTGGACTCTTATTACTTGAAAAGTCATTTTTAATTGAAAAATAGTTTTCTCTTCTAGCATGAATGTGATAAAATATGAATTGTATGTACTTGAATTGTGTATTTTGTACCAAGTTTATGATGTGATTAATGTCTTGTGGTAGTTAAATACACATGGGATAAAATTTTGATTCATGTCATTTGGATCGATTTGATTTGGTTCAATTTTTGAACCAGATCGAGATTTGCTCACCCCTACATGTGATACAGGTTTTCCATCTTTTCGTAGTAGGATGTCATGCTACTATGTTAATTCGGTGGATGAAACATTTTTTCCGAACAAATTCAATTCATTTGACATTATTTAATATACAAGTTTCCAAAAATTTGCACATAAAATCATTTATAATGAACTAATCTCTTCAAAAAGATAGTTTCTAAACACACCCCGCATAAATGAGAGCTTATGGAATTTTTCATGATTTCCCCATTCAGGCTGAAAATACTATTGCGACATTTTCTGAAGATAGAAAGCAATTCCCTTAAACATTAATAAATGTGAGAGAGAGACTTATAATAAGTACGGAGAGATGGTAATGAAGAAATGCTATAAATTAATTTTTTTTTTTGACAAAACAAAAGATTAGTGTATTTTGTCATATACAGTAGATATTATATTACCCCATGAATAATTGATCTAAATGATTAGCATTTTGATATCGCTTAAATAAAGTATCAAATTCGAGTCCTAACGAATATAAAAAATTCTTATTGAAAGACTCATCTACCACAGTTAAGTGCTCGATCCGGATAAAAGCTAATCAGAGCAAAACTCCAGTGAATCGAATGAAAAAAAAAAATCTCTGTATAATGTGAAAATCGTGAATAATTAGAGTTCAATGATACCAATTCACCATGTCAGAAATAAATTTAAATGATGATTTTTCGAACCAGAAGCTGAAACTGTACACAATTTTCACAAAATGAAACTCACAAACCAAATAGGAAACCGATCCATAGCAGGCCAGAAACAAAATTGGAAAAACGCCTGAAATCTAATTACAATAAACACTGCTTGTAAATTCAATTAGCAAACCCTCAAATCAAATTAGTAACCGAAATATCAATCTCCGCTTAATAAATTAGGAATAATTCAGTAATCGAGTCAAAATGCAGATCGAATGACGGTAATGTGCTTTAGAGGGTGCAAAATATCGGTCCCCCCAGCATGCTGCACGAACTCGGCAGGAGAAAAAGAACTTCCATGGCAAACACAAACGATACTCACGTTGGTTTTCGTGTATCTATAAAGAAACCCGTTCACCGTTTTCCCGTTTGGACCGTTCCCTGTTGTCGATACGCAAGGCATGTAAGGTAGGGGAGAGTTAGTTTGATCCTTAGAAGGAGGTTTCGGGGGCTTGCTTTGGTTCCCAAACTTCTTGTTTTCGGTCAATGGATAGGGTTCGGGTTCTGATCTCGATTGGCTGTTCGGGATGGAGTTTGAAGGAACTACATTTGCAGCATTAGTGTATGCAGGTTCGTCTATGGAAGAATATTCCGAAATGTTCGATATGGTGTGCTCAGGACCGGACTTGGTTTCGGTCATTTTCGAATTATTGGGTTGAGGTTGTTGTTGCATAGGACTTGAAGGGCCCCTGGTATAGGGGCTGTTGCTGCCACCACCTGGAATATACGAGGCCATGAGTTAAATATAGTTGTAGTTTCACAAATTACATTTGATTTCTTACATCTTATATAATCTCAAAACAAACATTCAAAATCCTACGGAAATGGATCTTTCATCCGTATAAAAAAATGGATGGCTCTAATTATTTTTTCAAATAATGAATTCTTGAAAAAATCATATCCAACCATTGTGGAATTGATGGTTCCAACAGTAAAATCCCAATCCATATCCTACATTATAATATTCTTGTTATCTAAAGCATAAAATTAGTTTAATACACATGTCTTGCCTTTTCAAGTGGAGTTCGCGATATTGTTACATGTTTATCTCCTATTAGTTATTTGTAGAAAAGAACAGCATGTTTTCCACACAAAAAAAACAGTTTTGGGTTGGCGAAAGCAATCTGTTAACTTTCAACCTAACCTTATTATGAATATCACGTGAACCAAATAGAAGTTCAAAAAAGTGTTTTTGCACATTTTGATACTTCGTGGAAATGAAATGTTGTAAAACCATAATCATATGTAAATAATACCACGAAAGGATTGTAACCAAAACTTGCAAATGGGCAGGAGCTATTTCTATTAGTAATTAATCCATATCCTAATACAAAATTAAACACACAATCTAATATTTTAAAAGCTAGAACGAGTTTTTTTTTTTAAATAATAGATATATACCTTCGTTGAAAGGGCTCCTATGATCCGACCCGCTAGATGAAGTACAATTCGTTGACCCGTTAGACCCAGATTTTCTATTCCCTCCATCTCCGCTGCAATTCTCCTCAGCACCATACCCATGATCCAGACCCAACGGCACAAACCCGTACCCGACCACCGGCTGGATCTTAACCCCAAACCCGTTTTTCTCTTCCGCACCGGCAGCCCCACCGCCGGCGAGCCAACAAGGCATCACATTCACATTCCCACACGGGTATACAAACCCATTCACCGCCGGCACAGGCGACGAAGTACACGTCGCTGCAAATTTCCCGTCGCCGGTGAAATTGAGATCAGGTCCATTATCTCGTGTCTTAAATTTCTTGCATTCTGGCTCAAAATCATTTGCCTTCAACAATACAGCGTCGTTTTTTGTCAAACCTCTTTTGAGCTGCTGTTTTTTCTTGGCTTCTTGTCTTCTCAACGCATGAATCTCCCTCTTTGTCTTCTGATCCTTAATTTCTTCGAAAGCGGGATCCAATACGGTGGCGTTTTGCTTGCTGTAACTGCCTCCAACGGACAATCCTAAATCCAGCTCTATTGACTCTTCTTCTTCCTTTAAAGCCCAATTGTTAGAACTTGTATTTGTATTCCTCACCATTGCAACACTCTTTTGATTTCAATTAAAAAATCTCGGAGGATAAAATATATAGAGAATTAAGAGATTGAAGCTATGACTTCCAAAGCAACATTGAAAAAGACAGATGTTTGATGTTTCCGCAATTTATGTTTCTAATGTTTTTGGTTTTGTGTTTTTGAATTCTCTGGTTCAGATGGCTTAGAAAAAGGAAAGAGAGCAGAGGGGGAAGAACGAGAATGAGCCACGTGTTGGTACGGGAGGACATGAGAGGGGCGGTTATTGACACGTAATAGATATTTGGAATTTATTTATTGTCTTTAAAAGAAGGATTTGTTTTTTTTATAACAAAGAGGGATTTGATTAAATCTTAAATTTGCCATAATGCATATCGAGCCCTTCGAAGTCTTGGGTTACACAATTAGTCTCATATCAACATTTACATATATAATCTCTGAAGTCCTATTCTATCGGGCTTAATATTCAATCAAAACAATGTAATTCCACTCTAATTAAGTTGAGTTTAATTTATTTGATCACATTTAATAAGTTTTGAAAAGTTTATTTTAGGTTCAGTAAATTCTATAAGTTTAACTTATGTCCTGGCTAATCCATAAGAATGTGTTAGTTGAGTACGTAGTTAAGACTCTAACTATAATTACATAGGCTACATGGAGAAGGAGAATTTTTTTTTATATTTATTGTAAGTATAATTGAATAAATTATTTTAGAAGAGTCCTTAAAATTATTGTAAGCATCCTTCATAATGTGTTGTTCAATTCCACTGAATGGTATGTGTTATATGGATTAGAATTTTCTAAAATTGAAAAATAACTTTAGAGTAAAGTTGAGCAATGTCCAATCATTTATCACATGTTAAATAACTAAAATTGACTACACAAACTCTTCTCTCCCTTCTTTTATCTCTATTTCTTTTTAACTTTACTCTAAAATTATTTTAAAAAAACATTTTCCGGTTATACATGTATAAAGATGTTAACTTTGGGATAAATAAGGTCAAATGATTGAATTAGGAACCTAATATAGAAAAACGGGGAGGCAATTGCAAAGAACTAGTGCCCTTACAGTTAATTGCTGACTAAATAGTGATTTGGTTTTACCGGGAAGCCGGTTTTGGTTAATTAGCGTATGAAGAAATTCTCTTCCTACGACTGAATGACACGTGTATATCAGCATGAACTGCTGAGAATCGAACACGTGTTCAGCTACAGCCAGCCTATTGGGGGGATGAAAGGGAAAAAAACAGGAATGGCGTCTTACACCCTGGCAGGGGACATACAGCCACGTGGCAGAAGATCGCTTTCTATCCTCGCAAATCCGCCCCGTCCCTTTCATTGATTCAAACAGCCTTACGGGATGAATACACGTGTCAATTGGGATGCACAGTAGAAAGCGGAAACGACAAAAGAACCCGGTAGGTGATGGAGACGTATCGTGCAGGCCGAGGAAGTGTGCAGCCCACGCGCTGCAAGTGGATTGGGTAAAAGAGGCAAATATTAATGGATGGACACGTGGAAGTCAGTTGTGAAGGATGGGGTATGTGGCGACACGTAAGGGTTTGTATGATGTTCGAAAAAGGAGTTGTTGGGGAGGATGTACGGAGTAGAATGCTGGTGCTGATGCATGAAAAGCACGTGGTTGTACAAGTTGATGTCACGAATCTCAAGGTGTATGGTTCGATCAGGGCCGTCGGTTCCATTCGTTATACGTAAGTACTGCTGCAGTGGCGTGTGCTTTCAGAAATATGAAAATATTGCTACTTTTTCAGGAGATAAAACTTATTTTGAATTTTATTCAAAATATATCCTTACTTTACAAATTCTAAATAATTTGAGATATATTCAAACTGAATTCCTATTTATCAAATTCAAACGCTATCACATTCAAATTTCAGTTTTTCAGAGCTTCGCAGTTCGACTATTTATTTTTCGGGGCGTTATCAGGTGTTTGGTGATATATTGTTGTATAGTTTAATTTTTTTTATTAGATAGTGTTTAAACTCAATTTTTAAGGTACTGATATTTATAATAATTATAATTATAATTATAATTTTTTTATCTATGAAAATAATTGAGTTGATAAAACTATAGTACATTAAATAAAAGGTTTTTGCAATCTAGAGAAATAGAACCAATAGGAGATAGAAAGTTGGAGTCGTTATTTAGTGCATTAACGACATTGAGCGCATCAAGCTCAAGGATAACGTAATCGAGACCTTGCTCTTTGAGCTAATTTAGAGCTTCCCTGCAACTAATGGCCACGGCCATGAAAGCGTCACCACTCCCCGCAATGAGCATCGAACGGGCAGCCACCACCAAACCTCGCTGATCCCTAATCACACAGCCGAGGCCTATTCTTCTCCCTGCGTCAAACAGACTTGCATCAACGTTACACTTTAGCCAATTGGGTGGCGGTTTACTCCAACTCACAATGGCAGCGGCACCCGTAGTGGATTGGTGATCGGTATTAGCCACTTTTCATTCTTGAAGGTAACCCAAACCGTGCCGAACGACTTGTGAAGCCACTCTGAACTTGTCGTTCCAAACCCAATTATTCCTACGAGCCCATAAAGCCCAAAGAACACTAGCCACTTCTTCAACCTTTTCCGCCGGGTGTTGAATAACCCAAACCCATCATTCAGTCAAGCTCGATACCGAAGCCGGCCAGCCACTATTAAAAATATTCGACCACAGCGAGAGCGCAAAATCACAGGTTACTAAGGCGTGATAAGTTGTTTCAATACCGTCATTGCAAAGAGGACAAAAAATATCGACGTTTACATGACGATGTCAAAGCGTAGTCAAAGTTGGTAAGAATCAGTTGCCACATAAGAATAAGCCAATGCGAGCTGGAAGTTATAGAGCCCAAATTCTATTCCATCTGTTGGGAAACAATGATTCGGATCATAAAATTGAACTAAAATATCCGAATCAAGTTTGAAAGAAACAAAAACTTAAACTCCTAAATCCAAATGGAAACATCCGGACAAGATCCAACCACAAGGTCATCCATTGAAGACATCAAGTACCTAAGCACTTACTGGAACTATTAGGATAAAGTTTGGAAAGAAAACAAACTTTAATCCTTCAATAGCAGCATCCGAAAGAACTGATTGCACTAGCTCCGAAAGAAGATAGATCCGGAGATAATGAGTCTGAAGATATCCGGAAGACTCACACTTAAAGAAAATGGGAAAAGTTTGAATGATAACTTTTCCCTCCACCTTTTGGTCTACAAAGTCAAAGATCCTTTCCTCATGAACAAGACAAAAGTGACAGCTTGCACTTTTCAGAAAAATGACAAAAGGACTGACACCGGATAGAAAAAGCTAACAACCTTTTTCACCTAGACTAATAAGGAGGCACGTAGAGCTCTCACAAAAAAGTTACTGGTGTAAAAGTTAGAGTGACACTAAAATACAAGGAAAACGATCACTGACATCTTTTCAGCCTCAATCCCAAGAATTCAAACGGGTCAAATTATTGTCTAACAGATTGATCATCGGCTCTGGAAGCGCCACATTCAACCTGATCAAGGGTAAAGATTAAACTCAAGCTTAACAACCCACAACGGCTATATTTATGACAAAAGCCTATAAAAGGGAAGCTTCACACATTGAGAAGGTTGGCTGATTGATTTGAAAAAGCTACTCACAAGAACATTTGCTCAAGCAATCAGTAATCACAATCCCTCCAAGAATCAAACAATTCCAAATCTATTGTAAGGATTCCTAAGTGAGTTATAAACTTAAGGAAATCCAAAACCAAAATCTTTGTGAAAACAAGAGTGTAAGTATCTCCAACTTGGGTGAGTTATGAGATTGGGATATAATTTAAAGTTGGTGCTTTAAGTGGGATCACCTTGTGGGACTCAACTTAGATTCGGGGAAGAAGTCTACGTGGTATATCCTATTAAAGACTAAAGGACTCAGCTAGGAGTTGGTGCTTCTAGTGGTATATCCTACATCTGGAAAGGGTTACCATCTGGAGATAAGTTGTAAGGCTTGATTCCTACCAGTTGGAAAGGAATCCACTAGTGGAAAAGCTCGGAGGAAGGAAACTCCGGGGACTGGAGTAGACGAGGCTGAACCAGGATAAAGTCCTCTGTGTTTGATTTCTTTAACTCTTTTTTATTTTTTATTATATTGTCATAATTGCATCATCTGGATCATAATCAAACACGCTACACTAAGACTGTTTAAAGTCTGTTTATTCCGTGAAAAAGGGTCATTCACCCCCTTCTGACCTTATAAAGACCCTCACAGGGACCAGCAAGTGGTATTAGAGCAAGTGCTCAAACTAGTGACTTAACAATCTCGAGCTAAAGGTCCACATATTTTAATTTAAAATCAAAATGAGTTTCCAAAACTCACAGCTCCTTCCGGAGGGTATGTCTATTACCCATCCTCCACTCTTCACCGGTGAACACTACACATTCTGGAAGAATCGGATGAAGAACTTCATCCAAGCACAAAAGCATGCAAGCATGGTTAGTAATTAAAGATGGTTCATATGAGCCTCCTCATGAAGTAGAGGGTATGACTACCCGAAAACCCTCAAGTATGTGGGATGAGAATGATTTTGAAAAGCTGCATGAAAATGCAAATGCTATTAACATGCTTCATTGTGCTCTTAGTGCTGTAGAATTTAACAGGATGTCTGGATGTGAGGCTGCATAGGAGATTTAGCAGAAGCTAGAAGTAACATATGAAGTAACCAATAAAGTAAGAGAAACCAAGCTTGATCTACTCCAGCAAAAGCTTGAATCCTTCAAGATGGAGCCAAAAGAATTAATCAGTAGC
The DNA here is from genome assembly GCA_947683365.1 of Euphorbia pulcherrima. Classification (NCBI taxonomy): domain Eukaryota; kingdom Viridiplantae; phylum Streptophyta; class Magnoliopsida; order Malpighiales; family Euphorbiaceae; genus Euphorbia; species Euphorbia pulcherrima. The sequence continues at coordinate 5,014,136 of CANTUS010000004.1, forward strand.
ATGAACACTAGATATACCAATCTAGTTAATAAGATGAAGAGGCTCGAAAAGGAAATCTCTGAAGTAGAGATGGTAAAGAAAGTGCTCCGGAGTCTCATCAAGGAATGGAATAACAAGAAGACTGCCATTGAAGAAGCTCATGACTTAAATTTCTATAGTTATGATGAGCTCATTGGCAATCTCTAGACTCAAGAGCTATCCCTGGAGAGATATAACCAACAGGAGAAGAAGCCTGAAGAAAAGAAGAAAGCTACTGCATTAAAGGCAGAATCCACCGGATTAGCTTCATTCGGAGAAGAAGAGCAAATCACTGAATCACTAAGCACCAAAGAACAACTTACCCTATTAACTAGAAAGCTCAACAGGTTCACACAAAAGAAAGATAGAAGGAAATCAAGAAAGTATGAATCCCGAAAACCAAGAGAAGGCACATCCAGAAGAGACAGAAAGGCCATTTCAGAATAAAATGCCCCAAGCTTAAGAAACCAGGAAGTTCAAAAAGAAGGCAATGGTGGCTACCTGGAGCAACAGTGAGGAAAGTAGCAGTTCATCTTCAATAAAAGAAGAAGAGACTACCAACTGTGCATTCATGGCACTGACTAATCCGGAAGCAAAACAATCTAGAAAGAATAACTCTAAGTAAGATACAATGCAAATCGAAGAATTAGAAGCAGAAACAATAAACACTGAGGTAAACTCTTATTCTAATTCTGCTTCTAACTTTGATCTTGCTAGAGCTTTATCTATTGTGAGCAAGAGTGTAAAAAAGAATGCAAAAGCAATCAAGTCCTTAAGAAGACAAGTGTTGGAGATTGCTGAAGATAATGAAGCATTGGCACAAGATGTCAACTTGATCAGAACAGTAAAGCACATTGATGAAGTTGAGGAGAACTATCTAAAGAATCAAGTGCAAATGCTAAGTGCTAATCTTCTTGGGCTGGATAGAGAAATAGCCCTGATGAAGGAGGCATCCAGATGGAGACCTAATCCTCCACAAAGAAGGAAAAACCCAAGGCAAGCTACACAAAGAAATCAATCTCGGGGTGCCAAAGAAAATCCAAGGTATCTTAATCAAAAGGTGAAGGAGGTTAGCAGGCAACCACAAGCCCAAAGATATACTACTGCTCAAAAGGGAAAGGCTAAGGTGGTTTATAATCAATAACCTACCAAACAAAGAAGAAACTGTGCAGCAGAAGTTGCACCTCTAACCAGCTTTCGGATACACACCGGAACATCTACTAGTGTACAAGAAGTTGGATATAGAGGGAACTATAGGTAGGAAGATCTTGAAAAGATAAAAAAGAAGCAGAAATAAAACATATCCATCACAGGGTGCGGGTTTTATGGGAAAAACAATCATATTACTAAATTATGTAGATTGAAGAATGGTTATTATGATGTTAATCCTTGGCCTGAGATGGCTATTAACCCGAGAGGACCCAAATCTGATTGGGTACCCAAACCCACTTAATTTATTTTGCAGGTATGCCTTAGATCCACAGTAGATCAACACACTTGGTACATTGATAGTGGATGTTCAAGGCATATGACATATGAGAAAGCCTTCATCATATTAACCCGGAAGAAGGGAGGCAAAGTAAGCTTCAGAGACAATCAAAAGGGACATATCATTGGACATGGAATCATTGGATCTGAATTAAAGATAGAAGATGTCTCACTGGTTGATGGACTGAAATTCAACTTGCTAAGTGTAGCGCAACTCTTTGACAAAGGAAGAAAACTCACATTTGATTCCGGAGGCTGCTCAATCTATGATAGTAAGTCCAATTAACTTATTCTTTATGCACCTAGATTCAATAATGTCTATTCTGTATACAATAAAAATGAGAAAAAGAATATCTACTTGGTGTCTAGAGAATAAGAATCATGGCTATGGCATCGGAGGTTGGGACATGTTAACATAAACCTCCTGTCCAAACTAACCAAAAAGGAATTAATAGTGGGTTTGCCTAAGGTCTCTTTTGATAAGGATCATCTATGCACTGCATGTCAATTAGGTAAACAACATAAGAAAAGTTTCCCTTCCATCTCCTACATTCCTTCCAAAAGAGTACTTGAGCTCTTACATATTGATCTCTTTAGTCCAATAAAGCCATTGAGTTTAGGTAGAAGAGAATACACCATGGTAATTATGGATAATTATTCTCGTTATACCTAGGTTCTCTTGCTAGCAGGAAAGGATGAAGCTTTTGACCAATTCTCAAAAACATTCATCCGGATAGAAGTAGAACATGGCATAAGCATTGCACGCATCCGGAGTGATAATGGTGGAGAGTTCAAAAATAAGCGTTTTGCTGATTTTTATGACTCCAAGGGGATTGAACATAACCTCTCTGCCCCTCACACTCCTCAACAGAATGGAGTTGTTGAGAGAAAGAATAAGACCATAGTTGAGATGGCTAGAATAATGCTTAGTGAAAATTGTTTGCCAAAATATTTCTGGGGTGAGGCCGTGAACACAACATGCTATATTTTGAATAGACCTCTCATTAGAAAGACCATTGAAAAGACCCCCTATGAAATTTGGAAGGGAAGAAAACCCAAAATTGGGTACTTTAAGGCATTTGGATGTAAATGCTATATCCTAAATGATAGAGAGCAACTAGGAAAATTTGATCCTAAATCTGATGAAGCAATTTCCCTTGGCTACTCAACACATAGTAAGGCTTACAGAGTCTTCAATAAATGAACCCAAATTGTGGTAGAGTCTATACATTTAGATTTTAATGAGACTAACCCTGCAGGAAAGAAAAGTTCCACTCTGGAAGATCCAGTTCCTGAAGTTGAAAACTCTAGAGAAAAGAAGGATACAGAAGTTCCTGATTCATTCCAAATAAAGAAGTACAAAGAGGAAGATGAAAGAATATCCTTTGATCCAAAAGTATAACAAGTAAATCTCAATCCATAAGAGATTGACTTCAATGAAGGCTAAAAAGGAACGGTTGAAGCAGAGGTAGAACAGGTCCCAGTTCAACGTGAAAGCTTACAAAGGGAGATCCGGATTCACAGAAATCATACAGTAGAAGCTATTTTGGATGATGTCCAAAATCTAGTCAGAACCAGAGAATAACTCAATAGGATGACGAGTCATGCTACTTTTATCTCTCTCATTGAGCTAAAGAAATTTCAAGATGCTGAAGGAGATGAAAGCTGGATGATGGCAATGTAGGAAGAACTAGATCAATTCACCAGAAATGATGTATGGGATCTAATGGCAATTCTAAAGGGAAATTCAATTATTGGCACTAAATGGGTAATCTGGAACAAGCTAGATGAATCCAGAGTAGTGGTGAGAAACAAAGCAAGATTGGTTGCGCAAGGCTACAATCAGTAAGAAGGGATTGACTTTGAAGAAACCTTTGCTTCTGTAGCAAGACTGGAAGCAATCCGGATTCTATATGCTTTTGCATCATTCATAGGATTCATATTGTTCCAAATGGATGTCAAAAGTGCATTCCTCAATAAAGTTATCTAGGAAGAAGTATATGTGAAGCAGCCACCTGGATTTGAAGATTCTAATCATCCGGATCATGTCTACAAGCTAAAGAAAGCTCTCTATAGACTGAAGCAAGCACCAAGAGCTTGGTATGAGAGGCTCACTATATTTTTCATATCCAAGGGATATATCAGGGAGAAAATAGATACAACACTTTTCATCAAGAAGAAGAAAAATGATATTATTCTAGTCCAAATTTATGTGGTTGATATCATATTTGGAGCCACTAATGAAAAGATGTGTGAGGAATTTAGCTCTCAAATGCAGAAGGAATTTGAGATGTCCATGATGGGAGAACTCAATTTCTTTCTTGGTTTACAAATCAAGCAAAGTCCGGATGGGATTTTCATTAACCAGTCAAAGTACACCAAGAAGAACTTGAAGAAGTTTGAAATGGACAAGAGCAAGCCTATGTCTACTCCAATGGGATCAGATACAGTCCTATCCAAGGATTATAAAGGAGAAGATGTTGATCAAAAGCTCTATAGAGGGATAATTGGCTCACTCCTATACTTGACAGCTAGCAGGCCTGACATACATTATGTAGTCTGTTACTATGCAAGGTATCAAGCCAATCCTAAGAATTCTCATCCCAAGGCAGTAAATAGGATTCTTAGATACCTCCTAGGAACCACTGAATTTGGGTTATGGTATCCTAGTAATGGAGACTTCACACTCCAAGGGTTCACTAATGCAGATTATGGCAGAGATACTCTTGAAAGAAAGAGTACAACTGGAGGTTGCCATTTCTTTGGAGATTGCTTAGTATCATAGTATAGCAAGAAGCAAACTTCAGTTGCCTTGTCTACTACCGAAGTAGAATATATAGCAGCTGGAAGTTGTGTGGCTCAACTCCTGTAGATCAAGCAATAACTAGAAGATTATGGAGTTTAATCTGGATGTGTAGATGTTATGTGTGACAACAAAAGTGCTATTGATGTGTCAAAGAATCCAGTACTCCATAGCATGATGAAGCATGTGAACATAAGGCATCATTTCATTAGGGATCATCTAATGAATAAGGATGTTATATAGGTATACATTCCAACCACTGATCAAAGAGCAGATATTTTTAATAAGCCACTGAGTAAAGATCAATTTGAGAGGCTAAGGGAGTCAATTGGAATGTCCAATCCAATTTGAAGGTAATCCGAACTTGGCAAGAGAGTAAACCCGAAGAAGCATTGAAGAAAAATCTATTCCCGAAGTGAGAGTGCCACATTAGCAGATAAGAATGACAAATGGCCGTAAAAGCACTTAAAGGTAACAGTTACTTTTTGAATTTCAAACATTTATTGGCTATTACACGCGTGAGTGAAAAACCAGCCAATTCAATAGTAAACCATTGCCATTCTTTGGTTTTAACACCATTTACCTCACTCCTCCAATACTAACTGCCATGTCATCAATCTAGTTAACTTTAACTCCGTTCAGATTACCAAAGCACCCTCGCCTAGAAAAACCTATATAAACCCCTCAAAATTACCCTTTTTCCTTATGCGAGCAACTAAACACTGTTACTCGGCACAAATCAAAACCCAAAACCCTAATTTTTATTCAAACTCTCAAATGGCAGTAATCATGACACCAGAACGACCCGTAATGCTTCCTACCTAAAACATCTTCTTAGAATCCGTTCTGAAAGATAAAGATTTCATCCCTATAGACTGCAAACCCTCCGACTCTATTATCCCCACGGATTTTCTAGGTGATAACTTCCTGTTTGAAACTGATCCTTACTCCCGACTAATTGAGGATCAACACTTGAAGGATTTCCTCTAGATCAACTCCCTAACATACCCAGATTTGGTCCAGGAGTTCTATGACAATCTGAGAGCCAACGAGAAATTTGACGCTCTATGAACTAAGGTTCAAGGAAAGGAGATTACAATCACCCCGGATTTCTTTGAGAAATCACTTAATATGAAGAACAATGGAGATGAGACTAAGGTAAAGTATGATATGGAGATATGGCTTCCGAAAAGATATTTTGGGGATAAATTCTTAACATACTGGCCCTAACCATCGAGATACCTTCAGAGTGTAGAGAAGTCAACATGCCAGTGTTGATTATCCATTACTTGAAGTATCATAGGGACTCCCATGGTGCTCTGATCACCCGGATCCTTCAAGCTTCTGAAATCGACCTCACTGGATTCAAGGGTGTTAACAGAAAACCCATCTTCAAGAAGAATTTTTTAAACCTAAGGTTTAATGAGATTTGGGATGAGGATAAGGCTAAGAAACTCTGGAATGAGAGGAAGAGCAAAGCGAGGAAAGCTTCCAATTCGAAAATAAGTGCTCCAGTACCTAAGAAGGTCAGAACCACAAAGCTAAAGACCCAGCAAAAATTGGCCTTAGTCTCAGTGGATGAAGACCAGCAGACCCTCACAAAACTGCTCAACAAATCCCCACCCAAGCTGAAAATCAGGGGGAAATTAAGTAAGGCAGCTGCCAAGAAAGGGAGAAATATTGTAACTCCTGAGATTAAAGTGGAGGATCTGCCTCTAGTTATGGCTAAGGTAATTAAGGCCGAAAGGAAAAAGGCCAAATAGACTTTGAAGGAAATGCAGGCTAATCTCGAGGATGATGAAGAGAAGAAGATGAAGCCCCGAAATCTAAGAAAAGGAAGTTTGTTAAGAAAGGGCCAACATTTGATAAGGTAGTAGCTGCCCAAGAGAAAAAGAAGAAAGCTGTTGGAATTATGATCATTGAGATAGGACGACAGTGGATGACGGAAGCAGAGTTGGCTAAGGCCAAATTACCAAAAGGCAAAAGAATGCCCGGAGCTATTGAGATAGCCAACCCAAATGACCCTCAATATGACACCATCCAAGCAGCCATCAAGGATAACAATAAGGTCAACCAACAGAGAATAGAGGGAGCCCGGAGGTTCTTCTGGAACTACTACTCAAAAATTTCTAGTTGATCCCACTGACTTAGTCCTTCCATTGGAGGGTCAGTATCCAAAGAAAGAGCTAGCAATGTTTGCACCTATCACCGGACCCGTTCCAGAGAACCTGCTTAATCCGAAAGCTGTTGTAATTGATCTTGAAAGTCCTGTAAAGGCACGAGGAGAGGATGTTTAGGAAAATGCCAACAATCCAGGGGGAGAAAACAAAAGTCCTGAGAAGGCATCTGTAGAGGGCATTGAGGACAGTTCCAATGCGCCTGTGAAAATGATTGTAAGTCCTGTTAAGGCATTATAAGGGTTGGCTGAGGACATTACCAGCCATCCGAGGGTTGAGAAGGTTGAAGAAGGAAGAGAGGAAGAAGCTGAATTGAATAAACAGACATCCACTGAGGTAATCCCTAACTTAATCTCTTTTGATATCAATGCTGATGTTACTGCTAGTGGTGAAACCGCAGATGAACAAAGAGACAACTTAGATGCACATTCCTCAATTTCATCTAAGGACCAGGAGTTTAACCCGAAATATAAAGTATTGGAGGAGGGACTTAGTCTGAGATCTAATGAGAACACTCCTAGAGTAGACTCAAAGGGAGAGGCTAGTCCAGAGGAATTATTGGAGGAAGAAGAAGAAGAAAGTCACAATGGCTCTTCCGGATCATCCGGAGATAATTCATCAAGCTCATATAAAGATACAACTCCTTCCTCTGCCAGCCCTATCAAAATTCCTGTAGGAAATACCAAACAAGCCAAAGTCACAGCCACGCTTAAACTTCTACAAGAAGCTGCCCTTGAAGAAAATGAAGAAGGGTATGTCAAGCAGAGTCTCCAAAACATCTGTAGACACTTAAAAGCTGTTGAAAAAGTACTTCTAGAATTCCAGACTCTGGATTTAAAGCAGGAATTGGGAGAAATAAAGCAATCAGTGAAGAAGATAGAAGACAAGGTTCAAGATTTCCCTTCTCATAGAGGAATTACAGAAGCTTCCTTGTCTCAGGTCAATCCTATCCTTAATGAGCTCAAAGAAAGCATTACTATAGCCAACTGGACTGCAAATCGAGCCAACACCTTAGCATCAGATAATTGTGGCTCATCTCTGGATAAAATTACATCCTCATCCTCTGAGCTCTCAATAGACAACAAGGAGTACATTGATACCAAGTTTGAAAACTTGTCAAAATTCATGGCCGAAAGGGATCTTAAGTCAGTGATCATAGAACTAGGAATAGACCAACAAGAATTCCAGGAAATGCTTGAGAACTTCCTAGATGAATCTCTCCCCAATATCAAAGAGAAGATGCTGGATGATATGGGAGAAGAGATGGGAAGCCGCTTGGTCGGATTGGAGAAAATAATAAATGACTGGAAAGCCTCAATCATAAAAGAAGTCAAGCTCCAATCAGAATCCATTCATAATATCCGGATAGGAATTAGTGAAATAATAACTGTCCTTCAAATTGGAACCAATAACCTCTCACTATCCGGATCTTCCTCTGCACCATCAATTTCGGAAAGCCAACTCCTTTTGACATTCCACAATCTTATCCAAGTCATCAGGGACTCTGGCTTCTTTGGACAAAAGGGCGTGGCAACTTTGATAAAGGCACTATTCCCCTTCTTTGACAAGAAAGATCAAGAGTTTGTACTCCATATTCATCCCATTATCAAATAAGCCTATACTCAACTAAAGAAAGCTATCCGCCCCTACTATCTCACTCTAGCAACTGTTGATCAAATTATTGATGAAAGGAGTAAAGGTAATGTTGACTACTCTATATACTTCAAAGCTTGACAAGAAGCATAGGATAACAAAACCTATATGGTAATCAATCCCCAAGCTAAAAACAAAAAGGGGGAGAAAAGTCAGCAAGGGGAAGGGACAAGCAAGGGCAAGGAAAAGGAGGGAGGACCATCCAGAGGAAATTAGACTAGCTAACTCTTCAATGTAAAATTTTGTAATAGCCAGATTCACTTATTTATCTCTGTATTTGTAATCTTGCACTTCATTGATGTTAACTATTGTTAACAACAGAATATAATGAATATCTAATTTTTAAAAAATTTCTTCTAAAAGTACAATTTGTAATTGTACTATAAAAATATTAGAAGCTAGAATTCAAAAAAATCGGGGGAGTTAGGATGCTAGAATTATGGGGGAGTAAAACTTGTGAATGACTAAGTATAGAGAATCATACTTAGCTCATATATGCTCCATTCCCTTGTGCTTAGTTTTTGTTTCCGTCAAATGGGGGACATTGTTGGGAAACAATGATTTAGATCATAAAATTGAACTAAAATATCCAGATCAAGTTTGAAACAAACAAAAACTTAAACTCCTAAATCCAAATTGAAACATCCGGACAAGATCCAACTACAAGGTCATCCATTGAAGACATCAAGTACCTAAGCACATACTGGAAAAGTTTGGAAAGGAAATAAACTTTAATCCTTCAAGATCAGCATCCGAAAGAACTGATTACACTAGGTCCGGAAGAAGATAGATTCGGAGACAATGAGTCTGAAGACATCCAAAAGACTCACACTTAAAGAAAATGGGAAAAGTTTCAAAGATAACTTTTCCCTCCACCTTTTGGTCTACAAAGTCAAAGATCTTTTCCCCATGAACAAGACAAAAGTGACAGCTTGCACTTTTCAGAAAAATGACAAAAGGACTGACACCAGACAGAAAAAGCTAACAACCTTTTTCACCTAGACCAATAAGTAGGTGCGTAGATCTCACACTAAAAAGTTACTAGCATAAAAGTTGGTGTGACACTAAAATACAAGGAAAACAATCACTAACATCTTTTCAGCCTCAATCCCAAGAATTCAAATGGGTCAAATTACTGTCTAACGAATTGATCAATGGCTCCGGAAGGGCCACATTCAACCTGATCAAGGGTGAAGATTAAACTCAAGCTCAACAACCCACAACGACTACATTTATGACAGAAGCCTATAAAAGGGAAGATTCACACATTGAGAAGGTTGGCTGATTGATTTGAAAAAGCTACTCACAATAACATTTTCTCAAGCAATTAGTAATCACAATCCCTCCAAGAATCAAACAATTCTCAATATATTGTAAGGATTCCTAAGTGAGTTATAAACTTAAGGAAATCCAAAACCAAAACCTTTGTCAAAACAAGAGTGTAAGGATCTCCAACTTGGGTGAGTTGTGAGATTGAGATATAACTTTAAGTTATTGCTTTAAGTGGGATCTCCTTGTGGGACTCATCTTAGATTCGGGGTAGAAGTCTTAGTGGTATATCCTACTAGACTAAAGGACTCAGCTAGGAGTTGGTGCTTCTAGTGGTATATCCTACATCCGGAAGGGGTTACCATACGAAGACAAGTTGTAAGGCTTGATTCCTGGCAGTTGGAAAGGAATCCACTAGTGGAAAAGCTCGGAGGAAGGAAACTTCGGGGAATGGAGTATGCGGGGCCAAACCAGGATAAAGTCCTTTGTGTTTGATTTCTTTAACTCTTTAATTTTTGCATTATATTATCATAATTGCATCAGCCGGATCCATCATCTGGATCATAATCAAACACGCTACACTAAGACTGTTTAAAATCTGTTTATTTCATGAAAAAGGGTCATTCACCCCCTTCTGACCTTATAAAGACCCTCACAGGGACCAACACTTTAATAACCTGAAATTTTAAAATTTACTATAAATTATTATGGTATTAAAATATCATGAAAATTATTTTTGTAATTATTATTATTATTGGATATAAGGCATGAGGAAATAAGAGTTAATTAAGTAAGAGGGATGATTTAGGCATTTAATTATTTGTTCAAGGACATTATTGGAAATTGGAAAAAAAAGAAAAAAAAGAAAAAGTAATACACACCATCCAGCTTCTTCTCTTCTTCACCTTCATCTTCTTCTCCTGCACATTTCCTTTCCTTTATCAAAATTTTCTCTAATCTAAAAACTTCCGATTTCTTCGATTCAACTTCAAATTCTTGTTAGAAATCGATCCTTAAGTCCTCTATCATCATCAATTTCAGTGAATCAAGATTAGAAGAGAATTTTAGTTTTTAAGGTTCAGATGAATAGTAACCCGAATTTGAGGTGAGTAATTTTTGATGAAACTGAAGCTTAATAGTAGAATTCATGGTAGATTAAGCATATTTATGGTATTAGGAAGTTTATTTATACAACATCTTGATAGAATTATATATGGCTATTGTAGAGGAAGCTAGTGCAAGCAAATCAAAGGCAAAAGAGGTAGAAGAGAGCTAGAAAGAGCTTAGAAAAAGGTTTGTGTCTCTAATTTCGATTTCTCGGTTTTTCGGAAAATTTCCAGATTTGTATCCCTGTTTTGTTTTGATGTTTTCTCTTGTATATAAATCCGATTTGAATGATTCTTGATTCTATTGATATCTACAGAAAGTAAAAAATATATGTTCAGAAGAAAGCTTATTGAATTTCATTCGTTTTCAATGTGAAATTTTCGTTTGAAGTTGAGTCATGAAATCTGTTTTTGGAAAATCTTAGCTTTGTACACTGTTTAGTATTTTGATCATAACTTTGGCTATACAATTTGGATTTCTGTGATTCTGGTGGATTTAGAAATCTGAGACATTTGGGTAATTATGTTCAGAAGAAAGTTCTTCGATTGGATGATGTTTTGATAGTGAAAAATGTAAGGGAAATCAGGTCACAAAATCTGGAAATTTCTGGAAAATATGAATGTTGATTTTATTGTGTTTTAATTGAAGTTTGATGCTTTAAAATTTAGGATTTGAATTCTTAATTGCTGAAGTTATATTGAATTATGATTGATGATTTATACTGGAATTTTTAAGATGTTACTTTAATTTATTGCCCTTATTAAACGAGTAGAATATGGGGCAGGGTAGATTGGCGCCAATAAAAGGGGGTACAGTATTGTACAAACAGTTGAAGCTTTGGCTTCGGGCTTCGGCCGATATTCTGATAAATATATATTGATATTGAAGCTTCGGCTTTGGGGTTGACCGATATATTGATTTTGAAGCTTCGGCTTAGGGCTTGATCGATATATTGATTTTGAAGCTTCAGCTTCGGGCTTGACCGTTACATTGATATTGAAGCTTCGGGTTCGGGCTTGTCCGCTCCCATATCCATTTTACCTTTATTCAGGACTTGTTTACTTTGGGCAATATATGGTTAAAGTGTTTGGAAAAATTGGAAATAAATTTAATTGTACTTTGAAAGGTTTATAATATAAGTTTTGTGTTTGGTTTTATAAAGTTGTTTAATTTATTTTTGACTTATGAACTTACTTTGTTTCTATTTTTAAAGTGTTAAAAAAGTTCAAAGTTGTTATATTTCTTTTATGTACACCACTAGGCAAATTGCTTAGCGTGTAGTTTATTTTCTATATGCAGATACTAAAGATTGTAGATAGCTTAGACCAAAGTGGTATAAGTGGATCAGCTTAAAGAGCATATAAGGAAAGACTCGAGGTGGATTTGTAATTTAATGTAATATTATGGTTTGTAGAATAATGGCATGTACTAGATAGTGTGAGAAATGTAAAGTGACATTGAGAAATATTTGGAGAATAATTTGGAGTTTGAAACATTATATTTGTATTTATACATATTAAATCTATAAGTATTGAACCTTATATAGTGGAGTACAGTTGTTTAATGGGTGATTATAGTTACTATGGCACTCCCTATAAAGGGGATGTTATATTTATTGGTATCAGAGCGAGGTTTAGCCGATTCTAGGACTAGTATGTACGTGCCATTTAGGATATAAATATGTTATGTTAGTTGTTTGATCCACTTTGGTCCAATTTTTAGGAATAAGTAATGGCTAGTAGTAGTTACAACCAGAATGAGGAAGAGGATGTTGAGAGTACAGTTCGTATTAGACAAGGAGATGAACAAATACATGAACCTCCACCAGTTCATGGCTTTCCCGAACAACCTACTCCAGCACAAGCTAGCACAAGCTGCTTTACTTCAGCATATGACTGCTAAGTAATCACACAAGTGTTACGAAACATACAAATCCCTCAAGTTCCTATAGTAACTCACCTTGAAAGAAGAGAGGAGAGAACTCCTCTTAAAAGAATCAAGAGCTCCCACCTGATGACTTTAAAGGAGACACAGTGCATCCTGCATTTGCAGAAGATTGGCTTGATCATACTAAATGGTGTATGATTAGGCTTCATTTTATAGATGAAGAGAGATTAGACTCTGTGCACGGTCTACTCAAAGAACAAGCTAGGAGGTGGTGGGATAATATTGTGAGAGAAAGGCGACCCGGAGAAATCACTTGGGGTCTTTTCTTGGAACAATTTGATAAGAAGTATGTTAGCGAAAGATTTAAAGATGAGCAAAGGAAATTGTTCTTATCTTTGAGACAAGGATGAATGACTGTATCAGAATATGAAGTTCAATTCCTCAAACTCAAGAGGTATGCTCATGATATTGTTGACAGTGAAGTAAAGCGATGTAAGAGATTCGCAGATGGGCTGAATGATAAAATTAGAGTACATTTACTTGCACAAAAATTAGAGTGTTCAATGACTTGGTTGATGCTGCTACGGGCATTGAGAAGATCAATTCAGATAGACAACAAAGAATGGCTAAAAGATCTGGATTTCATAAGGGGTTGCGGGGTCCAGTTAGTTCAGAATCTCCAAGTAAGAAACAGGAGGGAACATCAGAACAAACACATTCTCATTTTAGAGGGTTTTCACCGAGATAAACCACAAGTATAGGGTCAGCGGCTAGTGTACCTTCAGGTCGAGGCAGAGGAAATATTCCACAATGTTCTAATTGTGGAAGGATACATACAGGGGAATGTTGGGGAAAAGGTAGAGTCTACTTTAAATGTGGCTCGAGGGAATATTCGATTGCAAATTGTCCTCAAAGATAGATAAGTACATCTGCACCTGCAGTAGTTCCTACTCCTACAATGCAAGGTGGAAGATGAAGGGGAAGATGAAATGCTAGTGAGGCAAGTGGACTTAATGTGGCTCAACAAGCACTGCAGAGTGGTAGACCAGGAGTAATGGCACGAAGTTATGCAATCCGAGGGCCTAAGACTCAGGAATCTACTGAAGTTATTATAGGTAAATTTTCATTCTTTAATCACGATGTTTATGCTTTGATAGATCCCGGTTTATCTCATTCATATATATGTACTACGTTAGCATAAGAGAAAGGGTTGCATGTAGAAGAATTAGAAGAAAACATTGAAGTGACTAATCCTTTAGGACACAGTGTGATAGTAAACAAAGTGTATATGAATTGCCCTATTATGATTCAACATCAACTTTTCCTTGCAAATTTAATTGAGTTACCTTTTCGAGATTACGATGTTATCTTGGGAATGGATTTATTATCGGAACATCAAGCTATGGTGGATTGCAAAAACAAAAGAATGTCACTTCAAGTTTCTAATGGAGAAGAAATAGTTATCATGGGGGAAAGATCATATTATCTCTGTAACATAATTTCTTTTATGAAGACTAAAAGGCTGGTTAGGAAGGAATGTCAGGCCTACCTAATCTTTGCTCTAGAATTGAAGAAAGGTGAGTTAGAATTGCAGAATATTCATATGGTATGTGATTTTCCCGACATATTTCCAGAAGAACTATCGGGGTTGCCACCAAAAAGAGAGGTAGAATTCGCAATTGATGTGTTGCCTGGTACCGCATCAGTATCCAAAGCACCTTACAGAATGGCACCTGCTGAACTGAAAGGGTTGAAGATCCAGTTGCAAGAATTGTTAGATAAAGGATTCATATGCGCGAGTATATCCCCGTGGGGTGCACCAGTGTTGTTTGTTAAGAGGAAAGATGGGTCGCTCCTATTATGTATTGATTACCGGGAGTTGAATAAATTGATAGTCAAGAACAAGTATCCATTGCCAAGGATTGAAGACTTATTTGATCAACTCAAGGGTGCCAAATACTTCTCTAAGATTGATTTGAGATCGGGTTACTATCAGATGAGAGTGAAAGATGATGATATTTCAAAGACGGCTTTCTGAACTAGATATAGGCACTATGAATTTTTGGTGATGCCATTTGGTCTAACTAATGCACCAGCAGTATTTATGGACCTTATGAACCGTGTCTTTTACTTATATTTAGACAGGTTTATAGTGGTTTTGATTGATGACATTTTGGTGTATTCTAAGTCACGGGAAGGGCATGATCAACAATTGCGGATAGTCTTCCAAACTTTGAGGGAAAATAAATTATATGCCAAACTTAGCAAATGTGAGTTTTGGCTTGAAGAAGTTTCTTTCTTAGGCCATGTTGTTTCTGTAGAAGGAATTAAAGTGGATCCTAAAAAGATAGAAGCAGTTGTAGAATGGAAACAGCCAAAGAACCCTACAGAAGTCAGAAGTTTCCTTGGCTTAGCAGGGTATTATAGAAGATTTGTGAATGGATTTTCAGTCATTACTGCCCCGCTGACAAAACTACTTCAAAAGAACGCAAAATTTGAGTGGAATGACAAGTGTCAAGAAAGGTTTGACAAGTTGAAGGCGATGTTGACAAAAGCACCCATCCTTACCCAACCAGAGCCTGGAAAAGACTTTATAATTTATAGTGATGCTTTGCATAGTGGTCTTGGGTGTGTTTTGATGCAAGAAGGAAAAGTGATTGCCTATGCTTCCAGGCAATTGAAGAATCATGGAGGCGTTAGTCGCAATTTTACACCCATGTAAGGAACCTGGTGTAATTCATTTCTGAATAAGAGCTGAGAGACCCTCAGCGCAAATAAGGAACAAATATGGAGATAGAGGAGCCCCTTGCAGCAACCCTCTCTGTGGTTGAAAAACCTGAAAATCCCCATCTTGATGAGTCAAATTATAAGTAACCGAAGAAGAGGCCATCATAATAAAATTGACTAAAGGTAGTGGGAAGCCCAACTTTTTTAACATCTCTCGAATAAATGACCATTCAACTCTGTCATAGGCTTTAGCCATATCAACTTTCTAAGACCCTATACCTAACACTCATACTCTATGCCTTTTCATATAATGACTTACTTCAAAACCCATCAAAATATTATCAGTGATAGGATGCCCAGGAATAAGAGCACTCTAGACTTCTGATATAACCAAATTCATGACTGTTTGAATTCGATTAGCAATCATCTTTGACAAAATTTTGAATAAGACATTACATAATAAATGGGTCTAAGATCAACAACTTTAACAGTTTTTTTCTTCTTAAAGATGAGAATAATGTCAGTGTGATAAAGCATATGGGGAAGCCAATTTTGATGTATGCATAGAAGGCAAAAATCTGTTACCTCATTACCAACAATGTGGCAGAATTTTTGATAAAACCCCGGGTTGAAACCATCTGGCCCAGGAGATTTGTTAGGATACATTTGGAAAATAGTGTGCTATACATTGTCTGCTATAAAAGGCCAAACAAGATCAGCCTGAATATCAGTTGAGGTATGCGGTTGAATGAGGCTCAAAATTGGGTCAAAATCAGTACACGTTGAATCTCCTTCTCTAAACCGAAACCCCACTGAACCCATGTACCGTCTTTCCATTGGAGTTGCTGGAAAGATTTCTTATGAATTTTGAGCTACTGCTATTTGATGGAAAAACCTCGAGTTTTGGTCCCCGAACTTGAGCCAATTGACTTTCACCCTCTGCTTCCAATATTGCTCTTGTTGCCTTAGTAAGCTGCCCAACTCTTCTTTCTTTGCTACAAACTCATCAGCATTTTCCCAACCTCACTTATGTTTAAGTGTCTATAATTCCTCATGACATTTACGTAACTGCCGCTTAAATTTACCATGTTGAAATCGTCCCCATCTAGCAAGCTCACTAGCCAACAGTGCTAATTATTCAGTTAAAGGCCAATTTTTGCTACCCTAAAAATCCACAATCAACTTCTAACACATAGGAATAGGGGCCCAATGATTCTTAAAATGAAAGGGGGAGGGTTTACGGGGTGTCAAGGGGCTACAATGAAGAATAAGTGCTCTATGATCCGATTCTGAGGTGCACACATTTTGGACCCAAGCTGCCATAAAAAGTTCCAACCAAGGTGTATTAGCTACCACGCTATCGAGCCTCTCCGTAAGCCAATTCTCTGTACCTCTACTACGCTCCTGTGATGGGGTAACCGATCATTCCAAGATCAAAGAGCCCACAAACGATAAGAGTCTCCCTAGAACTATTAATTAGTGAAATAGCTCTAAGTCGCCCCCCACTCTTTTCTTCTCGTGACAACATGTCATTAAAATCCCCTACCACATACCAGGGAAGGCTGAGAGGGTTAAGTGCATTTAGTCTAGGGAGACAATTCGAAGACTCTTGCCTTCTACTTTGATTATTTTCAAGAAAACCATAGAAACCTGTCAACCTCCAACTGTCATCATCACTCTAAATTATTACATCTATGAAACTCTTCGCATATTTATTAAGTTGAACACAATCTTTCCTCTTCCATAATAGTGCCAGACCCCCCACCATGATTAGTGTGAGTTACATAGAACAAACCTTCGAAATGAATTCTCTTCTGAACCTTCTCCATAGCTTTCCGATCCACTTTCACTTCCATTGAAAAAACCACAACCGGTATGTAAGAGGAAACTAAATCCTCTAGCTCTTAAACTGTAGGTTCCATATCGAGACCCCTATAGTTCCAGCTCAGAATTCTCATCTCTGCTCGCGAGCTCTCTCCTTAGAGCTTGCTTTAGAAACATCAAAACTCTCCTTCTCGCCTTAAACACTATCTAGCTACATCGGTGTGGAAACTGATGCTATTCGTTTCCTCTTGAAATTCACATTTTTTATTAAAACAAGATGATAAAGAAAATAAATTTTCTTTAAAGCATATCATATATGATCTAATATATCACTACCTTATACAACAAGTTGTCCAAACAACATAGATAATGACTTGAAATGATTAACAAACTCTTCCTAACAAATAAAATGAAAGGAGAGACTAGCCTACTGCAGATAGACTCACAACCAATCAATAAACAAATCATTATGACTAAAACATGATACAAACTTCAAGATAGAACACCACAAAATTAGATCAATGATAAAACCATAAGCATGAAGACATTAGCCATGATACTAAGCATTTTAAAAAAGCACAAGAGAGCTACTGTTACAATGATCCAAATCTAGTGCTAGATAGAGAAAGCATAAAACAATACTAAACTCAAAAACAAGCAATGCTACTAAAGAACAGATTTTAACAAATCAAAAAGAGGCTTAACTCTTCAATACAAAAGAAATAAAATCATTTTAAAACAAACAAGCTCTTTCCAGGATAAAAACAATGCTAAACCAGATTAATAACTAATTCATGCTTATTAACTCAAACATATTATTTCTAAAAACATAATATAATCAACTGAAATTTATTTCAATTACTATGTCAAAACATATCTAATTTCTTTAAAACAACATTAGGAATTAACTAGATTTAAAGTCTAACAGTAATAGAATTCCTAATAAAAATAAAGAAATGATAAGAAAATAAACAGCCAGAGAAATAAATCATTAAAAAAAATTATGACTGATATACACAATCAATCATACATGAACATATTACTAACATATAATAAATAGCCTCTAAAAAGATAAACTATTCTTAAACAATTTAGGTTAAGAATACAAACTAGGTTAATAAAAACTTAGCAATAAGAGAAACAGGAGATCATAACTGAAATTATGTCAACAGATACTAATCAACATATAGCCTAAATCATGCTTAGCAAAACCAGGACATAATTTCAATTACAATAATACAAGACTAAACTTCCATATAAACATACTCAATTAAGAATCAGCTGTCAAGGAAAAACATATGGATATAACTAAAATTATGGCTTTAAGACTAAGACACCTTAAGCATACAATTGAACAATTCATGCTTTAAGAACTGGCACACAATTTTAGCAAATGATGCATGATATTTCTAAACAAGAAGGGAAAAACGACAATATCCTAAACATGGTACTATCCAAACATCACAATAGGCATGACAATTACACCATAAGGACGGGCTAAATCACTTTATCATATATATAGCAAATATACCCTATAAACTAACCAGTACACCAAAACAGTAGCACAATGGATTCTTAACTAATGTAAAAGAAGGAAGTATACTTACAGTGGTGATATTTTCTTCTTTTAACAGTGGATCAAAAACACAAATTAACAAGAAGGTTCAGTAAGTTACCTCTTAAGCTGCTTTCAAGATAAAACAAAGCTCAATGATTCCAATCCAAATAATTAGCTGAAACCAATGAAGGCTCTAAAAAAAACAACCAGGATTAGAATCATATAAAAAAGGACAGCAAAGATTCAATACAAGAAGACTTAAGTATAGATTTCATATTTTTAGAAAAATAGCAAAGAAAATTACTTAAAGAAACCTTACTGAAACGTAACACCATTGAAACAATTTCACATATAATTTAGAGAAAATACGCTAAAAGAGAATAGGATAACTAGCATACAATGATACAAAATCTTTCAATGGAATAAAAAAATATTTGCCTTAAAAAACAAATAATGGAAATCAGATCATATATTAAGTACAGGCCTTCAAAACGATTAAGATCTTTAAAAACAATGACTGTAAGAAACTTAACTGTTGAGAAGAAGAAAAGAAATCAGATCAAAGACTTCTCAAACATTTAATATATAAGATTAACCCGTAGAGCAGTGGAACAGGATCACGGAACAATGAATCATTCAAGAACATAGAAACGCATGTTAACAGAAACTCAGGCCAACAAAAAATGCGATTCAAATTTGACTAACAAAAAAATACCAGAAAATGCATAACAATGGCAGAGAGGAACAAATCAAGAATGAGAACATCATGCAAACCAATTTTACATCAAACGAAAGTTCAAGAATGATCAAAACTCGCTCTGATACCACATGTTGGGATTCAATCCCTAAATTAATTCAAATAATACATACTTCTTTACATAAAATTAAAGAACACATAAATATTTTAACGTGCTTCCTAAATCTGCGTTTTACAGCAGACCTAGTCAATGCACTGTGCAAAGTGACTTCCGACAGCTTGCATTAATGGCAAAGAGGCAAAAGATGTACAAATTACACATGCCATAAGCATCTGAAACTCTACAACTAGCAAATCAGAGAAAACCCTAACTTCTGAAAGCTAATAAAAAAACCCACAGAGAATCGGAGAAACACAGCCTTACAAAACGCCCAAATGATTTAACAAGCAACCAGAAAACCAAAAAGTTTACACTAATCACAGCCCCCCTCCATCCTTTTATAGGCTCAATCTGTAACCGCTCTCATTCAAAAACCGCTCATAACCGACTTTCCCAAGCTTGTGCCTTCTCACGTGCCTAGGAAGCTTCATGAATTTAACCGAGCACCAGGCAACGAAGTTGCATAAGCAAAGGGGAGAAAACAGAGAGTTTCACAGAATAGAAAACAAGATATTGACGACAGTACAAAGAAAAGGGGTTTATAAGCTAGATATTAGAGAAATTGAGCTTTTAGGGTTAAGTAAGTGGGCTTTGGGTCAATGGGCTAGCGGTGAGCTTTAGCAAATTCAAAGGTGCCAAGCTAAACTTCAATTTAGGCCAACAAATTTTTTTACTGACGCCATGAAGAAAAGCTTGTTGAAATAAATAAATTAATTAAACTTAATCCCCACTCCAAGAATAAGTCTTGCTCCTCACTCCAAGTTATCATTAATTATATTCTTCCTCCCCATCCAAAGTAATATTGATTACATTTCCTTTACTTTCATTTAATGAAGCCTATAAATAGTGCTTTGATTTGTCATTTGTAATCATTCCAAAAAAATCACAAAATAAAATCATTTCTTCCATCTAATAAAACGTGAGTTCTATTTTAAAGTGAGAGGGAGAGCAATTGTTATGAATTAAGAGTGTTCTTTGTTCTATTAATATTTCATAATTTCTCCACAAACAAAGTGGTACTAGAGCTAGTTTTGATACTGATCCTCTTCCCGAGAAAGAAATTTCAAAGTCCAGTTTAAGAAGTTCCAGGCGTTGCTATAGTCCAGAAGTGTTGCAAGAAGTCTGTCCGAAGCATTGCAAAAGATTCCTATAAGTGTTGCCTTAAGTAAAAAATGTTACAAAAGGCATATAAAAGTGTTGTAGTAGCCCTTGTACGCCTAGAAACTAATTTTTTCTTAAAAAAAGCCTCCTTAAGATGAACATCAACGATGTTTCCTTCAACTTCCCTCAACTTACCAAAACCAATTATAAAAATTGGTGCATTAAAATAAAAGCGATTCTTAGAGCCCAAGATGTTTGGGACATAGTCGAAAAAGGTTACGTAGCCCCAGTTGAAGATGCATAATTGTCACAAGCAGAGAAAGACTGCATAAAAGTCGTAGGAATGACCAGAAGGCGCTTAGTCTAATCCATCAAGGCTTGGATGATGTAATGTTTGAGAAGGTGACAGAAGCAACCACCTCTAAGCAAGCTTGGGATATATTACGATTTTCTCTTCAAGGAGAGGAGAAAGTACAGAAAGTTTGACTGCAAATGTTGAGAGGAGAGTTCGAGATGATGAAATTGATGGAAACAGAAGCTGTTGTTGATTATTCCTCATGAGTAAAATCTATCGTCAATCAAATGTGATAGTATAGAGAAAAGCTCGATGAATCAAGAACTATAGAAAAAATTCTACGGTCGCTACTACCGAAGTTCGATTACATAGTCATGGTCATAGAAGAGTCACGAGAGACAAGTGCAATGACTATTGATGAACTTGTAGGCTCATTGCAAGCACATGAGGAAAGGCTGAATAGACAAAAAGAGGAGTCTATTGAACAAGTCTTAGCAACAAAGGCTTTGTTCAAAGGAGAAAGTAGTCAAGATCCTAATCATTGTGGACGAGGATATGGTAGAGGTTGTGGAGGAAATGGTAGAGGAAGAGGATGTTGCAGAAATCAATAATTTAGGAGAAATGACGAAAGTAATCAGCCCACAAGAGGCAGAGGTCGTGGACGTGGACGAGGAAGAGGAAGAGAAAATTGGAGGCAAAATGATGGATGTGACAAGTCCAATATCCAATGCTACAATTGTTCTAGATTTGGCTACTATGCAGCAAAATGTCAGAGCCCACCAAACCAAGCAGAGGAGACAACCAACAACATCCAGGACGAAGAGCTAATCGATATGGTTTTACTAACCCATGAAGGTGACTATAGTCAAGAAAATAATATTGGGTATCTTAAAAATGGAGCAAGCAATCATATGTACGGTGATGAGAAGATGTTCGTAGAACTGAACAAATCGTTCAGCAAAAAGGTAGACTTTGGATATTCGTCAAAAGTTCCTATTCGAGGAAAAGGAACCATTCTGATTCATTTAAAGAATGGAGAGCACCAATTTATCAATAATGTGTATTATGTTCCAAACATGAAAAGTAACATTTTAAGTTTGGGACAACTGCTGGAGAAAAACTACCAAGTTCATATGATGAACCAAAAGTTATTGTTGTTGAACGAGAAGAAGGAACTACTTGTAAGTGTGCCTATGTCGAAAAACTGAATGTTCACTCTAAACATCAAGACGGACGTTGCAAAGTGCATGAAAGCTTGCATGAAGGATTCTCATTGGCTTTGGCATTTGAGATTCGGGCATCTCAATTTTGGAGGTTTGAAATTGTTAAGCCAAAAGAAGATGGTGCATGGTCTTCCGCTGATTAATAAACCCCATCAGCTTTATGAAGGATGTCTTGTTGAAAAACAATCTAGAACTAGTTTTCCAAAGGAGTCCATGTCGAGAGCAAAGGCGCCCCTTGAACTTATTCATACCGATGTATGTAGACTAATGACACCAACATCATTGGGAGGCAACAAATATTTCTTGCTATTCATTGATGATTATAGCAGGAAGATATGGGTTTACTTTCTAAAGGAGAAGTCAGATGTTTTCAGAGCTTTCAAGAAGTTCAAGGCATTAGTGGAGGAAGAAAGCGGCTATTACATAAAAACCGTAAGATTTGATAAAGGGGGAGAATTTACATTAAATGAATTCTAAAGATTCTATGAGCATCATGGAATCCGTCATTTCCTGTCAGTCCCGAGATTGGCACAACAAAATGGTATTGGTTAAAGAAAGAATAGAACAATGATGAATATGGTGAGAAGCATGCTAAAGAGCAAGAATATGCCTAAGGAGCTATGGGTAGAAGCAGTTGATTGTGCGGTCTACATCTTAAACCGGTCCCCAATAACAAGTGTCTTACATATGACACCCTAAGAAGCATGGAGTGGGAAAAAGCCCAATATCTCTCATTTTTGTGTTTTTGGGAGTATTGGATATGTTCATATTGCTGATGAAGAAAGTAGAAATCTAGACAAGAAAAGTAAAAAATACTTGTTCGTGGGATACTGAGAATTTTCAAAAGGTTACAAGATGCTCGATCCTGACACGAGAAAGACGATCCTCAGTAGGGATGTGACTATTGACGAGGAAGCAGTTTGGGAGTGGAACGATGATAAGAAGAACTATAGTTTTTATCCTTTTCCCATGGATGAAAGCAATGATAGTGATGCAGAGGAACCAGTCACTACGTCAACATCAAGCAGTCTTACTTTGAATGCATCTCTTGGACAAGAAGAGGATGAAAGTGAAAGTCCTATACAAAGGCCAAGAAAGTTTCTGTGAATTGAAGTTCTTTATGATGTCACTAGAGAGCTCGATGAGGAATTAACTCTCTTCTGTCATCTCATTGATAGTGAGCCCATTGACACTGAAGAGGCTATGAAAGATGAAAATTGAAGAAAAGTCATGGAAGAGGAGATCAATGCAATTGAGAAGAATGAGACATGGGAATTGACCAAACTTCCAGCTGAGAAAAAGTCCATAGGAGTCCAATGGGTGTTCAAGGTAAAGAAGGATGCAAATGGAAAAATCATTCGACACAAAGCAAGGCTCGTTGCAAAGGGATAAGGTCAAAAACCCAATATTGACTATGATGAAGTGTTTGCACCTATCGCAAGAATGGAGACCATCAGACTGGTGATCTTAGTCGCTGCTCAAAATGGATGGAAGATCCACCAAATGAATGCTAAGTCAGCATTTTTAAGTGATTACTTAGAGGAAGAGATCTATATTCAACAACCGTTTGGTAATATTGTCAAAGGACATGAAGGAAAGTGCTAAAACATAGGAGGGCATTATACGGACTCAACCAAGGGCCGAGAGCATGGAACAGTCGTATCGACAAACCGAGAATTAATCTTAAGGGGGCTTGATGAAATAAATAAATTAATTAAACTTAATCCCCACTCCAAGAATATGCTTCCTCCTCACTCCAAAAATAAGTCTTGCTCCCCACTCCAAGTTACATTAATTATATTCTTCCTCCCCACTCAAAGCAATATTGATTACATTTCCTTTACTTTCATTTAGTAAAGCTTATAAATAGTGCTTTGATTTGTCATTTGTAATCATTCCAAAAAAATCACAAAATAAAATCATTTCTTCCATCTAATAAAAAGTGAGTTCTATTTCAAAGTAAGAATGAGAGCAGTTATTATGAATTAAGAGTGTTCTTTGTTCTTTTAATATTTCATAATTCCTCTACATTTCCTTAACAAAAACTATCATGGACTCTTCCTTATCTTCTTCTTCTCTTTATCCTTTTACCTTACTGGTACTTTCTTATTCTCTAATTTGGGGTTTTGGTTTCCTAATTTTGCCCTTCAATTGCATGCATCTTATTTTGATTAATTGAATTTGTCTGATTAGTTTTATCTTTAATTTCCCCTCTTTTGATTGTTGTTGATTAATAATACTTTTTAGGGATTTTTTTATTATTTTCTGGAGAATTTCAAACTGTATTGACAGTAGTCAATTGGAAGTCTCAAAATTGATTGTTTTGGCTTTATCTTGCTTCTTATCAAGCAAAATCATTAAAGTAAGTTTACCTAAGTTTGATTAAACTATTCAAGTGTTTGATTTCTCACAATTGGGAATAATAGAATGATTCGGGGGAGAACAATAAAAAAGGGACCCTATCGTCTTTTAATGTGTAACAGAGCTCAGTTGCAGATTGAAGAAGAATTAAATAAAAGATTAGACTAAAAATGGGTTTTACAAGCTTAATGAATGTAGAAGATGGTGTTTTAGAAGCAAAATAAAGTAATATGGACTTGAATGAAACTTTTACATGGAATTTTTTTTGTAACTTATACCTTATATGCCACTTGTTAACTGGCCATTGGTTTTATTTTTTCAATTTGGTGACATGGAAGCGAGTGTAATACACTCTCCTTAGTGAGAGTGGTATAGTTGCGTTCAAGGGGTCCTGAGACACGTC
This sequence comes from Euphorbia pulcherrima, assembly GCA_947683365.1. Taxonomy (NCBI): domain Eukaryota; kingdom Viridiplantae; phylum Streptophyta; class Magnoliopsida; order Malpighiales; family Euphorbiaceae; genus Euphorbia; species Euphorbia pulcherrima. Next base: position 5,038,887 of record CANTUS010000004.1, read on the forward strand.
TTAGACAAGTTGGGGGGGGGGGCGGGCGAGAGGTACCTTCGAAAATTCTGGGGGGCGAGGGGCTATTTAGGACAAGTTAGTGGGGTCCGGATGCATTTATGCCTTTTTTATAACAAAAGATATAAACATGTATAAGAACACTCTAACATTGTAATTGGCTGAAATTTTATTGCAAAGTTCTCAGCTTCTCATCAAACAAATCTTGACATCACCACTAAGATAAGCACATGTGGTCTCAAAGTTATTAAGTAAGGATAATTGGACTATTCATTTCATCTATCCTGTAATAAACTATAATTGGAAGCTTGTAGCAAGATCCTCCTTTCCTGAAAATTTTAAGGATTCCTTATGGTATAGGAACAAAACCGAAATGAACCAGACCAAACTGAATTGTACTGAATTCAGACGATTTGTTTCAATTTTATTTAGTATCTGGCATATTATAGTTTAGGGGGAATTGTTCAAAATGACTCATTTGCCCAAAATATTTTCAGGCAAACTTTAACACAATTACCCAAAGCTTATTTTATGTTTTACAATTAACCATCATACGCTTTCACTAACTTTGATACGCTGTATAGCTATTTACAATTACCGTTGAACACTCTCCATTCTAAACACACAATCAACAGTTCCCTGTTCGTGCTTCTCTTCGGTTTCTCCAATTAACTCTGCATTTTCTCTCCATAAAAGCTTCTATTGATCAACTTTTTGTATCACATTTTCAACATAGACAGATCTGTTCATTTTTTTTGTCTTTTCAGTTATTTCATTTTTAATTGTTATTGTTCGAGTTTTTTCTTCACTTTTTTCTATCAATCAAGTTGCGGTAGTTGTTTTTGGAGCTTCTTTGTATAACAGTTCAAGGTAAGCATGCCTGAAACTTTGTATTTATGTTTACTTGTTCTTTTGATTTCATTTTTCAGATATTATTGTTTTACATATTTTTTCTTATCTAAGTGACCATGGCTCCTAAAAGGAAAAAACCTCCAAGGAAATATAGGGAAATCTACTTCTCATGCTGCTAAAAAGGAGAGAGCTATTAAATCTTGGAGGAAGATAAGAAAAGTATAGATCTAATGTATGTAGTATATATCTGTTATATATGTAGTATATGTCTGTTATATTTTTTCTTTAAGTAGAATACGTAAATAAATGTGTTATATATCTATTATAAATGTGATATTTCTGCTATATATGCATTAGATCCATGAGATTTTTGGAACAATACATGTAAACTCATTTGTTGGTTCTTCTGTATTAGAATTATATCTGATTTATATCAGATATGTTAAATTTTGATATAATAAGTATACTCTCTTTTTATCTAATATAAATCTGTTATATATATATGATTTAATGTGTATAAATGTAAGAAATTGAAGGTATAAGAGTTTGTGAAGTGTTTTGGCCAGTTATCTTATATGTGATACAATTCTGTTATATATCTTATAAGATTGTTTATAATGTTTGATTATTAAGCATCTGGTACATATGTGTTATAAGTCTATTATATGTTCATTATAACAACATATAAAGTGTTTTGTTTGGTGCAAATTGAGCTTTGTATATGAAAATAGGGTTTTTCAAGTGAAAATTGTATCTGTTATATATGTGTTATGTCTGTTATAAGCTAACAATTTCATGTAAATAGAAGTTCTTTAACTAGTTAAGGCTCCTGTATCATAAATATATTATCACTATAATATGTTTTCAAAATGTGTCAAGTAAATAACATCTTCCTTTGTTGTAATTTGCAGTAGAAAGATTCAGACGATGAGAATCCACTCTTACGAGTACCCCATCCAAAGCCGTATAATCTGATTTACCCTGAACCGTGGTCTCATCTGGAGTCAAAACCTCATCTAACTAGGATGTTACTGATTTTATTAAGAGGAATGTTCATGTATCTGTTGTCTGCATTTCTGATCTCCATATCATCACCTTTCTCATCATCGTAAACTTGTTATATTTTGAATATCCAGATCTGAAATGTTTTGTGTGTAGATAGAATGGTCATTTATCCAAGATGCCTCGACATCATTAGTTGGAAGATTGTATTTTATCTCAATAGGAACATCTATCAGGGGAATGTTGTTTCCTTCTTCAACTGTTGAAACTAAGTGAAAGCAGTGTTTAGGAGTTTGTATTACATTTGTAACAGATTTGTAATTGTTATGTAACAGGTAGGTCAAAGAACATATGAGATTCTTCCGAAATATTCAAAATAAACTAGATATGCATCTTTGGCATTAAACATACTTAAATGAGTCACATATTGTTCATATCATGGGCAAGTGTGTTTTTTTACCTCATTTCAAAAAAGAAGACTTGTATCAGTTATGTAGTAGATATATAGTAGATATGTATCAGGTAAGTGAAATAAGCAAAATAAAACCTATATTCCAAATTCCATTATATAACACATTTAACATATATATAACACATTTATATTAGATTTATAACAGATTTGTAATAGATGCTAAAGAACATATATATTGTGCCAAACACTTTTATAATAGTCATATCTAATATAGAACTGTTATAAATCTGTTATATTATTCACCAAGCACTTGTATTGAACATTTATTATGCTTATAGCAAACATACAAATTTATTATAGGTTTATAACAGATATATAATACATTTATAACATATACAAAATAACATACAAAATATGCCAAACACTTTCATAAGTCATATCTAATACAAGTCTGTTGTATATCTGTTATATATTTCATCAAACACATGTATTAGACATTTACCAAGCTTGTAGCATACATACATTATTCTAGGTTCATAACAGATATATAACACATTTATATTGGATTTATAACATATATATAACAGATTTGTATCAGATACAAAAAGAACATACAAATTATGTATCTGTTACAAACCTGTTATAAATCTAATATAAATGTGGTTCATGGATGTTTAGAAGGTAATTCTAATATAAATTTGTATTAGACATTTATTAGGCCTATAACATATTCGTAGTAGATATATAATAAATGTATAACAGATTTGCAGTAAATATATAGCAGATTTGTAGTAGATATATAATAGATGTATAGCAGATACAAAAGAACATCCAAATCAATGTTGAAACAAAAAACGCATTATAATTCTTTAACACATGTTTCAAATTCGAAAAATTAATTCGAAATATGGATTGCAATAGAGAGAACAAACGCAATAGAGATAGAAACCCTTGATTTGAAATACAAAGAATTGGAGAACAAAGAATGAAAGTTGATTAATGAAACTGAAAAGAACAATAAAATTGAGATTCAATAACGAAGAGGTAACAAGAGAGATTTGAAAAGAGAACGTTGAATTTCCAGAAACAAGTGATGAGGAAAGCGTGAGTTTATATAGAGTGTATTATGGTTATTTCTTCATTAAAAAGTTTCAGAACAGTTACTCGTGTTTCTTTGGCATGTTTAGGTAATTATTTTGCCTATTTTACTGCATTTTGGTGTTCTACCCTATAGTTTAGGTTTTCCGTTTGGTTCTTGGGTTTTACGAAATAAAATCAAATAGACCGAAACACCGAACCGAATATTATTAATGACGTACACACAAATACAAATCAAAACACTCAATAATATTATAGCTATGATATAGATGGAATTGGAGGGTTAAAACAGCAATACAACACAATAGCATAATAACTGAACACATGATTTCAATGTTAAACTAAGAGAAACACAAATATTGCCTAAATGAAAACCAACAGTTAAACATCCCATAACTTATAACCATTAAAATAAGAAAAGCACAAGCTTCTACCCTTCTTTCCCTTCCAATTTCTCGGTCAATATTACCTTGACGAGATTGAGTCTAGCCAGCTCACATCGCCTTCTTTTCTTAGGATTCACATCCTCCAATAGCACAATATTAAGTATATCTCAACTATTCTCGGGGTCCACACTTTTTAATGACGAAGCGAGTACATACACAAGACTCGGACAATTCTTAGTCCTCAGTGTATCCATAAATGCCTCATCAAATATCCTCCCATATTTCCACATTCCCCTTTTGTGCACATCATCTCGATTCTCCATTACCTTCCTAACCTTAGCCAACCCATCTACCTGACGGGAAAATTCCCGCGTTTTAATCTTCGACAATAGCAATCCAGGGTCACAGTTCAACGCTCCACACAATCGGTCAAAGATACTAATAATGTGTAAACCAGCATGAGTTAGATGAATTTCATACTGGAATCTCCTCAGCCCTATTGCGTTCTGCGTCTCCCCTCCTAGGTATAGGATTCTGTAAAGTGTTGACTTGAAGATAGGGTTATTCGAGAAGTTGTAAGTCAGGGTCTATAAGGCTTCTGATGTTGGGTATAGTGACACGGGGAATTGATTTCCATAGAAATTTCGGTACCCTGCACAAATTTGGTTAAAATATCGAATGTAGTTTGCTTCGGGGTTTCGAAAACAGTCGAAGGGTAGATGCGGCTATGAAAGCATAAGATTTTGCTTCTTCAGACTCGTTATTCAATTGAGATAGGGGAGTGATAGCCACCGAGATCTTGGAACCCCATACTTCTTCTGACAATTCTTGTAAGGGAATGTTGTTTTTCGTTAGAATATTTGTATCATATGGAAGAACATTGGTGTTCTTTTTCTTAGGGTTTCTCAAGTTAAATGCCATTTGGAAAATGGCTCCTACGCCTTTTGGTGAAAACTCGGAGGCCAACATTGGGAGATATTCTCTACCTAATGCAATTTATCACTCATAAATTGGAGTATCACAGACTTTTCTGAGAGGAGTTGGTCATCAAGAAAGTCAGTTTTCACTGCCGTCATATTTTCAATAATGTCCGGTAAGTTTATATATTCGGGATGTATTTTCTTCACAACTATAGGTCTGCTCAAATACTTATCAAGCCTTTCCGATAAAGGATCTCTAGGAACAGGTTTAACAGCTAACCCTAACCCTAACCCTAACCCCCTTTGGGTGATTTCACCTTGACGTTTCTTCTGAACTAGTAAAGCTTCTATACGAGCATGAATCTCTTCTAAATCCATAGCTCTTAGTATACTAGTAAACTATTAAACAAGAAGATAAACGGGTATCAGCCCCAAATATCCAATAATTCAACCCACGCAAATGCAGAAACATATAAACAATTGAAAGAAATTGATATTCATTTGCAGAAATTTTCAATTAGATAAAAGAGGTGAAATCAATCAAAATTCATAATACAAATATAACATAAACTATTCAGCTCTGACGGCTCAAGAAACGAATAAAAGAATAGAGAGGAAAAATGGAAGTATTGTTTACCTAGATAAACACCACGGTTTAAGAACTGACTATGGCGAACGGCGGTTATGGAGCAGATGACTGTAATGATAGTTGAAATGGTGGGTAATTGCAGAAGTGAGATGGTCTCTGTATAAACGGTTAGATATGGGTGAAGAAGGTAAAATCGAGTTCACGGGAAAGGCAAAAGGGAGAGATGGTTAAGAGGGAGAGGGAGTTATGGTCGCCGGCAATAGCAGATTTAGGTTTAAGGGCTGTTTCTCCAAACCTGTAGCTTTTATTTAGTACTTAAAAATACTTATAATAAGATTTTAACTAATAAGTTAGTGTTTTTCTCTTTTTTTTTTATTTAAAAGTTACTTTTTATTTTTCTCCTTATAAGGAGCTTTTGACTTAAATGAAAGTTTAGAGAAACACCTCCTCAGTAACACCTATTCGTCGAGCGGGCCGGGTCGAGCACAGATCGGGATTGTCGGGCTTTTTATTAAAAATATCAACTCAAGCCCGGCCCAAGCCCATGATTTAGAACTTTGGGCTCTGGTCGAGTTTACTAAGTGATTCCAAGCCTGGCCCATTACCAATAAATAATTGTTTCTTTTAATATTTTATAAACTAAATTAAAAAAAATTAAAATTTCTACGTAAAAATGTCTTAACTATGCATGCAATTACATTTTTAGTAAAATTTTTTTTATATATAGTTAAAAATCTAGTAGATTAAAATATGAAAATATAAACACTATTAAATATAATATAAAATAATAAAATAAATATTTTTTTCGTCGGGCCGAGCTTAAGTATTTATAGAAAAACCAAGCCCGGCCAATAGAACTCTGGCTTTTGCGGGCTCGGGCTCGGACCGACTTTGTGATAAAATGAGTGTCCAAGAGCTGGACTCCATGGGTAGCATGACCCACGAACAGGTCTAGTATATACTTGTACACGTATCACATAATAATTTTTATCAAAATTAATAAAAAAATTTATTACACATTGTCACTTATGCCTCATTTTGATAAAATAATTTTAGCCCAAGTTTAGCTTAATTACCTAAAGACGCTGTTGTGTTTTTTTAATAACCTTCATATGCCTTCCATATCTTTTATACGTTGTTCATAACTATTTTACACTCCAGATTATATTAGGTTTGTAATAGATACATAACAGCTTTGCAACAGACTTGTAATAGACATTTATTAGACTTGTATTTGGTTTGTAACAGATATATAATAGACTTGTAACAGATATATAATAGACTTGTAACAAATTAATGGCTGCCGAATAATGTCAAACACTTCAATAATAATCCAATGTAAATCAAAACTAATGGAAATTTACTATTTTATTCATCAAACACCAGTAACAGATATATAACAACCTTGTAATAGACTTTGTAACACGTCTGTAGTAGAATTGTAACAGATAAAAGTCATAAAGATTATGTCAAACACTTCATTAGTAATTCTATCTAATTCAATATTTTGTTATGTTACTGTTATATATGCACCAAAAACTTCTATTAGACTTGTAGCAAACATAAAACAGATATGTAGTAGCTCTATATTAGATATATAACAGATTCAAAGAAAGACTTCATTCATATTTCTCTTCTGATACAATACTGTTACAAGTCTGTTATATCCTCACCAAACACTTGTATTGGACTTGTAGAAGATATATAACACATATATAACAGGTATGTAGTAGGTGTGTATTATATGCGTAACAGGTAGAAAAAAATATGTAAATCAACTTGTCAAACACTTGTGAATGAAGAACATATTTGAAATCAGAAATCAAATCTGAAATCACAGATGAAATCGATTTGATTTGAATTTGAAATCAAATTTGAACATGAGAAGGAAGAACAAAGATTGAATAGAAATTGCGAATGAAGTCAGAAATCAAATATGAAATCGAGAACGAATAACACATATGAAATCGATTTGATTTGAATCTAAAATCAAATCTGAATATGAGAAGGAAGAACGAAGATTGAATCGAAAAGAAAATCTGGACTTTCTGCAAAACACGATCTGTTACAAAACTTGAGAAGGAAGAACGAAGATTGAATTTGAGAGAATTGAGAAGAGAATGATGATCTGTTACAAATCTTGACTTTCTACAAAACACGATCTGCTACTGGGCATGGTTATTCTCTTCTCAAAACACGATCTGTTGCTGCTGCTAGGCATGGACTTTCTGCAAAACTTTTTATATGGAGTGTATAAAAGTTAAGAAAAGTTAGGGTGTACATATTAGTTTTTGAGGCAAGGAGATAATTATTTTGCAAACCACGTCCAATTTAATGTTTTACCCTATAATTTTTAATAAAAAAAGATTTCGACAATTATCACTTTTAAATTCATTTTCATATTTTATTAATTAAATACATTAGTGACTATGTTAATAATATATATTGATAAATAAAAAAAATTAAAGCGAAGATTATTTAATAGACGAGTCTAGTCTATTGTATAAGATCGAAGCCGCTTAGAGCTACAGCAAAAAATTAGATTGCTTAACTAGCACATAGACAACTTGATTTACATATATATTAACATAAACAACTGACTATTTTTTAAGAAATTTTTTTTCTAAAATAACTTTAAAGTAAAGTTAGAGAAATATAAGATGCGAGAATGTGAGAAATATTTTTTTGGAAATGTAATCTTCTTCCATTTTTTAAAGGCCTCTCAAAAGTTATCAGATAATACGGAAATTGTCAAATACATATTAATTTTTGAAAAATATTTTCAAGAGCAAACTTTAAGAACGTATCTTATGGTTTCACTCATTTGTACAATGAGGTCTGAGAATTTTTTTTATATAAAATGGGGTATATGGTTTCAAAAAATTGGCAAAAAGAGGATTTTCAATAATAAATTATGTCACGATAATGGTTAATCTTGTTAATTTTTTTTGTTTGTGGATCGGTTGATAAAAATGCAATACAGATTAGTGATAATTTTTGAAATTTTTATTATTGCAAATATTTATATTAACTAAATCATGATGATAAATTTAAAAAAGTCATAAAAAATGGAAAAAATCTCCGCAATTTACTTGAACTGTGACATATATTTTTTTAAATGATTAGGTTAAATTATGAGAATGCTGAATTTATTAAAATATATTCTGTAACATCACTATTCTGAACAAAAAAATATTTTTTATCCTCCTTTTGTCAAATCACAAACCCCATTCTGCAAAAAAAAATATTTCTCATACCCCATTTTACAAATGAGTGAAATTACAAGATATTTTTTTGAAATTTGTCCTATTTTCAAATATACAACTACATTTTTTAAAACTTTCATTTACAATATATATTTTTTAGAAGAATCCAACATTTAAATGTCATTATTGCAAATCCAATTTTAGAAAGTCATGATTGTACTCTTATTTCTGGCAATAAAACAGATCTTAGTTGTTGGGCCTGATAACCTTTTCAATCTTCTTGAACTCAGCTTGGATGCAACTCAATGTGAATACGATCATTTTCACTTGATATGATTCTCATTGAAACCATATATAAGCATACATGCGACTCTTTTTTTTCATTGGTTTTAACATGATCTTGCATCGAGAATACTTCATTTTAATTCGAGTCCTAGTGAATGCAGAAAATCCTTATTAGGACGCCCACCCCAGCCAGGTGCGCAACCCGGGTCGAATCTGGATGTAATCGAAGCAAAGCTACGGTGAACCACATGAGCAACAAAAAAAAATTCTCATTGAAACGATATATAAGCATACATGTGAATCTTTTTTTTCATTGGTTTTAACATGATCTTGCATTGAGATTACTTCATTTTAGTTCGAGTCTTACTGAATGCAGAAAATCCTTATTAGGACACCTACCACAGCCAGGTGCGCAACCTGAGTCGAATCTAGATGTAGTCGAAGCAAAACTACAGCGAACCAAATGAGCAACCAAAAAAAATTCTCATTGAAACGATATATAACCATACATGCGGCTCTTTTTTTCATTGGTTTTAACTTGATCTTGCATCGAGATTACTTCATTTTAACTAAGTATAATGTAATATGTCTATTATATGCTTTATGTAGACGTCTCTAATTGATGTCTATTAGATGTATAACAATGTATTTGATTACGTTGAGTATAATTCTATTGTGTATATTAGTAATATCATGTCTAAGATATCTATTAGATAGCTATTATAGGCTTTTTATAGGTGTATAATAAACATCTATTAGATTCCTAGTAGATGTATATAGAATACAAAGAGTATCAGTATGTCAGAAATTTATTTTGATAGTCTTTCATGACAATTAAGGACATCTTACAAATATATTATAGATGTGAATATGATGATTTTATCTACATCTAATAAATATATAATAGATGTCTATGAGATGTCTAATAGATATCTAACAGTTCCAAAAAATTTATGAAAAAAATATCACAATGGATGTCAGTTCGAAGATAAAATAAGAATAACAAAACAACGTAAAGCAACATGTAAAAAAATAAATGCTTTGAAAGATAAATGAAAAATAAGTAAATTTTTTTAAAAAAATATGGTATATGAGTTACACATTTATGAAACCAAAAATTGTATTTATGTCATGGCTCATAACTTTGTACCAAATAAATGTTAAAATTTAGACCTAAATAATAAACATGTTTTGAATATGTAATGGACCAGGTCAAGCTAGAACAGTTGATTCTTCGATATGTAAGGGGACTTAACTTTATATTTATCCACATTTAATTAGAACTATAATTGATTCTGATTTCACTTATAAACAATATTCTTCGGTTAAAAAAAGGGGCCATTTTGTGCCCTTTAGAAGATGAGTCATATCTCTACTTTTTTAATTGTTTGTGACCATTACTTGTTTTTTAGCTTTATTTTGAGTCATACCTTTTACATTTTAGTATTCTACGCGTACATTCTTCTCATTCTTCCTTTTTGCTTCACACTTTCCCTTCTTCTTTTCCCTTTTTGGGCTTGGTTTTTTTCGTCTTAATTCGTACTAATAATTTTAGAATATTTTGTTTTTTTTACACTTATTTTCAACACTAAATTCATATAATATATTTTTGATAATATTCTTTTCATACACTTATACAACATGTATATGTATAAGGGCGGAGCACTTGGGCAGAATTCTTGCAATTATATATGCGTGAGATGCAGATATTTCTCTCAAGTATACTTGCTAAATAAGAGCGGTATAAAGTGCGCAATTTATGTTTTATACCGGTATAAGCAAAGTATAAATCACACAAAGTTTGTGCTTTATACTAAAATAATATAATTTTTGTGTGTGTTAAGAACCGGTTTTTCTATAGTAATTATTTTCTAATACCAATTTTTCTATGATGACTTCATTTGTGTAACAAATTAATAAAATAAATGTTGTTTAACAAAAACTAAATAGACAAAAGCCTATAGCATCTACATAATTAATTAATAAATAGAAAAATAGTTAAAAGATGGATAAGTACTCTTTATTTTGGGTTTTTATACGGCGCAACTAGTATTTTGTACCAATTTCATTGGATAATTGACATGTAGCCATATGTTGTTGTTGTTGTTATTATTATTATTATTATTATTATTATTATTATTATTATTATTATTATTATAGACTACATATCAATCATCCAACAAGAAGAATACAAAATACTCGATTCTCTATATAATTTCCCAGTTTTTTTTTTTTGCAGACAAGACCATATTGCTTATGTTATAACTCCAAAACTATTAATAAATAGGATAAATAACACTTGCATTTTATTGTTATTATATATGAAGAGAGTAACACACTCACACATTAACTTATTGGTAAAGTTACTTGTCAGTTATTCATAAAGTTGTGGAAGAAGGCATGGAGTAATCATAACTTCAAGAGGTGTTTCCTTTGATAAGGTAATATTTAAGCTCTCGGTCATGTTTATAGACTCATTATTTGGAGTTTTAATGGTAAACCCTTGAAGAAATCTAGCAATTATTAACTGAATCACCTGCATTGCAAAGTTATAGCCAGAACATTTTCCTCTTCCAGACCTAAATGGTACGAACTCAAAATGCTGACCCGTATACTCGACATTCACATGGCTCGTTAAGAATCTTTTCGGTTGAAATTCATTAGGGTTTTGCCAGACATCTGAGTCGCGATGTAACTTCCATAGATTCGTTATGATGAGGGTGCCTTTTGGTACGTGGTATCCATAGAGGGTGCAATCTTCCATTGCCTCTCGAGCTACAGCTAGTGGACCTGCCGGATATAAACGTAGTATCTCTTTAATGATCGCATTGAGATATACCAATTTTTCGATAGCAGATTCTTCCACCGTTCTTTCCCTTCCAAATTTTTGGTCAAGCTCCTCTTAGGCTAAAGCTCAATACACGTTTATTGTTCGACAAACACGCCACCAACCATGTCATTGTGATGGATGTGGTGTCTGCCTACAATCATAAGAGTCTGCAATGCAACTTTCCTTACAAAATAATTAAATATTTATACACATAAAAACATAATTTTAAAAACTAAATATGCAAAATTTGGTGACAAAGTATTTTTTGTTGTTAAAACATTGCGTGCCAAATATGTTTATTGTGTAGAGAATCCGTGAGCCTCAAGAACATTGGGCTTGATAGGATGAGTGAGCATATAAGTGGGGTCGAACCCATCTAACACAAAACCAATTGGCTTATGTTAAGGCCCAATATTCTCCACTTATATATCACTCACCATTCCCTTATATTTCCAATATGGGATTACCAACCTCACATCTCCAACACTCCCCCTCAAGTGCAACTAGGCCTGAACCAGTTGTCACTTGCCAACATTCCTTGGCCTATCATCTCCGAGGCTCATGGTCAACACCGGGTCTAGCCTCTCTCTGTAGCCTAAACTCTACCAGGACTTTACACACAAACTCAGGATCATTCCGGCTGTCAGGCCTTCTTCCGCTCTGATACTATGTAGAGAATCCATCGGCCGGGAGAGTGTTGGGCTCAATAGGGGAGTGAGCACACAAGTGGGGTTGAGTCCATCTAACACAAAATCAATTGGCTTATGTTAAGGCCCAATCTACACCACTTATATACCACTCTTTGTCATTGTTTGTTTCTCATGTGGGATATCTCCAACACTCCCCCTCAAGTACAACTGAGCCTCGACCAGTTGCCACTTTCCAAACATTCCTTGGCTTATTTCATCGAGGCTCAAGGTCATCAACGGGTCTAGCCTTTTTCGCTAGCCCAACTCCACCAGGAGTTTAATAATAACCCAGGATCACTGGCTGTCAGGCCTTGTTCTGCTCTGATACCATGTAGTGAATCCGTGAGCCTCGAGAGCGTTGTGATCGATAGGATGAGTGAGCATACAAGTAGGGTTGAGCCCATCTAACACAAAACCAATTGGCTTATCTTAAGGCCCAATATACTCCACTTATATATCACTCACCATTCCCTTATATTTTCAATGTGAGATTACCAACCTCACATCTCGAACACATTGGTGGTGTTGAACTTTTCAAGTGTTCCACTAATCTAAAGAAGATGTAAGGAAGTATTGAATGAGTACTTTTTTTTTTATGGAAAAGCAAATTTTAATTAGTTATTTTCTTGCAATATGTTTATAATTTTTATATGTTTTTTTTATCCCTATTATTAGTTACGGGCTCGGTCACTAATATTAGAGTTTTTTTACACCCGGTAATCCATGTTGGATTAGTGTCCATCTATTTATTCATTGACACTTGTAATTCTCCCCCAATCAAATTCTTATTGAAGTTTTTTTAACCAAAAGTGAATTACAAGTGTCAATTTGTGGATAGATGGACATATTGCTGGGAACCATGTACAAAAATCCATAATATTATGTATTCATAGGATGTGTTTTGTGAATTTTAAGAGAATTAATCTCACCAATATTGTAGCTTTAATAATGGTTCTACGTGAATTGCCAAACTCAGTGTCATCCTCAAACATTGGAAAGCAGGGCATCTTGTTTTCCTTAGTGTTACCATTGGATTCATGCTCTTGGACCCAACTCTCCATTATATCATCTAGTTCCTTTACTATTCTCTTGGAATTTTCATCGTTCCAAAGTATTCCATCCATCCGAGGAACGGAATCATATCCGAAGGAACAACAGCACCGACAACAGTCATGAAATCCTTCAAGATTTCTCCGATATCCCGTTCCGTATTAACATTAATTTGGTTACCATGCTGATTGCTAAACCGCTTGCCAATAATCATGCTTGTCATCATATTTATCACCATGCTTTCAAACAATTCACTCAAGTCAACCTTGATAGGATCATTGTTGTTTTCTTTAAACTTTAAGGACAACTCTTTCATCATATGACTCACTTCTGACAATTGAACATGCTTCATCAACGTGATTCGATGGGTGGATAGAAGATCAGTTATCGTTAGCTTTTTAATACCCCGCCAGTACGAACCATAAGGTGAGAATGAAAATAAGATTTTGTTCATTCAAAAAAAAAAAAAACTCTTATTTGTATCCACTAATATAGCTTCAGTATTCTTTGCTTTTTTTTCTACTAATCTACTAAAGAAAATGGCATATAACTTCAGTATTCTTTGCTTTTTTCTACCACAGAAAATGACAATAAGATTTTTTTTGTAGGGATAGAAAATTAGCCGAATTTTGTGACATCCAACTTATTTGCGATGCATATTTTAAGTCTTTGGGAGCAGCATGCATTATTTTTCTACAAATTAAATGCATGCTGTAGACTTTTGTCTGATAGGCTAAAAGATGGAGTATTTTGAACATTAATTCAACTAATTTCTTCCCTTGAATTTGCACAATAAACTCTGATTCTTTGGTTTTACACGTAACACCTTTGATAAATGGTAAATGTATAATCAATTATATCAACCAGTTGGCCTAAAGGGAAAAGAACGTAACTTGGCTAAAGCCATAAAGAATATCAATATAAATTTTAGCCCACAACTTTTATACTCAAAACAGGGGCATAGCACAACATTTGTACGTTCCTTCACATTCAGCAATTTTTTACGTTCTGTTGGTGTAATGCTGGTATAAATGTGTTTTTTGATTAGTCGCACCTGGTATAATGCTGGTATAAATGTATTTTTTGTTTATTATGCTGGTACAAACCTGGTATAATGCTAATATAAACGTATTATTTGTTTGATTACTATTTTGTTTAATCACACATGATATAAACATGGTAAAATGATTGTATAAATGTGGTTTTTGTTTGATTTCTTTCATAGAAATAGATGCTTATGTTTTTTGTTTTTCACACCTGGTATAATACTGGTACAAGTTTGATTTCTTCCATAAAATAGATTTTTATGGTTTTGGTTCTTCACACCTGGTATAATGCTGGTATAAATGTGGTTTTTATTTGATTTCTTTCATAAAAATAAATGCTTATGATTTTTGTTTTTCATACCTGGTATAATACTGGTGTAAAGTGGTTTTTGTTTGATTTCTTTCATAAATAGATTTTTTTTGGTTTTGATTCTTCACACCTGGTATAATGCTGGTTTTTGTTTGATTTCTTTCATAAAAATAGATGCTTGTATTTTTTGTTTTCACACCTCGTATAATGCTGGTATAAAGTGGGTTTTTTTTATTTCTTTCATAAAGTAGATTTTTATGGTTTTGGTTCTTCACACCTGGTATAATGCTGGTATAAATGTGGTTTTTATTTGATTTCTTTCATAAAAATATATGCTTATGTTTTTTATTTTTCACACATGGTATAATGCTGGTATAAAGTAGTTTTTGTTTGATTTTTTTCATAAAATAAATTTTTATGTTTTGATTCTTCACACCTGGTATAATGATGGTTTTTGTTTGATTTTTTTCATAAAAATATATGCTTGTGTTTTTTGTTTTTCACACTTGGTATAATGCTAGTATAAAGTTGGTTTTGTTTGATTTCTTTCACAAAATAGATTTTTATGAATTTGGTTCTTGACACCTCGTATAATGTTGGTATAAATGTGATTTTTGTTTGATTTCTTTCATAAAAATATATGCTTATGTTTTTTGTTTTTCATACCTGGTATAATGCTAGTATAAAGTGGTTTTTGTTTGATTTCTTTCATAAAAAAGATTTTTATGTGTGAAAACAATGATCCGGAATCTCATAAAACTAAAAATCCAAATCAGGTTTGAAAGAAACAAAAATTCAAAGAAATATACTTATGTAATCTCCTAAATCCAAATGGAAGCACCTGGACAAAATCCAACAATAAGGGTATCCATTGAAGACTACAAGTACCTAAGCATATACTGTGAGCATCCGGTTAAAGCTTGGAAAGGAAACAAACTTTGAATCGTTCAAGATTAGCATCCGGAAGAACTGATTGCTAAGTATCCGGATAAAGTCAGATCCGGTGACATTGAGTCGGAAGACATCTAGAAAACTTAGATATCAAGACAATGGGAAAAATTTTAATTATAACTTTTTTCCCTCCATGATTTGGTCTATAAAGTCAAAGATCCTTTCTCCGTGAGCAAGACAAAAGAGACAACTCGCACTTTTTAGAGAAAGGACAAAAGAACTGACACCGGGCAGAAAAAGGAAACAACCTTTTTCACCTAAACCAATAAAGAGGTGCGTGGAGCTCATACCAGAAAGCTACTGGTATAAAAGTTAGAGTGACACTAAAAAACAAGGAAAACGATCACTGACATCTTTTCAGCCTCAATCCCAAGGATTCAAAAGGGTCAAATTACTCTCTAACGGATTGATCAACGGCTCCGAAATATCTAATCAACGGTGAAGGTTCAATTACAGCTCACCAACCCACAATGGCTACATTTATGATCAAAGCCTATAAAAGGGAAGCTTCACATGTTAAGAAAGTGTTGGTTGATTTCACAAAAGCATATAACAAGAGAATTTACAAGAAAGCAATTAGATTCACAAATCCCTCCAAGAACCAAATCACTGAAAATCAGTTTGTAAGGATTCCTAAGTGTGTTATAAACTTAAGGAAGTCCAAAACCAAAACCTTTGATAGAAACCAAAGTGTAAAATATCTCCTACGTAGGTGAGTAGTGAGATTAGGATATAGCTTGAAGTAGGTGCTTTGAGTGGGATCTCCCTGTAGGACTCGACTTAGATTTGCGGTAGAAGTCTAAGTGGTATTTCCTGCTAAAGACAAAAGAACTCAGCTAGAGGTTGGTGCCTTTAGTGGTGTATCCTACATCCGAAAGGGGGTACCATTCAGAGACAAACAGTAAGGCTTGATTTCTGCCAGTTGAAAAGAAATCACACTAGTGGAAAAGCTCAAAGGAAGGAACCTTTGGGGACTGAGCGTAGGCAGGGACGAGCCAATATAAATCACCGTGTTTGATTTTCTCTAACTCTTTATTTATATTTGCATCATATTTCACATTTGCATTATCCGAAATCGTAACATCCGGAAGCCATCAAATAAGCTACACAAGACTTTTTAAAGTCTGTTAATTTTGTGAAAAAGGGTCATTCACCACTTCTGACCTTATATAGACCCTCACAGGGAATAATAAGTGGTATCAGAGCAAGTGCTCAAACTAGAGATCTAACAATCTCGAGCTAAAGGTCCATATATTTTGATTCAAGAATCAAAATGAGTTTCCAAAACTCAGAGCTCCTTCCAGAGGGTATGTCTATTACCAAACCTCCACTCTTCACCGGTGAACACTACACATTTTTAAAATATAAGATGAAGAATTTCATTCAAGCTTAAAGCATTATGGCATGGATGGCCATTAAAGATGGTCCATATGAGCCTACTCATAAGGTAGATGGTTTAACCACCCACAAGTCCTCGAGCTTATGGGATGAAAATTATTATAAGAGATTATATGAAAAAGCAAATGCTATTAACATGATTCATTGTGCTCTTAGTGCAACAGAATTTAACAGGATATCCGGATGTGAGACTGCATAAGAAATCTGGTTAATCTGGAAGTCATCTATGAAGGAACCAATAAAGTAAGAGAGGCCAAGCTTGATCCACTCCAGCAGAAACTTGAGACCTTCAAGATAGAGCTAAAAGACTCAATTAGCAGCATAAACACTAGATATACAAATCTAGTAAATGAAATGAAGAGGCTTGGAAAAGAAATTCCTGAAGTAGATATGGTCAAGAAAGTACTCCAGAGTCTCACCATGGAGTGGGATAACAAGAAGACTGTTATTAAGGAAGCTCATGACCTAAACTTCTACAGTTATGATGAGCTTATTGGCAATCTCTTGACTCAAGAGCTATCTCTAGAAAGATATAGCCAATAGGAGAAGAGGCCTGAAGAGAAGAAGAAAGCTACTGCACTTAAGGCAGAATCCACCGGATTAGCTTCATTCGAAGAAGAAGAGCAAGTCACAGAATCTCAAAGTACCAAGGACCAACTAGCTTTATTAACTAGATAGCTCAACAGGTTCTTACAAAAGAAATAAAGAATAAAGTCTAGAAAATATGAATCCCGAAGACTAAGGGAAGGCACATCTAGAAGAGACAGACCTAGAAAGAATCTATAAGAAAAGAAGGATCCAGAAAAAAAAGCTGCTTGTTTTGAATGTAGGGAGAAAGGCCACTTCAGAACAAAATTCCCTAAGCTTAAAAGAGCCAAGAAGCACAAGAAGAAGGCAATGGTGGCCACCTAGAGCAACAGCGAGAAAAGTAGCAACTCATCTTCAACAGAAGAAGAAGAGACTGTCCATTGTGCATTCATGGCACTGACTGATCCAGAAGAAGAGCAATCCAGAAAAATATCTCTAAGCAAGATAAAATGCAAATCGAAGAATCAGAATAAAAAATAGCAAATACTAAGGTAAACTCTTATTCTAATTCTTCTTCTAACTTTGACCTTACTAGAGCTTTAGCTATTGTGATCAAGAGTGTGAAGAAGAACACAAAAGCAATCAAATCCTTAAGGAGACAAGTGATGGAGCTTGCTGAAGAAGGTGAAATATTGGCACAAGATGTAAATTCAATAAGAGCCACTAAGCACATAGATGTGGTTGAAGAGAAATTTCTGAGAAATCAAGTGCAGATATTAAGTGCTAACTTGATGGAGTTAGATAGAGATCTAACTATGATGAAAGAATCATCCGGAAGGAGATCTTGCCCCTCACAACCAAGAAGGACCCCAAGGTAGAGCACACAAAGAAATCAACATCAAACTGCCAAAGGAAATCCAAAGCCTTCCAACCATAAAGTGAAGGAGGATAGCAGGCAACCACAAGCCCAAAGATACACAGCTGCAGAAAAAGGAAAAGCTAAGGCTTTATACAATCACCAACTTGCAAAGCAAAGAAGAAACCATGCAACAGAAGTTCCACCCCCAACCAGCTTTCGGATACACACTGGACCATCTACAAGTGCATAAAAAGCTGGATATAGAGGGAACTATAGGAAGGTGGATCTTTAAAGATTGAAAAGAAGTAGGAGCAGAACAGACCCATCTCAGGATGCAGGTATGCCTTAGATCCACAGTAGATCAACACACTTAGTACACTGATAGTGGATGTTCAAGGCACATAATAGGTGATGAGAAGGCCTTCATCACATTAACCCGGAATAAAGGAGACAAGTAAGCTTTAGAGATAATAAAAAGGGACAGATCATTGGACATGGAACCATAAGATCTGAATTAAAGATAGAATATGTCTCATTGGTTGATGGACTGAAGTTCAACTTGCTAAGTCTAGCCCAACTCTACGATAAAGGAAGAAAAGTCACCTTTGATTCCGGAGGATGCTCAATCTATGATAGTAAGTCTAATCAACTTATTCTTTATGAACCTAGAGTAAACAATGTCTATTCTATAAACATTAAGAATGAGAAAAAGAACATATCACTTGTACAAAAAGGGCCTGTAGGGTCGCACCTTTCAGTTGGTTTATGAAAAAACCGTTTGGAAAAGTGTATTAAAAAACATGGAGGAGACATTACGGACTGTTAAAAGTTAATAACCATCCGTATTGTATAGATGGCTATTAACTTTTAACCATCCAAATTGTGCAAGATATAATTTACCGAAATATGTATTTCAGACGGTTAAAAAGAAATAACCGTTCGAAATATGCAGTGGTAATGAAATGGACAATACGAATAGTTATTGACTTTTAACCTTCCTAATTGTGCTAGAGTAATTTTACTAATTTATGTATTTCGGATGGTTAAAAAGAAATAACCGTCCGAATTACCTTAAAATTACTACTTTCTCAAAAACCTTCTCACTCATTCCTGCGCTATCTCAAAATCGCAAAACCCCCGCGCCTCAAAACCTCCCATTGTTTTGCTCCGCCACCATCTCACTCACCCTCATTCCACCGTCTCCCACCGCCGTCTCATGCACCCTCCTTCCCTATGCATCTTGAACTCGCAAAACCCCCACGCCTCATAACCTCTCATCATTTTGCTCCGCCGCCGTCTCCCGCCGCCTCTGTTTCTTCTTCTCGCTGCCGTCTCGCCACCCCCAAACCCACTGTAAATCCGTTTATCTATGGTTAGTATTTTAGATTCAAACTTCCTTTCTTAAATTTTAGATCCGGACCTTTTCTTATTGTTTTTTGTTTCTTGTAATTACAGGAAAAAATTATGAACCCTTTGTTTGAGAAGTGCCACTGAAGAAGGAATTGACTAGATTTGTCAAGTGGCCTCATGTTGTTTCACATTTAGAAGCGAGAAAGCATTCTTAAACAATATTTTGATGTTCCTATGCTGTTAACCACTCACTAAAACATTGTACAAGATCATTGGTAAGTTGATGCTATTTGTTTTTATTCATGTATCATAGTCGCCCATCTTAGGTTGTTGGATAGTAATCATCTCAAGTTGTGTTGCAAGATTTGAAGGGCAAGTCTAGGTTCAGAGTGGTGAATATTCTGGACTTGTTCTGTTATAAACTGATGCTATATATTTTCTGGATTAAGCAAGATTTGTTTTATACAATTCAACTCACATAAATAGACTGTGTGACTAATCTGTGATAAAGCTTTGAGTAAAAAAAATGAATTTCTTTGAATTTATAATGTAATTCAACTTCGTGATTTTTAAATTCAATTTGGGATTAAATTCAACTTGGTGACTTTTAATGTAATTCAATTTTGTCATTAAAGATTGTATATATAGATTGTTTCTTGTAAGCATTCTATGGACTAAGGGCATGTTGTTGTTAACTGGAAATTGTTTTAGTTAGCTGTTTGATGATATAACTAACTGTTTTAGTTAGTCATTTGAAGATTCATATTTGGTAATGTGTAATTTAATAGTAGGTAGTTACTAGTGTAACTTATTAATAAGATGACTAAACTAGCTTATAAGCACTTTTTAATTTATAAGTTGGGTGATGAAGTGTTTCATGAGTTATGAGCTTATATTTTTAGCTTATTTCTGAGTAGCTTATAACCATTGAAGAGTTGACAAAAAAAGGACATACATATTAAAAAAGGACATACATATTCTCATTTAGTAATAGCTTATAAGCACTTAAAATTGACTTAAAAGTAAAAAATACAAATGCTCCTTTTAGTTGTTGAACATTTTCTGCAACTTGCAAACTATTTAAGTTAGTTCTACTTCAAGCTTCAATTGTTTATCAATTTCTTGAAGTCTATTTTACCAGCCATGGCATTGTTTATTGTTGTTTTGTTTGACGTTAAAAATAACTTATAAGCAATCGGTTTAAAAAGCAATAATAATGAGAAATACCCCGAAGTGTAATATGGAATAATATTAATAAGTATGCCAACTTACCTTACAAACAAATGTCACACAGTTTCAAATATATTTTTTGGTAGAAAAACTATATTTTCTGGACTTGTATTAACCTTGTGAAGAAAAGAAGATAAATTGGAATTCTCAATAAAATTTGGTGGCAGTTAAGGTAATAAGTACACGTCATTTTAAGTATTTTAGTGCTCTTAGTCTTGAATTAAAATTAGTGGGCAAATATGTTATAAGAATTCCACTTTCTTGTAATTTTGTAATTAGTTTCAAAAGTTAGACAAAACTTGACAATTTCCCAAACCAATTTCTAGGGATGAAATTGGTAATTGGACATTGTTTACCACTTGGACCAACTCTTATTGGTACATTTGAGTATTTCAATATACATATTCTTAGTTTGATGTTTTTTCCAGTAATTAAAAATATTGATTTGATTGAATTGCATGCTTTAATTTTTTTTCCTCTATCTTATTTAAGGAAATTAATCGATTGGGAATTTTAGATGATGAGAGGTATCTTTTGGGATTTGAGTTAGTAATAAATACTTATAACAGATGCCAAAAGGCATATTGTATTGTTTCAATCTAATAAGTTGTTATCCAGCTCTCTATCTATTAAAAGGGTTTTATGCTTGAATT
Source organism: Euphorbia pulcherrima (assembly GCA_947683365.1). NCBI lineage: Eukaryota > Viridiplantae > Streptophyta > Magnoliopsida > Malpighiales > Euphorbiaceae > Euphorbia > Euphorbia pulcherrima. Next base: position 5,060,528 of record CANTUS010000004.1, read on the forward strand.
GATGTTGATTTTTTGTTTTTCAGTGGCAGTGCAAGAAATTTGATTCTTGTTTCCTCCATTTTAGCTGAGCCTAGTCAGAGTTTTACAAATTTTCATCCAAAAAAACCAGCCTGTTATTATTGTCCATTCTCCTCTTCTCTGGTTAGTACTAATTTATTTTCACTTGCAACATAAAAAATTATGATTTGTAAAATTATTGTTTCACGGATGTGCATGAAGTAATAAGCGGTCTTAAAAATTGTATGATTATATGACTATAGTATATAACTTTATTATTAAATTATACTTAGCTTAACATGTGTGATTATAGTTTAATTAGATGTTGTTCTCTTAGATATATTATCAAGATAATGGACCGGAGTTGGATATATATGAAATGACCTTCTATTAAGTACTTGCAAGGTGTTAATGAGTTCGTTACCGCTGCAGTTGAACACAAGTCCAAAACTGGGCTTGGTATTTGGTGTCCTTGTTACGATTGCTATAACACAAGGATTCCATAGAGCATAGATTTATTGAAAAATCACTTAATTCGTCGGGGATTCATGAAAAATTATACAAGGTGGACCTGGCATGGTGAAGTGTCAGATATTGTAGAGAACCCAACTACTCCAATTATTGAGACAGTAGTTGATTCTTTTTTTGGAGATGAAGATGTGGGAGATGAAGATGATAGAATTGATGAAATGTTGCATGATGTAGAAGACAACTTCACGGAGAATCCCAACTTGTTTGAAATTCTCACAGCATCAAAGAAGGAGCTATTTTCGGGTTCTGTTAAATACACAACACTATCGGCCGTCCTCATATTGTTCAATTTAAAGATAAGGCACAATGTGACCAACAAATATTATAAGGATTTATTGGAAGTGCTGTAGACATGTTTCCTAATGGGAACACACTCCCGAACAACTTGTACAAGGAAAAGAAACTCATGTGCCCTATAGGCTTGGGGTACGAGATGATTCATGCCTGTGTAAAAGATTGTATCTTATTTCGAAATGAGTATGCAAATCTAGAAGCTTGTCCGAGGTATGGTTCTAATCGGTACAAGAAAAAAGATTCAGGTATGAAAAAAAACGTGCACCAGCAAAGGTATTGTGGTACCTTCCAATTATACCAAGATCTAAATGTCTTTTCTTAGATGAAAAAACTGCACAGCTCTTGAGATGGCATTACGACGCTAAGAAGGATGATAACCTCATGAGGTATCTTGCTGATTCTCCCAAATGGAGAAGAATCGATGATAGGTTTCCAGAATTCGGTAGTGATTCCTAAAACTTACATATTGTTCTATGTACGGATGGGGTGAATCCATTTGGAACTTTGAGTTCTCAAGTCAGCACCTGGCCTATTATTCTAACTATATACAATTTCCCCCCTTGGTTGTGTATGAAGCGTAAGTACCTTATGTTATCAGTTCTCATCTCCTAGCCAAAACAACCCGGTAATGACATTGATGTATATCTTGCTCCTTTAATTGATGATTTAAAGTTGCTTTAGGAAAAAGGTGTGATGGTGTTCAATGCATGTAGTAGATCTTATTTTACCCTTCGTGTCATAGTCTTCTATATTATAAATGACTTTCCAGCTTATGGAAATTTGTCTGGATACGCAGTGAAGGGGAAAAAAGCATGTCAAATTTGTGAGGATGATACGAAATCGATTCATCTAGAAAACTGCAAGAAACATGTATATATGAAACATCGTAGGTTTCTCCCTACGACTCATCCTTTTCAAAAGAAAAGGAAAGCTTATAATGAAGAGATGGAGTCGAGTTAGGTGCGAGTGCCTTCGACAGGAATACATGTTTATGGGAGGGTCAAAGACATTACAACAGAGTATGGTAAACCTTATAAGGGTAAGACTGACGGCGGATATAAGAAGAGGTCAATCTTTTAGGATCTACCATATAGGAGAGATTTAGAGGTAAGCATTGCCTTGATGTCATGCATATTGAAAAAAATTTCAGTGATGCTATTATTGGAACACTTCTAAAAATGCTTGGGAAAACAAAGGATGGTTTAAATGCTAGAGAAGACATGCTTGCAATGGGTAGAAAAGAGTTAGCTCCAGATTATCGAGGCAAGCGCGTATACCTTCCACCAGCTTGCTGCACTTTATCTAAAGCAGAAAAAACCAGCTTTTGTGAGTCTTTACATAGTTTAAAAGGGCCTTCATGTTATTGTTCAAATTTCAGGTCGATTGTTTCCATGAGTGACTTCAAACTAGTAGGTATGAAATCACATGACAGTCATGTTCTTATGCAACACTTCTTACCAGCCACACTTCGAAGTAAAGTTAGGTATACTATCACCCGATTGTGCATGTTTTTTCACACTATTAGTAGCAAGATCTTCAACCCAGAGAAGTTACAAAATGTGCCGAACGATGTTATTCAAACACTATATGTGCTTGAAATATATTTTTTGCCATCATTCTTTGACATAATGCCTCATCTTGTGGTACATTTGGTTCGTGAAATTAAATGGCGTGGAACCAATTTCTTAAGGTATATGTATCCTTTTGAATGAATAATGGGAATGCTAAAAGGGATGGTAATGAATCTGTCTAGACTAGAATCTAGTATTGTCCAGAGATATGTGTCTGAAGAAGTTGTTTGATGGTGTTCAGAGTACCTTGCAAATGTTGAAACTATTGGATTGCCTAAATCTCGACATTTTGATAGGCTCCTAGGCAAGGGTACTGTTGGCGCCAAATATTTACATATCGACCCATCGATGTTGCATAAGTCAGAATTGTATATGCTCCAAAGTTTCTTAGAAGTTCAGCCATACATTGAAGAACATATTTCAATTCTAAGAGATGAAAATCCTGCAAAAAATCAAGTCGAGTTGACTCATATGCATGACCAATCGTTCTTACCATGGTTCAAGGAACGGGTTATATCTGAACTAAGTAGTAATCCTGAATTGTTCCCAACGTTGAGATGGCTAGCATATGGATGTAATAGTGTTGTTCAAACTTATGAAGGGTATGACATCAACGGTTTTTCCTTTTACACGAGGCGACAAGATGAAAATCCATAAGGCAGAACAGCGGGGTTTCAGTTGTTGCATTGCCATCGGAATATGTAAGCAAAAAGAACAAAACATTGGTCAAAAAGAGGAGGATATTTTATGGATTCATTGATAATATATTGGAGTTGCATTATACAGAAAAAAGTAAGATTGCTTTGTTCCAATGCCAATGGGTTGATACTCTTCACGGCATCATAAATGATGAACGTGATTCCTTTAGACTAGTCAACTTAAACAAACTTGGCCATCAAGAAGATCCATTCATTTTGGCTTCTTAAGAAAAATAAGTTTTTTACATGTCTGATCCTGCAGATAAGAGGTTCTCAATCATTTTTGAAGGAAAGAGACACATACTAGGCATTGATGACGTGGTTGATGAACAAGAGTATGACCAACAATTTCATGCAACACCTTCATCTTTGTTCGGTGCACCTGTAATTGACATGGTACTAGATCCTAATACAACATCAACTCGACAAGATCACAATGAAGGCTATTATGTCTAATTAATGTGGTATGTGTATGTGTATATATTTGTCGTTTACTTTTTTTATTTATTTGATTGTCTAATTAATGTGGTATTTGTATGTGTATATATTTATCGTTTACTTTTTTATTTGTTTGATTGTCTAATTAATGTCGTATGTGTATATATTTGTCGTTTACTTTTTTATTTGTTTGATTATCTAATTAATGTGGCATGTGTATGTGTATATATTTGTTCATTTACTTTTTTATTTGTTTGATTGTCTAATTAATGTGATATATGTATTTGTATATATATGTCATCTACTATATAACTAATAATATATGCCTACATAACTATTAATTTATGCCTGCAGGTACATCATGGAAACATCAACATCTCAAAATAACAAGAGACCAAGAGGCCCATCAAAGGGAATGAACCCTAAATTCAATGGCCAAAGATATATTATATGGGATGATCTTGGCAACCCAGGTGGTAAATAGGCCAATGATTTTATGAAACACATCAGACAACTTGGAAGATATAGGGTTTCCATTACCTATAGGACATGGTTTGAGGTTCCTCGTTCCCGTAAAGATATGCTATGGCAAGATATGAAGGTAAATAATTAAAATAAGTTATATAACATTTCGGATTCAAATGAGATGCTCATTGAAAATATATAAACTAGACTTATGTTTTTTTTGTGTGACAGGAACAATTCCAAATTTAAGATGATAGGAGATCTTTTGTTTTGCAAAAAATTGATAAAGTATGGCATCGTCAAAAATCAGAATGGAATAGAGAGTTCATTGTAAATGAAAATTCTAAGGGCAAGCCATTACCATATGAAACTGGCAGATGTATAAAGGTGGAGTGGGATACGTTTGTGAAACATCAAACTAGTGAAGAGCAACTGGTAAATTAAATATTAATACTTACCACTAGACACTTTAAATTGTGCTATACTAACATTTGACAATGCTATATACACATGTTGAAGAAAAACAAGAAGGCGGCGGAGAGCAAAAAAAAGATACGGGTGTTCCTCATACCATGGGCTCTCGGTCATATGGAAAAAATCAAGTATTATGGGGGAATTGAGGTGATTATATGAAGTTAATGGGCATAGATCATACTACTGCTACTCCTTATGAGGTAAGTTCTACAAACTACATGCTTGGAAGAACTAAAATCGATGGAGAGGGAAATAAGGTGATTCCCGATGAAGCAACAAGAATCATGCATAGTGCAATTGTGAGTTAATAATAATAGTGTTTCTCATTATCACATTTACTTTTGTGGGTTTAAGTGTTTTTATTATTTGATATATATGTGCAAATTTGTAGATGGATTTTCAAGAGAAGGCTAAGTATGGTGAGTTCACCCCAACCAGGACTAACTCTTTCCTTAATGAAGTGCTTCCAAAAAAAGAACATCCAGGCCGTACACATGGAATAAGTTCTCAAATTGGCTATTCTAAAGTGTATGGACGCTCAATAGAGTATTGAAATAGATATGTACCAGATATAGCTCAAATTGAAGAGTTGATCGAGCGTCGTGTGAAAGAGGGTGTGAAAGCGAAAGTTCAGGGAGTTCATGAGGTATACAATAAACTGAAATTATTCACGGGTGTTTGTTTAATTTTTTTTATTACTATTGACTGACATGATGATTTAGTGACATTTCTTGTAGGAACTTAAAGCGTTGAAAGAGAGTATGGGTATTCTAAGTCCGACGAATTCCAATAATGTTGATCTCTCCATTGCTTCAAAAGGGGACACTCAATCAAGAAGCGTGGATCATCTTGCTGACCTAAAGGTAAATAATTAGGTCCATATTACAACAATTCTCAACCATTGTTATCCATGTGGTTGAAGTATTGAACAATTACTATAAAAATAATTTTGTTATTTCATAGGGACCCATAAAATGCAACTTACTCTTAACTATTAATGGAAATACAGTGAAAGTTACGGATGGGGTTGACTATCCTAACAGGCATATTATGCACGGAACTTCCGTTCCTATAAAAAATGTGAGCGTATGCGTAGACTCGGTTGAGCAGATGTATACCAATGAGAACCTTCCTTTTCCAACAGATGATTTTGATACACAGGGAGAGCGGCAACTTCTTTTGTGCAATAGCCAAGGAATCTTTTAATACTTAAAGACGTGAGTGACTCAAACTATATGTGCGAATATGTCTTATTTAGCATTTTTAGTATGTGATTAATAATAGTAAAATATTTATGTAGGGTGGGAAGACGATTTCTTCCTTTAACAATTCTGCCACTCAAATCCCAAAAAATCCAAATCCCAAAAATCCAAATCCCAAAAAAACAAATCCCCAAAATCCAATTCCTAAAAAAACAAATCCCTAAAATCCAAAATCTAAAATTCCAAATTCTAAAAAACCATTTGCCAAGCAACCCATTCCCGAAAATCCAAGTGCCAATAAACCCAATCTCGAAAATTTAATGCAATTGAGTTTTAGATGTTGATTATTGCGTGACACGATGCGGTCTAAGAATGATTTCGAACAAATTATCATTCCAGATACCAATAAAGCTTTAATCCATGCTAGCAACACTGATGGTGGCGTTTCGATTTTCCCAACCACTATAAAGTAGTTGCTTGATGGAGAAAAGATCGAATCAAATATCATTGAGATCTATTTGCTGTAAGTTATATACTGGGGTTGTTTTAGTTAGTTTAATGTGTTTCAATATGGTCGATGATTGACTTTAATTTTCTTTAAGTGGTTTTTTTGTATATTTTATAGTGGACTAATATATGGTTATAAGGAAGCAAAAATTTTTGGATTTGTGAATCCAACTTTGGTATCTCAAGCAATATAGGCAAGCAAAAGCAAAGATGATTCCTTAATATACCTAACTCATACTATATCAGAGAATAGATCAAAGAGATTCATTTTCTTACCATATAATGAAAGGTACAGATTAATTTTCATTTATGTTGTCAGTGGTACACTAAGTTATAAATTGTAATGATTTGCAACATAATAATCCTACAGTGATCGTTGGACTCTTTTGGTCATTTGTATGAGAATGAGAGAGGTATACAAATATGATCCTCTTTGGCACCTGAAACCAGAACGAGATCTTCTTATTAAGCCATATTTGGATAAGTTATGTATTTTTACTTTCATCATTCAATTTGTTTTATATACTTTGATCTATCCTAATATTAAAAGTAATGATTTATTTTGTATATGTAGAGCATTGTTGTCGTGCTGTGTGGATGAGGAAAGTTCAAAGCTGATGAGTGCCAGAGCCACAACCTTTAACTATATCCAGGGATTGGTAAGATTTCTATCCACTTTTTTTTTGTCATGTTTAGATATTGCAATATTGCACTTGTCACTTTGTTTAATACAATTGGTATTTGTAGTGTGCAAAGCAACCCGGGTCAGTTGAGTGCGGGTATTATGTTATGCAGTTCATGTATGATATACTTCTGAATCACGGTGATGTAGAATTTTTGTCGGAGGTAACACTGAAATTATATATAGTTTATTTAGAATTGAACTTATATTTTGCCATATACTTTTTTTGAATGAAAATTTTGGCATATACGTGACTTTTGATTTTATAATACATATAGGAAAATGAATATGTGATCTTACATTAATAATTATTACAATATTTTTTGTTATCTGCAGTCTTATGTAAGAAGCATTACTTACACACAGTGCGAGATAGATGAAGTTGTGGACATTTTTGCTTCTCATATGTTGGCTTGTCTATTAAATTTTAAGTGTAGTTAGTTGGATAGTATGTATTTTGTTTATTACCTAGCTTCTTAGGGTTTTAAATTTCTTAGAGGTAGCTAGACTTGAAAATCGATAGTATTTTGCTTCTCATATTGTACATGTATTTTGTTTGGAGAAATCAATTTTATTTTTTTGGAGAAATGAAGTTGAATTTGGAATATAGTCGACTGTATTGTTTTTTTATATTGGTGCTGCTATTGAGTTTTGGGTTTACTAGAAATCGATTGTATTATATTAGGTTTATTGGAACTGCTGCTATTTACAGGTTCACTGATTGTGATGTAGCATTGAAAAATACTGTAAAAAAATTCATATTATTTCGGACGGTTGTTTACAAGAACAGTTCGCAATAGGTAGTATTGAAAAAAACCGTAAAAAAAATTCATATTATTTCGGACGGTTGAGTACAAGAACCATTCGACATTGTTAATATTAAGGCAGCCATTTTTTTAGTGTATTGCGGACAGTTCTTCTGTTCGCAATGATCCTTATTGCGGCTGGTTCAAAACTGTTTGCAATAAGCCCGATCATTCCTGTCGCGACCTTTGCATACGGTTTGAAACCGTCCGAATAGGCCTAAAATAACCGTTTGCAATGGGATTTTTTGTACTAGTGTATGCTTGGTGTCTAAAGAAGAAGACTCATGGCTATTGTGAGCGGACGACCTTTTTCCCACCCGTAGGGACCGCGTGAGATGCGTAGCACGAGGGGTGGAAAAGTAACTAGCATTGTGAAGCGTGCCGAGGGACCGATCCTCATTTTAATGTGATGAAAAAAATTGATTGGTTGATGTTGAATTTAAATCCAATTTGTGTGTTAAAGGATGCGAGATTGAAATGCCGCATTTAAAATAGAGTCACCACCCGGTTTAGCCCAATCGGGAAATTTTGGTACGATTTTCCCATCGAGTGGTAGACCATACCTTAAGTAGAGATTCTAAGTTCGGATGATGTTATCTATTTTACATTGAGGCAAGTTAAAATATTTCATTCTTCCTTAATCAATTTAATCCACCTTATTTATTGTATTTTCAGTTTTATAAGTTGTTACTACGTTTACCAAGCATTCAAAAGCGATAAATAAATAAATATTATTATCCAAAAATAAATGCGGAAAATAAAATAATAATTACATGGCTTTCCAAATCCTATACATTTTTCTAAGCAATAAGTAAAATACCCAAAGGCCTTACAAGCATCTAACCTAAATCTACCTGCACAAAAAGGTTAGCACAAATGCGGCACGTTGTACGGAATTTATCACAAAGCATGCATAGTTAGCGAACCAAACAAGACTCGAGTTAGCGTGAGCATGACATATTTCATTTACAATTTATGGAGCCCGGTTGGGTGGCTAAAAATGGGATTTAATTGGCGTTTGCGGAAAAAATTCGTTATATCCATATTTTAGACTCGATTGTTGTTTTCACCAGATTATTAGTGAAAATGCCACTTGGTATGGGGTGGGGTCTATTTTCAGAAGGTTCTGGACCTTCATCATTGCACTATATATACTAGCTTTGGAAATTTAAACTAGGCCGAAAAATAAACGAAACAAAACTGCTGTCGAAAAAGTCATGCCACCGGAGGCATGACTGAGGCCATCGACGACATCAATGATGCCTCTAGCGGTATCAATCACATAGGTAGGCTATATGGCTTTTTTGGATACCATAAAGAAAGGGTCTACAGCAAGTGAGGCCACTGGCGGTATCAACAATGCCGCTAGCGGCATGGTTGATATCGCCAGCAGCTTTAAATGCCTCCGACGGCTTCAGCTTCTTGAAGAAGCTGGTTTGGCCGAAAAGCAACCAAAACTTGAAACTAAGCACAGACAACAACTAAACACAACAAATAAGCAAAATGAAAGCCAAAGAGCTATGAGACTCAGAATTTTTATCTCAGGGCCGTGAATCCACCTCTTTGTGATCTGTATGACACCTTAGGGGAGCTCAAAAGATGATTTTAGGAAGTAAGGGGTGATTAAGTCTCTAAATCCTAACTTTAGTGATTTCTAGACCTAAAATTCACTTAAATATTAGGAAGTTCACTAGAGAAAAACAAAGAAAAGATGGATTGAATCCTCTTTTCTTACCTTTTCTAAACCTTATTCCACTAAATCTAGCTAGAATGCTCAAAATTTGCTTGAAATTTTGAGTAGTGGGAAGTTGGAACCCTTCAAATGGCTGAGAAATGGCCCTAATATAGGCTAAGATCCATTAGAAATTGCCTTTAGTCAATTTATCCTGCGGATTTTAGCAAACAAGGTGGACAGTTGTTCTGCAGACAGAAGTGATGCCGCCGGCGATATCGATGAGGCTGCCGGTGACCTCAACTTCTTGCCATGTCTGAAAAGTTGCACAAATCGTGCCTAAAATCGAGAAAAGGGGAGGAAATCCGGAAAAGGGTTACAATGACGGAAAAACTCAAATATTATGAGTATTTTTTAATTATTAAATGGTATTTTGGGCTAAATTATTTTTCGGGTGAAAATCATCGATCTGAGCTACCACCAGATGTGTTACCGGACACGCCGAACTGAATTTTTTAAAAAATAAAATTCATGGAGAACTTTACATCAATAATAAAAATCCCAAAAGAAATTTTATTATGAGGAATAAAAATTGGGTATACGTCATCATTGTCTCTTGAGAGGGACTGTAAAATCCCATGCTCATAGGCTGCCCCTCGGGGGACCACTACTGCCACATATCAGTATGATCTCATAAAAGAGCAAGGGTTAGGAACGATACCTGATGGATACTGGTCTACCCCTTGGTCGGGCTTGGGCTTTACGGATTGGTTTGCGCCTTGATCGGGCTTATGCTTTATAGATTGGATGCCCCTTGGCTGGACTTATGCTTTGCAGAGAGGTTGCCCCTTGGTCAGACTTATGCTTTGTGGAGAGGTTCCCTTGGTTGGGCTTATGCTTTGTAGATGGGTTGCCCCTTGGTCGGGCTTGAGCTTCACGGATAGGCTTGCCCCTTGGTTAGGCTTATGCTTTATAGAGAGGTTGCCACTTAGTCGGGCTTGAGCTTTGTGGAATGGTTACCCCTTGGTATAGCTTAAGCTTCGTAGAGGGGTTTGTCCCTTGGTCGGGCTTATGCTTTGTAGAGAGGTTGCCCCTTGGTCAGGCTTGAGATTTATGGAATGGTTGCCCCTTGGTCGGGCTTGAGCTTTGCGGATTGGATGCCCCTTGGTTGGACTTGGACTTTGTAGATTTGCTAAGTAGATGTGGGCTTTGATGATTAATTTGAGGTGTAGTTCCTGCAATAAGTGATAAGTAAAAGATTAGACCGATTCTTAAATGACGTTTTTACTGCTTGATCGATTTTGTAAAACAAAAAATATTTTTGGCCCTTTAATCAAGAGTAAAAACATAATAATTGAAAGAATAAGGGTATCAGAAGTCCTGGGATGTCGGGGCTAGAGCCGAGATTCTATTGGATATGCCGAGGGATGTAGAGGGGTATTTTAATAATGCAGGCAGCCATTGATGCCACCGGTGATCTAGATTGTTGTCACTAGCAGTATGGATGCCTCGTGGCATCTTTGAGTAGTTAAAGGAATTTAAAATTCAGACTAGGGAAGGCGATGTCACTGGCAGCATGATTGATGTCGCTGGCGGTATGAATTGATGCCGGCGGAGGCATGGTTGAGCAGTTTCAGATAAATTAAAACTCCTCGAATTCCATGCGGGGGTTTAAAAGAGTAAAACACTTTCTCTTTCTTCATTCTATGCATACAGAAACTGTAACCCCTCTCTATTTCTCTCTGCTTTCTCTCTTTCACAAAAACCAAATCCTTTGCTTTCCTTTCGATTCCAACCATGAAGAGGATTTCTAAGGCTCTTAAAGGAAAATCAACTACCAAGGCTAGGGATAGTTTGCCTGATTCTTCCATTGAAGGGCTAAAGCTTTGCCAGGTTCCCATTAGGTACGGTTTGAAGGCAACAGACATTATGTATGGCTATAGAATAAATTCTCCGATTACTGATTTGACTCATGATAAGGAAAAACATCTCTGCTATGTCCAGGTGATCCTACAAAACTCGAATTTCCTTTTTTAGTTTAAGTTTCAATTTCGGTCTTAGGCTCAAATTTGGCCATGATAAGGGTTATAAACACGAAATTGATTGAGTAGAAACTAATATGGCATGATTTAGGCTTGATTTTTATTGTTTTTATGCTTCAGATTCATTTAATTGCAACTTGGTAATTTTGGCGCGATTTGGTTTGATTTTGGGGTAAAACTGGGTTGTGCCAGTAGGCTTTGACATCGTCGGCGATATAAGTGATGCCGTTAGTGACATCAGGCCTTGCAAAAAGGCCTAGGAAGATGTGATGTCGTTGCTGTTTACAGCAATGTCACTAGCGATATCAACCATACCGCAAGAGGTATGGCTGATGTTGCCGGCGGCATTGCTGCTTATAGAAGCGACATCAGCAGCCTCCCAGTAGATAGCAGAGGTTAGAAAATAAACAGGGACTTATCTATTTTGCTTTTGATTTTCGTAGCTGCATGGACTGACCTATGCCAGAGGTATGGGGATGATTGGTGAATGGTGGTATCACATTGTGGACAAGGATCCCGAGCTCGCGGTGGCCATCAATGACATGGGCTTCAGAGATCTAGCCCATATTATGCCCCTTTTAATGCTGAAGTTCTCCCATTCGGTCATGACTGCTTTGACGGAAAAGTGGTCCGAAACCACTCACACCTTTCACTTCTTATTCGGGGAGGTGACCATCACACCTTCTGATGTGGTGGCTATGACCAGGCTCCCATAGAAGGACGAGGTCATCCACTTTGATGTATACATAGATAAGTATCATACTGAGAGGCTCGTGGTGAGGTGCGTGACTGAGTTATTTGGCTTGAAGCCCTTCTCGGGGCAATTATCATATGGAGAGCTGCATAAGCATTAGGTACGAGTAGGAGTAGTTCCTGAGGCAGATCGGGATGCTTGTGTCCATTCTTTGGTGATTTCTTTGCTCACCATGCCGTTCTTTTCGATTTCGGGTAGTAAAATCAATTATGGGCTGATATCTACTGTTGAGGATGTGGCCAGCATCAAGGGGAAAAACTGGCCTAGGGCCATCTTGGCACAGCTTTACCATGGACTGGATGAGGGTGCAAGGAAGAAAGGGGAAGCCCTTCGGCTTACCCATTTTCTCTTACAGGTATACCCTTCTCAAAAGCATTTGGTTGATTCCCTTTGCTTGATTTGCACACTTTTCTTATTTTGGATGCTTGAGACTGATTAATTACTTACTTATGCAGGCCTGGGCTCTTGAACACCTCCTGCCAGTCCAGTTCATAGTCACTATGCCACCGGGTTCTCACTTCCTTACTTGGTGGTGTGGTAGCAGCGGGGGGAAGAGCAAGTATCACATGAGTTATAGTGAGTCCCTGAGGAGTGTGCAATTGAGCTCGGTATGCGATCTTTTGGCCTTGATCCATGTTTCACGCTTAAACAAAACATTAGTAAACAAAATGCATTTATGAATTTCCATTATGCTTACATTGATCATTTGCTTGGTTGTTTGGTCAGCTTAACTGTGATCCTTTTGACAGGGTGGAAAACCTGGTGGAGGTAGCTAGGGTCCGAAGGAGGTGGACAATCACCAATTCATGATGGAATGCCCTTTATCTCTGGAGTGGTATTTAGGGGAGCGCGTTTGGGATTGGAGGTTTATCGCTACGTCCGCTAGGCCAGTGCCCATGGACCTTCCTACGGGCTTTTGGTGGCCACACCTGGAGATTACTTCTACGGTGGATAAAGCCATCTACTTTGAGTGGAATGGGGGGTCATTCCAAGCGTCCTGGGTTCATATAAGTAGTACCAGTAATGCCTACTCCTATTTGCCCTTGTGTCCACAAGAACGACGCGATTGAGTACCATAATGAGAAGAAGAGGGAGCAAGAGAAAAGGTGGCTTAAGGGCATAGTGAGTGATAATGAGGAGGAAGAGGAGCAAGAAGGTGAGGGCGAACCCAAGGGAGAGGGTGAGGTAGGTGAAGGTGCGGCTAGCGAGAGCACACCGATGTCTCACGGGGAGAACTATTCTTTTGAGGTACGATTGTGTTTATATATGTTAATTGTCCGGGTTGAAATTGGTTGCTTATGTTTGCCTTTTGTATTTTTCAGGAACCTTCTAAGAAAAGAGGCCGGGCCGGTGAAAGCGGGACACGATACTATGGCGTACCTGAGGGTGTCGAGTTCATGGAGGGGTGCCTTTCAAACTCTTTAGAGACCCAATTCCCACTGATGAACTCGAGAGGTGGTTTTCGGTCTTGAGACATAAGCTCGAGCAGCCACACGCTGAACTTCATACTAGAAAACACCACTTATGTAAGGCTTGTGTAAATGTGAACATATTCCTATGATAACCCTTTTTGTGGACTTCTTTTGATTACCCTTTGGATTTTTCAGGTTGCTTAGAGCGAGGCAGAGCGGTTGGCCAGAAATGCTTTCACTCTTAGGGAAACGCTTATTGGCCAATCTCTGCTTGTTCAAGTACATTCCCTATTGATGACATGTTAAGATGAAAAGAAATGCATGTATGGATGCTATGAATGATATGGATTATTGTTGTTCCCTTTGTTTGCAGGATTTCTTAGCCCTTTTGCTATTGGATGCCGATGCGGCCCGGTGGATGTATGAGGAAGAGAATGCATTGCATTGACACCGTGTGGGTGAGCTAGAGAACCAACTAGATGCTACCGTTCATGAGAGAAGGAACAAGCATAGTATGGATCGTGCACACCCCGGTGAGACAAGCCACTGAGGAGTGTTGATGGCAGCCTTCTGCCGTGCTTGCCGAGTCAAGTAGCGTCCCGATGATAGAGGATAGGGAAGAGGACGAGGTCAACGATTGGCATCTTGGAGATGAGGATGTTTTATTTCACTCGACTGGCGGTGGCGGGCATTCTTAGATTCATGCTTTTTTTCTACTTTTATTTTTCTGGATTTTGGATTTGGTTTGTATGCCCTTGATACAATGGGGTTTGATTGGTTTTGGATTTCGGATGTCATGTGATTTTGGTTTTATTTAGGCTTAGTGTTGGGATATTTGAATGGTTTGCGCCTTCGGGCTTTTATTTTGAATAAAATGTGGATTTGTGATTGAACAAGTTTTGAAAACAGATTACAGGGCTATTTATAGTTTTTTGCACAGGTCTGAACTGATAAAAATGGTTTTGATATTACCGAACAATACTCCCATGTAGCTGGCAGTAACACTAATGTCGACACCCACATCACCTTATTAAATAATATAGACAAAGTCGCCCACAGTCCACACCGCCTGCGACATCACGTGATATCGCCCCATTTCAATCCATACCGCCGACGGCATCACCAATATCACCGATGGCATCAACTGACCAAAAATCTAGATCCAGCCATTTCATCAAATTTTGCTATGGCAAGCCATAACCAACAGCTACGTGGCTTTCTACAACGCCTGGGAAATGCAGACTGGAAGAAGCTAGAAAAATTTGGGTGCTGGGGTTTTTGATATATCGCGGTATGGCCCGTAAGTCCTAAATTCCTACGCGCGGCAATGGCTTTTTTGGATTGGATGGACCATGTATTTTGATTCTCATCCTTCGAGCTATGCCCCTTGCTTGAAGAGTTCCACGCCATACTAGGGGTTCCATGTCCCAAGAGTGTGCCTTTGGCACTTTCGGAGTTTCATTTTGGTATGGACGGCGTGCCCCGAGGGTTATGGAATTTAGATTTAGTAGACCCATTTCTGTCCCAATTGCCTGACAAACCCAGATTTTAGCATAGCACAGTTCTGGAGAGGTGCCGAGAGGCACCTAGATCTCATCTTGCTTGGCCGTCCATGGTGGCACTACTGCTTATGGCAGAGTTCATGTGCGGAGTGGGCTCTATTGCCTCACTCAGGCCGATTTCACTTATCAGGCCCATATCGATAGGGGCTTCTCCCATAGCTGTGGGACTAGCTGAAGTCTTGCTAAATACGGGTGCTGCTTCTACCAATCTAACCCTTATCGGTGATTACCTCATACTACTACAGGTATTCATTATCCCCCAATTCTATGAATTATACACTTCTTCTTGCCCTTATCTGAAATTGGTTTTTAGGTATGGCTGATGGAGAAGCTAA
The DNA here is from genome assembly GCA_947683365.1 of Euphorbia pulcherrima. Lineage (NCBI taxonomy): Eukaryota > Viridiplantae > Streptophyta > Magnoliopsida > Malpighiales > Euphorbiaceae > Euphorbia > Euphorbia pulcherrima. The sequence continues at coordinate 5,075,970 of CANTUS010000004.1, forward strand.
AGCTAAAGGAGGTACCATGGGGGAACTCAAAGAAGTACTTACCGGTTCACCTGAGGGAGAGGGGGCTCATGCGAGCCGATTTCGATCAGCTGACATTTGATAGCTGGATGCCTATTCTGAGGGGATAGACAGATGCACAGATTCAATAGGTTAGCCCATGGTGGAGGATCCAAGATGTGGTCATAAAGTCTTGGAGATCCTGTGTTCAGCTAATAGGTCTGGAGAGGTCTTCATTCTATACCCCTTACCGATTATGTTGTCAGTACAACAAATGACAGAGAGTCCCGACAAGCTACCTCATAACCAAACCAGAGTCTAAAGAGCTAGATGGGTGAACAATATCGAGGAGAAGTGGGCCATGAAGGCTATATTTGAGTATCTGGATTGTGCTCACATGGAGACCATTGAGACTGACATACACTACAGAGGATGGCTCGCTGAGATTAGACGTATGACAACTCGGTCCGAGAGATCATGGGCCTACCTTGAGGGGGACCGAGCAAAGCAGGGGCATGAACCCTTTTCCACTACCACCTTGTGGAGGATTTCTCGATATTATGATGGTGATGCAGGGAGTTTGGCTTGAGACCCACTTTCTTTTAGGTCTATCTTTTGCATAGGCTAGTCAGGGTGAGAGACTTATCGAACTTTATTTTATTTCATGTCTTTTATTTGGTTCAAATTTTTGCATAGACTGACCTGTGGGGTTTTCAATCTATCGAACCTTGTCTTAACTTTTGCTTGGACCGCCCTTTTTAGGTTTTCAATCCAGCAGACTTATTCTGACTTTTGCATAGACCTTGCTCTTTTCAGTCTATCGTAAATATTTTTGTCCATTGCGCATTTGATTTGTAATAACATGAACTATACATTAGGCTTACTCGAGCTATTTTAACCGTCTGGATACAACACTCACATAAACATAATCATTGAAAATTTGACAAATGAGATACTTTCATTAATTGAAGTAAAACAAAGAACATGATGTTTGGTTAACATTTCTATTGACTTAACTCTCGGTGCCAACTAGCCTAGGTTGGTTTTCTAGAAGGCACTCTCTCTTTGCTCACTGACCCTAATTTATGCCTAGATCGCACTTTTCGGGTTTTCGATCTAGCAGGTCTGACTTACCCTCTAATTTTTGCGCGACCAATTTAACCGTCGGGTGTCACCCTAATTTTTGCCCGATCAGTAAAAGACCGAAAGGTAAGTGATTATTTTATCCACTTTTTTTGCTTGCTGCTTTTTTCTGGTTTATTTCTTTTGATTTAGATGTGGTAATGCTTAAGCCTATCTTGATTTATGGGGTTCATAAACTCATTCCCGTCCATATCCATGAGCTTAACCACTCCTTTGCTAAGCATCTTCTTTATGATGTACGATCCTTCCCAATATGGCCTGAACTTGCCCCTCGCATCGGTGGTGGAAGTTTGAGCTATTTAAGGATCAAATCACCAGCTTTTAGTGGGGAATTTTGATGCCTTACTTGATTGTTATAGGCTTGAGCCATGCTCTGCTTGTAAATTTGGGGATTATTTAGAGCCCTTAACCTCTATTTGTCCATCATATTCAATTGTTCAAACCTTGCCTAAGTCCATTCAGATTCTTTTAGTTTGGCTTCTAGTGCGACTCTAAGTGAGGTTACTTGAGTTTCAACTGGCAATACCGCTTCCATTCCGTAGACCAAGGAGAACAGGGTTTGACCGATCGGGGTACGAATGCTTGTGCGATATCCCCAAATAGCGAAAGGTAGCTTATTTGCCCAATCCCTATAACCGGCTATCATCTTAGAAATGATCTTCTTTACCGATTTATTAGCTGTCTCAATGGCACCATTGGCTTGCAGTCTATACGGAGAAGACCTATGATGCTTAATCTTGTATTTTTCAATCAGATCAGCAGTTGCTCCTTGAAACTGTATCTCGTTATCTGAGACTATGTGATGCGGAAGTCCATATCGAGCAAAGACATGCTTCTCTATGAACTTGGAAATCTTCTTGGTGGTGACATTGGTGTAGGATTTAGAGAAGTAATCCACTGCTACCAATATGAATCGGTGCCCGTTTGTGGATAAAGGGCAAATTTCACCATTATGTCTATCCCCCACGCTGAGAATGGCCAAGGAGTAGATAAATGATGAAGTTTGGTGGGTGGCAGATGTTGCATGTCCCCATAAATCTGGCATTGGTGGCACCGCCTGACCTGGGCAATGTAATCGGCCGTGAGGGTGAGCAAAAAATATCCCATCCACTGAATTTTCTTTGCTAGAGAAAGGCCATTCATATGAAGGCCACAGTCACCAGCAAGGACCTGATCAATGACTTTTTGAGCCTCTGATTTAGTTAAGTAATGAAGCAGTAACCCATCGTTAGTGCACTTAACCAGATCATTATCGATACGCGAGCCACCTTAGGGTGGTACGATCAGAGTTGGAGGAATTCGGGGGACATTGGCCGATTTGGAGGAACATGACAATATCAGAGTACTAACAAGGCTTGGTGGAGATGGCGAGGACCTGCTGAACTGGCTGGGCATGGTAGGGGACTTTGGTTAACAACAGGACCAAGGGGTGGAAGGGCTACTGCTGGGGTCCTTCCCATAAAGAGGCCAAGGTAGATAGGGAGTCAGTCATTTGATTCTCGTCCCGAGGGATGTGGTGATATAAGCATGAAGAGAATTTCTCAGATAAGCTGCAGACTGCCTCTACATAAGGACAAAGAGATTCTTCCTTAACTGCCCAATCCCCTACAACTTGATGGATCATAAGGGCCGAATCCCCAATAACAGATACCAAGTAGGCCCCGACCTGGAGTAGGGCTTTAAGACCGAATAGACAAGCTTCATACTCAGTGCCATTGTTCATGATAGAGAACTCCAAGCTTTTGGACAACGGGATGACTTCATTATCCGGTGTGACTATAATAACCCCAAGGCCTGCTCCCCATTGGTTCACAGCACCATCGAAGTACATAGTCCACACGCATTCAAGGATCTTAACAGAGGCAAGCTGCTCATCAGGAAACTCTAGGTTTTCAACATAATCCTAGTCAAGAGGTTGGTTAGCCAGAAATTCTGCCACAGGCTGACCCTTAATAACCTTCTTCGTCACATACTCAATGTCGAACTTGGAGAGAAGCAACAACCATCGAGACAGCTTCCTAGGTAGGGTAGGGGATTGACAAAGATACTTTATGGGGTCAATCTTAGCCATGGCTTGGACTCGATAAGATTGGAAATAATGGCGCAACTTCTTAGTGAGCCAAACCATGGTGGTGCAAGTCTTCTCCATAATTGAATATCGGGTTTCATAATCCAACAACTTTTTACTCAGTTAGTAGATCACGTGCTCCCGCTTATCATCATGTTCTTGGATAAGCATTGCCCCTACAGAAGATTATTCAATGGCTAGGTAGAGGATCAAAGGTTTCCCTAGGATGGGGGGTTTTAGAACGGGAGGGTTGACAAGATAAGCTTTAATTTTATCAAACACCACCTGGCACTGCTTATTCCATACCATTGATTGCTGCTTTCTTAACAGTTTAAAGATGGGTTCACACACGGTAGTGAGGTGGGCGATGAACCGGCTGACATACTGCAAGGGCTCCGAAAATGATATAACTTCTTTCTCTGTCTTAGGGGAGGCATATCCATGATGGCTTTGGCTTTATTGGGATCCATCTCAATTCCTTTTTGACGGAGCTTCTACTTGACAGGTCTAAATTTGGGATTGGTTGGAATTCTGTACTTGGTGATTTGACGATCGACCCCAGGCATATCTTTGTATGACCAGGCAAAAGTGTTAACATGATCTTTAAGCACTTTTATTATCTCACTTTTTTCCTCGGTTGTTAAATCTTTGGAAATGGTTACCATTTTAGGATTGTCATTGGTACTTAGGTTTATTTCACTTAAAGATGTATCGCTAATGCCAAAAACGTTATGCGTATTGTTATATGAATGCATGGATCCATCAGGAAAAACATCAAACAAGTAAGCAAAATGAGAGTCATTGATTGCATTAAAAGCCTTGTAGGCAACATTGTTCGCGTCAAATACATGGGAAATATTAAAAATTACATCATCCATATCCTCCTCCACAGGCGGAGGGGCTTCAACAGCAACATCAATCAGAGGAGCATCCTCTGTAGTGTCTGTCAGAATGGCATCCAAGTCATGTTCCAGAGCAGCCTTTTGGGCAGCGGTGAGTGATGGCTCCCCGGACAGGTTGGCTTTCTCGGTGAGGGCCCTAGCGAGCTTTCTAACTATCTCTATCATGGCATCACCTTCACCGGTTCTCTCACCCCTCCAACCTTTCTTCATTAATAGTGTCATGGCTTTGGTCATGGTTGCCACAACATCTTCAATCTCTAGATCAACAGACTCTTCATTACTTCCCCCAGACTCATCCTCGGGATACATCTTACCCTTTCCCTCAGCCTTTCACAAATAATGTTGACAGGTGCAATAGGCTCAGTGGGTTCGGGTTCAGTAAAACCATCATACAGCCGGCCTCAAAATCATAGACATCCTTAAAGATCCTAAAGCTGGGCTATATTTTTCCATTATGCTCGATTGGTTCAGGTTCTCTCTTATAAGGCTTCTTACCTTAGATTTCATACAAAGTGACCATGCTGTAGTAGCAGGAAGGAATGCGGTGATACGCTTTTCTGCGCTTATATCCCAATCCAGCTTGGCGGACCAATACTTTTGGCTCTAAAGCCTTGAAAATTTCTTGCTCATACATTCCGCCACCTTTGCCAGGCTTATAACCAGATTTCTTCATCAGTTTCCCTATAATAGTGTGGAGATAACTGTGCCAAAAGGGAGGTGGTTTCTCAGTCTTACTAATTACAGCAATACAAAGGCCTTCTTCCAATTTAGTCTCGGCTTCTATAACCGCCACAATGGAAGCGAGGTTAGCCTCAATAGTCACCAGTTTGTCCTCGTGAATGAGCTTGATTTCCTGGTAGAGAGTGGAGGGAATTGCGCCCAAGGAGTGGTTCTATGATCGATCGAGAAATAGAGAGTAAGTAACAGGAATGTCAAGTATAGTGAAGCACACGCTGCTTGTAACACCTTCTACAATGACTTCTGCCTCAAAGGCCCTAATTACACTTAGTTTTGAATCGTTGTGAGCCCTGATAACGGTACCAGATTTCCCAAGCATTTCCTCTGATAGTCCCAAGTAAGGAAGGACTTTCAAAGGGCATAGATTCAAGGCAGATCCATTGTCCACCATAACACAAGGGATAACCCTATCGAGGATCTGAATGCAACAAGGCCCTATTGTGATCCTTACCTTCAAGCGGGAGATCAAAACGGGCAAATTTGAGGGCCTTTCCTTGGGGGAATGCCTTCTCCAACCATGACACACATCTCAACAACTAAAGTGGTCAGATTGGCTTCTAAATCAAGGAGATGCTTGATCAATCCTCTGTGGTGCTCGTCAGAGTCTATTACCTGCTACCAGATACTATACCGAGCTTGCGTGTTTTTTAGCTAAGTAATGAGAGGATCAACTGCAAGAGTGGTAGGAATAGGCGGAGGTGGAGAAGGAGGCCTTGTAGTAGTTCTACCTTGTTAGGGGCCGGACCTAGTTCAAGTGGAGGTATCGGTCTTTAGGCTGATACACATGTCCACTTGGAATAATGTTGAGAACATTGTCAAGCAAGACACTCTTAGTAGCTCGTGTTTCAAACAGATACTATTGTTCCATAGAGTTTGAATCTGGGTTCTGCAACTCATACCAATCCAAGTTGAAAAGCCCATTCTGATCAACCTTGAATAATCCCTTCGGCTTCTCATTAGCAGGCGAATCAACCCCGAATAGCTCAGTATTTACGGCCTGGCTACCTTGACTACTCTCTCATCTTCATCGGAATAATCTTCCTTTGAAATAAAGGAATCTTTACTGAATAGTGGCTTTTTCTTAACTTTCATCCTCTTAGCCACAAATGGCTGAGTTCTGTAGCTTTCTTGCTTAGGCAGATTCAGGTCAACATCTATACCCTGAACCAAATTGACTCCCGGGTTAAGTTGACTAATGAGATCAATCACTGATTTAGACGGGAGATCGGACCCAATAACCAAAATAGAATTACTGCTACCCAGACCCTGGGCGGTTAGCTCAAAGATGGTACTTGAGATTTTAACATACTAGGGCTTTAAAATTATTGGTTTGGTTTCCCACTTGAATGTGGTAACCACAGAAATTATTCTTATCTTTAGGTTTGGGCGGTTTTTATTCTTGAAGGGACAGGATAAAACCTACTTCCCTTAAACACTAAAAGATAACCCGAAGAGACAACTTGTATGGATTAGCCAAAGTAAAAGGAGGGAGAGGAGGCTGAACTGCGACAACTACTGGCAGAGGTAAGGTGATTGCCAGAGGTGCAACAGGGGCTTAAGAAATATCCTGGACTGCTGTCGGGGCTTTAGGTTTAGCAAGTGCCAGAGCTGAGGGCTGAGCATCATTATTCTGTTTGAACCACGATTTTCCCGCTTTTTTGGCTTTTTCGTGCTCTACATCGCGCTCAATTTTCTCGGCTTTTTTGAAAATAACCTTATAAGAAAGGAATGAATCAGTAGCCATCTTTTTATGGAATAAGGGAAGAGATCCCTCTAGGAGTTTCACAATCATCTCCTGGAGGCATAGGTTAGGTTTCATCAAAACTTGGGTCAACATCCACCGGTTAAAATACAGGTTAAAGGTTATATTGGGCATTTGGCGAACTCCCTCAAGATGTTGGAAGGTTGTTTCCATCATAGTATTAAAACCATAATGCACTTTTAGAGCCTCAGAAAGAAGTTTCCAGTCAGTGACAATATGCTACGGCAAGGTATGATGCCATTCAAGAGCAGGGCCCCGAAGGGAATATGGAAACATTTCAGTCAGCACTTTATCACTTAATTTCTTTACACGCATAATTCTTTCATACATTATAATGTGGGAAGCAGGTGCACCAGAACCATCATAATGAGCCATATTTAGTATAGTAAAATTATTAGGGACCCAATCTTTATTTCTTTCAAGTTTTTTGGCGGCTATAAGACGGTTGATGCAGGCTTGGATTTTTAGTGTCATGTTAGGAGGCTGCATGGCCTAGTCTTTGATCGGCTGAGAGAGAGCTGCAGCCTCAGGTGTTGCGCTTGAAGAATGCGCGACCTGGTCGTTGAGCTGAGAGGCCATCATTTGGCGAACAAAACCAGCTATTTCAGGTGTCACTCCCGGAGGCTGCATGACTTGGTCGTTGACTGGAGGAGGTGGTGGAGGATGAGGGACTATATGTCTGCTGAAAGGGTTCTGAGAGTAGGTAGTACCCTTGGGAGTTACAATGAAATGAGGGGGAGTAAAGGATGGCAGCTGGATTAACCTACTAGAATAGCCTGACAACTGATAAGTTAACATTGGAGGAATCGAGCTTTGAGCAAAACGTTTTAGGTTGAAAGGAACAATCGATAAAGTAATCGAGGTTGGCATAAAAGCAGAGGTTTGCCCGAACTGAAATGGGCTCACTATAAGCTGAGTCAAGGGAACTGGGTTAAAAATGGGTGCAAAGGGTCTTGTCCCTACCGGACTGACCAATATCTGCCCTGAACTGTTCTGAGCTTGCATATCAGACTAAGAGACCCAATCAGTATTCCCATCTTAGAGGGCTTGCTTAACAGCCGGTTGGACAGTGTTTTGGATGGAAGCTTAAAATGCATTCAAACTCAGGAACTGCGCCGTAGTACTGGCAAAATCGAAACCAGGAGGGGGGTAAGATGTTCCCCTAGGGCTGAGAGTAGGTTTGACTTGCTGCTAAGGCAAAAGGTGTTGCCATTATTGCTTAGAAGAGATATGGCCGACTGAAAGAAATCCTAACCCAACTGAACCAGATCTGAATCTGACTCCCTACTGGAATCGGTATATGAAACTCCCTCAACTTCCATGGTAATAACTGGGGTGAGAGAATGATGAATTAGACGGCGACCTGGCCTTTTCCAAACTGGGGTACGATGATAATTCTGCCTCCTTCTAGCTAAAATGGTAGGGAACGGATCAGATCATGCATGGATTATGTGATGCCATGGATGGGATGAATGGTCTTTATTTAATAACTGATACATGGCATGTATAGCTACACGTAGCTGTGGTTAGCAATGATGCAGCGGCTTATCCCTCAAACATCTGTGGGACATTCTTACTTGTCATCATGCATAGTGATATACCTGACTCAATGGGGGTACAAAAGAAGTCCTATGGATGTTGCTAAACCTCTTCCATGAATGGAGATCGGTAAAGGTAAGTTGAATTTTGGCTTTTGAAGCCGATGCATGATCACGTAGCATATAGCACATGAAGCGTCCCTTTTCCAACCTTATCACTCCCGCTTAACTCCTCTTTGGAAGGAAGGAGTTTGGCTTTTTCATCGACAATGGCGAAAGAAGTGCATCCCAATTATTTTTCATTGTTTTGGTAACCCTAAGGGGATGAAGTGCTAAGGCTTTTCCTAGCGCGGCTTTGGTATAGGGTTGTGGATGTAGAAGGTTCTCGTTTACCTTGATTACACGTTACTCAACCACTCCCTAAATAGGTGTGATCGCAGGAGTTTACATGTTGGTTAAAATGAGTGATCCACCCGCTAGGCATCCTCAATTCTAAACAAGGCATGAGTGATACTTTCACGAGTTTCTCGGGTAAAAATAGGGTACCTAAAAATTACCGAACTATCTGCACGTGTAAAGATAAAATGTTATGAATAAAGAATGAAGTTTTAACTTGGCCAATGATTTCAATACATCATCAAAATCCTTTAAACTTATTGAAAATTTAAAGTTCAAGTTTAAAGAGATCATTATCCACAATAGAGTTGCCACTATGAGCAGATGAGATTTTTCCCACACACAAGGGCCGCGTGAGATGCGTAACACAAGTGGTGGAAAAGTAACTAGCACTGTAAAGCATGCTGAGGGACCGATCCTAATTTTAATGTGATGAAAAGATTGATTGGTTGATGTTGAATTTAAGTCCAATTTATGTGTTAAAGGATGCGAGATCGAAATCCCACACTTAAAATAGAGTCACCACCCGGTTTAGCCCAATCGGGAAATTTTGGTACGATTTTCCCACCGAGTGGTAGACCATACCTTGAGTAGAGATTTCGAGTTCGGATGATGTTATTTATTTTACATTGAGCCAAGTTAAAATATTTCATTCTTCCTTAATCGGTTTAATCCACCCTATTTATTGTGTTTACGGTTTTATAAGTTGTTAATGCGTTTACCAAGCATTCAACAATAGTAAATAAATAATTATTACAGTTATCCAAAAATAAATGCGGAAAATAAAATAATAATTACAGAGCTTTCAAAATCCTATACATTTTTCTATGAAATAAGTAAAATACCCGAAGGCATAGCAAACATCTAACCTAAATCTACCTGCACAAAATGGTTAGCACAAATGCGACACGTTGTATTAAATATATCATGAAACACGCATAGTTAGCAAACCAAACAAGACTCGAGTTAGCGTGAGCATGGCATATTTCATTTACAATTTATGGAGCCCGGTTGGATGGCTAAAGATGGGATTTAATCGGCATTTGCGAAAAAATTCCGTTATATCCATATTTTAGACTCGATTGTTGTTTTAACCGAATTATTAGTGAAAATGCCATATGGTATGGGGTAGGGTATGTTTTCAGAAGGTTTTGGACCTTCGTCGTTATGGTGTATATACTAGCTTCAAAATTTTTTACTAAGTCAGAAAATAAATGAAACAAAGCTGCTGTCTAGAAAGTCATGCCGTCGGCGGTATCAATGATGCCGCGGGCGGTATCAGTCACACAGGCAGGCTATATGGATTTCTTGGTTACCATAAAGAAAGGGTCCTACAAAAAAATGAGGCCACTGGGGACAAGTGAGGCTACTGGCGGTATCAACAATGCCGCTAGCAGCATGGTTGTTACCACCGGCGGCTTCAAATGCCTCCGGTGGCTTCAGCTTCTTGTAGCAGTTGGTTTGGCCAAAAAGCAACCAAAACCCGAAACTAAGCACAGACAACAACTAAAACACAACAAATAAGCAAAATGAAAGCCAAAGAGCTACGAGACTCAAAATTTTTACCTCGGGGCTGTGAATCCACCTCTTCGTGATCCGTATGACACCTCAAGGGAGCTCAAAAGATGATTTTGGGAAGTAAGGGGTGATTAAGTCTCTAAATCCGAGCTTTAGTGATATCTAGACCTAAAATTCACTTAAATACCAGGAAGTTCAGTAGAGAAAAATCAAGAAAAGATGGATTGAATCCTCTTTTCTTACCTTTTCTAAACCTTATTCCACTAAATCTAGCTAGAATTCTCAAAATTTGCTTGAAATTTTGAGTGGTGGGAAGTTGGAACCCTTCAAATGGCTGAGAAATGGCACTTATATAGCTAAGATCCATTGGAAATTGCCTTTAGTCCATTTATCCAGTGGATTTTAGCAAAAAAGGTGGACAACTATTCTGTAGACAGAAGTGATGCCGCCAGCGGTATGGGTGATACCGCTGGTGGTATCAATGAGGCCGCCGGTGGCCTCAACTTCCTGCCATGTCTGAAAAATTGCATAAATTATGCCCGAAATCGGGGAAAAGGGGACGAAATCCAGAAAAGGGTGTCAATGACAAAAAAACTCAGATATTATGAGTATTTTTTTAATTATTAAAGGGTATTTTGAACTAAATTATTTTTCGGGTGAAAAGCATCGGTCTAAGCTACCACTGCACGTGTTACCGGACTTGCCGAACTAAATTTTTTCGAAAATAAAATTCGTAGGGAATTTTACATCTGTAATAAAAATCCCAAAATAATTTTTATTATGAGGAATAAAAATCGGGTATACATTATCATCGTCTGATGAGAGGGACTGTAAAATCTCATGCTCACAGCTATGGCACCGAAGGTTGGGACATGTTAGCATGAACCTCCTGTCCAAACTAGCCATAAAGGAATTGGTTGTGGGTTTGCTTATGGTTGCTTTTGATAAGGATCATCTATGTACTACATGTCAAATAGGTAAACAACATAAGAAAAATTTCCCTTCCATCTCCTACATTCCTTCCAAAAGAGTACTTAAGCTCTTACACATTGATCTTTTTGGTCCAATTAAACCATTGAGTTTAGGTAGTAGAGAATACACCATGGTCATTATGGAGTTGGTCCCTATAAGAGTATTTTATAGACTTAGAAAAAGTCTTAGTGTAGCTTGTTTGATTATGATCCGGAAGATGGTTCCGGATGATGACTATAATCCGGATAATGAGTCCGGATGATGCAAATGAGTGAGATACAGAGCAAAAATAAATCAAACACAAGTGTTTTATACTAGTTCGGCCCTGCCTACGTCCAGTCCCCGGAGTTTCCGTCTTCCGAGCTTATCCACTAGTGGATTCCTTTTCAACTGGCAGGAATCAAGCCTTACAGATTTGTCTCCGGATGGCGACCTCTTCCGAAAGTAGGATATACTACTAGAAGCACCAACTCCTAGCTGAGTCCTCTTATCTTTAGTAGGATATACCACTTAGCCTTCTACTTTGATCTAAGCTGAGTCCTACAGGGAGATCTCACTCAAAGCACCTACTTCAAGCTCTATCCCAATCTCCTAACTCACCCTAGTTGGAGATTCTTACTCTTTGGTGTATAACGAAAGGTTGGTTTTGGAGTTCCTCAAGTTTATAGTTTCACTTGGGAATCCTTACAAAAATATTTTGAATTACAAGTTCTTGGAGGGATTTTCTTGACTGATTGAATGTGTGTTGCTTTGTTACTTGCTTTTATAAGTCAATCAGTTACTCTTCTCAGTTGGTGAAGAGCTCTCTTTATAGGCTTTGATAATAAATGTAGCCGTTTGTGGTTGGTAAGCTTTCATTCAATCTTCACCCTTGATCAGGTTGTGATGTGGAGCTTCCGAATCCGTTGATCAGTCTGTTAGACTATATTTTGATCCGTTTAAATTCTTGGGATTGATGCTGGATAGTTGTCAGTGATCATTTTGGTTGTCATTTTGTGATACACCAACTTTCATACCAATTATCATATGCTGTGATCTCCACGTGCGCCTTTATTGGTCTGATAGAAAGAGTAGTTAGACTTTCTCTGTCCGGTGTTAGACCCTTTTGACTTTTCCCTTAATTGTGCAAGCTATCTCTTTATACTTATTTCTTGGGAAAAGGAATCTTTAACTTTTATAGACCAAGGAGGCAGAAGGAAAGGTATATTTTAGACTTTCCTTAGCTTTTAGTTATAGGTCTTTCGGATGAGCCATCTGGATGTCCTTTGGACCTATATGTTCTGGATCTTACTTCCGTATATGGCTTCAATCTATTCTTCTAGATGCAAGTCTTGGGGAACGGAAGTTTGTTTCCTTTCCAAACTTTGTCCTTGATTTCCTCCTTTGCTTAGGTTCCTGATTTTGTCTTAATAAAAGTTCTTAGCTTTTTCTGGATGCTTCCATTTGGATTTAAGAGAATTACTTACATTTGTTTTTATTTCTTTCAAACTTGATTTAGATGGATTTTAGATTTTATTATCCGGATCATTATTTTCCAACAATCTCCCCCATTTGATGGAAACAAAAACTTAAGATATTTAACTTTTTAGGTACTCCCCCATGATTTTAGTATCCAGGCTCCCCCATAATTTTATGACGTCTGCTTCTAAGTTTTTTGTAGTACAATTATAGATTGTACTGTAGAAGCGTGTATTTTGATAGTTAAGAATTTTTCCCTTTATATATACGTCTGCTGTTAACAATAGTTAACATTATGAAGTTTAGTGTTACAAGATACAGAAATACATATAATGAGAATCTAGCTATTACAATTTTATCTAGCTAGCTTAACTTTCTTTCTAGATGGACCACTCTTCCAGACTGGTAGTGTTTTTCCTTTCCCCATTCTGTCTCCTTACTGACTTTGATCTTCTTCCTCCCCCTTTTTGATTCCATCAAGGGGTCAATGACCATATGGGTACGTTTATCCCAAGATTTCTGCTAGGCAGAGTCGTAGACAGAGTAGTCTTTATTACCTTTGGCTCGCTTATCAACGATGTGATTTATGATAGGTGGAGTCAAGTAGTAAGGATGAAGGGCCCTCTAGAGCTGATCATATGATTGTAAGACTTGGGGGAGGATGGGCAGAATCTGTTCTTCGTCCTTGGGATCAAAATAAGGGAACAAGGCCTTGGTGAGTATAGTCAAGCCTTTTTGGCTTATGAACCCTGAATCCCCTATAGACTGAACCAGATCGTGCAGGATAGGAATGAGCTGGCATTTTGGAGTATTTGGAGAAGAGGAGGGTTTGGAGATGGACAATTTGTTTATTCCAGTTTGAAGAAGGGTGCTTTCATCACTAAGGACCTTCTAGACTTTTTGGATAGACTCCGTTTGATCTTTTATTTCTTTGGAGATGGTTTTCTTCCACTCTGTTATTGCCTATTCAATGCTGGAGTTCCTTACTTGCATCTCATCACCCATATCATCAAGGAGCTTCTATTTTAATTGGGGGATGGTTTTATCTATGAAATTTGCAAGCATTTCTTAAGTGACTTGCTGATCAGTTTCTATATTCAGCAGAGTCGGTTTTAAATCCCTATCCCCCATGAATTTTGACAAGTTTTCAAAATTGGTATCTATATAGTCCTTGAGTTTCTTGGATAGGTCTGTGGAGGAGGAGGACATCCTTTTGAGCACTATTGCATAATTATCAGAGGCCAAGGTATTGGCTTGACTGGCGTTGTGATTTGATTCAGAGGTGCTTTCCTTTATCTCATTCAAAAGAGGCTTAATCTTAGAAAGGGAAGCTGCCGCCAGAGCTCTGGGTATTGGGAAGTTCATGACCTATTGCTCAATTTTGGGGAGGCACTTCATCCTTTCTTTGATTTCACCTAAATCCTTGCAGACCTCTTGATTCAACTTTTGCCTGATTAATTCCTTTTCCATAGGTTTGAGTTGGGTGCAGATGGTTAGGAGGCTCTTCTTGATAAAACCCTTTTCATGATGTTCAAGAGTTGCCTCCTGAAGGAGTTTGAGAGCTGCATTGACTTTGGATTCTTTTGAGTTCTCATCAGGGAGGGTCACTGATTTGGTGTGAGAAGGGAAGTGTTTGTTGGAGGGTCCGGATGAGTCACTACCAAATAAGCTGGATTCACTTTCGGAGCTTAAACTACTTTCAGAGGGGCTATTATCTGTCGAACATGAGCCTCCAATTGCTCTTTCTTCTCCACCCTTGCTCATTTCCCTTTCCTCTGAAGTAGCCTCGCCCGCAAGATCCACTTCAAAAGTGTGTCCCTTGGAACTCAGACTTTCTCCCTCCTCTGGAGCTGTTGCATCCGAGTTTGGCACTATGTCCTTAGTTACATTATGAGAGATTATAACTAAGTTATGCTTTTCATTTTCAGAAGAGAGATAAAGAAGATTGAGGGTTACCTCAATGGTTTGTAGCATCTGATCCTTATCCCTTCTTGCTTCTTCCTGCCTTTCCTCCAGATGGTTGGAACTGTCCTCAACCACCCCTATAGTTGCCTTTTCAGGACTTTCTTTTTCTTCTTCAAGCATGTTGGTATTTTCCTCAACAGCCTTTTCCAATGCCTTTTTAGGACTTTTAAGATTGATGAATACATTACTGGATCCAAGCAAATTCTCCGGAAGTGATTCTGTTCTTTCAGCAAATAGGAATTTATGTGCTTCCGGAATTTTTGACCAAGTCTCCATGTCCTCTGGATGTATAACTATTAGGGGAGCTTGGGATGATTCACTAGGTCCTTCAGTTGTTTTCCCCTAATTTATTGCATTGTTTTCCTTGATAGCTGCCTGAATCTCAACATATTTCTCATCATCTTGTCCTACGAATTTTATTGTGCCGGGAACGTTTTTCCCTATATTGGACTGTGCTTTCTCTGAGGCAGCTCTCTCCCTATACTGCCTTACTTCCTCACTTAGTATGATCCCAGCAAGCCTCCTGCCTTCACTAGCTCTCTTTTCTTGAGCAACAAGAGCTTCATCAAATGTTAGCCCTTTTCCCTAGAGTTGCTTTTGAGGAGGAGCCTCATCCTCTGTTCCCTCATCATCAGCCTCTTCTTTCATCTCAGCCAAAGTTCTCTTAGCTTTCCTTCTTCCAGCCTCAATCACCTTTGAAGCAATTTTAGGTAGACCTTCAGTAAGCCCATGCTGTCCCTTCTTGGTTGCGGCTTTGATCAAACTGCCTCTGGGTCTTAGCTGTTCAGAGCCTAGGATTTGAGTGAGGGGCAGAGTATCCTCATCAATCTCTTCCGACATCATTTCCAGTTTCCTTTTGGCCTCAACTTTGGTAGTTCTAGGCCTTTTGGGAACGGGGGCCTCTGCTTCTGGATCAGCTGCCTTTCTGGATTTAACTTTTCATTTGTCCTTTTTAAGCTTTGCCTTTTCTTCATCCCATTCTTCATTAAAGCGGAGGTTCAGGAAATTCTTCACTAAGATGGGTTTGCCATAAATCCCTTCAAATTCGGTTAGATCCTCTTCTCTCACTCGGAGGGTTCTTATAATTAAGGCGCCATGGGAGTTTACATGGGTCTTGAGATAATGGATGATCAAGACTGGCCAGTTTACTTCCACACTGCCAACCCAGTGCTACAGAATGCAGTGCTGGAGGGAAGAGACTGTAGTCAATGACTCCTTCCTTATCAGAATAAGCTTTGCTAGAGCATGCTACAAGAATCTGGGCATTCTGGGGAAGGGTGTTGAGAATTTATAGCCGAAGTAGTTCTGGTGAAGCCATAGCTTGGAGTCATACTCAACTCCGGTCTCATCCCTATCTTTTCTCAATAGTACTCCTAATTTTTTCATATTTAGATTCTTCTCAAAGAATTCTGGTGTTAGAAGAATAATCTTTCCTTGTACCTCAGTGCGTAGGGCATCAAAATGATTGTGCGCACTTAGATTTGAGTAGAACTCTTTCACAACTTGGGATAGGTTGGGCAGTTTTTTTTGAGAAGATCACCCAGATTTTGACCTTCAATTAGGGTGAAGAAGGGCAGAGTTTTGAATAGATAGTCATCTCCTAGATGATCAGTAGGGATGACGAGATCGGAGGTTTTGAGATTTAAGGGTTCAAAATCTGCTTCTTTCAAGTCAGATACTTAGAAGAGGTTTTTTCTTGGTAGGATTTCGAGGGTGTTTGAGGTGTTTTTGGCTGCCAATTTTGAGTATTTGAGAGATGGTATTTTAAGTTCAAATTTTTGCAGAGTAACAGTGAAATCATTGCTCATGTGAAGCAGAGAAGGGATTTTGAGGGGGTTTATATAGGCTTTTTAAAATAAGGGTATAATTGTAATATGAACTCCGGTGGTTTTAACTGGATTGATGACATGGCAGTCGGATTTTTAGGAGAGAGGTGAATTTAGAGTAACCGGACAATGGGAACGGTTTATTTTTGAATTAACTGTTGTATTTACCTCGCATGTAACAGCCAATGGACTTTTGAAATTCAAAAAGTAACAGTTACCTTTATGGGCTTTTACTGCCATACGTCATTGTTGTCGGCTGACGTGGCAATCTTCCGGAATATACCTTTCCAACTCTTCTTTTCTTTCGAAGTGAGAATTTTATCTCAAGATCTATCTTGGTTAGATGCTATCTTCTAGAGTTTTTCTAGATTGGATTTGACATCCCAATTGATTCTCTTAGTTTCCTAAATTGATCTTTACTTAAAGGTTTGGAAAAGATATTAGCTCTTTGTTCGTTTATTGGGACATATACCAGTGCAACATCCTTTTTCATCACATGATCTCGGATGAAGTGATGCCTTATATTGACATGCTTCATCCTGCTATGAAGCACTGGATTCTTTGACACATTAATAGCAATTTTATTGTCACACAATACATCAACACATTCGGATTGCACTCCATAATCTTCAAGTTGTTGTTTGATCCATAGGAGTTGAACAACACAACTTTCAGCGGCCATATATTTTGCTTCTGTGGTGGATAAGGCAACTAAAGTTTGTTTCTTGCTATACCATAAGACTAAGCAGTCCCCAAGGAACTGACATCCACCGAATGTAGTTTTTCTCTCAAGAGTATCTCTGCCATAGTCTGCATCTATGAACCCCTAGAGAGTAAAGTCTCAATTACTAGGATACCATAATCCAACTTCAGTGGTTCCTAGGAGATATCTAACTATCCTTTTGACAGCCTTGAGATGAGAGTCCTTGGGATTAGCTTGATACCTTGTATAGTAGCATACTGCATAGTGTATGTCAGGTCTGCTGGCTGTTAAGTATAGGAGTGAGCCAATCATTCCCCTATTCAACTTTTCATCAACTTCTTCTCCTTCACAGTCCCTGGATAAGCCTGTGTCTGAGCTCATTGGAGTAGACATTGGCTTGCTGCTGTCCATTTCAAACTTTTTTAGGATCTTCTTGGAGTATTTTGATTGATTTATGAAAATCCCATCTGGACTTTGTTTGATTTATAGACTGAGGAAAAAATTGAGCTCTCCCATCATGGAAATCTTAAATTCCTTCTGCATTTGAGAGCTAAATTCTTTGCACATCTTTTCATCAGTGGCGCCAAAAATGATATCATCTACATAGATCTGGACTAGAATAATATCATTTTTATTCTTCTTGATGAAGAGTTTGGTATCTGCCCTGCCTCTAGTATATTCCTTAGATATAAGGAATGAGGTTAATCTTTTATACTAGGCTCTTAGTGCCTGCTTTAATCCATAGAGAGCTTTCTTTAGTCTGTAGACATGATCCGAATGCTTCAGATCTTCATATCCAGGTGGTTGCTTAACATACACTTCTTCTTGAATCACACCATTTAGAAATGCACTTTTGACATCCATTTGGTATAATATGAACCCCATGAATGATTCAAAAGCACATAGAATCTGGATTGCTTCCATTCTTGCTACAGAAGCGAATGTTTCCTTGAAATCAATTCCTTCTTATTAATCGTAGCCTTGAGCGACTAGTCTTGCCTTATTTTTTACTACTGCTCCGGATTGCTTCCATTCTTGCTACAGAAGCGAATGTTTCCTTGAAATCAATTCCTTCTTATTAATTGTAGCCTTGAGCGACTAGTCTTGCCTTATTTTTTACTACTGCTCCGGATTCATCAAGTTTGTTCTAGAACACCCATTTAGTGCCTATAATTGACTTTCTTTTAGGAGAGGGCTCAGGATCCCATACATCATTCCTGGTGAATTGATCTAGCTCTTCCTACATCGCCATCATCCAGCTTCCATCCCCTTCAGCTTCTTAAAATTTCTTTGGCTCTATGAGAGAGACAAAAGCGGTATAGCTCATCATCTGGTTGAGCTGACCTCTGGTTCTAACTGGATTATAAACATCATCCATAATATTCTCTATGGAATGATCTCTGTGGGTCTGGATCTCCCTTTCTAGGCCTTCATGTTGAATTTGAACTTGTTCGAGTTCAGTTTCATCTACTCTTTCATTAAAGTCAATTTTTGTTGATTAAGATTACCATGTTGTATTTTTGGATCAAAAGTCATTCCTTCATCTTCCTCTTTGTACCTCTTCATTTGAAATGAGAAAGGAATCCCGCTTTTCTTCTTTTCTTCATATCATTTAGCTTTCGAAATTTGATCTTCCGGAGTGTAGCTTTTCTTTCCTGCAGTGTTAGTTTCGTCGAAATCTACATATATAGATTCTACTATAGTTTGAGTTCATTTATTGAAGACTCTATAAGCCTTACTATGTATTGAGTAGCCGAGGAAAGTTGCTTCATCAGAATTAGGATCAAATTTTCATAATAGCTCTCTATCATTGAGGATGTAGCATTTACATCCAATTGCTTTGAAGTATTCAATTTTTGGTTTTCTTCCCTTCCAAATTTCATATGGGGTCTTTTCTATAGTTTTTCTAATGAGAGCTCTATTTAAGATGTAGCATGCTGTGTTTACGGCCTCACCCCAGAAATATTTTGGCAAACAATTTTCATTTGGCATCGTTCTAGCCATTTCTACTATGGTCCTATTTTTTCTCTCTACCACTGTATTTTGGTGAGGAGTGTGAGGGGCAGAGAAGTTGTGTTCAATGCCCTTGGAGTCACAAAAATTTGCAAAATGATTATTTTTGAATTCTCCACTATTATCACTCCAGATGCGTGCAATGTGTATGCCCTGTTCTACTTTTATCTGGATGAATGTTTTAGAGAATTGGTCAAATGCTTCATCCTTGCTTGTTAGCAAGAGAACCCAGGTATATTGAGAATAGTCATCTACAATGACCATGGTGTATTCTCTTTTACCTAAGCTTAGTGGCTTAATTGGACCAAAAAGATCAATGTGTAAGAGCTCAAGGACTCTTTTGGAAGGAATGTATGATATGGGAGGGAAACTTTTCTTATGTTGTTTACCTAGTTGACATGCGGTGCAGAGATGATCCTTATCTAAAGCAACCTTAGGCAAACCCTTAACTAATTCCTTTTTGGCTAATTTGGACAGGAGGTTCAAGCTTACATGTCCAACATCCGGTGCCATAGCCATGATTCTTTTTCTTTAGACACCAGGCATATATTCTTCTTATCATTTTTAATGTTTACAGAATAGACTTTATTTACTCTAGGTGCATAGAGAATGAGTTGATTGGACTTACTATCATAAATTGAGCAGCCTTCGGAGTCAAATGTGACTTTTCTTCCTTTATCACATAATTGAGCCACACTTAGTAGGTTGAATTGTAGTCCATCAACTAGTAAGATATCTTTAATCTTTAATCCAGATCCAATGGTTCCATGACCAATAATCTGACCCTTTTGATTGTCTCCAAAGCTCACTTTGCCTACCTTCCTTTGGGTTAATGTGATGAAGGCCTTCTCATCACCTATCATATGCCTTGAACATCCACTATCAATGTACTAAGCGTAGTAATCTATTATTGATTTAAGGCATACCTGTAAAATTTATCAAGTGGGTTTGGGTACCCAATCAGATTTGGGTACTCTCGGGTTAATAACCATCTCAGGCCAAGGATAATAATCATAATAGCCATTTTTTAATCCACATGATTTAGTTATATGACTATTTTTCCCACAAAACCTGCACCCTGAAATAGGTATGTTTTACTTCTGCTTCTTGCTGATCTTCTCTAGATCCTCCCTTCCGTAGTTGCCTTTATACCTAGCTTCGTGCACACTAGTGGATGGTCTGGTGTAATTTTGAAAGTTGGTTGGAGGTGCAATTTCAGCTCTGTGATTTTTTCTTTGCTTAATAGGTAGTTGGTTATAAGCTACCTTAGCCTTTGCCTTCTGAGTAGAACTAAATCTTTAAGATTGTGGCATTCATCTTACTACATTTGTCCTTTGGTTTGAGTTCCTTTGAATCCTGTTATGAGGAGGAGGAGGATTATCTCTTCTTGGATTCTTTGTTTTAGGTTTCTTTTTGGATGCTTCCTTTAGTAGATTGACTTCTCTAACCAGTCCCATTACATTTGCATTCAGAATCTAGACTTGATTTCTCAGAAAGTTTTCTTCTACTACATCAATATGCTTGGTTGCTCTAACCAAATTGATGTCTTGTGCCATCACCTCAGCATCTTCAGCCAATTCTAGTATCGCTCTTTTCAGCGACTTACTGGCTTTTGCATTCTTCCTTACTCCCTTGATAACAATAGAAAGAGCTTTTGCAAGATCAAAGTTAGGGGTAGAATTAGAGCAAGAGTTTACCTTAGTGTTTAATGAATCTGATTTTGATTCTTCAATTTGCACTATTTCTTGCCTCGAGGCGTTACTTCCGGATTGCTCTGCTTTCGATTTAGTTAGAGCCATGAATGCACAGTTAGCAGTTTTCTCTTCTTCTATTGAAGATGAGCTACTGCTTTCTTCACTGTTGCTCTAGGTAGTGACCATTGCCTTCTTTTTGAATTTCTTAGCTCTCTTGAGCTTGGGACATTTTGTTCTGAAGTGGCCTTTTACGCCACATTTGAAACAGGCGGCGTCTTTCTCTGGATCTTTCTTTTCTTCCTAATTCCTTCTATGCTTACTTCTTCCGGAGGTGCCTTCTCTTGGTCTCCGAGATTCATACCTTTTTGATTTTCTTCTGTCCTTCTTTTGTATGAATCGATTTAGCCTTTTGGTCAATAGAGCGAGTTGATCTTTAGTACTCATTGACTCATCTATATACTTTTCTTCTCCGGATGAGGCCGATCTGGTGGATTCTGCTTTAAGAGCAATGGTCTTCTTTCACTCCTCAGGTTTCTTTTCTTGTTGGCTGTATCTCACCAAGGATAATTCTTGAGTTAGAAGATTACCAATGAGTTCGTCATAACTATAAAAATTCAAGTCATAAGCTTCCTCAATGGCAGTCTTTTTATTGTCCCATTCCTTGGTGAGACTCCGGAGCACTTTCTTGACCATTTCTACTTCTGGAATCTCCTTCCCTAGCCTCTTCATTTCATTTACTAGATTTGTGTATCTAGTGTTCATGTTGCTAATTGATTCTTTAGGCTCCATTTTAAAAGATTCAACTTTTATTGGAGTAGATCAAGTTTGGCCTCTCTTACTTTGGTAGTTCCTTCATAGGTTACTTCCAGCTTCTCCCATATCTCTTTTACAGTCTCACATCCGGATATCCTGTTGAATTTTGCTGCACTAAGAGCATAATGAAGCATGTTAATAGTATTTGCATTTTCATACAATTTTTTAAAGTCATTATCATCCTACATGCTTGATGGCTTTCGGGTAGTCATACCCTCTACTACGTGAGTAGGTTCATATAGGCCATCTTTAATAACTTATCATGCTTGCATACTTTATGACTGAATGAATTTCTTCATCCGGTTTTTCTAGAACGTGTAGTGTTCATCGGTGCAGAGTGGAGGACGGGGTAACAAACATACCCTCGGGAAAGAGTTGCGAGTTATGGAAACTCATTTTGATTTATGAATCAAAATATGTGGACCTTTAGCTTGAGATTGTTAGATCTCTAGTTTGAGCACTTGCTCTGATACCACTTGTTGGTCCCTATGAGAGTATTTATAAGAGCAGAGGGGGGTGAATGGCCCTTTTTCATGGAATGTATAGACTTAGAAAAAGTCTTAGTGTAGCATGTTTGATTATAATCTGGAAGATGATTCCGGATGATGACTATGACCCAAATAATGAGTCCGGATGATGCAAATAAGTGAGATACAGTAAAAGAAAAAATAAATCAAACACAAGTGTTTTATACTAGTTCGGCCCTGCCTACGTCCAGTCCCTAAAGTTTCCTTCTTTTGAGCTTATCCACTAGTGGATTCCTTTTTAACTGGCAGGAATCAAGCCTTACAGATTTGTCTCCGGATGGTGACCTCTTCCAAAAGTAGGATATACTACTAAAAACACCAACTCCTAGCTGAGTCCTTTTATCTTTAGTAGGATATACCACTTAGCCTTCTACTTTGAATCTAAGCTGAGTCCTACAGGGAGATCTCACTCAAAGCACCTACTTCAAGCTCTATCCCAATTTTCCAACTCACCCAAGTTGGAGATTCTTACTCTTTGGTGTATAACGAAAGGTTGGTTTTGGAGTTGCTCAAGTTTATAGTTTCACTTGGGAATCCTTACAAATAGATTTTGAATTAAAGGTTCTTGGAGGGATTTTCTTGACTGATTGAAAGTGTGTTGCTTTGTTTCTTGCTTTTGTAAGTCAATCAGTTACTCTTC
Source organism: Euphorbia pulcherrima (assembly GCA_947683365.1). Taxonomy (NCBI): domain Eukaryota; kingdom Viridiplantae; phylum Streptophyta; class Magnoliopsida; order Malpighiales; family Euphorbiaceae; genus Euphorbia; species Euphorbia pulcherrima. The sequence goes on from CANTUS010000004.1 coordinate 5,098,643, forward strand.
TCAATTGGTGAAGAGCTCTCTTTATAGGCTTTAATCATAAATATAGCCATTTATGGTTGGTAAGCTTTCATTCAATCTTCACCCTTGAGCAGGTTGTGATGTGGGGCTTTCGAATCCGTTGATCAGTCCGTTAGACTATATTTTGATCTATTTGAATTCTTGGGATTGATGCTGGAAAGTTGTTAGTGATCGTTTTGTTTGTAATTTTGTGATACACCAACTTTTATACCAATTGTCATATGCTGTGAGCACCACGCGAGCCTTTATTGGTCTAATAGAAAGAGTAGTTAGACTTTCTCTGTCCGATGTTAGACCCTTTTGACTTTTCCCTGAATTGTGCAACCTGTCTTTTTGTACTTATTTCTTGGGAAAAGGAATCTTTAACTTTTGTAGACCAAGGAGGTAGAAGGAAAGGTATGTTTTAGACTTTTCTTAGCTTTTAGTTGTATATCTTCTGGATGAGTCATCCAGATGTCCTTTGGACCTATATGTTCCGAATCTTCCTTCTGGATATGGCTTTAATCTGTTCTTCTGGATGTAAGTCTTGGGGAACGGGAGTTTGTTTCCTTTCCAAACTTTGTCCTTGATTTCCTCCTTTGCTTAGGTTCCTGATTTTGTCTTAATAAATGTTCTTAGCTTTATCCGGATGCTTCCATATAGATTTAAGAGAATTACTTACATTCATTTTTATTTCTTTCAAACTTGATTCGGATGGATTTTAGATTTTATTGTCCGGATCATTGTTTTCCAACATATGGATGATTATTCTCGATAACTGGGTTCTCTTGCTAGCAAGCAAAAGATGAAGCCGTTGACGAATTCTCAAACAAATTCATTCAGATAGAAGTAGAACAGGGCATGAGAATTGCATGCATCTGGAGTGATAATGGTGGTGAGTTAAAAAATAAGCACTTTGCTAAGTTTTATGACTCCAAGGGCATTGAACATAATTTCTCTGCCCCTCATACTCCTCAATAGAATGGAGTAGTTGAGAGAAAAAAATAGGACCATAGTTGAGATGGCAAGAACAATGCTAAATGAGAATTTATGCCAAAATATTTTTGGGGTGAGGCCAATAATATAGCATGCTATATTTTGCATAGAGCTCTCATTAGAAAGACCATAGAAAAGACACCCTACGAAATCTGGAAGGGAAGAAAACCCAAAATTGGGTACTTTAAGGCATTTGGATGTAAATTCTACATCTTAAATGATAAAGAGCAACTAGGAAAATATGATTCTAAGTCTGATGAAGCAATTTTCCCTGGCTACTCAAGACATAGTAAGGCTTACAGAGTCTTCAACAAATGAACCCAAACTATGGTAGAGTCTATACAGGTAGATTTCGATGAGACTAACCATGCAGGTAAAAGAAGCTCAACTCCAGAAGATCCAATTTCGGAAGCTGAAAAATCTGGAGAAAAGAAGGAAGCTGAAATTCCTGATTCATTCCAAATCAAGAAGTACAAAGAAGAAGATGAAGGAATATCCTTTGATCTAGAAGAAAAATAAGTCAATCTCAATCCATATAAGACAAACTTCAATAATGACCAAGGAGAGCATGCTGAGGCAGAAGTGGAGCAAGTCCTTATTCAATATAAAGGCTTACAAAGGGAGATCCGGACTCACAGAAATCATCCGGTAGAAGCTATTTTAGATGAGATCCAAAATCCAGTCAGAACCAGAGGACAACTCAACAAAATGATGAGCCATGCTGCTTTTGTCTCTCTCATTGAGCCAAAGAAATTTCAAGATGCTGAAGGAGATGAAAGCTGGATGATGGCAATGCAAGAAGAACTAGATCAATTCACCAGGAATGATGTATGGGATTTAGCGGCACCTCCAAAGGGAAAGTCAATCATTGACACCAAATGGGTATTCCGAAACAAGCTAGAGGAATACGGAGTCTTAGTGAGAAATAAGGCAAGATTGGTTACCCAAGCCTATAATCAATAGGAAGGGATTGAATTTGAAAAAATGTTTGCCCCTGTAGCAAGATTGGAGGCAATCCGGATTCTATGTGCTTTTGCATCATTCATGGGATTCATATTATTCCAAATGGATGTCAAGGGTGCATTTCTCAAAGGAGTTGTCCAGGAAGAAGTCTATGAGAAGCAGCCACCTAGATTTGAAGATTCAAAGCATCCGAATCATGTCTATAAACTGAAGAAAGCTCTCTATGGATTGAATTAGGCTCCAAGAGCCTGGAATCAGAGACTCACAACATTTCTCATATCCAAGGCATATGTCCAAGGCAAATCAGATATAACTCTTTTCATCAAGAAAAAGAAGAATGATATTATTGTAGTCCAAATTTATGTAGATGATATCATATTTAGAGCAACTGATGAAAAGATGTGCGAAGAATTCAGCTCTCAAATGTAGAAGGAATTCAAGATGTCCATGATGGGATAACTCAATTTCTTCCTTGGTTTACAAATCAACCAAAGTTTGGATGGGATTTTTATTAACTAGTCAAAGTATACCAAGGAGATCATGGAGAAGTTTGAAATGGACATGAGCAAGCCAATGTCTACTCCAATGGGATCAGGTACAGTCCTATCCAAGGATTGTGAAGGAGAGGATGTTCATCAAAAGCTCTATAGAGGGATGATTGGTTCACTTCTATACTTGACATCAAGTAGGCCTGACATACATTATGCAATCTATTACTGTGCAAGGTACCAAGCCAATCCTAAGGATTCTCATCTCGAGGCAGTTTAGAGGATTCTTAGATACGTCTTAGGAACCATTGAAGTTGGATTGTGGTATCCTAGTAATGGAAATTTCACACTCTATGGCTTCACTAATTTAGATTATGGCAGAGACACTCTTGAAAGGAAGAGTACATATGGAGGTTGCCATTTCATTGGAGATTGCCTAGTATTATAGTACAGCAAGAAGTAAACTTCAGTTGCTTTATCTACTATAGAAGCAGAATATATGATAGCTGGAAGTTGTATGGCTCAACTCCTTTGGATCAAGCAACAACTAGGAGATTATGGACTTTAATCTTGATGTGTGGATGCTATGTGTGACAATAAGAGTGCTATTGATGTGTCAAAAAATCCAATACTCCATAGCAGGATGAAGCATGTCAACATAAGGCTTCATTTCATCCGGGATCATGTAATGAAGTAGGATGTTGCATTAGTATACATCCTAACCAATGAGCAAAGAGCAGTTATCTTTACCAAACCATTGTGTAAAGATCAATTCAACAAGCTAAGGGAGTCCATTAGAATGTCAAATCCGGTTTAAGGAAAAATCTGGAAGAAATTCTTCAGCAAATTTGATCTTTCACAAGACAAGGAATGCAGAAGAAAAGAAAAATAGAAGTCAAAACTATTCCGGAGCAAATATTGCCACATCAGCAGACAAGATAGGGCACATGGCAATAAAGATGCTGAAAAGTAACTGTTCCCCTTTTGAATTTCAAACATTTATTGGGTGTTACATACGTGGTAAATTCAATAGTTGGTTTTCAAAATAAATTATTCCCATTCTTCGGCTAAACTGAATTTACCTCTCCCCTAAAATCCTAATTACCATGTCATCAATCCAGCCAAAATTAACTGCATCCCGATTACCATTATGCCTTCACTTTGAAAATCTTATATAAACCTCTATAGATCTCTGTCTCCTTTACGCGAGCAATAATCATATACTGTTACTTTGCAAAAATCCTATCCCAAACCCTAATTTCCTTTAATTACTAAAATTGCTGCTATCATGACCAGTGTAGGACCTAAAATGCTCCCAACTCAAAATATCTTTACAGAGTTCGATCCAAAAGATGAAGATTTCAAACCTATAAAACTCAAAACCAATGGTTCTATTGTCCCCACAGACTTCTTGGGTGATAATTTCTTATTCAAAACTGACCCATATTCTAAATTGATAGAAGATCAGCACCTGATCAATTTCCTCAAGATCAACTGTCCAACCTACCCAGATCTGGTGAGAGAATTCTTTGACAATTTGAGTCCACTCCTTCTTTGATGCTATAAGAACCAAGGTTCAGGGAAAAGTCATAACTGTTACTCCAGAATTCTTTAAGAAACATCTCAATATGAAAAATGACGGCATTCAACTGAGAAGTGATGGGGATGAACAGCATGTCAAGTACGACCCAAAGATATGGCTGCATCCAAACTACTTTGGAGATAAATTCTCCACCTACTTTCCAGAGGTACCAAGATTCCTCCAACATGCTCTTGCCAAACTGGTCTTAACCAGGAAAGGATCCCTCAACACAGTGTCAGCCTTTCAACACTATGTACTACAACATTGGGTAGTGAGTAGGGTAGCCAATATGCTAGTATTGATTATCCAATACATCAAGCAACACAAGAATTCTCATGGTGCCCTGACCACCAGGATTGTACTTGCAAGCAAAGTGGCCTTGACCGGATCTAGTTTGAAACTAGAAAGGAAAATCTAGAAAAGAATTTCAGAAAATTGAGTTTCGAGGAAACTTGGAACTAGGAAAAAGCCAAGAAGCTGCGAGATGACAAGAAGAGTAGGCTAGAAAGGCCGTGGATCCAGTAGAAGCTCTGGTTCCTAAAAAAGTAAGAACCACCAAGCCAAAGGCACAGAAGGAACTTGCCTTGGTTCCTGCTGGGGAAGTTAATAAGGATACTATGTCCTTAACCCAATTGATGGCCAAATCTCCAGCCAAAAATCCAAGAGGAAGGCTAATTAAAGCTGCGGATAAAGTGAAGAGACTGGTCTATGACCTGGAAGCAAGAGAATCTATTGTAGTGGCTTCTGCTGCAATTAGAGAGGGGTATAAGAAGGGGCAGAAAAGAAATGTAACAGATACGCTAATAGAGGAGCATGGGTCTGATGAGGAAGAAATAGAGGATAAAGCTCCTATACCCAGGAAGCAATTCACTCAGAAGGGATGTACCTTTGATGAGGCCGTGAAGGCCTAAATAGCTCAGAAGAAGGCAGCCAAAAGGCCTGCAAGCATTATAATTGATGAAGAGGCTGCTAAGAATATGGTTCTATAAGAATTGGCTAAGGCCAAAGTTACTAAGGCCAAGCATGTTCCGGATCCACTGAAGAGGTAAATCTGGATGATCCTTAATATAAAGTAATCATAAAAGCAATGAGGGATAATGACCGAATAAACAAAAATCTCACAATAGAAGGACCCGGTAGTTCTTTCGTCACTCAACCTATCTGTATAGATCCGATAGATAAGGCAGAAATCGCCGGGGATCCGGAAGCTAATGACTTTCCCTTTCTACCCAGGTCCGGACCCCTTCTAGATAATCAGCTAAATGTAGAGACTGAAATCTAGAATGAGGTAAGTCCTGTATAGGCATAAGAAGAGGGCATTGAGGACACTACTAATGGGCCTAAAAGGGAAACTAAAAGTCCTGAAAAGGCATTTGTAGGGGTGACAAAGGACATTTCTTGTCATCTGAGGGGTTAAAGTGGATATAAATGAAGAAGAAAGAGAAGATGCAGCTGTACAAAATCAAACGTCCAATTATGAGGTAATTCTTGACACTGTCTCATTTAGTATAAATGATAATTCCTCTACTACTACTGTTGAAACAACGAAGGACAACTTGTGTGAACAATCTCAAAGTACATCTAAGGAAAATCAGTCAAACCTAGAAAACACCGTTCCGGAGGAGGGAATTGGTCTAGTTTCCTAAGAGCACGCTCTTAGAGTAGACTCATGGGGTGAGGCTTGTCTGAAGGATCGGTTGGAAGAAGTGAAGGAAGAAGAAGAAGAATCTATTGAGGCAGAAACATCCAGATCTGATGAGATCGGAACCAGCTCTAAAACTGAAACTCCTCTAGCAAGCCCAATCAAAATACCTGCTGCAACTGAAAATCCAACACGAGCTAAAAAGATATCCACAACGTTTAAGATTCTATAAGAGGCTACTTATGGAGAATAAGAGGAGAGCTTCATCAAACAAAGCCTCCAGAATATCTGCAAACACTTGAAAGCTATGGAAAAGATACTTCTTGAGGAATTCCAGCCTCTAGGTTTGAAGAAGGAGCTTGAGGTGATAAAGGGTGATGTCAAGAAAGTAGCAAAGAAAGTAGAGGACTTTCCCACTACTGATTTGGTAGTAGAAGTATCCCTAACCAAGGTCACTCCGGTACTCAATGAGGTAAAAGCAAATGTTGCAGCAGTAAGCTGATCCGCAGAGCAAACCAACACATTGGCTACAAATAATTGCGCAACTGTAATGGACAAAATCACACCCTCCTCTTTAGAGTTATCCACTGATCTAAAAGAATATCTGGATACCAAGTTTGAAAACTTGTCAAAATTCATTGCTAAAAAAGAAGACAAATCCCCTCTTCCAAGCCTGAATAAAAAGCAGCAAACAATTTTGAATAAACTAACCAAGTTCATGAAAGACCACTTGCTAAAGCTATTTATCCAATAAATAGCTACCTTTGGAGAAGAACTTACTGGGCAATTCAATGGCCATGATTCTGTCATTGAAAGAATAAAGGGTGATATTCACACGAATTTAATGATAGTTAACTCCAGCATACATAATATCCGCAAGGATTTGGGCGAAGAAATTGAAAAGCTGTAGTCCGGACTATAAAGCTTATCCATCTCCGGATCCTCCCCCTCTCCATCAGTTTTAGAAAGCCAACTCATTTCTGTCTTCCAAGACCTGGTCCAACATATTGGGGACACAAGATTCTTTGTATACAAGGGAATAACTACTCTTATCAAAGCCTTATTTCCCTCTTTTGATGAGAAAGATAGAGATTATATTGTCTAGATGGATCCCTACATCACCGGATCCTACAAAAAGCTCCAGAATCTCTTCCGCCAACTATATTTATCTTCAGCCACTGTGGACCATATCCAAGAACAGAGAAAGCGAGGCAACTTGGACTACTCAATCTATTCAACGACTTGGTAGTGGAAATGGGACGGGAGGACATACATGGTGATTGATTCCCCTGCTGAAAACAAAAAGGGGGAGAAAGGAAAGGGAAAATAAATGGAAGGAGGAGCATCTAGAGCATCCAATTTGAATTAGACTAGCGTGAATATTCAATGTAAAATTTTGTAATAGCTAGATTCACTTATATATTTCTGTATTTATAATCCTGCACTTCATTGATGTTAACTATTGTTAATAGTAGAAGTATATGGTGAATATCTAATTCCTTAAAAAATTTTGCTTCTACAGTAAAATCTGTAATTATACTATAAAAACATTAAAAGGTAGAATTAAAAAATATTGGGGGAGTTAGGATACTAGAATTATGGGGGAGTAAAATTGTAAATGACTAAGTATCAAGAATCATACTTAGTTCATATGCTTAGTTTTTGTTTCCATCAAATGGGGGAGATTGTTGGAAAACAATGATTCAAAATCTTGTAAAACTAAAAATCCAGATCAGGTTTGAAAGAAACAAAAACTCAAAGAAATATACTTATGTAATCTCCTAAATCCAAATTGAAGCATCCAGACAAAATCCTACAATAAGGGTATCCATTGAAGACTACAAGTACCTAAGCATATACTGAGAGCATCCGGTTAAAGTTTGGAAAGGAAACAAACTTTGAAACATTCAAGATCAGCATCCAGAAGAACTAATTACTAAGCATATGGATAAAGTTAGTTCCGGTGATGTTGAGTTTGAAGACATCCGAAAAACTCAGATATCAAGACAATAGGAAAAGTTTCAATTATAACTTTTTTCCTCCATCTTTTGGTCTACAAAGTCAAAGATCCTTCCCCCATGAGCAAGATAAAAGAGATAGAGAGAAAGGACAAAAGGACTGACACCGGACAAATAAAGGAAACAACCTTTTTCACGTCGACCAATAAGGAGGCGCGTAGAGCTCACAGCAAAAACCTATTGGTATAAAAGTTGGTGTGATACTAAAAAACAAGGAGAACGATCACTCACATCTTTTCAGCCTTAATCCCAAGGATTCGAATGGGTTAAATTACTGTCTAACGGATTGATCAACGGCTCCAGAAGCACCACATCTTATCTAATCAATAGTGAAGATTCAATTACAGCTCACCAACCCACAACAGCTGCATTTATAATCAAAGCGTCTAAAAGGGAAGCTTCACATGTTGAGAAATTGCTGGTCGATTTCACAAAAGCATATAACATGAGAATTTACAAGAAAGCAATTAGATTCACAAATCCCTCAAAGAACCAAATCACTGAAAATTAGTTTGTAAGGATTCCTAATTGCGTTATAAACTTAAGGAAGTCTAAAACCAAAACCTTTGATAGAAACCAAAGTGTAAAATATCTCCTACTTAGGAGAGTAGTGAGATTGGAATATAGCTTGAAGTAGGTGCTTTGAGTGGGATCTCCCTGTACGACTCAACTTAGATTCGGGGTAGAAGCCTAAGCGGTATATCTTGCTAAAGACAAAAGGACACAACTAGAGGTTGGTGCCTTTAGTGGTATATCCTACATCTGGAAGTGGGTACCATCTGGATACAAACTGTAAGGCTTGATTTCTGCCAGTTGGAAAGAAATCACACTAGTGGAATAGGTCAAAGGAAGGAACCTTTGGGGACTGCACGTAGGCAGGGCCAAACTAGTGTAAATCGTCATATTTGATTTTATCTAACTCTTTATTTATATTTGCATCATATTTCACATTTGTATTATCCGGAATCGTAAGATCCGGAAGCTATCAAGCACGCTACACAAGACTTTTTAAAAGTCTGTTAATTCCATGAAAAAGGGTCATTCACCCCCTATGACCTTATATAGACCCTCACGGGGACCAACATTTTATGGTTTTGATTCTTCACACCTGGTATAATGTGTTGGAAAACTAGTGTTTAAAGTTACTTTCAGAAGAACCAATATCCCACATGGATTTTTGACAAGTGAATTTTTGACTTTATATTGAGATGTTCCATATGGGCTTGCTAAATGGTAAGAGGGAATAGGTGGGCACTCGCACACATGTGAGAAATGGCCCAAAGTCATTTTTTGTGCAAATCGGTAGATTCCCCCCCTGTGCGGGCGATAGGGACTATTCTCGGAATTGTTTTATTATTTTTATTGAGAAAATAATATTAGTCAAAAAATATTTTTTAGAATTTATTTCGTTACCCGAAACTGTTGTTTTAAGAGAGTTAAATAGCCAACAGCTATTTGCATTTAAAATTATAACAGTTCTTTTGGTTTGCTTAAATGCTAACAGCTATATTTTCATTAATATTCTGTAACTTCTTTCGGTTACGCTTTTAAATGCTTCAATCTCTGGTTTTCAAACATCTCTTTTCTTAACCTCTATAAAGGCTACTTGTATTTCCTATCAGTGATACTGAATCCTCTTTTCTTTTCTGGATATATATGCATTTCTGATTCCTATCTCCAAGTTCAAATCGAGCTTCACAGAGTTGTGTAATCCTGGAAAGAACTACAAAGTATCCTTTAAGGACAATGTCTCCTACATGACTCAACTCATTCTAACAATCACTTTCTAAAGTTTGGTTCATTTCAAATTCTAATTGCTGCTCAGAAAAGTATTGCCTTTGATCCAGTTTACCGAGCTGCTGTAACAGTCTCAAAAAATGTTGCCTTATCAGTGCATTCGAATCTTCATCCGGAATTACTTCCGGATCCTGTTTGCTTCCGGACCCATTTCCTTTCTGAATCCAGTTTGCTTCTGGATTTGTCTACCTTTCGGATCTGCCTTACTTCCGGATCTGTCAAGCTTGCAATCCATCTTGCTTTTTGATCATTTTGCAGAAATATTTACCGACATAATGCTAGTTTTCACACCTTGTATAATGCTGGTACCATCTATTACATATCTTAAAAAATAAAAATTCGAAAAAAGTATATCATCATGTATCTACTTGTGAAGATAAAAAAGAGACAAACAAAAAACTGTAAAGCGACATATTAAAAAAATCAACGATTTGCGAGATAAATGCAAAACAAAATAAAAAAATATATAAAAAGGAAGGAATCGCATATATAGGGGATAAATGTAATATTGAAAAGGGAAAGTTTAAAAGCTTAACAAATAGTTAGTTATAAAAGTAGAGGGTCAAGAAGTAAATATTTTACCCTAACCCTACATTTAGTACAATTTCCTTATAATTTTTCTTGCGGTTGGCTTTAGACATTTGCTCTATAAAGTTTTATACAAATCAAGTTGCGCATACTTTTACGGTTCTCTTCCAGAATTCTTCAATCTTCTTTTTCTGCAAGATCCTTCATTTGAGCCAACCCTAACTAACGTGGTCAAACTCGCTATGAACAGATTGGATAGGGTCATACATCTACTAGGAGAAAACACTACTCCCTCCATATATTTTACTCGTCTTCCTTCAAGTTTCGCGCTTCTTAATAAATGCATTTATCAAAGTTATGAAAATACTAGTTTACCCTTGTATCTTAAATTAATGCCTTAATTTTCAACCCAAGTGCAATTAACACTAAGGATATAGTTGGAAGAATAATGAAAAAAGTACCTAGAAAAGTGCAAATGACGATTATTTTGGTAATCCAATTTTAGGCTAGAATGCCGATTTTAAAAAGATGGAGGGAGTATTTCACAAACAATTACTAACACTTATAAAATAGACAAGTGTCATTCTTGATATTATAGGAATCAATTGGGTACTTAAGAGTGAACTATGTCCAGAAACTTTGGCATTCACCCTATAGGCTTGGACAGACTTGGAAGCTTGTAGCAAGATCCTCCTTTCTGGAAAATTTTAAGGATTCCTTATGGTCTAGGAATGAATTAACAACTAAATGAAAACCAATAGTTAAACATCCCATAGCTTATAACAATTAAAATAAGAAAAGCACAAGCTTCTACCCTTCTTTCCCTTCCAATTTCTCGGTCAATATTTACCTTGACAATAGCGAGTCTAGCCAGCTCACATCGCCGTCTTTTCTCAGGGCTCACATTCTCCATTTGAACAATATTAAGTATATCTCGATTATTCACAGGGTCGACAGTTTTTAACGCCGAAGCAAGTACATACAGAAGACTCGGACAATTCTTAGTCCTTAGTGTATCCATAAATACCTCATCAAATATCCTTCCATATTTCCACATTCCCCTTTTGTGCTCATCATCTTTATTCTCCATTACCTTCCTAACCCTAGTCAACCCATCTACCTGACGGGAGAATTCCCATTTTTTAATCTTCGACAATAGCACTCCAGGGTGAGTTAGATGAATTTCATACAGGAATCTCCTCATCTCTATTGCGTTCTTCGTCTCCCCTCTGACGTATAAGATTCTGTAAAGTGTTGACTTGAAGATAGGGTTATTCAAGAAGTTGAAAGTCAAGGTCTTTAAGGCTTCTAGTGTTGGGTTCATTAGTGACACGGGGAATCAAGTTGCGTAGAAATTTTGGAACTATGAACATATTTGGTTAAAACCGTGAATGTAGTTTGCTTCGGGTTTTGAAAACAACTGGAGGTCGATGCGGCTATGAAAGCATAAGCTTTTGCTTCCTTAGACTCGTTTATTAATACAGATAGGGGAGTGATAGCCAACGAGATCTTGGTATTCAATACTTTTTCTGACAATTCTTGCAAGGGAATGTCGTTTTTTGTTAGAATATTTGTACCATATAGAAGAACATTGCTGTTCTTTTTCTTGGGGTCTCTCAAGTTAAATGCCATTTGGAAAATGGCTCCTGCGCCTTTTGGTGAAAATCTGGAGGCCAACATTGGGAGATATTCTCTACCTAATGCAACTATCTCTTTATCGGTCATAACTTGTAAAATCACAGACTTTTCTGAGAGGAGTTGGTCATAAAGAAAGTCAGTTGTTACTGCCGTCATATTTTCAGTAATGTCCGGTAAGTTTATATATTCAGGATGTATTTTCTTCAAAACTATAGGTCTACTCAAATTTCAAGCCTTTCCTGTAAAGGATCTCTAGGAACAGGGTTAACATCTAACCCTAACCCCCTTTGGGGGGTTTCATCTTGATGTTTCTTCTGAACTTGTAAAGCTTCAATGCAGGCACGAATCTCTTCTAAATCCATAGCTCCTAGTATACTAGTAAACTATTGAACAAGAAGATAAGCAAGAATCAGCCCCAATATCGACCAATTTAACCCACACAAAAGCAGAAATATATAGACAATTGAATGAAATTGATATTCATTTGCAGAGATTTTTCAATTAGATAAAAGAGGTGAAATCAATCAGAATTCATAATACAAATATAACATCAAGTATTCAGCCCTGGAAACGGCCAAAACTAGAGAGGGTAAGAACAACACATATCAAATGAAAACAAATAAAAAATAGAGGGAAAATGGAAGTATTATTTACCTAAACAAACACCTCGGTTAAGAACTGACTAGGCGAACGACGGTTATGATGTAGATGACTGTAATGTTAGGTAAAATGGTGGGTAATTGCAGAAGTGAGATAGTCACCGACAATAGCAGAAGCACTGAAGCAGTGACAGAGACGATTATGAAGGATTTAGGTTTAGATACATACAAATTATGTTATTAGGATTTGGTAAAATAATTTTTTTAGGGAAAGTTTGGATTGTATTACTTATAAAAGATGGGAGATACAAAGAGGCGGCAATGACTGTAATGTTAGGTAAAATGGTGGGTAATTGTAGAAGTGAGATAGTCGCCGACAATAGCAGAAGCACTGAAGCAGTGATAGAGACGATTATGAAGGATTTAGGTTTAGATACATACAAATTATGTTATTAGGATTTGGTAAAATAATTTTTTTAGGGAAAGTTTGGATTGTATTACTTATAAAAGATGGGAGATACAAAGAGGCGGCAATGCTAGCCAAACCCCCATAGCCTCCTCGAGATAAACAACCCTAGCTATCAAATGAGCCAAAATGTTTGCATCCCTAGCAATTAAGCTAAAAACACAAGCAGGGAAATCCCGAGCTAGAGTCCTACAATCCAAAACAATGGACGAAATATAGGAGAAACCCGCCTCAGAGTTTGCTAAAGCATTAAAGAGAATACTATTGTCTATCTCAATTACCACATGTGTATGTCCCATATGCTTAAGCCATGATAATGTTGGATTGAAGAGGAAAATAATCAAGCAAAAAATGCTTAAAACATAAAAATGAGTAATTCACACTAATTTTATTACAATACACTCATAAACTCTTATTATTTTTTCACTCTCTTACTCTATTTAAAATAGCAAATTACATTGCCTTATATAGGCATTTGATGAATTCTGCAATGATGCTATCAATTTCTCAATAATTCAATCTATTACAAAATTCAAATTTAGGTTTAACAACTTACTTTAATTTTCTACAAAATCCAACTAACAAATCCTACAAATACCAATTTTTTTCAAAGTCCAATTTAGGTGGCTTGCTATTTTTGACCCCTTTTTTTCATTATTGTTTTATCATATTAAGTTTAATAATTTGAACATTCCCCCGTAAACTTAATTATCCGTTATTCCCAATAACGCTCGCAATTGATTGAACACGTTATACTTCAATGGCTTTGTAAAGATGTCCGCTATCTGATCTTGTGTTTTGACATACTTCAATGTGACTTCCTTCTGCTCAATACACTCTCGAATGAAATGATACCTTGTATCGATGTGTTTGCTTCGATCATGGAAGACAGGATTTTTCGCCAATGCCAATGCCGATTTGTTATCGACAAAAATATTCGTTGGATCATGTTGTGTCATTTGAAGTTCCGTTAATAGTCTTCTCAGCCATATTGCATGACACACACATGATGTTGCAGCAACATATTCAGCTTCACATGTTGACAACGTCACTATAGGTTGCTTCTTTGAACTCCAAGTAAATGCCGTGTTACCAAGAAAAAATACAAACCCGCTTGTACTTTTTCGGTCATTTTTATCGCCAGCCCAATCACTGTTGCTATAGCCAACTAATTTAAATTCGTCAGATTTTGAATAATGCAATCCAAAATTAGTTGTACCTTTAACATAGCGGAGTATTCTTTTCGCTGCATTCCAATGAGACTCCTTCGGTTCTTCCATGTATCTGCTCACTAGTCCAACTGCATACAAAATAACTAGCCTTGTGCACGTCAGGTATCTGAGACTCCCGATCAGACTTCGAAAAATTGTCGGGTTCACCCTGACTCCATTTTCATCCTTGGTCAATTTCAAACTGCATTCGGCCGGAGTGCTCACAGGGTTGCAATTTTCCATCTTAAATTTCCTCAAGATCTCTTTGGCGAAGCCACTTTGACAAATAAAAATTCCATCATCCCTTTGCTTTACTTCAATGCCAAGATAGTACGACATCAAGCCAATATCAGTCATTTCGAATTCACGAGTCATCATTTTCTTGAAATCATTAAACATTTGAGGATTGTTTCCGGTAAATATGAGATTGTCCACATATAAGCAAACAAGTAATATGTCTCCACCTTTCACTTTCACGTACAAGGCATACTCATGTGGGCACTTGATAAATCCATTCTCGCAAAAGTATTTGTCGATGCGACTGTTCCAAGCTCTCGGTGCTTGCTTAAGACTGTACAACGCCTTCTTCAGCTTCAACACTTTTCGTTCATGACCTTTGACAATGTAACCAGGTGGTTGTTGGACATAGATCTCTTCCTCCAAGTATCCATTCAGAAATGCTGACTTTACATCCATTTGGTGTATCTTCCATCCATTTTGGGCAGCGACTGAGATCACTAGTTTGATAGTCTCCATTCTTGCTACTGGTGCAAATACTTCATCATAGTCAATACCGGGTTTTTGACTATATCCCTTTGCGACTAGCCTCGCTTTATGTCGAACGATTTCTCCATTTGCATCCTTCTTTGCCTTGAACACCCATTTGACTCCAATGGGCTTTTTGTCAGCTGGAAGTTTGGTCAACTCCCACGTCTTGTTTTTCTCAATTGAATTGATCTCCTCCTCCATGGCTTTTCTCCATTTCTAATCTTTCATGGCTTCTTCAGCATCAATAGGTTCACTATCAATAAGATGACAATAAAGAGTCAATTCTTCATTGAGCTCTCTAGTTGCATCATAAAGATCTTCAATAAGACGAAATTTTCTAGGTCTTTCTCTTGGACTTTGACTTTCATCATCATCGTGTCCTGGAGATGCAATTGGAATGGGACTATATGACGTCGATGCTTTGCCTGAATCCTCCACATCTCGATCATTGTTTTCATCCATGGTGAAAGGATAAAAACTATAATTCTTCTGTTTGTCATTATTCCATTCCCAAATTGCTTCCTCGTCAATAGTCACATCCCTACTGATAATCGTCTTCCTTGTGTCAGGATCAAACATCTTATAACCTTTTGAAAATTCTGAATATCCCACGAACAAGTATTTTTTGCTTTTGTTGTCCAGCTTTCTCCTTTCTTCATCCGCAACATGAACATGTGCAACACTCCCAAAAACACGAAAATGAGAGATATTAGGCTTTCTCCCACTCCATGCTTCTTGGGGTGTCATATCCGACACACTTGTTGTTGGAGATCGGTTCAAGATGTAGACAGCACAATCAACAGCTTCTGCCCACAACTCTTTGGGCAAATTCTTGCTCTTTAACATGCTCCTTACCATATCCATCACGGTTCTATTCTTTCGTTCAACAACACCATTTTGCTGAGGCGATCTCGGGACTGATAAGAAATGACGGATTCCTTGATGCTCGCAGAATATTTTGAATTCATTTGACGTGAATTCTCCCCCTCTGTCGGATCTTAAAGCTTTGATGTAATAGCCACTTTCTTTTTCCACCATAGCTTTAAACTTTTTAAATGCTTCAAAAACTTCTGATTTCTCTTTCAGAAAATAAACCCACGTCTTTCTGCTATAATCATCAATGAATAGCAAGAAATATTTGTTGCCTCCCAATGATACTGGTGTCATTGGTCCACAGACATCGGCATGAATAAGCTCAAGGGGAGCCTTTGCTCTTAACATAGACTCTTTTGGAAAACTAGTTCTAGAATGTTTTCCAACAAGACATCCTTCACAAAGCTGATGGGGTTTATTAATCAGTGGAAGACCATGCACCATCTTCTTCTGGCTTAGCAATTTTAACCCTCCAAAATTGAGATGACCGAATCTCAAATGCCAAAGCCAATCAGATTCTTTCACGCAAGCTTTTAAGCATCTTGCTACATCTGTCTTGATGTTGAGAGTGAACATTCTATTTTTTGACATTGGTACACTAGCTAGCAGCTCCTTCTTTTCGTTTAACAGCACCAACTTTCGGTTCACCCTGTGAATTTGGTAATTTTTCTCCAACAGTCGTCCCAAACTTAAAATGTTGCTTTTCATGTTTGGAACGTAATAAACATTGCTGATGAATTGGTGCTCTCCATTCTTTAAACGAATAAGAATAGTTCCTTTTCCTTGAATAGGAACTCTTGAGGAATCCCCAAAAACAACATTACCACTGAATGACTGGTCCAGCTCTACGAACATTTTCTTATCTCCACACATATGGTTACTTGCACCATTATCAAGATACCATATGTTGTTTTCTTGACTGTATTCACCTTCACGGGTTAGTAATACCGTGTTGGTTACGTCCTCTTCTTGAATGTTGTTCGCCGTTTCCTCTGTTTGCTTTGGTGGGCTCCGACATTCTGCTGCATAGTGGCCATATCTGGAGCAATTATAGCATTGAACATTGGACTTGTCACGTCCATCATTATGCCTCCAGTTTCCTCTTCCTCGTCCACGTCCATGACCGCGACCTCTGCCTCGTACGGACTGATTATCTCCATTATTATTTTCACCTCTACCGAATGGTTGATTTCTACCACGTCCTCTTCCTCTTCCATTTCCTCCACGGCCTTTACCCTGTCCTCGTTCGTAATGGCTAGAATCCTGGCTACTTTCACCTTTGACTGAAACCTTTGCTGCCAAGACTTGTTCTACAGACTCTTCTCTTTGTCTATTTAGTCTCTCCTCACGTGCTTGTAAAGAGCCAACTACTTCATCGACGGTCATTTTACTTATATCCCGAGATTCTTCTATTGCCACTACTACGTAGTCAAACTTTGGTAGTAGTGACCTTAGAAGTTTTTCAACAACCCTGGATTCTTCAAGCTTTTCTCCATATTGCCGCATTTGGTTAGCGACAGATTTTAATCGTGAGGAGTAATCTACAATCACTTCTGTCTCCTTCATCTTCATCATCTCAAACTCTCCTCTCAACATTTAGAGTCGAACTTTTTGTACTTTCTCCTCTCCTTGAAGAGAAACTCGTAGTATATCCCAAGCTTGCTTGGAGGTGCTCGCTTCTGCCACCTTCTCAAACATAACATCATCTAACCCTTGATGGATGATACTAAGAGCCTTCTAGTCATTACGATGACTCTTATGCAAACTGTCCTTTTCGGCTTGCGATAGTTGTGCATCTGCAACTGGGACTTCATAGCCTTTTTCAACAATATCCCAAACATCTTGGGATCCTAGAATGGCTTTCATCTTGATACACCAATTTTTGTAATTGGTTTTTGTAAGTTGAGGAAAAACGAAGGAAACACCGTTGGGATTCATTTTTGTAAAGGAAAATTTGTTTCGAAGAGCACAGGGGTTGTTGTAACGCTTTTGAGTCTATTGCGACACTTTGGTACGTCGCTATAGCTTCAGACAGATTTTGCAAGGAGAACAGCAAGGGAAAATATTTCCTTGAAATTTTAGATGAACTTGAAAATTTTCCAGAAAGGAAGAACAGAGGCTATTGCAACATTTTTTTGAGTATTGGCGACACTTTATGCTAACTGCGACACTTTATGCAATTTTTTGCAACACTTCTGACAGCCTATTGCGACACTTTCTGGGCTGCTTCTGAAACTCTTTAAACTCGACTTTTTTACTTGGGGATTTTTGGGAAGAGGATTGGATACGAAATGGCTCTGGTACCACTTTGTTGGATTGAAGAGGAAAATAATCAAGCAAAAAATGCTTAAAACATAAAAATGAGTAATTCACACTAATTTTATTACAATACACTCATAAACTCTTATTATTTTTTCACTCTCTTACTCTATTTAAAATAGCAAATTACATTGCCTTACATAGGCATTTGATGAATTCTGCAATGATGCTATCATTTTCTCAATAATTCAATCTATTACAAAATTCAAATTTAGGTTTAACAACTTACTTTAATTTTCTACAAAATCCAACTAACAAATCCTACAAATACCAATTTTTTTCAAAGTCCAATTTAGGTGGCTTGCTATTTTTGACCCCTTTTTTTCATTATTGTTTTATCATATTAAGTTTAATAATTTGAACAGATAATGCCTCTCTTACCGATAGCGCTTCTGCATGTAGAATGGACACATGAGGTGGCAAAAAACCCGATTTAGCACCAAGAAAAGAGCCACCTGAATTTCATACAACCAAACCAAAAGTCGACGTTACACCAGAGTTGAAAATAGCTACGTCAGAATTGCACTTAATAAACGGAACAATTGGAGCCACCCATTGCCTTCGACCACCCGAACATCCCATCGCAGCAATCACCTACTACTGTATCACTGGTCCATCTTGATGATCTCTGGTAGTTGGTAAATTACAGGCTAAACGCCAGTGTGCGAAAGCCATCGCTCCCCAATTATTGACAGCTCATGGTGGATTGTATTCCCGCCTCCACACCAGCCTGTTCCAAGCATTTCAGATTACCCATAGCTAATAAAACAGCTACTGCAAAGTCTCAACGTTATTACATTGAAGCCAAGTATGGATCATAAAGGGCACAGAAAAATTGTGCGGAAAAATAAAATTTCGATCATAGCATGCCCAAGCATTGCGTGCCTATATATATTTAAACAAAACATGTGCAACAGTTTCTAGTCCAACAAAACAAAACGGGCGTAGAGCACTATCAACCATATTTCTTCGAAGCAATTTTTCCGGAGTCAGGAGAACAATCAACACTACATGCCAAACAAAAACACGGAGCTTGGAAGGTATCTTGAGATTCCAAAGAGTGTTCCACCTTAGACTTGTTACTGGGAGATTCGCATTATGTAAATGCGATAAAACCCGATTTGAGCTCTTAACCGAGTAAAAATCATTCGGTTCATGAGGCCAATAAGGTGCATCAGCTGTTGGAACACTGAGCAACAGTGTACGTAAGATGAGTTGCGCCTCCTCATCCTTAAACCATTCCACAATCTAATTATAATTCCAAACATTATTATGAATAATTTCCTCGACCCTTCTATCTTCAAGTTGCAGACCATTACAACCAACTAACCGAGTATGAGCTTCGGAATTTATTCACACATCATGGGTCAGATTTATCCTCACTCCATCTCCCACCCGCCATCTAATATTAGCTTTAAAGAATTCGATAGCAGAAAATATACTTCGCCAAACATAACTCAGGGATGATGTTAACTTGCATTCAGAACAAACCCATGCCTAAAGTAACGAGACCGAAACACCTTAAAAACTAATGAATTTGGAGTTGATAAGAATCTCCATAATTGTTTAGCTAGTAGGGCCATATTGAAATCTATCAAATTCCGAAGCCTCATTCCACCATGCTTTTTTGGTCTACAAAGCAATTCCCACCGTTGCCAATTAATCCCCCTTCTATCCCCATTATTTGACGCCCACCAAAACGAATTAAGAATTTTATGAATGGAGTCGCACAAACCTTGTGGCAGTTGAAAAAGAGACATTAGATACATAGGAATTGATTGGAGCACCGATTTAAAGAGAACCACATGGCCACCCCAACTCAGGAACTTCGTCTTCCAAGAATTTATTCGCTTCCAAATTCTATCACAGCTATAGCCGAAGGATGCAATCTTGCTCCTTCCCACAACCATAGGCATACCCAAGCACAAACTTGTAGTGGTAGTTGGTGAAACAATGAAAAAATCCTCAATAAGAGTCTTAGTGACCTCATCAATGTTATTGCTAAAAAAGATAGATGACTTGTGGAAATTAATCATCTGTTTTGAGGCACGCTCATAAGATAGCAAACAGTCCTTCACCTGCTGGCATTCAATCAAATGGGATCGAAAAAACAAATAGCTGTCATCAGCAAAGAATAAATGAGAAATAGCCGGTGCATACTGTGCAACCTTATAACCTTCAATTCGACCATCATGCTCTAATGTAGACAAGGCCGCAGACAACCCCTGTGAGCAGAGAATGAATAAATATGGCGATAAAGGGTCTCCCTGACAGAGACCTCATTGAGGGGTTATAGACCCAAATCTCCTCCTACTAGTACAAAATGAGTATTGAACTGAGGAAACACACATTTGCATCCACTTAATCCACTGATCATGAAAACCCATTTTCCGTAAAACGGCCTTAACATACAACCACTCAATATGATCATATACCTTGGCCATATCAAGTTTCGAAGCTACAAAGCCATCATACCCTTTCGTTTTCCTATGTAAACAATGTCCAATCTCATACGCTATAAGAACATTATCAGAAATCAATCTCCCCGAAATGAAAGCACTTTCATTTTCTGACACCACATCATTCAGAACACCCTTCAATCTATTAGCCAGAACTTTTGAAATAATGCGATAAAGAACATTACATAAAGCAATGGGCCTAAATTCAGAAATTCTCGATGCACATTTAGATTTAGGGATGAGCACAATATTCGTTAACTGCAACTGAGATGGCATAATGCAATCATGCAAAACTTTCAAAATAAAATGAAACACATCATCACCAATGACATCCCAATAAGTGTGATAGAAACCTGGGTTGAGACCTTTGGGGCCAGGCGCTTTGTCAGGGTGCATTGCAAACAATGCATCTCGAACCTCCTCCTTTGTAATCGGCAGAATCAGGTTCAAATTTTGCTCTTCAGACACTCGGGTATCAATGAAGTCCACAATACCCAAATCAAGATCATTAGCCCTCGTAAATAGAGCCTAGTGAAATTCAATAATGTGCTCCTGAAGTCCACTTCCCCATTCTAACCGATTATGTGCGTTATCCATCAAAAATGCAATTCGGTTCTTCCTTGGTCTTGCCGATGCGTATTTATGAAAATAACGAGTATTATTATCACCACACTGCAACCACTTAATTTTAGCACGTTGTCTCCAAAAAATCTCACGCTCCTTATAGAGAGATGTCAATTCAGCTTGTGCCTCAACATATGCAGTAGTTGAAGCTGAATTGAATCTATTTCTGTGCTCTTGAACCCTCCTACGGCAGTCAGCAATTTTTCGCTGATATTTATCCTTTTCTTGCGCACTCCAAGATTGCAGAACAGACGTCACCTGTTGCAGCCGCTGCGGCATATTCTGACCAGCAGCGCCGCCCATGTTTGGTGCACTACATTACGACAATCAGCCGATAAAGCCCATTTGTTATTAAAGCGGAAAAAATATTCCCTAGGTAGTTGCAGTTCAAGGTGGAGAAGCAACGCATTATGATCACTTTGATTCATCATCTCATGTCGCACAAAGTACTGTGGAAATAGGTTAAACCAACCATCGTTCGCTACTCCTCTATCAAGTCTTAGAGTAAAAAATGGACAAATATTATGCTCGGTCAATCAACATATCAAAAAGTCAGGTGGCATAACTAGCTCATAGAGAACTTGATTAACATCTATATTAACATAACCAACTCGAATACTAGCATAATAAAACTATTTTTTAAGGAAAAAAGATTCTCTAATAATGCTAATCAATTGGGTGTACTCCAAATGGTACACCATTCAATGTAGAGGTGAGAGGTCTTAGGTTCAATACCTAGCCTCTAAAAAAATCCAACTTTTTTTTGGTAATATTTACAAGTATGCAACTTAAAAGTAATGTAAGAGAAATATAGGATGCCAGAATGTGAGAAATTTTTTTTTTTGGAGAAAATGCATACTGAATCCTAGCATTTTAAAATAGAATGGAGAATTTCGATTTGCTCACATGTTTTCTAAAAAGAATCCTCAATTTTTTAAGGCCCGACCATCTATCTAAAAAGTTACAAGATAATAAAGAAACTGTCAAATACATTTTAATTTTTGAAAATATTTTCAAGGATAAACTTTAAAAAGTATCTTATGGTTTCACTCATTTGCAAAATGGGGTCTAAGAATTTTTTTATAAAATGGGTACTGTGGTTTCAAAAAATTGGTAAAAAAGGATTCTCAATAATAAATTATGTCACGATAATGAGTAATATTATTCGGTTTTATCCGTTTGTGGACCGGTTAATAAAAATACAATACACATTAGTGATAGTTTTTAAATTTTTTTAATATTGCAAATATTTATTTTAAATAAATTATGATGTTAAATTCCAAAAAATCATAAAAATGGAAAAAAAATCTCCGAAAATTATTCGAATTGTAACGTATATTTTTTAAAAATAATTAGATAAAATTATGAGAATGTTGAATTTTTTGAAATATGTTTGTAACATCACTATTCCGAAAAAAAAATATTTTTTATCCCTTTTTGCAAATTTTTTTAAACCACAAACCTCATTCTGCAAATTTTTTTTTCTCATACCCCGTTTTATAAATGAATGAAACCACAATATACTTTTTTGAAGTTTGTCATATTTTCAAATATGCAAGTACATTTTCTAAAACTTTCATTTACAATAATACGGTTTGGCAATTCAGACCTCTCTTCCTCCCTCTTTCTCAATTTCTCTTTCTATTTCGAGATTGCTTTATGTGGATTATATCGATTCTCTTGAATTCTAACTCTTTGCTTTGGAACCCAAATTACATAATTATGTTGGTGGTAAAACTGAACTACACCAAAAGGATTCAAAATAAAGCTTGCCTAGACATATATATTTTTTAGAAGAATTAAACATTTAAATGTCATTATTGCAAATCCGATTTTAGAAAGTCATGTACGTATGTACTCTTATTTCTAACAATATAACAAACCTTAGTTGTTGGTCCTGATAACCTTTTCAATCTTCTTGAACTCAGCTTGGATGCAACTCAATGTGAATACGATCATTTTCACTTGACATGATTCTCATTAAAACGATATATAAGCATACATGGGACTCTTTTTTTTTCATTGGTTTTAACATTATCTTGCATCGAGATTACTTCATTTTAACTAAGCATAACGTAAATTTTGTTGGGTTTATGAAAATGCAACTTATTATATAATGTCTATTAGATATCTATTAGATGCTTTATGTAGACGTTTAATTGATGTCTATGTAAAATTTGCTAAAGAAGATGAACAAAGCAGATTGATTTCTTATTGAATCAAATTGTAAAATACAGTACATTCGCTAGTATTTATAGCTGATGAAAGCGAGATTACAATGAGAATGAATGTAGCTAATTAGCTCTAAAGTCTGTTATAACTAACTGCCATGTCATCTTTCCAAGTCATCGATCTGTGCCTTCTGCCATGTCATCAATCCATGTTGCAGTTGGGATTGTTTCAAACAATGTTGCCCTGTTCTTCAGCCCACCCCCCCCAAGTAACCTCAGGTGACTTGGGAATATAGTGATGAAAACCCATTTTCTTCAAGGCAGGTGCCATTTGGACAGCTATTAGAGGTTTTGTAAAGAGGTCTGTGATTTGGTTGGAGGAACTGACAGCAGTGACATTCAGAAATCCAATTTCTACATTGTTCCTCACTATATGGCAGTCGATCTCCAAGTGTTTGGTTCTCTCGTAGAATACATGGTTTTTAGCTATGGCTAAAGCTGCCTGATTGTCACAGTGCAGTGAAATAGGCAAAGAAATAGGGATTTTTAGGCCTGTTAAAAGATAACTAATCCACTTGAGCTCGCAAGTGGTTTGACTCATGCTTCTATATTTTGCTTCAGCTGTGGAGTGACTTACAGTTCCCTACTTTTTTAGTTTTCCAAGATATGAGAGAGGATCCCATGAAAATGTTGTATCCTGTGAGAGACGTCCTTGTGATTTTGCATTGTACCCAATTAGCATCGCAGTAGCAAGTCAAGGAAAGATTAGAGTTTGCTGAGTATGAAATACCACATTGTATGGTACCTTTGATGTATCTCAGCAAGTGAATAGTAGCTTGTGGGTGGTGTGTACATGGAGCATGCATATACTAGCTTAGTTGTTGCGTGGCACGTGCTAAATCAGGCCCAGTGAAGCCAAGATATAACCCTCTTCCTATGATTCTCCTTAATTGTTCTAGATCTGCAAGTGGTGTACCTTCTGCTTTTAGATCAATCCTATGGGAGAAAGGACTTGATGTTGCCTACTATCGATACATCCAGCATCCAGTAATATGTCATTGGCATATTTAGACTGGGAGAGAAGTATGCCTTTGTCAGTCCTAAGCAATTCAATGCCCAAAAAATTGGTAGCCTGGCCTAGATCCTTGATGGTGAACATGGAATATAGGTAAGATTTTACCTTTGCAATCTCTGATGAGTTAGAGCCAATCACCAAGATGTCGTCAACTTATATGATTAAAACCAAAAAGGAATTGGCTGAAACCTTGGTGAACTTGCAGTGATCATTTTGTGATTTTTCAAAGTCATATGAAGTATGCTTTGATGATAACTCTTTATTCCATTGTCTCCCTACCTGTTTAAGGCCATAGAGGGATTTGAATAATTTGGTCACTTGCCATTCCTTTGCTTTATCATAGCCTAATGGAGGGAGTATGTAAATTTCTTTATCCAAGTTACCATGAAGGTAAGCATTGTTCACATCAATTTGATGTAATTCCCACTTCTTAGCAGCAGCAATAGCAATGATCAATCCAATTGTGACTGGTCTTGCCACTGGTGAGAAACTCTCATGAAAATTAATACCAAACTATTGGTTACACCCCTTTGCAACCAGTCTAGCTTTGAATTTTTTAACTTCCCTAGTTGGTGTGTATTTGACCCTGTAAACCCATTTAGATGCAATAGTCTATTTTCCAAGGGGCAATGTGGTCGATTGCCAAGTGTAGTTCTTCTCTAAGGCTGAAATTTCAGCATCCATGGCTGCAATCCATTTAGAATCCTTGCTAGCCTCATTGTAATCTTTTGGTTCCTTTAAAGTAGAGATTTTTCCTAAAAAGGCTGAATGAGATGGAGTTAAGTTGACATTGGTAACATAGTCCTTTAGCCAAGCAGGTTTGTTTATCTCTCTAGTTGACCTTATACAGGTCTGTTTTGGTTATGAATCAAGATCTTGCGACTCTTCTATCATAATGTTTGGATCTAGAAATTGTTCAGGGTCTGTGCCTGTGGGGAAAAATGTGCTCCTAGAATTTGACATCCCTAGAGATGACAATTTTTCCAAATGATAGATCCAGTAATTTCCCGGCCTTTTGCCCTGTGGAGAAACCAACAAAAATAGTTACATATGCTCTAGCTTCCAATTTGTCTTTGTATGGTTTGTTGTTTGTATAAAAACACTAACAACCAAAGACTTTAAACTTTGAGTACTCTGGTTTTTCTCCACATAGAATTTCATTTGGTGATTTCCACTTGAGCAATCTGCTTGGTAAAACATTAATAATACTGGTGGCCATAAAAAAACCTTCACCCTAGTATTTGTATGTCATTCCAGCCTAAAACAAGAGTGCCCTTGCCACCTCTAACAAATGCCTATACTTTCTCTCCATAATGCCATTTTGTTATGTAGTATGAATTTAGGTTCTTTAGTGCACAATTCCTAAAGACTGGAAACGTTTCAAGCACTCATTGTTTATGAACTCACTCCTATCATGACTCCTTACCACTTGAACTGTGGTTTGGAATTGCACTTCTATAGTTTTAAGGAATGTCTGTATTGCTAATACCGTTTAGGCTTTACTTTGTAAAAGAATCACCCAAGTGGCTCTAGAAAAATCATCAACAATGGTTAGGTAGTATCTTGCACCAGTTAATGAGTGTAAAACATAAGGACCGCATAAATCAATGTGGATCATCTGTAATATTTTCATAGTTTTTATTAAACTTCTGTAAAAAGTTGTTCTACATTATTTTGCTAAATGACATGTTTTACAGTCATCATTATTGCAACTAAAATCAATAGTAGGAATGTGAGAAAGAGATTCATAGCTGTGTGGCCTAATCTTTGATGCCAGACATTGCCTTTATTCATATGGCATTTGGCAGACAAACTTGTAAAAAATTTATGGAGAGAGAAAATAGTCAGAAGAGCTTTCATTCAACTTGTATAACCCTTCACTCTTCATGCCACAGCCATGACCCTTTACGTTGCTAATGTTGGATATGATGTATGCCTTTAAGGCAATCACGGCGATATATCTTAATTATGTAATAGTATGAATATTTTGTTTAATTAATAAAGGCACTTAAATCTTTTGTTTATATCGATGTGTTTATAAATATATATAATTGGTTAAAATATATTCGTTGATGTATGTATGCAAAAGTCCTTGAAGTATCATAGCATAAAGTAAGAGAAATTATAGTTGGACTATATTTAGTGAGATTTGCTTCATGTGCAATTATGATTATATCTAAAATATCCCTAGTCATAGTTTTATCAAGAAATTGATGAAGCGGAAAGACTAGCATGTCCTCAGCTTTCTTGGAAAGGGTCCAAGCAGTCAATCTCTTAAGGACTGAAGGTGGTGCCTTAAGTTTGACACATGGATATATCTGGGAGATATATTGGAGACCGCAGTAAGATAAACACTTGGTATATATATCAATGTGTTAGAGTTTATCTTTATGCAATAAGCTTTGTAAATATCCTCATACTTGAGATACTGGTTACCTTGGGTGGTACTATTGCTATACTTTGGGTCATTTCTATACACTCATTAATTTAGGGTGTCATGGGTGATTATGGGTATAGTAATGACAGCACGCTGGTAAGCTGAGTAGTCGGAAAGAATCCATCGCTCCGGATATATTAAGGAGTTGTACCTGGCCACTTGTTATAGTGATGATTGCTATAAACTTTAGACCAGAGTATGTATTTGATAGAAGTAGTTTCTAGTCAAACACACTATGGTCAAAGGCAATATAATTCGATAACAAGTTAATAACTAGGATAGCTTGGAGCAACCTTGCTATTAGTGGGTTAACACTTTAAACGAACCCTATAAACCAGATGGTACTAATATTAAAGAATGGAAGGAGTTCATCGCACTGGATAACTGTTGCATTAACCGGGATTAAGTCATAAGCACAAATGACATTCCGAGTAATGGGGGATGGTAGACCCTTGCTAGAGGTGTACTACAGCCGTTTAAGGTAATCGAGTTCTATTTATGGTCTAGAACCTTGAGCCAATGGTTCCATTAGAAGAAGGGTTGGTTAAGCCTTAACAGCTCAATACTTTGGGATCCTATAAGGTCACACCCATTGGTCCTTCATCGGACTAAGTAAAGAACTAATAGATTTATTCTATTACGAGAATATAACATAATAATAATTAGATTATCATTTAAATGGTTAAAAATGATTAGATCATTTTGGATAAACCAAGGAATTTATTTTTGACCAGTAACTAATTTATTAGGATCGTAAAATAAATATTTATTTGAAAGGGATTAAAAGGGGATTTTTCCTTGGCCAGTTGAATTAGACCGGGAGTACAAAATATATTTTGTACAAGCTCGAGTGCTTGAGAGTGCACCGAAAGGTGTACGAGCATTGGCGCATGGCGAGCTAGGCATCACGGCCATGCAAGGCAAGCTGGCAAAGGATTGCTATACAGCACACAACTTGTACTGTACGCTGGATGCAGGCGGGTCAACAAGCGGATCCTTTGGATGCTTGTGTATGACCCTCATGGGATGGGGTGTTTTCACCCTATCCCACATTGGTTTTTGGGGAGCAATATTTTTCTCCCTAAGCCTATAAATAGGCTTTCCCCTCACCCTTTTCAAATTGGACCAAGCTCAAGTATAAATCCCATGTTGAGATTCGCAAAGATCAATCTCTCGGGTAATCGAGCAAGTTCTTTTTGAGGAGCTTGAATTTATTCGGGCACCTCTAGTTTATATTTTCGGGTGGGGCTTCTGGAATGGTCTAGCAACTACTCGAGGCTCCTTAGTTCTTCCGATTGGGGAGGTTTTGGTTGGTGGGGGTGTGGATACTCAAAGAGGCTATCCTACGCTTGGAGGCTTGTGCAAGGAGGTTCTGCTAAAGCACACTTTAACTGGTAAGTTTTCTTTCTTTCTCTTTTAATTATTAGGTCTTTTTTTTAAGCGCTTTAGATTTAATAATTATGCTTGGGTTGTTTTGCATTCTTAGTTTATTTTATGCTTAGGTTATAGGTTAGAGTTATAACATGCTTAGTAGAAAATATGTATGCTAGGATATAATTTAGAATTATGGTATGCCTAGCCTTTGCATGCTAACCTAGGTAGATAATTATTTAGTTAAGACATTATTTAATTTATATACATATAATTGGAGTTCCTGGGGACATGGATAAAATTTTGAATTTCCGACATGCTTGTTATGCATGTTCAATTTGACTGTTAGTTCACAACACTGATATTAGAGCCTACCTATTCGGTGTATAATTAAGTTAGAAGCGAACTGAATATTATTTTGTATATGAAATGATTTATTGTTTATTTAATTATTTGAAACAATATATATGAACTTGCGCTTTTCATTTCAAGGTTAGAAAATGGTTGTGAATAATTTTGAATAAGCCTACTCAACTTACTCAAATTATATACATTTCAATAATTTATTTATACTACATGGGTTATAGATGCTTTCAATTTACATGAATTGGAAAAATGCAATTTATTAGTTCAAGAGAATCCATTGGTCTTCAAGTTTGTGTCCATATTTGTTCTGGCTAAGGATTGGACTTGGTGTCTACTCACTTCAAGGGCACCTCTCCTACCTGGGAACCTATATCGGTGCAGCTTGAATTGACCAACCGGGGGATTAAATATGAACTAATTTATTTCTAGTATATAAAATGGTGCTTATATATGTTTCTATAACAAAGTAAAAATTAAATTTATTGAATAAAAGCTTAAAGGAAATGCAATACAAATATAACAAATAAAAGTGCTAATTATTTTGTATATAATCTAGGTTGATGGAATAATTATAATAAAGATTTTGAACCCACCTAAGGTTGAACCTTATAAATTAATTCTAAAATTCCCTCAATTAATATAAATTATTATAAATATGTCCATATGATAAATTCCTAGATTGGGTGAGACGACTAAAGTCCAATAAAATCCCAAAGTAAATATATTAAGGCAAGTTATAGTCTCCTTACTCAAATTTATAATACGGTCTCTTTGGGCTATCAAAGTGTTACGCAAAGCGTTCCTTCTGGTCCACATTGATTGGTTGTAAAGTTTGGGATAGGGTCTGCCTTAACGAAACTGGGGTAGTCCACTGTAAAATTGGGGGCTAGGCCCTGGTCTGAGACATATTCAAGGAGATGCTAATATAAGAGCACATGTCCCTTGGGTTTAGGGAACTTGAATGTATTAGCAATTGCATACGATGCAAATGGAATGGGATTCCAACTATAACTTACTATTGTGACTTGACTCATAAAAATGGGGGCACAATAGACTAGTTATAGATGCTACATCCTAGGAAATTTAGCTGGGCTAAAATTCTCGAATTCAATAGAATGGGCTATTGTAAATTTCGAAGAAAATAGTAGGACAACTGAATTTAATTAAAAGTCCTTATATTAAATACATATACTTAAACTAATATCTGAACTCTTTTTCTTTTCTTGTATCTTAGGTTAAAAATGACTTCCAACTTTAATCTCCATATGTTACTTGACACCAAACTGAATGGCTCAAACTTTTCTGATTGGTTACGAGCTGTGAGAGTTATTCTCAGATCCAAGGGAATTGCCTATGTTCTAATTGAAATTTTCCCTGTTGAACCTGATGTTGAGGATCATGTGGAATATGAGGCCTGGTTCAAGCACAAGAAAGATCATGAAACTACCATGTGTATCATGTTGGGGTCCATGAATCTTGAATTCAGAAACAATATAAGAACATGCCCTTAGAGGACATGGTTCTCCATCTTGAAGAGCTCCTTCTGGAGCGGGAAAGGACAGAGAGGTATGAGACCTCCAAGCTCCTTTTCGGAACCAAGATACACGCTGGCACCTCTACCTCTTAGCATGTACTAAAACTCTTGGAATACTTTGAGAAGCTGAATTGATTGGGATTCGAGATGAATCATGACTTGATCATTGACCTTGTGTTGATGTCTTTAACAGATAGTTACTCAGGCTTTGTGACTAACTAATACATGAACAAGATTAATTCTACTATCCCTGAATTAATCAACAAGCTGAAAATAGTAGAACCTAAGATTAAGAAAGATCAAAAACCACTACTGTTGGTTGAGAAAGGCAAGGCTTCTAAGAAAAAGAAGCAGGCACTGGGTGCCAAGAAAAGAATCAGTAAGAAGAAGAAAGAAAAGAAGACATCTAAGTACGTCTGCTTCTAATGTGGGAAATCGGGACATTGGAAGAGGGATTACAAAGCTCATACTTTTAAACATTTGAAGAAGAAGCTTGCAGAGGCATCTACTTCAGGTTTGTTTGTAATTGAAAACTATGCTACTTTTCCTCATGAATCCAGTTGGGTATTAGATACTGGTTGTGGTTCTCATATTTGTACTTTTGTGTAGGGACTAAGGAATAGTAGAAGACTTGCAAAAGGGGAGATGGACCTGCGAGTGGGAAATAGAGCCTGAGTTGCTGCATTAGCCATAGGAAGCTTTAATCTTATTTTGGCAAGTGGACTTGTTTTAGTTTTGAATAATTGTTACTACATTCTGGGTGTTACTAAGAATATTGTATCTGTTGCCTGTTTAGCAGTAGAAGGATTTGAAATTTTATTTTTAAATAAAAATTGTCAGATTCACTTGAATATTGTTCTTTATGGTTATGGGATGTTGAATGGAGGCATTTATATTCTTGATACTAAAACAGAAGTTTTTAAAATAAACAATGTGAGGAAAGTTAAATTAGATAATGAGAATTCCTTCTACTTATGGCATTGTCGTTTAGGCCACATAAACCAAGATCGCTTAACCAAGTTGCATAAGCGTGAAGACTTGGGTCCAATAGACTTGGAGTCTTATGGTGATTTCAAACCTTGTTTAAAAGGAAAAATGACAAAGTTAACCTCTCAAGGAAAGAGTGAACGGGCCACGAGTACATTGGAACTTATACATACTAATGTATGTACTCCTACTTCACAACCTTTATTGATGATTATTGTACTTAATGAAGCACAAGTATGAGAGTTTTAAAAAATTCAAACTATTAAGAATTGAAGTAGAGAAACAGCTTGAGAAAAGTATTAAAACACTTCAATCGGATTGAGGTGGAGAATACTTAAGTCAGGAGTTTCAGGATTATCTAAAGGAAAATGGGATAGTTCCCCATTAGACCCCTCCTTATACGCACCAACAAAATGAAGTGTCAGAAAGGAGGAATCGGAGTTTATTAGATATGGTTCAGTCCATGATGAGCCATGCAGATCTCAGTAAATCTTTTTGGGGATATGCACTAGAGAGCGCAGTTTATGTACTAAATAAAGTGCCCTCTAAATCAGTTAATTCTACACCTTATGAAAGATGGTGTAATTAAAGGCCATCTCTACGTCACTAGAGAGTATGGGGCTATCCTCCTATGGTAAAGCGGATAGCGTCAGATAAGCTCAATTTTAAATCTGACGAGTGTCTGTTCATTGGATATCTAAAGGAAACTATTGGATATCTATTTTACCAACCCGAAGCACAGAAGGTATTTGTGTCATAGAATGCTCACTTTTTGGAAAAGGAACACTTACTTGCAAAAGTCAGTGGGAGCAATATTGAACTGGAAGTTCAAGAGGAAGAAACAGATAATCAGCTGATTGAATCCATTCTAGGTACACAAAAAAGTGAGATCCAAGAACAATTTGTCGAAACACAAACATTGCGAAGATCCAAACATGTAGAGTTATAACATGCTTAGTATAAAATATATATGCTAGGATATAATTGAGAAATATGATATGCCTAGCCTTTGCATGCTAACCTAGGAAGAGAATTATTTAGCCATGGCTTTATTTAATTTATATGCATGTAATAGGAGTTCCTGGGGACAATAGTTAGGTCCTAAAAATAGCAGCAATTAGATTTAAACTGAATAGCTACCCTTTGATCTTTGAAAATTTTCCCACGGATAGCAAATTAAACCTGAAATTCTTCACATACAAGACATCCTTTAACACAATATTCTTGGAAAGTTGTACATCACTTATCTTTTCAACCCTCTGTTTTGAGCCATCAGGTAATACCACTAAATGACTATGGCTAGGGGTTTTTACATTCTAAAATAGATGGATTTTGGAACTTATGTGCAAGGATGCACCACTATCAACAATCCAGTCTATATTTTCAACATCAGCGTGTGAATTTTTACCTGAAAATCCAGCGAAAGCAGTAAAATCCTCTTTATGATTCATAGGGTGATTTGAGATCAGTGACTCCATAATCTGTTTCCCTTTCATGATTTTGCAAAGTTCTTGACCAATTAGGTTCATCTGTTGTGATCATAACTCATTGCCAACACCATTCTAGGTATTTCTTTTCATTCCGTCCTCGTGTATTTCTTGATCTGATTCTGGATCATCAACAACATTGGCAAGGAATGGTTTAGGCCTCCTTTTTTCCTCAGGGTACCAATCCAGATAGCCTACTAAGTGAAAACACCTTTCCCTTGAATGGTTGCCATTGCAGTAACCACATTTTCTGCCTTCTTTCTTGGAAAATCTTCCACCAGTTCTATTTTCAGTGCTAAAATTAGCTATTTTTCTTGTTGTTTCTTGCTGAGAAATTAGCTTTTCAACTCTTTGCTTTTTAACTCTTTAAAGCATGGCATAAGATTTGATGATATTGGGGAAAGGATCCATAAGCAGTATATGGCTCTTAACTGCCTCATACCCTTCATTGAGTCCCATTAATACTGAGTAAGTTTGTCTTCCTCATTTAACTCCACAGTTTTCTTTTCAATTTGACAAGCAGAGGGATCTAAAGCTCCATATTCGCAAGTTGGATATTTTTTAAGAAGATTCAATTCATCCCAAAGTTTCCTGAGTTGAGTAAAGTAAATCATTATGGAATTGTTACCTTGAGGGAGCAAATTGATGCTTCTCTTGATTTGATAAAGCTTGGGGCCACTGCTACCCCTAAACCTGTCTTCGAGCTCCTACCATAAGGTGCTAGCATTATCTGCGTGCTTCAGAAAATTCTTTTGTCGTGGAATTCAGAATCCACGAAGTGACCAAGCAGTCATTCTTGTGCCATTGGTTGTAAGTAGTACGCCGGGATATTTGGATTCTTGTCAATAAAATCCAGTTTTATCCTTGGCAATGAGAGATCTTTTTATCGATTTGATCCATTGTAGAAAATTCTCACCATTGAAGGGCGAAGGAACTAGAACAACACCTGGATTGTCTGTTTGTGGATTTGCGATAGCAACCATTATTTCTTTTGTAGCTGTATTTCCTCTTAGTGGATAGAATCTATTTGAAGTATTTCTTGGCGCCATTGAAGCCTAGCTCTGATACCATGTAAAATTTGGTAAAGAAGATGAACAAAATAGATTGATTTCTTATTGAATCAAGTTGTAAAATACAGTACATTCGCTATTATTTATAGCTGATGAAAGCGAGATTATAATGAGAATGAATGTAGCTAATTAGCTCTAAAGTCTGTTATAACTAACTGCCATTTCATCTTTCCAAGTCATAAATTTGTGCCTTCTGCCATGTCATTAATCCATGTTGCAATTGGGATTCTTTCAATCAGTGTTGTTGTGTTCTTCAGTCTATTAGATGTATAATAATAATGTATTTGAATACGTTGAGTATCATTCTATTGTGTATATTAGTATTGTCATCTAATAGATATCTATTATGTGCTTTCTATAGACATATAATAAACATCTATTAGATTCCTAGTAGATGTATATAGAATACAAAGAGTATCAGTATATTAGAAATCTATTTCGATAGTCTTTCATGACAATTAAGGACATCTTACAAATATATTATAGATGTGAATATGCTGATTTTATCTACATCTAATAAATATACAATAGATGTTTATGAGACGTCTAATAGACATTTAATAGTTTCAAATTTTTTTTAAAAAAAATATCATAGTGGATGTCAGTTTTAGATTAAAAAAAAAAGAAACTAACAAAACAACGTAAAACGACATGTAAAAAATAAACGATTTGAAATATAAATGAAAAATAAGTAAAAAAATAAAAAAAAGGTATATGAGTTACACATTTATGAAACTTAAAAATTGTATTTATGTCATGGCAAATAAGTGTTAAAATTTAGACGATTTCCGTAAGTTTCCCTAGATAATAAACATGTTATGAATATATAATGGACCAGGCAAAGCTAAAAGTGAATGCCCAAATCCATATTGTGAGACTCACCCACTACAGTTAGATGCGTGACTCGAGTCGAATCTAGACGTAGTCGAAGTAAAGATCTGGTGAACCAGATGAGCAACAAAAAAATATATCTCTACTTCTTTAATTGTTTGTTACGATGACTTGCTTTGTAGTTTTATTTTGGGTCATACGTTTTGCATTTTAGTATTTTACACATATATTCTTCTCATTCTTCCTTTTTACTTCACATTTTCCCTTCTTCTTTTCCCTTTTCGGGCTTCGTTTTTTCATCTTAAATTGTAATAATTTTAGAATATTTCATTTCTTTTACTTATATTTTCAACACTAAATTCATATAATATATTTCTGATAATACTTTTTTCATGCACTTAGGCCCGTTCTTGGGTATGGGCATTAGGGGCGACCGCCTCGGGTTCGGAAATTACAACCAAATTTAGGGGACCATTTTTTTAGTATAATAGTTATAATATATTAAATGAAATATATATATAAAAAACTAATAGAAAATTTAGGTGGAAATTTCAATTCTTTTTTTAGCTATTTAATTTAAAAAAGCAAATGTTAATTAATGATTTAGTGCTCACTTTTTTTTTAACATGATAGAATTTAGTAAATTAAAAAAAAATCAAAACTAATTATCATAATCTCATTAAGTCTCCCTCTTCAATTCTACTCTTTTGCCTCTTCAACTTCTAAACAATGACATCAAATTGTTCACAAGGCACTATCATAAATGATTTTACGGCTAGAAATGCTCGTAGAAATTTTCTTGTGTGATCATTGCATAGTTATAATGTTATTTTCCATTGTACTTTTTGTTTAATTTCTCATTAGTCGTGATAATAAAATTACAATTTCATTTATCGCAATGTTTAAATTTTTTACTTATTAATAGGGCTCCGAACTTTATTTCGCCCATGGACCCTCAAGAACCTAGGAACGGGCCCGCATGCACTTATACAACATGTATAAGGGCTGCGCACTTGGGCAGAATTCTTGTAATTGTATATGCGTGCAATGTAGAGATTTCTCTCAAGTATACATGCTAAATAAGAGTATACTCCCTGCATTTAGTTTTTTTTTTATGTCTTTTTACCTCTTTTTTTAGTTCTTTTTTTAGTTATCAATTTATATTATCAATGCATTTTTACCACTTTTTCTCTAATTTGCCCTTGTAATAATGATTAGAGAGATTGTAAATGAATGAATGAAAATTACTTCATAAGTTGACAATTAAGAAGAAAGAGAATATTTATATAAAAATATGAGGGTAAATTAGTCATTTTAATAATATAATAAATGTTTTATTGGTATTGATTTCGGTTTAATGGACAATAAAAAATAGATGGAGGGTGTAATTAGTTTCTAATACCAATTTTTTTACAAAAGCCTATAGCATCTACATAATTAATTAATAACAAGAAAAATAGTTAAAAGATGGATACCTCTTTATTTTGGGTTTTTATACGCCGCAGCTAGTATTTTGTACCAATTTCGTTGGATGATTGACATGTGCCTAAATATTATTATTATTATTATTATTATTATTATTATTATTATTATTATTATCATATAAAAACTGACTACGTGTTAATCATCCAACAAAAAGGTACAAAATACTCTGTTCTCTATATAATTTCCTAGTTTGTTTTATGCAGACAAGACAATATTATGTTATATCTCAAAAACTATTGATAACTAGGCTGAATAATACTTATATTTTATTGTTATTATATATGAAGAGAGTAGCGCACTCACATATCAACTTATTCGTAAAGTTGCTTATCAATTATTCATAAAGTTGTGGAGGAAGGCGTGGAGTAATCATAACTTCAAGAGGAGTTTCCTTGGATAAGGTAATATTGAAGCTCTCGGTCATATCTAGAGACTTATTATTTGGAGTGTTAACGGTAAAACCCTGAAGAAATCTAGCAATTGTCAACTGAGTCACTTGCATTGCAAAGTTATATCCAGGACATTTTCTTCTTCCTGACCCGAATGGTACGAACTCAAAATGCTGACCCGTATACTCAACATTCACATGGCTGGTTAAGAATCTTTCCGGTCGAAAT
The DNA here is from genome assembly GCA_947683365.1 of Euphorbia pulcherrima. Taxonomy (NCBI): domain Eukaryota; kingdom Viridiplantae; phylum Streptophyta; class Magnoliopsida; order Malpighiales; family Euphorbiaceae; genus Euphorbia; species Euphorbia pulcherrima. The sequence continues at coordinate 5,135,042 of CANTUS010000004.1, forward strand.
TCATCGGGGTTTTGCCAGACATCTGGATCGCGATGCAACTTCCATAGATTTGTTATGATGCGGGTGCCTTTTGGTATGTGGTATCCATAGAGGGTGCAATCTTCCATTGCCTCTCGAGGTACAGCTAGTGGACCTGCCGGGTATAAACGTAGTATTTCTTTAATGATCGCATTGAGATATACCAATTTCTCGATATCAGATTCTTCTACCATTCTTTCCCTTCCAACTTTTTGGTCAATCTCCTCTTGGGCTAAGCTCAAAACACGTTTGTTGTTCAATAAACATGCCACCAACCATGTCATGGTTATGGATGTGGTATCTGAGCCTGCAAGGATCAGAGTCTTGCGACACAAATTTTGTTACAAAGTAATTAATTATTTTGTTATGTAAAATTTATTGTTCAACGTAGACCTGTTCAACAAACTCGCGGCCAGCCTAGCCTGCCCTTTGTTGGTCAAGCTTGGGCAAACATATTATGTAAAAAGCGCGGCCCAACCCAGGCCACCAAAGCCCGAAGATATGTTGGGTTGGGCAAGGGTTCGGTTGGACTTGTTTCAGTATAAAAATCCAAACCCGGCCCAACCCGACCTATATTAACAAAAAATAGGGTAAACTTTAAAAAAGTACCTTGTGGTTTCACTCATTTGTATAGTGGGGTCTGAGGAATTTTTTTTTCCAAAATAGGGTCTGTGCTTTCAAAAAAATTTGTAAAAGGGGCCTATAAATTCAAAATAGTGGTGTTACATAGAATATTTTTAACAATTCAACATTCTAGAAATTTAACCTTATTATTTATAAATTATACGTCACGATTTGAGTAATTTTTGGAGATTTTTTTATTTTTTATGATTTTTTAAAGTTTGTTATCATAATTTAATTAAAAAAATATTTGTACTATTCAAAAAATTTCAAAAGATTTTACCATGTCTATTGTATTTTTAATGACCATCCCGCAAAAATTCAGATAAAAACGAATAAGATTACCCATTTTCGTGACATAATCTAATATTGAGGATCCTTTATTTGTAAATTTTTTGAAACCACAAATTCTGTTTTGCAAAAAAAATTCCCCAAACCCCGTTTTGCAAATGAATGAAACCACAAGTTATGTTTTTAAAGTTCATCCTAAAAAATATATATTTAATTACTTATTAATTATAAAAAATATATATAATTTTTAATTTTTAAAATAAAATTATATATATATATATATATATATATATATATATATATATATATATATATATATATATATATATATATATATATATATATATGGGCGGGCTGGGCCGGGCTTGGGAATGAAGTTTAAAACTTAAGCTTGGCCCGGCCCAACCCTCATATAGAAATTCTGTGGGCTGGGCTAGCCTTGGGCCTAGCAATATTACCGTCGGTCGACCAAGCCCGCAATTGAACATGTCTATGTTCCATTAATCTAATCAGTTAATTTTGTTATAGTATTTTTATTATTTTTATGAGCTTTTTACTCCAATTATTAGTTACGAGCTTGGCCACCAATGATATGTATTTCTGGCATGTGTGTGGAAGAATCTCACCAATATTGTAGTTTTATTAACGGTTCTACGTGAATTGCCAAACTCGGTGTCATCCTCTACATTGGAAAACAAAGCATCTATGAAATGCTTGTTTTCACTAGTATTAGCATTAGATTCATGTTCTTGGACCCAACTCTCCACTAAATCATCAAATTCCTTGACTAATCTCTTGCAACTTTTCGCCGTTTCGAAGTATTTTGTCCATCCGAGGAACTGAATCATGTCTGAAGGAACAAAAGCACCAATGACAGCCATGAAATCCTTCATGATTTCTAGGACCCCCCGTCCCGCTGTAACATTAGTTCGGTTACCATGCTGATTGCTAAACCGCTTGCCAATAATCATGCCTGTCATCATATTCATCACCATGCTTTCAAACAATTCACTCAAGTCAACCTTGATAGGATCATTATTGTTTTCTTTACACTTTAAGGACAACTCTTTCATCATATGACTCACTTCTGAAGATTGAACATGTTTCATCAACATGATTCGGTGGGTGGATAGAAGATCAGTTATCGTCAGCTTTTTAATACCCCGCCAGTACGAACCATAAGGTGAGAATGCAAAGTTTGCATAGTTGAAACTGATGATTTGGTTCATAGTTGACCGAGGTCTTGAAGCGACAAATTTGTCATTTGTCGTGTAGAACTCCTTTATTATCTTGTTGTTGCTGATCACAACGGTTCGGTGCATTCCTAGCCGGATCATGAAGATTGAGCCATACTTATCAGCTAGACCGCCTAATATTCTGGCTAGAGGTCTCTTCTCCCTAAGTTGATGAAGGTGGCCTATGAGCGGCAAGGCGCCCGAAACTTGGGGTGGTAAAGATTTTGTGGTGGTATTTATTTTATTCCGCCATAAACTGTAAATTACAAACAACGCAGCTGCCCCAATAATGGCTACAAAATTTGTACAGAAATATTCCATTATTGGTATTGGGTATGGAAGGATTGAGGAGGGGATGAGTGAACTTTATAGAGGTATGTGTGTTTATTTTTAGAAAGAAAAGTAAGCACAAAACTAATTTTTAATGTCAACAGAGGCGGCTAATACAATTTGCAGTTTTGAAAAATTTGGATGAAGAAGAAGAATATTTTGTTTTGTTAGTTATAAAAGTCATAATTGATATTGATAATTGCTTTATTTGTATCCACTAACATAGCTTCAGTATTCTTTGCTTTTTTTTCTACTAAAGAAAATGGCATATAACTTCAGTATTCTTTGCTTTTTTCTACCACAGAAAATGACAACAAGATTTTTTTTGTAGGGATAGAAAATTAGCTACGAATTTTGTGACATCCAACTTATTTGCAATGCATATTTTAAGTCTTTGGGTGCAGCATGCATTATTTTTCTACAAATTAAATGCATGCTGTAGACTTTTGTCTGATAGGCTAAAAGATGGAGTATTTTGAACATTAATTCAACTAGTTTCTTCCCTTGAATTAGCACAATAAACTCCGATTCTTTGGTTTTGCACGTAAAACCTTTGATAAATGGTAAATGTATAATCAATTATATCAGCCAGTTGGCCTAAAGGGAAAAGAACATAACTTGGCTAAAGCCCATAAAGAATATCAATATAAACTTTAGCCCACAACTTTTATACCCAAAACAGGGACAGAGCATAACATTTGTACGTTCCTTCACATTCAACAATTTTTTACGTTCTGTTGGTATAATGCTGGTATAAATGTGTTTTTTGATTAGTCGCACCTGGTATAATGCTAGTATAAATGTATTTTTTGTTTATTATGCTGGTATAAACCTAGTATAATGCTAATATAAATGTATTATTAATTTAATTATTATTTTGTTTAATCACACATGATATAAATATGGTAAAATGATTGTATAAATGTGGTTTTTGTTTGATTTCTTCCGTAAAAATAGATGCTTATGTTTTTTGTTTTTCACACCTGGTATAATACTGGTACAAGTTTGATTTCTTTCATAAAATAGATTTTTATGGTTTTGGTTCTTCACACCTGGTATAATGCTAATATAAATGTGGTTTTGTTTGATTTCTTTTACAAAAATAAATGCTTATGATTTTTGTTTTTCATACCTGGTATAATACTGATATAATGTTGGTATAAAGTGGTTTTTGTTTGATTTCTTTCGTAAATAGATTTTTATGGTTCTGATTCTTCTCACCTAGTATAATGCTGGTTTTTATTTGATTTCTTTCATAAAAATATATGCTTGTGTTTTTTATTTTCACACATGGTATCATGCTGGTATGAAGTGTGTTTTCTTTGATTTCTTTCATAAAGTAGATTTTTATGGTTTTGGTTCTTCACACCTGGTATAGTGCTAGTATAAATGTGGTTTTTTTTATTTCTTTCATAAAAATATATGCTTATGTTTTTTTGTTTTTCACACATGGTATAATGCTAGTATAAAATAGTTTTTATTTGATTTTTTTCATAAAATAAATTTTTATGGTTTTGATTCTTCACACCTAGTATAATGATGGTTTTTGTTCGATTTCTTACATAAAAATATATGCTTGTGTTTTTTGTTTTTCACACTTGGTATAATGCTGGTATAAAGTGGGTTTTGTTTGATTTCTTTCATAAAATAGATTTTTATGAATTTGGTTATTCACACCTGGTATAATGCTGGTATAAATATGATTTTTGTTTGATTTCTTTCATAATTATATGCTTATGCTTTTTGTTTTTCACACCTGGTATGATGTTGGTATAAAGTGGTTTTTGTTTGATTATGTGTGAAAACAATGATCCGGAATCTCATAAAACTAAAAATCCGAATCAAGTTTGAAAGAAACAAAAATTCAAAGAAATATACTTATGTAATCTCCTAAATCCAAATGGAAGCATCTGGACAAAATCCAGCAATAAGGGTATCCATTGAAGACTACAAGTACCTAAGCATATACTAAAAGCATCCGGTTAAAGTTTGGAAAGGAAACAAACTTTGAATCTTTCAAGATCAGCATCTAGAAGAACTGATTGCTAAATATCCGGATAAAGTCAGATCCGGTGATATTGAGTCTGAAGACATCCAGAAAACTTAGATATCAAGACAATGGAAAAAGTTTTAATTATGACTGTTTTCCCTCCATCTTTTGGTCAACAAAGTCTAAGATCCTTTTCCCGTGAGCAAGACAAAAGAGACAGCTTGCACTTTTCAGAGAAAGGACAAAAGGATTGACACCAGGCAGAAAAAGGAAACAGCCAGATATCTACTAAGGAGGCGCGTGGAGCTAACACCAGATATCTACTAGTGTCACACTAAAAAACAAGGAAAATGATCACTGACATCTTTTCAGCCTCAATCCCAATGATTCAAATGGGTTAAATTATTGTCTAATGGATTGATCAACGGCTCCGGAATATCTAATAAATGGTAAAGGTTCAATTACAGCTCACCAACCTTTAACGACTACATTTATGATCAAAGCCTATAAAAGGGAAGCTTCACATGTTGAGAAAGTGTTGGTTGATTTCACAAAAGCATATAACAAGTGAATTTACAAGAAAGCAATTAGATTCACAAATCCCTCCAAAACCTTTGATAGAAACCAAAGTGTAAAATATCTCCTACTTAGGTGAGTCGGGAGATTGGGATATAGCTTAAAGTATGTGCTTTGAGTGGGATCTCCCTATAGGACTCAGCTTAGATTTGGGGTGGAAGTCTAAGTGGTATATCCTGCTAAAGACAAAAAAACTCAGCTAGAGGTTGGTGCCTTTAGTGGTGTATCCTACATCCGGAAGGGGGTACCATCCGGAGACAAACTGTAAGGCTTGATTTCTGCCAGTTGGAAAGCAATCACATTAGTGGAAAAGCTGAAAGGAAGGAACCTTTGGGGATTGGACGTAGGTGCAGACCTAGTATAAATTATCTTGTTTGATTTTCTCTAACTCTTTATTTATATTTGCATTATATTTCACATTTGCATCATCCAGAATTGTAACATTCGGAAGCCATCAAATACGCTACAGAAGACTTTTTAAAGTCTGTTAATTCTACAAAAAAGGGTCATTCACGCCCCTCTGACCTTATATAGACCCTCACAGGGACCAACAAGTGGTATCAGAGCAGGAGCTCAAACTAGAGATCTAACAATCTCGAGCTAAAGGTCCATATATTTGGATTCAAAAATCAAAATGAGTTTCCAAAACTCAGAGCTCTTTCCGGAGGGTATGTCTATTACCCGACCTCCACTCTTCACCGGTGAACACTACACATTCTGGAAAAATCGGATGAAGAATTTCATTCAAGCTCAAAGCATGATGGCATGGATGACCATTAAAGATGGTCCGTATGAGCCTACTCATGAGGTAGATGGTTTAACCACCCGCAAGCCCTCGAGCTTATGGGATGAAATTGATTATAAGAGATTATATTGAAAAGCAAATGCTATTAACATGCTTCATTGTGCTCTTAGTGCAACCGAATTTAACAGGATATTTGGATATGAGACTGCATAAGAAATCTGGCACAAACTGGAAGTCACCTATGAAGGAACCAATAAAGTAAGAGAGGCCAAACTTGATCTATTCCAGCAGAAACTTAAGACCTTCAAGATGGAGCCAAAAGGATCAATTAGTATCATAAACACTAGATATACAAATCTAGTAAATGAAATGAAAGAGGCTTGGAAAAGAAATTCCTAAGGTAGATATGGTCATGAAAGTACTCCAGAGTCTCACAAAGGAGTGGGATAACAAGAAGACTGTCATTGAGGAAGCTCATACCCTAAACTTCTACAGTTATGATGAGCTTATTGGCAATCTCTTGACTCAAGAGCTATCTCTAGAAAGATATAGCCAATGGGAGAAGAGGCCTAAAGAGAAGAAGAATGCTACTACACTTAAGGCAGAATCCACTGGATTAGCTTCATTCGGAGAAGAAGAGCAGGTCACGGAATCTCAAAGTACCAAGGACCAACTAGCTCTATTCACTAGATAGCTGAACAGGTTCCTAGAAAAGAAAGAAAGAAGGAAGTCTAGAAAATATGAATCCCGAAGACCAAGGGAAGGCACATCCAGAAGAGACAGACCTAGAAAGAATCTGGAAGAAAAGAAGGATCTGGAAAAAAGCTACTTATTTTGAATATAGGGAGAAAGGCCACTTCAGAACAAAATGCCCTAAGCTTAAAAGAGCCAAGAAGCACAAGAAGAAGGCAATGGTGGCCACCTTGAGCAATAGCGAGGAAAGTAGCAACTCTTCTTCAGCAGAAGAAGGAGAGACTACCCACTGTGCATTTATGGCACTGACTGATCCGGAAGCAGAGCAATCTCGAAAGAATATCTCAAAGCAAGATACAATGTAAATCTAAGAATCAGGATTAAAAATAGCAAATAATGAGGTAAACTCTTATTCTAATTCTTCTTCTAACTTTGACCTTGATAGAGGTTTAGCTATTTATGATCAAGAGTGTGAAGAAGAACACAAAAGAAATCAAATCCTTAAGGAGACAAGAGATGGAGCTTGCTGAAGATGGTGTAATATTGGCACAAGATGTAAATGTGATAAGAGCCACCAAGCACATAGATGTGGTTGACGAGAACTTTATGAGAAATCAAGTCCAGATATTGAGTGCTAACTTGATGGGGTTAGACAGGGAGCTAACCCTGATGAAGGAATCATCCGGAAGGAGATCAAGCCCCTCACAACTAAGAAGGACCCCAAGGCAGAGCACATAAAAAAATCAGCATCCAACTGCCAAAGGAAATCCAAAGCCTTCTAACCATAAAGTGAAGGAGGTTAGCAGGCAACCACAAGCCCAAACATACACTGCTGCAAAAAAAAGGAAAAGCTAAGGCTGTATACAATCAACAACCTATAAAGTAAAGAAGAAACCATGCAACAAAAGTTGCACCCTAACCAGCTTTCGGATACACACCGGACCATCTACAAGTGCATAAGAAGCTGGATATAGGGGGAACTATAGGAAGGAGGATCTTAAAAAGATTAAAAAGAAGTAGGAGCAGAACAGACCCATCTCAGGATGCAGGTATGCCTTAGATCCACAGTAGATCAACACACTTAGTACATTGATAGTGGATGTTCAAGGCACATGATAGGTGATGAGAAGGCCTTCATCACATTAACCCGGAATAAAGGAGACAAGGTAAGCTTTGGAGACAATCAAAAGGGACAGATAATTGGACATGGAACCATTGGATCTGAATTAAAGATAGAAGATGTCTTATTGGTTGATGCACTGAAATTCAACTTGCTAAGTCTAGCCCAACTCTGCGACAAAGGAAGAAAAGTCACCTTCGATTTTGGAGGATGCTCAATCTATTATAGTAATTCTATTCAACTTATTCTTTATGCACCTTGAATAAACAATGTCTATTCTGTAAACATTAAAAATGAGAAAAAGGACATATGCTTGGTGTCTAAAGAAGAAGAATCATGGCTATTGTAAGCGGACGACCTTTTTCCCACCCACGAGGACCGCGATAGATGTGTATATGAGGGGTAGAAAAGTAACTAGCGCTGTGAAGCGTGCCTAGGGACCGATCCTTATTTTAATGTGATGAAAAGATTGATTGGTTGATGTTGAATTTAAGTCCAATTTGTGTGTTAAAGGATGCAAGATCGAAATCCCACACTTAAAATAGAGTCCCAATCGGGAAATTTTGGTACGATTTTTCCACTAGGTGATAGACCATACCTTAAGTACAGATTCTTAGTTCTGATGATGTTATCTATTTTACATTGAGCCAAGTTAAAATATTTCATTCTTCCTTAATCGGTTTAATCCACCCTATTTATTGTGTTTTCAATTTTATAAGTTGTTACTACATTTACCAAGCTTTCAAAAGCGACAAATAAATAATTATTACAGTTATCCAAAAATAAATGCGGAAAATAAAATAATAATTACATGGCTTTCCAAATCCTATACATTTTTCTATACAATAAGTAAAATACCCGAAGGCCTAGCAAAAATCTAACCTCAATCTACCTGCACAAAACGATTAACACAAATGCGGCACATTGTACGGAATTTATCACGAAGCAGGCATAGTTGGCAAACCAAACAAGACTCGAGTTAGCGTGAGCATGGCATATTTCGTTTACAATTTTTGGAGCTCGGTTGGGTGGATAAAAATGGGATTTAATCGGCGCTTGTGAAAAAATTCCGTTATATCCATATTTTAGACTCGATTGTTATTTTAACTGGATTATTAGTGAAAATGAAACATGGTATGGGGTGGGGTTTGTTTTCAAAAGGTTCTAGACCTTCGACATTGCACTGTATATACTAGCTTCGGAAATTTAAACTAGGTCAGAAAATAAATGAAATAAAACTGATGTCCAGATAGTCATGTCGGCGGTGGCATGACTGAGGTTGCCGGCTACATCAATGATGCCTCTAGCAGTATTAGTCACACAGGCAAGCTATATGGCTTTTTTGGATACTTAAAGAAAGGGTCCTACAAGAAAATGAGGCCACTAGGGGCAAGTGGGGCAATTGGCGGTATTAATTATGCCGCTGGCGGCATGATTGATACCGCCGGCGACTTCAAATACCTCCGGTGGTTTCAGCTTCTTACAGGAGCTGGTTTGGCCGAAAAGCGATGAAAACCCAAAACTAAGCATAAATAACAACTAAAACACAACAAACAAGCAAAATGAAAGCCAATGAGCTATAATACTTAGAATTTTTACCTCGGGGGTAGTGAATCCACCACTTCGTGATCCTTATAACACCTCTGGAGAGCTCAAAAGATGATTTTAGGAAGTAAGGGGTGATTAAGTCTTTAAATCCTAGCTTTAGTAATTTCTAGACCTAAAATTCACTTAAATATTAGGAAGTTCAGTACAGAAAAACCAAGAAAAGATGGATTGCATCCTCTTTTCTTACCTTTTCTAAACCTTTTTCCACTAAATCTAGCTAGAATGCTCAAAATTTGCTTGAAATTTTGAGTGGTGGGAAGTTAGAACCCTTCAAATGGCTGAGAAATGGCCCATATATAGGCTAAGATCCATTGGAAATTACCTTTAGTCCATTTATCCCGCGGATTTCAGCAAAAAAGTTGGACAGCTGTTCTACAGATATAAGTGATACCACCAACGACATAGGTGATACCGCTGGCGGTATCGATGAGGCCGCTGGCGACCTTAACTTCTTGCTAGGTATGAAATGTTGCATAAATTATGCCCGAAACTGGGGAAAAGGGGAGAAAATCCGGAAAAGGGTGATAATGACGGAAAAGCTCAGATATTATGAGTATTTTTTTTATTATTAAACGGTATTTTAGACTAAATTATTTTTTGGGTGAAAATCATCGGTCTGAACTACCACCAGACGTGCTACCGGACACACCGAACTGAATTTTTTCAAAAATAAAATTCATAGAGAATTTTACATCGATAATAAAAACCCCAAAAGAATTTTTATTATTAGGAATAAAAATTGGGTATACGTTATCATTGTCTCGCGAGAGGGACTGCAAAATCTCGTGCTTACAGGCTACCCCTCGGGGGATCACTACTGCCATATGTCAGTATGATCTCATGAAAGGGCAAGGGTTAGGAATAATACCTGATGGATAACTGGTCTACCCCATGGTCAGAGTTGGGCTTTGCGGATTGGTTTGCCCTTTGGTCGGGCTTATGCTTTGTGGATTGGTTTCCCCTTGGCCGAACTTATGCTTTGCAGAGAGGTTGCCCCTTGGTTAGACTTATCCTTTATAGAGAGGTTTGCCTCTTGGTCAGGCTTATGCTTTGTAGATGGGTTACCCCCTAGTCGGGCTTGAGCTTCGCGGAGAGGTTTGCCCCTTGATAAGGCTTATGCTTTGTAGAGAGGTTGCCCCTTAGTCGGGCTTGAGACTTGTGGAATGGTTTGCCCTTGGTAGGGCTTGATCTTCATAGAGAGGTTTGCTCCTTAGTCAGGCGTATGCTTTGTACGGAGGTTGCCCCTTGGTCGGGCTTGAGCTTTATGGAATGGTTGCCCCCCCTTGGTCGGGCTTGAGCTTTGTGGATTGGATGCACCTTAGTGGACTTGAGCTTTGTAGATTTGCCAAGCGAACTTGGGCTTTGACGATCGATTTGAGGTGTAGTTCCTGCAACAAGCGATAAGTAAAAAATTAGACCGATTCTTAAATGACGTTTTTACTACTTGATCAATTTTGTAAAACAAAAAATATTTTTGCCCCTTCGATCCATAGTAAAAACATAATATTTGAAAGAATATGGGTATCAGAAGTCCTGGGATGTCGGGGCTAGAGCCGGGATTCCATTGGATCTGCCGAGGGATGTAGAAGGGTATTTTGATGACACAGGAGGCCACACTGATGCCGCCAGTGATTTGGATTGATGTCACTGGTGGTATGGATGCATCTGGTTAAAGTAATTCAAAATTCAAACTGGGGAAGGCGATGTCACCGGTGGCATGACTGATGTCGCTGGTGGTATGAACTAATGCCGCCGACGGCATGGATGAGTAGTTTCAGATAAATTAAAACTCCTCGAATTCTGTGCGGGCCTTTTAAAAGAGTAAAACTCTTTCTCTTTCTTCATTCTTTGCATACAGAAACCGTAACCCCTATCTATTTCTCTCTACTCTCTCTCTTTCACAAAAACCAAATCCTTTTTTTTCCTTTCGATTCCAACCATGAAGAGGATTTCTAAGGCTCTTAAAGGAAAATCAACTGCCAAGGCTAGGTATGGTTTGCCTGATTCTTCCATCGAAGGGCTGAAACTTTGCCCAGTTCCTATCGGGTACGGTTTGAAGGCAGCGGACAAGATGTATGGCTACAGAACAAATTCTCTGATTACTGATTTGACTCCTAATAAGGAGAAACATCTCTGTGATGTCCAGGTAATCCTACAAAACTCGAACTTACTTTTTTAGGTTAAGTTTCAATTTCGGCCGTAGGCTCAAAATTTTGCCATGATAGGGGTTATAAACATGAAATTGATTGATTAGAAACTGGTATGGCATGATTTAGGCTTGATTTTTTTACTGTTTTTATGCTTCAGATTTGTTTAATTACCATTTGGTAATTTTGGCACAATTTGGTTTGATTTTGGGGCAAAACTGGGTTGTGCCCGCAGGTTTTGATGTCACCGGCAATATAAGTGACGCCGTTAGTGACATCAGGCCTTGCAAAAAGGCCTGGGAAGATGTGATGTCACTGCTGTTTATAGCAATTTCACTAGCAATATCAACCATACCGTCGGTGGTATGGCTGATGTTGCCGGCGGCATCGCTGCTTATAGAAGCGACATCAGTAGCCTCCCAGCAGATAGCATGGATGAGGAAATAAATAGGGACTTATCTGTTTTGCTTTTGATTTTCATAGCCGCATGGACTGACCTATTCCAAAGGTATGGGGATGATTGGTGAATGGTGGTATCACATTATGGACAACGATCCCGAGCTTGCGGTGGCCATCAACGACACGGGCTTCGGAGATCTAGCCTATATTATGCCTCTTCAAATGCTAAAGCTCTACCATTCGGTCGTGACTACTTTGAAAAAAAAGTGGTCCGCAACCACTCACACCTTTCACTTCTTATTTGTGGAGGTAACCATCACACCTTTTGACGTGGTGGCTATGACCGGGCTCCCATAGAAGGATGAGGTCATCCACTTTGATGTATACATGGATAAGTATCATACTGAGAGGCCCATGGTGAGGCGAGTGATAGAGTTTTTCGGCTTGAAGCCTGTCTCAAGGCGATTATCATATGGAGAGCTGCATAAGCATTGGGTATGAGTGGGAGTAGTTCACGAGGTGGATCAGGATGCTTGTGTCCTTTCTTTGGTGATTTCTCTGCTCACCTATTATTCTTTCTATTTTCGAGTAGCAAAATCAATTATGGGCTAATATCTGCTATTGAGGATGCGGCCAGCATTAAGGGGAAAAACTAGCCCAGGGCCATCTTGGCACAACTTTACCGCGTACTGGACGTGGGTGCATGGAAGAAAGGGAAAGCCCTTCAGCTTACCCATTTACTCTTACAGATATACCCTTCTCAAAGGCATTTGGTTGATTCCCTTTGCTTGTTTACACATTTTCCTTATTTTGGATGCTTCAGACTGATTAATCACATACTTGTACAGGCTTGGGCTTTTGAACAACAGATCCTCCCGCCAGTCCAGTTCATACTCACTGCACAACCGGGTTCTCACATCCTTGCCCAGTGGTGTGGTAGCCTCAGGGGGAAGAGCAAGTATCCCTTGAGTTATATGAAGCCCCTGAGGAGCACGTGATTGAGCTCGATATGCGATCTTTTGACCTTGATCCCTGTTTCAGGCTTAAATAAAACATTAATAGACAAAATGCATTTATGAATTTCCATTACTCTTACATTGATCGTTCGCTTGGTTGTTTGGTTAACTTAACCATGATCCTGTTGATGGGGTAGAAAACCTGGTGGAGGTGGTAAGGGTCCGAAGGAGGTGGACGATCACCGATTCGTGATGGAATGCCCTCTATCCCTGGAGTGGTATTTAGGGGTAGGGAGCGTGTTTAGGATTGGAGGTTTGTCGCTACTTCCGCCAGGCCAGTGCCCCCGGACCCTCCTATGGGCTTATGGTGGCCACACATGGGGATTACTTCTACGGTAGATAAAGCCATCTACTTTGAGGGGAATGGCCAGGTCATTCCAAGCATTCCGAGTTTATATAAGCAGCACCAACAACGCCTACTCCCTATTTTCCCTCATGTCTATAGGAATGACACGATTGAGTACCATAATAAGAAGTAGAGGGAGGAGGAGAAAAGGCGGCTTAAGGGTATAGTGAGTGATAATAAGGAGGAAGAGGAGGAGGAAGGCGAGGGCAAACCTGTGGGAGAGGGTGAGATAGGTGAAGGCGCGACTGGAGGGAGCGCACCAATGTCTCATGGGGAGCACCATTCTTTTGAGGTACGATTGTGTTTATGTATGTCAATTGTCGGGGTTGAAAATGTTTGGTTATGTTTTCCTTTTATATTTGTCAGGAACCTTCTAAGAGGAGAGGCCGGGCCGATGAAAGTGGGACACAATACTATGGCATGCCTGAGGGTGTCGAGTTCATAGAGGGGTGCCTTTCAAACCCTCTAGAGACCCAATTCCTATTGATGAACTTGAGAGGAGATTTTTGATCAAGAGATATAAGCTCGAGCAGCCACAAGCTAAACTTTAACCAAAAAACACCAATTATATAAGGCTTGTGTAAATGTGAACATATTCCTGTAATAACCCTTTTTGTGGACTTCTTTTGATTGCCCTTTGGATTTTTCAAGTTGCTCAGAGCAAGGCGGAGCGGTTGGTCGGAAATGCCTTTGCTCTCAGGGATACGCTCATTGGCCAATCTCTGCTTGTTCAGGTACATTCCCTATTGATGACATGTTAACATGAAATGAAATGTATGTATGGATGCTATGAATGATATGGATTGTTGTTCCCTTTATCCACCGGATTTCTTAGCCCTTTCACTATTTAATGCCGATGCGGCTCAACGGATGTACGAGGAAGAGAATGTGATGCTTCGACAAGAGAAGGAACAAGCATAATATGGACCGTGCACACCCCGGTGAGACAAGCTGTAGGGGAGTGAAGATGGCAGCAGTCTGCCATCCTTCTGCCATTCCTGCCAAGTCAGGTAGCATCTTAATGTCAGAGGATAGGGAAGAGGATAAGGTCGATAATTGGCTTCTTGGTGATGAGGATGTTTCATCTCTCCCGACCGGCGGTGGCGGGCATTCTTAGATTCATGCTTTTTTTCTCCTTTTATTTTTCTAGATTTTGGTCTTGGTTTGTAAGCCCTTGATACATTGGGGTTTGATTGGTTTTGGATTTTGAATGTCGTGTGATTTTGGTTTTATTTAGGCTTAGTGTTAGGGTATTTGAATGGTTTGCGTCTTCAGGCTTTTATTTTGAATAAAATGTGGATTTGTGATCGAATAAGTTTTGAAAATAGATTGCAGGCCTATTTATAGTATTTTGCTCAGGTCTGAACGGATAAAAATGGTTCTAATACTACCAAAAAATACTCCCATGCCGCCAGTGATATCACTGATGTCGTCATCCACATCACCCCATTCAATAATATAGACAAAGTCACCCACAGTCCATACCGCCGGCGGCATCACCTGATATCGCCCCATTTCAATCCATACCACCGGCGGCATCACCAATATCGCCGGCGACATCAACTGCCTAGAAATCTAGATCCGACCATTTCATCAAATTCTACTATAGCAACCTATAACCAACTGCTACGGGGCTTTCTGTAAAGCCTGGGAAACACGGACTGGAAGAAGCTAGAAAAATATGGGCTTTGGGGTTTTCGATATGACGCGGCATGGCCCATAAGTCCTGAATTCCTTCGCGCAGCATTGGCTTTTTAGTATTGGGTGGACCATGTATTTTGATTCTCATCCTTTGAGCTATGCCCCTTGCTTGAAGAGTTCCACGCCATACTAGGGGTTCCATGTCCCAAGCGCGTGCCTTTGGCACTTCTAGAGTTTCATTTTGGTACGGACGGCATGCCCCGATGGTTATGGAATT
This sequence comes from Euphorbia pulcherrima, assembly GCA_947683365.1. Classification (NCBI taxonomy): domain Eukaryota; kingdom Viridiplantae; phylum Streptophyta; class Magnoliopsida; order Malpighiales; family Euphorbiaceae; genus Euphorbia; species Euphorbia pulcherrima. The sequence goes on from CANTUS010000004.1 coordinate 5,150,095, forward strand.
TAGATTTAGTAGACCCATTTCTGTCCTAACTACCTAACAAACCCGGATTTTAGCTCAGCGCAGTTCTGGAGTGGTGCCTAGGGGCTCCTAGATCTCATCTTGCTTAGCCGTCCATGGTGGCACTACTACTTATGGAAGAGTTCATGTGCAGAGTGGGCTCTATTGCCGTACTTAGGCTGATTTCACTTATCAGGCCCATATTGATAGGGGTTTCTCCTATAGCTTTGGGACAAGCCAAAGTCTTGCGAAATACGGGTGCTGCTTCTACCGATTCGACCCTTATTAGTGATCACCTTATACTGTTATAGGTATTCATTATCCCCCTAGTCTACAAATTATACACTTCTAACCCTTATCTGAAATTGGTTTACAGGTATGGTTGATAGAGAAGCTGAAGGAGGTGCCACGGGGGAACTAGAAAAATTACTTACCGGTTCACTTAAGGGAGAGAGGGCTCATGGGAGCCAATTTTAATCAGCAGACATTTGATAGCTGGATTCCTATTCTGATGGGATACATAGATGCATAGATTTAGTGGGTTAGCCCATGGTGGAGGATCCGAGATGTGGTCGTGGAGTCTTGGGGATCCTGTGTTCAACTGATAGGTCTGGAGAGGTCTTCATTCTACACCCTTACGGATTGAGCTGTCAGTACGATAAATGACATAGAGTCCCAATCAAGCTACCTCATAACCAAATCGGAGTCTACAAAGCCCGATGGGAGAACCATATCCAGAAGAAGTGGGCCATGGAGGCCATATTTAAGACTCTGGATTACACTCATATGGAGACCATTGAGACTGATATACACTACAGAGGATGGCTCGCTGAGATTAGACGTATCACGACTTGGTCCGAGTGATCGTGGGCCCGCCTTGAGGGGGAGCGAGCAGAGCCGGGGCACGAGTCCTTTTCCACTACCACCTTGAGGAGGATTTCTCGATATTATCACGGTGATGTAGGGAGTTCGGCTTGAGATGCGCTTTCTTTTAGTTCTATCTTTTGCATAGGCTAGTAAGGATGACAGACCTATCGAACTTTATTTTATTTCATGTCTTTTATTTGGTTCTAATTTTTGCATAGACTGACATGTGGGGTTTTCAATCTATCAAACCTTGTCTTAACTTTTGCTTGGACCACCCTTTTTGGGTTTTCAATCCAGCAGACTTATTCTGACTTTTGCATAGACCTTGGTCTTTTCAGTCTATCATAATAATTTTTGTTTATTGCACATTTAATTTGGAATAACATGAACTATGCATTAGGCTACCTCGAGCTATTTTAACCGTATAAATACAACATTTAGATAAACATAAGCATTCAGAATTCAATAAAAGATATACAACATGATGTTTGATTAACATTTCCATTGACTTAACTCCCGGTGCTAACTAGCCTAGGTTAGTTTTCTAGAAGGCACTCTCTCTTTGCTCACTTACCCTAATTTTTTCCTAGGTCGTCCTTTTTAGGTTTTCAATCTAGCAGGTCTGACTTATCCCCTAATTTTTGAACGGTCAGTTTACAAAATACCGACCGTCGGGTGTCACCCTAATTTTTGCCCGATCAATAAAAGACCGAAAAGGCGGGTATTTTTTTATCCACTTTTTTTACTTGCTGCTTTTTTCTGGTTTATTTATTTTTATTTATATGTGGTAATGCTTAAGCCTATCTTGATTTATAGGGTTCACAAACTCATTCCCGTCCATATCCATAAGCTTAATCGCTCCTTTGCTATGCATCTTCTTTATGATGTATGATCCTTCCCAATTTGGCCTGAACTTACCCCTCGCATCGATGGTGGAAGGTTTCAGCTGTTTAAGGATCAAATCACCAGCTTTCAGGGGGAACTTTTGGTGCCTTACCCGACTGTTATAGGCTCAAGCCATGCTCAGCTGGTACAATTGGAGATTATCTAGAGCCCTTAACCTCTGTTCATCCATCATATTCAATTGTTCGAACCTCACCTAAGTCCATTCAGATTCTTTCAGTTTGGCTTCTAGTGCAACTTTGAGTGAGGTTACTTGAGTTTCAACTGGCAATACCGCTTCTATTCCGTAGACCAAGGAGATTGGGGTTTGACCGGTCGAGGTATGGATACTTGTGTGATATCCCCAAATAGCAAAAGGTAGCTTATCTACCCAATCCCTGTAACCGGCAATCATCTTAGAAATGATCTTCTTTACAGATTTATTAGCTATCTCAACGGCACCATTGGCTTGCGGTTTGTATAGAGAAGACCTATGATGCTCAATCCCTTATTTTTCAATTAGATCAGCAGTTGCTCCTTGAAACTGTACCCCATTATCTGAGACTATATGATGCGGAAGTCCATATGGAGCAAAGATATGCTTCTCCATAAACTTGGCAATCTTCTTGGTAGTGACATATGTGTAGGATTCGGTGAAGTAATCCACTGCTACCACTATGAATAGGTGCCCATTTATGGATGAAGGATGAATTTCACTAATTATGTCTATCCCCCATGCCGAGAATGGCCAAGGAGTAGATAAATGATAAAGTTCGGTGGGTGGCAGATGTTGTACGTCCCCATAAATCTGGCATTAATGGCACCACCTGACCTGGGCGATGCAATTGGCCGTAAGGGTAAGCCAAAAACATCTCGACTGCTAAATTTTCTTTGTGAGAGCAAGGCCATTCATATGAGGGCCACAGTCACCGGTATGGACCTGATCAATGACTTTTTGAGCCTCTAATTCAGTTAAGCAATAAAGGAGTAACCCATTGGTAGTGTGCTTAAATAGATCATTATCGATAATTCAGAACTAAATAGCAAGCTGCCTTAGGGTGGTACGGTTCAAGTTGGAGGAATTCGGGGGATATTGGCCGATTTAGAGGAACAAGACAATATCAGAGTACCTGCAGGGCTCGATGGAGATGGCGAGGACTTGTTGAACTGGCTGGGCATGGTAGGGGACTTTATTTGACAACATGACTAAGGGGCAGATGGGCTACTGCTGGGGTCCTTCCCATAAAGAGGCCAAGGTATCTAGGGAGTCAGCCATTTGATTCTCGTCTTGGGGGATGTGGCGATATAAGCACGAAGAGAATTTCTCAGATAAGCTATTGACTACCTCACCATAAGGACAAAAAGATTCTTTCTTGTTTTCCTAATCCCCAATAACTTAACGGATCATATGGGCTAAATCCCCAATGACAGATACCAGGCAGTACCCGACCTACAGTAGGGCTTTAGGACTGAATAGACAAGCTTTATACTCAGGGCCATTGTTCATGATAGAGAACTCCAAGCGTTTGGACAATAGGATAATTTCATTATCTGGTGTGATTATAATAACCCCAAGGCCTACTCCTCATTGGTTCATAGCACCGTCAAAGTACATAGTCCGCACATGTTCAAGGATCTTAACAGAGACAAGCTGCTCATCAGGAAACTCTAGGTTTTCAACATAATCAGAGTCAAGAGGTTGGTTAGCCAGAATTCTGCCATAGCCCTACCCTTAATAACCTTCTTCATCCCATACTCAATGTCGAACTTAGAGAGAAGCAATAAAAATCGAGACAGCTTCCCGGCTGGGGTGGGGGACTGACAAAGATACTTCATGGGGTCAATCTTAGCCATGGCTTGGACCCAATAAGATTGGAAATAATAGCGCAACTTCTTAGTAAGTCAAACCATGGTGGTGCAAGTCTTCTCCACAAACGAATATCATGTTTCGTAATCCAACAACATTTTACTTAGATAGTAGATCGCGTGCTCCTACTTATCATCATGTTCTTAGAAAGGCATTGCCCCTACAAAAGATTCTTTAATGGCCAGATAGAGGATTAAAGGTTTCCTGGGGATGGGTAGTTTTAGAACCAGTGGGTCGACAAGATAGGCTTTAATTTTATGAAATGACACCTAGCACTACTCATTCCATAACACTGTTTGCTACTTTCTTAATAGTCTAAAGATGGGCTCACACACGGTAGTGAGGCAGGAGATGAACCGGCTGACATAATACAAGGACCCCAGAAATGATCTAACTTCTTTCTCTGTGTTAGGCGGAGGCATAACCCTGATGGCTTTGGCTTTATCGGGATCCATCTCAGTTCCTTTTTGACTAACCACATATCCCAGCAGCTTTCCTGAAGTAACCCCAAATATGTACTTCTTCGGATTCAGGTAGAGATTATACTTTTTGATACGAGTCATGAATCTGTCGAGAATAGCAGGGTTCTCTTCTTGGGTAGCAGACTTCACAATCATATTGTCCACATATACCTCCACTTCTTTATGTATCATATCATGCAGGAGGGTAGTTACAGCGTGCTGATACATCGCCCCTACATTCTTTACTTTGTAGCAATAGACCCCCCATTCGGTAATGAATGCCATTTTAACCTTGTCAATGATATCTACGAGAATCTGATTATATCCCTAGAATCCATCAATAAATGAGTACATGGCTTCCCTGGCAGCACTGTTAATCAGGACATCTATGTGAGGAAGTGAAAAATTTTCCTTAGGTGAGGCCTTGTTAAGATCTTAAAAGTCAACACAAACTCGGACCCTACCATCTTTCTTTAGAACCGGGACTATGTTAGACAACCAAGTCAGTTATTCCATAACTTCAACGAATTGAGCTTCAATCAACCTTGAAACCTCTTCCTTAACCTAATCAGCCCATTTTGGTCTTAACCGACAAAGCTTCTACTTGATAGGTCTGAATTTAGGATTAGTTAAAATTCTGTACTCGACGGTTTGACGATCGACCCCAGGCATATCTTCGTATGACCAGGCAAAAGCGTTAACATGATCTTTAAGCACTTTAGGATTGTCATCAGTACTTAGGTTTATTTCACTTAAAGATGTAAGGCTAATGCCAAAATGTTATGTGTATTATTATGTGAAAGCATGGATCCAGTAGGAAAAACATCAAACAAGTAAGCAAAATGAGAGTCATTAATTGCATTAAAAGCCTTGTAGGCAACATCGTTCACGTCAAATACATCAGAAATATTAAAAATTACATCAACCATATCCTTCTCCATAGGCAGAGGGGCTTCAGCAGCAACATCAATCGAAGGAGCATCCTCTGTAGTGTCTGTCAGAATGGCATCCAGGTCATGTTCCGGAGTAGCCTTCTGGGCAGGGGTAAGTGATGGTTCCCCAGATAGGTTGGCTTTCTCGGCAAGGGCCCTAGTGAGCTTTCTTAATATCTCTGTCATGGCATCACCTTCGCCGGCTCTCTCACCCCTCCAACCTTTCTTCATTAGCAGTGTCATGGCTTTGGTCATGGTTGCCACAGCATCTTCAATCTCTAGATCGACAGACTCTTTATTACTTCCCTCAGACTCATCCTTAGGATACATCTTACCCTTTCCCTTAGCCTTATCAGAAATAATGTTGATAGGTGCAACAGGCTCAGTGGGTTTGAGTTCAGCATAAACCATCATGCAGCCTGCCTTAAAATTATAGACATCCTTAAAGATCTCCAAGCCAAGCCATATTTTTCCATTATGCTCGATTGGTTCAGGTTCTCCCTTGTAAGGCTTCTTACCTTGGATTTCACACACAGTGACCATGCAGCATTAGCAGGAAGGAACACGGCGATATGGTTTTCTAGGCTTATACCCCGATCCAGCTTGGCAAACCATTACTTTTGGCTCCAAAGCCTCGACAATTCCTTGCTCATACATTCTGCCACCTTTGCCAGGCTTATAACCAGATTTCTTCATCAGTGTACCCATACTTGTGTGGAGATAATTGTACCAAAGGGGAGGTGGTTTCTCAGTCTTACTAATCACAGTAATACAAAGGCCTTCTACTAATTTAGCCTTGGCTTCCATAACTGCCACAACGGAAGCGGGGTCAGCCATAATAGTCACCAGTTTGTCCTCATAAATGAGCTTGATTTCCTAGTGAAGAGTGAAGGGAACTGCATCCAAGGCATGGATCCATGATCAGTTGAGAAACAAGGAGTAAGAAACAAGAATGTCAAGTACTGTAAAGCGCACGTTGCTCATAACACCTTCTATAGTGATTTCCGCCTCAAAAACCCCAATTACACTGTCTTTTGAATAATTATGGGCCCTGATAATGGTACTGATTTCTTAAGCATTTCCTCCAACTGTCCCAAGTAAGGACTTTCAGAGGGCATAGATTCAAGGCATTTCCATCGTCCACCATAACACAAGGGATAACCGTATCGAGGATCTGAATGCGGATGAATAACCCCCGGTTGTGATCCTTACCTTCAATTGGGAGATTTAAATAGTCAAACACAATTTGAGGCCCCTTCCTTAGGGGAATTCCTTCTCTGACCATGGCATACATCTCAAGGACTGAAGTGGTTGGATTGGCTTTTAAATCGAGGAAACGCTTGATCAATCCTCTGTGGTGCCCATCAAAGTCCATTACCAGCTACCAAATACTGTATTGAGCTTGTGTCTTTTTCAGCTGAGTAATGAGAGGATCAACCTTGAGACTGGTAAGAATAGACGGAGGTGGAGAAAGACGCCTTGTAGTTGTTACTCCCTTGCTAGGGACCGGGTCTATGTTCAAGCGGAAGTATCGGTCTTCAAGCTGATACACACGGCCACTTAGAGTAATGTCGAGAACATTATCGAGCAAGACCCTCTTGGTAGCTCATGTTTTAAATAGATAATGTTGTTCCTCAGAGCCTAAATCTGGGTTCTGCAACTCATGCCCATCTTTGCTGAAAAGCTCGTTCTGATCTACCTTGAATAATCCCTTCGACTACTCATTAACAGGAAAATCAACCCTGAATAGCTCATTATTTACTGCCTTGGCTACCTCGACTAATCTCTCATCTTTATCAGAATAGTCTTCCTTTAAAACAAAGGAATCTACACTGAATAGTGGCTTTTTCTTAACTTTCATCCTCTTAGCCATAAATGGCTGAGTTCTGCGACTTTCTTGCTTAGGCAGATTCAGGTCGACATCCATACCCTAAACTAAATTGACTCCCAGGTTAGCTTGGCTAATAAGATCAAACACTGAGTTGGACGGGAGACCGGACCTAATAACCAGAATAAAAATACTGCTACCCGGACCCCGTGTGATTAGCTCAAATATTGTGGCTTCAAGCAAGCCAGACTGGATCATTCCTACCGTGCTCCCAAAATTAGGCAAGGGGTTATTCATGGTGCTAGGGATTTTATCAGGCTCAACAATCTTTCCTTCAATGACAAGTCACTGAATAGGCAATAGTAGGGCTTTGCAATTGTTGGTTTGGTGTCCCATTTGAACGTGGTAATTATAGAAATTCTTCTTATCTTTGGGTTTGGGCGGTTTGTATTCTTGAAGGGACTGGATGAAACCAACTTCCCTCAAACACTGAAAGATAACCCCGAAGAGGCAACTTGTATGGATTAGCCAAAATAAAAGGAGGGTGAGGAGGCTGGACTGCAGTAACTGCTGGCATAGCTAGGGCGATTGCCAGAGGTGTAGCAGGGGCTTGAGAAATTGCCTGAATTGCTATCGGGGCTTTAGGTTTAGCAGGTGCCAGAGCCGAGGGGTGAACATCATTATTCTTTCTGAACCACGACTTTCCCACTTTTTTGGCTTTTTCGTGCTCTGCCTCGCACTTAATTTTCCCAGCTTTTTCAAAAATAGCCTTATAAGAAAGGAATGAGTGAGTAGCCATCTCTTTACAGAATAAGGGAAGAGATCCCTCTAGGAGTTTCATAATCATCTCTTGGAGACTTAGCTTAGATTTCATCAAAACTTGGGTCGACATCCACTGGTTAAAATATAACTTAAAGGTTTCGTTGGGCAATCGGCGAACTCCCTCGACATATTGGAGAGTTATTTCCTTCATAGTATTAAAACCATAATGCATTTTCAGAGCCTCAGAAAGAAGTTTCAGCCAGTGATAATATGCTACGGCAAAGTATGATACCATTCAAGAGCAGGGCCCCGAAGGGAATAGGGAAACATTTTAGTAAGCACTTTATCACTTAATTTCTTCACAAGTATAATTCTTTCATACATTATAATGTGGGAAGTAGGTGCACCAGAACCACCATAATGAGCCATATTCGGCATAGTAAAATTATCAAGGACCAATCTTCATTTCTTTCAGGTTCTTTGGCGGCTATGAGAAGGTTGCTGCAGGCTTGGATTTTTAGTTTCACGCTAGGAGGCTGTGTGACCTGGTCATTGATCGGCTGAGAGAGAGTTGTAGCTTCAGGTGTCTTGCTCGGATAAAGCCCGACCTGGTCATTGAGTTGAGAGGCCATCATTTGGCGAAAGCAGCTATTTCAGGTGTCACACTCGGAGGCTGCATGACCTGTTCGTTGACTAGAGGAGATGGTGAAGGACGAGGGACCATATTTCTATAGAAAGGATTTTGAGGGTAGGTAGTACCCATGAGAGTTATAATGAAATAAGGGGGAGTAAAGGATGGTGGCTGGGTTAACCCGCTGGAAGAAGTTGACAACTAATGAGTGAACATTAGAGGAACCGAGCTTTGAGTAAAACGTCTTAGGTTGAAAGGAACAATCGATGAAGTAGCCGAGGTATGCATAAAAGTCTTTCCTAAACTGAAATGGGTCACTATAAGTTGAGTCGAGGGAACTAGGTTAAAAATGGGTGCAAAAGGTCTTGTCCCTACCGGATCAGCCAACATCTGTGCTGAACTGTTCTGGGCTTGCATATCAGACTAGAGACCCGATCAGTATTCCCATCTTCGACGGTTTGCTTAACAGCAGCTTGGACAATGTTTTGGATTGAAGTTTGAAATGCATTCAAACTCGGGTACTATACCATAACACTGGCGAAATCAAAACCATGAGGGGGGTGAGATGCTCCCCCCGAGCTGGGAGTAGGTCCGACTTGCTCTTTAGGAGAAGGGCGTTGCCATCGTTGCCCGAAAGAGACATGGCTGACTGAAAGAAATCTTGACCCAACTGAACCTGATCTGAATCTAACTCCCCACTAGAAGCGGTATACAGAACTCTCTCAACTTCCATGGTGACAACCGGGGTGAGAGAACGATGAATTATACGGTGACCTGGCCTTTTCCAAACTGGGGTGCGATGATAATTCCGCCTCCTCCTAGCTAAAAAAGTAAGGAACTAATCAAATCATGCATGGATTGTGTGATGCCATATATGGGATGAATGGTCTTCATTTATTAACTAATATATGGCATGTATGGCGACATGTATATGTGGTTAGCGATGATGCGGTGGCTTATCCCTCCAACATCCGTGGGACGTTTGTACTTGTCATCATGCATAGTGATATGCCTGACTCAATGGGGGTATAAAAGAAGTCCTACGGATGTTGCTAAACCTCTTCCATAAATGGAGATTAATAAAGCTAAGTTGAATTTTAGCTTTTAGAGCCGATGCATAGGTGATGCATGAGCACGTAGCACATAGCACACAAAGTGTCCCTCTTTCGACCTTTTGACTCCCGCATAATGCCTCTTTGGAAGGATGGAGTTTGGCTTCTTCACTAATAATGGCAAAAGAAGTACGTCCTGATTATTTTTCATTATTTTTGTAATCCTAAGGGGTTGAAGGGCTAAGGCTTTTCCTAGTGCAGCTTTGGTATAGGGTTGTTAATGTAGACGGTTCTCATTTACCTTGATTCCACCTTACTCAACCACTCACCAAATAGGTGTGATTGCAGGAGTTTATGTGTTGGTTAAAATGAGTGATACACCCGCTAGGCATCCTCAATTCCAAATAGGGCATGAGAGATACTTTCACGAGTTTCTCGTGTAAAAATGGGGCACCTAAAAATTACCAAACTATCTAAACACGTAAGGATAAAACATTATGAACAAAGAATGAAGTTTTAACTTGGCCAATGATTTCAACACATCCTTTAAACTTATTGAAAAATTTAAGTTCAAGTTTAAAGAGATCATTATCCCCAACAAAGTTGCCACTATGAGCAGATGACCTTTTCCCCACCCGCGAGGACCGCATGAGATGCGTGGAAGCGTGCCAAGGGACCAATCCTCATTTTAATGTAATGAAAAAATTGATTGGTTGATGTTGAATTTAAGTCCAATTTGTGTGTTAAAGGATGCAAGATTGAAATCCTGCACTTAAAATAGAGTCACCACCCGGGTCAGCCCGATCGGGAAATTTTGGTATGATTTTTCCACTGAGTGGTATACCATACCTTGAGTAGAGATTTCGAGTTCGGATGATGTTATCTATTTTACATTGAGACAAGTTAAAATATTTCATTCTTCCTTAATCAGTTTAATCCACCCCTATTTATTGTGTTTTCGGTTTTATAAGTTGTTAATGCGTTTACCGAGCATTCAAAAGCGGTAAATAAATAATTATTAGAGTTATCCAAAAATAAATGCGAAAAATAAAATAATAATTACATGGCTCTCCGAATCCTATACATTTTTCTACGAAATAAGTAAAGTATCTGAAGGCCTAGCAACCATCTAACCTAAATCTACGTGGACAAAACGGTTAGCACAAATGTGGCACGTTGTACAAAATATATCACAAAGCATGCATAGTTAGCAAACTAAACAAGACTCGAGTTAGCGTGAGCGTGGCATATTTCATTTACAATTTATGGAGCCCGGTTGGATGTTTAAAAATGGGATTTAATCGGCATTTGCGGAAAAATTCCGTTATATCCATATTTTAGACTTGATTGTTGTTTTAACCGGATTATTAGTAAAAATGCCACATGGTATGGGATGGGGTCTATTTTTACAAGGTTCTGGACCTTTGTCATTGCACTGTATATACTAGCTTCTAAAATTTAAACTAGGCCAGAAAATTAACAAAACAAAACTGCTGTCTAGAAAGTTATGCCGTCGGTGGTACGACTGAGGCTGCCGGAGGCATCAATGATGCCACTGGCGGTATTAGTCACACAGGCAGGCTATATGACTTTTTTGGATACCATAAAGAAATGGTCCTACAAGAAAATGAGGCCAATGGGGGCAAGTGAGGCCACTGGCGGTATCAACTATGCCTTCAGCTTCTTGCAGCAGCTGGTTTGGCTGAAAAGCAACCAAAACTCAAAACTAAGCATAGACAACAACTAAAACACAACAAACAAGCAAAATGAAAGCGAAAGAGCTATGAGATTTAGAACTTTTACCTCGGGGCCGTGAATCCACCTCTTCGTGATCCGTATGAAACCTCTAGGGAGCTCTAAAGATGATTTTGGGAAGTAAGGGGTGATTAAGTCTCTAAATCCTAGTTTTAGTGATTTCTAGACCTAAAATTCACTTAAATATAAGGAAGTTCAGTAGAGAAAAACAAAGAAAAGATGGATTGAATCCTCTTTTCTTACCTTTCCTAAACCTTATTCCACTAAATCTAGCTAGATTGCTCAAAATTTGCTTGTAATTTTGAGTGGTAGGAAGTTGGAACCCTTCAAATGGCTGAGGAATGGCCCTTATATAGGCTAAGATCCATTGACAATTGGCTTTAGTCCATTTATCCTGTGGATTTCAGCGAAAAAGGTGGACAGCCGTTTTGCAGACAAAAGTGATGCCGCCAGCGGCATGGGTGATACCATCGGTGGTATCAATGAGGCCACTAGTGGCCTCAAGTTCTTGCCAGGTCTGAGAAGTTGCACAAATCGTGCCCGAAATTGGGGAAAAGGGGAGGAAATCTGGAAAAGGGTGACAATGACGGAAAAACTCAGATATTATGAGTATTTTTTTTATTATTAAAGGGTATTTTGGACTAAATTATTTTTCGGGAGAAATAATAAGTTATAGGACACGCCGAACTGAATTTTTCGGAAAATGAAATTCGTAGAGAATTTTACAACGGAAATAAAAATCCCAAAAGAATTTTTATTATGAGGAATAAAAATCCGGTATACGTTATCATCATCTCGCAAGTGTAAAATCTTGTGCTCACAACTATGGCACCAGAGGTTGGGACAGGTTAGCATGAACATCCTGTCCAAACTAGCCAAAAAGGAATTGGTAGTAGGTTGCCTAAGGTTGCTTTTGATAAGGATCGTCTATGTACTGCATGTCAATTAGGTAAACAACATAAGAAAAATTTCCCTTCCATCTCATACATTCCTTCAAAAAGAGTACTTGAGCTCTTACACATTGATCTTTTTGGTCCAATTAAACCATTGAGTTTAGGTAGTAGAGAGTACACTATGGTCAATGTGGATGATTATTCTCAATATACCTGGGTTCTCTTGCTAGCAAGCAAAGATAAAGCCTTTGACCAATTCTCAAAAATATTCATCCGGATAGAAGTAGAGCATTGCACACATCTAGAGTGATAGTGGTGGTGAGTTAAAAAATAAGCACTTTGCTGAGTTTTGTGACTCCAAGGGCATTGAACATAATTTCTCTGCCCCTCATACTCCTCAGCAGAATGGAGTAGTTGAGAGAAAAAATAGGACCATAGTTGAGATGGCTATAACAATGCTAAATGAGAATTGTTTGCCAAAATATTTTTGGGGAGAGGCCATAAATACAGCATGCTATAGTTTGAATAAAGTTCTCATTAGAAAGACCATAGAAAAGGCCCATATAAAATCTGGAAGGGAAGGAAACCTAAAATTGGGTACTTTAAGGCATTTGGATGTAAATGCTACATCTTAAATTATAGATAACAACTTGGAAAATTTGATCTGAAGTCTGATGAAGCAATTTTCCTTGGCTACTCAACACATAGTAAGGCTTATAGAGTCTTCAACAAACAAACCCAAATTATGGTAGAGTCTATACATGTAGATTTTGATGAGACTAACCATACATGTAAAAGAAGCTCCACTCCCGAAGATCTAATTCCAGAAGCTAAAAATTCTGGAGAAAAGTACGAAGCTAAAATTCCTAATTCATTCCAAATCAAGAAGTACAAAGAAGAAGATGAAGGAATATCCTTTGATCTTGAAGAACAATAAGTCAATCTCAATCCACATGAGATAAACTTCAATAATGACTAAGGAGAGCATGCTGAGGTAGAAGTGGAGCAAGTCCCTATTCAATATAAAGGCTTACAAAGGGAGATCCGGACTCACAGAAATCATCCAGTAGATGCTATTTTGGATAAGATCTAAAATCCAGTCAGAACGAGAGGATAACTCAATAGAATGATGAGCCATGATTATTTTATCTCTCTCATTAAGCCAAACAAATTTGAAGATGCTAAAGGAGATGAAAGCTGGATGATGGTAATGCAAGAAGAACTAAACCAATTCAATAGGAATGATGTGTGGGATTTAGTGGCACATCCAAAGGGAAAGTCAATCACTGGCACCAAATGGGTATTCCGGAACAAGCTAGATAAATACGGAGTCGTGGTGAGAAATAAGGCAAGATTGGTTGCCCAAGGCTATAATCAATAGGTAGGAATTGACTTTGAAGAAACATTTGCCCCTGTAGCAAGATCGGAGGCAATCTAGATTCTATGTGCTTTTGCATCATTCATGGGATTCACATTATTCCAAATGGATGTCAAGAGTTCATTTCTCAATGGAGTTATCTAGGAAGATGTCTATGTAAAGCAGCCACCTAGATTTGAAGATTCAAACCATCTGAATCATGTCTATAAATTGAAGAAAGCTCTCTATGGATTGAAGTAGGCTTCAAGAGCCTGGTGTGAGAGACTCACAACATTTCTCATATCCAAGGGATATATTCAGGGCAAAGCAGACACAGCTTTTTTATCAAGAAAAATAAGAATGATATTATTCTAGTCCAAATTTATATGGATGCTATCATATTTAGAGCAACTGATGAAAACATGTGTGAAGAATTCAGCTCTCAAATGCAGAAGGAATTCAAGATATCCATGATGGGAGAACTCAATTTCTTCCTTGGTTTACAAATCAAGCAAAGTCCGGATGGGATTTTCATTAACCAGTCAAAGTATACCAAGGAGATCTTGAAGAAGTTTGAAATGGACAAGAGCAAGCTAATGTCTACTCCAATGGGATAAGATACAGTCCTATCCAAGGATTGTGAAGGAGAGAATGTTAATCAAAAGCTTTATAGAAGGATGATTGGTTCACTTCTATACTTGACAGCAAGTAGGCCAGACATACATTATGCAATCAATTACTATGCAAGGTACCAAGCCAATCCTAAGGATTCTCATCTCGAGACAATTTAGAGGATTCTTAGATATGTCTTAGGAACCACTGAAGTTGGATTGTGGTATCCTAATAATGGACATTTCACACTCTAAGGCTTCACTAATGCAGATTATGGCAGAGACAGTCTTGAAAGGAAGAGTACATCTGGAGGTTGCAATTTCATTTGAGATTTCCTAGTATCATGGTAAGCAAGAAGCAAACTTCAGTTGCTTTATCTACTATAGGAGTAGAATATATAGCAGCTGGAAGTTGTATGGCTTAACTACTTTGGATCAAGCAACAACTAGGAGATTATGGACTTTAATCCTTATGTATGGATGTTATGTATGACAATAAGAGTGTCATTGATGTGTCAAAAAATCCAGTACTCCATAGCAGGATAAAGCATGTCAACATAAGGCTTCATTTCATCCGGGATCATGTAATGAAGAAGGATGTTGCATTAGTGTACATCCCAACCAATGAGCAAAGTGCAGATATCTTTACCAAACTATTGTTTAAAGATCAATTTAATAAGCTAAGTGAGCTTACTGGAATGTCAAATCTGATTTGAGGAAAGTCCGGAAGAAATTCTGCAGCAAATTTGATCTTTCACAAGACAAGGAATCCAGAAGAAAAGAAAAATAGAAGTTAAAACTATTCCGGAGCAAATATTGCCACATCAGCAAACAAGACAGGGCACATGGTAGTAAAGATGCTTAAAAGTAACTGTTCCCTTTTTGAATTTCAAATGTTTATTATGTGTTACATGCACGGTAAATTCAACAGTTGGTTTTCAAAATAAATCATTCCCATTCTCCAGCTAAACTGAATTTACCTCTCTCCTAATCTCGATTGCCATGTCATCAATCTAGCCAAAATTAACAGCATCTGGATTACCATTATGCCCTCACTTTGAAAATCTTATATAAACCCCCCAAAGATGTTTGTCTCCTTCACGCGAGCAACAATCATGTACTGTTACTCTATAAAAATCCTATCTCAAACCCTAATTTTCTTTAATTACTGAAATGGCCGCTATCATGACCAGTGAAGGACCTGAAATGCTCCCAACTCAAAATAGCTTTACAGAGTTCGATCTGAAAGATGAAGATTTCAAACCCATAAAAATCAAAACCAATGATTTTAGTGTCCTCACGGACTTCTTGGGTGATAATTTCTTATTCAAAACGGACCCATATTCCAAATTGATAGAAGATCACCACCTGAATGACTTCCTCAAGATCAAATATCCAACCTACCCGGATCTGGTATAAGAATTCTATGAAAATCTCAGAGTCCACTCCTTCTTTGACGCTCTAAGAACCAATGTTTAGTTAAAAGTCATAACTATTACACCGGAATTCTTTGAGAAATAACTCAATATGAAAAATGACAGCATTCAACTGAGAAGTGATGGGGATGAACAGTATGTCAAGTATGACCTAAAGATGTGGCTGCATCTAAACCTACTTTGAAGATAAATTCTCCACCTGCTTTCAAGAAGTACCAAGATTCCTCCAACATGTTCTTGCAAAACTGGTTTTAATCAAGAAGGGATCCCTCAACACAATGTCAGCCTTTCAACACTGTGTACTATAACATTTAGTGGAGAACAAGGTAGTCAATATGCTAGTACTGATTATCCACTACCTCAAGCAAAATAAGAATTCTAATGGTGCCGGGAGCACAGGATCTTACTTGCCAATAAAGTGGCCTTGATCGAATTCTAGTCTAAAATTGGAAAGGAAATTCTAGAAAAGAATTTCAAAAAATTGAGTTTCGGGGAAACTTAGAACTAGGAAAAAGCCAAGAAGCTTTAAGATGACAAGAAGAACAGGCTAGAAAGGCTGTAGATCTAGTAGAAGCTCTGATTCCTAAGAAAGCAAGAACCACCAAACCAAAGGCACAGAAGGAACTTGCCTTGGTTCCAGCTGGGGAAGGTAATAAGGATACTATGTCTTTAACCCAATTGATGGCCAACTCTCCAGCCAAAAAGCCAAGCGGAAGGCTAATTAAAGCCGCGGATAAAGTGAAGAAACTGTTCTGTGACCTAGAAGCAAGAGAATCTATTGTAGTGGCTTCTACTACATTTAGAGAGGGGTATAAGAAGGGGCAGAAAAGAAATGTAACAGATATACTAACAGAGGGCATGGGTCTGATGAGGAACAAATAGAGGATAAAGCTCCTATACCGAGGAAGCAATTCACCCAGAAGGGATGTACCTTTGATGAGACCATGAAGGCCCATAAAGCTCAGAAGAAGGCAGCCAAAAGGCCTGCGAGCATTATAATTGATGAAGAGGCTGGTAAGAAAGTGGTGCTGGAAGAATTGGCTAAGGCCAAAGTTACTAAGGGCAAGCATGTACCAGGATCCACTGAAGAGGTAAATCCAGATGATCCTTAATATAAAGTAATCACAGAAGCAATGAGGGATAATGACTGGATAAAAAAAAGCTCACAATAGAAGGACCCGGTAGTTCTTCCATCACTCAACCCATCCGTATAGATCCGGTAGATAAGGCAGAAATCGATCGAGATCCGGAAGCTGATGACTTTCCCTTTTTACCCAGATCCAAACCCCTTCCAGATAATTTGCTAAACGTAGAGACTGAAATCCAGACTGAGGTATGTGCCGTAAAGGCACAAGAAGAGGGCATTGAGGATACTACTAATGTACTTGGAGGAGAAACTAAAAGTCTTGAAAAGGCATTTGTAGGGGTGACAGAGGACATTTCCTGTCATTCGGGGGGTTAAAGTGGAAATAAATGAAGAAGAAAGAGAAGATGCAGCTGTACAGAATCAAACGCCAATTTATGAGGTAATTTTTGACACTATCTTATTCAATATAAATGATAATTCCTCTACTACTGCTACTGAAACAACGAAGGACAACTTGGATGAACAATCTCAAAGTGCATCTAAGAAAAATCAGTCAAATTCGGAAAACACCATTTCGGAGGAGGGACTTGGTCTGGGTTCCCAAGAGCACGCTCCTAGAGTAGACTCAAGGAGTGAGGCCAGTCCGGAGGATCGGTTGGAAGAAGAGAAGGAAGAAGAAGAAGAATCTATTGAGGCAGAAACATCCAGATCTAATGAGACCAGAAGCAGCTCTAAAACCAAAACTCCTCTAGCAAGCCCAATCAGAATACCTGGTACAACTGAAAATCTAAAATGAGCTAAAAAGATATCCACAGCACTCAAGATTCTACAAGAGGCTACTCATGAAGAACAAGAGGAAAGCTTCATCAAACAAAGCCTCCGAAATATCTGCAAACACTTAAAAGTTATGGAAAAGGTACTTCTTGAAGAATTTCAGACTCTAGATTTAAAGAAGGAACTTGAGGTGATAAAGGGGGATGTCAAGAAGGTAGCAGAGAAAGTGGAGGACTTTCCCACTGCTGATTTGGTAGCAGAAGTATCCCTAACAAAGGTACCTCTAGTCCTCAATGAACTGAAAGCAAATGTTGCAGCAGCAAGCTGATCCATAGACCAAGCCAACACATTGGCTACAAATACTTGCGCAACAATAATGGACAAAATCACCCCCTCCTCTTCAGAGTTATCCTTTGATCTGAAAGAATATCTGGATACCAAGTTTGAAAACTTATCAAAATTCATTGCTAAAAAAGAAGAGAAATCCCCTCTTCCAAGCCTAAATGAAAAGTAGCAAACAATTTTGAATAAACTAACCAAGTTCATGGAAGATGACTTGCCAAAGTTGTTTTTCCAGCAAATAGCTGCCACTGAAGAAGAACTTGCTGGGCAATTCAATGGCCAAAAAGCTATCATTGAAAGAATAAAGGGTGATATTCACACGGATATAATGACAGTTAACTCTAACACTAATAATTTTTGCAAGGATCCATGGGGAGAAATTGAAAAGCTGTAGTCCGGACTATCAAGCTTATCCATCTTCGGATCCTCCCCCTCTCCATCAGTTCCGAAAAGCCAACTCATTTCCATCTTCCAAGACCCGGTCCAGTATATTGGGGATACAAGATTCTTCAGAAACAAGGGCATAACTACTCTTCTCAAAGCCTTATTTCCCTATTTTGATGAGAAAGATAGAGATTATGTTCTCCAGATGCATCCCTACATCACTGAATCCTACAAAAAGCTCCGGAATCTCTTCCGCCCACTACATTTATCTCTAGCCACTATAGACTAAATCTAAGAACAGAGAAAGCATGGCAACTTGACTACTCAATCTATTCAATAGCTTGGCAGTGGAAATGGGATGGTAGGATATACATGGTGATTGATTCCCCTGCTAAAAACAAAAAGGGGGAGAAAGGCAAGGGAAAAGAAAAGGAAGGAGTAGCATCTAAAGCATCCGGTAGGAATTAGACTAGCGTTAATAGTCAATGTAAAATTTTGTAACAGCTAGATTCACTTATATATTTCTATATTTATAATCCTGCACTTCATTGATGTTAACTATTTGTTAACAGCAGAAGTATATAGTGAATATCTAATTCGTTAAAAAATTTTGCTTCTAAAGTACAATCTGTAATTGTACTATAAAAACATTAAAAGCTAGAATTAAAAAATATTGGGGGAGTTAGGATGCTAGAATTATGGGGGAGTAAAATTGTAAATGACTAAGTATCAAGAATCATACTTAGTTCATATAACTCCTTTTCATATGCTTAGTTTTTGTTTCCATCTAATGGGGGAGATTGTTGGAAAACAATGATTCGGAATCTCATAAAACTAAAAATTTGGATCAGGTTTGAAAGAAACAAAAACTCAACAAAATATACTTATGTAATCTCCTAAATCCAAATGGAAGCATCCAGATAAAATCCAGTAGTAAGGGAATCCATTGGAGACTACAAGTACCTAAGAATATACTAAGAGCATCCGGTTAAAGTTTGGAAAGGAAACAAACTTTGAATTGTTCAAGATAAGCATCCAAAAGAACTGATTGCTAAGCATCCGAATAAAGTCAGATCCGGTGATATTGAGTCTGAAGACATCCAAAAAACTTAGATATCAAGACAATGGGAAAAGTTTCAATTATAACTTTTTTTCCTCCATCTTTTGGTCTATGAAGCCAAAGATCCTTTCCCCATGAGCAAGACAAAAGACACAACCCGCACTTTTCAGAGAAAGGACAAAAGGAATTACACCTGATAGAAAAAGGAAACAACCTTTTTCATCTCGACCAATAAGGAGGCGCGTGGAGCTCACACTAAAAAGCTACTGGTATAAAAGTTGGTGTGATACTAAAAAACAAGGAAAATGATCACATACATCTTTTCAGCCTTAATCCCAAGGATTCAAATGGGTCAAATTACTATCTAACGGATTGATCAATGGCTCTAGAAGTGCCACATCTTATCTAATCAACGGTGAAGGTTCAATTACAGCTCAGCAACCCACAACAGCTACATTTATGATCAAAGCCTATAAAAGGGAACCTTCACAAGTTGAGAAATTGCTAGTTGGTTTCACAAAAGCATATAACAAGAAAATTTACAAGAAAGGAATCAGATTCACAAATCCCTCTAAGAACAAAATCATTGAAAATCAGTTTGTAAGGATTCCTAAGTGTGTTATAAACTTAAGGAAGTCTAAAACCAAAACCTTTGATAGAAACCAAAGTGTAAAATATCTCTTACTTAGGTGAGTAGTGAGATTGGAATATAGCTTGAAGTAGGTGCTTTGAGTGGGATCTCCATGTAGGACTCAACTTAGATTCAGGGTAAAAGTCTAAGTGGTATATCCTGCTAAAGACGAAAGGACTCAGCTAGAGGTTGGTGCCTTTAGTGATATATCCTACATCCGGAAGGTGGTACCATCCGGAGACAAACTGTAAGGCTTGATTTCTGCTAGTTGGAAAGAAATTGCACTATTGGAAAAGCTCAAAGGAAGGAACCTTTGGAGACTGGACGTAGGTGGGGCCATACTAGTATAAATCATCGTACTTGATTTTCTCTAACTCTTTATTTATATTTGCATCCCATTTCACATCTGCATCATCCGGAAGCCATCAAACACGCTACACAAGACTTTTTAAAAGTCTGTTAATTCTGTGAAAAAGGGTCATTCACCCCCCCCCCCCCTCTGACCTTATATAGACCCTCATAGGGACTAACATTTTATGGTTTTGATTCTTCACACCTGGTATAATGTGTTGGAAAACTAGTGTTTAAAGTTACTTTCAAAAGAACCAATATCCCACATGGATTTTTTACAAGTGAATTTTTGACTTTATATTGAGATGTTCCATATGGGCTTGCTAAGTTGTGAGAGGGAATAGGTGGGCTCTCGCGCACATGAGAGAAATGTCTCAAAGCCATTTCTAGTCTAAATTGGTGGATCCCCCCCGTGCGGGGCGATGAGCACTATGCTTGGAACTATTTTATTATTTTTATTGAGAAAATAATATGAGTCAAAAAAAATTTTTTGAATTTATTTCCTTACCCATAATTGTTGTTTTAAGAGAGTTAAACAGCCAACAGTCATTTGCATTTATAATTATAACAGCTCTTTTGGTTCGGTTAAATGCTAATAGCTATATTTCCATTAATATTCTGTAACTTCTTTCGGTTGTGCTTTTAAATGGCTTCAATCTTTGGTTTTCAAACATCTCTTTTCTTAGCCTATATAAAGGCTACTTGTGTTTCCTATCAGAGATACCAAATCCTCTTTTCTTTTTTGGATATATATATGCATTTCTGATTCCTGTCTCTAAGTTCAAATCGAGCTTGATAGAGTTGTTTAATCCTGGAAGGAACTATGAAGTATCCTTTAAGGACAACGTCTCCTACGTGACTGAACTCATTCTAACAATCACTTTTTAAAGTTTGGTTCATTTTAGATTCTAATTGCTGCTCAGAAAAGTATTGCCTTTGATTCAGTTTATCGAGCTACTACAACAGTCTCAAAAAAAATGTTGCCTTATCAGTGCATCCGGATCTTCATCCAGAATTACTTCCGGATCCTGTTTGCTTCCGATCGCAGTTCCCTTCCGGATCTAGTTTGCTTCCGGATCTGTCTACCTTTCGGATCTATCTTACTTCCAGATTTGTCTAGCTTCCGGATATGTCTTGCTTCCGGATCATTTTGAAGAAATATTTACCGACATAATACTGGTTTTCACACCTTGTATAATGCTGGTACCATCTGTTACATATCTTTAAAAATAAAAATTCGAAAAAAGTATATCATCATGGATCTACTTTCAAAGATAAAACCGAGACGAACAAAAAATTGTAAAGCGGCATATCGAAAAAATCAACGATTTTCGAGATAAATGCAAAACAAAGTAAAAATATATATAAAAATGAAAGAATCGCATATATAGGGGATAAATGTAAATATAGAAAAGGGAAAGTTTAAAAGCTTAACAAACAGATAGTTATAAAAGTAGAGGGTCAAGAAGTAAATATTTTATCCTAACTCTACATTTAGTATAATTTCCTTATAATTTTTGTCACGGTTGGCTTTAGACATTTGCTCTATAAAGTTTTATTCTTTTGTCGATATACAAATCAAGTCACGCATACTTCTACGGTTCTCTACCAGGATTCTTCAATCTTCTTTTTCTGCAAGATCCTTCGTTTAAACCAACCCCACCTAACGTGATCAAACTTCCTATGAATAGATTGGATAGGGTCATACATCTACTAGGAGAAAACACTACTCCCTCCATATATTTTACTCGTCTTCCTACAAGTTTCGCGCTTCTTAATAAACTCATTTATTAAAGTTATGAAAATACTAGTTTACCCTTGTATCTCAAATTAATGCCTTAATTTTCAACCCAAGTGCAATTAACACTAAGGACATAGTTCGAAGAATAATGAAAAAAGTACCCAGAGAATTACAAACGACGAGTATTTTGGTAATCCAATTTTAGGCTAGAAAACCTATTTTAAAAAGATGGAGGGAGTATTTCACAAAGAATTACTAACACTTATAAAATAGACAAGTATCATTCTTGATATTATAGGAATCAATTGGGTACTTAAGAGTGAACTATGTCCAGAAACTTTGGCATTCACGCTATAGGCTTGGACAGACTTGGAAGCTTGTAGCAAGATCCTCCTTTCCGGAAAATTTTAAGGATTCCTTATGGTCTAGGAATGAATTAACAACTAAATGAAAACCAACAATTAAACATCCCATAGCTTATAACCATTGAAATAACAAAAGCACAAGCTTCTAACGTTCTTTCCCTTCCAATTTCTCGGTCAATATTTACCTTGACAGTAGCGAGTCCAGCCAGCTCACATCACATCTTTTCTCAGGGCTCACATCCTCCATTTGAACAATATTAAGTATATCTCGATTATTCTCGGGGTCGACAGTTTTTAACGCCGAAGCAAGTACATACACAAGACCCAGACAATTCTTAGTCCTGAGTGTATCCATAAATGCCTCATCAAATATCCTCGCATATTTCCACATTCCCCTTTTGTGCTCGCCATCTTCATTCTCCATTAGCTTCCTAACCCTAGTCAACCTATCTACCTGACGGGAGAATTCCCGTGTTTTAATCTTTGACAATAGCAATCTAGGGTGAGTTAGCTGAATTTCATACAGGAATCTCCTCAGCCCTATTGCGTTCTTCGTCTCCCCTTTGAGGTATAAGATTCTGTAAAGTGTTGACTTGCGGATAGGGTTATTCGAGAAGTTGAAAGTCAGGGTCTTTAAGGCTTCTAGTGTTGGGTTCGTTAGTGACATGGGGAATCAAGTTGCATAGAAATTTTGGTACCCTGAATAGATTTGGTTAAAACCGTGAATGTAGTTTGCTTCGGGCTTTGAAAACAGCCGGAGGGTCGATGCGGCTATGAAAGCATAAGCTTTTGCTTCCTCAGACTCGGTTATTAATACAGATAGGGGAGTGATAGCCACCGAGATCTTGGTATTCCATAATTTTCTGACAATTCTTGCAAGTGAATGTCGTTTTTCGTTAGAATATTTCTACCATGTGGAAGAACATTGCTGTTCTTTTTCTTGGGGTCTCTCAAGTTAAATGCCATTTGGAAAATGGCTCCTACGCCTTTTGGTGAAAACCCGGAGGCCAACATTGGGAGCTATTCTCTACCTAATGCAACTATCTCTTTTTCGGTCATAACTTGTAAAATCACAGACTTTTCTGAGAGGAGTTGGTCATCAAGAAAGTCAGTTGTTACTGCCGTCATATTTTCAATAATGTCCAGTAAGTTTATACATTCGGTATGTATTTTCTTCACAACTATAGGTCTGCTCAAATACTTTTCAAGCCTTTCCTGTAAAGGATCTCTAGGAACAGGGTTAACATCTAACCCTAACCCCCTTTGCGGGGTTTCATCTTGACGTTTCTTCTAAACTTGTAAAGCTTCTATGCGGGCACGAATCTCTTCTAAATCCATAGCTCCTAGTATACTAGTAAACTATTGAACAAGAAGATAAGGGAGAATCAGCCCCACTATCGACCAATTCAACCCACATATAGACAATTGAATGAAATTGATATTCATTTGCAGAGATTTTTCAATTAGATAAACGAGGTGAAATCAATCAAAATTCATAATACAAATATAACATCAAGTATTCAGCCCTGAAGGCTCAGGAAACGGCCAAAACTAGAGAGGGTAAGAAAAATACATATCAAAGGAAAACAAATAAAAAATAGAGGGAAAATGGAAGTATTGTTTACCTAAACAAACACCACGGTTAAGAACTGACTAGGCGAACGGCGGTTATGATGCAGATGACTGTAATGTTAGTTGAAATGGTGGGTAATTGCAGAAGTGAGATATTCACCGGCAATAGCAGAAGCACTGAAGCAGTGACAGAGATGATTATGAAGGATTTAGGTTTAGATACATACAAATTATGTTATTAGGATTTGGCAAAATATTTTGTTTGATTTGTTAGTATATATTAGATATATTTTAAATATAAATTCTTCTATTTCATAGAAAAAAATTATTTAAGGTACACACTTTAATAAAATATTTATTTAAGTATAATTTATAATAAAAAAAATTCGACAATTATCACTTTAAAATTTATTGTCATATTTTGTTAATTAGTATCTAAATACATCAGTGAGTACATTAATAATCAATATTGATAAATAAAAAAATAATAAAACAATTTAAAGTGAAGATTCTTTAACAGAAAGATGCTGGTTTATTGCATACGATCGTAGCCGCTTAGAGTTAAAGATGGACAAATATTATGCTCGGTCATTCAACATTTCAAAGATAGGGGAGAGCAAGAAATCTAAAGAACTGAACTAAACCTAAGAATCGAATCGAACCAAACTTAATTAGATTGGACATAACTTATTGTGCTCGGTACTTGGTTCGAATATTTTCCTTATTTGGTATTCGGTTCAGTTCTTGGTTCTGTGGAAAAAAATCAAACAAACTGAGAACCAAACCTAATTAGGATAATATATAAATATATGTAAAAAATGTAGGGAATTTCATACTAGAAGGCTAACTAATAGTGAACATTAGAATTTTTTATTTATGTTTTTTCAAGTATTAATATTATAAGTATTATATGAAAAAAATTCCATATTAAATTCAACAAATGGTGAACATCGGAATGTCATTATTAATTTTGATTGATTTTTATTATTTGGTATTTTATAAGATACAAATAAACTCATTAATTGAATCTTGATTGAATTAGTTTTTTTTACTCTATTTTACTATCAATATATCAATTTTGAGTTTAGCAAGTTATCAAATTTCATAATAAGTAATTCAAATAATAATTATGTCTTTAACATGAAAAGGAAATTTGGTTCCATACTAAACCGAATCGAACCAAACCTAAATATTTAAGTTCGATCCGGACCGAATCGAATTTAATTATGTTCGGTATTAGGTTCCTAATTTTCTTGTTATTCGGTTTTCGATTTATTTGGTTCGGTTCGGTTCTTGGGCTTAACCGACCAATGCTCTCCCTATCAAAAAGTCAGGTGGCATAACCAGCAGATACAGAACTTGATTAACATATATATTAACAAAACCAACTCGAAAACTAGCATTATAAAACTATTTTTTAAAGAAAAAGATTCTGTAAAGTAACTTAAAAGTAATGTTAATCAATTGGGTGTATTCTAATTAGTACATCACTTAATGTAGAGGTGGGAGGTCCTAGGTTCAATATCTAACCTCTACAAAAATTCAACTTAAAAGTAATGTAAGAGAGATATAGGATGGGAGGATGTGAGAGAAATTTTTTTTTGAGGAAAATGCATACTGAATCCTAGCCTTTCAAAATAGAATGGAGAATTTCGATTTGCTCAAATGTTTTCTAAAGAGAATCATCATCAATTTTTTAAGGCCCGACCATCTATCTAAAAAGTTAGAAGATAATAAGGAAATTGTCTAATACAAATTAATTTTTGAAAATATTTTCAAGGATAAACTTTAAAAAGTATCTTGTGGTTTCACTCATTTGCAAAATGGGGTCTGAGAATTGTTTTTATAAAATGGGTACTTTGTTTCAAAAAATTGGTAAAAAAGGATTCTCAATAAGAAAGTATGTCACGATAATTAGTAATATTGTTCGTTTTTATCCATTTGTGGACCGGTTAATAAAAATACAATATACATTAGTGATAATTTTTGAATTTTTTTTAATACTACAAATATTTATTTTAAATAAATTATGATGTTGAATTTCAAAAAATCATAAAAAATGGAAAACATCTCCGAAACTTACTCGAATTGTGACGTATATTTTTTTAAAATAATTAGATAAAATTATGAGAATGTTGAATTTATTAAAATATGTTATGTAACATCACTATTTAAAAAAAAAAAATTTTATCCCCTATTTACTAATTTTTTTGAAACCACAAACCTCAATCTGCAAGTTTTTTTTTCTCATACCCCATTTTGTAAATGAGTGAAACCACTGTATATTTTTTTTAAGTTTGTCATATTTTCAAATATACAACTACATTTTCTAAAACTTTCATTTACAATAATACGGTTTGGCAATTCAGACCTCTCCTCCTTCCTCTTTCTCAAATTCTCTTTCTATTTCGAGATTGTTTTACCTGGATTATATCGATTTTATTAAATGCTAACTCTTTGCTTTGGAACCCAAACTACATAATTACGTTGGTGGTAAAATTGAACTACACCAAAAGGATTCAAAATGAAGCTTGCCTAGATATATATATATATTTTTTAGAAGAATTAAACATTTAAATGTCATTATTGCAAATCCAATTTTAGAAAGTCATGTACGTATGTACTCTCATTTCTAACAATATAACAGACCTTAGTTGTTGGGCCTGATAACCTTTTCAATCTTCTTGAACTCAGCTTGGATGCAACTCAATGTGAATACGATCATTTTCACTTGATATAATTCTCATTAAAAAGATATATAAGCATACATGCGACACTTTTTTGTCATTGGTTTTAACATGATCTTGCATCGAGATAACTTCATTTTAACTAAGCATAACGTAAATTTTGTTGGATTTACAAAAATGCAATTTATTATATAATGTCTATTAGATGTTTATACGATGCTTTATGTAGACGTCTAATTGATGTCGATGTAAAATTTGGTAAAGAAGATGAATAAAACAGATTGATTTCTTATTGAATCAAGTTGTAAAATACAGTACATTTGCTAGTATTTATAGCTGATGAAAGCGAGATTACAATGAGAATGAATGTTGTTAATTAGCTCTAAAGTCTGTTATAACTAACTGCCATGTCATCTTTCCAAGTCATCGATCTGTGCCTTCTGCCATGTCATCAATCCATGTTGCAGCTGGGATTCTTTCAAACAATGTTGTTGTGTTCTTCAGCCCCCCCTCACAAGTAACCTCAGGTGACTTGGGAATATAGTGATGAAAACCTATTTTCTTCAAGGCAGGTGCCATTTGGGCAGCTATTAGAGTTTTTGCAAAGAGGTCTGCGATTTGGTTGGAGGAACTGACAGCAGTGACATTCGGAAATCCAGTTTCTACATTGTTCCTCAATATATAGCGGTCGATCTCCAAGTGTTTAGTTCATTCATGGAATATATGGTTTTTAGCTATGGCTAAAGCTGCCTGATTGTCATAGTGCAGTGAAATAGACAAAGAAGCAGGATTTTTAGGTCTGTTAAAAGATAACTAATCCACTTGAGCTCACAAGTGGTTTGACTCGTGCTCCTATATTCTGCTTTAGCTGTGGATCGACTTATTGTTCCCTACTTTTTAGTTATCCAAGATATGAGAGAGGAACCCAGGAAAATGCAGTATCCTGTGAGAGACTTCCTTGTGATTTTGCATTTTGCCCAATTAGCATCGCAGTAGCCAGTCAAGGAAAGATTAGAGTTTGCTGAGTAAAAAATACCACATTGTACGGTACCTTTAATGAATCTCAGCAAGTTAATAGTAGCTTGTAGGTGGTGTGTACATGGAGCATGCATATGCTGGCTTAGTTGTTGCATGGCATGTGCTAAATCAGACCTAGTGAAGCCAAGATATAACACTCTTCCTATGATTCTCCTGAATTATTCTAGATTTGCCAGTACTGTACCTTCTATATATCAATCCTATGGGTGAAAGGACTTGATGTTGCCTTACTGTCAATACATCCATAATCCAATAATATGTTATTGGCATATTTGGATTGGGAGAGAAATATGCCATTATCAGTCCTAAGCAATTCAATGCCCAAAAAAATAGGAAGCCTGGCCTAGATCCTTAATGTTGAACATGGAATGTAGGAAAGATTTTACCTTTGCAATCTCTGATGAGTTGGAGCTAGTCACTAAGATGTCGTCAACATATATGATTAAAGCCAAAGAGGAGTTGGTTGAAACCTTGGTGAACATGCAGTGATCGTTTTGTGATTTTTCAAAGTCATATGAAGTAAGCTTTGATGATAACTCTTTATTCCATTGTCTCCCTGCCTGTTTAAGGCCATAGAGGGATTTGACTAATTTGCACACTTGCCATTCCTTTACTTTATCATAGCCTAAAGGAGGGAGCAAGTAAATTTCTTCATCCAAGTTACCATGAAGGTAACCATTGTTCACATCAATTTGATGTAATTCCCATTTCTTAGCAGCAGCAATAGCAATGATCAATCTAAATGTGACTGTTCTTGCCACTAGTGAAAAACTCTCATTAAAATTAATACCAAACTGTTGGTTATACCCCTTTGCAACCAGTCTAGCTTTGAATTTTTCAACTTCCCCAATTGGTGTTTATTTGAACCTGTAAACCCATTTAGATGCAATGGCCTATTTTCCAAGGGGCAATGTGGTCAATTGCTAAGTGTTGTTCTTCTCTAAGGCTGAAATTTCAACATCCATGGTTGCAATCCATTTAGAGTCCTTGCTAGCCTCTTTGTAATCTTTTGGTTCCCTTACAGTAGAGATTTTTCCCAAAAGGGCTGAATGAGATGGAGTTAAGTTGACATTGGTAATATAGTCCGTCAACCAAGCAGGTTTGTTTATCTCTCTAGTGGACCTTATACAGGTCTGTTTTGGCGATGAATCAAGATCTTGCGACTCTTCTGTCATAATGGTTGGATCCAGAAATTGTACAGGCTCTGTGCCTGTGAGGGGGAAAATGTGCTCCTAGAATTTGACATCCCTGGAGATGATAATTTTTCCAAATGATAGATCCAGTAATTTCTAGGCCTTTTGCCCTGTGGAGAAACCAACAAAAACAGTTGCATGTGCTCTAGCTTCCAATTTATCTTTGTATGGTTTGTTGTTTGTATAAAAACACTAACAACCAAAGACCCTGAACTTGAGTAATCTGGTTTTCCTCCATATAGAATTTCATGTGGTGAATTCCACTTAAGCAATCTACTTGGCAAAACATTAATAATACTGGTGGCCATTAAACAACTTCACCCCAGTATTTGTTTGACATTTCAACCTGAAACAAGAGTCCCCTTGTCACCTCCAACAAATGCTTGTATTTTCTCTCCACAATGCCATTTTGTTGTGGAGTGTGAATGCAGGTTCTATACTGCACTATTCCTAAAGATAGGAAAAGTTTCAAGCACTCATTGTTTGTGAACCCACTCCCATCATCACTCCTTTCCACTTGAACTGTGGTTTGGAATTGCACTTCCATAATTTTAAGGAATGTCTTTATTGTTGACACTGTTTGAGCTTTACTTTGTAAAAGAATCACCCAAGTGGCTCTAGAAAAATCATCAACAATGGTTAAGAAGTATCTTGCACCAATTAATGAGTGTAAAACATTAGGATCCCATAAATCAATATGGATCATCTGTAATATTTTCGTAGTTTTTATTAAACTTTTGTAAAAAGTTGTTCTACATTGTTTTGCTAAATGACATGTTTTACAGTCATCATTATTGCAACTGAAGTAGGAATGTGAGAAAGAGCTTTATTAGCTGCGTGGCCTAATCTTTGATGCCAGACACTGCCTTTATTCATATGGTCTTTGCCAGATAAACCTGTGGAAAATTTCTACGGAAAAAAACCGTCAAAAGAGGTTTCACTCAACTTGTATAACCCTTCACTCTTCCATGCCACAACCATGACCCTTTATGTTGCTAGTGTTGGATATGATGTATGCCTTTAAGGTAATTAGGGCGATATATCTTAATTATGTAATAGTACAAATATTTTATTTAATTAATAAAGGCATTTAAATCTTTTATTTATATCGATGTGTTAGTAAATATAATATAGCTGGTTAAAATATATTCATTGATGTATGTATGCAAAAGTCCTTGACGTATCATAGCATGAAGTCAGAGAAATTATAGTTGGACTATATTTAGTGAGACCTACTTCATGTGCAATTATGATTATGTCTAAACTATCCCTAGTCATAGTTTCATCAAGAAAGGATATTGATGTAATTACCTATAAAACAAGGTTGGTTGCAAAAGGTTATAGTCAACGTGAAGGTATTGACTATGTTAAAATTTTCTCACTGGTAGCCATGCTTAAATCCATAAGGATACTCCTTGCCATTGCTGCTCATTATGTTTATGAGATCTGGCAGATGTTAAAATAGCATTCCTGAATGGAGATTTAGACTGGGATGTGTATATGACACAACCTGAGGGTTTTATATCTCAGAATGGCTCAAAGGTACGCAAGCTACAAAGTTCCATTTATTAACTTAAGCAGGCATCTAGGAATTGGAATATAAGGTTTGATCAGACAATCCAAACTAGATTTCTGTCCAAACATTAATGAGCCTTATGTTTACAAGAAGGTTAGTGGGAGTGCAGTCATTTTCTTAGTATTTTATTTCGATGATATTCTACTAATACGAAATGTTATTTCTCTTCTTCAAAGTGTTAAGGTATGGTTGTCAAGAAAATTCTCCATGAAAGACCATGGTGAAGCAGCATTTATACTAGGTATAAAGATCTATAGGGATAGATCCAAGAGGCTGTTAGGTCTTTCTCAAAGTACATATATAGACAAGGTATTGAATAGGTTCAACCTTGAGCATTCAAAGAAAAGTTGTCTCCCGATGACAAAGGGAATTAACCTATCTAAGGCTGAGTGTCCGATGACAGCTTAGGAGAGAATGTGCATGAAGGATATACCCTATGCATCTGTGATAGGATCCATCATGTATGCTTTGATGTGTACTAGGCCAGATGTCTTTCAGGCTTTGAGCTTTACGAGCATATATTAGTCAGATCCAGGTGAAAAGCGCTGGATGGTTGTCAAGGTAATTCTTAAGTACTTAAGAATTACCTTGACAACTTAAGAAGGACTAAGGATGAGTTCTTGATTTTTTAAGAAAGTGACCTCACAATTAGAGGTTACACTAATCCTAGCTTTTAATCCGACAAGGATGACTTCAAGTCTCGGTTGGGTTTTGTGTATGTGTTAAATAGAAGGGCAGTATGCTGGAAGAGTTCCAAGCAAGAAACTACTGCTGATTCAACCACAAAATCTGAATACATTCCTGCATGCAAAGCAGCAAAAGAAGCTGTCTGGTTAAAGGGATTTATTGGTGATCCCGGTGTGGTGCCTGAGTTAGTTGATCCAATTACTTTGTATTGTGATAACAATGGTGCTATAGCTCAGGCAAAGGAACCACAGTCTCATCAGAAAAATAGACATGTATGTAGAAAGTATCATATAATTTGGGAGATTATTGATGCTAAGATAATAAGACTAGAATACGTACCCACTGATCAAAACCGCGCGGATGGTCTGACGAAGCCATTGACTTAAGTCAAACATGACCAGCATGTTAAAGCATATGGATTAAGACATATGGCTAATTGGCTTTAGTGCAGGTGGGTGTTTGTTAAATATGATCTATGCCCTTAAGGCAATTAGGGCGATATATATTAATTGTATAATAGTACGAATATTTTGTTTAATTAATAAAGGCATTTGAATCTTTTGTTTATATCGATGTGTTTATAAATATATTATAGCTGGTTAAAATATATTCATTGATGTATGTATGCAAAAGTCCTTGACGTATCATAGCATGAAGTCGGAGAAATTATAGCTAGACTATATTTATTGAGACCTACTTCATGTGCAATTATGATTATGTCCAAACTATCCCTAGTCATAGTTTCATCAAGAAAGGACATTGATTAAGCAGAAGGACTAGCATGTGGTCAACTTTCTATGAAAGGGTCCAAGCAGTCAGTCTCCTTAAGGACTGAAGATGGTGCCTTAAGTTTGACACATGGATATATCTGGGAGATATATTGGAGACCGCAGTAAGATAAACACTTGGTATATATATCAATGTGTTAGTGTTTATCTTCATGAAGTAAGCTTTGCGGATATCCTCAAACTTGAGATACTGGTTACCTTGTGTGGTACTATTGCTATAGTTTGGGTCATTTCTATACACTCAATAATTTAGGGTGTCACGGGAGATTACAGGTATAGTAATGACAACACGTTGGTAAGTTGTGAAGTCGGAAAGAATACATTGCTCTGGATATATTAAGGAGTTGTACCTGGCCACTTGGTGAAGTGATGATTGCTATAATCCTCTGATTATAGTATGTGTTTTATAGAGATAGTTTCTAGTCAAACACACTATGGTAAAAGGCAATATACTTCGGTAACAAGTTAATAACTAGGATAGCTTGGAGCAACCTTGCTATTAGTTGGTTAACACTTTAACCAAACCCCGTAAACTAGATGGTACTAATATTAAAGAATGGAAGGAGTTCATCGCACTGGATAACTATTGCATTAACCAGGATTAAGTCATAAGCACAAATGACGTTCCAAGTAATGGGGGATTGTAGACCCTTGCTAGAGGCGTACAACAGTCGTTTAAGGTGATCGAGTTCTATTCACGGTCTACAAACTCAAGCCAATGGTTCCATTAGAATAAGGGTTGGTTAAGCCTTAACAACTCAATACTTCGGGATCCTATAAGGTCACACACATTGGACCTTCATTGGACTAAGTAAAGAACTAATAGATTTATTCTATTACGAGAACATAACATAATAATTGGATTATTATTTAAATGGTTAAAAATGATAAGATCATTTTGGATAAACCAAAGAATTTATTTTTAACCGGTAACTAATTTATTAGGGTTATAAATAAATATTTATTTGAAAGAGATTAAAAGAAATTATTTAGTTATGATACCATGTAAAATTTGGTAAAGAAGATGAACAAAACAGATTGATTTCTTATTGAATCAAGTTGTAAAATACAATACATTCGCTAGTATTTATAGCTGATGAAAGCGAGATTACAATGAGAATAAATGTAGCTAATTAGCTCTAAAGTCGGTTATAACTAACTGCCATGTCATCTTTCCAAGTCATCAATCTATGCCTTCTGCCATGTCATCAATCTATGTCCCAGATGGGATTCTTTCAATCAATGTTGCTATGTTCTTCAGTCTATTAGATGTATAATAATAATGTATATGAATACATTGAGTATCATTCTATTGTGTGTATTAGTATTGTAATGTCTAATAGATATCTATTATATGCTTTTTATAGACATATAATAAACATCTATTAGATTCCTAGTAGATGTATATAGAATACAAAGTGTATCAGTATATTAGAAATCTATTTTGATAGTCTTTCATGACAATTAAGGACATCTTACAAATATATTATAGATGTGAATATGATGATTGTATCTACATCTAATAAATATATAATAGATGTTTATGAGACGTCTAATAGATATTTAATAGTTTCAAAAAATTTATAAAAAAAATATCATTGTGGATGTCAGCTTTAGATAAAAAAAAGCGACTAACAAAACATCGTAAAACGACATGTAAAAAAGATAAAGGATTTGAAAGATAAATGAAATATAAGTAAAAAAAAAAAAATGGTATATGAGTTATACATTTATGAAACTTAAAAATTGTATTTATGTCACGGCTCATAAATGTTAAAATTTAGACGATTTCCGTAAGTTTCCCAAGATAATAAACATGTTATGAATATATAATGGACTAGGCCAAGCTGAAAGTGAATGCCCAAATCCTTATTGGGAGACTCACCCACCATAGTTAGATATGCGACTCGAGTCGAATCTAGACATAGTCGAAGCAAAGATCTAGTGAACCAGATAAACAAAAAAAAAAATATATCTCTACTTTTTTAATTCTTTGTTACGTATGACTTGTTTTTTAGTTTTATTTTGGGTCATACTTTTTGCATTTTAGTATTTTACACATATATTCTTCTCATTCTTCCTTTCTACTTCACATTTTCCCTTCTTGTTTTCCCTTTTCGGGCTTCGTTTTTTCGTCTTAAATCGTAATAATTTTAGAATATTTCATTTCTTTTACTTTTATTTCCAACACTAAATTCATATAATATATTTCTGATAATATTTTTTTATGCACTCAGGCCCGTTCTTGGGAATGGGCATTAGGGGCGACCGCCCCGGGTCCAAAAATTACAACCAAATTTAGGGGCACATTTTTTAGTATAATAGTTATAATATATTAAATGAAAAATATATAAAAAAACTAATAGAAAATTTCGATGGAAACTTCAGTTCTTTTTTTTAGCTATTTAATTTAAAAACACAAATGTTAATTAATGATTTAGTGCTCACTTTTTTTAACATGATAGAATTTAGTAAATTAAAAAAATCAAAACTAATTATCATAATCTTATTAAGTCTCCCTCCTCAATTCTACTCTTTTGCCTCTTCAACTTATATACAATGCCATCAAATTGTTCTCAAGGCACTATCATAAATGATTTTACTGCTAGAAATGCCCGTAGAAAATTTCTTGTGTGATCATTGCATAGTTTTAATGTTATTTTCCACTTTACTTTTTGTTTAATTTCTCATTAGTCGTGATAATAAAATTACAATTTCATTTATCGCTATGTTTAAATTTTTTACTTATTAATAGGACCCCGAACTTTATTTCGCTAATGAACCCCTATAGTTTTAAGGAATGTCTTTATTGTTGACACTGTTTGAGCTTTACTTTGTATGTGTTTGATAGAAATAGTTTCTAGTCAAACACACTATGGTCAAAGGCAATATAATTCGATAACAAGTTAATAACTAGAATAGCTTGGAGCAACCTTGCTATTAGTGGGTTAACACTTTAACCGAACCCTATAAACCAGATGGTATTAATATTAAAGAATGGAAGGAGTTCAGCACACTGGATAACTATTGCATTAACCAGGATTAAGTCATAAGCACAAATGACATTCCGAGTAATGGGGGATGGTAGACCCTTGCTAGAGGCGTACTAATGCCGTTTAAGGTAATCGAGTTCTATTTATGGTCTAGAACCTTGAGCCAATGGTTCCATTAGAAGAAGGGTTAGTTAAGCGTTAACAGCTCAATACTTCGGGATCCTATAAGGTCACACCCATTGGACCTTCATCGGACTAAGTAAAGAACTAATAGATTTATTCTATTATGAGAATATAACATAACAATAATTAGATTATTATTTAAATGGTTAAAAATGATTAGATCATTTTGGATAAACCAAGGAATTTATTTTTGACCAGTAACTAATTTATTAGGATCGTAAAATAAATATTTATTTGAAAGGGATTAAAAGGGGATTTTTCCTTGGCCAGTTGAATTAGACCGGGAGTACAAAATATATTTTGTACAGGCTCGAGTGCTTGAGAGTACACCAAAAGGTGTGCGAGCATTGGCGCATGGCGAGCTGGGCCTCACGGCCATGCAAGGCAAGCTGGCAAAGGCTTGCCTTGCAGCACACAACTTGCGTTGTACGCTGGATGCAGGTGGGTTAACACGCGGATCCTTTGGATGCTTGTGTATGACCCTCGTGGGATGGAGTGTTTTCACCCTATCCACATTAGTTTTTGGGGAGCAATATTTTTCTCCCTAAGCCTATAAATAGGCTTTCCCCTCACCCTTTTCAAATTGCACCAAGCTCAAGTATAAATCCCAAGTTGATATTCGCAAAGAACAATCTCTCGGGTAATCGAGCAAGTTCTTTTTGAGGAGCTTGAATTTATTCGAGCACCTCTAGTTTATATTTTCGGGTGGGGCTTTTAGAATTGTCTAACAACTACTCGAGGCTCCTTAGTTCTTCCTATTGGGGAGGTTTTGGTTGGTGGGGGTGTGGATACTCATAGAGGCTATCCTACGCTTGGAGGCTTGTGCAAGGAGGTTCTGCTAAAGCACACTTTAACTGGTAAGTTTTCTTTCTTTCTCTTTCAATTATTAGGTCTTTTTCTTTAAGCGCTTTAGATTTAATAATTATGCTTGGGTTGTTTTGCATTCTTAGTTTATTTTATGCTTAGGTTATAGGTTAGAGTTATAACATGCTTAGTAGAAAATATGTATGGTAGGATATAATTTAAAATTATGGTATGCCTAGCCTTTGCATGCTAACCTAGGTAGAGATTTATTTAGTTAAGGCATTATTTCATTTATATACATATAATTGAAGTTCCTGGGGACATGGATAAAATTTTGAATTTCTGACATGCTTGTTATGCATGTTCAATTTGACTGTTAATTCACAATAGTGGTATCAGAGCCTACCTATTCGGTGTATAATTAAGTTAGAAGCGAACTGAATATTATTTTGTATATGAAATGATATATTGTTTATTTAATTATTTGAAACAATATATATGAACTTGCGCTTTTCATTTCAAGGTTAGAAAATGGTTGTGAATAATTTTGAATAAGCCTACTCAACTTACTCAAATTATATACATTTCAATAATTTATTTAAATTACATGGGTTATAGATGCTTCTAATTTACATGAATTGGAAAAATGCAATTTATTAGTTCAAGAGAATCCATTGGTCCTCAAGTTTGTGCCCATATTTGTTTTGGCTAAGGATTGGACTTGGTGTCTACTCACTTCAAGGGCACCTCTCCTACCTGGCAACCTATATCGGTGCAGCTTGAATTGACCAACCGGGGGATTAAATATGAACTAATTTATTTCTAGTATATAAAATGGTGCTTATATATGTTTCTATAACAAAGTAAAAATTTAATTTATTGAATAAAAGCTTAAAGGAAATGCAATACAAATATAACAAATAAAAGTGTTAATTATTTTGTATATAATCTAGGTTGATGGAATAATTATAATAAAGATTTTGAACCCACCTAAGTTTGAACCTTATAAATTAATTCTAAGATTCCCTTAATTAATATAAATTATTATAAATATGTCCATATGATAAAATCCTAGATTGGGTGAGACGACTAAACAGCAATAAAATCCCAAAGTAAATATATTAAGGCAAGTTATAGTCTCCTTACTCAAATTTATAATACGGTCTCTTTGGGCTATCAAAGTGTTACGCAAAGCGTTCCTTCTAGTCCACATTGATTGGTTGTAAAGTTTGGGATATGGTCTGCTTTAACGGAACTGGGGTAGTCCACCGTAAAATTGGGGGCTAGGCCCTGGTCTGAGACATATTCAAGGAGATGCTAATATAAGAGCACATGTCCGTTGGGTTTAGGGAACTTGAATGTATTAGCAATTGTATACGATGCAAATGGAATGGGATTCCAACTATAACTTACTATTGTGACTTGACTCATAAAAATGGGGGCATAATAGACTAGTTATAGATGCTGCATCCTAGGAAATTTAGCTGGGCTAAAATTCCCGAATTCAATAGAATGGGCTATTGTAAATTTCGAAGAAAATAGTAGGACAAATGAATTTAATTAAAAGTTTTTATATTAAATACATATACTTAAACTAATATCTGAACTCTTTTTCTTTTCTTGTATCTTAGGTTAAAAATGACTTCCAACTTTAATCTCCATATGTTACTTGACACCAAACTGAATGGCTCAAACTTTTCTGATTGGTTACGAGCTGTGAGAGTTATTCTCAGATCCAAGGGAATTGCCTATGTTCTAATTGAAATTTTCCCTGTTGAACCTGATGTTGAGGATCATGTGGAACATGAGGCCTTGTTCAAGCACAGGAAAGAACGTGAGACTACCATGTGTATAATGTTGGGGCCCATGAATCTCGAATTCAGAAACAATATAAGAACATGCCCTTAGAGGACATGGTTCTCCATCTTGAAGAGCTCCTTCTGGAGCGGGAAAGGACAGAGAGGTATGAGACCTCCAAGCTCCTTTTCGGAACCAAGATACAGGCAGACACCTCTACCTCTTAGCATGTACTAAAACTCTTGGAATACTTTGAGAAGCTGAATTGATTGGGATTCGAGATGAATCATGACTTGATCATTGACCTTGTGTTGATGTCCTTAATAGATAGTTACTCAGGCTTCGTGACTAACTAATACACGAACAAGATTAATTCTACTATCCCTGAATTAATCAACATGCTGAAAATAGTAGAACCTCAGATCAAGAAAGATCAAAAACCACTACTGTTGGTCGAGAAAGGCAAGGCTTCTAAGAAAAAGAAGCAGGCACTGGGTGCCAAGAAAAGAATTAGTAAGAAGAAGAAAGAAAAGAAGACATCTAAGTACGTCTGCTTCCAATGTGGGAAATCGGGACATTGGAAGAGGGATTACAAAGCTCATGCTTTTGAACATTTGAAGAAGAAGCTTACAGGGGCATCTACTTCAGGTTTGTTTGTAATTGAAAACTATGCTACTTTTCCTCATGAATCTAGTTGGGTATTAGATACTGGTTATGGTTCTCATATTTGTACTTTTGTGTAGGGACTAAGGAATAGTAGAAGACTTGCAAAAGGGGAGATGGACCTGCGAGTGGAAAATGGAGCCCGAGTTGCTGCATTAGCCATAGGAAGCTTTAATCTTATTTTGCCAAGTGGACTTGTTTTAGTTTTGAATAATTGTTACTACATTTCGAGTGTTACTAAGAATATTGTATCTGTTGCATGTTTAGCAGTAGAAGTATTTGAAATTTTATTTTTGAATAATAATTGTCAGATTCGCTTGAATATTGTTCTTTATGGTTATGGGATGTTGAATGGAGGCATTTATATTCTTGATACTAAAACAGAAGTTTTTAATATAAACAATGTGAGGAAAGTTAAATTAGATAATGAGAATTCCTTCTACTTATGGCATTGTCGTTTAGGCCACATAAACCAAGATCGCTTAACCAAGTTGCATAAGTGTGGAGACTTGGGTCTAATAGACTTAGAGTCTTATAGTGATTTCAAACCTTGTTTAAAATGAAAAATGACAAAGTTACCCTTTCAAGGAAAGAGTGAACGGGCCACGAGTACATTGGAACTTATACATACAGATGTATGTACTCCTACTTCACAACCTTTATTTATGATTATTGTACTTAATGAAGCACAAGTGTGAGAGTTTTAAAAAATTCAAACTATTAAGAACTGAAGTAGAGAAACAGCTTGAGAAAAGTATTAAAACACTTCAATCGGATTGAGGTGGAGAATACTTAAGTCAGGAGTTTCTGGATTATCTAAAGGAAAATGGGATAGTTCCCTATTAGACCCCTCCTTATACGCACCAACAAAATGAAGTGTCAGAAAGTAGGAATCAGAGTTTATTAGATATGGTTCGGTCCATGATGAGCCATGCAGATCTCAGTAAATCCTTTTGGGGATATACACTAGAGAGCGCAGTTTATGTACTAAATAAAGTGCCCTCTAAATCAGTTTATTCTACACCTTACGAAAGATGGTGTAATTAAAGGCCATCTCTACGTCACTTGACAGTATGGGGCTATCCTCCTATGGTAAAGCAGATAGCGTCAGATGATCTCAATTTTAAATCTGACGAGAATCTGTTCATTGGATATCCAAAGGAAACTATTGGATATCTATTTTACCAACCCGAAGCACAAAAGGTATTTGTGTCATAGAATGCTCACTTTTTTGAAAAGGAACACTTACTTGCAAAAGTCAGTGGGAGCAATATTGAACTGGAAGTTCAAGAGGAAGAAACAGATAATCAGCTAATTGAATCCATTCTGGGTACACAAGAAAGTGAGATCCAAGAACAATTTGTCGAAACACAAACATTGCGAAGATCCGATCATGTTCATAAAGGTCCTAATAGATATGGTTTTATTATCACTGATGATAAGGAAATGTATCTCTTGGAGGATGATGAACCAAGGACATATGATGAGGCAATGAAGAGCTCAAATTTTGACAAATGGCTGAAAGCCATGAAAAATGGATTCCATGTGTGAGAACCAAGTTTGGAATTTGGTTGATGCACCGTAAGAGGTTAGACCAATCGGGTGTAAGTGTATCTTTAAGAAGAAGACTGACATGGACGGTAATGTAATTACCTATAAAGCAAGGTTGGTTGTGAAAGGTTATAGTCAATGTAAAGGTATCGACTATGATGAAACTTTCTCACTAGTAGCCATGCTTAAATCCATAAGGATACTCCTCGCCATTGCTGCTCATTATGATTATGAGATCTGGTAGATGGATGTTAAAATAGCATTCCTAAAAGGGGATTTAGACCGGGATGTGTATATAACACAACCTGAGGGTTTTACATCTTAGAATGGCTCAAAGGTATGCAAGCTACAAAGGTCCATTTATGGACTTAAGCAGGCATCCAAGAGTTGGAATATAAGGTTTGATCAGACAATCCGTGAACTGGATTTCTGTTAAAACATTAATGAGCCTTGTGTTTACAATAAGGTTAGTAGGAGTGTAGTCATTTTCTTAGTATTGTATGTCGATGACATTCTACTAATAGGAAATGATATTTCTCTTCTTCAAAATGTTAAAGTATGGTTGTCAAAAAAATTTTCCATGAAAGACCTTGGTGAAGCAGCATTTATACTAGGTATAAAGATCTATAGGGATAGATCCAAGAGGCTATTAGGTCATCCTCAAAGTACATATATAGACAAGGTATTGAATAGGTTTAACCTTGAGCATTCAAAGAAAGGTTATCTCCCGATGACAAAGGGAATTAACCTATCTAAGGCTGAGTGTCCGAAGACAGCTCATGAGAGAATGCACATGAGTGATATACCCTATGCATCTGCGATAGGATCCATCATGTATGCTATGATATGTACTAGGCCAGATGTCTCTTAGCTTAGAGCTTTTGAGCAGATATCAGTCAGATCCAGGTGAAAAGCACTTGATGGCTGTCAAGGCAATTCTTAAGTACTTGAGAAGGACTAAGGATGAGTTCTTGATTTATAGAGAAAGTGACCTCATAATTAGGGGTTACACTAATGGAAGTTTTTAATCCGACAAGGATGACTTCAAGTCTCAGTCGAGTTTTGTGTATATGTTAAATGGATGGGCGATATGTAGAAAGAGTTCTAAGCAAGAAACTACTGCTGATTCAACCACAAAATCTGAATACATTGTTGCATGTAAAGCGGCAAAAGAAGATATCTAGTTAAAGGGATTTATTGGTGATCTTGGTGTGGTGCCTGAGTCAATTGATCCAATTACTTTGTATTATGATAATAATGGTGTTATAGCTCAGGCAAAGGAACCACAGTCTCATCAGAAAAAAAGACATGTATCCAGAAAGTATCATATAATTAGGGAGATTGTTGATGCTAAGATAAGAAGACTAGAATATGTACCCACTGATCAGAGCCTCACGAATTGTCTAACAAAGCCATTGACTCAAGTCAAACATGATCAGCTTGTTAAAGCATATGTATTAAGACATATGGCTAATTGGCCTTAGTGCAAGTGGGAGTTTGTTGGATATGATGTATGCCTTGAAGGCAATTAGGGAGATATATCTTAATTATGTAATAGTACGAATATTTGGTTTAATTAATAAAGGCATTTAAATCTTGTGTTTATATTGATGTATTTGTAAATATATTATAGCTCGTTAAAATATATTCATTGATGTATGTATGTAAACTACATCTGGGAGATATATTGGAGACCTCAGTAAGATAAACACTTGGTATATATATCAATGTGTTTGTGTTTATCTTCATACAATAAGCTTTGCGAATATCCTCATACTTTATATACTAGTTACCTTGGGTGGTACTATTGCTATACTTTGGGTCATTTATATACAATCACTAATTCAGGGAGTCACGGGTGATTATGGTTATAGTAATGACAACACGTTGGTAAGCTGAGTAGTCGAAAAGAATCCATTGCTCCTGATATGTTAAGGAGTTGTACTTGACCACTTGTTGAAGTGATGATTGCTATAAACCTCTAATCATAGTATGTTTTTGATAGAAATGGTTTCTTGTCGAACACACTCTAGTAAAAGGCAATATACTTCGGTAATAAGTTAATAACTGGGATAGCTTAGAGCAACCTTGATATTAGTGGGTTAACACTTTAACCAAACCCTATAAACCAGATGGTACTAATATTAAAGAATGGAAGGAGTTCATCACACTAGATAACTATTGAATTAACTAGGCTTGAGTCATAAGCACAAATGACAATCCGAGTAATGGGTGATGGTAGACCCTTGCTAGAGGCGTACTATAGTCGTTTAAGGTAATCGAGTTCTATTCACAGTCTAGAGTCTCGAGCCAATGGTTCCACTAGAACAAGTGTTGGTTAAGTCTTAACAGCTCAATACTTTGGGATCCTATAAGGTCACACACATTGGACCTTCATTGGACTAAGTAAAGAACTAACAGATTTATTCTATTGCGAGAATATAACATAATAAGAATTGGATTATTATTTAAATGGCTAAAAATGATAAGATCATTTTGGATAAACAAAGGAATTTTATTTTGATCGGTAACTAATTTATTAGGGTCATAAATAAATATTTATTTGAAAGTGATTAAAAGGGAATTTTTCCTTGGTGAGTTGAATAAGACCGGGATTACAAAATATATTTTGTACAGGCTCGAGTGCGCGAGCACTCCTGGGCAGGGGTCGCGGTAGCCCATAGAGCGCACCCATGGGCTGTAAATCCCAGGCCACATGCAAGGCAAGCCGGCAAAGGCTTGTCTTGCAGTACACAGCGTGCGCTACACGCTATGTGCAAGTGGGTCAATACGGGGATCCTTTGGATTCGCGTGTATGACTCGCGTGGGATGGGGTGTTTTCACCCTATCCCACATTGGTTTTTGGGGAGCAATATTTTGCTCCTCAAGCCTATAAATAGGCTTTCCCCTCACCCTTTTCAAATTGCACCAAGCTCAAGTATAAATCCCAAGTTGAGATTCGCAAAGATTAATCTCTGGGGTAATCGAGCAAGTTCTTTTTGAGGAGCCTGCATTTATTCGGGCACCTCTAGTTTATATTTTTGGGTGGGGGTTCTGGAGTGGTCCAGCAACTACTTGAGGCTCATTAGTTCTTCCCCTCGGGGAGGTTTAGGTTGGTGGGGTTCGTGTGGATACTCATAGAGGCTATCCTAGGCTTTGAGGCTTGTGCAAGGAGGTTCTGCTAAAGCACGTTTTAACTGGTAAGTTTTCTTTCTTTCTCTTTTAATTATTAGGTCTTTTTCTTTAAGCATTTTTAGACTTAATAATTATGCTTAGGTTGTTTTGCATACTTAGTTTATTTTATGCTTAGATTATAGCTTAGAGTTATAACATGCTTAGGTTATAGCTTAGAGTTATAACATGCTTAGGTTATAATGTAGAGTTATAACATGCTTAGTATAAAATATATATGCTATGATATAATTTAGAAATATGATATGCCTAGCCTTTGCATGCTAACCTAGGTAGAGAATTATTTAGCCAAGGTTTTATTTAATTTATATGCATGTAATAGGAGTTCCTGGGGATAGGGACAAAATTTTGAATTTCTGTCATGCCTGCTATGCATGTTCAATTTGACTGCCAGTTCCCAATAGTTAGGTCCTAAAAATAGCAGCAATTAGATTTAATTGAATAGCTACCCTTTGATCAGTGAAAAATTTTCCCACGGTTAGCAAATTAAACCTGAAATTCTTCACATACAAGACATCCTTTAACACAATGTTCTTGGAAAGTTGTACATAACTTATCTTTTCAACCCTCTGTTTTGAGCCATCAGGTAATACCACTAAATGACTATGGCTAGGGGTTTTTACATTCTGAAATAGATGGATTTTGGAACTTATGTGCAAGGATGCACCACTATCAACAATCCAGTCTATATTTTCAAGATTAGAGTGTGAATTTTTACCCGAAAATCCAGCGAAAGCAGTAAAATCCTCTTTATGATTCATAGGGTGATTTGAGATAGGTGACTCCATAATCTGTTTCCCTTCCATAATTTTGCAAAGTTCTTGACCAATTAGGTTCATCTGTTGTGATCATAACTCATTGCCAACACCATTCCAGGTATT
Source organism: Euphorbia pulcherrima (assembly GCA_947683365.1). NCBI lineage: Eukaryota > Viridiplantae > Streptophyta > Magnoliopsida > Malpighiales > Euphorbiaceae > Euphorbia > Euphorbia pulcherrima. Next base: position 5,193,766 of record CANTUS010000004.1, read on the forward strand.
TCTTTTCATTTCGTCCTCGTGTATTTCTTGATCTGATTCTGGATCATCAACAACATTTGCAAGGATTTGTTTAGGCCTACTTTTTTCCTCAGGGTACCAATCCAGATAGCCTACTAAGTGCAAACACCTTTCCCTTGAATGGTTGCCATTGCAGTAACCACATTTTCTGCCTTCTTTCTTGGAAAATCTTCCACTCTATTTTCATTACTAAAGAAGCTATTTTTCTTGTTGTTTCTTACTGAGAAATTAGCTAGCTCGATTAGATGGTCAAAATTGACCTCTCTTTGCTTTTCAACTCTTTAAAGCATGGCATAAGATTTGTTGATATTGGGGAAAGGATCCATAAGCAGTATATGGCTCTTAACTGCCTCATACCCTTCATTGAGTCCCATTAAGATTGAGTAAGTTTGTCTTCCTCATTTAACTCCACAGTTTTCTTTTCAATTCGACAAGCAGAGGGATCTAAAGCTCCACATTCGTAAGTTGGATATTTTCGAAGAAGATTCAATTCATCCCAAAGTTTCTTGAGTTGAGTAAAGTAAATCATTATGGAATTGTTAACTTGAGGGAGCAAATTGATGCTTCTCTTGATTTGATAAAGCTTGGGGCCACTACTACCCCCAAACCTGTCTTCGAGTTCCTACCATAAGGTGCTAGCATTATCTGCGTGCTTCAGAAAATTCTTTTGTCATGGAATTCAGAATCCACGAAGTGACCAAGCAGTCATTCTTGTGCCATTGGTTGTAAGTAGTACGCTGGGATATTTGGATTCTTGTCAATAAAATCCAGTTTTATCCTTGGCAATGAGAGATCTTTTTATCGATTTGATCCATTGTAGAAAATTCTCACCATTGAAGGGCGAAGGAACTAGAACAGCACCTGGATTGTCTGTTTGTGGATTTGCGATAGCAACCATTGTTTCTTTTGTAGTTGTATTTCCTCTTTGTGGATCGAATCTATTTGAAGTATTTCTTGGCGCCATTGAAGCCTAGCTCTGATACCATGTAAAATTTGGTAAAGAAGATGAACAAAATAGATTGATTTCTTATTGAATCGAGTTGTAAAATACAGTACATTCGCTATTATTTATAGCTGATGAAAGCGAGATTATATTGAGAATGAATGTAGCTAATTAGCTCTAAAGTCTGTTATAACTAACTGCCATTTCATCTTTCCAAGTCATCAATCTGTGCCTTCTGCCATGTCATTAATCCATGTTGCAATTGGGATTCTTTCAATCAGTGTTGTTGTGTTCTTCAGTCTATTAGATGTATAATAATAATGTATTTGAATACGTTGAGTATCATTCTATTGTGTATATTAGTATTGTCATCTAATAGATATCTATTATATGCTTTTTGTAGACATATAATAAACATCTATTAGATTCCTAGTAGATGTATATAGAATACAAAGAGTATCAGTATATTAGAAATCTATTTCGATAGACTTTCATGACAATTAAGGACATCTTACAAATATATTATAGATGTGAATATGATGATTTTATCTACATCTAACAAATATACAATAGATGTTTATGAGACGTCTAATAGACATTTAATAGTTTCAAAATTTTTTTAAAAAAAATATCACAATGGATGTCAGTTTTAGATAAAAAAAAGAGACTAACAAAACAACGTAAAACGACATGTAAAAAATAAACGATTTGAAATATAAATGAAAAACAAGTAAAAAAAAAAAAAAATGGTATATGAGTTACACATTTATGAAACTTAAAAATTGTATTTATGTCATGGCTCATAAGTGTTAAAATTTAGACGATTTCCGTAAGTTTCCCTAAATAATAAAATATATAATGGACCAGGCAAAGCTAAAAGTGAATGCCCAAATTCATATTGTGAGACTCACCCACTACAGTTAGATGCGTGACTCAAGTCAAATCTAGACGTAGTCGAAGTAAAGATCTGGTGAACCAGTTGAGCAACAAAAAAAATATATCTCTACTTCTTTAATTGTTTGTTACGATGACTTGCTTTATAGTTTTATTTTGGGTCATACGTTTTGCATTTTAGTATTTTACACATATATTCTTCTCATTCTTCCTTTTTACTTCACATTTTCCCTTCTTCTTTTCCCTTTTCGGACTTCGTTTTTTCGTCTTAAATTGTAATAATTTTAGAATAATTCATTTCTTTTACTTTTATTTTCAACACTAAATTCATATAATATATTTCTGATAATACTTTTTTCATGCACTCAGGCCTGTTCTTGAGTATGGGCATTAGGGGCGACCGCCTCGGGTCCGGAAATTACAACCAAATTTAGGGGACCATTTTTTAAGTATAATAGTTATAATATATTAAACGAAAAATATATATAAAAAACTAATAGAAAATTTAGGTGGAAATTTCAATTCTTTTTTTAGCTATTTAATTTTAAAAAGCAAATGTTAATTAATGATTTAGTGCTCACTTTTTTTAACATGATAGAATTTGGTAAATTAAAAAAAAATCAAAACTAATTATCATAATCTCATTAAGTCTCCCTCTTCAATTCTACTCTTTTGCCTCTTCAACTTCTAAACAATGACATCAAATTGTTCACAAGGCACTATCATAAATGATTTTACGGCTAGAAATGCTCGTAGAAATTTTCTTGTGTGATCATTGCATAGTTTTAATGTTATTTTCCATTGTACTTTTTGTTTAATTTCTCATTAGTGGTGATAATAAAATTACAATTTCATTTATCGCAATGTTTAAATTTTTTACTTATTAATAGGGCCCAGAACTTTATTTCGCCCATGGACCCTCAAGAACCTAGGAACGGGCCCGCATGCACTTATACAACATGTATAAGGGCTGCGCACTTGGGCAGAATTCTTGTAATTGCATATGCGTGCAATGCAGAGATTTCTCTCAAGTATACATGCTAAATAAGAGTATACTCCCTGCATTTAGTTTTTTTATGTCTTTTTAGCTCTTTTTTTAGCTCTTTTTTTAGTTATCAATTTATATTATCAATGCATTTTTACCACTTTTTCTCTAATTTGCCCTTGTAATAATGATTAGAGAGATTGTGAATGAATGAATGAAAATTACTTCATAAGTTGGCAATTAAGAAGAAAGAGAATATTTATATAAAAATATGAGGGTAAATTAGTCATTCTAACAATATAATAAATGTTTCATTGGTATTAATTTCGGTTTAATGGACAATAAAAAATAGATGGAGGGAGTAATTAGTTTCTAATACCAATTTTTCTACAAAAGCCTATAGCATCTACATAATTAATTAATAATAAGAAAAATAGTTAAAAGATGGATACCTCTTTATTTTGGGTTTTTATACGGCGCAACTAGTATTTTGTACCAATTTCGTTGGATGATTGACATGTACCTAAATATTATTATTATTATTATTATTATTATTATTATTATTATTATTATTATCATATAAAAACTGACTACGTGTTAATCATCCAACAAAAAGGTACAAAATACTCGGTTCTCTATATAATTTCCTAGTTTGTTTTATGCAGACAAGACAATATTATGTTATAACTCAAAAACTATTGATAACTAGGCTGAATAATACTTATATTTTATTGTTATTATATATGAAGAGTAGCGCACTCACATATCAACTTATTCGTAAAGTTGCTTATCAATTATTCATAAAGTTGTGGAGGAAGGCGTGGAGTAATCATAACTTCAAGAGGAGTTTCCTTGGATAAGGTAATATTGAAGCTCTCGGTCATATCGAAGAAATCTAGCAATTGTCAACTGAATCACTTGCATTGCAAAGTTATATCCAGGACATTTTCTTCTTCCTGCCCCGAACGGTACGAACTCAAAATGCTGACCCGTATACTCGACATTCACATGGCTGGTTAAGAATCTTTCCGGTCGAAATTCATCGGGGTTTTGCCAGACATCTGGATCGCGATGCAACTTCCATAGATTTGTTATAATGCGGGTGCCTTTTGGTATGTGGTATCCATAGAGGGTGCAATCTTCCATTGCCTCTCGAGGTACAGCTAGTGGACCTGCCGGGTATAAACGTAGTATTTCTTTAATGATCGCATTGAGATATACCAATTTCTCGATATCAGATTCTTCTACCATTCTTTCCCTTCCAACTTTTTGGTCAATCTCCTCTTGGGCTAAGCTCAAAACACGTTTGTTGTTCAATAAACATGCCACCAACCATGTCATGGTTATGGATGTGGTATCTGAGCCTGCAAGGAACAGAGTCTTGCGACACAAATTTTGTTACAAAGTAATTAATTATTTTGTTATGTAAAATTTATTGTTCAAAGTAGACCTGTTCAACAAACTCGCGGCCAGCTAGCTTGCCCTTTGTTGGTCAGGCTTGGGCAAACATATTATGTAAAAAGCGCGGCCCTACCCAGGCCCACCAAAGCCCGAAGATATGTTGGGTTGGGCAAGGGTTCGGTTGGACTTGTTTCAGTACAAAAATCCAAACCCGGCCCAACCCGAACTATATTAATAAAAAAATAGGGTAAACTTTAAAAAAGTACCTTGTGTTTTCACTCATTTATTTAGAGGGGTCTGAGGAATTTTTTGTTCCAAAATAGGGTCTCTGCTTTCAAAAAAATTTGTAAAAGGGGCCTATAGATTCAAAATAGTGGTGTTACATAGAATATTTTTAACAATTCAATATTCTAGTAATTTAACCTTATTATTTAAAAATTATACGTCACGATTTGAGTAATTTTTGAAGATTTTTTTATTTTTTATGATTTTTTAAAGTTTGTTATCATAATTTAATTAAAAAAATATTTGTACCATTCAAAAAATTTCAAAAGATTTTACCATGTGTATTGTATTTTTAATGACCATCCCGCAAAAATTCAGATAAAAATGAATAAGATTACCCATTTTCGTGACATAATCTAATATAGAGGATCCTTTATTTGTAAATTTTTTGAAACCACAAATCTTGTTTTGCAAAAAAAAATTCCCCAAACCCCGTTTTGCAAATGAATGAAACCACAAGTTACGTTTTTAAAGTTCATCCTAAAAAATATATATTTAATTACTTATTAATTATAAATTATATATATAATTTTTAATTTTTAAAATAAAATAATATATATATATATGGACGGGCTGGGCCGGGCTTGGGAATGAAGTTTAAAACTTAAGCCTGGCCCGGCCCAACCCTCATATGGAAATTCTGTGGGCTGGGCTAGCCTTGGGCCTAGCAATATTACCGTCGGCCGACCAAGCCCGCCATTGAAGAGGTCTATGTTCCATTAATCTAATCAGTTAATTTTGTTATAGTATTTTTATTATTTTTATGAGCTTTTTACTCCAATTATTAGTTACGAGCTTGGCCACCAATGATATGTATTTCTGGCATGTGTGTGGAAGAATCTCACCAATATTGTAGTTTTAATAACGGTTCTACGTGAATTGCCAAACTCGGTGTCATCCTCTACATTGGAAAGCAAAGCATCTATGAAATACTTGTTTTCACTAGTATTACCATTAGATTCATGTTCTTGGACCCAACTCTCCACTAAATCAACAAATTCCTTGACTATTCTCTTGCAACTTTTCGCCGTTCCCAAGTATTTTGTCCATCCGAGGGACTGAATCATGTCTGAAGGAACAAAAGCACCAATGACAGCCATGAAATCCTTCATGATTTCTAGGACCCCCGTCCCGCTGTAACATTAGTTCGGTTACCATGCTGATTGCAAAACCGCTTGCCAATAATCATGCCTGTCATCATATTCATCACCATGCTTTCAAACAATTCACTCAAGTCAACCTTGATAGGATCATTGTTGTTTTCTTTACACTTTAAGGACAACTCTTTCATCATATGACTCACTTCTGAAGATTGAACATGTTTCATCAACATGATCCGGTGGGTGGATAGAAGATCAGTTATCGTCAGCTTTTTAATACCCCGCCAGTACGAACCATAAGGTGAGAATGCAAAGTTTGCATAGTTGAAACTGACGATTTGGTTCATAGTTGACCGAGGTCTTGAAGCGACAAATTTGTCATTTGTCGTGTAGAACTCCTTTATTATCTTGTTGTTGCTGATCACAACGGTTCGGTGCATTCCTAGCCGGATCATGAAGATTGAGCCATACTTATCAGCTAGACCGTCTAATATTCTGGCTAGAGGTCTCTTCTCCCTAAGTTGATGAAGGCGGCCTATGAGCGGCAAGGCCCCTGAAACTTGGGGTGGTAAAGATTTTGTGGTGGTATTTATTTTATTCTGCCATAAACTGTAAATTACAAACAACGCAGCTGCCCCAATAATGGCTACAAAATTTGTAGAGAAATATTCCATTATTGGTATTGGGTATGGAAGGATTGAGGAGGGGATGAGTGAACTTTATAGAGGTATGTGTGTTTATTTTTAGAAAGAAAAGTAAGCACAAAACTAATTTTTAATGTCAACAGAGGCGGCTAATACAATTTGCAGTTTTGAAAAATTTGGATGAAGAAGAAGAATATTTTGTTTTGTTAGTTATAAAAGTCATAATTGATATTGATAATTGCTTTATTTGTATCCACTAAAATAGCTTCAGTATTCTTTGCTTTTTTTTTTCTACTAAAGAAAATGGCATATAACTTCAGTATTCTTTGCTTTTTTTCTACCACAGAAAATGACAATAAGATTTTTTTTGTAGGGATAGAAAATTAGCTACGAATTTTGTGACATCCAACTTATTTGCAATGCATATTTTAAGTCTTTGGGTGCAGCATGCATTATTTTTCTACAAATTAAATGCATGCTGTAGACTTTTGTCTGATAGGCTAAAAGATGGAGTATTTTCAACATTAATTCAACTAGTTTCTTCCCTTGAATTTCCACAATAAACTCTGATTCTTTGGTTTTGCACGTAAAACCTTTGATAAATGGTAAATGTATAATCCATTATATCAGCCAGTTGGCCTAAAGGGAAAAGAACATAACTTGGCTAAAGCCCATAAAAAATATCAATATAAACTTTAGCCCACAACTTTTATACCCAAAACAGGGGCAGAGCACAACATTTGTACGTTCCTTCACATTCAACAATTTTTTACGTTCTGTTGGTATAATGCTAGTATAAATGTGTTTTTTGATTAGTCGCACCTGGTATAATGCTAGTATAAATGTATTTTTTTGTTTATTATGCTGGTATAAACCTAGTATAATGCTAATATAAACGTATTATTTATTTAATTACTATTTTGTTTAATCACACATGATATAAATATGGTAAAATGATTGTATAAATGTGGTTTTTGTTTGATTTCTTTCATAAAAATAGATGCTTATGTTTTTTATTTTTCACACCTGGTATAATACTGGTACAAGTTTGATTTCTTTCATAAAATAGATTTTTATGGTTTTGGTTCTTCACACCTAGTATAATGCTAATATAAATGTGGTTTTGTTTGATTTCTTTTACAAAAATAAATGCTTATGATTTTTTTTTTCATACCCGGTATAAAACTGGTATAATGTTGATATACAGTGGTTTTTGTTTGATTTCTTTCGTAAATAGATTTTTATGGTTGTGATTCTTCTCACCTGGTATAATGCTGGTTTTTATTTGATTTCTTTCATAAAAATATATGCTGGTGTTTTTTATTTTCACACATGGTATTATGCTGGTATAAAGTGTGTTTTCTTTGATTTCGTTCATAAAGTAGATTTTTATGATTTTGGTTCTTCACACCTGGTATAGTGCTAGTATAAATGTGGTTTTTTTTAATTTCTTTCATAAAAATATATGCTTATGTTTTTTTTTATTTTTCACACATGGTATAATGCTAGTATAAAATAGTTTTTGTTTGATTTTTTTCATAAAATAAATTTTTATGGTTTTGATTCTTCACACCTAGTATAATGATGGTTTTTGTTTGATTTCTTACATAAAAATATATGCTTGTGTTTTTTGTTTTTCACACTTGGTATAATGCTGGTATAAAGTGGGTTTTGTTTGATTTCTTTCATAAAATAGATTTTTATGAATTTGGTTATTCACACCTGGTATAATGCTGGTATAAATATGATTTTTGTTTTATTTCTTTCATAATTATATGCTTATGCTTTTTGTTTTTCACACCTAGTATAATGCTGGTATAAAGTGGTTTTTGTTTGATTTCTTTCATAAAATAGATTTTTATGTGTGAAAATAATGATCCGGAATCTCATAAAACTAAAAATCCGAATCAGGTTTGAAAGAAACAAAAATTCAAAGAAACATACTTATGTAATCTCCTAAATCCAAATGGAAGCATCTGGACAAAATCCAGCAATAAGGGTATCCATTGAAGACTACAAGTACCTAAGCATGTACTAAAAGCATCCGGTTAAAGTTAGGAAAGGAAACAAACTTTGAATCTTTCAAGATAAGCATCTGGAAGAACTGATTGCTAAATATCCAGATAAAGTTAGATCCGGTGATATTGTGTCTGAAGACATCCAGAAAACTTAGATATCGAGACAATGGGAAAAGTTTCAATTATGACTATTTTCCCTCCATCTTTTGGTCTACAAAGTCTAAGATCCTTTCCCCGTGAGCAAGACAAAAGAGACAGCTCGCACTTTTCAGAGAAAGGACAAAAGGATTGACATCAGGCAGAAAAAGGAAACAGCCTTTTTCACCTAGACCAATAAGGAGGCGCATGGAGCTAACACCAGATAGCTACTGGTGTCACACTAAAAAACAAGGAAAATGATCACTGACATCTTTTCAGCCTCAATCCCAAGGATTCAAATGGGTTAAATTATTGTCTAACGCATTGATCAACGGCTCCGGAATATCTAATCAATGGTGAAGGTTCAATTACAGCTCACCAACCCACAACGACTACAATTATGATCAAAGCCTATAAAAGGGAAGCTTCACATGTTGAGAAAGTGCTGGTTGGTTTCACAAAAGCATATAACAAGAGAATTTACAAGAAAGCAATTAGATTCACAAATCCCTCCAAGAACCAAATCACTGAAAATCAGTTTGTAAGGATTCCTAAGTGTGTTATAAACCTAAGGAAGTCCAAAACCAAAACCTTTGATAGAAACCAAAGTGTAAAATATCTCCTACTTAGGTGAGTCGTGAGATTGGGATATAGCTTAAAGTATGTGCTTTGAGTGGGATCTCCCTATAGGACTCAGCTTAGATTTGGGGTAGAAGTCTAAGTGGTATATTCTGCTAAAGACAAAAAAACTCAGCTAGAGGTTGGTGCCTTTAGTGGTGTATCCTACATCCGGTAGGGGGTACCATCCGGAGATAAACTGTAAGGCTTGATTTCTGCCAGTTGGAAAGCAATCACACTAGTGGAAAAGCTCAAAGGAAGGAACCTTTGGGGATTGGACATAGGTGGGGCAGACCCAATATAAATTATCTTGTTTGATTTTCTCTTATTTTTTATTTATATTTGCATCATATTTCACATTTGCATCATCCAGAATTGTAACATCCGGAAGCCATCAAATACGCTACAGAAGACTTTTTAAAGTCTATTAATTTTGTAAAAAAGGGTCATTCACCCCCTTCTGACCTTATATAGACCCTCACAGGGACCAACAAGTGGTATCAGAGCAGGAGCTCAAACTAGAGATCTAACAATCTCGAGCTAAAGATCCATATATTTTGATTCAAGAATCAAAATGAGTTTCTAAAACTCAGAGCTCTTTCCGGAGGGTATGTCTATTACCCGACCTCCACTCTTCACCGGTGAACACTACACGTTCTGGAAAAATCGGATGAAGAATTTCATTCAAGCTCAAAGCATGATGGCATGGATGACCATTAAAGATGGTCCATATGAGCCTACTCATGAGGTAGATGGTTTAACCACCCGCAAGCCCTCGAGCTTATGGGATGAAATTGATTATAAGAGATTATGTGAAAAAGCAAATGCTATTAACATGCTTCATTGTGCTCTTAGTGCAACAGAATTTAACAAGATATCTGGATATGAGACTGTATAAGAAATCTGGCACAAACTGGAAGTCACCTATGAAGGAACAAAGTAAGAGAGGCCAAACTTGATCTATTGCAGCAGAAACTTGAGACCTTCAAGATGGAGCCAAAAGAATCAATTAGTATCATAAACACTAGATATACAAATATAGTAAATGAAATGAAAGAGGCTTGGAAAAGAAATTCCTAAGGTAGATATGGTCATGAAAGTACTCCAGAGTCTCACAAAGGAGTGGGATAACAAGAAGACTGTCATTGAGGAAGCTCATGCCCTAAACTTCCATAGTTATGATGAGCTTATTAGCAATCTCTTGATTCAAGAGCTATCTCTAGAAAGATATAGCCAATGGGAGAAGAGGCCTAAAGAGAAGAAGAATGCTACTGCACTTATGGCAGAATCCACTGGATCAGCTTCATTCGGAGAAGAAGAGCAAGTCACGGAATCTCAAAGTACCAAGGACCAACTAGCTCTATTAACTAGATAGCTCAACAGGTTCCTAGAAAAGAAAGAAAGAAGGAAGTCTAGAAAATATGAATCCCGAAGACCAAGGGAAGGCACATCCAGAAGAGACAGACCTAGAAAGAATCTGGAAGAAAAGAAGGATCTGGAAAGAAGCTGCTTATTTTGAATATGGGGAGAAAGGCCACTTCAGAACAAAGTGCCCTAAGCTTAAAAGAGCCAAGAAGCACAAGAAGAAGGCAATGGTGGCCACCTTGAGCAATAGCGAGGAAAGTAGCAACTCATCTTCAGCAGAAGAAGAAGAGACTACCCACTGTGCATTTATGGAACTGACTGATCCGGAAGTAGAGCAATCTAGAAAGAATATCTCTAAGCAAGATACAATGCAAATCTAAGAATTAGGATTAAAAATAGCAAATAATGAGGTAAACTCTTATTCTAATTCTTCTTCTAACTTTGACCTTGATAAAGCTTTAGCTATTTATGATCAAGAGTGTGAAGAAGAACACAAAAGAAATCAAATCCTTAAGGAGACAAGTGATGGAGCTTGTTGAAGATGGTGTAATATTGGCATAAGATGTAAATATGATAAGAGCCACCAAGCACATAGATGTGGTTGACGAGAACTTTATGAAAAATCAAGTCCAGATATTGAGTGTTAACTTGATGGGGTTAGACAGGGAGCTAACCCTGATGAAGGAATCATCCGGAAGGAGATCAGGCCCCTCACAACCAAGAAGGACCCCAAGGCAGAGCACATAAAAAAATCAACATCCAACTGCCAAAGGAAATCCAAAGCCTTCCAACCATAAAGTGAAGGAGGTTAGCAGGCAACCACAAGCCCAAACATACACTGCTACAAAAAAAGGAAAAGCTAAGGCTGTATACAATCAACGACCTATAAAGTAAAGAAGAAACCATACAACAAAAGTTGCACCCCAACTAGCTTCCGGATACACATCGGACCATCTATAAGTGCACAAGAAGCTGGATATAGGGGGAACTATGGGAAGGAGGATCTTGAAGAGATTAAAAAGAAGTAGGAGTAGAACAGACCCATCTCAAGATGCAGGTATGCCTTGGATCCACAGTAGATCTACACACTTAGTACATTGATAGTGGATGTTCAAGGCATATAATAGTTGATGAGAAGGCCTTCATCATACTAACCTGGAATAAAAAAGACAAGGTAAGCTTTGGAGACAATCAAAAGGGACAGATAATTGGTCATGGAACCATTGGATCTGAATTAAAGATAGAAGATGTCTTATTAGTTGGTGCACTGAAATTCAACTTGCTAAGTCTAGCCCAACTCTACGACAAAGGAAGAAAAGTCACCTTCGATTTTGGAGGATGCTCAATCTATTATAGTAATTCTATTCAACTTATTCTTTATGCACCTTGAATAAACAATGTCTATTCTGTAAACATTAAAAATGAGAAAAAGAACATATGCTTGGTGTCTAAAGAAGAAGAATCATGGCTATTATAAGCGGACGACCTTTTTCCCACCCATGAGGACCGCGATAGATGTGTACATGAGGGGTAGAAAAGTAACTAGCGCTGTGAAGCGTGCCAAGGGACCAATCCTTATTTTAATGTGATGAAAAGATTGATTGGTTGATGTTGAATTTAAGTCCAATTTGTGTGTTAAAGGATGCAAGATCGAAATCCCGCACTTAAAATAGAGTCCCAACCGGGAAATTTTGGTACGATTTTCCCACCAGGTGATAGACCATACCTTAAGTAGAGATTCTGAGTTCGGATGATGTTATCTATTTTACATTGAGCCAAGTTAAAATATTTCATTCTTCCTTAATTGGTTTAATCCACCCTATTTATTGTGTTTCGATTTTATAAGTTGTTACTACATTTACCAAGCTTTCAAAAGCGACAAATAAATAATTATTATAGTTATCCAAAAATAAATGCGGAAAATAAAATAATAATTACATGGCTTTCCAAATCCTATACATTTTTCTATGCAATAAGTAAAATACCCGAAGGCCTAGCAAAAATCTAACCTAAATCTACCTGCACAAAACAATTAACACAAATGCGGCACATTGTACGGAATTTATCACGAAGCATGCATAGTTGGCAAACCAAACAAGAATCGAGTTAGCGTGAGCATGGCATATTTCATTTACAATTTATGGTGCTCGGTTGGGTGGTTAAAAATGGGATTTAATCGATGCACGGAAAAATTCCGTTATATCCATATTTTAGACTCGATTGTTATTTTAACTGGATTATTAGTGAAAATGAAACATGGTATGGGGTGGGGTTTATTTTCAAAAGGTTCTAGACCTTCGACATTGCACTGTATATACTAGCTTTAGAAATTTAAACTAGGTCGGAAAATAAATGAAATAAAACTGATGTCCAGATAGTCATGTCAGCGGTGGCATGACTGAGGTTGCCGGCTATATCAATGATGCCTCTGGCGGTATCAGTCATACAGGCAAGCTATATGGCTTTTTTGGATACCTTAAAGAAAGGCTCCCACAAGAAAATGAGGCCACTAGGGGTAAGTGAGGCCACTGGCGGTATCAATGATGCCGTTGGCGGCATGATTGATACCGCCGGCGGCTTCAAATGCCGCCGATGGTTTCAGCTTCTTGCAGCAGTTGGTTTCGCCAAAAAGCGATGAAAACCCAAAACTAAGCACAGACAACAACTAAAACACAACAAACAAGCAAAATGAAAGCCAAAGAGCTATGATACTTAGAATTTTTACCTCGGGGCCGTGAATCCACCACTTCGTGATCCTTATAACACCTCTGGGGAGCTCAAAAGATGATTTTAGGAAGTAAGGGGTGATTAAGTCTTTAAATCCTAGCTTTAGTAATTTCTAGACCTAAAATTCACTTAAATATTAGGAAGTTCAGTACAAAAAAACCAAGAAAAGATGGATTGAATCCTCTTTTCTTACCTTTTCTAAACCTTATTCCACTAAATCTAGCAAGAATGCTCAAAATTTGCTTGAAATTTTGAGTGGTGGGAAGTTAGAACCCTTCAAATGGCTGAGAAATGGCCCATATATAGGCTAAGATCCATTGGAAATTGCCTTTAGTCAATTTATCCCCCGGATTTCAGCAAAAAAGTTGGACAACTGTTCTGCAGACAGAAGTGATGCCACCGACGAAATAGGTGATACCACCGGCGGTATCGATGAGGCCGCCGACGACCTTAACTTCTTGCTAGGTATGAAATGTTGCATAAATTATGCCTGAAATTGGGAAACGGGGAGAAAATCCGGAAAAGGGTGATAATGACGGAAAAGCTCAGATATTATGAGTATTTTTTTATTATTAAAGGGTATTTTAGACTAAATTATTTTTTGGGTGAAAATCATCGGTCTGAACTACGACCAGACGTGCTACCGGACACACCAAACTGAATTTTTTCGAAAATAAAATCCATAGAGAATTTTACATCGATAATAAAAATCCCAAAAGAATTTTTATTATTAGGAATAAAAATTGGGTGTACGTTATCATTGTCTCGCGAGAGGGACTGCAAAATCTCGTGCTTACAGGCTACCCCTTGGGGGATCACTGCTGCCATATGTTAGTATGATCTCACGAAAGGGCAAGGCTTAGGAATGATACCTGATGGATAACTGGTCTACCCCATGGTCGGAGTTGGGCTTTGCGGATTGGTTTGCCCTTTGGTCGGGCTTATGCTTTGTGGATTGGTTTCCCCTTGGCCGGACTTATACTTTGCAGAGAGGTTGCCCCTTGGTTAGAATTATACTTTATAGAGAGGTTTGCCTCTTGGTCAGGCTTATGCTTTGTAGATGGGTTGCCCCCTGGTCGGGCTTGAGATTCGTGGAGAGGTTTGGCCCTTGGTAAGGCTTATGCTTTGTAGAGAGGTTGCCCCTTAGTCGGGCTTGAGCTTTGTGGAATGGTTTGCCCTTGGTAGGGCTTGATCTTTATAGAGAGGTTTGCTCCTTAGTCAGGCGTATGCTTTGTAGAGAGGTTGCCCCTTGGTCGGGCTTGAGCTTTGTGGAATGGTTGCCCCCCCTTGGTCGGGCTTGAGCTTTGTGGGTTGGATGCCCCTTAGTCGGACTTGACGATCGATTTGAGGTGTAGTTCCTGCAACAAGCGATAAGTAAAAAATTAAACCGATTCTTAAATGACATTTTTACTACTTGATCAATTTTGTAAAACAAAAAATATTTTTGCCCCTTCGATCCATAGTAAAAACATAATAATTGAAAGAATATAGGTATCAGAAGTCCTGGGATGTCGGGGCTAGAGTCGAGATTCCGTTGGATCTGCCGAGGGATGTAGAAGGGTATTTTGATGACATAGGAGGCCACGCTGATGCCGCCGGTGATCTGGATTGATGTCACTGGCGGTATGGATGCATCTGGTTAAAGTAATTCAAAATTCAAACTGGGGAAGGCGATGGCGCCGGTGGCATCACTGATGTCGCTGGTGGTATGAACTAATGCCGTCGACGGCATGGATGAGCAGTTTTAGATAAATAAAAACTCCTCGAATTCTGTACGGGGCTTTTAAAAGAGTAAAACTCTTTCTCTTTCTTCATTCTATGCATACAGAAACCATAACCCCTATCTATTTCTCTCTACTTTCTCTCTTTCACAAAAACCAAATCCTTTTTTTTCCTTTCGATTCCAACCATGAAGAGGATTTCTAAGGCTCTTAAAGGAAAATCAACTGCCAAGGCTAGGTATGGTTTGCCTGATTCTTCAATCGAAGGGCTAAAGCTTTACCCGGTTCTTATCGGGAACGGTTTGAAGGTAGTGGACAAGATGTATGGCTACAGAACAAATTCTTCGATTACTGATTTGACTCCTAATAAGGAGAAACATCTCTGCGATGTCCAGGTAATCCTACAAAACTCGAATTTACTTTTTTAGGTTAAGTTTCAATTTCGGCCGTAGGCTCAAAATTTTGCCATGATACGGGTTATAAACACGAAATTGATTGATTAGAAACTGGCATGGCATGATTTAGGCTTGATTTTTACTGCTTTTATGCTTCAGATTTGTTTAATTACCATTTGGTAATTTTGGCGCGATTTGGTTTGATTTTGGCCCAAAACTGGGTTGTGCCCGTAGGTTTTGATGTCACCGGCAATATAAGTGACGCCGTTAGCGACATCAGGCATTGCAAAAAGGCCTGGGAAGATATGATGTCGCTGCTGTTTATAGCAATATCACTAGCAATATCAAGCATACCGTCGGTGGTATGGCTGATGTTGCGGGCGGCATCGCTGCTTATAGAAGCAACATCAGCAGCCTCCCAGCAGATAGCATGGATGAGAAAATAAACAAGGACTTATCTGTTTTGCTTTTGATTTTCATAGCCGCATGGACTGACCTATACCAAAGGTATGGGGATGATTGGTGAATGGTGGTATCACATTATGGAAAACGATCCTGAGCTCGCGGTGGCCATCAACGACACGGGCTTCGGAGATCTAGCCCATATTATTCCCCTTCTAATGCTGAAGCTCTACCATTCAGTCATGACTACTTTGACAAAAGAGTGGTCCGCAACCACTCACACCTTTTGCTTTTTATTTGTGGAGGTAACCATCACACCTTTTGACGTGGTGGCTATGACTGGGCTCCCATAGAAGGATGAGGTCATCCACTTTGATGTATACATGGATAAGTATCATACTGAGAGGCCCGTGGTGAGGCGAGTGACAGAGTTATTCAGCTTGAAGCCTGTCTCGAGGCGATTATCATATGGAGAGCTGCATAAGCATTGGGTAGGAGTGGGAGTAGTTCATGAGGTGGATCAGGATGCTTGTGTCCTTTCTTTGGTGATTTCTCTGCTCACTTATTGTTCTTTCTGATTTTGGGTAGCAAAATCAATTATGGGCTAATATCTGCTGTTGAGGATGTGGCCAGCATTAAGGGGAAAAACTGGCCCAGGGCCATCTTGGCACAGCTTTACTGCGTACTGGACGTGGGTGCATGGAAGAAAGGGAAAGCCCTTTAGCTTACCCATTTGCTCGTACAGATATACCCTTCTCAAAAGCATTTGGTTGATTCCCTTTGCTTGATTTGCACATTTTCCTTATTTTGGATGCTTCAGACTGATTAATTACATACTTGTACAGGCCTGGGCTTTTGAACAACGGATCCTCCCGCCAGTCCAGTTCATAGTCACTGTGCAATCGGGTTCTCACATCCTTGCCCAGTGATGTGGTGGCATTGGGGGGAAGAGCAAGTATCCCTTGAGTTATATGGAGTCCCTGAGGAGCATATGATTGAGCTCGATATGCGATCTTTTGACCTTGATCCCTGTTTCAGGCTTAAATAAAACATTAATAGAAAAAACGCATTTATGAATTTCCATTACTCTTACATTGATCGTTTGCTTGGTTGTTTGGTCAGCTTAACCGTGATCCTTTTGATGGGGTAGAAAACCTAGTGGAGGTGGTAAGGGTCCGAAGTAGGTGGACGATCACCGGTTCATGATGGAATGCCCTCTATCCCTGGAGTGGTATTTGGGGGTGGGGACCGCATTTAGGATTGGAGGTTTGTCGCTACTTCTACCAGGCCAGTGCCCCCAGACCCTCCTACGGGCTTATGGTGGCCACACATGGTGATTACTTCTATGGTAGATAAAGCCATCTACTTTGAGGGGAATGGCCAGGTCATTCCAAGCATTCCCAGTTTATATAAGCAGCACCAACAACGCCTACTCCGTACTTTCTCTCGTGTCCACAGGAATGACATGATTGAGTACCATAATAAGAAGAAGAGGGAGAAGGAGAAAAGGCGACTTAAGGGTATAGTGAGTGATAATGAGGAGGAAGAGGAGGAGTAACGCGAGGGCAAACCCGTGGGAGAGGGTGAGGTAGGTGAAGGTGCGACTGGAGGGAGCGCACCAATATCTCATGGGGAGCACCATTCTTTTGAGGTACAATTGTGTTTATGTATGTCAATTGTCGGGGTTGAAAATGTTTGGTTATGTTTGCCTTTTGTATTTTTCAGGAACCTTCTAAGAAGAGAGGTCGGGCCGATGAAAGTGGGACACAATACTATGGCATGCCTGAGGGTGTCGAGTTCATAGAGGGGCGCCTTTCAAACCCTCTAGAGACCCAATTCCTACTGATAAACTTGAGAGGCGATTTTTGATCAAGAGATATAAGCTCAAGCAGCCACAAGCTGAACTTTAACCAAAAAACACCACTTATATAAGGCTTGTGTAAATGTGAACATATTCATTTAATAACCCTTTTTGTGGACTTCTTTTGATTGCCCTTTGGATTTTTCAAGTTGCTCAGAGCAAGGCGGAGCGGTTGGCCGGAAATGCCTTCGCTCTCAGGGATACGCTCATTGGCCAATCTCTGCTTGTTCAGGTACATTCCCTATTGATGACATGTTAACATGAAACGAAATGCATGTATGGATGCTATAAATGATATGGATTGTTGTTCCCATTATCCACAGGATTTCTTAGCCCTTTCACTATTTGATGCCGATGCGGCCCGGTGGATGTACGAGGAAGAGAATGTGATGCTTCGACGAGAGAAGGAACAAGCATAATATGGACCGTGCACACCCCGGTGAGACAAGCTGTGGGGGAGTGAAGATGGCAGCAGTCTGCCATCCTTCTGCCATTCCTGCCGAGTCAAGTAGCGTCCCGATGTCAGAGGATAGGGAAGAGGATGCGGTCGATAATTGGCTTCTTGGTGATGAGGATGTTTCATCTCACCCGATCGGTGGTGGCGGGCATTCTTAGATTCATGCTTTTTTTCTGCTTTTATTTTTCTAGATTTTGGTTTTGGTTTGTATGCCCTTGATACATTGGGGTTTGATTGGTTTTGGATTTTGAATGTCATGTGATTTTGGTTTTATTTTGGCTTAGTGTTAGGGTATTTGAATGGTTTGCGCCTTCAGGCTTTTATTTTGAATTTAATGTGGATTTGTGATTGAATAAGTTTTGAAAATAGATTACAGGGCTATTTATAGTTTTTTGCTCAGGTCTGAACTGATGAAAATGGTTCTAATACTACCGAAAAATACTCCCATGCCGCCAGTGATATCACTGTTGTCCTCACCCACATCACCCCATTCAATAATATAGACAAAGTCACCCACAGTCCATACCGTCGGCGGCATCACCTGATATCACCCCATTTCAATCCATGCCACCGGCAGCATCACCAATATCGCAGGCGACATCAACTGCCCAGAAATCTAGATCCGACCATTTCATCAAATTCTACTATAGCAAGCTATAACCAACATCTACAGGGCTTTCTGCAAAGCCTGGGAAATGCGGACTGGAAGAAGCTAGAAAAATTTAGGCTTTAGGGTTTTCGATATGATGCGGCATGGCCCATAAGTCCTGAATTCCTTCGCGCAGCAATGAATTTTTAGGATTGGGTGGACCATGTATTTTGATTCTCATCCTTTGAGCTATGCCCCTTGCTTGAAGAGTTCCACGTCATACTAGGGGTTCCATGTCCCAAGCGCGTGCCTTTGGCACTTCTAGAGTTTCATTTTGGTATGGACGGCGTGCCCCGAGGGTGATAGAATTTAGATTTAGTAGACCCATTTCTGTCCTAACTACCTGACAAACCCGGATTTTAGCTCAGCGCAGTTCTAGAGTGGTGCCTAGGGGCTCCTAGATCTCATCTTGCTTGGTCGTCCATGGTGGCACTACTACTTATGGAAGAGTTCATGTGCAGAGTGGGCTCTATTGTCGTACTCAGGCTGATTTCACTTATTAGGCCCATATCGATAGGGGCTTCTCCTATAGCTTTGGGACTAGCCAAAGTCTTGCGAAATACGAGTGCTGCTTCTACCAATTCGACCCTTATTAGTGATCACCTCATACTGTTATAGGTATTCATTATCCCCCAATTCTACAAATTATACACTTCTAACCCTTATCTGAAATTGGTTTATAGGTATGGCTGATGGAGAAGCTGAAGGAGGTGCCACGGGGGAACTAGAAAAATTACTTACCGGTTCACTTGAGGGAGAGAGGGCTCATGGGAGCCAATTTTAATCAGCTGACATTTGATAGCTGGATGCCTATTCTGAGGGGATACATAGATGCACAGATTTAGTGCGTTAGCCCATGGTGGAGGATCCGTGATATGGTCGTGGAGCCTTGGGGATCATGTGTTCAACTGATAGGTCTGGAGAGGTCTTCATTCTATACCCTTACGGATTGAGCCATCAGTATGGTCAATGACAGAGAGTCCCAATCAAGTTACCTCATAACCAAATCGAAGTCTACAAAGCCCGATGGGAGAACCATAACCAGAAGACATGGCCCATGGAGGCCATATTCAAGACTCTGGATTATGCTCATGTGGAGACCATTGAGACTGATATACACTACAGAGGATGGCTCGCTGAGATTAGACGTATCACGACTCGGTCCGAGCGATTGTGGGCCCACCTTGAGGGGGAGCGAGCAGAGCAGGGGTACGAGTCCTTTTCCACTACCACCTTGAGGAGGATTTCTCGATATTATCACGGTGATGTAGGGAGTTCGGCTGGAGATGCGCTTTCTTTTAGTTCTATCTTTTGCATAGGCTAGTAAGGATGACAGACCTATCAAACTTTATTTTATTTCATGTCTTTTATTTGGTTCTAATTTTTGCATAGAATGACCTGTGAGGGTTTTCAATCTATCAAACCTTGTCTTAACTTTTGCTTGGACCGCCCTTTTCAGGTTTTCAATTCAGCATACTTATTCTGACTTTTGCATAGACCTTGGTCTTTTCAGTCTATCATAATTATTTTTGTTTATTGCGCATTTAATTTGGAATAACATGAACTATGCATTAGGCTTACTCGAGCTATTTTAACCATATAAATACAACATTCAGATAAACATAAGCTTTCAGAATTCAATAAAAGAGATACAACATGATGTTTGATTAACATTTCCATTGACTTAACTCCCGGTGCCAACTAGCCTAGGTTGGTTTTTTAGAAGGCACTCTCTCTTTGGTCACTTACCCTAATTTTTTCCTAGGTCGTCCTTTTTGGGTTTTCAATCTAGCAGGTCTAACTTATTCCCTAATTTTTGCACGGTCAGTTTACAAAATATCGACTGTGGGGTGTCACCCTAATTTTTGCCCGATCAATAAAAGACCGAAAAGGCGGGTGAGTTTTTTATCCACTTTTTTTACTTGCTGCTTTTTTCTGGTTTATTTATTTTTATTTATATGTGGTAATGCTTAAGCCTGTCTTGATTTATGGGGTTCACAAACTCATTCCCGTCCATATCCATAAGCTTAACCACTCATTTGCTATGCATCTTCTTTATGATGTATGATCCTTCCCAATTTGGCCTGAACTTACCCCTCACAACGGTGGTGGAAGGTTTCAGCTGTTTAAGGATCAAATCACCAGCTTTTAGGGGGAACTTTTGGTGCCTTACCCGACTGTTATAGGCTCAAGCCATGCTCTGCTGGTACATTTGGAGATTATCTAGAGCCCTTAACCTCTGTTCATCCATCATATTCAATTGTTCGAATCTCACCTAGGTCCATTCAGATTCTTTCAGTTTGGCTTCTAGTGCAACTCTGAGTGAGGTTACTTGAGTTTCAACTGGCAATACCGCTTCTATTCCGTAGACCAAGGAGATTGGGGTTTGACCGGTCGAGGTATGGATGCTTGTGTGATATCCCTAAATAGCAAAAGGTAGCTTATCTACCCAATCCCTGTAACCGGCTATCATCATAGAAATGATCTTCTTTATAGATTTATTAGCTATCACAATGGCACCATTGGCTTGCGGTCTATATAGAGAAGTCCTATGATGCTCAATCCCTTATTTTTCAATTAGATCAGCAGTTGCTCCTTGAAACTGTACCCTATTATCTGAGGCTATATAATGCGAAAGTCCATATCGAGCAAAGATATGCTTCTCCATGAACTTGGCAATCTTCTTGGCAGTGACATATGTGTAGGATTCGGTGAAGTAATCCACTGTTACCACTATGAATAGGTGCCCGTTTATGGATGAAGGATGAATTTCACAAATTATGTCTATCCCCCACGCCGAGAATGGCCAAGGAGTAGATAAATGATGAAGTTCGGTGGGTGGCAGATGTTGTATGTCCCCATAAATCTGGCATTAATAGCACCACCTGACCTGGGCGATGCAATTGGCCGTAAGGGTGAGCCAAAAACATCCCGACCGCTAAATTTTCTTTATGAGAGCAAGGCCATTCATATGAGGGCCACAGTCACCGGTATGGACCTGATCAATGACTTTCTAAGCCTCTAATTTAGTTAAGCAATAAAGGAGTAACCCATTGGTAGTGTGCTTAAACAGATCATTATCGATAATTCAGAACTAAACAGCAAGCTGCCTTAGGGTGGTACGGTTCAAGTTAGAGGAATTTGGGGGATATTGGCCGATTTGGAGGAACAAGACAATATTAGAGTACCAGCGGGGCTCGATGGAGATGGCGAGGACCTGTTGAACTGGCTGGGCATGGTAGGGGACTTTGATTGACAACATGACTAAGGGGCAAATGGGCTACTGCTGGGGTCCTTCCCATAAAGAGGCCAAGGTTTCTAGGGAGTCAGCCATTTGATTCTCGTCCCGGGGGACGTGGCGATATAAGCACGAAGAGAATTTCTTAGATAAGTTACTGACTACCTCAACATAAGGACAAAGAGATTCTTTCTTGATTGATGGATCACAAGGGCCGAATCCACAATGATAGATACCAGGCAGTCCCCGACCTATAGTAGGGCTTTAAGACTGAATAGAAAAGCTTCATACTCAGGGCCATTGTTCATGACAGAGA
This sequence comes from Euphorbia pulcherrima, assembly GCA_947683365.1. Taxonomy (NCBI): domain Eukaryota; kingdom Viridiplantae; phylum Streptophyta; class Magnoliopsida; order Malpighiales; family Euphorbiaceae; genus Euphorbia; species Euphorbia pulcherrima. The sequence continues at coordinate 5,215,941 of CANTUS010000004.1, forward strand.
ACTCCAAGCGTTTGGACAATAGGATGATTTCGTTATCTAGTGTGACTATAATAACCCCAAGGCCTACTCCTCGTTGGTTCATAGCACTGTCAAAGTACATAGTCCACACATGTTCAAAGATCTTAACAGAGACAAGCTGCTCATCAGGAAACTCTAGGTTTTCAACATAATCAGAGTCAAGAGGTTAGTTAGCCAGAATTCTGCCACAGCCCTACCCTTAATAACCTTCTTCGTCCCATACTCAATGTCGAACTTAGAGAGAAGCAATAAAAATCAAGATAGCTTCCCGGCTGGGGTGGGGGATTGACAAAGATACTTCATAGGGTCAATCTTAGCCACGGCTTGGACCCAATAAGATTGGAAATAATAGCGCAACTTCTTAGTAAGTCAAACCATGGTGGTGCAAGTCTTCTCTATAAACGAATGTTGGGTTTCGTAATCTAACAACATTTTACTCAGATAGCAGATCGCGTGCTCCCGCTTATCATCATGTTCTTAGAAAGGCATTTCCCCTACAAAAGATTCTTTAATGGCCAGATAGAGGATCAAAGGTTTCCCTGGGATGGGTGGTTTTAGAACCAGTGGGTCGACAAGATAGGCTTTAATTTTATGAAATGCCACCTGGCACTGCTCATTCTATAACATTGTTTACTACTTTCTTAATAGTTTAAAGATGGGCTCACACATGGTAGTGAGGAAGGTGATGAACCGGCTGACATAATACAAGGACCCCATAAATGATCTAACTTCTTTCTCTGTGTTAGGCGGAGGCATAACCCTGATGGCTTTGGCTTTATCGGGATCCATCTCAGTTCCTTTTTGACTAACCACATATCCCAGCAGCTTTCCTGAAGTAACCCCAAATACGTACTTCTTCGGATTTAGGTAGAGATTATACTTTTTGATATGAGTCATGAATCTGTCGAGAATAGCAGGGTGCTCTTCTTGGGTAGCAGACTTCACAATCATATTGTCCACATATACCTCCACTTCCTTATGTATCATATCGTGCAGGAGGGCAGTTACAGCATGCTGATAAGTGGCCCCTACATTCTTTACTTTGTAGCAATAGACCCCCCATTCGGTAATGAATGCCATTTTAACCTTATCGATGATATCTACGAGAATCTGATTATATCCCTAGAATCCATCCATAAATGAGTACATGGTTGCCCTGGCGACACTGTTAATCAGGACATCTATGTGAGGAAGTGAGAAATTTTCCTTAGGTGAGGCCTTGTTAAGATCTTAAAAGTCAACACAAACTCAGACCCTACCATCTTTCTTTAGAACCGGGACTACGTTAGACAACCAAGTCAGATATTCTATAACTTCAACGAATCGAGCTTCAATCAACCTTGAAACCTCTTCCTTAACCTAATTAGCCCATTTTGGTCTTAACCGACAGAGCTTCTGCTTGATAGGTCTGAATTTGGGATTAGTTAGAATTCTGTACTCAGCGATTTGATGATCGACCCCAGGCATATCTTCATATGACCAGGCAAAAGCGTTAACATGATCTTTAAGCACTTTTATTATCTTACTTTTTTCCTCAGGAGTTAAATTATTGGAAATGGTTACCATTTTAGGATTGTCATCAGTACTTAGGTTTATTTCACTTAAAGATGTACCGCTAATGCCAAAAATGTTATGTGTATTATTATGTGAAAGCATGGATCCAGTAGGAAAAACATCAAACAAGTAAGCAAAATGAGAGTCATTGATTGCATTAAAAGCCTTGTAGGCAACATTGTTCACGTCAAATACATCAGAAATATTAAAAATTACATCATCCATATCCTTCTCCACAGGCGGAGGGGCTTCAGCAGTAACATCAATCGAAGGAGCATCCTCTGTAGTGTCTATCAGAATGGCATCCAGGTCATGTTCCAGAGTAGCCTTCTGGGGAGGGGTAAGTGATGGTTCCCCAGATAGGTTGGCTTTCTCAGCGAGGGCCCTAGCGAGCTTTCTTACTATCTCTATCATGGCATCACCTTCGCCGGCTCTCTCACCCCTCCAACCTTTCTTCATCAGCAGTGTCATGGCTTTGGTCATGGTTGCCACAACATCTTCAATATCTAGATCGACAGACTCTTCATTACTTCCCTCAGACTCATCCTTAGGATACAACTTACCCTTTCCCTTAGCCTTATCAGAAATAATGTTGATAGGTGCAATAGGCTCAGTGGGTTTGAGTTCAGCATAAACCATCATGCAGCCGGCCTCAAAATCATAGACATCCTTAAAGATCTCCAACCCAAGCCATATTTTTCCATTATGCTCGATTGGTTCAGGTTCTCCCTTGAAAGGCTTCTTACCTTGGATTTCACACACAGTGACCATGCAGCATTTGCAGGAAGGAACACGGCGATATGCTTTTCTAGGCTTATACCCCATTCCAGCTTGGCGAACCATTACTTTTGGCTCCAAAGCCTCGACAATTCCTTGCTCATACATTCTACCACCTTTGCCAGGCTTATAACCAGATTTCTTCATCAATGTACCCATACTTGTGTGGAGATAATTGTTCCAAAGGGGAGGTGGTTTCTCAGTCTTACTAATCACAGTAATACAAAGGCCTTCTTCCAATTTAGCCTCGGCTTCCACAACCACCACAACAGAAGCGGGGTCAGCCATAATAGTCACCATTTTGTCCTCATAAATGAGCTTGATTTCCTGTGAAGAGTGAAGGGAACTGCATCCAAGGCATGGACCCACGATCAGTTGAAAAACAAGGAGTAAGAAACAGGAATGTCAAGTACCATGAAGCGCACGTTGCTCATAACACCTTCTCTAGTGATTTCCGCCTCAAAAGCCCCAATTACACTGTCTATTGAATAATTGTGGGCCCTGATAATGGTACTGATTTCTTAAGCATTTCCTCTGACTGTCCCAAGTAAGGAATTTCAAAGGGCATAGATTCAAGGCAGATCCATCGTCCACCATAACACAAGGGATAACCCTATCGAGGATCTGAATGCGGATGAATAACCCCTGGTTGTGATCCTTACCTTTAATTGGGAGATTTAAATAGTCAAATTCAATTTAAGGCCCCTTCCTTAGGGGAATTCTTTCTCTGACCATGGCATACATCTCAAGGACTGAAGTGGTTGGATTGGCTTCTAAATCGAGGAGACGCTTGATCAATCCTCTGTGGTGCCCATCAAAGTCTATTACCAGCTACCAGATATTGTACTGAGCTTGTGTGTTTTTCAGCTGAGTAATAAGAGGATCAACCTTGAGACTAGTAAGAATAGACAGAGGTGGAGAAGGAGGCCTTATAGTTGTTACTGCCTTGCTAGGGATCGGGTCCGTGTTCAAGCGGAAGTATCGGTCTTCAAGCTGATACACATGGCCACTTAGAGTAATGTTGAGAACACTGCAACTCATGCCCATCCATGCTGAAAAGCTCATTCCAATCTACCTTGAATAATCCCTTCGGCTTCTCATTAACGGGAAAATCAACCCTGAATAGCTCATTATTTACGGCCTTGGCTACCTCGACTACTCTCTCATCTTCATCAAAATAGTCTTCCTTTAAAATAAAGGAATCTACACTGAATAGTGGCTTTTTCTTAACTTTCATCCTCTTAGCCATAAATGGCTGAGTTCTGCGACTTTCTTGCTTAGGCAGATTCAGGTCAACATCCATACCCTAAACTAAATTGACTCCCGGGTTAGCTTGACTAATAAGATTAAACACTGAGTTGGATGGGAGATCGGACCCAATAACCAAAATAAAAATACTGCTACTCAGACCTCGTGTGATTAGCTCAAAGATTGTGGCTTCAAGCAAGCCAGACTGGATCATTCGTACCTTGCTTCCAAAATTAGGCAAAGGGTTATTCATGGTGCTAGGGATTTTATCAGGCTCAGCAATCTTTCCTTCACTGACAAGTCACTGAATAGGCAAGAGTAGGGCTTTGTAATTGTTGGTTTGGTGTCCCATTTGAACGTGGTAATTACAGAAATTCTTCTTATCTTTGGGTTTAGGCGGTTTGTATTCTTGAAGGGACTAGATGAAACCTACTTCCCTCAAACACTGAAAGATAACCCCGAAGAGGCAACTTGTATGGATTAGCCAAAATAAAAGGAGGGCAAGGAGGCTGGACTGCGGTAACTGCTGGCACAGCTAGGGCGATTGCCAGAGGTGTAGCAGGGGCTTGAGAAATTACCTGAATTGCTATCGGGGCCTTAGGTTTAGCAGGTGCCAAAGCCGAGGGGTGAGCATCATTATTCTTTCTGAACCACGACTTTCCCACTTTTTTGGCTTTTTCGTGCTCTGCCTCGCACTTAATTTTCCCAGCATTTTCAAAAATAGCCTTATAAGAAAGGAATGAGTGAGTAGCCATCTCTTTACAGAATAGGGGAAGAGATCCCTCTAGGAGTTTCATAATCATCTCTTGGAGACTTAGCTTAGATTTCATCAAAACTTGGGTCGACATCCACTGGTTAAAATATAACTTAAAGGTTTCGTTGGGCAATTGGCAAACTCCCTCAACATGTTGAAGAGTTATTTCCTTCATAGTATTAAAACCATAATGCACTTTCAGAGCCTCAGAAAGAAGTTTTCAGCTAGTGACAATATGCTACGGCAAAGTATGATACCATTCAAGAGTAGGGCCCCGAAGGGAATAGGGAAACATTTTAGTAAGCACTTTATCACTTAATTTCTTCACAAGTATATTTCTTTCATACATTATAATGTAGGAAGCAGGTGCACCAAAACCACCATAATGAGCCATATTTGGCATAGTAAAATTATCAAGGACCAATCTTCATTTCTTTTAGGTTCTTTGGCGGCTATGAGAAGGTTGCTGCAGGCTTGGATTTCTAGTTTCACGCTAGGAGGCTGCGTGACCTGGTTGTTGATCGGCTGAGAGAGAGTTGTAGCTTCAGGTGTCATGCTCGAAGAAAGCCCGACCTGGTCATTGAGTTGAGAGGCCATCATTTGGCAAAAGCTGCCATTTCAGGTGTCACACTCGGAGGCTGCATGACCTGGTCGTTGATTAGAGGAGATGGTGAAGGACGAGGGACCATATTTCTACAGAAAGGATTTTGAGGGTAGGTAGTACCCATGAGAGTTATAATGAAATGAGGGGGAGTAAAGGACGGTGGTTGGGTTAACCCGTTGGAAGAAGTTGACAACTAATGAGTGAACATTAGAGGAACCGAGCTTTGAGCAAAACATCTTGGGTTGAAAGGAACAATTGATGAAGTAGTCGAGGTATGCACAAAAGTAGAGGTTAGCCTAAACTGAAATGGGTCACTATAAGTTGAGTCGAGGGAACTAGGTTAAAAATGGGTGCAAAAGGTCTTGTCCCTGCAGGACCGGCCAACATCTGTGCTGAACTGTTCTGGGCTTGCATATCAGACTCAGAGACCCGATCAGTATTCCCATCTTCGAGGGTTTGCTTAACAGCAGCTTGGACAATGTTATGGATTGAAGATTGAAATGCATTCAAACTCGGGTACTACACCATAACACTGGTGAAATCAAAACCAAGAGGGGGGTGAGATGCTCCCCCTGAGCTGGGAGTAGGTCCGACTTGCTCTTTAGGAGAAGGGGGTTGCCATCGTTGCCCAAAAGAGACATGGCTGACTGAAAGAAATCTTGACCCAACTGAACCTGATCTGAATCTAACTCCCCACTAGAATCGGTATACAGAACTCCCTCAACTTCCATGGTGACAACTGGGGTGAGAGAACGATGAATTATATAGTGACCTGGCCTTTTCCAAACTGGGGTGCGATGATAATTCCGCCTCCTCCTAGCTAAAAAAGTAAGGAACGGATCAGATCATGCATGGATTGTGTGATGCCATATATGGGATGAATGGTCTTTATTTAATAACAAATACATGGCATGTATGGCTACATGTATATGTGTTTAGCGATGATGCGGTGGCTTATCCCTCCAACATCCGTGGGACGTTTGTACTTGTCATCATGCATAGTGATATGCCTGACTCAATGGGGGTATAAAAGAAGTCCTACAGATGTTGCTAAACCTCTTCCATGAATGGAGATCAATAAAGGTAAGTTGAATTTTAGCTTTTGGAGCCGATGCATAGGTGATGCATGAGCACGTAGCACATAACACACAAAGTGTCCCTCTTTCGACCTTTTGACTCCCGCGTAATGCCTCTTTAGAAGGATGGAGTTTGGCTTCTTCACTAATAATGGCGAAAGAAGTACATCCCAATTATTTTTCATTATTTTGGTAATCCTAAGGGGTTGAAGTGCTAAGGCGTTTCCTAGTGCAGCTTTGGTATAGGGTTGTTAATGTAGACGGTTCTCGTTTACCTTGATTCCACCTTACTCAACCACTCACCAAATAGGTGTGATCGCAGGAGTTTATGTGTTGGTTAAAATGAGTGATACACCCGCTAGGCATCCTCAATTCCAAACAGGGCATGAGTGATACTTTCACGAGTTTCTCGGGTAAAAATGGGGCACCTAAAAATTATCAAACTATCTAAACACGTAAGGATAAAACATTATGAACAAAGAATGAATTTTTAACTTGGCCAATGATTTCAATACATCCTTTAAACTTATTGGAAATTTTAAGTTCAAGTTTAAAGAGATCATTATCCCCAACAAAGTTGCCACTATGAGCAAATGACCTTTTCCCCACCCGCGAGGACCGCCTAAGATGTGTGGAAGCGTGCCGAGGGACCAATCCTCATTTTAATGTAATGAAAAGATTGATTGGTTGATGTTGAATTTAAGTCCAATTTGTGTGTTAAAGGATGCGAGATTGAAATCCTGCACTTAAAATAGAGTCACCACCCGGGTCAGCCCAACCGGGAAATTTTGGTATGATTTTTCCACTGAGTGGTAGACCATACCTTGAGTAGAGATTTCGAGTTCGGATGATGTTATATATTTTACATTGAGACAAGTTAAAGTATTTCATTCTTCCTTAATCAGTTTAATCCACCCCTATTTATTGTGTTTTCGGTTTTATAAGTTGTTAATGCGTTTACCGAGCATTCAAAAGCGGTAAATAAATAATTATTATAGTTATCCAAAAATAAATGCGAAAAATAAAATAATAATTACATGGCTCTCCGAATCCTATACATTTTTCTATGAAATAAGTAAAGTATCTAAAGGCCTAGCAACCATCTAACCTAAATCTACCTGGACAAAACGGTTAGCATAAATGTGGCACGTTGTACAAAATATATCACAAAGCGTGCATAGTTAGCAAACTAAACAAGACTCGAGTTAGCGTGAGCATGGCATATTTCATTTACAATTTATACAGCTCGGTTGGATGTTTAAAAATGGGATTTAATCGTCATTTGCGGAAAAATTCCGTTATATCCATATTTTAGACTTGATTGTTGTTTTAACCGGATTATTAGTGAAAATGCCACATGGTATGGGATGGGGTCTATTTTTAGAAGGTTCTGGACCTTTGTCATTGCACTGTATATACTAGCTTCAAAAATTTAAACTAGGCCAGAAAATTAACAAAACAAATGTTGTCTAGAAAGTTATGCCGCCGGTGGTACGACTGAGGCTGCCGGAGGCATCAATGATGCCGCTGGCGGTATTAGTCACACAGGCAGGCTATATGGCTTTTTTGGATACCATAAAGAAAGGGTCCTATAAGAAAATGAGGCCAATGGGGGCAAGTGAGGCCACTGGCGGTATCAACTATGCCTTCAGCTTCTTGCAGCAGCTGGTTTGGCCGAAAAGCAACCAAAACTCGAAACTAAGCATAGACAACAACTAAAACACAACAAACAAGCAAAATGAAAGCGAAAGAGCTATGAGATTTAGAATTTTTACCTCGAGGTCGTGAATCCACCTCTTCGTGATCCGTATGACACCTCTGGGGAGCTCTAAAGATGATTTTGGGAAGTAAGGGGTGATTAAGTCTCTAAATCTATTTTTAGTGATTTCTAGACCTAAAATTCACTTAAATATCAGGAAGTTCAGTAGAGAAAAACAAAGAAAAGATGGATTGAATCCTCTTTTCTTACCTTTTCTAAACCTTATTCCACTAAATCTAGCTTGAATGCTCAAAATTTGCTTGTAATTTTGAGTGGTAGGAAGTTGGAACCCTTCAAATGGCTGAGGAATGGCCCTTATATAGGCTAAGATCCATTGACAATTGGCTTTAGTCCATTTATCCTGCGGATTTCAGCAAAAAAGGTGGACAGCTGTTTTATAGATAAAAGTGATGCCGCCAGCAGCATGGGTGATACCGTTGGCGGTATCAATGAGGCCACCAGTGGCCTCAAGTTCTTCCCAAGTCTGAGAAGTTGCACAAATCGTGCCCAAAATCGGGGAAAAGGGGAGGAAATCTGGAAAAGGGTGACAATGACGGAAAAACTTAGATATTATGAGTATTTTTTTTATTATTAAAGGGTATTTTGGACTAAATTATTTTTTGGGAGAAAATCATCGGTCTGAGCTATTACCACTCGTGTTATAGGACACGCCGAACTGAATTTTTCCGAAAATGAAATTCGTAGAGAATTTTACAACGGAAATAAAAATCCCAAAAGAATTTTTATTATGAGGAATAAAAATCCGGTATACGTTATCATCATCTCGCAAGTGTAAAATCTTGTGCTCACAACTATGGCACCAGAGGTTGGGATAAGTTAGCATGAATATCCTGTCCAAACTAGCCAAAAAGGAATTGGTAGTGGGTTGCCTAAGGTTGCTTTTGATAAGGGTCGTCTATGTACTGCATGTCAATTAGGTAAACAACATAAGAAAAATTTCCGTTCCATCTCATACATTCCTTCCAAAAGAGTACTTGAGCTCTTACACATTGATCTTTTTGGTCCAATTAAACCATTGAGTTTAGGTAGTAGAGAGTGCACCATGGTCAATGTGGATGATTATTCTCGATATACCTAGGTTCTCTTGCTAGCAAGCAAAGATGAAGCCTTTGACAAATTCTCAAAAACATTCATCCGGATAGAAGTAGAGCATTGCACACATCCAGAGTGATAGTGGTGGTGAGTTAAAAAATAAGCACTTTGCTGAGTTTTGTGACTCCAAGGGCATTGAACATAATTTCTCTGCCCCTCATACTCCTCAGCAGAATGGAGTAGTTGAGAGAAAAAATAGGACCATAGTTGAGATGGCTATAACAATGCTAAATGAGACTTGTTTGCCAAAATATTTTTGGGGAGAGGCCATAAATACAGCATGCTATAGTTTGAATAAAGCTCTCATTAGAAAGACCATAGAAAAGGCCCATATAAAATCTGGAAGGGAAGAAAACCTAAAATTGGGTACTTTAAGGCATTTGGATGTAAATGCTACATCTTAAATTATAGAGAGCAACTTGGAAAATTTGATCCTAAGTCTGATGAAGCAATTTTCCTTGGCTACTAAACACATAGTAAGGCTTACAGAGTCTTCAACAAACAAACCCAAATTATGTAGAGTCTATACATGTAGATTTCGATGAGACTAACCATGCATGTAAAAGTAGCTCCACTCCCGAAGATCTAATTCCATAACCTAAAAAATCTGGAGAAAAGAACGAAGCTAAAATTCCTAATTCATTCCAAATCAAGAAGTACAAAGAAGAAGATGAAGGAATATCCTTTGATCCAGAAGAACAATAAGTCAATCTCAATCCACATGAGATAAACTTCAATAATGACCAAGGAGAGCATGCTGAGGTAGAAGTGGAGCAAGTCCCTATTCAATATAAAGGCTTACAAAGGGAGATCCGGACTCACAGAAATCATCCGGTAGATGCTATTTTGGATAAGATCCAAAATCCAGTCAGAACCAGAGGATAACTCAATAGAATGATGAGCCATGCTGATTTTATCTCTCTCATTAAGGCAAAGAAATTTCAAGATGCTGAAGGAGATGAAAGCTGGATAATGGTAATGCAGGAAGAACTAGATCAATTCAATAGGAATGATGTGTGGGATTTAGTGGCACCTCCAAAGGGAAAGTCAATCACTGGCACCAAATGGGTATTCCGGAACAAGCTAGATAAATACGGAGTCGTGGTGAGAAATAAGGCAAGATTGGTTGCCCAAGGCTATAATCAATAGGTAGGGATTGACTTTGAAGAAACATTTGCCCCTGTAGCAAGATCGGAGGCAATCCAGATTCTATGTGCTTTTGCATCATTCATGGGATTCACATTATTCCAAATGGATGTCAAGAGTTCATTTCTCAATGGAGTTATCTAGGAAGATGTCTATGTAAAGCAGCAACCTAGATTTGAAGATTCAAACCATTCGAATCATATCTATAAATTGAAGAAAGCTCTTTATGGATTGAAGTAGGCTCCAAGAGCCTGGTGTGAGAGACTCACAACATTTCTCATATCCAAGGGCTATATCCAGGGCAAAGCAGACACAGCTTTTTTCATCAAGAAAAAGAAGAATGATATTATTCTAGTCCAAATTTATATGGATGCTATCATATTTAGAGCAACTGATGAAAACATGTGTGAAGAATTCAGCTCTCAAATGCAGAAGGAATTCGAGATGTCCATGATGGGAGAACTCAATTTCTTCCTTGGTTTACAAATCAAGCAAAGTCCGGATGGGATTTTCATTAACCAGTCAAAGTATACCAAGGAGATCTTGAAGAAGTTTGAAATGGACAAGAGCAAGCCAATGTCTACTCTAATGGGATAAGATACAGTCCTATCCAAGGATTGTGAAGGAGAGAATGTTAATCAAAAGCTTTATAGAAGGATGATTGGTTCACTTCTATACTTGACAGCAAGTAGGACAGACATACATTATGCAATCAATTACTATGCAAGGTACCAAGGCAATCCTAAGGATTCTCATCTCGAGACAGTTTAGAGGATTCTTAGATATGTCTTAGGAACCACTGAAGTTAGATTGAGGTATCCTAATAATGGAAATTTCACACTCTAAGGCTTCATTGATGCAGATTATGGCAGAGACACTCTTGAAAGGAAGAGTACATCTGGAGGTTGCAATTTCACTTGAGTTTGCCTAGTATCATGGTAAGCAAGAAGCAAACTTCAGTTGCTTTATCTACTATAGGAGCAGAATATATGGCAGCTGGAAGTTGTATGGCTCAACTACTTTGGATCAAGCAATAACTAGGAGATTATGGACTTTAATCCTTATGTGTGGATGTTATGTATGACAACAAGAGTGTCATTGATGTGTCAAAAAATCCAGTACTCCATAGCACGATAAAGCATGTCAACATAAGGCTTCATTACATCCGGGATCATATAATGAAGAAGGATGTTGCATTAGTGTACATCCCAACCAATGAGCAAAGAACAGATATCTTTACCAAACTATTATTTAAAGATCAATTCAATAAGCTAAGTGAGCTTACTGGAATGTCAAATCTGATTTGAGGAAAGTCCGGAAGAAATTCTGCAGCAAATTTGATCTTTCACAAGATAAGGAATCCAGAAGAAAAGAAAAATAGAAGTTAAAACTATTTCGGAGCAAATATTGCCACATCAGAAAACAAGACAGGGCACATGGTAGTAAAGATGCTTAAAAGTAATTGTTCCCTTTTTGAATTTCAAACGTTTATTATGTGTTACACGCACGGTAAATTCAACATTTGGTTTTCAAAATAAATCATTCCCATTCTCTAGCTAAACTAAATTTACCTCTCTCCTAATCTCGATTCCCATGTCATCAATCTAGCCAAAATTAACAGCATCCGGATTACCATTATGCCCTCACTTTGAAAATCTTATATAAACCCCCCAAAGATGTTTGTCTCCTTCACGCGAGCAACAATCATGTACTGTTACTCTGTCTATCTCAAACCCTAATTTTCTTTAATTACTGAAATGGCTGCTATCATGACCAGTGAAGGACCTAAAATGCTCCCAACTCAAAATATCTTTACAGAGTTCGGTCTGAAAGATGAAGATTTCAAACCTATAAAACTCAAAACCAATGATTTTATTATCCCCACGGACTTCTTGGGTGATAATTTCTTATTCAAAACGGACCCATATTCCAAATTGATAGAAGATCAGCACCTGACTGACTTCCTCAAGATCAAATATCCAACCTACCCGGATCTGGTGTGAGAATTCTATGAAAATCTCAGAGTCCACTCCTTCTTTGACTCTCTAAGAACCAATGTTTAGAGAAAAGTCATAACTGTTACTCCGGAATTCTTTGAGAAACATCTCAATATAAAAAATGACAGCATTCAACTGAGAAGTGATGGGGATAAACAGTATGTCAAGTATGACCTAAAGATGTGGCTGCATCTAAACTACTTTAAAGATAAATTCTCCACCTACTTTCAAGAAGTACCAAGATTCCTCCAACATGCTCTTGCAAAACTGGTTTTAATCAAGAAGGGATCCCTCAACACAATGTTAGCCTTTCAACACTGTGTACTACAATATTTGGTGGAGAGCAAGGTAGTCAATATGCTAGTACTGATTATCCACTACCTCAAGCAACACAAGAATTCTCATGGTGCCGTGAGTACCAGGATCTTACTTGCCAATAAAGTGGCCTTGATCGAATTCTAGTCTGAAATTGAAAAGGAAATTCTGGAAAAGAATTTCAAAAAATTGAGTTTCGGGGAAACTTAGAACTAGGAAAAAGCCAATAAGCTATGAGATGACAAGAAGAGCAGGCTAGAAAGGCCGTGGATCCAGTAGAAGCTCTGATTCCTAAGAAAGCAAGAACCGCCAAGCCAAAGGCACAGAAGGAACTTGCCTTGGTTCTAGCTGGGGAAGGTAATGAGGATACTATGTCTTTAACCCAATTGATGGCCAACTCTCCAGCCAAAAAGCCAAGCGGAAGGCTAATTAAAGCCGCGGATAAAGTGAAGAAACTGTTCTGTGACCTAGAAGCAAGAGAATCTATTGTAGTGGCTTCTACTACATTTAGAGAGGGGTACAAGAAGGGGCAGAAAAGAAATGTAACAGATATGCTAACAGAGGGCATGGGTCTGATGAGGAACAAATAGAGGATAAAGCTCCTATACCGAGGAAGCAATTCACCCAGAAGGGATGTACCTTTGATGAGACCACGAAGGCCCATAAAGCTCAGAAGAAGGCAGCCAAAAGGCCTGCGAGCATTATAATTGATGAAGAGGCTGGTAAGAAAGTGGTGCTGGAAGAATTGGCTAAGGCCAAAGTTACTAAGGGCAAGCATGTACCTGGATCCACTGAAGAGGTAAATCCAGATGATCCTTAATATAAAGTAATCACAGAAACAATAAGGGATAATGACCGGATAAAAAAAAAGCTCACAACAGAAGGACCCGGTAGTTCTTCCATCACTCAACCCATCCATATAGATCCGGTAGATAAGGCAAAAATTGCCTGAGATCCGGAAGCTAATGACTTTCCCTTTCTACCCAGATCCAGACCCCTTCCAGATAATTTGCTAAACGTAGAGACTGAAATCCAGACTGAGGTAAGTGCCGTAAAGGCATAAGAATAGGGCATTGAGGACACTACTAATGCGCTTGGAGGAGAAACTAAAAGTCTTGAAAAGGCATTTATAGGGGTGACAGAGGACATTTCCTGTCATCCGGGGGGTTCAAGTGGAAATAAATGAAGAATAAAGAGAAGATGCAGCTGTACAGAATCAAACGCTAATTCATGAGGTAATTTCTGACACTGTCTTATTCAATATAAATGATAATTCCTCTGCTACTGCTACTGAAACAACGAAGGACAACTTGGATGAACAATCTCAAAGTGCATCTAAGAAAAATCAGTCAAATCCGGAAAACACCATTCGGAGGAGGGACTTGGTCTGGGTTCATAAGAGCACGCTCCTAGAGTAGACTCAAGGAGTGAGGCCTGTCCGGAGGATCAGTTGGAAGAAGAGAAGGAAGAAGAAGAATCTATTGAGGCAGAAACATCTGTATCTGATAAGACCAGAAGCAGCTCTAAAACCAAAAATCCTCTAGCAAGCCCAATCAGAATACCTGCTACAACTGAAAATCCAACACGAGCTAAAAAGATATCCACAGCACTCAAGATTCTACAAGAGGCTATTCATGAAGAATAAGAGGAAAGCTTCATTAAACAAAGCCTCCGAAATATCTGCAAACACTTAAAAGTTATGGAAAAGGTACTTCTTGAGGAATTTTGGCCTCTAGATTTAAAGAAGGAACTTGAGGTGATAAAGGGGGATGTCAAGAAGGTAGCAGAGAAAGTGGAGGACTTTCCCTCTGCTGATTTGGTAGCAGAAGTTTCCCTAACAAAGGTCCCTCTGGTCCTCAATGAACTGAAAGCAAATGTTGCAGCAGCAAGCCGATCCACAGACCAAGCCAACACATTGGCTACAAATACTTGCGCAACAATAATGGACAAAATCACCCCCTCCTCTTTAGAGTTATCCTTTGATCTGAAAGAATATCTGGATACCAAGTTTGAAAATTTGTTAAAATTCATTGCTAAAAAAGAAGAGAAATCCCCTCTTCCAAGCCTGAATGAAAAGCAGCAAAAAATTTTGAATAAACTAACCAAGTTCATGGAAGATGACTTGCCAAAGTTGTTTGTCCAGCAAATAGCTGCCATTAGAGAAGAACTTGCTATGCAATTCAATGGCCAAAAAGCTGTAATTGAAAGAATAAAGGGTGATATTCACACAAATATAATGACAGTTAACTCCAACATTAATAATTTCTGCAAGGATCAACGGGGAGAAATTGAAAAGCTGCAGTCTAGACTATCAAGCTTATCCATCTCCGGATCCTCCCCCTCTCCATCAGTTCCGAAAAGCCAACTCATTTCCATCTTCCAAGACCCGATCCAGTATATTGGGGATACAAGATTCTTCAGACACAAGGGCATAACTACTCTTCTCAAAGCCTTATTTCCCTATTTTGATGAGAAAGATAGAGATTATGTTCTCTAGATGCATCCCTACATCACTGAATCCTACAAAAAGCTCTAGAATCTCTTCCGCCCACTACATTTAACTCCAGCCACTATAGACCATATCTAAGAATAGAGAAAGCAAGGCAACTTGGACTACTCAATCTATTCAACAGCTTGGCAGAGGAAATGGGATGGTAGGACATACATGGTGATTGATTCCCCTGCTGAAAACAAAAAGAGGGAGAAAGGCAAGGGAAAAGAAAAGGAAGGAGTAGCATCTAGAGCATCCGATAGGAATTAGACTAGCGTTAATATTCAATGTAAAATTTTGTAACAGCTAGATTCACATATATATTTCTATATTTATAATCCTGCACTTCATTGATGTTAACTATTTATTAACAGCAGAAGTATATAGTGAATATCTAATTCCTTAAAAAATTTTGCTTCTAAAGTACAATCTGTAATTGTACTATAAAAACACTAAAAGCTAGAATTAAAAAATATTGGGGGAGTTAGGATGCTAGAATTATGGGAGAGTAAATTGTAAATGATCCTTTCCTCATTAGCAAGACAAAAGAGACAGCTTGCCCTTTTCAGAGAAAGGACAAAAGGACTGAAACCGGATAGAAAAAGGAAACAACCTTTTTCACCTCGACCAACAAGGAGGCGCATGGCGCTCACACCAGAAAGCTACTGGTATAAAAGTTGGTGTGATACTAAAAAATAAGGAAAACGATCACTAACATCTTTTTAGCCTTAATCCCAAGGATTCAAATGGGTCAAATTACTGTCTAAAGGATTGATCAATGGCTCCAGAAGTGCCATATCTTATCTAATCAACGATGAAGGTTCAATTACAGCTCACCAACCCACAACAACTACATTTATGATCAAATCCTATAAAAGGGAAGCTTCACTTGTTGAGAAATTGCTGGTTGATTTCACAAAAGCATATAACAAGAGAATTTACAAGAAAGGAATCAGATTCATAAATCCCTCCAAGAACCAAATCACTGAAAATCAGTTTGTAAGGATTCCTAAGTGTGTTATAAACTTAAGGAAGTCTAAAACCAAAACCTTTGATAGAAAACAAAGTGTAAAATATCTCCTACTTAGGTGAGTAGTAAGATTGGAATATAGCTTGAAGTAGGTGATTTGAGTGGGATCTCCCTATAGGACTGAACTTAGATTCGGGGTAGAAGTCTAAGTGGTATATCCTGCTAAAGACAAAAGGACTCAGCTAGAGATTGGTGCCTTTAGTGGTATATCCTACATCCGGAAGGGGGTACCATCCGGAGACAAACTTTAAGGCTTGATTTCTACCAGTTGGAAAGAAATCACACTAGTGGAAAAGCTCAAAGGAAAGAACCTTTGAGGACTAGACGTAGGCGGGGCCAAACCAGTATAAATCATCGTATTTGATTTTCTCTAACTCTTTATTTATATTTGCATCATATATCACATTTGCATCATCCAAAATCGTAACATCCGGAAGCCATCAAACACGCTACACAAGACTTTTTAAAAGTCTGTTAATTCAGAGAAAAAGGGTCATTTACCCCCCTCTGACCTTATATGGACCCTTACAGGGACCAACATTTTTTGGTTTTGGTTCTTCACACCTGGTATAATGTGTTGGAAAACTAGTGTTTAAAGTTACTTTCAAAAGAACTAATATCCTATATGGATTTTTGACAAGTGAATTTTTGACTTTATATTGAGATGTTCCATATGGGCTTGCTAAGTTGTGAGAGGGAATAGGTGGGCTCTCGCGCATATGAGAGAAATGGCCCAAAGCCATTTCTAGTGCAAATCATTGGATTCCCCCCCTGTGCGGGCGATGGGGACTATGCTCGGAACTATTTTATTACTTTTATTGAGAAAATAATATTAGTTAAAAAATATTTTTTAGAATTTATTTCCTTACCCATAACTGTTGTTTTAAGAGAGTTAAATAGCCAACAGTTATTTGCATTTAAAATTATAACAGTTCTTTTAGTTTGCTTAAATGCTAACAGCCATATTTTCATTAATATTCTGTAACTTCTTTCGGCTACGCTTTTGAATGGCTTCAATCTCTAGTTTTCAAACATCTCTTTTCTTAACCTATATAAAGGCTACTTGTGTTTCCTATCAGAGATACCGAATACTCTTTTCTTTTCTGGATATATATATGCATTTCTGATTCCTGTCTCCAAGTTCAAATCGAGCTTGATAGAGTTATTTAATCCTGGAAGGAACTATGAAGTATCTTTTAAGGACTACGTCTCCTACGTGACTCAACTCATTCTAATAATCACTTTCTAAAGTTTGGTTTGTTTTAGTTTCTAATTGCTGCTCAGAAAAGTATTACCTTTGATCCAGTTTATTGAGCTGCTGCAACAGTCTCAAAAAAACGTTGCCTTATTAGTGCATCCGGATCTTCATTCGGAATTACTTCTGGATCTTGTTTGCTTCCGATCCCAGTTTCCTTTCGGATCCAGTTTGCTTCTAGATCTGTCTACCTTCCGGATCTGTCCCACTTCCAGATCTATCTAGCTTCCGGATCTATCTTACTTCCGGATCATTTTGCAGAAATATTTACCGACATAATATTGGTTTTCACACCTTATATAATGCTGGTACCATCTGTTACATATCTTTAAAAATAAAAATTCGAAAAAAGCATATCATCATGGATCTATTTTTGAAGATAAAAACGAGACGAACAAAAAATTGTAAAGCGGCATATCAAAAAAATCAACGATTTGCGAGATAAATGCAAAATAAAGTAAAAAAAATACAAAAAAGGAAGGAATCACATATATAGGGGATAAATGTAATATTGAAAAGGGAAAATTTAAAAGCTTACCAAACAGTTATTTATAAAAGTAGAGGGCCAAGAAGTAAATATTTTACCCTAACTCCACATTTAGTACAATTTCCCTATAATTTTTCTCACGATTGGCTTTAGACATTTGCTCTATAAAATTTTATTCTTTTGTCAATATACAAATCAAGTTGCAAACACTTTTGCGGTTCTCTACCAGGATTCTTAAATGTTCCTTTTCTACAGGATCCTTTGTTTGAGCCAACCCCACCTAACATGATCAAACTCGCTATGAACAGATTGGATAGGGTCATACATCTACTAGGAGAAAACACTACTCCCTCCATATATTTTACTCGTCTTCCTACAAGTTTCACGCTTCTTAATAAACTCATTTATTAAAGTTACGAAAATACTAGTTTACCCTTGTATCTCAAATTAATGCCTTAATTTTCAACCCAAGTGCAATTAACACTAAGGACATAGTTGGAAGAATAATGAAAAAAGTACCTAGAAAAGTGCAAATGATGAGTATTTTGGTAATCCAATATTAGGCTAGAATGCCTATTTTGAAAAGATGGAGGGAGTATTTCACAAAGAATTACTAACACTTATAAAATAGAAAAGTATCATTCTTGATATTATAGGAATTAATTGGGTACTTAAGAGTGAACTATGTCCAGAAACTTTGGCATTAACCCTATAGGCTTCGACAGACTTGGAAGCTTGTAGCAAGATCCTCCATTCCAGAAAATTTTAAGGATTCCTTATGGTCCAGGTTAACAACTAAATGAAAACCAATAGTTAAACATCCCATAGATTACAACCATTAAAATAAGAAAAGCACAAGCTTCTACCCTTCTTTCCCTTCCAATTTCTCGGTCAATATTTACCTTGACAATAGCGAGTCCAGCCAGCTCACATCACCGTCTTTTCTCAGGTCTCACATCCTCCATTTAAATAATATTAAGTATATCTTGATTATTCTCGGGGTCGATAGTTTTTAACGCCAAAGCAAGTACATACACAAAACTCGGACAATTCTTAGTCCTTAGTGTATCCATAAATGCCTCATCAAATATCCTCCTATATTTCCACATTCCCCTTTTATGCTTATCATCTTTATTCTCCATTAGCTTCCTAACCCTAGTCAACCCATCTAACTGACGGGAGAATTCCTGTTTTTTAATCTTCAATAATAGCAATCCAGGGTGAGTTAGATAAATTTCATACAGGAATCTCCTCAGCCCTATTGCGTTCTTCATCTGCCCTCCACCGTATAAGATTCTGTAAAGTGTTGACTTGAAGATAGGGTTATTAGAGAAGTTGAAAGTCAGGATCTTTATGGCTTCTAGTGTTGTTCATTAGTGACAAGGGGATCGAGTTGCATAGAAATTTTTTTACCCTGAATAGATTTGGTTAAAACCGTGAATGTAGTTTGCTTCGAGTTTTGAAAACAATCGGAGGGTCGATGCGGCTATGAAAGCATAAGCTTTTGCTTCCTCAGACTCGTTTATTAATATAGATAGGGGAGTGATAGCCACCAAGATCTTGGTATTTAATACTTTATCTCACAATTCTTGCAAGGGAATGTTGTTTTTCATTAGAATATTTGTACCATGTGGAAGAACATTGCTGTGCTTTTTCATGGGATCTCTCAAGTTAAATGTCATTTGGAAAATGGCTCCTACGCCTTTTGGTGAAAACCCGGAGGCCAACATTGGGAGATATTCTCTACCCAATGCAACTATCTCTTCGTCGGTCATAACTTGTAAAATCACAGACTTTTCTGAGAGGAGTTGGTCATCAAGAAAGTCAGTTGTTACTACCGTCATATTTTCAGTAATGTCCGGTAAGTTTATATATTCAGATGTATTTTCTTCACAACTATAGGTCTACTCAAATACTTTTCAAGCCTTTCCTGTAAAGGATCTCTAGAAACAGGGTTAACATCTAACCCTAACCCCCTTAGGGGGGTTTCATCTTGACGTTTCTTCTAAACTTGTAAAGCTTCTATGCGGGCACGAATCTCTTCTAAATCCATAGCTCCTAGAATACTAGCAAACTATTGAACAAGAAGATAAGCGAGAATCAGCCCCAATATCAACCAATTTAACCCACACAAACGCAGAAATATATAGACAATTAAATGAAATTGATATTCATTGCAGAGATTTTTCAATTAGATAAAAGAGGTGAAATCAATCTAAATTCATAATACAAATATAACATCAAGTATTGAGCCCTGAAGGCTCAGGAAACGGCCAAAACTAGAGAAGGTAAGAAAAATACATATCAAAGGAAAACAAATAAAAAATAGAGGGAAAATGGAAGTATTGTTTACCTAAATAAACACCATGGTTAAGAACTGACTAGGCGAACGGCGGTTATGATGCAGATGACTGTAATGTTAGTTGAAATGGTGGGTAATTGCAGAAGTGAGATAGTCGCCAGCAATAGCAGAAGCACTGAAGCAGTGACAGAGACGATTATGAAGGATTTAGGTTTAGATACATACAAATTATATTATTAGGATTTGGTAAAATAATATTTTTTAGGGATAGTTTGGATTGTATTACTTATAAAAGATGGGAGATACAAAGAGGCGGCAATGCTAGCCAAACCCCCAAAGCCTCCTCGAGATAAAACAGCGCTAGCTATCAAATGAGCCAAAATTTTAGCATCCCTAGCAACTAAGCTAAAAACACAAGCAGAGAAATCACGAGCTAGAGTCCTATAATCCAAAACAATGGACGAAAAATAGGAAAAACCCGCCTCAGAGTTTGTTAAAGCATTAAAGAGAATACTATTGTCTATCTCAATTACCACATGTGTATATCCCATATGCTTAAGCCATGATAATGCCTCTCGTATTGATAGGGCTTCCGCATGTAGAATGGACATATGAGGTGGCAAAAAACCCGATTTAGCACCAAGAAAAGAGCCACCTGCATTTCGTACAACCAAACCAAAAGTCGACGTTTCACCAGAGTTGAAAATAGCTGCATCAGACTTGCACTTAATAAACGAAACAATTGGAGCCGCCCATTGCCTTCGACCACCCAAACTTCCCATCGCACCAGTCTCCTGCTGCTGTATGACCGATCCATCCTGATGCTCGTGGCAGTTGGTAAATTGCAGGCTAAATGCCATTGTATGAAAGCAATAGCTCCCCAATTATTAACACCTCATGGTGGATTGTATTCCCGCCTCCACGCCAGCCTGTTCCGAGCATTCCAGATTACCCATAGCTAATAAAATAACTGCTACAAAGTCTCAAAGTTATTACATTGAAGCCAAGTATCGATCATAAAGGGCACAGAAAAATTGTGCAGAAAAATAAAATTTTGATCATAGCATGCCCAAACATTGCGTGCCTAAATACATTCAAATAGAACATGTACAACAGTTTCCATTCCAACAAAACAAAACAGGCATAGAGCACTATCAACCACATTTCTTCGAAGTAATTTTTCTTGAGTCGAGAGAACATTCAACACTACACGCCAAACAAAAACACAGAGCTTAGAAGGTATCTTGAGATTCCAAAGAGTGTTCCACCTTAGATTTGTTACTGGGAGATTCGCATTATGTAAATACGATAACGCCTGATACGAGCTCTTAACCGAGTAAAAACCATTCGGTTCATGAGGCCAATAAAGTGCATCAGCCATTGGAACACTAAGCAACGGTGTATGTAAGATGAGTTGCGCCTTCTCATCCTCAAACAATTCCACAATCTGATTATAATTCCAAACATTATTATGAATAATTTCCTTAACCCTTCTATCTTCAAGTTGCAGACCATCACGACCAACTAACCGAGTATGAGCTTCAAAATTTATCCACATACACGGGTTAGATTTATCCTCACTCCATCTCCCACCTGCCATCTAATATTAGCTTTAAAGAATTCCATATCAGAAAAGATACTTCGCCAAACATAACTCAGCGATGATGTTAACTCGGCGTTCAGAACAAACCCATGCCTGAAGTAACGAGACCGAAACACCCTACAACTAACGAATTTGGAGTTGATATGAATCTTCATAATTTTTTAGCTAGTAGGGTCGTATTGAAATCTATCAAGTTCCGAACCCCATTCCACCATGCTTTTTTGGTCTACAAAGTAATTCCCACCGTTGACAATTAATCCCCCTTGTATCCCCATTATTTGATGCCCACCAAAACGAATTAATAATTTTATGAATGGAGTCACACAAACCTTGTGGCAGTCGAAAAAGAGACATTAGATATGTAGGAATTGATTGGAGCACCGATTTAATGAGAACCTCACGGCCACCCCAACTCAGGAACTTCGTCTTCTAAGAATTTATTCGCTTCCAAATTCTATCACGGATATAGCCGAAGGATGCAATCTTTCTCCTTCCTATTGAGTGGTGTCCCTCCTTATTGTGGGACCCACTGAATTAATTAAAAAACTAAAGAAAAAGAAAAAGAAGTATGTCGGTAGAAGATTTTTTTCAAAAAGTGCACAGTAAAATTACTGTACCTAATTCGGCCATACACTTTTTAAATCTCTTATAAATAGAGGAGGTTTTGCTCATTTTAAGAGCAGAGCAAAAGTGAGAAACACAGATAAAATGTAATATGTGCAAAGAGACTTAGGAAAAGGGTTCTTAAGAGTTGGGTACGAGAGAAAATAGTGAGGTTTTGAGAAACGCTTGTATTCCACTATTTTGTAATCTCTTTGTGTACCTACTATTATTTTATAATGGAGAATTATTCGGAGTTTCTCCCGTAGTTTTTTTCTAATTTATTTGGGGTTTCCATGTAAAAATCTGCGTGTCTTTTATTCTACTGCTATTATTTTTTCTAGTAATTTATTATTGGGCCTAACAAGTGGTACAAGAGCCGAAGGTTGCTTTATCAGTAGAATCTGTGGATATATTTTTCAAAAATAAATATACCATGACGACGAGAAAATTACAGCAAATCCGGTGGCGCAATCCGTTTGAAAAACCGCCGCAAATATGCAATTAGAGTGAACAGTAAAATAGTAACTTGAATAATAGTATTCATATTTGGTCATTTTATGAATAGTGTTCCTATAGTTATTATTTAAGTATACGACGGAGGCATACTGTTACTATTTCAATATACAAATATTATTTGGATATACGATGCTATTCACATATATAGTCACTATTTATGTGAATAGTAAAATTCATGAATAGTAAAATTTTGTCATTTTTTAAAAGTTTTGATATGGCAAATGACGGTATAATAATTAAATTGACGGATACAAATTATTCAACGTGGAAATTCAGAATGGAGGACTACCTCAATTGCAAAGATTTGTATGATCCAATTGAGGGTGACAACGCAAAGCTGAAGGATATGAAAGAATAGAAGTGGATAAAGTTGAAGAAGCAGACATTGGGTACAGTACGTTAATGGATGGATGCTAGCCTGTACAATCACGTGAGGAATGAAACAGATCCTACAGTTCCCTGGAAGAAGCTAGAGGATATGTACGAGGCTAAAAATGCTCAAGGAAAAGTGTTCATGATTCGCAAAGTCATGAACTTGAAACTGACAGAGGGACGATCAATCACACAACACCTGAATGACTTTAAAGGATTTATAAGTGAGTTAGCAGTCACCGGTATATCCTTGGATGATGAGATGCAAGCATGTCTTTTGATGGGAGCTCTACCAGATAGCTAGGATACTCTTGTCATATCATTGAGTAACTCAGCTCTAAATGGTGTGGTAATAATGTCTATGGTAAAGAATAGTCTACTTAATGAAGAGCTTCATAGAAGGGACATTACCAGTACTAGTTCATAAGCCCTTGTCATATAGAATAGGGGCCGAAGCAAGAGTAGAGGTTGTGGAAATGGAAAATTGAAAGATAGATCCAAGTCCTGAGAGAAGAGGTCATGTTACCACTGTGGAAAGTAGGGTCATCTCAAAAGGAACTGCCATTTCTTTAAACAAGAGAATGCAAACCGAAGTCATGATAATGACAAAAATACATCTGCTACAGTCACAATAGAAGATGGAGAGGTGGCTTTCGTATCTCATGATGCAGATTGCTGTCACGTTGGAGATGCAGATACCGAGTGGATTGTAGATTCTAGTGCCTCATATCACTGTGTTCCAAAAAGGGAATAATTCTCAACTTATAAAGTGGACGATTATGGTACTATTAAAATAGTAAATAATAGTATCTCGCAAATGGTGGGAATCAGCAATATCTGTGTGAAGACAAGTGTCGGATGCACATTAACACTTAAAAATGTGCGACACATTCCAGATCTTCGGTTGAACCTATTATCTATTAGTGTATTGGAGAAGGAAGGTTATCATAATCATACAGGAGATGGAAATTGGAACTCACCAAAGGATTGTTGGTAGTGGTGAAAGGAAGATTGTGTTGCTCGCTATACAAAATGTATGCAACAATATGTACGGGGTCAACTGAATACAGTTGGAGATAATGCTTCACCAAATTTATGGCATAGGCGACTAGCGCATGTTAGTGAGAAAGGGTTGAATATACTGGCTAAGAAGTCCCTCATTCCATTAGCAAAAGGAAAAATTAACCCGTGTGATCACTATTTATTTGGGAAGCAACATCGAGTTTCATTTCAGAAAAGCTCTAGAACGAGAAATAATAAGTTAGAGTTGGTACACTCTGACGTTTGTGGTCCCATGGATACAGAATCCATTGGAGGAAGAAGATACTTGCTTAAATTCATTGATGATATCTCAAGGAAGACATGGATTTATTTGCTGCGTATAAAAGATCAAGTATTCAAGCACTTTCAATAATTCCATGCAATGGTGGAAAGGGAGACTGGAGTGCCATTGAAGTGTTTGTGCACAGATAATGGTGATGAGTATATCTCTAAGGAGTTCAAGGATTACTGTAGTCAACATGGTATTAGGCATGAAAAGAAAGTTCTTGGTACACCTCAACACAATGGCATTGCTGAACGAATGAATCACACCATTGTCGAAAGAGTTAGATCCATGCTCAAAATGGCTAGCTTACCTAAGTCATTTTGGGGAGAAGCTGTCAATACTGCTATCTACCTTATCAACCGACTACCTTTAGCACCTTTGGATTTTGATGTTCCAGAGAGGGTCCGGACAGGTAGAAATATCTCATACTCTCACTTGAGGGTATTTTGCTGCAAGGCATTTTTGCATGTTCCTAAAGAGCAAAGGCTAAAGCTTGATGATAAATCAGTTTCTTGCACTTTTGTCGGTTATGGAGATGAAGAGTTTGGCTACAAATTAGGGGATCCGGCAAAAAAGAAAATTTTATGGAGCCGAGATGTTGTGTTTCATGAGAATGATATCATCGGTGAAAGATCTATAAGTGACGGTGTTATCGATATTACACCAGAGAGCATTCTATCAGAAAGAAGAATGCATCAATCAGAATAAGATGGAGAAGAAGAGCTCATTGTGAGGGATCAAAATACAATTGTAGATGAAGATATGAATGAATAGGGCAGCCAGAGAACCCCATTCTACCAGAAGAAGAACCTCAATTAAGGAGGTCAATCAGAGAACTCCAACCATCTACAAAATACTCCAGTTTTGATTATATTTTAATCAATGATGAGGGGAAGCTTGAAAGCTTCCAAGATGTGCAATCTTGTAAAGCTAAAGATTGTTGGATGAAGGCCATGTAGGAGGAGCTGAATTCTTTAAAGAAGAATGACACGTACGAGTTGGTGAAACTTCCTAAAGGGAAGAGAACACTCAAGAACAAATAGGTGTACAAGCTAAAGAAAGATGTTGGAAACCTAGTGAGATACAAAGCTCGATTGGTCATCAAAGGATTTACTTAAAAGAAAGGTATAGACTTTGATGAAATTTTTTCACTAGTTATGAAAATGAGTTCCATTCAAGTTGTGCTAGGTCTTGTAGCCAGCTTGAATCTTGAGTTAGAATAGCTTGATGTAAAAACCATTTTCTTGCATGGGGATTTAGAAGAAGAAATTTATATGGAACAACCAGAAGGCTTCAAGGTTAAGGGAAAGGAGGACATGGCTTGTCACTTGAAGAAAAGTTTGTATGGGTTGAAACAAGCCCTGCGATAATGGTATAAAAAGTTTGATTCCTTCATGTTGAATCAAGGATAAAAGATGATCCATGTGTATATGTCCAGAAATTCCCCGATGGAAAATTTATCATTCTTCTCTTATATATTGATGATATGCTAATCGTTGGACCAGATGCCAAAATGATTAGTAAGTTGAAGCGTGATTCGTCCAAGGCGTTTGACCTGAAGGATTTGGGACCGGTAAGGCAAATTCTTGGAATGGAGATTACCCGAGATCGAAGGTCCAACAGGCTATGGTTGTCATAAGAAAAATATATTGAACGAGTACTAAAAAGGTTCAATATGAAGAATGCTAAACCAGTTTGCACTCCACTTGCCGCTCATTTCAAGTTGAGTAAGAAATCCTACCCTTCAACAAAGAAAAATAAAGAACACATGTCAAATATTCCATATTCTTCAGCGGTCGGTAGTTTAATGTATGCAATGGTGTGTACGAGACCAGACATCGCTTATGCAGTTGGAGTTGTGAGTAAATTCCTGTCAAATCCCCAGTAGACACATTGGGAAGCAGTAAAATGGATCTTCAGATACCTGAGAGGAACTTCAAAGTTATGTTTGACTTTTAGAGTTGGAAAAACTGCACTTGTTGGTTACACAGATGCAGATATGGCTGGTGACCTTGATGAAAGAAAATGTGTTTCGTTAACAACAACCGAAGCCGAGTACGTTGCAGCAGCCGGGAGCAGGAAAGGAAATGCTTTGGTTAAAGCAAATCTTTACCTAATTAGGTGTGCAACAAGAAGAATACGTAGTTTATTGTGATAGTCAAAGTGCATTAGACTTGAGCAAGAATACTATATACCATGCACGGACGAAACATATTGATGTAAGGTATCATCGGCTCAGACTTTCCATTGAAACAAAAGAGTTCAAGTTGCAAAAGATTCATACCAACAACAATGCTGCTGATATGCTAACGAAGGTCATACCAAAAGAAAAGTTCAACCAGGGCATTGAAGCAACCGGGATGGAGAGTCCCACAATGTAGTCTGGAGGGGGAGATTTGTTGAGTAGTGTCCCTCCTTATTGTGAGACCCACTGAATTAATTAAAAAAACTAAAGAAAAAGAAAAAGAAGTATGTCGGTAGAAGATTTTTTTCAAAAAGTGTACAGTAAAATTATTGTGCATAATTCGGCCATACACGTTTTAAATTTCCTATAAATAGAGGAGGTTTTGCTCATTTTAAGAGCAGAGCAAAAGTGAGAAACACAAATAAAAATGTCATCTATGCAGAGAGACTTAGGAAAAGGGTTCCTAAGAGTTGGGTAAGAGAGAAAATAGCGAGGTTTTGGGAAACACTTGTGTGCCACTATTTTGTAATCTCTTTGTGTACCTACTATTATTTTATAGTGGAGAATTATTCGGAGTTTGTCCTGTGGTTTTTCCCTAATTTATTTGGGGTTTCCACGTAAAAATCTGCGTGTCTTTTATTCTACTGCTATTGTTTTTTCTCGTAATTTATTATTGGGCCTAACACTTCCCACAGCCATAGGCATACCCAAGCACATACTTGTAGTGGTAGTTGGTGAAACATTGAAAAAATCCCCAATAAGAGTCTTAGTGACCTCATCAATGTTATTGCTAAAAGAGATAGATGACTTGTGGAAATTAATCATCTGTCATGAGGCACGCTCATAAGATAACAAACAGTCCTTCACCTGATAGCATTCAATGAAATGGGATCGAAAAACAAATAGCTGTCATCAGCACAGAATAAATGAGAAATAGCCGGTGCATACTATGCGACCTTATAGCCTTGAATTCGACCATCATGCTCTAATGTAGACAAGGCCGCAGACAACCCCTATGAGCAGAGAATGAATAAATATGGCGATAAAGGGTTTCCCTGACGGAGACCTCCTTGAGGGGTTATAGACCCAAATCTCCTCCCACTAGTACAAAATGAGTATTGAACTGAGGAAACACACATCTGCATCCACTTAATCCACTGATCCTGGAAACCCATTTTCCGCAAAACGGCCTCAACATACAACCACTCAATATGATCATTTGCCTTGGCCATATCAAGTTTCAAAGCACAAAGCCATCATACCCTTTCGTTTTCCTATGTAAACAATGTCCAACCTCATACACTATAAGAACATTATCAGAAATCAATCTTCCCGGAATGAAAGCACTTTGATTTTCTGACACCACATCATTCAACACCCTTCAATCTATTAGCCAGAACTTTTGAAATAATGCGATAAAGAACATTACATAAAGCAATGGGCCTAAATTCAGAAATTCTCGATGCACATTTAGATTTAGGGATGAGCACAATATTCGTTAACTGCAACTCAGATGTCATAATGCAATCATGCAAAATTTTCAACATAAAATGAAACACATCATCACCAATGACATCCAAATAAGTGTGATAGAAACCTAGGTTGAAACCGTCAGGGCCAGGCGCTTTGTCAGGGTGCATTGCAAACACTGCATCTCTAACCCCCTCCTTTGTAATCGGCAGAATCAGGTTCAAATTTTGCTCTTCAGACACTCGGGAATCAATGAAGTCCACAATACCCAAATCAAGATCATTAGCCCTCGTAAATAGAGCCTCGTAAAATTCAATAATGTGCTCCTGAAGTCCACTTCCCCATTATAACCGATTATGTGCGTCATCCATCAAAAAAGCAATTCGGTTCATCCTTCGTCTTGCCGATGCGTATTTGTGAAAATAACGAGTATTATTATCACCACACTGCAACCACTTAATTTTAGCATGTTGTCTCCAAAAAATCTCACGCTCCTTATACAGAGAAGTCAATTCAGCTCATGCCTCAACATATGCAGTAGTTGAAGCTGAATTGAATCTATTTCTGTGCTCTTGAACCCTCCTAAGGCAGTCAGCAATTTTTCGCTGATATTTATCCTTTTCCTGCGCGCTCCAAGATTGCAGAACAGACGTCACCTGTTGCAGCCTCTGCGGCATATTCTGACCAGCAGCTGCTGCCCATGTTTGGTGCACTACATTACGACAATCAGCCGATAAAGCCCATTCGTTATTAAAGCGGAAAAAATATTCCCTAGGTAGTTGCAGTTCAAGGTGTAGAAGCAACGCATCATGATCACTTTGATTCATCATCTCATGTCGCACAAAGTACTGTAGAAAATAGGTTAAACCAACCATCGTTCGCTACTCCTCTATCAAGTCTTTCCCGAATCTGAACTTCACCAAAACGAACCCGTTCCCAAAGTAAATGTGTAACCTGTAAAACCCATATCATATTTTGTTTGATTTGTTAGTATATATTAGATATATTTTAAATATAAATTCTTCTATTTTTTAGAAAAAAATTATATATGGTATACACTTTAATAAAAAAATTTATTACAGTATAATTTATAATAAAAAATCATTTCATTGTCAAATTTTATTAATTAGTATATAAATACATCAGTGACTACGTTAATAATCAATATTGATAAATAAAAAAATAATAAAAAATTTAAAGTGAAGATTCTTTAACAGAAAGATGCTAGTCTATTGCATAAGATCGAAGCCGCTTAGAGTCAAAAATGGACAAATATTATGCTCGGTCATTCAACATATCAAAAAGTCAGGTGGCATAACTAGCACATAGAGAACTTGATTAACATATATATTAACATAACCAACTCAAAAACTAGCATAATAAAATTAATTTTCAAGGAAAAAGATTCTCTAAAGTAACTTAATAGTAATGTTAATTAATTGGGTGTACTCCAAATAGTACACCATTCAATGTAGAGGTGGGAGGTCTTAGGTACACTACCCAGCCTCTACAAAAATCCAACTTTTTTTTGTAATATTTACAAGTATCCAACTTAAAAGTAATGTAAGAGAGATATAGGATGCGAGGATGTGAGAGAAATTTTTTTTTTTGAGAAAATGCATATTGAATCCTAGCCTTTTAAAATAGAATAGAGAATTTCGATTTGCTAAAATGTTTTCTAAAGAGAATCCTCGTCAATTTTTTAAGGCTTGACCATCTATCTGAAAAGTTACAGGATAATAAGGAAATTGTCAAATACATATTAATTTTTGAAAATATTTTCAAGGAAAGTATCTTATAATTTCACTCATTTACAAAATGGGGTATAAGAATTCTTTTCTAAAATGGGTACTGTGGTTTCAAAAAATTGGTAAAAAAGGATTCTCAATACTAAATTATGTCACGATAATGAGTAACATTGTTCATTTTTATCCGTTTGTGGACCGGTTGATAAAAATACAATACATATTAGTGATAATTTTTAGATTTTTTTAATATTACAAATATTTATTTTAAATAAATTATGATGTTAAATTTCAAAAAATCATAAAAAATGGAAAAAAAATCTCCGAAACTTACTCGAATTGTGACGTATATTTTTTTAAAATAATTATATAAAATTATGAGAATTTTGAATTTATTAAAATATGTTATGTAACATCACTATTCTAAACAAAAAAATATTTTTATCCCCTTTTTGCCAATTTTTTTAAACCACAAACCTCATTCTGCAATTTTTTTTCTCATACCCTGTTTTGCAAATGAGTGAAACCACAATATATTTTTTTTTAAGTTTGTCATATTTTCAAATATACAAATACATTTTCTAAAACTTTCATTTACAATAATAAAGTTTGGCAATTCAGACCTCTCTTCCTCCCTCTTTCTCAATTTCTCTTTCTATTTCGAGATTGCTTTACGTGGATTATATCGATTCTCTTGAATTCTAACCCTTTACTTTGGAACCCAAATTACATAATTATGTTGGTGGTAAAACTGAACTACACCAAAAGGATTCAAAATGAAGCTTGCCTAGACATATATATTTTTTAGAAGAATTAAACATTTAAATGTCATTATTGCAAATCCAATTTTAGAAAGTCATGTACGTATGTACTCTTATTTCTAACAATATAACAGACCTTAGTTGTTGGGCCTGATAACCTTTTCAATCTTCTTGAACTCAGCTTGGATGCAACTCAATGTGAATGCGATCATTTTCACTTGATATGATTCTCATTAAAATGATGTATAAGCATACACGCGACTCTTTTTTTTCATTGGTTTTAACATGATCTTGCATCGAGATTACTTCATTTTAACTAAGCATAACGTAAATTTTGTTGGGATTATGAAAATGCAACTTATTATATAATGTCTATTAGATGTCTATTAGATGCTTTATGTAGACGTCTAATTGATGTCTATGTAAAAATTGGTAAAGAAGATGAACAAAACAGATCGATTTCTTATTGAATCAAGTTGTAAAATAAAGTACATTAGCTAGTATTTATAGCTGATGAAAGCGAGATTACAATGAGAATGAATGTAGCTAATTAGCTCTAAAGTCCGTTATAACTAACTGCCATGCCATCTTTCCAAGTCATCGATCTGTGCCTTCTGCCATGTCATCAATCCATGTTGCAGTTGGGATTCTTTCAAACAATGTTGTCGTGTTCTTCAGCGCCACCCCCCCCCCCCCCCCCCCCTTCACAAGTAACCTCAGGTGACTTGGGAATATAGTGATGAAAACCCATTTTCTTTAATATGGCAGTCGATCTCCAAGTGTTTGGTTCTCTCATGGAAGACATGGTTTTTAGCTATGGCTTAAGCTGCCTTATTGTCACAATGCAGTGAAATAGGCAAAGAAACAGGGATTTTTAGGTCTGTTAAAAGATAACTAATCCACTTGAGCTCACAAGTGGTTTTACTCATGCTTCTATATTCTGCTTCAGCTGTGGAGCGACTTATAGTTCCCTGCTTTTTAGTTTTCCAAGATATGAGAGAGGATCCCATGAAAATGCAGTATCCTGTGAGAGACTTCCTTGTGATTTTGCATTTTGCCTAATCAGCATCGCAGTAGCAAGTCAAGGAAAGATTAGAGTTTGCTGAGTAAAAAACACAACATTGTATGGTACCTTTTATGTATCTCAGCAAGTGAATAGCATCTTGTAAGTGGTGTGTACATGGAGCATGCATATGTTGGCTTAGTTGTTGTATGGCATATGCTAAATCAGGCCTAGTGAAGCCAAGATATAACACTCTTCCTATGATTCTCTTGAATTATTCTAGATCTGCAAGTGGTGTACCTTCTGCATTTAGATCAATCCCATGGGAGAAAGGACTTGATGTTGCCTTACTATCGATACATCCAGCATCCAGTAATATGTCATTAGCATATTTGGATTGGGAGAGAAATATGCCTTTGTTACTCCTAAGCAATTCAATGCCCAAAAAGTAGGAAGCCTGGCCTAAATCCTTGATGGTGAACATGGAATGTAGGTAAGATTTTACCTTTACAATCTTTGATGAGTTGGATCCAGTCACCAAGATGTCATCAACATATATGATTAAAACCAAAATGGAATTGGCTCAAACCTTGGTGAATATACAGTGATCATTTTATGATTTTTCAAAGTCATATAAAGTAAGCTTTGATGATAACTCTTTATTCCATTGTCTCCCGGCCTGTTTAAGGTCATAGAGAGATTTGAATAATTTGCACACTTGCCATTCCTTTGCTTTATCATAGCCTAATGGAGGGAGCATGTAAATTTCTTCATCCAAGTTATCATGAAGGTAAGCATTGTTCACATCAATTTGAAGTAATTCCCACTTCTTAGCAGCAGCAATAGCAATGATCAATCTAACTGTCACTATTCTTGCCACTGGTGAAAAACTCTCATGAAAATCAATATCAAACTATTGGTTATACCCTTTAGCAACCAGTCTAGCTTTGAAGTTTTCAACTTCCCCAGTTGGTGTGTGTTTGACCCTGCAAACCCATTTAGATGCAATGGCCTATTTTCCAAGGGGCAATGTGGATAATTGCCAAGTGTTGTTCTTCTCTGAGGCAGAAATTTCAGTGTCCATGGCTGCAATCCATTTAGAATCCTTGCTAGCCTCTTTGTAATCTTTTGGTTCCTTTACAGTAGAGATTTTTCCTAAAAAGGATGAATGAGATGGAGTGAAGTTGATATTGGTAATAGAGTCCTTCAACCAAGCAGGTTTGTTTATCTCTCTAGTTGACCATATACAGGTCTGTTTTGGTGATGAATCAAGATCTTGCGACTCTTCTCTCATAATGGTTAGATCTAGAAATTGTTCATGGTTTGTGCCTGTGAGGGGAAAAATGTGCTCTTGGAATTTGACATCCCTAGAGATGACAATTTTTCCAAATGATAGATCCAGTAATTTCCAGGCCTTTTGCCCAGTGGAGAAACCAACAAAAATAGTTGCATGTGCTCTAGCTTCCAATTTATCTTTGTATGGTTTGTTGTTTGTATAAAAACACTGACAACCAAAGACCTTGAACTTTGAGTACTCTAGTTTTTCTCCATATAGGATTTTATATGGTAATTTCCACTTGAGCAATCTACTTGGTAAAACATTAATAATACCGGTGGCCATCAAAACAACTTCAACCCTGTATTTGTTTAACATTCTAGCCTGAAACAAGAGTGTCCTTGTCACCTCCAACAATTGCCTGTATTTTCTCTTCACAATGCCATTTTGTTGTGGAGTATGAATGCAGGTTCTCTGGTGCACAATTCCTAAAGACTGGAAAAGTTTTAAGCACTCATTGTTTATGAACTCACTCCCACCATCAATCCTTTCCACTTGAACTGTGGTTTGGAATTGCACTTCCATAGTTTTAAGGAATGTCTGTATTACTGCTACTGTTTAGGTTTTACTTTGTAAAAGAATCACCCAAGTGGCTCTAGAAAAATCATCAACAATGGTTAGGAAGTATCTTGCACCAGTTAATGAGTGTAAAACATAAGGACCCCATAAATTAATGTGGATCATCTATAATATTTTCATAGTTTTTATTGAACTTCTGTAAAAAGTTGTTCTACATTGTTTTACTAAATGATATGTTTTATAGTCATCATTATTACAACTGAAATCAATAGTAGGAATGTGAGAGAGAGCTTCATCAACTTCATGGCCTAATCTTTGATGCCAGACACTGCCTTTATTCATATAGTACTTACCAGACAAACTTGTAGAAAATTTCTGCAGAAAAATAACTGTCAAAAGGGCGTTCACTCAACTTGTATAACCCTTCACTCTTCCATGCCACAGCTATGACCCTTTGCGTTGCTAATGTTGGATATGATGTACGCCTCTAAGGCAATTAGGGCGATATATCTTAATTATATAATAGTACAAATATTTTATTTAATTAATAAAGGTATTTAAATCTTTTGTTTATATCGATGTGTTTATAAATATATTATAGCTGGTTAAAATATATTCATTGATGTATGTATGTAAAAGTCCTTGATATATCATAGCATAAAGTCAGAGAAATTATAGTTAGACTATATTTAGTGAGACCTACTTCATGTGCAATTATGATTATGTCTAAGCTATCACTAGTCATAGTTTCATTAAGAAATTGATGAAGCGAAAAGACTAGCATATGGTCAACTTTCTTGGAAAGGGTCCAAGCAGTTTGACATATAGATATATCTAGGAGATAAATTGGAGACCGTAGTAAGATAAACTCTTGGTATATATATCAATGTGTTAGTGTTTATCTTCATGCAATAAGCTTTGCAAATATCCTCATACTTGAGATACTGGTTACCTTGTGTGGTATTATTGCTATACTTTCGGTCATTTCTATACACTCATTAATTTAGGGTGTCACGGGTGATTACGGGTATAGTAATGACAGCACGTTGGTAAGCTGAGTAGTCAGAAAGAATCCATCGCTCTGGATATATTAAGGAGTTATTCCTGGCCAGTTGTTATAGTGATGATTGTTGTAAACCTCAGATCAGCGTATGTGTTTGATAGAAATTGTTTCTACCTAAACACACAAGGGTAAAAGGCAATACACTTCGGTAACAAGTTTATAACTGGGATAGCTTGGAGCAACCTTGCTATTAGTGGGTTAACACTTTAACAGAACCCTATAAACCAGATGGTACTAATATTAAAGAATGGAAGGAGTTCATCACCCTGGATAACTATTGCATTAACCGGGATTAAGTCATAAGTACAAATGGCGTTCCGAGTAATGGGAGAATGGTCGACCCTTGCTAGAGGCGTACTAGAGCTGTTTAAGGTAATCGAGTTTTGTTCATGGTCTAAAACCTCGAGCCAATAGTTCTATTAGAAGAAGGGTTGGTTAAGCCTTAACAGCTCAATACTTCAGGATCCTATAAGGTCACACACACTGGACCTTCATTGGACTAAGTAAAGAACGAATAGATTTATTCTATTACGAGAATATAGCATAATAATAATTAGATAATTATTTAAATGGTTAAAAATGATTAGATCATTTTGGATAAACCAAGGAATTTATTTTTGACCGATAACTAATTTATTATGGTCATAAAACAAATATTTATTTGTAAGGGATTAAAAGGGAATTTTTCCTTGGCGAGTTGAATTAGACCGGGAGTATAAAATATATATTGTACAGGCTTGGGTGCGCGAAGCGTGAGAGTGCGCCAAAAGGTGCGTGAGCACTGGCGCGCCCCGAGCTGGGCTCATGGTATGGGCTGCGAGGCCCAGCTCACATGCAAGGCAAGCCGGCAAAGGCTTGCCTTGCAGCACACAGCATGCGCTATATGCTATTTGCAGACAGGTCAACATGCGGATCCTTTGGATCCGTATGTATGACCCGTATGGGATGGGGTGATTTCACCCAATCCCACATTGGTTTTTAGGGAGCAATATTTTGCTCCCCAAACCTATAAATAGGCTTTCCCCTCACCCTTTTCAAATTGAACCAAGCTCAAGAATAAATACCAAGTTGAGGTTTGCAAAGATCAATCTCTCGGGGTAATCGAGCAAGTTCTTTTTGAGGAGCCTGAATTTATTCGGGCACCTCTAGTTTATATTTTCGAGTGGGGCTTCTGGAATGGTCTAGCAACTACTCGAGGCTCCTTAGTTCTTCCTCTCGGGGAGGTTTTGGTTGGTGGGGGTGTGGATACTCATAGAGGTTATCCTACGCTTTGAGACTTGTGCAAGGAGGTTCTGTTTAAGCACGCTTCAACTAGTAAGTTTTCTTTCTTTCTCTTTTAATTATTAAGTCTTTTGCTTTAAGCATTTAAGATTCAATAATTATGCTTGGGTTGTTTTGCATTCTTAGTTTATTTTATGCTTAGGTTATAGCTTAGAGTTATAACATGCTTAGGTTATAGCTTAGAGTTATAACATGCATAGGTTATAGCTTAGAGTTATAACATGTTTAGTAGAAAATATATATGCTAGGATATAATTTAGAATTATGGTATGTCTAGCCTTTGCATGCTAACCTAGGTAGAGAATTAATTAGTTAAGTCTTTATTTAATTTATATGCATATAATAGGAGTTCCTGGGGACATGGATAAAATTTTGAATTTCCGACATGCCTGTTATGCATTGTCAATTTGACTGTCAGTTTACAACAGTGGTATGAGAGCCTGCCTATTTAGTGTATAATTAAGTTAGAAGCGAATTGAATATTATTTTTTATATAAAATGATTTATTGTTTATTTAATTATTTGAAACAATATATATGAACTTGTGCTTTTCATTTCAAGGTTAGAAAATAGTTGTGAATAATTTTGAATAAGCCTGCTCAACTTACTCAAATTATACAAGTTTTAATAATTTATTTTTATTTACACGGGTTATAGATGCTTCCAATTTACATGAATTGGAAGAACGAAATTTTTTAGTTCAAGAGAATCCATTTGTCTTCAAGTTTGTGCCCATATTTGTTTTGGCTAAGGATTGGACTTGGTGTCTACTCACTTCAAGGGCACCTCTCCTACCTGGGAAGCTGCATTGGTGCAACTTGAATTGACCAACCGGGGGATTAAATATGGACTAATTTATTTCTAGTATACAAGATGGTGCTTATATATGTTTCTATAACAAAGTAAAAATTAAATTTATTGAATAAAAGCTTAAAGGAAATGCAATATAAATATAACAAATAAAAATGTTAATTATTTTGCATATAATCTAGGTTGATGGAATAATTATAATAAAGAGCTTGAACCCACCTAAGGTTGAACCTTATAAATTAATCCTAGATTTCGTGAATTAATATAAATTATTATAAATATGTCCATTTGATAAAATTCTAGATTGGGTGAGACGTCTAAACACCAATAAAATCCCAAAGTAAATATATTAAGGCAAGTTATAGTCTCCTTACTCAAATTTATAATGCAGTCTCTTTGGACTATCAAAGTGTTGCGCAAAGCATTCCTTCTAGTCCATATTGATTAGTTGTAAAGTTTGGGATAGGGTCTGACTTAATAGAACTGGGGTAGTCCACCATAAAATTGGGGGCTAGGCCTAGGTCTGAGACATATTCAAGGAGATGCTAATATAAGAGCACACGTCCCTTGAGTTTAGGGAACTTGAATGTATTAGCAATTGCATACAATGCAAATGGAATGGGATTCCACCTATAACTTAGTATTGGGACTTGACTCATAAAATTGGGGGTCATAATAGACTAGTTATAGATGCTACCTACTAGGAAATTTAACTGGGCTAAAATTCCCGAATTCAATAGAATGGGCTATTGTAAATTTCAAAGAAAATAGTAGGACAAATGTATTTAATTAAAAGTCCTTATATTAAATGCGTGTACTTAAACTAATATCTGAACTCTTTTTCTTTTCTTATATCTTAGTTTGAAAATGACTTCCAACGTTAATCTCCGTAGGCTACTTGACACCAAACTGAATGGCTCAAACTTCGCTGATTGATTCCTAGCTGTGAGAATTATTCTTAGATCCGAGGGAATTGCCTATATTCTAATTGAAATTTTCCCTATTGAACATGATGTTGAGGATCATGTGGAACATGAGGCCTGGTTGTAGCATAGGAAAGATCGTGAGACTACCATGTGTATCATATTGGGGTCCATGAATCCTGATTTCAGAAACAACCTGAGAACACGCCCTTAGAGGACATGGTTCTCCATCTTGAAGAGCTCTTATAGAGAGGTATGAGACCTCCAAGCTCCGTTTCGGAACCAAGATGTAGGCTGGCACCTCTTCCTCTTAGCATGTACTAAAACTCTTGGGATACTTTGAGAAGCTGAATCGATTAGGATTCGAGATGAATCATGACTTGAGCATTGACCTTGTGTTGATTTCCTTAACAAATAGTTACTCAGGCTTCGTGGCTAACTATTACATGAACAAGATTAATTCTACTATCCCTGAATTAATCAACATGCTAAAAATAGTAGAATCTTGAATCAAGAAAGATCAGAAACCACTACTATTGGTTGAGAAAGGCAAGGCTTCTAAGAAAAAGAATCAGGCACTGGGTGCCAAGAAAAGAATTAGTAAGAAGAAGAATGAAAAGAAGACATCTAAGTATGTCTGCTTCCAATATGGGTAACCGGGACATTGGAAGAGGAATTGCAAAGCTCCTGCTTCTGAACATTTGAAGAAGAAGCTTGCAGAGGCATCTACTTCAGGTATGTTTGTAATTAAAAACTATGCTACTTTTCCTCGTGAATCCACTTGGGTATTAGATACTGGTTGTGGTTCTCATATCTGTACTTTTGTGTAGGGACTAAGGAACAGTAGAAGACTTACAAAAGGGGAGATGGACCTACGTGTGGGAAATGGAGCCCGAGTAGCTGCATTAGCCGTAGGAAGCTTTAATCTTATTTTGCCAAGTGGACTTGTTTTAATTTTGAATAATTGTTACTACATTTTGAGTGTTACTAAGAATATTGTATCTGTTGCATGTTTAGCAGCAGAAGGATTTGAAAGTTTATTTTTGAAAAATAATTGTCAGATTCGCTTGAATATTATTCTTTATGGTTATGGGATGTTAAATAGTGGCATTTATATTCTTGATACAAAAATAGAAGTTTTTAATATAAATAATGTAAAGAAAGTTAAATTTGATAATGAGAATTACTTCTACTTATGGCATTGTCGTTTAGGCCATATAAACCAAGATTGCTTAACCAAGTTGCATAAGTGTGGAGACTTGGGCCCAATAGACTTGCAGTCTTATGGTGATTGCAAACCTTGTTTAAAAGGAAAAATGACAAAGTTAACCTCTCAAGGAAAGAGTGAACGACCCATGAGTACATTGGAACTTATACATACTGATGTATGTGGTCCAATGAGTGTTCAGGGACTAGAAAGATACTTCTACTTTATAACCTTTATTGATGATTATTCATGATACAGTTATTTCTACTTAATGAAGCACAAGTCTGAGAGTTTTAAAAAATTCAAACTATTCAGAAATGAAGTAGAGAAACAGCTTGAAAAAAGTATTAAAACACTTTGATCGGATTGAGGTGGAGAATACTTAAGTCAGGAGTTTCAGGATTATCTAAAGGAAAATCTGGATAGTTCCTCGGTGGACCCCTCCTTATATGCCCCAACACAATGGAGTGTCAGAAAGGAGGAATCAGACTTTATTAGATATGGTTCAGTCCATGATGAGCCATGTAGATCTTAGTAAATCCTTTTGAGGCACTAGAGAGCGCAGTTTATGTACTAAACAGAGTGCCCTCTGAATTAGT
Organism: Euphorbia pulcherrima; assembly: GCA_947683365.1. NCBI lineage: Eukaryota > Viridiplantae > Streptophyta > Magnoliopsida > Malpighiales > Euphorbiaceae > Euphorbia > Euphorbia pulcherrima. The sequence goes on from CANTUS010000004.1 coordinate 5,255,190, forward strand.
AGATTCTACACCTTACAAAAGATGGTGTAATTAAAGGCCATCTCTACATCACTTAAGAGTATGGGGTTGTCCTGCTATGGTAAATAGGATAGCATTAGATAAGCTCAACGCTAAATCTGATAAGTGTCTGTTCATTGGATATCCAAAGAAAACTATTGGATATCTATTTTACCAACCCCAAAGCATAGAAGGTATTTGTGTCACGAAATGCTCACTTTTTGGAAAGGAACACTTACTTGCAAAAGTCAGTGGGAGCAATATTGAACTGGAAGTTCACGAGGAAGAAACAGACAATCAACTGATTGACTCCGTTCTAGGTACACAAGAAAGAAAGATCCAAGAATAATCTGTTTAAACACAAACATTGCAAAGATCAGTTCTTGTTCATTAAGGTCCCAATAGATATGGTTTTATCATCACTGATGATAAGGAAATGTATCTCTTAGAGGATGATGAACCAAGGACATATGATGAGGCAATGAAGAGCTCAGATTCTAATAAATGTCTGAAAGCCATGAAATTAGAAATTGATTCCATATGTGAGAACCAAGTTTGGAATTTGGTTGATGCACTGCAAGAGGTTAGACCGATCGGGTACAAGTGGGTCTTTAAGAAGAAGACCGACATGGACGGTAATGTAATTACCTATAAAGCAAGGTTGGTTGCGAAAGGTTATAGTCAACATGAAGGTATCGACTATGATGAAACTTTCTCACTGGTAGCTATGCTTAAATCCATATAGATACTCCTCGCCATTGCTGCTCATTATGATTATGAGATCTAGTAGATGGATGTTAAAACAGCATTCCTCAATGGGGATTTAGACCGGGATGTGTATATGACACAACTTGAGGGTTTTACATCTCAAAATGGCTCGCAGGTATGCAAGCTACAAAGGTCCATTTATGAACTTAAGCAGGCATACAGGAGTTGGAATATAAGGTTTGATTAGACAATCCGTGAACTAGATTTCTGTCCAAACATTAATGAGCCTTATGTTTACAAGAAGGTTAGTGGGAGTGTAGTCATTTTCTTAGTATTGTATGTTGATGACATTCTACTAATAGGAAATGATATTTCTCTTCTTCAAAATGTTAAAGTATGGTTGTCAAGAAAATTCTCCATGAAAGACCTTAGTGAAGCAGCATTTATACTAGGTATAAAGATCTATGGGGATAGATCCAAGAGGATGTTAGGTCTTCCTCAAAGTACATATATCGACAAGGTATTGAATAGGTTCAAACTTGAGCATTCAAAGAAAGGTTATCTCCCGATGACAAAATGAATTAACCTATCTAAGGCTGAGTGTCCGAAGATAGCTCATGATAGAATGCACAGGAAGGATATACCCTATGAATCCGTGATAGGATCCATCATGTATGCTATAATATGTACTAGGCTAGATGTATCTCAGGCTTTAAGCTTTATGAGCATATATCAGTCAGATCCAGGTGAAAAGCACTTGATTTATAGAGAAAGTGACCTCATAATTAAACGTTACACTGATGCGAGTTTTTATTCCGACAAGGATGACTTCAAGTCTTAGTCGGGTTTTGTGTATGTGTTAAATGGAGGGGTGATATGCAGGAAGAGTTCTAAGCAAGAAACTACTGCTGATTCAACCATAAAATCTGAATACATTGCTACATGCAAAGCAGCAAAAGAAGATATCTGGTTAAAGGGATTTATTGGTGATCTCGTCGTGGTGCCTGAGTCAGTTGATCCAATTACTTTGTATTGTGATAATAATGGTGTTATAGCTCAGGCAAAGGAACCGCAGTCTCATCAGAAAAACAGACATGTATCCAGAAAGTATCCTATAATTAGGGAGATTATTGATGCTAAGATAATAAGACTAGAATATGTACCCACTGATTAGAACCTCGCAGATGGTCTGACGAAGCCATTGACTCAAGTCAAACATGACCAGCATGATAAAGCATATGGATTAAGACATATGGCTAATTGGCCTTAGTGCAAGTGGGAGTTTGTTGGATATGATGTACGCCCTTAAAGAAATTAGGGTGATACATCTTAATTATGTAATAGTATGAATATTTTATTTAATTAATAAAGGCATTTAAATCTTTTATTTATATCGATGTGTTTATAAATATATTATAGCTGGTTAAAATATATTCATTGATGTATGTATGTGGAAGTCCTTGAAGTATCATAGCATGAAGTCAGAGAAATTATAGCTGGACTATATTTAGTGAGACCTGCTTCATGTGCAATTATGATTATGTCTAAACTATCCCTAGTCATAGTTTCATCAAGAAAGGATATTGATGAAGCGGAAAGACTAGCATGTGGTCAACTTTCTTGGAAAGGGTCCAAGCAGTCAATCTCTAAAGGACTGAAGGTGGTGCCTTAAATTTGACGCATGGGTATATCTGGGAGACATATTGGAGACCGCAGTAAGATAAACATTTGGTATATATATCAATGTGTTAGTGTTTATCTTCATGCAATAAGCTTTGCGAATATCCTCATACTTGAGATACTAGTTACCTTAGGTGGTACTATTGCTATACTTTGGTTCATTTCTATACACTCACTAATTTAGGGTGTCATGGGCGATTACGGGTATAGTAATGACAGCACGTTGGTAAGCTAAGTAGTCGGAAAGAATCCATCGCCCTAGAGCTATTAAGGGGTTGTACCTGACCACTTGTTGAAATGATGATTGCTATAAACCTCTAATCATAGTATGTGTTTGATAGAAATGGTTTCTAGTCAAACACACTATAGTAAAAGGCAATATACTTCGGTAATAAGTTAATAACTGGGATAGCTTGGAGCAACTTTGATATTAGTGGGTTAACACTTTAACAGAACCCTATAAACCAGATGGTACTAATATTAAAGAATGGAAGGAGTTCATTGCACTGGATAACTATTGCACTAACAAGGATTAAGTCATAAGCACAAATGATGTTCTGAGTAATGAGGGATGGTAGACCCTTGCTAGAGGTGTACTACAGTCATTTAAGGTAATCAAGTTCTATTCACTGTCTAGAATCTTGAGCCAATGGTTCCATTAGAACAAGGGTTGGTTAAGTCTTAACAGCTCAATACTTCGGGATCCTATAAGGTCACACACATTGGACCTTCATTGGACTAAGTAAAGAACTAATAGATTTATTCTATTATGAGAATATAACATAATAATAATTGGATTATTATTTAAATGGTTAAAAATGATAAGATCATTTTGGATAAACCAATGAATTTATTTTTGAACCATAACTAATTTATTAGGGTCATAAATAAATATTTATTTGAAAGGGATTAAAAGGGAATTTTGCCTTGATGAGTTGAATTAGACTGGGAATACAAAATATATTTTGTACAAGCTTGGGTGTGCGAGCACTGCTGGGCAGTGCTCGCGGTAGCCATGAACATGGGCTGCACATGCGCAGCCCATAGAGGGCGCTCCGAGCAAGGCTCATGGCATGGACCGTGAGGCCCAGCTCCCATACAAGGCAAACCGGCAAAGGCTTGCCTTACAGCATATACGCTGTGTGCAGGGGGGTCAACACGCAGATCATTTGGATCCGCGTGTATGACCTGCGTGCGATGGGGTGTTTGCTCCCCAAGCTTATAAATAGGCTTTCCCCTCACCCTTTTCAAATTGCACCAAGCTCAAGTATAAATCCCAAGTTGAGATTCGCAAAGATTAATCTCTCGGGTAATCGAGCGAGTTCTTTTTGAGGAGCCTGAATTTATTTGGGGCACCTCTAGTTTATATTTTTAGGTGGGGCTTCTGAAGTGGTCTAGCAACTACTCGAGGCTCCTTATTTCTTCCTCTCGGGGAGGTTTTGGTTGGTGGGGTTCGTGTGGATACTCATAGAGGCTATCCTATGTTTTGAGGCTTGTGTAAGGAGGTTCTGCTAAAGCACGCTTCAACTGGTAAGTTTTCTTTCTTACTCTTTTAGTTATTAGGTCTTTTTCTTTAAGCATTTTTAGACTTAATAATTATGTTTAGGTTGTTTTGCATACTTAGTTTATTTTATATTTAGGTTATAGCTTAGAGTTATAACATGCTTAGGTTATAGCTTAGAGTTATATCATGCTTAGGTTATAGCTTAGAGTTATAACATGCTTAGTATAAAATATATATTCTAGGATATAATTTAGAATTATGGTATGCCTAGCCTTTGCATGCTAACCTAGGTAGAGAATTATTTAGTTAAGGCTTTATTTAATTTATATGCATGTAATAGGAGTTCCTGGGGACAAGGACAAAATTTTGAATTTCTATCATGTCTCTTATGCATGTTTAATTTGACTGTCTGTTCCCAATAGCTAGGTCCTAAAAATAGCAGCAATCAGATTTAAACTGAATAGCTACCCTTTGATCAGTGAGAATTTTCCCCACGGATAGCAAATTAAACCTGAAATTATTCACATACAAGACATCCTTTAACACAATATTCTTTGAACCATTATGTAATACCACTAAATGACAGTGGCTAGGGGTTTTTACATTCTGAAATAGATGGATTTTGGAACTTATGTGCAAGGATGCACCGCTATCAATAATCCAGTCTATATTTTCAAGATCAGAGTGTGAATTTTTACCTGAAAATCCAGCAAAAGCAGTAAAATCCTCTTTATGATTCATAGGGTGATTTGGGCTAGGTGACTCCATAATCTGTTTCCCTTTCATCATTTTGCAATGTTCTTGAGCAATCAGGTTCATCTGTTGCGATGATAGGTCTTTGCTAGCACCATTCCAGGTATTTCTTTTCATTCTGTCCTCATGTATTTCTTGATCTGATTTTGGATCATCAACAACATTTGCAAGGAATGGTTTAGGCCTCCTTTTTTCCTCAGGGTACCAATCCAGATAGCCTACTAAGTGAAAACACCTTTCCCTTGAATGGTTGCCATTGCAGTAACCACATTTTCTGCCTTCTTTCTTGGAAAATCTTCCATAAGTTCTGTTTTCATTGCCAGAGTAGCTGTTTTTCTAGTTGTTTCTTGCTGAGAAATTGGCTAGCTTGATTGGACGGTCAAAATTGACCTCTCTTTGCTTTTCAACTCTTTGAAGCATGGCATAAGATTTGTTGATATTGGGGAAAGGATCCATCAATAGTATTTGGCTCTTAACTGCCTCATACCCTTCATTGAGTCCCATTAAGAACTGAGTAAGTTTGTCTTCCTCATTTAACTCCATAGTTTTCTTTTCAATTTGACAAGCAGAGCGATCTAAAGCTCCACATTCACAAGATGGATATTTTTGAAGAAGATTCAATTCATCCAAAAGTTTCTTGAGTTGAGTAAAGAAAATCATTATGGAATTGTTACCTTGAGGGAGCAAATTGATGTTTCTCTTGATTTGATAAATCTTGGGGCCACTGCTACCTCCAAACCTGTCTTTGAGTTCCTACCATAAGGTGCTAACATTTTCTACGTACAGGAATGCTTCAGAAAATTCTTTTATCATGGAATTCAGAATCAACGAAGTGACCAAGCAGTCATTCTAGTGCCATTGGTTGTAAGCAGCACTTTTAATCACCGGGATATTTTGATTCTTGTCGATAAAATCCAGTTTATCCTTGGCAATGAGAGATCTTTTTATCGATTTGCTCCATGATAGAAAATTCTCACCATTGAAGGGCGCAGGAACTAGAACATCACCTGGATTGTCTGTTTGTGGATTTGCAACAGCAACCATTAGTTCTTCTATAGTTGTATTTCCTCTTAGTGGATCGAATCTATTTAAAGTATTTCTTGGTGCCATTGAAGCGTAGCTCTGATACCATGTAAAATTTGGTAAAGAAGATGAACAAAATAGATTGATTTCTTATTGAATCAAGTTGTAAAATATAGTACATTCGCTAGTATTTATAGCTGATGAAAGCAAGATTACAATGAGAATGAATGTAGCTAATTAGCTCTAAACTCTGTTATAACTAACTGCCATGTCATCTTTCGAAGTCATCGATCTATGCCTTCTGCCATGTCATCAATCCATGTTGTAACTGGGATTCTTTCAATTAGTGTTGTTGTGTTCTTCAGTCTATTAGATGTATAATAATAATGTATTTGAATACGTTGAGTATCATTCTATTGTGTATATTAGTATTGTCAAGTCTAATAGATATCTATTATATGCTTTTCATAGACATATAATAAACATCTATTAGATTCCTAGTAGATGTATATAGAATACAAAGAGTATCAGTATATTAGAAATCTATTTTGATAGTCTTTCATGACAATTAAGGACATCTTACAAATATATTATAGATGTGAATATGAGGATTTTATCTACATCTCATAAATATATAATAGATGTTTATGAGACGTCTAATAGATATTTAATAGTTTCAAAAAATTTATTAAAAAAATATCACAGTGGATGTTATTTTTAGATTAAAAAAAGAGACTAAGAAAACAATGTAAAACGACATGTGTGACTCACCCATCACATTCAGATGTGCGACTCGAGTCGAATCTAGACGTAGTCGAAGCAAAAATCCGGTGAACCAGATGAGCAACAAAAAAAATATATCTCTACTTTTTTAATTGTTTGTTACAATGACTTGTTTTGTAGTTTTATTTTGGGTCATACTTTTTTCATTTTAGTATTTTACACATATATTCTTCTCATTATTCCTTTTTACTTCACATTTTCCCTTCTTCTTTTCCCTTTTCGGGCTTCGTTTTCGTCTTAATTCGCAATAATTTTAGAATATTTCATTTCTTTTACTTTTATTTTCAACACTAAATTCATATAATATTTTTTTGATAATATTTTTTTCATGCACTCAGGCCTGTTTTTGGGTATGGGCATAAGGGGCGACCGTCCCGGGTCCGGAAATTACAACCAAATTTAGGGGCCCATTTTTTTAGTATAATAGTTATAATATATTAAATGAAAAATATAAAAAAAAACTAACAGAAAATTTTGGTGGAAACTTCAATTTTTTTAGCTATTTAATTTAAAAAAACAAATGTTAATTAATGATTTAGTGCTCACTTTTTTTAACATGATAGAATTTAGTAAATTAAAAAAATCAAAACTAATAATCATAATCTCATTAAGTCTCCCTCTTCAATTCTACTCTTTTGCCTCTTCAACTTCTAAACAATGCCATCAAATTGTTCACAAGCCACTATCATAAATGATTTTACTGCTAGAAATGCTCGTAGAAATTTTCTTGCGTGATCATTGCATAGTTTTAATGTTATTTTCCATTGTACTTTTTGTTTAATTTCTCATTAGTCGTGATAACAAAATTACAATTTCATTTGTCGCAATGTTTAAATTTTTTACTTATTAATAGGGCTCCGAACTTTATTTCGCCCATGGACCCCCAAAAACCTACGAACGGGCTTGCATGCACTTATACAACATGTATAAGGGTGGCGCACTTGGGCCGAATTCTTGTAATTGCATATGCGTGCAATGCGGAGATTTCTCTCAAGTATACTTGCTAAATAAGAGAGGTATAAAGTGCGCGATTTGCGCTTTATACCGATATAAGCAAAGTATAACCCACACAAAATTTGTGCTTTATACTAAAATAATATATTCTTTTTGTATGTAATGAAGCGTTTTTCTATAGTATACTCCCTCCATAGTTTTTATTGTCTTTTTAACTCTCTTTTTTTAGTTCTCTTTTTAGTTATCAATTTATATTATCAATATATTTTTTACCACTTTCTCTCTAATTTGCCCTTGTAATAATGATGAGAGAGATTGTGAATGAATGAATGAAAATTACTTCATAAGTTGGTAATTAAGAAGAAAGAGAATATTTATATAAAAATATGAGGGTAAATTAGTCATTTAAACAATGTAATAAATATTTTATTGGTATTGATTTCAGTTTAATGGACAATAAAAAATAGATGGAGGGAGTAATTATTTTCTAATACCAAGCCTATAACATCTACATAATTAATTAATAACAAGAAAAATAGTCAAAAGATGGATACCTCTTTATTTTGGGTTTTTGTACGGCGCAACTAGTATTTTGTACCAATTTCGTTGGATGATTGATATGTAGCCAAATATTATTATTATTATTATTATTATTATTATTATTATTATTATTATTATTATTATTATTATTATATAAAAACTGACTACTTGTTAATCATCCAACAAAAATGTACAAAATACTCGATTCTGTATATAATTTCCCAGTTTGTTTTATGCAGACAAGACAATATTATGTTATAACTCCAAAACTATTAATAACTAGACTGAATAATACTTATATTTTATTGTTATTATATATGAAGAGAGTAACGCACTCACATATTAACTTATTCGTAAAGTTGCTTATCAATTATTCATAAAGTTGTGGAGGAAGGCGTGGAGTAATCATAACTTCAAAAGGAGTTTCCTTGGATAAGGAAATATTGAAGCTCTCGGTCATATCTAGAGACTCATTATTTGGAGTGTTAACGGTAAAACCCTGAAGAAATCTAGCAATTGTCAACTAAATCACTTGCATTGCAAAGTTATACGAACTCAAAATGCTGACCCGTATACTCGACATTCACATGGCTGGTTAAGAATCTTTTCGGTCGAAATTCATCGGGGTTTTGCCAGACATCTAGATCGCGATGCAACTTCCATAGATTTGTTATGATGCGGGTGCCTTTTGGTATGTGGTATCCATAGAGGGTGCAATCTTCCATTGCCTCTCGGGGTACAGCTAGTGGACCTGCCAGGTATAAACGTAGTATTTCTTTAATGATCGCATTGAGATATACCAATTTCTCGATATCAGATTCTTCTACCATTCTTTCCCTTCCAACTTTTTGGTCGATCTCCTCTTGGGCTAAGCTCAAAACTCGTTTGTTGTTCAACAAACATGCCACCAACCATGTCATGGTTATGGATGTGGTATCTGAGCCTGCAAGGATCAGAGTCTTGCGACACAAAATTTGTTACAAAGTAATAATTATTTTGTTATGTAAAATTTATTGGTCAACGTAGACATGTTCAACAAACTCGCGGCCTGCCTAGCCCTTCCTTTGCGGGTTGGGCTTGGGCAAACATATTATGTAAAAAGCCCGGCCCCACCCAGGCCCACCAAAGACCGAAGATATGTTGGGTTGGGCTAGGGTTTGGTTGGACTTGTTTCAGTATGAAAACCCAAGCCCGGTCCAACCTGACCTATATGAATAAAAAATATATATTTAATTATTTATTAATTATAAAAAAATATATAGAATTTTTTATTTTTAAAATAAAATATATATATATAATATTTATTAATTTATGGGCGGGCTGGGCCGGGCATGGGAATGAAGTTTAAAACTTAGGTCTGGTCCGGCCCAACCCGCATATAGAAATTCTGTGGGCTGGGTTGGGCTTGGGCCGAACAATATTACTGTCGACCGACCAAGCCCGCCATTGAACAGGTCTATGTTTCACTAATCTAATCAGTTTATTTTGTTATAGTATTTTTACTATTTTTATGAGCTTTTTACTCCAATTATTAGTTTCGAGCTTGGCCACCAATGATATGTATTTCTGGCATGTGTGTGGAAGAATCTCACCAACATTGTAGTTTTAATAACGGTTCTACGTGAATTGCCAAACTCGGTGTCATCCTCTACATTGAAAAGCAAAGCATCTATGAAATACTTGTTTTCACTAGTATTACCATTAGATTCATGTTCTTGGACCCAACTCTCCATTAAATCATCAAATTCCTTGACTATTCTCTTGCAACATTTCGCCGTTCCGAAGTATTTTGTCCATCTGAGGAACGGAATCATGTCTGAAGGAACAAAAGCGCCAATGACAGCCATGAAATCCTTCATGATTTCTAGGACACCCCGCCCCGCTGTAACATTAATTCGGTTACCATGCTGACTGCTAAACCGCTTGCCAATAATCATGCTTGTCATCATATTCATCACCATGCTTTCAAACAATTCACTCAAGTCAACCTTGATAGGATCATTGTTGTTTTCTTTACACTTTAAGGACAACTCTTTCATCATATGACTTTCTTTCGAAGATTGAACATGTTTCATCAACATGATTCGGTGGGTGGTTAGAAGATCAGTTATCCTTTGCTTTTTAATTACCCCGCCAGTACGAACCATAAGGTGAGAATGAAAAGTTTGCATAGTTGAAACTGGCAATTTGGTTCATAGTTGACCGAGGTCCTGAAGCGACAAATTTGTCATTTATCGTGTAGAACTCCTTCATTATCTTGTTGTTGTTGATCACAACGGTTCAGTGCATTCCTAGCCTGATCAAGAAGATTGAGCCATACTTATCAGCTAGACTGCCTAATATTCTAGCTAGAGGTCTCTTCTCCCTAAGTTGATGAAGGTGGCCTATGAGTGGCAAGGCGCCCGAAACTTGGGGTGGTACAGATTTTGTGGTGGTATTTATTTTATTCCGCCATAAATTGTAAATTACAAACAATGCAGCTGCCCCAATAATGGCTACAAAATTTGTAGAGAAATAATCCATTATGGGTATTGGGTATGGAAGGATTAAGGAGGGGACACTATAAGAAATCAAGCTTTTTGTGACAACAAATGTTATCACAGAAAAGCAAGTTGTCACGGATAACATTATGTGACAATAAATAATTGTCACGAGGTCTTCGCTAATAACTCCGTAACAGATAATGTGTCCATTTTTGCATCAAAATGTTGTCACAAATATTAAGTTTTTTGTGACAACATTAGTTGTAACTGAAAAGAAAATATTTTCGTCACAAATAAGCTACTTGTCACATATAATACACCAAAATGAACTAAAATTACATGACAACATAAAAAATCGTCACGCAAAATCTATTTGTGACAATAGAGTTGTCACAGATATTATGTTTTCGTGACAACAATTTACTTGACACACTTTTGTTATTAGTTGCAACTTCTGTTGTAACTAAAAAGAAAACTACTTGTCACAAATGATATTGTTGTCACGTATTACAATATTTGTGATAATAATTTATGTCACTAAAAAGTTTTAACGCTGTCACACTTCTATATGTGACAAAAATAGTTGTCACAAGGACATCATCGCTAATAACTCCATAACATATACTATTTTCAAATTTGTTGTCACAAAATTGCAATTTTTGTGACAAGAACTTTATTGTCACATAAAATTAATTGTCACGTATTATATGACACCATTTACTGAAATTGCGTGACAACTTTTATTAGTTGTCACAAAAATACTATTTGTGACAACTTTTTACTGCAAACATTTACATCAGTTACAACTTTTTTCGTCACTGTCTATATATATTTGTTACATCAAATATTTGTAACTTTGGATTGAAGGGAACTATCACAGCCACAATGAATGTAAAAAAATAGGCCCGCATTAATTAATAGAAGATGTCATGTGTATGTCAGTAATGTAAGTTTAATACTAATACATTAACAAAGGCTCTAAGATATATTTTAGGGCTAATCTGACAAAAGCAAACCTTGCGGTGAAAATATATATTTTACCTGCAGTAATACAAACCATGAAGGAGTTGTGTAGAAAAAAAAACCAAATTACATGATTATAAATAGTACTCACATGAAAAGTTTCTGATTAACAAGTAAAACAAAAGGTCTTCAGAAATCAATGTTTGGTAACTGAAAAGGAGGGTGCTTTATGATGTGCATTTAATACTAAAGACTAGAGAATACAAAATCTTACACTTAGGTGACTAAATACTGTAAAAAGTACTTATTTGTGATGTAGTCACTCAAGAGTAGCTTCTGCGCTTTCTATTGTAACTTAACCATCAGTTGAATGAGCGTTGGGAAGACAAATGTCATAGTATTTTGTATCCAACTCCAAAAAGGGGAAGATAAGTTGTACACATGCATAGAAAACATGAAGATATCAGCTACATCCTTTGATCAAAAAGTAATTAGGAGAAGTCGCTAAGAAATAGTAAATCACCTTAAAATCGATGTCATTTCATCTCATGCATAACCATACCAATAATAAAGACAAGGAAATTGAAATGTTTAATCATATAAGAAGATAAAATTTCAAAATGAAACAAAATTGCATATATCATATTCATTTCAGATTGCCATGATTCGTGTTAGCAGATAGAAACACACATCTAAACAATATCATGCAATGCAAGACAAAAGAAATATGTATATCATTCATCGTACAAATGAAGTTCATCAAACCAGTCAAAATCCTTCTGAATATTCATGAGACCAGAAACACAGTTATGAGCATCAATTAAAGTGAAATAATAGCATCCATACGGTACCAATAGCTGAAATCACAACTTACAATATTAGTGTCTTAAAAGTCCAGCATAGACATGTGTTATTGATAAACAATCTCAACCAGCACACAAGCAATAGAGAAAGAAAAAGAAAAACTAGACAAAACTGAAGGGAAAAATATTCCTCTTCTTTTTTCAGTTTCTTTAGCTTAAACGAAACTCAGATTTGTACTTTTCTGCAGCAACTATAAGGGAAAAATATTAATCTCTATGATTAAAAAATAGAATGTCAGTAAGCAATAGCAAGATAGTAAAGACTAAACATGAGAAAAAGATAGAGTGGACCAAGGGATGGACTCAAAACAACCAAAAGCTATAATAATGTCTCTCTACCCGCTAGAGCCTCTGCTAATACAACTGAGGATAATACAAAATTATGTCTCTCCTCATCCAAACACTTCTCATATTTACTCACCTAGTACACTACTCAACCCCATTAATACTTCAAGAATAAACTAATTCCTTCTCTGACCTGTATTTTCTTATTTCTTCTAGTATATACTTTCCACTTTCAAAGCCCCTAGACCCTTGCTAGGCTGACTCAACCCTTTGTCAGCCATAGCATAATCTATATCATATCATACAAAAGCTAATTTAAACCATTACCAATTATAACTCGTTTCTTCATGTATGTTTACTGCTAAGAAGAGACAGAATCCCAAAATATCATAGCATGATATGAAAAGTTTCAAATGCCACGCAAAATATTTTAATATAATATTCTAATTTACAGTAATACTCGTCCCTCACAGAAACCTATTATTTAGTATTGCTATAATAACATGGCATAACATTTATAACACTTTTAAGAAACTAATATTGTCAACTTTGTCACATGGACTCGTCTACAAGTGTCGGACACGGGTACAAATCCATGTGTCTAGTACGGTAAATTCAAAAGTTTAGGACACACGGACACTGCCCTAAATTTGGACATGGGTGCAGGGACACGACAATTTATATATATATATATATATATATATATATATATATATATATATATATATATTCAAAAGATATATTGCAAAACCCAATCCAACTGTATTCAGTTGGGAATATGCATTTATTATAGGAAATCAAATACATAATTAATTAAGAATCAATCAATCAAGATACTTTAATATTTTGATTATATCTTATTAATTAGATAAATACTTAATTACGAAGATAATCTAAAAGAGATTGATTCCTATTTGAAAGCTCTAAATTTGATTTCATTATTAATTAAAGTCTATTGAAAATTTTAATTTAAAAATAAATCTTGTATCTGATGTTGATGTGTCCGAGAGCCATCTGCCAGATCGGACACAGATTATGAGTCCGTGTCGGTGTACCGGACACGGGTGCGGCTACTCTTTTGGAGAGTCCATGTGACATAGATTGTCAAACTAACAGTACTTAACCAGCAGTGGCGGATTCAGGATCATACAAGACATGGGACAAAATTTCATCAAATTTTTACTATCTAAACAAATTAAAAATAACATAAGAAAATTAGTTCAATTTGATTCGGGTAACAATTTATACAAACTATAAATAACATAATCTAACTAGTTCATTTTGATTTGGACAGCTGAGTTATACAAGTATCCATTTTTGAAATGTTGTAAAATAGCTTCATTGTTAATCACTACAAATATCTCTTGATAAACACCACCAAGCTATCATTCAACCATTCATCGCCCATTACGCAATTATTAAATAGTCAAAACAAACAAGACTAAATTTCACATAATTTCTCAATCAAAATCAACATTGAACATATATCATATTCCAATAAATCATCAGATTAATTGACTGTTTCTAATCACCTTACTGGCTGTGAAGTTTTCAATTTTTCTTATGATTACTTAACTGGTTTTTCATTCATGGATTAAAAAGAAAGAATGATCAAATATTAAGAGGATGATCAATACATGGTTGAATAAAAAATACTTTCTTTAAATTCTTAATAGTTTAGCTCCACTGACATTCCAACTGACACAATCCAGGGTCAGAGTATAATAAGGCTGGATTTAGGGTCAGAGTTGGATTTAGGTCGAGAGAATGAAAAATTGGAAAGGAGGGAGTCCATGTAAAAAAGAAGTCCTTATCTGTGTGTTGAGAAAGTTTAAGGTAAAAATATTCCACCCAATATTAATAATAACACTTATTGTTAATTAAATATAATTACTATTTGAATAAAAAATTCTTATTATCAATTAAAAAAACTAATTATTATAATAATAAAAATAATAACATTAAAGTATATTTGATCACTAACCAATAATATTTAGAGTTGTCATAGAGAGTCTCGTATAGAATGAAACAACTCAAGAAGAAACAGATTCTGGGGATTTTTGAATGATTAATATACATACAAAATAATATTTGCTACATAACTACATGTCAACATGTATATTGCTAATTGATTTCCATTTTTTATATACTGAAGATCTATTGTTGTGTTCTACTTTTCTAGACCCAACTTATATTCTGCCGTTATATTGCTTATAGGGTCATTTTGTTTTTAGCTTTTCCATATTCTATTTGTTTTGATTGTGAGTTAGGACCTTATGAACTTTCTGAACTTATGAAAATGATTTTGGAACCCTAAATATTAATTATCCATTGTTCTGAAGTGGCATAAATACTAATTTTCAACTGCATCATGATTAATATACATGTTTTACAACAATTGTTACATTCGATAAAATTCTAATTCTATAGAAATTGCAAAGAGGTTGTTTTTACTCATTAAAGCAATTTTCATATTTCGAGCCCGGGAATGATAGTTGTTTCGATCAAGAAGAGGTGAAACCAAAACTAGAGATGGATTTTCTCCATGATGCAAATAGAAAGAACTGTTTTCATCAACGCCTGGTCGATTTTGAGATCTTCTAGCCATTTTGATACTCAAGAATTAAGAACTAGAAGCAAATTCTTTGATTTGAACCGCGGGAGATTGATTAGGTTAAGAACAAAGAAATCCCCAAATTCACAAAAAAAGGAAAAGAAAAGAAACAGATTATCAAGCAATCTGCTCTGACACCATGTAAAGATACTGAAATTAAGAATGAACACGGCGAGAGAGAGAGAGAGAAAGGAACTTGAACTTCCATTGATTAGCTTGAAGAGAAATTACAGAGAATCAGTTACAAGAGAGGGAGTTCTAGGCTTTTTATACAACGGCTAGTAACAGCTATTTAGATAAAAGGACATAAATGCCCCTCAAGCCTAACAACTCTTTTAACTAATTACATAACTGAATTTATACTGTTAACAGACAGAAAATAGAAAAATTTGAAACAAGCAAAGAGGGAGAACTCACAACAGAGGCTGTTTGAAAATTGGGGAAAAAATTGTCTAGCCTGCTAAATAAAAATATATATTTGCAACTTCAGCACATAACCATTTCACTCTAAATCAAAGAAGTTCAATACTCTAGTTCTCCTTAATGAGATCATTAAGCAATGGCCAGAAAACTAAAAAAACTAACCCAATGTAAATATTGAGTTGATTGATTATATGAAATTAGTAAAGCTACATATGATCACTGATCAAGGGAAAAGGAAATCAGAGGTCACAAACCTCACTATACTATTCTCAAAGAATTATGAACCCCTAACACCATCTAGGAAGTGCATCAAACATTACAAATCAAAGCCATCAACTCCACCCTCAACAACTCTACAGATGTTTTTGCCTTCTAATATTAAAATGAAAATCAGGGATGCAAGATAAATATCACAGTTCACCTAAATTAGGACTCAAAACCTACATATTTGGGCTGCAAGATAATTATCGCGTTTCACCTAAATTAGGACTCAAAACCTAAATATCGGGACTGTAAGATAAAGATCGCAGTTTACCTAAATATGAGGGCCAAGATTGAGAACCACTAAAGAAATCGAAAATTTCCTAAAAAAAAGAAATTGAAAAAAAAAAATTGAAAACCAGCCCCATGAATGAAAGAGAGAGAAGAACTTACTACGGGATGCCGAGGTGGAGGCAAAGCAAAGGTGCGACGGAGACAGAGAAAGGGGGAGGCGGAGACGGCAGTGGCGTAGGTTGAGGGGGATGCGGAGGTGCGAGATGGAGATTGAAGGGGATGGCTACTGCTTGCAATTCTGAGATTTTGGAAAAGGACTGCTACTACTTGCAGTTCTTTGTCATAATTAACGGGCCTTATCCATGTTCATTAAGCACTACCTTTTTAATCAAAATACCAGCAAAATTAAAACTTATATCCTAAAATATTTTTATTTCAAATCATTTTACATACAAAATTTAAAAATTTTATACATAATCATTCAAAATAAATTAAATTTATTTAAAAAATTATTTCCAACACATATTACTATTGACAAATATTTGAAAAAGAAAATAAATAAAAATAAAACAAAAATACTATTTATCTTTGGGTTGTAGTACATAGTGTTACAAGTAAGAGATATTGTGGTTGGACAAAGTAATGGGTTTCTAAGAAAAAATACATTCGAATTGGAGATTTCTTATTTTTGTCGAGATTCATTTCAATGACGAAATGAAATTCAAGATTTCCAAAGGACATACATGCTACCAAACTTTTAAAATCCTAAAAGATTTGAATTGAGCTACAAGAGTTTAAGCACTAACTCTCTGTTTGCTTGCTAGTCACTAGTTTATGTTTATTGTTAGTATTTGGAATAATTCTACAATATATTGTAAATACCGTGCACCATAATATTATCTTAACAGTATGTAATAGTTTGTATTGAGAAAATCGACTGTATTGTTATAATTGGAGATTGCGATGAAGACAACTACTGGTGAAAATGAGAACAGTTTTAGTGAGGTTTGGGGCTGCGCAGAATCGCGTATGATGAAAGTAAAATTAACTTAGACTTTTAGGTGAAACTTCAGAAAGATCATCTCATTAACTTAAATCCCTATTATTGTCCCTAAATAATAATATATTTCAATTATTATTTTATTTATATTTTTCTCAAAATTGTCATCCCCTTTCTAGCTTTTACAGTAATCGGGGACCATAAATACAGTTGTCACCTATATAAGTTACAAAGCTCTAATCCGAGACCATATTTAGAAGTTGTCTTCCGTTGTTTGTCCCATAAAATCATTTTTTTTGTAGTGTTGAATTGTCTCAAACATATCAAATTTATTTGCAAATTTAAAATAAATAAAAAAAGTTAAGAAAACAATATGTAATCAGAAAATTATTAAGGCTCGTTGTTTTTTACTAACTAAGCTCATTTCACATAATGTCCATGCCTGAAGTTAAAGGTGGAATGGATATAGTTTTAATTGAAGTATTTTTTGTAAAAATAATACATTTTTGCAACAAGCTTATATGTTGTCACATATATATTTTTTGCGACGGTAAAAAATTGTTGTCATGTATTGAATAGTTTTAGTTTCAACCATTAATTGTAATTGAAGTATTTTTATTTTAAGTTCAACTTATTGTCACAAAAGTAATATACTTTTTACAATAAGCTTTTCATGTTGTCACGCATATAATTTTTGTTTTGGTTACAAATTTCATTTGTAACTGAAGTATTTTTTTGTTTCAAGTCAAAATTATTGTCACAAAATAATATATTATTTGAAACAAGCTTTTTATGTTGTCACGAATATAGTTTTGTGACTATAAAATTGATTGTCACATATTAAATAGTTTTGGTTACAACTTTTATTTGTAACTAAAGTTCTTTTTGTTTCAAGTCTATTTTTTTGTCATAAAAATAATATATTTTTGCAACAAACACTTTATGTTATCACACATATTATTTTTGTGACTATAAAAATTGATTGTCACATATTGAATAATTTTAGTTACAACATTTACTTGGTACAAAAGTATTTTTTGTTTCAAGTTAAACTTATTGTCACAAAACTAATAAACTATTTGTAACAAGAGTTTTATGTTGTCACATAAATAGTTTTTGTGGCAATATATTTTTTATTGTAACAAAATCTTAATTATATGTTACCACTTAAGTTGTAACAGAAAGATATTAGTTACGATCTAAAAAATTGTCACAAAATCATCTATTATATGTGACAATTTTACAATAAAATTTTAAAAAATAATTTTTGTGACTGTAAAAATTTTATTGTAATAGATAATAGCCTTTTTGTCATAATAATTTTAGTGACAGAGGAATTGTTGTCACATATTAACTGATTTCTTGTAGTGGGATGAGTAAACTTTATAGAGCTATGTGTGTTTATTTTTAGAATGAAAAGTAAGCATAAAACTAATTTTTAATGTCAACAGAGGTGGCTAATACAATTTCCAATTTTGAAAAATTTGGATGAAGGAGAATATTTTGTTTTATTAGTTATAAAAGTCACAATTGATATTGATAATTGCTTAACTCTTATTTGTATCCACTAATATAGCCTCAGTATTCTTTGCTTTTTTTTTCTACTAAAGAAAATGGCATATAACTTCCGTATTCTTTGCTTTTTTCTACCATGGAAAATGACAATAAGATTTTTTTTTCTAGGGATAGAAAATTAGCTACGAATTTTGTGACATCCAACTTATTTGCAATGCATATTGTAAGGGGGTGTTTCTCCAAATACAACTTATTACTTATTACTTAACAGATATTTATAAGAAGATTTTAACTTATAAGTTGAAGTGTTTCTCAATTTTTTAACTTAAAACCGCCTTATAATGAGAAAAGTAAAAAGTAGCTCATATGTGCTTTTTATATTTTCTCCATATAAGGAGAAAAGATGAAAAAGAGAAGCCAAGAGAAACACCACCTAAGTCTCAGAGACTGTTATATTTTGTCAAACTTAAGAAAATAAAGAGTTAGATATTCTTGAAGAAACAAAAAGAAAATATGTAATCCTATATTATACTCATTTATCAGCATGCTTTTGCTACACTAGATGGTCATTAATAAGGCCAATCGGTTGAAATTGTAGAGAATTTGTGGGTCTGGAGAGTGTTGAACTTAATAGGTGAGTGAGCATATAAGTGGAGTTGAGCCCGCTTGTATTAAGGCTTAATCTACTTCACTTATATATCACTCACCATTCCCTTATATTTTCAATGTGGGATAACCAACCTCACATCTCCAACACTCCCCCTCAAGTGCAACTGGGCCTGGACCAGTTGCCACTTGCCAATATTCCAACATCTAGGAGGCTCAAGGTCAACACCGGGTTTAGCCTTTCTCTGCTAGCCCAAACTCCACCAGGACTTTAAACACGAATCCAGGATCATTCCGGTTGTCAGCCCCTCTTCTGCTCTGATACTATGTAGAGAATCCGTGGCCCTGAAGAGTGTTGAGCTCGATAGGTGAGTGAGCACACAAGTGGGGTTGAGCCCATCTAACACAAAACCAATTGGCTTGTGCTAAGGCCCAATCTACTCCACTTATATATCACTCACCATTCCCTTATATTTTCAATGCGGGATAACGAACCTCACATTTCCAACAGATATAATTGATTATACATTTGCCATTTACAATATTATTAGTATAATAAAACCTCGATAAATTAATAATGTTGGGACCGATATATTTTATTAATTTAACGAGATTTTATTATATTGATAAATTAATAATTTATTAATTTAAAGAGGTTTTACGTATGACCTTTAAATTTTCAAGTCCAATGTACATTCACAAATTAATTGAATTTGTCAAGTTCATTGTTTTTTCTAGTGATTTAAACGATGTAAATTCTGGAGAAGACATTCGTGAGCTTGAGAACTTGATTACAGGTATGCATTATCAACACAAAATGGATGTGAATCACTTGCTAGATTATCCTGGTGAAAATAATGAATGTTACGAGGTTCAAATCATTGAATAAATTGTGGTGGATACCATTCAAAATCCAGTCAATGACGAAGTTGAGAATGATTCAATAGCTTTGGAACCGGTCACTCGAAAAGAAGATTGCAAGCGGCAACAACTCTTCACAACTTTTTGTTGCAATACGTGAAGACAATGCCCCAACTTTTAAGTGCAATGAGGAGATTTAAAGATGAACTCAATATAGATTTGAAGTTCAACAAAAAAACAAGTGACTATAGATTCATTTATTACTAGAAAATCTTAAAATTTGGAATCTTTTAGTAATTTTTAATTTATAGTTTTGTTGGGACCAATATATATACACTGAGATTTCAAAGAAGTTATTATCTTATTATTTTATCTATTGGGGTCCAATTTTGTACTGATACCAAGTTAGAATTGGACAAATTACTGATTTTATCGAGTTTAATAATTTATAGAGGTTTTACAGAGATGTTTTGCTCAGAAAAAAATTGTAAAATCACAGAAACTTGGAACTTGCACAAAGCACATATACCGGCAGACATTTATCAAAGGTGTTAGGTGCAAAACCAAAGAATCAGAGTTTTTGTGCTCCAATAATCAAATTCAAGGGAAGAAATTAGTTGGATTAATATTCAAAATACTTCATCTTTTAGCCTATCAGACAACAGTCTACAGCATGCATTATTTTTCTACAGATATAAATTATATTTTTCTACAAATAGATTTTTATGTTTGGTTCTTCATACCTGGTATAATGCTGGTATAAATGTGGTTTTTGTTTGATTTCTTTCATGAAAATATATGCTTATGTTTTTTTATTTTTCACATCTGGTATAATGCTGTTATAATGTTGGTATAAAGTAGTTTTTGTTTGTTTTCTTTTATAAAATATATTTTTATGGTTTTGGTTCTTCATACTTGGTATAGTGCTGGTTTTTCATATCTTGTATAATGCTTGTATCATCTGTTACATATCTTCAAAAATAAAAACTCGAAAAAAAGTATATTATCATGGATCTACTTTCAAAGATAAAATGATACGAAAAAAAAACTTTAAAGCGGCATATCGAAAAAATCAACGATTTACGAGATAAATCCAAAACAAAGTAAAAAATTATAAAAAAGAAGGAATCGCATATATAGGGGAGGAACGTAAATATTGAAAAAGGGAATGTTTAAAAGTTAATCAAACAGTTATTTATAAAGTAGATGACAAAGAAGTAAATATTTTACCTAACCCCTACATTTAGTACAATTTCCCTATAATTTTTCTCCCAGCTGGCTTTAGATATTTGCTCTATAAATTTTTATTCTTTTGTCGATATACAAATCAAGTTGCGGATACTTCAATCTTCTTTTTCTGCAAGATCCTTCGTTTGAGCCGACCCCACCTAGCGTGATCAAACTCGCTATGAACAGATTGGATAGGGTCATACATCTACTAGGAGAAGACACTACTCCATATTTTTTTACTCGTCTTCCTATAAGTTTCGCGCTTCTTAATAAACTCATGATGTTGTGGGACTCGGGACACAGGATTGGTTCGACTTCTTCAAGACCGGGGGTGCCTGCACAAGTGGCAAACCGTTAAAGGGCTAGGTCGGGTGTGCCAACATGGCCTCTCCGACTCTCAAGTTAGTATGTGGCGTGGGATGATGTAGATATTACTAGAAAGAGGTAGATAGTGTGTAGCGCTCCTTGGATGGATGCCACATGTCTAGCCTTGGAGGTTAAGGGATGTCTAAATGGTTGACACATGTTCCTGTACTTTTAGCTTGGTGAGCAAGTTCATTGGGAGGGCTTTCTGAGCCTTGTTGGCATTTGGGTTTTATATGCCTTGCTATCAACTCATTTATTAAAGTTATGAAAATACTGGTTTATCCTTGCATCTCAAATTAATGCCCTAATTTTTAACCCAAGTGCAATTAACACTAAGGACATAGTTGGAAGAATAATGAAAAAAGTACCTAAAAAAGTGCAAATGACGAGTATTTTGATAATCTAATTTTAGGCTAGAATGCCGATTTTAAAAAGATGGAGGGAGTATTTCACAAAGAAATACTAACATTTACAAAATAACCAAGTATCATTCTTGATAATATAGGAATCAATTGGCTACTTAGAGTGAACTATGTCCAGAAACTTTGGCATTCACCCTATAGGCTTGGACAGATTTGGAAGCTTATAGCAAGATCCTCCTTTCCGGAAAATTTTAAGGATTCCTTATGGTCTAGGAATGAATTAACTAAAATATTCAAAAAATAACAAATTTTATACAGAGCACAGAACCCAAATGAATCAGACCAAACTGAATTGAACAGGATCCACACTATTTGGTTCAGTTTTTTTTTTAATATTGTCATATTATAGTTTAGGTTTTCTGTTTGGTTCTTGGTTTTAGGAAAAAAAAATAAATACACTGGAACCGACCTGAATAATATTAATGTATGTACACACAGAATTACAGATACAAATCAAAACACTCAATAATTTTGTAGTTACGATATAAATGCATAGTTATCATAATCTTATGATTTTCGATACGATTCAACCCCAAATCGATTCGAATCTATAGGGTGAATCTAAATTTACCCTGAATCTATGATTCAATACTGATTCAGTGGTGAATCAGTCGAATCTTACAATTCTACCGATTCGGTCGATTCATGAACCATAATAAATTAAAGCGTAGTAGAAGCATATTATATGAAAGATGATAAAATTAAAGAGTTGGCTCCAGATAGCCAAATTGATTGCTCCACCAATTAGTCCTCAAATGTAAGAACCCAATGCCACGCTGCCAACAATGGACTTCAGGCAACGACTAAGCGGTGGAACAGCCAATCGCATCTGTACTTTTCTTTAAAATTAGTCTTTAAAATTAGAAAATAAGTCTCTTTAAATTCTAAACTGCATATCTAGACTAAAAATTTAATTGTATCTTTAAGTTAAACATCTTAAATGTCATATTGTATTATTTTATGTACTCGAACCCGAATCTTACGATTGGATTCGATTCTCGATTCACAGAATTTGGATTTCGAATCTCAATTCAAATCAAGATTTGACAACTATGTATAGATGGAATTGGAGGGTTAAAACAGTAACACAATAACATAATAACTGAACACATGGTTTGAATGTTAAACTAAGAGAAACACAAATATTGCCTAAATGAAAAACAATAGTTAAACATACCATAACTTATAACCATTAAAATAAGAAAACACAAGCTTCTACCCTTCTTTCCCTTCCAATTTCCCAGTCAATATTACCTTGACAATAGTGAGTCCAGCCAGATCACATCGCCTTATTTTCTCAGGGTTCACATCCTCCAATTGAATAATATTAAGTATATCTCGATTATTCTCGGGGTCCAAACTTTTTAATGCCGAAGCAAGTACATACACAAGAGTCAGGCAATTCTTAGTCCTAAGTGTATCCATAAATGCCTCATCAAATATCCTCCCATATTTCCACATCCCCCTTTTGTGCTCATCATCTCGATTCTCCATTAGCTTCCTAACCCTAGTCAACCCATCTACCTGACAGGAGAATTCCCGTGTTTTAATTTTCGACAATGGCAATCCAGGGTCGCAGTTCAATGCTCCACACAATCGATCAAATATACTAATAATGTGTAAACCACTATGAATTAGATGAATTTCATACAGGAATCTCCTCAGCCCTATTGCGTTCTTTGTCTCCCCTCCGAGGTGTAAGATTTTGTAAAGTGTTGACTTGAAGATAGGGTTGTTCGAGAAGTTGAAATTCAGGGTCTTTAAGGCTTCTAGCGTTGGATTCATTAGTGACACGGGGAATTGATTTCCGTAGAAATTTCGGTACCCTGCACAGATTTGGTTAAAACCACGAATGTAGTTTGTTTCGGGTTTGGAAAACAACCGAAGGGTAGATGCGGCTATGAAAGCATAAGCTTTTTCTTCTTCAGACTCGTTATTCAATTGAGACAGGGGAGTGATAGCCACCGAGATCTTGGAACCCCATACTTCTTCTGACAATTCTTGCAAGGGGATGTCGTTTTTCGTTAGAATATTTGTACCATATGGAAGGACATTGGTGTTCTTTTTCTTGGGGTCTCTCAAGTTAAATGCCATTTGGAAAATGGCTCCTACGCCTTTTGGTGAAAACCCAGAGGACAACATTGGGAGATATTCTCTACCTAATGTAACTATCTCTTTGTCGGTCATAACTTGTAAAATCACAGACTTTTCTGAGAGGAGTTGGTCATCGAGAAAGTCAGTTGTTACTGCCGTCATATTTTCAGTAATGTCCGGTAAGTTTATATATTCGGGATGTATTGTCTTCACAACTATAGGTCTGCTCAAATGCTTTTCAAGCCTTTCCTGTAAAGGATCTTTAGGAACAGGGTTAACATCTAACCCTAACCCTAACCCCCTTTGGGCGATTTCATCTTGACGTTTCTTCTGAACTTGTAAAGCTTCTATGCGGGCACGAATCTCTTCTAAATCCGTAGCTCCTAGTATACTAGTAAACTATTAAACAAGAAGATAAACGGGAATCAGCCACAAATATCGACCAATTCAACACACAAATGCAGAAACATGTAAACAATTGAATGAAATTGATATTCATTTGCAAAGATTTTCAATTAGATAAAAGAGGTGAAATCAATCAAAATTCATAATACAAATATAACATCAACTATTCAGCCCTGAAGGCTCAAGATACGGACAAATTGGTAAAAACAAATACATATGAAAGAAAACAAATAAAAAATAGAGGAAAATTGGAAGTATTGTTTACCTAAATAAACAGCGCGGTTAAGAACTGACTATGGCGAACGACGGTTATGGAGCAGATGACTGTAATGATAGTTGAAATGGTGGGTAATTGCAGAAGTGAGATGGTCTCTGTATAAACGGTTAGATACGGGTGAAGAAGGTAAAATCGAGTTCACGGGAAAGGCAAAAAGGAGAGATGGTTAAGAGGGAGAGGGAGTTATGGTCGCCGGCAATAGCAGAAGCCCTGAAGCAGTGACAGAGACCATTACCAAGGATTTAGGTTTAGTTTTTCTACTAGACGTGTTCATCGAGCAAGTCGGGTCCGGCTAGAACCGGATTATCGGGCTTTTTATTTAAAATATCAACTTAAATTCTATCTAAACCCATAATTTAAAATTTGGGTTCGGATAGAGCTTATTAAATCATTTCAAGCTCGGTCTATGATTAATAGGTAATTTTTTTTTTAATATTTTATTAACTAAATTGAAAAAAACTATAATTTCTACATAAAAATGTCTGAATAGTGTATACAATTATATTTTTTAGTAAAAATTTTTGATATATAGTCAAAAATTTAATTAGTTAAAATATGAAAATCTATAAAAACTATTAAATATAATATAAAATAATAAAATAAATATTTCTTTTCGTCGGGCCAGGCTTAAATATTTATATAAAAATCAAATCCGACTCATAGAACTTCGGACTTTTACGGACTCAGACCAATTTTATAATTAAACGAGTGTCTAAACTCAACCCATTTAAACGGGCTCAAGCCGGACCTCATGGAAAGCACGGCCCAAGAATAGATCTGGTATACACGTGTACACGTATCTCATAATAATTTTTATTAAAATTAATAAAAATATTTATTACAGTATAATTTATAATAAAAAAGATTTCGACAATTATCACTTTAAAATTTATTTTCATATTTTATTAATTAAATACATCAGTGAGCATGTTAATAATCTATATTGATAAATAAAAAAATAAAAAATAATTAAAGCAAAGATTAAGAGTCTAGTCTATTAAATAAGATCGAAGCCGCTTCGAACAAAAGGTGGACAAGTATTACATTCACTCATTCAACACGTCAAAAAAATCAGATGACTTAACTAGCACATACACAACTTGATTAACATATATATTAACATAAACAATGCGAAAATTAGCATAACAAAACTATATTTTAGGGAATATAGGATGTGAGAAAAAAAAAATTTAGAAATGTGCATTGGATTCTTGTTCATTTTTCAAAGGCCTGACCACCTATCTAAAAAGTTATCAGATAGTAAGGAAATTGTTAAATACATGTTAATTTTTGAAAATATTTTCAAGGGCAAACTTAAAAAAATACATTATGATTTCATTCATTTATATAATGGGGTCTGAGGATTTTTTTTATGAAAAATTCTATAATACTTGGCGCTGCATCTAGAGTAACATAAGTTTATCCTTTATGTAATAATAAATTATTTATATGTAATTAAAATATAAAACTAACCCACGTCCCTTTATACATAATGAATTTAGACATAATCAACAAACCCATGTCCCTTTGTATTTTTTAACATTGTGATTTATTATTATTTATTATAAATAGTAAATTATATTAAAAAATTAAATTCTAAAATATTAACCTTAAATTCACTGAGCTAAAAATAACCGCAAAAATCTTTTTTAAAGAATCGCTTTGGGTAAATTTCAAAATAAGGCATGTGTTTTCAAAGTTTTTTGATTTTTTTTTTCAAAAATAAAAATTTTAGTAAAAAAAATGATAATATATATACATATATATTTTTAAGAACAATGATGTTAAGTACATCGGATATTTTAATCAACATACAATCTACTAATTTGACCATAATATTTAAGATTTGTACATTAAGAGGCCTCAGGTCCGATTCACGTTTAGAATGGTTAGATATTTTTCTTTCAAATTGCAAATACAAAGAAGCTTATAATAGACTTATAACAAATTCATTATATAGGGTAAACTTAAAAAACACTCATTGTGGTTTGACTATTTTGCAAAAAGGACTAAAATTGAAAATGAGGTTTATCGGGGCAGGGAATGCATTCCCTATTTTCATCCCCATTAAAATTTTAGGGAGAAATTTTTCTCCATCCCCATTAGGGAATCGGAGAAAATTTTTCCCCTCTATCGGTTATTCCTAAATTCCCCATTGAAAAAAACTAAATTCAAACTTTGTGTTAAAGCAACTAAAACTAATATAATTCTATATCGATATTTGGAAAAAAAATAGTTTAATATATATATAATTAATGAAAAACAACGAACTAAACTAAAAACAATAACACTAATTCAATTTAAAATACTAATTTATGATTAATTAATAATGCTAAATGTGAATTCCGGATCTTGTCTTTATTTGGTAGTAGTATAAGAAAACTAAAATGATAAGTCTTACATATTTTAGAATTTATTTTGATCAAAATTTAAGAAACTTCAATTAATTGTGTTGTTATTATTATTGTTTTTTGTCAATAGCTTTTGAATATGTAATTGTTTGAAAGATGTTTTTTTAAATTACATTATGTGTTATTCAATCAAAATCTTGTACTGTGTGTATATACGTGTGTGTTAATTCAGGTTTTGGTTCGGGGATTTATTTAGTTGCTGTGCGGGTACCCAACGATTTGGGATGACTCCACTCAAACCCGCCCACATTTTATTACCGGAGGTAAAATTTCACCCATCTCCGCCCATGCGGGTGAAATTTTTCGATTTTTCCTCGCCCACGTGAGTTTGGATGTCACGGTGTTCGGGTATTCCCCGCCCTATTGACATCCCTAGGGGTGGTCACTTCGAAAAGTTCAGGAAGGCAGCGGATTTTTTGAGACAAGTTCAGATAGCTAATGATGCATTAAGCCACAAAAATATAACCCTAATATAAGTTAACTACGCACAACCCTAAACTCCAACTCTAACATTAACTTTAACGTAACCCACATACTCTAAAATAAACAAATTGCAGCAATAGAAATGATAAACATGTCAATGTATAAAAAATTTCAGTTATTTAAAAAGTTTTTGCTAACTTATAAAGTACCATAAATGTAGTTGGTATATAAAAATTTCGTGGATTAATTCGACCATCGACCAAGGGGTAGTTGCTTTAAATATATATCAATATTCTGTATATAAATAAAAGGTTATAAAAGAAATTTAAAATCATATATAAATTGAACATAGAACTTTTACTTATATATTTTACCATATCACATAAAAGTTTATAAAAAAGACAAATATTGCTAAAACTCAATATTAATAGCTTTCTTTTTTATACTCAACTTTTATTCAAACTCATAACTTAAACTTTTGTACTACTAAACCCTTTATAGTATTCAAAAATCTTAAATGCAAATATAAAAGTAATATCTAACTAAAATCTAAATATAGAAATAGAATTAAATCTGAGATTTAAAATTTTATACCCTAACAGAATATTTAATGTAAAAAAATTATTGAGATAAAAAATTCTAAAATTCTAAAATTTAATATCATATCTAAAATAAAAATTTAAAATTTAAAATAAAAAATAACTAAACTTAATCGGAAAAAAAGTATAACATACGAAATTTGAAAAAAAAATTTGTTTTTCAAATATATAAGTAAAAATTTGAATTCTAATTTAAATTTTTAAACGAAAATTATAAAATTTGAAATTTAAAATATATTATCTAAAACAAAAAATAAAAAACAAGATGAAAGAAAAATTTAAATTAAAAAATCTGAAATTTTAAATAATTTTTTAATTTATAAGAATAAATTTTAAATAAAATTTAATCTTAAACTTTAAATAAAAAATTTAAAATCTATTATTTAAAATAAAAAATTAGCAAACAACTATTTGATGATAAAAAATGTGAAATTTAAAATAAAGAGAGGTGAGGGAAAAGAGGGTAAGATAAAAAGACAAGAGGTGGTTTTAGGAGACGTGCATATTGTATAAATAATTAAAAAAAAGTTAATGATTTATTTTCATATCCTTACATTTTAATTGGTCGATAGAGTTGTAATAAAAAATAACGGATAAGATTAGCATACATTACAGTACCCCGCCAAGTACTATAGAATCATTCTTTTTTATATATAAAATGAGTTATGTGGTTTCAAAAAATTGGTAAAAATAGCGATCTCAATAATAAATTATGTCACGATAATAGGTAATTTTATTCATTTTTTTATTTGTGGATCAATTGATAAAAATATAATATACATTAGTGATAATTTTTGAATTTTTAATATTACAAATATTTATTTTAAATAAAGTACGATGATAAATTTAAAAAATTCATAAAAAAATAGAAAAAATCTGTGAAACTTACGCGAATTGTGATGTATATTTTTTTAAATTATTAGACTAAAAAAATGAGAATGTTAAATTTATTAAAATATGTTCCGTAAAATTACTATTATGAGCAAACAAATATTTTTTATCCCTTTTTTTGCCAATTTTTTTGAAACCACAAACCCCATTATGTAAAAAAAAATTCTTAGACCCCATTTTATAAATGAGTGAAATTTTTTTAAAATTTATCCTATTGTCAAATATACAACTACATTTTTTATAACTTTTATTTACAATCAATCTTATTCATCCTTGAGCCTAATAGAGAAACTGTTGCTTTTGACTCAATTTTTATAAATAATTTCTTTCAAAGTTTCACCCAATAACCTAAAAGTTATAACAAGTTTTCATAATAACTGTTATACACCCTTAGTAACTTTTATATGCTCATCATCAACAACCCATGCGTTTAGGTTGTTTTTTTTAAAATTTTTTTGGCTTATTTTGCATTTATCTCTCAAACCGTTGGTTTTCTCGACATGCCGCTTCAGAGTTTTTTGTTCGTCTCATTTTTATCTTCGAAACGTCATCCATTGTGATATACATTTTTCAAATTTTTTTCGACCTGTTACAAATATAATATAATTCTATTATAAATCTAATATATTTCTGTTAACAGACTTATAACAGATTAATAATAGATATATATATCAGTTCAATGGACATTGCAAATACAAAAAGACTTATATTAGACTTATAACACATATATATCAGATATGTAGTAGATATATAACAATTTAATTAGCATTGTAAGTACAAAGAGACATATATTAGAATTATAACAGAATTATATCAGAAATATATTAGATACGTATCTAATATAATTCTGTTATAATTCTAATATATGACAGATTTGTAGTAAATATTCATCCAAATCAGACTTATAACAGATTAATAATAGATATATTTCAGTTCAATGGGCATTGCAAATACAAAGAGACTTATATTAGAGTTATAAGGGACTTATATTAGACTTATAAGACATATATATCAGATATATAGTAGATATATAATAATTCAATGAGCATTGCAAGTACTAAGAGACTTATATTAGAATTATAATAGAATTATATCAGAAATATATTAGATACGTATCTAATATAATTCTGATATATGACAGATTTATAGTAGATGTTCATCCAAATCAAACTTATAGCAGATTAATGATAGATATATATCAGTTCAATGGGCATTGCAACTATAAAGAGACTTATTTTAGACTTATAAGGGACTTATATCAGACTTATAACACATATATATCAGATATATAGTAGATATATAACAATTCAATGAGCATTGCAAGTACAAAGAGACTTATATTAGAATTATAACAGAATTATATCAAAAATATATTAGATACGTATCTAATATAATTCTGATATAATTCTAATATATGACAGATTTGTAGTAGATGTTCATAGCATGACATATGAAAAGGAATTAAACAACCTCAAAATGACGTAAAAAGGAACTAAACAACCTCAAAATGACACAGAGAAAGAAATTGAATAAACCTTAGATGACATATGAAAGGGAACTAAACAACCTCAAAATGACATAAAAAGGAACAGAGGGAGTACGAGGAATACTTTAAATGGTTTTTTTCTTGATTCATTTTATAAAAATCAAAATTTGCATTGAGGCATAAGAGTATAGTAAATGAAAATGGATAATATGCTGCTTTAGGAAATTCTTTCCGCATTTTACAATATATTGCAACTGTTGGGATGAAATTTGGAAGTAATTATATTTCTTTCTTCAAAAAATATAACTATATAATAACATGTGAATCTGATTATAAATGTGCAGGTACAGGTTAGCATTTGGGTACAATGAGAAGCTGCAGCTGGGATCACTCTTAGCTTCTTTTACTTGGGCTGGGTTTGCACTGGTTGCTACAGTAAATTAGTAATCAAAATTGCAGCTGTATTAATATCGGTTCAAACCGGAATTGCTGCCATTGCTGATGCTCTTCAGAAGCCATTTATGATTTTTGATAAACGTTGGAAAACTGAAGCTCTTCTCTTGCATGCTATTAACAGAAATATATTAGATTTATAATAGAATTATATTAGATTTGTAACAGGTCGAAAATTTTTTTTGGAAAAAGGTATATCACAATGGATGGCGTTTCGAAGATAAAAATGAGACGAATAAAAAACTCTAAAGCGGCATATAAAAAAAATGAACGGTTTGAGATATAAATGCAAAATAAGCCAAAAAAATTGAAAAAACCTATCCTAATCGCATGATATGAACAGTAATGAGCATGAGCGTATTTTGATTAATGAGTTTTTAAAATATTCTAAATAGGTTACAAGTATTTTTTAATAACATTTTGGTTATTATTTTATACAAATTGGTGCATTTTAGTGCTTTTCCCAATCCAATTTTAAAAAGTCATGTATGTACTCTTATTTCTGGCAATATAACAGGCCTTAGTTGTTGGGCCCGATAACCTTTTCAATGGGGTTCTTACAAAAAATCCCATAAAAAAATTAAAATAATTTGATGATACCATAAATAATTTATAAGTCTATAAAAATAGGGGTAAATAATTACAAAAATATGGTCCGATTTTTATCTGGTAAATATCTGGTAATCGTCTAGTAATCGTCTGATATTTATCTAATAAATATCTAATAATCGTCTAGTAGTTATCTGGTCAGACCGTGTTCATGTAATTATTTTCTCTTGTTTTTGTTAATTTGTAAATTGTTTATGGTTGGACAGTAGATATGTAAATAGATTAACTTAATAGTCAATTTTATAAATATTTTAGTATGACATATATATTTTTGACAATTTCCCCTTTTCAATCTTCTTGAACTCAGCCCGGACGAAGTCAATGTGAATACTATCATTTTCACTTGATATGATTCTCATTAAAATGATATATAAGCATACATGAGACTCTTTTTTTCCCGTGTTTTAACGTGATCTTGCATCGTTATTACTTCATTTTAACTAAGTATAATGTAAATTTAGTTGGATTTATGAAAATGCAATTTATTATATAATGTCTATCAGATTTCTATTATATGCTTTATGTAGAAATCTAATTGATGTCTATTAGATGTATAGTAATGGATTTGAATATGTAGTATCATTCTATTGTGTATATTAGTATTGTCAGGTCTAGTAGATCTTATAGGCTTTTTATAGGCGTATAATAAACATCTATTAGATTCCTAGTAGATGTATATAGAATACAAAGAGTATCAGTATATTAGAAATCTATTTTGATAGCCTTTCATGACAATTAAGGACATCTTACAAATATATTATGGATGTGAATATGGTGATTTTATGTATGAAACATTTAATAGATATATAATAGATGTTTATGAGACGTCTAACAGATAACAACTCCAAAAAAATTATAAGAAAATATCACAGTGGATGTCATTTTGAAGATAAAAAAAAGAGACTAACAAAAAAATCTAAAACAACGCGTAAAAACTAAACGATTTGAAAGATAAATGAAAAATAAGTAAATTTTTTTAAAAGAATATGGGTTACAAGTTACACATTTATGAAACTTAAAAGTTGTATTTATGTCATGGCTCATAATTCTATATCAAATAGATGTTGCAATTTACACGATTTTCGTAAGTTTCCCTAAACAATAGTGCTTTAAAAAGCGCTACGCGCTAGTCGAGCGGTTAAGGTTCTAAAAGGTATAGGCGGGGCCTGAGCGGGGATTAGGCGGTGGCCTAGGCGGATTTGTATTTTATTAATTTTTTTATTATTTATACATAAAAAAATAATTTCAACTAAAACATAAATTATAAGATATTAAAAAAACATAATTTAGAGCACGCTTTAAAATTGGAAATGAGACTTTTATTGTGAGAACACTTTTATTTACTTTCATTTTACCAACTAATCTATTTTTAGTAGGTTAAAAATATCAAACTATAATTATTATAGATATCGATATTTTAAAAAATTGAATTCAGGCGTCGTCTAGGAGGGAAAAATCGGACTAGGCGGTGCTTAGGCGGCGATAAATCGATTAGGGGCTTGATAGCGCCATGGGAACGAAAAATCGGATGGCAAGCTCTAAAATAGGGCCTAGACGGAGCCTGACTGAAACTAGACGGGAATTTTTAAAATAGAGCTAAATAATAAACATGTTATGAATATATAATGGACTCGGCCAAGCTAAATGTCCATTTTCTGCCCTCTAGAAGATGACTTACATTATATCTCTACTTTTTTCTTTATTGAAAGAAGTTTTTGTAGAAGGAATTGATTCATGATCATTCTCATTCATACTTTATGGATGTATTAATTGTACTAAGTTCAATTAATTATCTTTACTTTTTTAATTGTTTGTTACGATGACTTGTTTTTTAGTTTTATTTTGGGTCACACTTTTTGCATTTTAGTATTGGGAAATTGTCACTTATGACTCATTTGCCAAAAATAAATACCAAAATAATCTAATAAGCAAATCATATCATTCTAACCATTTTAAGTTTCCCTTTCTACCTTCATACGCCATATTCACATCCCATGCGATTCGGTGGTTTTTTTTAATTTGTTTGGCTTGTTTTGCATTTATCTCTCAAACGGTTCATTTTTTGACATGCCGCTTTACAGTTTTTTGCTCATCTCATTTTTATCTTTGAAACGCCATCCATTGTTATAGATTTTTTCCAAATTTTTTTAACTGTTATATATCTGTTATATGTGTTATAATTCTAATATAAGTCTCTTAGTATTCGCAATGCTCACTGAACTATTATACATATATTATAAATCTATTATAAATCTAATATAAGTTTGTTATAAGTCTAATATAACACTCTTTGTATTTGGAATGCTTATTGAACTATTACATATCTAATATACAACTGTTATAAATCTGTTATAAATATGTTATAAGTCTTTTTGTATTTGCAATGCTCATTAAACTGATATAAATATGTTATAACAGATATGTAACACATTTATATTAGATTTATAACTGATTTGTAACAGATACAAAAGAATATACAAATCGTGCCAAACACTTTTATAATAGTCATATCTAATATAAAACTGTTATAAATCTGTTATATATTTCATTAAACTCATTTATCAGACTTTTATCAGGCTTGTAGCATACATACATATTTATTTTAGGTTTATAACAAATATATAACACATTTATAACATATTTGTAACAGATACAAAAAACATATATATTATGCTAAACAATTTTATAATAGTTATATCTAATACAAAAATGTTATAAATTTGTTATATATTTCATCAAACACATGTATTAGACATTTATCCGGCTTGTAGCAGACGCATAGTTGTCAAAAGTGCTCGCTTCTGCACTTGAAGCGCAACGAAGCACACCGTTTGCGCTTTTGTTAAGCAAAGTTCAGGGGGAGTATAAACCGCATGCTTTTGTTATATAACAAAGACTTATAACAGATTTATATTAGATATGTAATGGTTTCAATAAGCATTCCAAATACAAAGAAACTTATATTAGACTTATAACAAATGTATATTATATATGTAATAGTTCAATAAGCATTACAAATACAAAGAGACTTGTATGAGAGTTATAACGAACTTATATTAGACTTATAACATATTTACAAAAGATTTGTAACAGATGTATAACAATTTAATGAGCATTTCAAATACAAAGAGACTTATATTAGAATCATAACACATATCTAACAGATGTATATTAGATATGTAATAGTTCAATAAGCATTACAAATATAAAGAGACTTATATTAGACTTATAACAAACTTATTTTAGACTTATAACTGATTTATAATAGATTTATAACAGATGTATAACAGTTTAATGAGCATTGCAAATACAAAAAGACTTATATTAGAATTATAACAGATATATAACAGTTCAAAATTTTTTTGGAAAATATATATCACAATGGATGGTGTTTCAAAGATAAAAATGAGATGAACAAAAAACTCTACAGCGGCATGTCGAAAAAATGAACGGTTTGAGAGATAAATGAAAAATAAATCAAAAAAATTAAAAATAAACAACCAAAACACATGAACTTGTATAAGGTCATATGAAAAGTCATTAAGGGCGTATACTAGTGATATAAAAAGTAATTTAGTTTGTGGTATTTTGCTTTAAGGTATTTTGGTAATTTAATAATAGTTTACATGAAATTATTTTTGCGAAACTAGTGCATTTAGGTGTTATTACCTTTTAGTATTTTGCACAATACATTCTTCTCATTCTTCCTTTATACTCCACATTTCCCTTGTTCTTTTCCCTTGTTGGGCTTTGTTTTTTCGTCTTAAATTCTAATAATTTTAGAATACTTTTATTTTTTTACTTTTATTTTCAAAACCAAATGTTAAAATATTGAAATCAAGAAAAGCTACTTGAGAGATAGAATTTTTGTGTATTAATTGACTGAATTAGAATATACAAGCTAGCCTTTTCATAGTACACTTGAAGGCTTATTATGGTAAAGATCATACCATCCATTTACAATTATTTCATTTCTTTATCTCCAAGTATACTTCATCCCCAAGTACTCTTCCTCCCCAAGTATTCTTTCTCTCAAAGCATTCTTAATTAGGCTACTTGTTTCCTTTCTAATACTCACCCTCAAGTTGAGTGGTGGGATCGCCAATGCTCAAATTGTCCAAAATTTTGCTGAAGATCCTCCTAGTCACTGTTTTGTTAAGATATCTGCTAGTTCGTCTTCATAGCTTATGTATGGTAGCTTCACAATTCCTACTTCCAACTTTTCTTTGATGAAGTGCCTATCAACATCCACATGTTTTTTTCGATCATGTTGTACAAGGATTTCTGAGATACGAATGGCTGCTTGGTTATCACACATTATTTCACATGTTTTAGATGGCGGGAATCCGATCTCTGCTAGTAGCTTTTGCAGCCAAAGTATCTCTGTCAGACCTCGAGCAATTCCTCGAAATTTACCTTTTGCACTGGACAATGCTACCACCTTTTGCTTCTTACTCCTCCATGTGACTAAGTTACCCCCCCAATAAAGGTGAAATAGCCTGATGTAGATCTTCGATCAACTGGGTTTACTGCCCAATCAATATCCGTATGCTCTTGGATGTCTAGATGTTCATGTGTCTTGAATAGAAGATCATGTTTAGTCATTCCCTTTAGATATATGATAATCCTCCATAAAACCTTCATGTGATCCTTTTGTGGCCGATACATGAACTGGCTCACTATCCCACTGCATAGGATATATCTCGTCTAGTATGTGAAAGATAAATTTCCCACTAATCTCTGATAGCTTTCTTTATCGGCTGGTTCTACTTCTTGTATACTCTTAGTCCATGATTTATATGGGTATGTCAATTGGTGTGCAATCGAGCATTCATGTTTCTCCCAACAGGTCTAAGATGTACTTTTTCTAACGTACGAAAATTCCTTGTTAAGATCTTAGTACTTTGATTCTAAGAAAGTACTTTAACCTTCTAAGGTCTTTCATTTCAAAATCTATGAAAATATTTTCCTTTAGCCTAGTGATTACTTCCGTCATCTCCTGTAATGATCATGTCATCCTCATAGATAATCAAGCATGTTATAAAATCACCTCCTCGCTTTAGGAAAAGAGTATGGTTTGTTTGAACTCATATCTCTTCATGGCTAGTGTAAACCTACCAAACCAAGGTTGATGTCCATTTAAAGTTTTCTTCAACCGACAAACTTATCCCTCTCCGAGTTCTCCCTTGAATCCTGGTAGAGCTTTCATGTAAACTTCTTCCTTTAGGTCCCCATGTAGAAAATCATTTTTCACATCAAATTGGTAAAGTGTCCATCCCTTGTTCACTGCTACTGAGAATAATACTCTAATAGTATCCA
Source organism: Euphorbia pulcherrima (assembly GCA_947683365.1). Taxonomy (NCBI): domain Eukaryota; kingdom Viridiplantae; phylum Streptophyta; class Magnoliopsida; order Malpighiales; family Euphorbiaceae; genus Euphorbia; species Euphorbia pulcherrima. The sequence goes on from CANTUS010000004.1 coordinate 5,292,225, forward strand.
TCTTTGCTACTGGTGGAAAATTTTTAGAGTAATCAAGCCCACAGGTCGGAGTATACCTCTTTGCTACTAATCGCGCCTTGTACCTTTCAATAGAACCATCTAGTTTATGTTTTACCGTGAAGACCCAACGATATCCAACTGGTTTATTTCTTGATGTTAGAGTGCATTTCTCCAATGTGTTATTCTAGTTAAGAGCATTCATTTCATCATTCATCATATCACTCCATTTGTCTGATGTCATCGCCTGTTCAACTATAGTTGGGATCTCTTCTTCACACAAAGCTACTAGAAATGCCTTTGCTTCTTTAGATAGGCTCCCCCTCGCAATGTTGGCTACTGGGTTTCTTGATCTCCTTTGGGGTATTGGTTCTGGGGAGTATTTGTTAGGTGGGACACCCCTCTTTCCCCTATGGGGTAAAGTATACTTCTCTCCTTGTTCTGTCTCTTGTTCTACCATATGTTCATCTTCCTCATGTTCTTCAATAGTCCCAAAATCACTAGGATTAGTTAAAGCAATTGATAGTTCAAGAGTTTCAGAATTGCTTACCTTAAACATAAGGTTGGGAGGAGTATCTTTAGAGACACTAGAACCCAAGACTGTAGGGAAGTATCTGAAGTTTCCCTAACAGTACTATCTTTCTCTATTTCCATCTCTTCCACTTGTGATGTTCCCATATCTAGAAGCCAACTTAGTGAGTCCATATATTCATTCTCCCCCTGACCACTGAGTTGGATATTATAAAAGTACTCTATTTCGAGGAAATCATAATTCATTTGTGGTAAACATGTGATGAGTTTTAGGTTTATAACATCTATACCCCCTTTTGGTTGACTCCGTAACCTACAAAGGCACAATTTTCAGCACAGGGATCAAACTTGGTTCATTCTGTTTTTGGAATGGTAGGGTATTTTTGGCTAAGGCTTGGATATGAGTTTGTAGATCAAGGCTTTGGCTGGAAGTCCGTTAAGTAGGTAAGTAGTTGTTGCTATAGCTTCAGGCTAAAATTTTTTTGGGACTCGAGATTAATTTTAAAAGCATGAGTCATTTCAAGGAGGATCCTATTTTTTCTTTCGGCAACTCCATTTAACTCAGGGGTATGGGGATAAGTAGTTTGATGGACTAATCATTCCTTTTGAAAAAAATTTCATGGTTATGTTAACAAATTCCCCCCATTATTAGATCAAACAATTGGAATGGATTTATTAAATTGGATTTTGATCATAGTGTGAAAATGAATGAATTTATCCACAACTTTAGACTTATTTTTCGAAAAATAAACTCATTTCATACAAGTGCAATCATCAACAAATATCAAGAAATAGTTGAAACCTTGTCCACCTATAATAGGTGTCGGACCCCACGCATTAAAGTGCATTAATGAGAAGGGTATATCGACTTTGGTATTATTAGGTTTGAAAGTCTGTCTGTGGCTTTTTGCTAAAACACAAGTCTCACCATGTAAATGATTATTTTACTTAAAAATATTGGGAAATAGAAGGTGTAAATAACCCATGGATGGATGCTCTAAACGCCGATGCCAGAGCCAAGCTTCCCTAACAGAAGTTCCATGCGCAAGCATTACAGTAATGTATTGGGTAACTTTATCCATATAGTACAATCCTTGATGCTCAGTGCCCCTTCCAATAAGCATTCTTGTCATGACATCATGCATTATACAAAAATATGATGCATTAGTAAAATACAATTTAGTTCCTTTGTCACATGACTAATATATCGTAATTTGTGTGATAATGATGGAACATAAAGACAATTTGATAATTTTAGTGTGGATGATATCTCAATAGATCTGGCTCCTTCTACAGAGATAATTCCTCCATCGGCTGCATTAACATGTGTCTTTATTGGTTGTGTTTTGATTTTGATATCATTTGCATCAAAGGTTATAGTGTCAGTTGCCACACAATAAAAAAATCCATGAGGAATTTTTGGTTTGGTCTATTGTGGCTGATAAAGCACCTCTAATGCTTTCTTCTCCGCTAATGTTCGGTTGGTCATTTCCATCGCTGTTGGTGGCATGCCCCTTCTTTTTATATTCGTCACTCCACCAATCGGGATACCCATAGATTTCAAAGCATGTTTCTCTTGTATGCTTTGTCATTCCACAGTGGATGCACTTGAGTTTTGATTTCTCTATCTGAGATGAGGTACCCTTTTCCTCAACGGCACTTGATTTTCATAGTTCTCAAGATTCTTTGATTGAATTTGCAAATTGAATTGTCAGGTTTTCATTACTGACTCCAAATTGTTTGATTGAGTTACGTCCTTAGACTTGGTAGCCTGAGATTTTTGAGTTGGTGGATTGATGACCAGTGACGATCTATCATTTTTGGACATGGTGATAAGTTTGATAGGTGATGACCAAACTTGAAATAAAATTGGTCCTAGAACCATTCGCCCTGCTCTGATACCATGTTTAAAATATTAAAACTAAGAAAAGTTATTTGAGAGAAAAATTTTTTGTGTATCGATTGATTGAATTAGAATATACAAGCTAGCCTTTTTATAATACACTTGAAGGCTTATTATGGTAAATATCATACCATTAATTTAAAGTTAATTCCATTCTTTCTCTCCTAGTATACTTCATCCCCAAGTACTCTTCCTCCCCAAGTATTCTTTCTCTCCAAGCATTCTTAATTAGGCTACATTTCCTTTCTAGCATAAATTCATATAATATTTTTTATTAATATTTTTTCATACACTTATACAACAGGTATAAGGGTGGTGCACTGGGGAGAATTCTTGCAATTGCATGGTATACTTGCTAAATAAGAGCGGTATAAAGTGTGCCATTGTGCTTTATACCACTATAAGCAAAGTAAAAGCCACACAAAATGTGTGCTTTATACTAAAATAATATATTCTTTTTGTATGAAATAAACCAGTTTTTCTCTAGTAATTATTTTCTACTACAAATTTGTCTAGGCCAAACGCATATGGATCCTCCTAAACTTGGCACAAATCGGTTGTTGCCACCCCCAACTTACAGGCTTGACACTATCCCGCCTAAAGTTGGATTTTTTGTATAACATAACCCCAAATCGCGCACTTGCCCAGTTTCATACCCTAGAGTGGAATGCACGCGCATGACGCATCAAAAAATGGAAAAGTCAAACCAATACAAGTTTGACATGTGGGATAAACAATAAAAAATTCTAAAAAAGTCCCTAAAATGATTCATTCAAATCCTTATCACAAATTTTCTTTTCAATTATACCATCTTCCCCAAATTTCCTTTCATTTTTTCTAATTTTATTTCCATTAATTTTCTTCTCTTCTCTCCAAATCAAACCACCAAACACCATGCAAAAAATCAAGTGCATAAATTGAAATGGATTTGTTATTTTTTTGTCGAATACCTAATTGCAAGAAAAACAACTATGGTTTCTCTCTTTCCCTCACACATCACTCTCTTTCTCTCATAATGCCCATTAAACTCTATTCATTCTCAATTTGAATTTCCTCTTTCGTTTCAATTTAATTTAGTGGTCTCCATATACTTTTTCAATTCAATTGAAATCCACGAAGTATATTGCTCAATTCAATTTTTCCTTTCTATTTTTTCTGGTTAAAACAAACAACAATGAGTGGGATATTTGGTTCTAAGAATTTTTCTTAGAAATTTGCAAATTTACTTTCTTTTCTCATTAGAAAATAGAGACGATGTTTGAGGGAGGAAACGAAGGGAGTTCGGGAGTTGAGTTTAGGAGATTCGATGGAGGAGCGGCAAAGTTCGGTGAAGGAATTGAAGGCGAAGGTGGAAGTCATGGTGAAGAGGTGATGATACTGAGTGAAATTATGGACTTGAAGGAAACGGAGGAAGTTATGGCAAAGAGGGAATTAGGGTTTTGCAGAATTTCTGGGCATTTTTTTAGTTTTTTTGTCAAAAAGTTGAAGCAACTCGCTTGAAAAGTCAGCTAGTGCCATGTCATCTGCCAACTCAGCGATTTAGGATTATGTTATTTAGATTTGTCAAGTTTAGGGAGGAAAGTATCAAGCTTGTAAATTGGGGGTGACAACAATCGGTTTGTGTCAAGTTTAGGGGTCCTTATGCGTTTGGTCATTTTCTATAGTGACTTCATTTGTATAGCAAATTAATAATACTGATATTATTTAACAAAAACTAAATGGACAAAAGTCTATATAACTCTTTATTTTTTGTTTTTATACGGGGCTTCGGTTATTTTTTACCATTTCTATTGAATAATTGACATATAGCCACTTATTATTATTATTATTATTATTATTATTATTATTATTATAGTATAAAAACTGACTACGTGTCAATCATCTAACAAAAATGATACAAAATATCCAGTTCCTTATATAATTTTCCAGTTTGTTTTATACAGAAAAGATAATATTACATTATTACATATGTTATAACTCCAAAACTATTAATAACTAGGCTAAATAATTTGTTATTATATATGAAGAGAGTAACACACTCACATATTAACTTTCTTTTTTTTAAAAAAATTGTCTTATTTGGACTTATATTAAATCGAAAGAAAATCCTCAACCCGCTCAAGATATGACTCAAACCTAGGACATCTAAAGGTCACGACTTCAGTATTAACCACTAAACCAACACTTCAGTCACTCACATATTAACTTATTCGTAAAGTTACTTATCAATTATTCATAAAGTTGTGGAAGAAGGCGTGGAGTAATCATGACTTCAAGAGGTGTTTCCTTTAATAAGGTAATATATAAGCTCTCGGTCATATCTATAGACTCATTATTTGGAGTTTTAACATTAAACCCATGAAGAAATCTAGCAATTGTCAACTAAATCACCTTCATTGCAAAGTTATATCTAGGATATTTTCTTCTTCCCGACCCAAATGGTACAAACTCAAAATGCGACCTAAATACTCGACATTCACATGGCTCGTTAAAAATCTTTCCGTTTGAAATTCATTAGGGTTTTGCCAGATATCTGGGTTGCGATGTAACTTCCATAAATTCGTTATGATGCGGGTGCCTTTTGGTATGTGGTATCCATAGAGGGTGCAATCTTCCATTGCCTCTCGAGCTACAGCTAGTGGACCTGCTGTTGGAAAAATGAGAGTTTTATGTTACTTTCAAAAGAATAAGTTTTATGATATTTTTTAATGAGAAAAATATCTTATGGTCAAAATAGTTTATGGTGGAAGTTACAAACTTTATTTCCTTCATAAAAGTGAGCTTTAAGTGAGTTTAATTCTCCAACGATTATATTTGATTAAATTTTGTAACTCTCGTCGGTTATGGTTTTTAAGACACCATACTTATTGTTTTATAACTGTGAGCATGGGATTTTGCAGTCCCTCTCGCGAGACGATGATGATGTATATTCGATATTTACCCTCGCTTTATTTTCATCTCGGTGAGCCTTGTGACATCTCCGACGAAGCTCGTATTAATGATTTTTAACCTAGAGATTCTTAGAAACCCTAAACCCTAAACTCAAAAAAGTAAAAATCCTAAAAAACCCTTATCCTGGAGTCCAGGTTAAGCCGCCGGTGGTCCAAACCACCGGTGGCCTGGCCCATGTCGCCGGCGACATCACCCATGTTGTCGGTAGCATGACAAAAAAGCTGCAGAACCTCCTTTTTCGTCTTTGACAGAGTTTTTTGCCATTTTGGTGAACATTTCGACCAAAGCGCCCAGACCCGTTTTCATCTCTATAAAACACCACATTTAGGGTTGAAAGAGAGGACTTTGGCTGAAATTTGGATTAAGAGATAAAAGGAGAATTTTAGTGAGAGAAAGTAGAGAAAATGTAAGAAAAGGGATTCTAATTCATCTTTTCTTAGTTTTTCTTTGCCAAATTTCTTAGTTTAAACATTAAAATATGTAGAAAACCTAGGTTAAAATCAATCTAATAGGATTTTTAGAGACAAACATTATTTAATCTTTAAATCACTACCCAAATCGTCATTTTAAGCTTCCCAAAGATGTCATTGGATCACGAAGAGGTGGATTCACGACCTCTAGGTAAAATTCTGAGTCTCATAAATCTTTGGCTTCATTCTTACTTGTTTGTGCTATTTTGTGTTGTTTTGTGCTTGTTTTCGGGTTTTCGGTCATTTTTTATCGTTACCTGCCGCTGCTGCAAGAAGCTAAAGCAGCCAGAGGAAAGTGACATCGCCGGGGGTATCAACCATGCCTCTTGCGGCATTGTTGATACCGCTAGCGACATCACTTACCTCCAGAGGTATCATCTTCTTGTAGGACCCTTTCTTTATGGTATCCAGGAAATTATATAGCCTGCCTGCATGACTAATAAAGCTAGCGACATCACTGATGCCGCCGATAGTATCAACCATGCTACCGGTGTCATGACCTTTTAGACAGCTGTTTTATTTCGTTTATTTCTGACCTAGTTATGTTTCCGAAGTAAGGATGTACATTGCAACGATAAAGGTCCAAAACCTTCTGAAAATAGACCCCACCTCATACCATGTGGCATTTTCACTAATAATCCAGTTAAAACAACGATCCAGTCTAAAATTTGGTTAAAACGGAATTTTCCCTCAAACGCCATTCAAATCTCACTTTTAGCCATCCAACCAGGCTTTATGACATAACAAATGAATATGCCATGTTCACGCTAACTCGAGTCTTGTTTTGTCCACTAAATATGCATGCTAAGTGATACACCTCGTACGACGTGCTATATCCATGCTAACCATTTTCTGCAGGTAGATTTAGGTTAGATGGATGTTGGGCCTTCGGGTATTTTATTTATCGCATAGAAAACGTATAGGATTTGAAAGCCCTGTAATAATTTCAATTTCCGCATTTACTTTTGGATGATTGTAATAATTTATTTAACGCTTCGATTGCTTGACAAACGCGAAAACAACATATAAACCAAAAGCACAATAAATAGGGTGGATTAAAACCAATTAAGAAAGAATGAAATATTTTAACTTGGCCTAATGAAAAATAGATAACATCATCCGAACTCAGAATCTCTACTTAAGGTATGGTCTACCACCTGGTTGGAAAATCGTACCAAAATTTCTTGGTTGAGCTAAGCCGGGCAGCGACTCTATTTTAAGTATAAGATTTTGATCTCGTATCCTTTAACACCTAAATTGGACTTAAAATTTAACTTCAACATCAGTGCTTTCATCACGCCTAAAGTAAGGATCAATCCCTTGGCACGCTTCACAATGCTAGTTATATTTCCCCCCCCCCCCCCCCCCCCCCCCCCCGTGCGACGCATATCACGCGGTCCTCCTGGGCGGGAACATGGTCGTCCGCTCACAGTGGCGACTCTGCTAGGGATTGATCTCTTTAAACTTGATCTTAATATTATGGATAAGTTTAAAGGATTTTGATGATGTATTGAAATCATTGGCCAAATTAAAACTTCATTCTTTTTTATAACGTTTTATTCTTAAATAAGGGTGTAGGTAATTCGATAATATTAGGTGCCTCATTTTACGAAAGTATCACTCATGCCCTGTTTGGAATTGAGGATGCCTAGCGGGTGGATCACTCATTTTGACCAACACGTAAACTCTTGCGATCGCACCTATTTGGGGAGTGGTTGAGTAACGTGGAATCAAGGTAAATGAGAATCTTCTACATCAACAACCCTATACCAAAGCCGCGTTAGAAAAAGCCTTAGCACTTCATCCCTTTAGGATTACCAGAATAAATAAAACAATTGGGATGCACTTTTTTTGCCATTGCCGGTGAAGAAGCCAAACTCTATCCTTCCCAAGAGGCATTATACAGGAGTCATAAGGTTGGAAAAGGGATGTTTTTGTATGGTATGTGCTACGTGCTCATGCATCACCCATGCACCGGCTTCAAGAGCTAAAAATCAACTTACCCTTACCGATCTCCATTCATGGGAGAGGTTTAGCAACATCCGTAGGACTTCTTTTGTACCTACGTTGAGTCATCACTATGCATGACGAAGGGTACGAACATCCCATGAATGTTGGAGGGATAAGCCTTAGCATCATCACTAACCACATCTACGTGCAGCCATACATATCATGCATTGCTTGCAAGAACGAAAGCATGCATGCCATCCATAACCATTTACAATCCATTCATGGTCTAACCCATGGTTCATGTTCCTAAACAGTCTTCCTCTTATATCTGGACCTTTGTCGCCAACCATGTCTCACAATGACAACATCGCCCTGCCCAAGGAACAATCTGGCCCTACTCCTACCTCGCCAACAGCTCACCCGCCATCTCCTAGGTCAGAAATCACCACCGCCATAATCCAATTTCTAAGCTCAGATCAATTCCAAAACATCATTTGGGAACTGAATCGGACAGCTGTGCAGGCATCCATCAAGCAAGCCTTAGTAAACTAGAATTCCAACGAGCTCACGTAATCTCCGGGCATGACACCCACAGCCGCGACTACCCTACAATAGTCATCCATCCTCCGAACTAGTGACCAGGTCATGCAATCTCTGGGCATGACACCCAATGGTGAAACACTCTTACAATCACTGCCATCTGCTTACCCCAGGCAAAGGGAAGGAGCCCAGAGTCCAGTTCCTCCATCATTCTCTGGCATCTCGCCTCCAACATTGGTCACTCCATCATAATTTATGCTATTTGTAGCCCTGACGCCTCCTCAATATGACTAGGATATGCAACCTCCAGGCATGACACCTAAAGTAGAAGCCTTCTTGTGTTAGTTGGTGATAGCTGACTATGATCAGAAAAAGGAAGGAGCCCAAATAGAGGAAGATCAGGTCTTCTAGAACCCTGACTCGTGAGTGTCCCCATCTCGAACCATGATGGGCCAAAAGACCTCTCAAAAGTTAGCACCAGCTACCATTATTCAGCCAAGCAGTGGTCTTATGGTTAGCACAAGTCCATAGAAACTATTGTTTAATGTAATCTTCACCGAATTATGGGAAGCCGACCTTCTCAAATCCCTTCACGAATACAGACCCCCCCATGAGAGAGGAGAGAAAAAGCTTTTACAGATATCACGTTCTGTCAGGTCACCTCACCAATGAATGTAGGACTTTGGTTCACGCCATCCAACGTCTGGTAAGGGATAGGAAGATTGCTGAACCCGAAAGGGCATCTAGTCCTATGAACTGCCCCTTGCCAGAGTTCGATAACCAGACAAAGATGACCAATCCTAGCTTGCCTAAACAAGGAAATGGGCCATATGAATTAAGGCCATCTATTCCAAGGGCAAAGAAAAATCATGCTCCGATGATGAGGACGAGGAGTCATTCGATGGAGAGGCCAAGAAGGTTATGGCCACCATGATAAAAGCCATGACAATTTTAGCAAAGAAGCACGGTGAAAGCGAAGCAAAGAACCTATTGATCAAGGCCATGGGGTAGTTCACTAAGGTCCTCACTGGGGAGTCGATTCAATCGAGAGACACCTCACCCAGTACCAAGCAAAATGAGACTCAGCTCGCCACCGACATCAACACCAAAGACCCTCCGCCTGTGGAGGATGAAAAGCCTTGATTTGTTATCTTTGGATTTCTTTATGCTTACAATTTGAACAATGTTATGTTTGTAATTTTCAGCTTTATGAGCAAACTTCTATTTTGTTACATATTTCATGTTTCTACCATTTGATCCACGCATTCATATGAGCATACACATGATGTTTTTAGTGTTCAAAATACTTCATTTCATGAAAGTAATTTGAGTACAGATGGTGGTAATCATTTCCAAAAATTTAACTCCTGTTTAAAAATGAGAGATAATAAAGTGCTTAAAGGTAACGATAATGCTTTCGCCTAAACATGACCAGAATCGACGGTTAGGTTACCAAGCATCAAGAAAGAAATATGATCTCGCTTGGAATTAACTCAACAAACTTTGCACAAACCTGTTAAAAAGGTTTGGCTTGTTTTGTGGAAAAACAAGACATGCATTTTTCAACCCATCGATAAATTTCGGCCTTCATTAAAGCAAATACGGCTACATCAACACAGCTTCAGGGAAAGCAAAATCTTACCGCCAAAAAATGACCAAACTCACAGAGACACACACCTTCACCTGACACAGCTTAACACAAGTCAAACCCCTCAAAGGGGACAACCACAACCAAGAATGTAAAATACGAGACCAGACATCACGCCACAGGGTAATCACATAACCGAAGTTACAAAGCAGCAGACCATCTAAAAGGCACTAAGAAAAGGCCCCAAGCCAAATGTCATTTGGTTTATAGAAACAAGACATAGTTGAAACCCTCCACCACTGGTGCAAGGGGCAAAATCAGGCCTTATCAGGGAGGACCGTACATACCACAGTCTAAAGGAGCAATCAAAATAATAAGCAAACTAGTTAAGAAGACACTTTTCAGGCACCATGACTCCCACAAACCAGACTTCTTGTAATATACCTAAACCGATATCACTTTGAAGATCAGAATGAACCAAGTAATCCGGTATGATACTCAAACAGACACTAAGAGCCTTGGACCATCCATAAAGGCATGGCCGAGCATACAACAGTAATTCAGATACCCGATACGCTCGCCAAGAGTCATAGCCCCGACATTGAGGCATCTGAAATCTTCCAACACCGCCACCGGGAATATAAGGTATAAGATAGAATATTGCAAATCCTCACCTTACGAGCCACAAGCTAGTCATACAATCAAAATCAAAAACCAGAATATCAAGAGATGCCGCCAGATTAGCTACAATTTTCCCTTTTGGAGGGGCACCAAGCAAAAACACCCTCGAACCAAACGCTACTTGGCTTATGATAGGGAAATGAGCTACCGTTAAATCTAAGTTGAAATCATTGAGGGTCGCTTTGAGACCCAAATCAGAAGACCCTGAATGGACTCAGGCAAGATTTGAATAGCTGAAAATGATGGATGAATAGAGGTTGAGGACCCTTGATAACCTCCAGATGTACCAGTAGTGCATAGCCTGAGCCTACAATAGTTAGGTAAGACACCAGAAATTTCCCCTAATAGTGGGCGATCTAGTCCTCAAGCAGTTGAAACCTTCCACCACGGATCCGAGGGGGAGATTCCAATCAAATTGGGAACAACCTCACAAATGCCCAGCCCAAGGGGTAATCAAGAGCATGGACAAGAGCAGGTCCTCCAACCTAGTATGCTGAGACAAGCTTAAGCGGTATCGAATCCAAATGAAAAAAATTAAATCAGAAAAGCAGCACGTAAAAAAATAGATAAAATAATCACCAGCCTTTCGGTCTTCTACTAATCGAGCAAAAATTAGGGTGACACCAACCGTTAGTATTCTATAAACTGGCCGTGCAAAAATAAGGGGATACGATAAACCCGCTAGGTCGAAAACCCAAAAAGGGCGATCTAGGCAAAAATTAGGGAATGAGAGAAAAATAGTAAGATGTTAACTTGGAAATCTGTAAAGATTGGTTAACACCAGTAGTTCAATTAATGGAAATGGTTACCAACATCTTGTACTTCGGTTAAATTCATCTAATGAAAGAATCTTTCGTACTGAAATCTTTATGCTTGTGATTATATGAATGCCTAGCACCCAAATGGTGAAAACATCACAAGTAAACTTAATGGAGGCTACTCAAAGCCTACCCATAATAAAAAAAATAATAATAAAAAATGTCTACTAGATTGAAAACCCGAAAAGGGCGGTCCAGGCAAAAATAAAGACAAAAAAAAAGAAAAGGTGTCTGCTAGATTGAAAACCCGAAAGGACTGTCCAGGCAAAAGTTAAGACAAGGTATGATAGATTGAAAACCCCTAGGGGGCAGTCTATGCAAAATTTAGAACCAAAAAAAAATAAATAAATACATAAAAACAAAAGTTCATCATCATTGGGAAAAAGGCAAACATCATTCGCGCTCCCCGTAAAAAGATTAAGCCTCAAATGGGACCCAAACTCGGAAGCAAGCCCTCATCATAATCGTCCTCGAGGAATCTCACTCTTGTCACACGAACGTGCCTAGCTGGTCACTACAGAAGCATCATTTCCCCATCCAATATGATTCAACCGAAAAGCGCATAATCATGCATATTTAATACATGCATTTCATGCATACACTCTTGCAATTCTTGTTTCCCAGAACATCCAAAGGGAAGTTATCAAGGCATGAAAGCTAGGGGCATAACCCCAAACACGTCAATCAAGCTCAACCTCCCAATAATCCAAATGCCCACCGATCAACAAGGGGCATTTAAAAGGAGCACAGTTTCCTCCAACCACTTGGAATCATCCTCCGATCAAACATCAAAGAGCACGCTCGAGATGGTTCAGACAACCTATCAAAACCTCTGCAATAACTCCTCCACACCCCCTAAAAAATTCTAACTCAATTTGTGATTCATTCTTCCATTTTTATTGTTATTTGAAGGGGAAAATTTTTTTCCCCTCGATACTCAATTAAGCAATAAAAATGCAATTCACGCTTTGGGCTAACTTCTCTACTTTGTCTTAATGTAGGTTGAGGATGGTTATAGGCTCTTCCCCGACCACGACTTAAGTCTAATGGCATCATTTATCGACCAAAATATGGCTAAGGGCGAATACCCAAACACAAGGATTAACCAGCCGACTAAATGTCGATCAAGCTCGGTCAACCAAATGACACAATGATTACCAGCAGCAGTCACCCTTACTCAATGAAAAAGGCAGCAGGATTTTGCTCCCATCATCGCTAGGGGCACCGCTCCTATCATCGCTCGGGAAATTGCTCTTATCATTGGTTGGGAAATCGCTCCTATCATCGGTTAGGAAATTGCTCCTATCATCACTCGAGAAATTACTCCTATCGTCGCTCAGGAAATCACTCTCATCTTCCCTCGGGATATTGCTCCCAACTTTGCTTGGTAAATCGCTCCCATCCTCTGTCGGGATCTCGCTCTCGCCAACACCTAGGATGTCACTCCCATCACCGTTAGGGGCATTGATCCCACTTTTACTTAGGACGTCATTCCCACCTCCTTTACTCAGGACATCACTCCCATCTTCAATCAGGATATTAATTCCCACCTTCGCTTGGGATAACACTTCCCACCATCACCTAGGATGTCACTCCTATCACTGTTAGGGGTATTGATCCCGCTTTTTCTTGGGACATCATTCCCACCTCCTTTGCTTGGGACATCACTCCCATCTTTGATCGGGATATCGATTCCCACCTTCGCTTGGGATAACGCTTCTCACCTTTGATTGAGACATAACTCCCACCTTAGCTTGGGACATCATCCCCACCTTTGCTCGGGACATCATTCCCTCTTACTCTCGGGATATCACTTCCTACCTTCGCTAGAGGCATTGATCCCACCTTTGCTAGGGACATTGATCCCGCCTTCGGTTATATCACCGACGACCTCAGCTCTAAAAGACACATCTATCTAGACTCGGTCAATTGGTCAAGAAAACCACGTGGCACCCCTTGCCAGTGATGGCATGACCATATCATCAGCAACATCAAACTACTAACAACGACTTCAAATTTTTCTGCATTTTAAAGATTCAACGAATTGTCACAACAGCGACCCGAGATTCCTAAATCTTTCATATTTTCAACATCATGTCAAGCCATGCAAGCCTAATCCGGCTCTTTAGGCCCTTCTTGCCAAAAGACCAATCCAACTCTTCAAGCCCTCGATGTTCCAGGACTTCTAGAACCCTTGTATTTTTTTAATTGTCATGTTTTTACTGTTGATCGAAGGGGAAAAAATATTTTTTGTTTCATAAAATTGATCAAACAGTGAAAATGTCATCTAAAAAATCTGTCTAATCTTGTTTCACTTATCACTTGTTGCGGGTACAACCATAAGGGGCAAGCTAAAATATCCTCATTTGGGCCATAGCCACACCGAACGCCAACTAAAGGTCCCTGATATAGTCTTCGTACGTATCACCCATTGGGTTCACCCCTGGAATGCCAACTAAAGTCCCTGACATAGTCTCCGTATGTATCACCCTTTAGGTTCACCCTAGGAATGCCAACTGAATGTCCTTGATACAGTCTCCGTACGTATCACCCTTTGGGTTCACCCCTAGAATGCTAACTGAAGGTCCCTGATGCAGTCTCCATACCTGTCACCCTTTAGGTTCACCCCTAAAATGCCAACTGAAGGTCCCTGATATAGTCTCCGTAGGTGTCACCCTTTGGGTTCACCCCCTAGAACACTAACTAAAGGTCCCTGATGTAGTCTTCATATGTGTCACCCTTTAGGTCCACTCCCTGGAATGCCACAGTCTCTATACATATCACCTATTGGGTTCACCCCTGGAATGCCTACTGAAGGTCCCTGATATAGTCTCCGTATATGTCACCCTTTAGGTTCATCCCTGGAATGCCAACTGAAGGTCCCTAATATAGTCTCTGTACGTATCATCCTTTGGGTTCACCCCTGGAATGCCAACTGAAGGTCCTGGCATGACCCCGTACATGTCGCCTTTGGGTTCATCCCTCCGAGATTGTAGCATGACCCCGTACACATCACTTTCGGTTTCAACTGCCATCCGATACCCTAGGACTTTTGAAACCCTTGTACTTTTTATTATTACGTTTTTACTGTTGATCGAACGGGAAATTTTTTTTTTTGTTTCACAAAGTCGATCAAGCAGTAAAAATGTCATTTAAAAATCTGTCTAATCTTGTTCTCATACGACTCCTTGCAAGTACAACCACAGCCGCAAACCTAATATACTCATTCACTATATCAACCGGGGCTTTCGGCATGACCCTGTACATACAGATCTCTGGATTCATCCCCTTGAACCTCAGTGGAGGTTACGGAATGACCCTGTACATTCTGATCTTCAAGTTCATATCTAGAATGCCAACTGAAGGTCCCGACATGACCCCATACATGTCGCCTTTGGGTTCACCCCTCCGAGATCGCAGTGTGACCATATACATGCCACTTTTGGTCTTAACCGTCTTACTATCATCCAAGACTTCTGAAACCCTTAAACTATACTCCCCCAAATCTACAAAGCATAAGTCTGACCGAGAGGCAACCAATCCACAAAGCGTAAGTCCGACCAAGGGGCAACCAATCCACAAAGCATAAGTACAACCAAGGAGCAACCTCACTGTAAAGCATAAGTCCAACCAAGGGGCAACCAATCCATAAAGCATAAGTCCGACCAAGGGGCAACCTCTCTGTGAAGCTCAAGTCCGACCAAGGGGCAACCAAACAAAGGATAAGTCTGACCAAGGGGCAACCAATCCTAAAATCATAAGTCCAACCAAGGGGCAACCTCAATCTACAAAGCATAAGTCCGACCAAGGGGTAAACCTTGTCATCCATCAGGTGCAATTTCTAAACCCTTGCTCTTTCGTGAGATCATACTGACCTATGGTAGTAGTAATCTCGTGAGGGGCACCCTGTGAGTACAGGATTTTACAGTCCCTCTCGCGAGATGATCATGATGTGTATTCGATATTTACCCTCGCTTTATTTCATCTCGGCGAGCCTTGTGACATCTCTAACGAAGCTCGTATTAATGATTTTTAACCTAGGAATTCTTAGAAACCCTAAACCCTAAACTCAAAAAAGCAGAAATCCTAAAAAACCCTTATCCTGGAGTCCAGGTTAACCCACCGGTGGCCTGGCCCATGGCAAAAAAGCTGCAGAAGCTCCTTTTTCGTCTTTGACAGAGTATTTTGCCATTTTTGTAAAAATTTTGACCAAAGCGCCCAGATCTATTTTCATCTCTATAAAACACCACATTTAGGGTTAGAAGAGATGACTTTGGCTACAATTTGGATTAAGAGCATTAGGAGAGATAAAGGGAGAATTTTAGTGAGAGAAAGTAGAGAAAAGGTAAGAAAAGGGATTCTAATTCATCTTTCCTTGGTTTTTCTTTGCCAAATCTCTTAGTTTAAACATTAAAATCTATAGAAATCCTAGGTTAAAATCAATCTAATAGGATTTTTAGAGACAAACATGGTTCCATCTTTAAATCACTACCCAAATTGTTATTTTGAGCTTCCCGAAGGTGTCATTGGATCACGAATAGGTGGATTCACGGCCTCGAGGTAAAATTCTGAGTCTCATTACTCTTTGGCTTCATTCTTACTTATTTGTGCTATTTTGTGTTGTTTTATGCTTGTTTTCAGGTTTTCAATTATTTTTTACCGTTACCTGCTACTGCTGTAAGAAGCAAAAGCCGCCGAAGGAAAGTGACATCGCCGGCGGTATCAACCATGCCACCTGTAGCATCGTTGATACCGCCAGTGACATCACTTGCCTCTATAGGTCTCATCTTCTTATAGGACCATTTCTTTATGGTATCTAAAAATTTATGTAGCCTACTTGTACAACTGATACCGCTAGCGACATCACTGATGTCGCCGGCAGTATCAACTATACCGCCGGCGATATGACCTTCTAGAAAACTGTTTTATTTCGGTTATTTTTGACCTAGTTATGTTTCTGAAGTTAGGATGTACAGTGCAATGATAAAGGTCTAGAACCTTCTAAAAATAGACCCCACCTCATACCATATAGCATTTTGACTAATAATCCGGTTAAAACAACGATCCAGTCTAAAATTTGGTTAAAATGGAATTTTCCCGCAAACGCCATTCAAATCTCACTTTTAGCCATCCAATAGGGCTTTATGACATAACAAATGAATATGCCACGTTCACACTAACTCGAGCCTTGTTTTGTCCACTAACTATGCAACCTAAGTGATACACCTCGTACGACGTGTTGTATACGTGCTAACCATTTTCTGCAGGTAGATTTAGGTTAGATAGATGTTAGGCCTTCGGTTATTTTATTTATCGCATAGAAAATGTATAGGATTTGAAAGCCCTATAATAATTTCAATTTCTGCATTTACTTTTGGATGACTGTAATTATTTATTTATCACATCAATCGCTTGACAAACGTAAACAACATATAAACCGAAAACACAATAAATATGGTGGATTAAAACCGATTAAGAAAGAATGAAACTATTTTATCACCAATAAAAAGGTTGGTGGGTTTTTCCATTTGGGAACAGAACCAAATTTTATACATTTTTTCTCCCAAAATTTCTGGATATGATAAGCATTTCTGATTCTTGTGCCCAAACTCAAATCGAGTTTGAAGGAGTTGTTTAATCTTAGGAGGAACTATGAAGTATCCTTTAAGGACATAGTCTCCTACTCGACTCAACTCATCCTAATACTTAAAATTTTTTTCTTGTTGTTTCAATGATGTTTCAAGTAGTTAAGATCATTATTTATAGCTTTTGAAGGTCATTTTCGGTTTCAGCAGAAAGTGTTGCCTCATCTGAGTAAACCGTTTCCTAAGTTGTACATCCAGATCTACTACAACAGATTCTGAACAATAAAGTGTTGCTTTTGGTCTAATTTCAAAGCTACTGCAACTATTTTTAGAAAGGGTCGCCTCTCATCCAGTTTGCCTCTGGATCAGTCTGAACCTGTTTGTCTCCGAATCAGTCTAGACCAGTCCGGATTACTTCACCTCTGAAAGTGTTACCTCTAGAAGTGTTGCCTCAGATCCAATTTCTGAGTTTCTGCAATCGTTTCTTATCAGAAAAGCGTTGCCTATTAACCTGCAGCTCCGGAAGCAACTCCATAACTATGTTTTAAAGAGCAAAATTTCCAATAATCTTAAAGGATATTTCCCTGATGGAAAATTACGCTACTCCATGGGGATCCTATTCTTTCAAGACTATAAGAACAGTTGTTCCTCCACTAACTATTCCATTGTAAGCTAAGTCTTTTCTTGAAAAATCTAAGATATTCAATGGTGGGAATTTCACATGTTGAAGCTAAAGAGATTTGGGAATCTTTGATTTTCAAAATTAATAATATGGATATTGGTGAGCAAAAGTTTGTCATTGGGCTAGAAGATGTTGATTGGAAAGAGAATAAAATGACCAAAGGGAAGGAGATAGTCTCAAAGGCAAACATCATGGATACCAATCCTAGCTAAGGAAAAAGGTACGAATTTCTCTACGGTTAATTTATAAAGCTCAAAAGTAATAAAACCTCTAATAATATAAATGGGGAAATTTTATACATGTGACCACCATGCTCCTAAATGGAGGAAAAGAGTTGTGAAATGTGACAATCCTACTCAACTTATAGTTAAGTAGATGATATAATTTTTTTAGTCATTTCACAAGTAAACATGGTGATTGATGTGAATGAGTGAGTTATTGACTATGGGAGTAATGAGGCACATTTGTGAGAATAAATAAAAATGCTCTCTAGTCATATACACCCAAGTTGGAAGTGGAGAATAAAGGTTCTCCTCAAACTCACATCTTTAGCATATAATGAGGTGCTATATGATCCCAATATTTGAACCAAATTGGTTTTAGTGAGCCTTTTAGGCAAAAATGAAGTGAAGGTAACTTTTGAGTCCAACGAGGTTATAATGATTTTGTGTTGTTGAAATGAGCTATATGAACCATAGAATAATTTTTAAGATTATTAATTTATATGTTTGCTCTTCTTTTGCCTATTTGGTTGATTTGTGAGGTTTGCATTGTTGTTTATAAATTTGAGTATTTTTATTTCATAAGCTCAAAACTTTCAAGTTTTGGAAAGGGTGAAAATTGTTGAATCAAAATTTTCATTTGTTGAGAAATAAATGAGGTTTTGATATGTTTTATGTGGATCAATATATTTTGAATTAAGTTGTTTTGAGACATCTTGATTTCAAGTTCATTGGAGTTGGTTGATAGCCTATATGTGATAAAACTTGTGTTTTATATTTTCTGAAAATTTTAGCTTTGAACACCCTTGGTTGTTTATGAGTTTTATTGAGCTTTACAGATCCGTTTTGAGTGATTCTTACTTCTATGGTTCCATGAGACATAGATGAAGATATATTTAGAAGGAATTTTTTTCAAATTCTTTTGTTTAGCGGGTTGATATATTTATTGAAGTTGAGATTATAATCTCGGTTTTCTAGAATTTTAGCTTTGAGCACAGCTGATTGTTTGTGGTATAACTTGAGATATATAAATCTGTTTTATGCATTTTTAGTGGCGTTAGAAACTTAAGACATATATGTTTTTATGAGTAGAAGAAAGTTTTATCAAATAACTATGTTTACATGTTCAAAATTTGCATTGAAGTGGACTCACGAAATTTGGAACTGAGCAGATTTCAGGTTTGCAAAAGTGTTAGTAATCATGTGTGGTTATATGAGTATAATTTTGGTGGGTTTACCTTGAAATTTGATGGTTTATAATTTCTAGTAAACTTGAGGAACATGAGAACATGTTGTGAGTAATTAATAAGTATATATGTGAGTATCATATTTAATATGTTAGATATATACTTGAGACATTTGTCGGTGGAACTATTTGTTAAGTTTTCTACACAAATAGAATTTCACACGAGAAACCGATAAGACACCATATGAGAAAATGAGAGGATTATCATCCTAATTTGAAATGTTCAAAAGTGTGGGGGTGTGAGCACGGGATTTTGCAGTCCCTCTCGCGAGACGATGATGACGTGTACCCGATTTTAATACCTCAAAATAAAAGTTCTCTTTAGAATTTTTATTACCAAAATAATATTCCTTGTGAATTTTATAATTGGTAGAATCCAGTTCGGTGTGGCCGATAACGCGTCCGGTAGGAGCTTGAACCGATGATTTACACCCAAATAATAAATACCCTCTAAAATATTATTAAAAGTCATAAAGATGCCTTTTCTCCTCTAATAAGCCACTATTTTCCGCCTTTTTGGCTTTTATTGACCCACTAACTGAAGGCATGCTGAAGGCTGATGCCGCCAAAAGTATCAGCCATGTCGCCGGCGATATCATCATGTCGCCGGCGACATAGCTCATACCGCTGGCGATATCACCATGTCGCCGGCGACATGACTCGAAGCGGGTCCTCTTACAGACAGCCTTTTCGACCACTTTCGGTGGAATAATTAAAAAAGGCCCCAAAAAGCACCCATTCCACCTATAAAAAGGCACCTAAAACTACAATTAAGAAGGGGGACTGAAATTATAGAGGGAAGGAGCTTAAATTGGGCAACTAGGAGGTTAAAATCGAGAGAATAGATTTTAGTGAGATAAGAACTAGAAAAGGCCGGAAAAAGGATTCTAATCCATTTTTCCCGATTTTTCTTCTTCGAACTCTCTGATTGTGAGCTTAAGAGACCTAAAACCTTTAAATTAACAATCAAATTATCATTGCAAGCTCCCCGGAGGCGTTATTGTTCAGTTCACGAAGAGTTGGATTCACTACCCCGAGGTGAAAATCCTGAGTCTCATAGCTCTTTGGCATTGTTATTATTGTTTTGCACTAATTTTTGTTGATTTGTATTCATTTTTGAGTTTTCGATCACTTTGACTGCTAACCGCTGCTGTAGCAAGAAATTGGAGTCGCCGGAGACATGCGATGTTGCTGGCTGTATCACCCATGTCGCGAGAGACATCGTTGGTACCGCCGTTAGCATCACATTCCCCGAAGACCACATTTTCTCGCGGAACCTTTCTTTACGGTATTCAGAAAGCCCTGTGCTCATCTGCATGCTGATGTCGCCCGTGACACAATTGATGTCGCCGGCGGCATCATCCATGCCGCCAGCGACATCAACTTTGTCGTCGGCGGCATCAGATGCCATCGGCGGCTTGGCTTTCTGGACAGCAGCATTGTTTTCGTTTATTTCCAAACTAATTTATTTTCTAAAGCTAGGACCTATAGTGTAACGATGGAGGTTCGAAACCTCCTGAAAACAGACCCGCCCCACAACAAGTGGTATATTCATTTGTAATCCGATTAAAGCAACAGTCGAATCTGAAATTTGGACAAAAATGGAATTTCCCCTCCGACGCCATTCGAACCTCATTTTAGCCACCCAATCGGGCTTTGCGATGTTATAAATAAAATAGGCCATATTCGTGTCAACTATCATCTGCAGGTGGGTATATGTCGGACATTCGGGTATTTTATTTGTTACATAGAAAATGTACAGGACTTGAAAACCTTGTAATAATTCTACTTTCCGCACTTACTTTTCTTTTACGATTGTAAATATTTTATTTACCGCTTCAATTGCTTGATAAATGCGAAAACCACAAAATAACTGAAAATACAAATAAATAGGGTGGATTAAACCGATTAAGAAAGAATGAAATATCCTAATTTGGCCTAATGAAAAGTAGATAACATCATCCGAACTCGGAATCTCTACTTAAGGTATGGTCCAACCACCTGGTGGGAAAATCGTACCGAAAATTTCCCGGTTGAGCTGAACCGGGTGGCGACTCTATTCTAAGTACGGGGTTTCGATCTCGTATCTTTTAAGCATTACAATATGCAAAATCATTTTCTTTCCAACCGCATCACATTCGTCTCCCCGACACACCAAAAACGAGCCGGCCCGACCGAGTCCGGCCCCCGCGCACGCAGCCGCTCGAAACGTCGTCCGCTCACAGTGGCGACTCTGCTGGGGATTTTTCTTTAAACTTGAATCTTCTTTCATAGTTTAAAAGATTTTGATGATGTATTGAAATCATTGGCCAAATTAAAACTTCATTCTTTTCTTATGACGGCTTGTCCTCATGCGTGTAGATAGTTCGGTAAATTTAGGTACCCTATTTAACCTGAGAAGCTCACAAAGTATCACTCATGCCCTGTTGGAATTGAGGATGCCTAGTGGGTGGATCACTCGTTTTAACCAACACGGAAACTCCTATGACCGCGCCCATTCAGGTAGTGGTTGAGTAACGTGGAATCAAGGTAAACGGGAACTTTCTACATCAACAACCCTATACCAAAGCCGCGTTAGACAAAGCCTTGGCACATCATTCCCCTTAGGATTACCCAAAACGAATAAAATAATTGGGACGCGCTTCTTTCGCCATTACCGGTGAAGTAGCCAAACTCCATCCTACCAAAGAGGTGTTACGCAGGAGCCATAAGGTTGGAACAGGGCCGATTTGCATGCTATGTGCTTTATGATCATACACCCCCATGCATCGGCTTTAAGAGCCGAAAAATCAACTTACCCTTATCACTTCCACCCATGGAACTGGTTTAGCAACATACGCAGGACTTCTCTCGTACCTCTATTGCTTTACCACATATTGCTGTGTAAGACATGAGGTACAAACGTCCCATGTATGTTGAAGGGATAATCCATCACATTATCTAACCACATCTGTGTACAGCCATACATATCACACACCACTTCCAACATACATGGAGTTCGGCTACATACATACATACCATCCATACCATTTACAACCCATTCATGGTCTGATCCGCGACTTGTGATCCTAAGCAGCCTTCCTCTTGAACCAAGACCTTCACAGCTAGCCATGTCTCTTCCTCACAACGACAACCATACCTCATCCAGAGGACAGGCTAGTCTTCCCCCAACCGTAGGGACAACAGCTTACTTAACATCTCTTGGATCAGAGATCACCGCGGCTATCATTCAGTTTCTGAACTCTGATCAGTTCCGAAGCATCATCGAGGAGCTAGTGTGCGTGTCTGTCAAGAAGGCCCTAGGATGTCAGGACTTCGACCAGGTCATGCGATCTCCGGGCATGACACCTGATAGCGATACACTCTGGCAACCACAGCCAACCGCTTACCCTGGACAAAGAGAAGGAGCCCAGAGTCCAATTCTTCCACCATTCTTTAACACCTTACCACCAACTTTGGTCACCCCGTCACAATTTAAGAACCCCTCTGCCCCGATGCTTCCTCAATACGACCAAGTCATGCAACACAAAGTTGAAGACTTCTCGCGTCAATTGATGATAGAAGAATGCTATCAGAAAGAGGGAAGGGTCCAATCAGAGAAAGACCAGTTCTTTCAAAACACTGAATCGCCCACACCCCCACCTCAAATCATGGTGGACTAAGAGACCTATCTGGAATCGGCACCAGCTGCCATTATTCAGCCGAACGACGGTCTTAAGTATAGAACCAATCCGTGGAAGCTGCCACTTAATGTACTCTTCACCGGGTTAAAGGAAGCTGGGATTCTTAAACCTCTTCACGAGTTCAATCCCCCCATGAGAGAAGAAGGAAAAGGCTTTTGCAGATATCACATGTTGTCAGGTCACAACACCAACCAATGCAAAGCTTTGGTCCGTACCATCCAATGACTGGTGGATGAAAAGAAGATTACCGACCCTGAAAGGGTATCCTGCCCCTTACCAGAGTCTGGCAACCAGACACAGACGATTAATCCCGGCTTTTCCAAATAGCGGAAAGCTCCTCAAGATCTCATCAAGGCCATCTACTCAAATGGTGGGGGAAAATCGCGCTCTGACGGTGAGGACGAAGAATCCCGATTTGCAATCCTCAGAGTTCAGGCCTTTTAGCTCCATAAGCCACTTCCATTTTTCTTACTTAAGTTATGTTTGTATCCTTTGATCAGCGTCTTCACATGAGCACTTGTACGACGCTTTCAGTATTCAAGATTTTTTTTTATTGAATGAAATTAAATTGAGTACATTATGTGGTAATCAAATCCAATAATTTAAACCCTGTCAAATACATGAGAGATAATAAAGTGCTTAAAGACCATGATAATGCTTTTGCTCAATGATCGGATTGTTCAAACACCATGGGTCTCTTCTAGAATTAACTCAACGACCTTACAATGGTGCACCTTCAAGCCACCAAAGAAACATCAATCGGTCTAGAGAATCAAGGCTTACACCCAACAGAGCCTAACCTCCATCAAACAAACGTCATAGCCAAATCTCAGACCAACATCACCACCTAGGACACGACCAAATTTGGAGAGAAACACATCTTCTCCCGGTACAAATCAACCCCATCAAACCCTTCAGCTAACAAAGGTCAGGGGGCAACCATTTCCTAGAACACCGAGTCTAAAGGCAAGCACCTTCATCCCACAAGCCACAAAGACGATCGCGCAACCAATGTCGCAATCGGCTTACCAAATGAACCAAAAAGGCAAACAACCACTACAAAGGCACCAAACAAAAGGTCCTTAAGTCGAACATCACTTGTTCACAACCCATCACCACTAATACAGAATACGAATTCAGGCCTACACAAGAAGAGCTTTGCAGACCAAGAATTGAAGGAGCAATCAAATTGGCGATCAGGACAACAATCAAACCAATCGATGAAGCTTT
Organism: Euphorbia pulcherrima; assembly: GCA_947683365.1. Lineage (NCBI taxonomy): Eukaryota > Viridiplantae > Streptophyta > Magnoliopsida > Malpighiales > Euphorbiaceae > Euphorbia > Euphorbia pulcherrima. The sequence goes on from CANTUS010000004.1 coordinate 5,316,302, forward strand.
GGAGTAAGCACCAAAAACTCCCGCAAACTAAACGGCTTGCAATAAGGTCAGCCAAAAACTCCCGACGTAACTTTAAAGGTCAGAATAAACTGGGTGATCCATGTGAAAATCAAACGGGCACCAAGGAACTTGGAGAATCTGCAAAAGCACAACTATGCGAACAATAGCAAATCAGATACCCAATGCCCTTTCCAAGAGTCATAGACCCAGCACTGAGAAGTTTGAGACCTTCCGATACTAAGGTTAAGTTCAAATCAGATTGAAGAGGCCTTATCGGAAATGACACCAAATAAGCGAGGCTGTTAAAGTCATGAGCTTAGGCAAGAAGCGAGTTCATCGATCTAGTCGACCAAGACAAGCTTAAGCATTATCAGGTCTAAACAAAAGAAATAAATCAGAAAAAGCAGCACACTAAAAATATATATATATACAATAATCACCCGCTTGTCAGCCTTCTACTGACTAGGCAAAAATTAGGGTTACGCCCGACGGTCGGTACCCTGCAAACCGACTGTACAAAAATTAGGGGATAAGTCAATAACGCCTGTTGAACTGAAAACCCAAAAAGGGCGGTTCAGACAAAAAGGAGGACACGAGAGAAAAACAATAAGATGTTAACTTGAAAACCTGTAAAGGCTGGTTAACACCAGGGGTCCCGTTAATGGAAATGATTGCCAACATCTTGTACTCAAATTAGATTCACTCGATAAAAGTGTCTTTCATATTGAAACATCTGTGTTTGTGATTACGTGAATGCCTGGCGATCGAAGGATGGAAACATCACAAGTAAGCTTAATCGAAGACACTATGCGCTCAAAGGTCGGAATAAATCTGTTAGGGCGAAAACCCGAAAGGATAAGTCCATGCAAACCATGGGGTCAAATTGGAGCCTAAAATCTGTGTTCCCCAGGCTCTGCAGAAAACCCCACAACTTTTGGTTATGGGTTGCAATGGCAGAAACGGACGGAATGGCCGAAAACAAGTTGTTGGAAGATTGAAGCCGCCGGCGATGAGAGCGATACCGCCGGCGATATCGCTCATACCACCGACGATGTATTTGATGACGCCGGCGATATGGGATCAACTTGGGCGATATGGGATCAACTTGGGCGATATGGATGATGCCGCCAGCGGCATGAAGTTAATTTTCTGGGCGGCATCAGAAGCATTTCTGCCATTTCAGACCTGTACAAAACCTGTAAATAATCCTATACAGCATTTCCAATGACTTATCAAACAGCATTCCATCTTTGTATTCAAAATAAAAGCCCGAAGGCGCAAATTGCTCAAATTGTACCAAATCACCTAGCCCATGACAAAATCGAATTATCAAAACCCCAATGTATCAGAGGTACAAACCAAGGACTCAAAAGCAAAACAAAAACGAAAACTAAGCATGCCCGCCACTACCGGCTGGGCGGGATGAAACGTCATCAGGACTCGCGAGCCAATCGTCAACATCGTCTTCCTCTCTTCCCTCCGTCATGGGAACGCTACTGGACTCCTCAGCCGCGGTAAACGTACGTCGGCCAGCAGACTTCTTGAACCCCCTACGACTGGTACCCCCAGGATGCGCACGGTCGAGGTTTTGCTTACTTCTCTGGGCAGTGGCCGCCAGCTGACCCTCGAGATCGCTCACACGGCGCTGTAAAGCTGCAGTCTCCTCCTCATACCGCCGCCGGGCTGCGTCAGCATCTGACAAAGAAAGGGCTAAAAAATCCTGCAAACCGGAGAAAATATCAGCCTTGCATATCATGCATAACATCCATACATATATCCCATCTTAACATGTGCATAAAATACCTGTACAAGAAGCGATTGCCTAATAAGGGTATCCCGGAGAACGAAATTGTTCTCCGCAAGTTGCTCCACATGACTCCGTGCCACCTAGCAAATCCAAAAAGCAAAATCTTAGACACCTACATCTAAGACTTAATAAGAAAATAATTATTAGGTCTTACGTAGGTTGTATTTTCGGGCATAAAGATCGGGGCTTGCCGGCTCGAGCCAACATTCCTATGAGAGAATTCGCCCCGGGAGTTCATCAATAGGAAAGTGGTTTCCAACGGATTGACCAATCTCCCCTCCACAAAGTTTATGCCCTCCGGGGCGCCATACTGTCGGGTCCCGCTTTGGTTATCACGGCCCCTCTTTCTCGCGGGTTCCTGCAGAACGTAAAAGTCACACGTCAACAACGTCCCTAAACGACTTCAAAATCATACATACAAACACAATCATACCTCGAAAGAACGTTGCTCCCCTTGGGACATCGGCACGCTCCCTCCAGCTACCCCCGCGCCTACCTCGTCCTCCCCCTCAGGGTCGACCGCAACGTCCCCTTCCAGCGCTTCATCTTCATCATCATCCTCATCATCATCCTCCACAACGCCTCTGAGGCGCCTCTTTTCGTCCTCCAATCGTTGCTCGTTATGATACTCAATTGTATCATTGCCATGGATACGAGGACACACGGGGAGTAGACGCTGAAAAAGCCGCTCGTAGAGGCCAGGAACGCTAGGGATCACTCGGCCGTTCCCTTCGATATAATCGGCTTTGTCGGCCTCGGCAGAAATCACCAAATGGGGCCACCACAAACCCCGCAGAGGATCGGCAGGCACGGGTCTAGCAGCAACCGGAAGGGACCTCCAACCCCGGACGCGCTCGCCCAGATACCACTGCTGAGACAGGGGGCACTCGATCACAAACCGGCGGTCATCCACCTCCCGCCGGACCCGGGCAACCTCAGCCAAGTTCTCCACCCCATCGAACGGGTCCAAGACGAGCTACATCAAAACAACCAACATAAGTCCATAGACCATAAATAATAATAATAATAATTAAAAAAAAAATAAAAAATAATAATAATAAAATCGCGTACCGAACTCAATCGCGCGCTTCTGAGGACCTCCCTATACAGCGTAGGGTACTTGGCCTTCCCACCGATACACCCGCACCAGCGGGCAAGGAAATGAGAGTCCGGTGGCACAACCTTCTTAAACTCCAACGGCGGAAGGATCTGATGCTCGAATGCCCAAGCTTGCACAAATAACGACCGATCAATTCAAAGGACGTCATGCAATAAATAAGAACACATGTTTTCAAAAAAATAAAAAAAAAATAAAAATCTATACCTGGAGTAGCAGATGGCAAAGGCGAAGGGCTTTTTCATTCTTCCGGGCTCCCACGTCCAGCCCGTGGTACAATTGGGCCAAGATGGCCCTCGGCCAATTCTTCCTCCTGATTCCCGGCACATCTTCCACCGCGGTTATAAGTATGTAGTTGATCTTACTCCCCGAGATTGGGAAGAACAGCACGGTGAGTAGCGAGATCACAAAGGAACGGACACATGCCTCCCTTTCCTCCTCAGGCACCACATCCACCTGGGTCCAATAACGGTACAACTCACCATAGGACAGCCGCCCAGAAACAGGTTTCAGTCCGAACAACTCCTTTACCCGCCTCACCACGGGCCTCTCAACATGGTACTTGTCCATGTAGACGTCAAAATGGATAACCTCGTACGTCCAAGGAAGGCCGGTCATGGCTACCACATCAGAAGGGGTAATTGTAACTTCCCCAAAGGGGAGGTGGAAAGTATGGGTAGTCTCGGACCACCTTTCAGTCAAGGCCGTTACGGAAGAATGAGGTAGCTTAGGCATCAACATAGGCATGATTCGAGCCAAGTCCCCAAACCCCGCCTCGTTAATCGCGAGCGCAAGCTCAGGATCATTCTCTGAGATGTGGTGCCACCACTCACCGATGGTGCCAATCCCCCCTGTGTAAGTCAATTCGTATGGCTGCAAAATCGAAAACAAAACGGATCAATTCAGTGCATTTCTGTCAAAAAGACTGCTGATGTCGCCTCTATTAAGGCGATATCGCCGACGGCATCATACCATACCGCCTGCGGCATGGCTGATGTCGCCGGCGACATGACCTTGAAACAGGGCGACATCAGACTCTCATAAAGGGACTGATGCCGCCAGCAACAACACTGATGTCGCCAGCGACATCAATCAGGCCGCCAGCGGTATCACTGTGCACGGCAGAACCTGCTTTCTCCCTAAATCGCACCCTTCGCGCCAAAAATCACAAAAATCACAATCAATCGAACAAAGTCCAAAAAGGCAAAAGTCGATCCTAAAGCATGCAATATGACTGATATATTCCACACTTTAAACCCCTATCATGGCATGTTTTCAAATCTAAAGCAAGATCACATCGAATACGAAAAGAAGCAAGTTGGGTTTTTGTGGGATTACCTGGATATAACAGAGGTGTTTCTCCTTCTCCGGAGTGAGATTGGTGATAGGAGAGTTAATGCCATAGCCGTACATTTTGGCCGTCTCCTTCAGGCCGTATGCAGTAGGAACGGAAAGGATTTTCAGCCCTTCAACGGAAGAATCGGGCAGGCTCTCCCTAGCCTTGGATTTTCCCCTAAAAGCCTTGCTAATCCTCTTCATAATTTGAGAAAACAAAGTCAGAAATCAAAGAGAATTGGAGAAGAGATGGAGAGAGATACGGTTTGTGAATAGTGAGAAAGAAGGATCCATTCCTTTTTATAAACTGCCGCGCGGAATTCGAGGAGTTTTGATTTATCTGTAACTGATGGTCCATATCGCCCGCGACATAAATTCATACCGCCGGCGATATCATTCATGTCGCCGGCGACATCGCCTCATTTTAGTTCAAATTTTGAAATTATCTGACCAGTCAAAACTGCCACGTGGCAACCATATCGCCGGGAAAATCAATCCATGCCGCCAGCGATATCATTCATGTCGCCGGCGACATCGCCTCATTTAGTTCAAATTTTGAAATTATCTGACCAGTCAAAACTGCCACGTGGCAACCATATCGCCGGAAAAATCAATCCATGCCGCCGGCGATATCATTCATGTCGCCGGCGACATCGGCTCATTTAGTTCAAATTTTGAAATTATCTGACCAGTCAAAGCTGCCACGTGGCATCCATACCGCTGGCAAGATCAACCCATGCCGCCGGCGATATCATTCATGTCGCCGGCGATGTTATCCCTCCGAACCAGATTTTCAAAACAAGCCCAACCGAAGGGCGACCTCACAAAACGAGAGCCCAACCGAAGGGCAATCTCTTCAAAACGAGCCCAACCGAAGGGCATTCTCTTCAGACGAAAGCCCACCGAAGGGCAATCTCTTCAACAATCTCTTCAGAATGAAAGCCCAACCGAAGGGCAATCACTTCAAGACGAAAGCCCACCGAAGGGCAATCTCTTCAACAATCTCTTCAAAACGAGCCCAACCGAAGGGCATTCTCTTCAGAACGAGCCCACGGAAGGGCAATCTCTTCAACAATCTCTTCAGAATGAAAGCCCAACCGAAGGGCAATCTCTTCAAAACGAAAGCCCAACAGAAGGGCAATCTCTTCAGAATGAAAGCCCAACCGAAGGGCCATCACTTCAGACCAAAAGCCCAACTGAAGGGCAATCACTTCAAGACGAAAGCCCACCGAAGGGCAATCTCTTCAACAATCTCTTCAGAATGAAAGCCCAACCGAAGGGCAATCACTTCAAGACGAAAGCCCACCGAAGGGCAATCTCTTCAACAATCTCTTCAGAATGAAAGCCCAACCGAAGGGCAATCTCTTCAAAACGAAAGCCCAACCGAAGGGCAATCTCTTCAGAACGAAAGCCCAACCAAAGGGCAATCTCTTCAGAACGAAAGCCCAACCGAAGGGCAATCTCTTCAGAACGAAAGCCCAACCGAAGGGCAACCTCTTCAAAATGAAAGCCCAACCAAAGGGCGATCTCTTCAAAATGAAAGCCCAAGCGAAGGGCAATCTCTACAAAATGAAAGCCCAACCAAAGGGCGATCTCTTCAAAATGAAAGCCCAAGCGAAGGGCAATCTCTACAAAGTGAAGGACCAACCGAAAGACAATCACTATACTAAATACGAGCCCAACCAAAGGGCGAGCTCTTTAAAGTGAAAAGTCCGACCAAAGGACAATCACTATATGAAGTGACAAGCCCGACCAAAGAGCAAACCTCTCTATTCAAAGCCGAAGCCCGACCAAGGGGCAAACCTCTCTATTCGAAGAGTAAGCCCGACCAAGGGGCCAACCTCTCGATTCAAAGCCGAAGCCCGACCAAGGGGCAAACCTCTCGATTTAAAGCGAAAGCCCGACCAAGGGGCAAACCTCTCGATTTAAAGTGAAAGCCCGACCAAGGGGCAAACCTCTCGATTCAAAGCGAAAGCCCGACCAAGGGGCAAAATCTCCACAAAGCACAAGCCCGACCAAAGGCGAATTCTCCACAAAGCACAAGCCCGACCAAAGGCGAATTCTCCACAAAGCACGAGCCCGACCAAAGGCGAATTCTCCACAAAGCACAAGCCCGACCAAAGGCGAATTCTCCACAAAGCACGAGCCCGACCAAAGGCGAATTCTCCATAAAGCACAAGCCCGACCAAAGGCAAATTCTCCACAAAAGCGTAAGTCCGACCAAGGGATGAACAGTCGACAAAGCGCGAGTCCGACCAAGGGGCAACAGTCGATACAGCATAAGTCCGACCAAGGGACAAACGATCGCCAAAGCGTAAGTCTGACCAAGGGCCAAACGATCGATAAAGCGTAAGTCCGATCAAGGGACAAACAGTCGACACAGCGTGAGTCCGATCAAGGGACGAACAGTCGACAAAGTGTGAGTCCGACCAAGGGACGAACAGTCGACAAAGCGTGAGTCCGACCAAGGGACGAAAGATCAACAAAGTGTGAGTCCGACCAAGGGACAAACGATCGACAAAGCGTAAGTCCGACCAAGGGACGAACAATCGACAAAGCGTAAGTCCGACCAAGGGAGAACAGTCGACAAAGCGTAAGTCCGACCAAGGGACAAACGATCGACAAAGCGTAAGTCCGACCAAGGGACAAACGATCGACAAAGCGTAAGTCCGACCAAGGGACAAACGATCGACAAAGCGTAAGTCCGACCAAGGGACAAACAATCGACAAAGCATAAGTCCGACCAAGGGACAAACGATCGCCAAAGCGTAAGTCCGACCAAGGGACGAACAGTCGACAAAGCGTAAGTCCGACCAAGGGACGAACAGTCGACAAAGCGTAAGTCCGACCAAGGGACAAAAGATCGACAAAGCGTAAGTCCGACCAAGGGACGAAAGATCGACAAAGCGTAAGTCCGACCAAGGGACAAACGATCGACAAAGCGTAAGTCCGACCAAGGGACAAACAATCGACAAAGCGTAAGTCCGACCAAGGGACGAACAATCGATAAAGCATAAGTCCGACCAAGGGACAAACGATCGACAAAGCGTAAGTCCGACCGAGGGACAAACGATCGACAAAGCGTAAGTCCGACCAAGGGGCGAACAATCGATAAAGCGTAAGTCCGACCAAGGGACAAACAATCGACATAGCGTAAGTCCGACCAAGGGACAAACAATCGACAAAGCGTAAGTCCGACCAAGGGACAAACAATCGACAAAGCGTAAGTCCGACCAAAGGACAAACAATCGACAAAGCGTAAGTCCGACCAAAGGACAAACCGGTCATCCCTCAGGTATCATTCCTATCCCTTGCTCTTTCGTGTGATCATACTGACCTATGGCAGCAGTGATCCCCCGAGGGGCAGCCTGTGAGCACGGGATTTTGCAGTCCCTCTCGCGAGACGATGATGACGTGTACCCGATTTTAATACCTCAAAATAAAAGTTCTCTTTAGAATTTTTATTACCAAAATAATATTCCTTGTGAATTTTATAATTGGTAGAATCCAGTTCGGTGTGGCCGATAACGCGTCCGGTAGGAGCTTGAACCGATGATTTACACCCAAATAATAAATACCCTCTAAAATATTATTAAAAGTCATAAAGATGCCTTTTTTCCTCTAATAAGCCACTATTTTCCGCCTTTTTGGCTTTTATTGACCCACTAACTGAAGGCATGCTGAAGGCTGATGCCGCCAAAAGTATCAGCCATGTCGCCGGCGATATCACCATGTCGCCGGCGACATGACTCGAAGCGGGTCCTCTTACAGACAGCCTTTTCGACCACTTTCGGTGGAATAATTAAAAAAGGCCCCAAAAAGCACCCATTCCACCTATAAAAAGGCACCTAAAACTGCAATTAAGAAGGGGGACTGAAATTATAGAGGGAAGGAGCTTAAATTGGGCAACTAGGAGGTTAAAATCGAGAGAATAGATTTTAGTGAGATAAGAACTAGAAAAGGCCGAAAAAAGGATTCTAATCCATTTTCCCCGATTTTTCTTCTTCGAACTCTCTGATTGTGAGCTTAAGAGACCTAAAACCTTTAAATTAACAATCAAATTATCATTGCAAGCTCCCCGGAGGCGTTATTGTTCAGTTCACGAAGAGTTGGATTCACTACCCCGAGGTGAAAATCCTGAGTCTCATAGCTCTTTGGCATTGTTATTATTGTTTTGCACTAATTTTTGTTGATTTGTATTCATTTTTGAGTTTTCGGTCACTTTGACTGCTAACCGCTGCTGTAGCAAGAAATTGGAGTCGCCGGAGACATGCGATGTTGCTGGCTGTATCACCCATGTCGCGAGAGACATCGTTGGTACCGCCGTTAGCATCACATTCCCCGAAGACCACATTTTCTCGCGGAACCTTTCTTTACGGTATTCAGAAAGCCCTGTGCTCATCTGCATGCTGATGTCGCCCGTGACACAATTGATGTCGCCGGCGGCATCATCCATGCCGCCAGCGACATCAACTTTGTCGTCGGCGGCATCAGATGCCATCGGCGGCTTGGCTTTCTGGACAGCAGCATTGTTTTCGTTTATTTCCAAACTAATTTATTTTCTAAAGCTAGGACCTATAGTGTAACGATGGAGGTTCGAAACCTCCTGAAAACAGACCCGCCCCACAACAAGTGGTATATTCATTTGTAATCCGATTAAAGCAACAGTCGAATCTGAAATTTGGACAAAAATGGAATTTCCCCTCCAACGCCATTCGAACCTCATTTTAGCCACCCAATCGGGCTTTGCGATGTTATAAATAAAATATGCCATATTCGTGTCAACTATCATCTGCAGGTGGGTATATGTCGGACATTCGGGTATTTTATTTGTTACATAGAAAATGTACAGGCTTGAAAACCTTGTAATAATTCTACTTTCCGCACTTACTTTTCTTTTACGATTGTAAATATTTTATTTACCGCTTCAATTGCTTGATAAATGCGAAAACCACAAAATAACTGAAAATACAAATAAATAGGGTGGATTAAACCGATTAAGAAAGAATGAAATATCCTAATTTGGCCTAATGAAAAGTAGATAACATCATCCGAACTCGGAATCTCTACTTAAGGTATGGTCCAACCACCTGGTGGGAAAATCGTACCGAAAATTTCCCGGTTGAGCTGAACCGGGTGGCGACTCTATTCTAAGTACGGGGTTTCGATCTCGTATCTTTTAAGCATTACAATATGCAAAATCATTTTCTTTCCAACCGCATCACATTCGTCTCCCCGACACACCAAAAACGAGCCGGCCCGACCGGGTCCGGCCCCCGCGCACGCAGCCGCTCGAAACGTCGTCCGCTCACAGGGGGTGTCTTATTGAGGTTATTATTTTTGAACCTATATAAAGAGAAATAGGTACAAAAGTTTATGTTGATGCGTTCGTAAGTTATATTGAACATAGTGATGTTCTTGGAAATAATATCTTAGAGACAAAGAATACAAATTCTTTGTGAATGTTTTCAATAAAGACTAGAGAGATTTTCATTTTTAAGTATTGTTCCGGATGTTGACCCGGTTGCACCTATTTTTCAAATTGAGTTTGAAAATGATAATTTGAGGAAAGGAAAGAGAACTTTGAAAAGAAAGTTTTGGTGAAACTTTTTTTTTGTGTTTGATTGAAGATGAACTTTTATTATTGGCAAAACTATTTCATCTTTTGAATCAAAGGTTTTGAATAAAGCTTCTTATTGTTTGAGTTTGTTTCTATTCTTTGGAATATAGAGCTTGTGTTTTAGAGTATGGTTCTTCTATATTTTTGCTATAGCTTCTTTTTTACAATTGAGTTCACCACATGGGTGTTAAAATTCCCTTTCAAAATAAAGTTTTTATATATGGTGCAACTTGAGGGGTATGTAGAGACTGGACATGGATGGAAAATTGAGAAAGTCTTTGTATGGTTTAGTAACAAGCACCTAAATAATAAGTTGAGAAGCTTTGATCTCTTAAGGTGGATATATGTGTATATACTAAAGTGATTAATGGTATATGTGTGTTTATCTTTATTCCGAGTATTGATGTTGTCAATAGAATAAAAATAATCTTACTATCAATATTTGTCATGAAAGACATAAGAGAAGTCAATGTGATATTGGGTATGTGAATCATAAGGATGAATGAGAGTGTCTTGTTAACACAAGAACACTATGTTGAGAAACTTCTTAAGAAGTTTGAATTTTATGATGTAAATCATGTGAGTATCCCTTATGATTCCAATACCCAAGGGAAGATAATCATGATCTAGTGGCTAAATCTAAGTATGCATTTGTACTTGATGAGTTCCACACATTGAGACATAGCATATGTGATAACTTGCTAGTCTTACATGTTTTAAGGTTATTTCTTTTGACTTTTCAAATGATTTACTGCTGATTATGTGAAGATTTCGTGCTTATTTAGGTCTTGGATGGTATTTGGACTGATTTGGAAAGTTTGAAGCATTTTGGTGCATTTTAGAGCTGTTCTGGGAGTTATCCTGGAGTCCAAGTTAAGCAGTAACGAGATGAGCTGTCAATTTCGGGATTTTACACTAAATTAGAATAAAGAGATGATGTTTCCTACTTAATGACAAAGAGTTCTAGAATTGATACACTATATGTTCCTAGTTAGTTTTAACTCTTTTAGTTGTTTAGGAAGTTAGGATTCTATTTTCTTGTTAAGTTTTATTTGGTAGATTTCTTTCCTAGTTTTTTAGGATTTCTTTTAGCTTAAATAAGGCTGAATTTCTAGCATTAGAGAGATATCTTTTGGCTGGCTATTTCCAGGTTGAACGTATTTTGCATCTTGTTCTTCGTTAATTTCATTTGTTTTCTTTTCCATTATGTTTATCTAATTTATTTTATCTTTTGGTTGAGGAATTTTCAACGTTACTTGCATCTTGTGAGGTTTTTTCTTAATTCGTTCTTGAATCTCAATTTCGAATAAAATCAGGTTTGCTTCTAATTGTTGTCTTTTTATTTACTTCGAACTGATCAATCGGTGTTTTTAAGATTTCAACATATGGTTATTTTCATTATGTTCATGCTATCATAATATGATGAAAAGTTAGTAACAAACGATTTCCTACGTTATCGTGGTTTTGTTTGGTTTGATTTAATTCTTTGTGCTATCATGATTTATTGAGTCCAAATTGGTTCTTCAGATCTTAATGCTTTTTGAAGATTGAAGCTTGTTAGCTATTTCTACAAGTGCATCGGATAATCGAGGGAATTGATTTAGCTATCTATAATCAACCCGGTTTTAGAAAAAGAATTAATTGTGTTATTTCATAGTTAAAGCCAATGAATTGATATTTGAAGAGTTATCTTTTTGCCGATGATCAATTGCAACTATACTGCAAAAATCCTTATTCGAGAGAATTTTTACATTCACATTTTTTTCTTTTATGTTTTGCAATTTATTTTCTTTTAAAATCAAACCATTCAAAAACCCCCCTTCTTTTATTTATTTTAGTTTTTTTGTTTTATTGGTCATGGATTTGAATCGAATTGATTATATTAGTCTCTATGGATTCGACCCTACTTCCTCAACACTACAAATCTAATCAATAGAGTAATAGGAATTTATTTTTGGTGGATTCGACACCCATCAAATTTTGGCGCCGTTGCCGGGGACTAATACTAATTAGTTTTATTTGTTTTGATGACCATGACTGATCATGGAAGTATTACAGCCATGTCACTTGAAGAGATGATAGCTACATTAGGAGGAGCCCCACCTGTAGTTTCTTGTGAGTTTTGCGGGGTTAGTGGACACATGCTCGTTACGTGTCCACTTCTTTTTAGTGATGAGCATCAACCAATGCCATTTTGCAACCTACCAAAGACATTTTCCAATATCAATCAAGGTAAGTTGGAAAATCAAGGTATGCTTCCAACTCAAGCTGAAGTTAATTTGAAACAGATTTCATTTGCTATAACCGTTCCAAATGAGAAAGAGCTTGTAAATTATAAATCTGAAATCGAAACTGTTAACCTGGAGTCCAGGGTAAGCAGTATCGACAATTTAGATTTGAATTTAAAGATCAATTCAGAACAGGAGATAAGCTCTAATGTTAACAATGAATCAAAACTGAAAATCACAAAGCTAATAGTTTATCAACTCCCTTTTCCAAAAAGGTTGTCGAAAACCAAGATAGAAAAGGAAGATGGTAAACTTGAGATTATTGCAATAAATGATCCATTCCTTGATGTTTTTTATGTGGATAATATTGCAAATGATTCATTACTTATGCTTTTGGAGATAATTTTGGTTGATGACATTAATCTCTCTTATCTTTTGTTTACTATTGAGTTGAAAGAAACTATCAAAGGCCTTGGTATAAAAGAGCTTGGTTCAGAAAAGATAGCATGGGATCCTGGTTGAACAAAAATGACGTCGAGCTAAACGACGTTAAACAAAGGCGCTTTTTGGGAGGCAACCCAAAATTTTTTTTTGCTTTCATTTTCGTTTTTTAGTTTAATAGTTTTTTTTAATATTTCGAAAAGGTATAAGTGTAATTTTCTAGTTATCTTCAACCTTGGTCTTATTTTGAAATTTAATTTTGCAGGTGCAAATTTGGCTTCCATGGAGAATTTTCAATTTGGAGCTTAATTGGGTCATGACATTTTGTTGGAGGCCTATACTGATAAAAACCATGGTGGTGAATTTAAAGGAGCTTGCATCTTTTTAACCCAATCACCCATTTTCTTTCAAGCCCAGCAACAAAAGGAAACAAACACTCTCATCTCCACCATCTGTTAGCTTTTTCCAGCCCAAACAGTAGCACCCAATAGGCTGCCCCGAGCCTTCTCCACCACCAGGTTATATCTTTCCTTGATCACCTCTTTCATTTTTTTGTTTGCGCATAAATGAGGACATTTATGATTTTAAGTGTGGGGGGAGGATGCATTGCTATTACCTTTATTGTCTTCAAGTGAAAGTAAAAATTTCAAGTAAATTTTTTAAAATTTTTGAGCATCTCATATGTTAGTTGCACTTTTTAACCTCTACCTTGTTACTAATCGCATTGGTAAACACCACTTAAATTCAATGGGTACACTTAGAAAGTAGATAAGTCATTTTTGAACCATTTTTTTTCTTATGCGTGAGGGCCTTGAACTAGGATTTTTACGATGGTCGGGTTTGTTACCGCTGCTTTTAGGGTCGAGACACTTAACTCGTTGATGTTCACTTGAATCTCTTCCTTATTATGGTTTATTTTGAGTTTTATATTTCTCAAAGCGAAGTGAAGAAAAAAGGGTTATTGAAAAAGAAAGAAAAAGAAAAAGAAAAAAATATGTCTGCAAAGAAAGAAAAAAAAGAAGGTTATTCAAAGAAAGATTCATTGATCTATCGTTATATTTTTTGTTGAGTTTCTTATGACCTCTCTATTCTACCCCGTTACATCTTGGTAATACCCATGATTCGGTGAAGTTGAGGGATGAGCTCATCTTCACCTTAAGCGGTTTACATATGGAGCTCGGATTATAGGGAGAACCACCCTCGCAAGAGCCCTTAAAAGTTCCTACAACTAAGGTGTAACGGGTTGTCAATGTGTTTCATCCACCAAGTTCAGTTGTCTTTGTTTTAAAAGCGTTTTAACCAACTTGATCCTCATTAAGATTCTCTTTTAACGTTTCTAAAGCTTATGAAAAAAATGTACAATTATTACTTGACTCTTTCTAAGTTTCTTATTGAATTTAAGTCTTGCATTGAAGTGTGGTGAAAATGTGATATAGTGGTTATTCGGATTGCTTGATTAACTATGATTATGCTAATTCTGGTTTTAATGTTTGCTTGAGGACAAGCAAAAGGCAAGTGTGGGGGAATTTGATAACTTTCTAGTCTTACTTGTTTTAAGGTTATTTCTTTTGACTTTTCGAATGATTTACTGCTGATTATGTGAAGATTTCATGCTTATTTAGGTCTTGGATGGTATTTGGACTGATTTGGCAAGTTTAAAGCATTTTGGAGCATTTTAGAGCTGTTCTGGAAGTTATCCCGGAGTCCAGGTTAAGCAGTAACAAGATGAGCTGTCAATTTCGGGATTTTGCACTGAATTAGAATTAAGAGATGATGTTTCCTACTTAATGACAAAGAGTTCTAGAATTGATACACTATATGTTCCTAGTTAGTTTCATCTCTTTTAGTTGTTTAGGAAGTCAGGATTCTATTTTCTTGTTAAGTTTTATTTGGGAGATTTCTTTCCTAGTTTTTTAGGATTTTTTTTAGCTTAAATAAGGCTAAATTTCTAGCATTAGAGAGATATCTTTTGGCTGGCTATTTCCAGCTTGAACGTATTTTGCATCTTCTTCTTCATTAATTTCATTTGTTTTCTTTTCCATTATGTTTAGCTAATTTATTTTATCTTTCGGTTGAGGAATTTTCAACGTTAGTTGCATCTTGTGAGGTTTGTTCTTAATTCGTTCTTGAATCTCAATTTTTGAATAAAATCAGGTTTGGTACTAATTGTTGTCTTTTTATTTACTTCGAACTGATCAATCGGTGTTTTTAAGATTTCAACATATGGTTATTTTCATTATGTTCATGCTATCATAATATGATGAAAAGTTAGTAACAAACGATTTCCTACGTTATCGTGGTTTTGTTTGGTTTGATTTAATTCTTTGTGCTATCATGATTTATTGAGTCAAAATTGGTTCTTCAGATCTTAATGCTTGTTGAAGATTAAAGCTTGTTAGCTATTTCTACAAGTGCATCGGATAATCGAGGGAATTGATTTAGCTATCTATAATCAACCCGGTTTTAGAAAAAGAATTAACCGTGCTATTTCATAGTTAAAGCCAATGAATTGATATTTCAAGAGCTATCTTTTTGCCGATGATCAATTGCAACTATACTGCGAAAATCCTTAATCAAGAGAATTTTTACATTCACCTTTTTTTATTTTATATTTTGCAATTTATTTTCTTTTAAAATCAAACCATTCAAAACCCCCCTTCTTTTATTTATTTTAGTTTTTTTGTTTTATTGGTCATTGATTTGAATCGAATTGATTATATTAGTCTCTGTGGATTCGACCCTACTTACTCAGCACTACAAATCCAATCAATAGAGTAATAGAATTTATTTTTGGTGGATTCGACACCCATCAATATGCTATGTGAGCAAGTATACACATAATTTAATCATTGATTACTGAGAAGCCATATTGAGGCTTAAGAAATGTTTGAGAGAAACCATTAAATATGGCATTCTATATAATGAATTTCTCATTTATTCTTGAGAGAAAGAATGATGTTGAGTGAATCTTTGATTCATATGAGAAGAAATTCATTAGTGAATTTTCCATTGTTCTTAAGGGGAACAATGACGTCGAGTGAATTTTTGATTCATATGAGAATAATTTCATTAGTGGTTATGTTCTCACATTTGGTGGCAGAACAATAACATGAAAACCAACTAAGCAAGCTATGTTAAAGAGTTAGTTGCTTGAGAGTTGGAATAAAATGAGACTAAGTGATTGGAAAAACTATTTGAGTAAGTGTAACTTTAAAGTTAACACATTCAATGTATATACATTATTATTATTGCAAAATGGGAATATATTGAGATATAAGACCTATGATGGCAAAATAAAATGTATACGTTTGAGAAATATAATTGAGATGGAATTATATCCATTTAAGTCTAGAGTGATTCTGATCAAATCATCAGACTAATATTTGAGAAATATATTTCTGAAAAAAAATTTATTTTTGATGCATTAGAGAGGATGAGACTTAAGCCAATTTGAAATTAATGAAGGGTGGGAACCCAACCTACATGAATGGAGATCCCACAGAATAGGTTCATATGGGTACTAACAAGCCTTCCGTTAGTTCTGCCAGCACTATAAAAATATTGTCCCAATCCTAGATGTGTGAAAAGTGCTATTTTGCATATCTTGAGAGGTTGAGTCAAAAGGACTCATAATGAGATTTCATAGCTCTTATGAGTGGTGTATAAAGTGCAATATACACTTGATGATATCACCTATTTGAGTGTGAAGTGAAGCCGCTTCTATGAGATGTAATATTGGCAATATCTTTAGAGCACTCATAAAAGACCAGGCACCGTCACGGCTAATTCGCGCAAAACCGCGATGAACAGAAATGTACTTAGTATAATATGATATGGTAAAATCTCCATCTTACAATAGTGTTTATTTGGTTCATAGAAGCTATATGTTTCACTAAATATTCTGTAAGTTAAATTTTATCTATCAAGTTCTCGTTCATAGTGCACAAGACACCAGTTCCATGCATTATATGTCAAACTCGAGATATCCAGAAATTTATTTTTATTTAAAACTTCTTTTGAAAGTTATGGGGGATTATTGGAAAAATGAGAGTTTTATGTTACTTTCAAAAGAATAAGTTTTATGATATTTTTTAATGAGAAAAATATCTTGTGGTCAAAATAGTTTATGGCGGAAGTTACAAACTTTATTTCCTTCATAAAAGTGAGTTTTAAGTGAGTTTAATTTTCCAATGGTAATATTTGATTAAAATTTGTAACTCCCTTCGGTTATGGTTTTTAAGACACCATACTTAATTTTTTATAACAACTATTTTATCCTATAAAAAGGTTGGTGGGTTTTTCCACTTGGTAATAGAACCAAATTTTATACATTTCTTTCTCTCAAAATTTCTGGATATGATAAGCATTTCTGATTCCTGTACCCAAACTAAAATCGAGTTTGAAGGAGTTGTTTAATCCTAGAAGGACTATGAAGTATCCTTTAAGGACCGAGTCTCCTACTAGACTCAACTCATCCTAATACTTAAAAGTTTGTTTTTGTTGTTTCAGTGATGTTCCAAGTAGTTAAGATCATTATTTACAACTTTTAAAGGTCATTTTCGGTTTCAGCAGAAAGTGTGGCCTCATCTGAGTAAACCGTTGTATAAGTTATGCATCCGGATCTACTACAACATATTCCGAATAATAAAGCATTGCTTTTGGTCTAGTTTCAAAGCTACTGCAACAGTTTCTGAAAAGGCTCGCCTCTCATCCTGTTTGCCTTCGGATCAGTTTGTCTCCGGATCAGTCCCATACCAGACCAGATTACTTTGCCTCTGAAAGTATTGCCTCCAGAAGTGTTGCCTTAGATCCAGTTTCTGAGTTTCTGCAACAGTTTCTTATCAGAAAAGCGTTGCCTATTAACCTGCAACTCTGGAAGTAACTCTGAAACTATGTTTTAAAGAGCAAATTTTCCAACACCTGCCGGACATAAACGTAGTATTTCTTTAATGATCGCATTGAGATATACCAATTTTTCGATATCAGATTCTTCTACCGTTCTTTCCCTTCCAACTTTTTGGTCAAGCTCCACTTGGGCTAAGCTGACTACACGTTTATTGTTCAACAAACACGCCACCAACCATGTCATTGTGATGGATGTGGTATCTGAGCCTGCAATCATAAGAGTTGCAACACAACTTTCGTTACAAAATAATTAAATATTTATATACATAAAAACATATTTTAAAAATTAAAATATGCAAAATTTTGTTGTAGTTCGGTCCCATATGGACTCAAGCAATTAGAAATTTGCAAGTCATATGGTTAAAGCCTTTTCCCCTAAAATATAAATATAGTTGGAGTTCAAAGGACTTTCATAATATGTATGGGTGGATCGAGGCCACGGATGGTCTGGATAATCCACCTAATATGAAAAATTATCGAAAATCTGTCCTAAAATTTGGTGACAAAGTACTTTTTGTTGTTGAAACATCGCGTGACAAATATATTCATTGGTCACGCTGAACTTTCTGAGTGTTTCACTAATCAAACGAATATGTAAGGAAATATTGAATGAGTAATTTTTTTTATGGAAAAACAATTTATAATCAGTTATTTTCTAATAATATGTTTATAATTTTTCTTAGTTTTCTGTATCCGAATTACTAGTTACGGGCTCGGCCACTAATATTTTGTATTCAAAGCATGTGTTTGTGAGTTGTGATAGAATTAATCTCACCAATATTGTAGCTTTAATAACAGTGCTACGTGAATTGCCAAACTCAGTGTCATCCTCAACATTGGAAAGCAAAGCATCTATGAAATACTTGTTTTCCTTAGTGTTACCATTGGATTCATGTTCGTGGAACCAACTCTCCATTATATCATCTAGTTCCTTTACTATTCTCTTGGAATTTTCATCGTTCCAAAGTATTCCATCCATCCGAGGAACAGAATCATATCCGAAGGAACAACAACACCAACAACAGTCATGAAATCCTTCAAGATTTCTCCGATATCGCGTCCCGTATTAACATTAATTCGGTTACTATGCTGACCACTACACCGCTTGTGATGCAGCGGAAGGATCAAGAAACGGGGAACCAAACTCTAATCTTTACAATTCTTCCAAATTGAAAGAGGAGCAACTCAATTCTTCACAATTCTTCCAAATTGGGAAGAAGAGAGCCTTCTAATAACCCTAAATTCTTCTAGATTTAGAGAGAATTAGGAACAAAAGCCGAAGCTAATTTTATTAATCAACAAAAACAGAATTATTCTGTTACACCCATGCCTTTTTATAGGCTAATTATTCAAATGCTAATAAAACTCCTAAAAATATAAATTCCTATCTAACAAAATAATAATTCTATTAAAACTCCTAAATAACTAAAACTATAAATAAACTAAACTTCCTATCTAATAAAAATACCAAATAAAATAAAAGATAACAAAATCTAATAAAATCCTAATGAATATACTACCAAATAAAAGAAATAACAAAAAATAATATTAATTCGGAATATACAATAAATCCCAAATTTGAGGCCTTTAGAGTCGGAATTTGACAAAAATAGCATCGGGCTCATGGTAAACCATGAGTTCTTTTCATTGGCCTGTTGTCACCCGAAAAACACTCCTGAATTGTCCAAATCGGATCATCTAGCTGAACAACACATATCACCCGAAACAACCTCATTCCTTTTTCATTCTGCATCATTCTTCCCTGGTTGAAATAAAATCGTCCTCAAATTTTCATCATAAGAGGAACTATCTTCTCAATGATGGCCACAGAAAAAAAAATTATTGGACAAATCAACATTTAAAAATATTGAATTGCCAACAAAAACGAATGGAGATATACTATCCGAAACTTGTAGATTGGGAGTTGCAATTTGAGAAGTATTTAGCTGGTTTTGCAAGTTTGAAAATATTAGACGAACCTTACCATATTTGATCTCCTAGGCGACTTCTTCATTAAAAATTGGGTCTTTAATAGGGACAGTGTTTTCCTTTGCACGATCTCCCTTATATCATTTTCCTTCATCATGAATTCGTTCATTGAATAAAGTGCATAAAGAAAAATCTTGTAACTCTTCTGCACACTCTATTTTGAACTTCTTTGCAGTCGATAAAGTATTGTCGAATATGAGATCTTCTTTCTTTGGAAGCAATATAATCTTTTTGCCTCCAAATAAAAAGGAGTAAGTGTTAGCTTTCCCATTGTGTTGAACTCCTCTATCAAATTGCCATGGATGACCCAATATTAAATGACACATATCCATATCCACAACATCACACCAAATCTTATCTTTGTATATAGACCCAATTGAAATCGACACCATTACACGCTTTGAATTCTGAAATCTTTCTATAGGTAGCTTTAATTTTTAAACTGCCTCCGAAGATATCATATTTTCACAACTACCATCATGAATTATAAATTTACATACTTTCTCCTTTATAGTACAAGTGGAATGAAAAATATTATTTCTCAACCACCTATCTTGATATACCGATGGATTCGAATCATATTTCTTTCCGAACATCATGTTTTGGCTCTAATACCAACTGATGCAGCGGAAGGATCAAGAAACGGGGAACCAAACTCTAATCTTTACAATTCTTGTAGATTGAAAGAGAAGAGCAACTCAATTCTTCACAATTCTTCTAGATTAGGAAGAAGAGAGCCTTCTAGTAACCCTAAAAATCTTCTAGATTGAGAGAAAATTAGGAAAAAAAGCCGAAGCCAATTTTATTAATCAACAAAAACTGAATTATTCTATTACACCCATGCCTTTTTATAGGCTAATTATTCAAATGCTAATAAAACTCCTAAAAATATAAATTCCTGTCTAACAAAATAATAATTCTATTAAAACTCCTAAATAACTAAAACTATAAATAAACTTCCTATCTAATAAAAATACCAAATAAAATAAAAGATAACAAAATCTAATAAAATCCTAATGAATATACTACCAAATAAAAGAAATAACAAAAAAATAATATTAATTCAGAATATACAATAAATCCCAAATTTTAGGCCTTTAGAGTCGAAATTTGACAAAAATAGCATCGGGCTCATGGTGTAACCATGAGTTCTTTTCATTGGCCTGTTTCCACCCGAAAACACTCATGAATTGTCCAAATCGGATCATCCAGCTGAACAATACATATGACCCGAAACAACCTCATTCCTTTTTCATTCTGCATCAGCTTGCCAATAAATCATGCTTGTCATCATATTCATCACCATGCTTTCAAAAATTCACTTAAGTCAACCTTGATAGGATCATTGTTATTTTATTTACACTTTAAGGACACTTCTTTCATCATATGACTCACTTCTGAAGATTGAACATGTTTCATTAACATGATTCGATGGGTGGATAGAAGATCAGTTATCGTTAGCTTTTTAATACCCTGCCAGTACGAACTATAAGGTGAGAATGAAAAGTTTGCATAGTTGAAATTGACGATTTGGTTCATAGTTGACTGAGGTCTCAAAGCCACAAATTTATCATTTATTGTGCAGAACTCCTTCATTATCTTGTTTTTACTGATCAAAATGGTTCGGTGTATTCCTAGCCGGATCATGAAGATCGAGCCGTACTTATCAGCTAGACTGCCTAATATTCTGGTTAGAGTTCTCTTCTCCCTAAGTTGATGAAGGTGGCCTATAAGCTGTAAGGCACTTGAAACTTGGGGTGGTAAAGATTTTGTGGTGGTATTTATTTATTTTTATTTAAAGGTTACCTAGAAAGAGGGAAAAGGCAAGAGGAGCAACACCCTACCACCATTAAAAACCCTCCCCTAGGCTCATTTTATTAAAAAAGAAAAAAGAAAAAATATAAGAAAAGAGAATAAGAAAAATCCAGCCATTACTGCAAACAATAATCTATCAACTATGGAGTAAATTTTGATGGAGGTTTATGCTCCCGTTTAGATAGCTCCTTGCGCTCCCATTTAGCTTGCTCCCGCTCTTGCTTAACTCGTTCTTTTGCGGCGACCAAAACCCTTGGTTTCCTTGGCAGTTGGATATTGTCCTTCTCCTCTATCTTACACCGATAACTGTCATCGTAGGTGGTGAATGAAAAACTTTGCCTAATAGGCGTCTACTGCTTGGCTTTCATTTTTGCCTATTCTCGTTCTGTAGAATCCGCCCAAGACCTCGAAACACCTTTCTCCGGTTGTGAGTAATCCAATTCAAAGCCCCCTTTATCAATCTCATCCGAGGCATTCTTGGATTGATTAGAATCATCTGAAACTTCTATAATATGTTCGTCAATCGGCTTTTGAACTTAAGTTTCCTTATCTCCGAGCTCCAAGCTAACTGTTTCCAAAGAATTAGCAGAGACAGAATTTCCCGACTCCTATTAAACACCTCATTAGCCGCATCCTCAATCACTGCAGCAGCCGTAGCCTTAATCATCTCGGTAACTAATGCCTCAATCTTATCAGTATTGCCAATTGGTTCCAAAGGCTGTAAGTTTAGTCGCTCCTTCCCAGCCATTCTCTGAACAACAAGCTGATTTTTCTTAGGCCTTTTCTTCATAAATTGTTGAACCTGTGGCTTTGGTGCCACATTATTTCTACAATCAACTGCGGAATGTCCAATTGACTTGCAAAAGGAACATAAGGCAGGAATGTTCTCGTATTCAATATTCACCCAAAAATATTTTCTACAATATCAACACGGACCTGATCCATAATAGGTTTTGAGAGATCTATATCAACCAGAATTCACGCGTACTACCCAAATTCTCCTTCAATAGTGTTGCGTTCAAAGCAAATAGGAAGTTCGATCCTTTGCGCAACACTAGAAAGAAGCCCGCGATCCCAAAATTCCTAAGGTAAATTGAGAAAATGAATCCAAACCTGAGCATTTTTTTGCTTATGCATAGTAGGGTCGAAACCTGCTTTCTAAACTGAGAATCGCATGCTTCCTGGTTTTAGATTCAGACTACCGATGGCCCAAATTGTCTGTAAAGCCTCTGCCGATGGCATAATGATGTGGTAAAAACCCTTTCCCAAAGATATCAGCTTCCAATCCATGTTTCTGTTCCATATGGAATTTAATTTTTGTTTGATATCAGCATGTTTCTATGGCTTCTCGCCCTTCGTAAGATTTGATCTCCCGATGACAGAATGATGGCATGAAGAGATGCGGTCCTTGAAACATTCTGTTGGTATTTTCACCGCCTTGTAACTGTTGCCGGCGTCGGAGATTTTGGCTGACTTTTTGATCTGATGTTGATAAACTGCCATGACTCAATAAATCAGCAGCCGGATCTTTGAGAACTGCCGCATAGGAAGTTTTTTCATTCGAAACCACCCTAGGGTTCGAATCTTTGGAAGGACAAGAGCTTCCCTTGATTGAGGTGTCTTTGACTGTGGGTGTAAGTGATGAAAGGATTTTCGGGAAGAGCAGCGAGTTATGAAAGGAAAAATCACCGACGGCCAGAGAATCTGGTGAGTAGGCTAGGGTTTTGCCATCTTCAGGTTCTATTCCCCTGCTAACTTCGGTATCTACAAAGGAGAACATATTGGTAATTACCTTCGTAGTGGTATTTATTTTATTCCACCATAAATTGTAAATTACAAACAAAGAGGTTGCCCCAATAATGGCTATAAAATTTGTAGGGAAATAATAAATTATGGGTTTTGAGTATGGAAGGATTAAGGAGGGGATGAGTGAACTTATAGAGCTATGCGTGTTTATTTTGAGAAAGAAAAGTAAGCATAAAACTAATTTAGACTCAACAAAGGTGGGTAGTACAATTCGCAATTTTTGAAATTTTGGTTGCAAAAAAAGAATATTTTATTTTATTAGTTATAACTCATGGATAATTGCTTTTTAAATTAAAATTATTCAACGGGAAAAGGTAAGTAGAGGTTTCACAACACTCTGTCATCGTTAAAAACCCTCTCATAGACTCGTTTTATTAATAAAAGAAAAGAAAAAATACAGAAAAAAATTAAAAAAGTCAAACATCCATTACGGCAGAAATAAAACTATCAACTAATTGCTAATTGCTAATTGCTTTACTTTTATATATATCCACTAAAATAGCTTCAATTTTCTTTGTTTTTTTCCACTAACGAAAATGACATAAAAATTTAGGCCAAATACATCGTTTGTCTCTTGAACTTGACACAAAATACTAGATGCCACCTTAAACTTTCAAAAGTTCTGATGGATGTCGAGACCACAAAAAATAAATCCCTGCACAAAATAAACTGGTAGTTAGTAAAGAGGAGGGGTCGAATCCACAAGGAATGGTATTTGACAATGTTATTCTTAGAAGATAACATACAACATGACTTAGAAGTACTCTCAATGGAAATTTGTAGATCAGAACAAAATAAAGCAAGCAATAAAACAATGAGAAACAATGACTCAACCAAAGTAGAGCAAAACTAAATATCATGGTGATCACGGGGCGAAGAATTAATAACACCAAGACCCAGATTTAGTTATATTAGTACCCATGCACATGCACCTTACAGTACTAGCATTCCTTACAACGTATAGAGATAGAACTTCATGCCACGACCTCTCTTACTCATACTGTCTCTTGAGTTCGCGCCAAAGAGCTCACCAATGAATAACAATAAATATTAGAAAGGCCTAAATCCTTACCGACAGGTAGTGAAGCACTCCCTACAGGCCATAAGATTACCTCTCTTCAGTCTGGATAGAGAATGTTGTCACTTTATCCTTTTTCAGACACAATTATAGATGCAAGAATTAGAAACAACAATAATCATGAAGACTTCCCAAATGGTTGATCAGGACAAACAGCGAGACTAAGTGATATCCTTACCATGAAACCTTTAAAGTATCGAGATTGGTAAATAGGTTGCCTTGTGAACTTTTGTATTCAATTGTGCTCCTCACACCATTTAAACTCAGTCTTGACCCTTACTTGGTCAAGTCACAAAGAATTTAGCTAAACATGACTGAATTTAAATGCGCTAAAATATAAAGAGATTGAAAGTAAATCATGCTAAGAATATAAGGACTGGAAATGAACTTGCTTATTAAACCAAATCCGAAATTAAGAACTCTAAAATCCAAAGTACCTGAAAGCAAAGAAACTAAGAACTGAAACTAGACTGGAAATGAAATGATCAAGACTGTACTGTGACATTGGATGATCCTCAAAAGTGTGCCAACCTTGGTATTTATAGCTGAATGCCCATCCTCTTGCTTCTTCTATAGTGACAAAACATGACTCTTTGCATTTATTCTTGGGTCTTATTTCCTTTTAGTCTCTTTCTCTAAATGGTAGTAAAATATATGTCTTTATGGAATTAGGATAGAGATTAAACCTTCCTCTTGAATTGGACTCTTCTTAAATAGGATTTGCCCGAATTCGGTGTCTTCCAGATTTGGAACTTAGCGTGCTTTGGTATTGATGTCATCTTGGTCGTTCTAAAGTGTTTTGGAATCATAGGGACTGGCTATCGCTCCCGCTGTCTGCATACCGTATCGGTGAAAGACTCTTTCATCTAAATATTGCATGTTTTCTTCGAATCACCTTCAAAAACTGAAAAGACAAGAAAGGAAGTAATAGCTGCCAAAACGACTAAAGTCACGATCTCTATGATATAGAAATAAGCATAAATACATGCTGAAAATAAAACCCATCAAATCTCCCCTCACTTATTCCATGCTTGCCTTCAAGTATGATTTAAAGATCAAAAAGTAGAGAAATTTAAACTGCGCAAGTAACCATAAATAACTTTACAGAGACCGTATTCTTTCATTGAGACTTATATCAAGGCCTTTCATTGACTGTTGAGTATTCCAATGTAAGATATCATCAAGAAGACCTTGTTCAAAACTTTGCTCGAGAGTATTTACCAAATTAAAGCACGAGTACACAACATATTATTATTCTTCAAAATTACCTAGATTTGAAATTTAGCACATCCTGGTGATCATAAAATGACTTCTTCTAAACCTTTTATTTATTTGAGGCACATTTTTACTTGGTGGAATCCCTAAGACATATCTAGCCATTGTTTGTGTTTCGCTTTGTGAATTTAAAACTTTGCTAGCTTTGCTGGCCCCTATTACTAAATTTGCTAACACATTTCATCTCATTACATACTTTGCCATTTTACTTAGGTCTTGCTGCATTTTCCAACCATCAACTCTTCCTAGTCTATCTCTCCTTATAAACAAGTCTTCTCCCAGGATTCTTCTATCTCTACTTATGAAGGAGTCTTCTATTGGTTATTAGCCGTGGATGGCTCTTTCTTTTATCAGCCTTATAAAATAGATAAACAAGGTTGTGAGCCTAGTAAGTCTTGTTTTGATTAATTGCGGAACTCACAACAAAAAGTAACCACCAAGATTGATACCAGGATTCTAAGGTCTCGATGAAGGATCTCATGATAAACAGGGACTAACTAAAACCAAATCACGTCCAGATTAAAGCACATTAAACAATAAAATTATGTTACACTTTTCTGTGCTCTTTGGGACTAAGAATTTTACAAAGTGATTATCAGAAAACTTAGATTGGAATATCAATATTCAATTTAGGTCTCGATGATAAGATCCAGTTATTTAAAACAGTCCTGTTAGTTATTTAATTGGTTATTTACGCATTGTTTCTTATCTTGATTATCATCACATCTCAATGATAGGTTAGAGAGTGAAACCAGGTCATTGCTGGGGTGAAAAGATAAAACATCAGTCCTTATGAAACTTTTTCTTAGAGCAAAAGGAAAATATATATTGATAAACAAGAAAAAGATCAAACAAGAAAAAGATCAAACAAGAAAAAGATCAAACAAGAGAAGCAAAAAGGATAAACCCCTTCCCACACTTAACCTAAGCATTGCACCCAATGCAAAAGAAAGAATAAAAAGAGATAGAAGAGAGGGAAAAAATGTTACTGTCCTGGTGGAGGAGGAGATAGGCAGAGAGAGTTAGGCCTCAACGATCTTGCCTCTCAACACTGATATATGGATCAGGAAATCCATATTGAGTTCAAGTGTGTTGCAGTGAATCCGGAGGTTCTGATCATCACCACCGAGCTCCATAATAATTTTTTACAACTCCTTGTACATGTCCTCTAGAAGGTTGTACTTTTGGAGGAGCTTAGTGTAGGCCACGGAAGGAATGGGGTCATCATGAGTAGGCTGGTCTGGCTGGGGGTCCTCAAGAGCAGGTAGAGAAGGCTTTTCTTTAGGAGGACTAGGAGGGCGCATAACCATGATCCCGTTGATCGTTTCAGTAAGCAGCATGTTACCAAAAGTCTCTAGGTCTAGGAGCAGAGTTTTAGGTGTCCTGGTGTAATGGACAGGCTTGAAATCCTCCATGCCGTGTACAATCGTTGAGATCACGGCGCCTAGGATTAGGGGGCTCTTGGGGTGAGTGAGGATATATTAAAACTGCTTAGCCAGCCAGGCTCCCAGGTGGAGCCTCCTTTTGTTCTTCATGCATCATAGAATGTGTACTTCTTTGTCGTTTAGGATCCCAGAGCTTCTATGGCGACCAGAGAAATTATATGCAAGGATTTTATAGGCAAACCTGAGGTGGGGCTCATGGATGTAGAAGGCTTGAGAGTCGCCGGACTTCCAAGTGGTGACTCTAGGATCATTATTGTAGAGGTAGAAGTAGGTCTCGACGACATTGAAATTAGAGGGAAGAGCATCACACATATATTAGAGGGGTCAATCACCCCTAAAGACTTGTTGAAGTCATCAAGACTCCAACTCATAGTCCTTCCATTGAGATGGAACTTGATTACCCCCCTCCTCTTTATAGCTGGTGTAGTCCTGCTTGAATTGGAAAGTGGTGTAAAACTCCTAGACAAGCTCCTGGTAGGAGGGGAAACCACGAGATCAAGGTGAAGGCATCTTTGACGGCTTTATTGATGTCAAGAGTTGTCGTGGTCTCTTCATAGGCAGACTTGCATGGTTTCAAAGACTACCCCTTGAAACAAGCATAGGTAGTGCAAGGAGCAGGATGATCAAAGGAGCTGTGGATCTTGCTCTTTGCACTAGGAGTGGGGGTTTTTTCTTCCTTGGCCACTTTGGCCTTCTTTAAACTCTAACCGCTTTTGGTAGCGCTCTTAGTGAGCATCTTCCTCTTGGCAGGGAGAGGGGCTGGTGTGTAATCACTTCCCTCACTGGAGTAGATCTCGACGAGGTCACCTTGTGTCTTAACCTCTTCCTGAGGTCTCTTTTCCTTTTTCACCCGAGTCTCTCTGAACTCCTTGTAATCAGCGATGATGGGGAATATGGTAGAGATAGGATCAACGGTGAGAGAGGGCTCACTGGGAGTAGTGGTGGTGCTGAAAGACGTGGTGGGAGTAGGGACTCCATGGCTTAGCATCACCGTTGTCTTTTGGAGAGTGCCCACGGTGGTAGGAGTAGAAACAATAATAGTAGGCACTGCCGTATTGGTGGTGGAAGCAGCTGAAGTAGTATCTGCTGTGTTTGCGATGGTGGTAGTGATGATGGAGAAAGCGGCCACTGCCGGAATAGCAACGGTGGGGATGGTGGTGTTGGGAACTGATAGTCAGATTGAACATGCATAACAGGCACGGCGGAAATTCAAAATTTTGTCCCTGCCCCCAGGAACTCCTATTAGTTGCATATAAGTTAATTAAAGCCTTAACTAAATAATTCTCTATCTAGGTTAGTATGCAAAAGGGCCAGGCATACTATATTTCTAAATTATATCCAAGCATGTATATTTTATGTAAAGCATGTTATAACTATAAGCTATAACCTAAGCATGTTATAACTCTAAGCTATAACCTAAACATGTTACAACTCTAAACTATAACCTAAGCATAAACTAAGCATGCAAAACAACTGAAGCATATTATTAAGTCTAAAAACGATTAAAGAAAAAGACCTAATAATAAAAAGAGAAAGAAAGAAAACTTACTAGTTGAAGCGTGCTTTAGCAGAACCTTCTTGCACAAGCCTCCAAGAGTAGGACAGCCTCTATGAGTATCTACACGAACCCCACCAACAAAAACCTCCCCGAGAGGAAGAACTAAGAAGCCTCGAGTAGTTGCTAGACCACTCCAGAAGCCTCACCCGAAAATATAAATTAGAGATGCCCAAATAAATTCAGGCTCCTCAAAAATAACTTGCTTAATTACCCGAGAGATTAATCTTTGAGAATCTCAACTTAGGATTTAGCTTTGAGCTTGGTAAAATTTGAAAGGGGAGCATGAGAGCCTATTTAAAGGCTTGGGAAGCAAAATATTGCTCCCCAAAAACCAATGTGGGATGTGCATATGGATCCACGGGTTCTACCCGTATGCAGCGTGCTATGACGCTACATTTACCTAGCTCGCGGCGCGCCCTATGGGCTGCCGTCGTGCACTTTTTAGTGCACTCCTGCTCACCTGAGCCTGTACAAAAATACCCTTTTGTACTTTCGGGCCATTTAACTCGCCAAGGGAAAATACCTTTTAATCCCTTTCAAATATTAATTTATTTTGTGACCTTAATAAATTAGTTACCGGTCAAAATAAATTCCTTGGTTTATTCAAAATGATCTAATAATTTCTAAACCAATTAAATAATAATCCAATCATTATTTATTTTATATTTTTGTAATAGAATAAATCTATTAGTTCTTTACTTAGTCCGATGAAGGTCCAATGTGTGTGACCTTATAGGATCTCAAAACATTGAGCTGCTAAGGCTTAACCAACCCTTGTTCTAATGGAACCATTGGCTTGAGGTTTTAGACCGTGAATAGAACTCGATTACCTTAAATGACTGTAGTATGCCTCTAGCAAGGGTCTACCATCCCCCATTACTCGGAACATCATTTATGCTCATGACTTAATCCCGATTAATGAAATAGTTGTCCAATGTGATAAACTCATTCCATTCTTTAATATTAGTACCATGTGGTTTGTAGGGTTCGGTTAAAGTGTTAACCCACTAATAGAAAGGTTGCTCCAAGCTATCCCAATTATTAACTTATTACCAAAGTATATTGCGTTTTACCATAGTGTGTTTGACTAGAAATCATTTCTATCAGACACATACTATGATCAGAGGTTTATGGCAATCATCACTTCAACAAGTGGCCAGGTACAACTCCTTAATATATCCGGAGTGATGGATTCTTTCCGACTACTCAGCTTACCAACATGTTGTCATCGCTATACCCATAATCACCCATAACACCCTAAATTAATGAGTGTATAGTAATGACCCAAAGTATAGCAATAGTACCACACAAGGCAACTAGTATCTCAAGTATGAGGATATTCGAAGGCTTATTGCATGAAGATAAACACTAACACATTGATATATATACCAAGTGTTTATCTTACTATGGTCTCCAATATATCTCCCAGATATATCCATGTGTCAAACTTAAGGCACCACCTTCAGTCCTTAAGAGATTAACTGCTTGGACCCTTTCCAAGAAAGTTGACCATATGCTAGTCTTTCCACTTCATCAATATCCTTTCTTGATGAAACTATGACTAGGGATAGTTTAGACATAATCATAATTGCACATGAAGCAAGTTCCACCAAATATAGTCCAACTATAATTTCTCTGACTTCATGCTACGATCTGTCAAGGACTTTTGTAAACATACATCAATGAATATATTTAACAAGCTATAATATATACACATATACATCGATATAAACAAAAGATTAAATGCCTTTATTGATTAAACGACTTGTTTGTACTATTACATAATTAAGATATATCGCTCTAATTGCCATAAGGGCATATATCATATCCAACAGGTGGTAACAGTAGTGTTGGTGGTGTTAAAGGAAGTGATATCGACAGGGATGGTTCCGATGAGGATGTCAGTGGTCGTCGGGGTGGTGGGGCTAGTTTCTTGATTGTAAGCCATTGGTGGTGAAAGGGTGGTGGTGAGGGAAAAAGTTCACCGGAGAACAAGAAATTTGCTTTTAAGAGGGAGCTTAAGAGTCTAAAAGAGACCTTGACTATGTATGGCGAATGAAAGGGTTTAAATAGTGTTGTTTGGCATGCAAAGGGGTGGCTTATAGAGTACTAATGGGATTAGTAGCAAACAGGGCCTCGATTAAGTACAAAATCGTAAAAAACTCCATGATGTTTACATGACCGCCATGTCACCCATTGTGCATGCATCAGGGCCTGTGAGCCATTTCCCATCCGTTGTCCATTTAATCCTAACTTTTGGCATGTGATGCTTTAACTCCCAATGTATGTATAAAGACCTATATCTGCAATAAATGATAGGGAGAGAAATTAGTCCTAGTTTAGATATAACTAATAAGAGCTAACTAGAAAATAAAAGAGAGATAAAGAGTAAAACATGCTTGGGTTTCCTCCCAAGAGCATTTTGTTTAACGTCGTTGAGCTTGACGCACCACACCGAGATCACGGTGTGGTATTAGGGGTCTCTGTGAGGGTGATCTCTTCAGAGTGAGCTTGGAATCCTTCATAGTAGGGCTTAAGGTAATGCCCATTGACTTTCAAAATTTTTTTGGCCGTGATGCTCTGTATAATGACTGCTCTATGTGGAAATACTTTGGTCACGATGTAAGGCCCAGCGCACTAAGACCTCGACTTTCCAGTAAATAGTTTGAGACGAGACTAAAATAGAAGGGACTCCGTATCCTATGTTGAAGACTTTCCTGGAAGTAAAAAGGTCATGGTGGTGTTTATTGGTCTCCTTATAGGCCTTGTTCCTTTTATAAACATCATGGAGAATCTCCTCGAGTTCATGTAGTTGCAACCTCCTTTGCTCCTTGGCCGCATTGAGCCTGAAATTGGTCTCTTTGATGGCCCAATACACCTTATGTTTGACCTAGATAGGGAAAATGACATGCTTTCCCATAGATAACCCTGTAAGGTGACATCCCGCTGAGGGCTTTCCATGCTGTACGGACTGCCTAGAGAGCTTCAAATAGACAGAGACTCCAGTGTTTCCTGTTGGGATTAACTATTTTCTCCAAGATGAGCTTAACCTCTCTATTGCTTACTTCAGCCTATCCGATTCCTTTGGGTGGTATGCCGGGGAAGTCATGTGTTTAACTCTCCATTTCACCAGTAAAGCTGAGATCGCTTTGTTGTAAAAATGTGTACCGCGATCACTAATAATTAGTCTCGGTATCCCGTATCTGCATATGATGTTGTCCTTGATAAAGTCTGCTACGGTCTTTCCATCATCGTTCCTTGTCGTCTTGACTTCTATCCACTTAGAGATGTAATCAACTGCTAGTAGGATGTACTTGAACCTACAAGAAGGAGGAAAAGGGCCCATGAAATCGATACCCCAGACATCAAAGATCTCAACGACCAAAATAGGAGTCATCGGGAGCTGATCTCGACATCCAAGGTTACCAACCCATTGACAATTATCGCATGCCTTGCAAAACATATAGGAGTCACGAAAGATGTGGGGCCAGTAAAATCTGCACTCAAGAATGTGTTGAGATGTTCTCCTTGGCCTATCATGACCTTCACAAACCGCATAACGAAATGCTTGCAACAGTCATAGCATCTCTTCCCCATTAACATATCTCCTCAAAACTAGATCGTTCCCTTCTCTCCACAGATAAGGATTGTCCTAAAAATACCTGGCAGCTTTCCTCTTCATTTTCTCCTTGTCATTGTGTATGAAATCTTCTGGAAATCTCCCTGTCACAAGAAAGTTGACAAGATCTGCATACCATGGAGTCTCGATGATAGCAAAGAGACT
The DNA here is from genome assembly GCA_947683365.1 of Euphorbia pulcherrima. Lineage (NCBI taxonomy): Eukaryota > Viridiplantae > Streptophyta > Magnoliopsida > Malpighiales > Euphorbiaceae > Euphorbia > Euphorbia pulcherrima. The sequence goes on from CANTUS010000004.1 coordinate 5,348,505, forward strand.
TTCCCATGGGTATTCGTCCTAGACTTCCCTTGGTTCTTCTAAATTGGTCAGCTTACTAAGATGATCAGCCACCAGGTTCTCTGTCCCCTTCTTATCTCTGATCTTGATGTTAAACTCTGGAAGGAAAAGGACCCACTGAATCAGTCTTAGCTTGGCGCTTTCTTGGTCATAAGGTATCTTAAAGCAGCATGGTTTGAGTACACAATGACCTTGGAACAGAGAAGGTAGAAATGAAACTTCTCTAATACAAAAATTATAGCAAGGAGTTCTTTCTCGGTTGTGGTGTAGTTTTGCTGAGCTGTATCGAGAGTCCAGGAGTCATAATAAATGACATGAGGTTCTTGGCCAACTCGTTATCCCAATACTGCTCCTACTACTTTGTCGCTTACATCGCACATGACCTCGAAAGGCTAGTCCTAGTTGGGCGCTTGGATAATGGGTGCAGAGACCAACCTTTCTTTATAGTGTCAAAGGCTTCTTTGTAAGGATCTCCAAATTTGAAGTTAGCATCTATCTGGAGTAATCTACAAAGGGGCTCCATGATCTTTGAAAAGTTCTTGATGAACCTGCGACTACATGCCCAAGAAAAGACCTAACTTCCTTTATAGAAGTAGGGTAAGGTAAGGATTGAATAACATCGATTTTAGCTTTATCTACCTCAATACCCTTCTTAGATACAACATGGCCTAATATCATATCTTGGTCCACCATGAAGTGACATTTTTTGTAGCTAAGTACTAAGTCAGACTCAACACAACATCTAAGGATCTTGCCAAGGTTATCGAGACATGGTCAAAAGAATCACCATAAAGACTTTAATGATGCTCACTACATAGTCAAAAAAGATACTCACCATACACCTATGGAATGTAGCGGGAGCATTGCAGAGACCAAAAGGCATCCATCTATAAGCAAAGGTGCCAAAGAGACATGCAAACGTTTTCTTCTCTTGGTCTTATGGTGCCACCAGGATCTAATAGAAACCTGACCTTCCATCAAGACAACAAAAATGAGACTTCTTTGTAGTCTCTCCAGCATTTGATCATTGAATGGCAGTGCAAAATGGTCCTTCTTGGTCACAGGGTTGAGCTTGCAGTAGTCAATACAAACTCTCCACCCATTTTGTATTCTCACTGGGATCGATTCTTCTGCTTTATTTATTACCACCGTGATCCTTGTCTTCTTTGGAACAACTTGTACCAGGCTAACCCACTCACTATCAGAGATAAGGTAAATGAGGTTAGCCTCCATGAGCTTGATCACCTCTTTCTTCTTAACTTCCATCATGGGAGGATTGAGTCTTCTTTGAGATTGGCGGCAGGTCTTGGTGTTCTCTTCTAGCTTTATCTTGTGCATGCAAGTGGTAGGATTAATCCCCTTGATATCGGCTATAGTCCATCCAATTGCCTCCTTGTATTGCTGGAGTAAGGAGATCAATCATTTTTCTTCATTGGGAGTCAATTTACTGAAATTGATCACCAGGATCCTATCATTATCCCCCAAGAAAGCATACTTAAGGTGACTCGATAGACTCTTGAGCTCAAGCTCTGGTGGTTGGATGATGGAAGGAGTGAGTTTCTTGAAAGGTGGTAGAGCGAACTTCAGTCCAAGTCTTGATGTAGGTTGAGGTGAGTTGAGTTATGGATAGCCTCTTTCACCTTCTCATCCAAATTAGTATCATCGAGACTCTTAATGTCAAGTGCTTCATTCAACGCGACCAAATACTCACCTGAGAGATTAAGCTCAAAAATTTGTTGGATGATGAGATCTAAACTATCAATGTTGTATAGGCTCGAATATTCTTATGGGGTCTTCATGGCATCATAGACATTGAAAGTGGCTACTTCCCCGTTGAATTCTATAGTGAGAGAACCATTGTGTACATCAATTTTGGTCTTGGCAGTGCTCAAGAATGGTCTCTCTAATAGCAAATCTGAGTTCCCTTTCCTATTTGCATCACATATATCAAGAATATAAAAGTTAGCGGGAAAAAAATCATTTACCCTGACCAATACGTCCTCTAAAATTCCCTCAGGGTAAACAACAGAGCAATCTGCGAGTTACAAGACAGTCTTGGTCTCCTTGAGAGGTATATTGTGGTTGGCTGATGTTTGCTGGTAGATAGAGGAAGGCATGATGTTTATAGATGCACCGAAATCACACATATCCTTTTGAATTTCAACCTGACCTATGGTACAATTGATCATAAACATTCCCTGGTCCTTTAGCTTAGAGGGTAATTTGCATTGAATCACGATAGATACATTCTCCCCCATCACGACCTTATCCAGGTTATGCTGCTTCTTCTTTTTGGTGCATCGCTCCTTGAGGAATTTCGTATATTTGGGTATCTGTCTAATCACATCGACCAACGAGTTGTTGATCTCAACTTTCCTCAAGGTCTCAAAGATATCCTTCTCTTCTTTCAGCTTCTTGGTCTTTGTCAGTCTCTCTAGAAAAGGAGGTCTAGTCTCGCTAGAAACTACTAGTTCCACTGTGTCATCGGGGATCACAATGACTACATCCTCCATTTTTGACCTTGATGGTTCTGGTTGAACTTCCTTCTTTTCCCTCAGCATGATCACGCTGACATTCTCTCTTGGATTGTCCTCCATTTGAGATAGAAGTCTCCCTAAGTTCTCCATCTTGGACAGAGTGCTTGATGGGTGTCGAATCCACCAAAAATAATACTATTATTTTGGTATGATAAAAACTTTTAGTATTAGGTAAATAGGGTCTAACCACAAAGACTGACAAAATCAATTTTAATCGAATTAATGACTAAAAAGTAAAAACTAAAAATGAAAAAAGATTGGGGGTTTTGAATTGTTTGTTTATTAAAATAAAATAAATTGCAAAAGTAAAAATAAAGATATGAATGTGAATTCTCTCGATTAAGGAGGCTCTCAGCTTAGTTGCAATTGATCATAGGAAAAAAGATAATTCTTGAAATATCAATTCATTGGCTTTAACTATGAAATAGCACAGATAATTCTTTTTCTAAAACTGGGTTTATTATAGATAGCTAAATCAACACCCTCGATTATTCGATGCACTTGTAGAAATATCTGACAAGATTTAATCTTCAAAAAGCATTAAGATCTGAAGAACCAATTTTGACTCAATAAATCATGATAGCACAAATAATCAAATCAAACCGAATAAAACCACGCTATCATAGGAAATCGTTTATTTCAAACTTTTCGTCATATTACGATAGCATGAACATAATGAAAATAACAATATGTTGAAATCTTAAAAACACCTATTGATCAGTTCAAAGTAAATAAAAAGACAACAATTAGAAGCAAACCTAATTTTCTTCAAAAATTGATGAATTCCAAAACATATTAAGAACATACCTCACAACATGAAACTAGATTTGATAATTCCTTAACCGAAAGATAGAAAATTAGCTACACATGATTAAAGAAAACAAAACTAAAATTTTATTTAAGAACAGAGAACAATGGTCTTTAGGACCAGCCAAGAGATCATGTTCTTTTGCTAGAATTACAGCTTATTAATAGACTAAAGAAAGTAAAAAAAATCCTAATTAAGCTAAAAAAGTAGTCTCCAAATTGAAAACTAAAAAGGATTAACATAATCCATTAAAGAGGTAAAAGATAAATAAAAAACTAAAAGGGACATAAAGTATATCAGCTAATGAGGTATTTGTCTTAAAATAGGAAGCTTCAAATCTTTAATTCTAGTTTTCTTCAAAAATTCCGAAATTGGTAGCCCAACTCATAATTCAATAGCCTGGACTCCAGGGTAACTTCCAGAATAGCTAAAAAAAAAGTCAAAATGCTCCAAACTTGCCAAATCAGCCAAAACACTTGCAAAACCTAATTAGGAATGAATTTCACAATAAATCAGTAACAAATCATTCCATTAACTAAATAAAATAACATAAAAGATATGTATAATTTGCACATTATCAGTGCTAGCTATCTGGGCCATCTGTTTTTCCAAAATTGAGAAGTTACCTTGCAGTCCTTGTATCCGATCATCTACTAACTTAAACTGTTTATTAGAACCCTGTGTGAGAGCAGCGAAAAGTTCATAAGGATTATGCTGCGGCTGCTGAGGTGGGTTGGGTTGTACTTGTTGAGAAAGTCTTGGTACGATCGTATTCTACTAATTTTTCAACACGAGTTGATTCTGTGGTCTCTGTGGTTGTTGGAGGTCGTTATTTCCCCAACCAGGTGCTGGTTGATCTCACCACCCTATCTGATATCTCTGTGGTGATGGGATGTAAGGCTGCTTATTCCCTTGATTACCATAGTTACTATGGTTACCGTAGTTTCTATAGTTGCCATAGTTACTATAGTTCCATGGTGTTGACTTCCTCAAACTCAGGATCTCCTGTTTGAGGGCACTTATCAGGAGCATGAGTGGTCTTTTTGCAAAGTTCAAACTCCTTCACAACCTCTGTCTGGATAGCTATCTTGTGCATAAGTTCATCGAGTCTCTCTACTTTGCCATTGAGACCATAAGAACTAATCTCATTGACTGCTCTTAAAGTAGATTTTCCTACACGATCGCTAAACTGTTGAGCAGTTTCTGCCATAGTCTTGATGATTTCCTAAGCCTGAGTTGTGGTCTTATTAATGAGGGCACCCCCACTAGCGGCATCCATAATAGATCGCTGGGAGAATAGGAGCCCCTCATAGAAAGTCTGGACTAAAGCTTGGTTAGTAAATCAATGTGGTGGATAAGCTACCAAAAGGTGCTGGAACCTTTCATAATACTCATGGAGACTCTCCATGTCTTTTATCTTGGCCGAACAAATTTGCCTCTTCAAAGTGGTAACTATCGATGCTGGAAAGTACTTGTAAAGGAAGACTCTTGACATCTGGTCCCGTGATATGATAGATCCTAGTTTCAAATGACAAAACCAGTTGTTGGCCGTGTCCTCAAGAAAAAAAGCAAAGGACTTCAACTCCGCAAGAACAAACCTTCAAATGGAACTTATGCAAGTGTTTGTAAGGGTCATTAGTGCCCCTTCCGTCAAATTTAGGTCAACTATGAACAAACCCAGATCTCATCTTAAAGTTATTGTCATCAGTCTCGGTTGGATATGATGCAAAATGGTTGTTAGTTCACTGGGACCCATCTAAGGTCTTGGATTGACGGCTCTTAGTTAGCTATGGTCACGATGACGGTTTCAGGTTCTGAATTTGAGTCAGTTGGATCGTCAGAAAGCCCTTCTATATTGATTGGATCATCGTTGGGTCTACTTGAAGTTTCTGTATAGTGTTTAGACTCTCTATGCTCTCGAGCTTGCTTAGCGCAAGCTCTATTAGATCTTTTGATTTCAGGATCCTAGAAGAATTCGCTGCCACGACCTATGGCTCTGGTCATCCACATCAAATAACTAGTCAAAATGAATAGTTCCCCGACAACGGAGCCAAAATTTAATGGACGTCGAGACCACAAAAAATGAATCCCTATGATAAATAAACTGGTAGTTAGTAGCGAGTAGGGGTTGAATCCACAAGGAATGGTATTTGACAATGTTATTCTTAGAAGATGACATGCAACATGACTTAGAAGTACTCTCGATGGAAATTTGTAGATCAGAACTAAATAAAGCAAGTAATAAAACAATGAGAAACAACAACTTAGCCAAAGTAGAGCAAGACTAAATATCATGGTGATCACGGGATGAGGAATTAATTGCATCAAGACCTAGATTTAGTTATACTAGTACTCATGCACCGTACAGTACTAGCATTCCATACAGCGTATGGAGACCGGACTTCGCGCCACGACCTCTCTCTTACTCAGTGTGTCTCTCGAATTCGCTCCAAAGAGCTCACCAATGAATAACAATAAATATTAGAAAGGCCTAAATCTTTACCGACAGGTAGTGAAGCATCCCCAACAGGCGTAAGATTATGTCTCACTAGTCTCGATGGATACTATTGTCACTTTATCCTTTTTCAGGCACAATTATGGATGCAAGAATTAGAATTAACAATAATCATAAAGACTTATCAAATGGTTGATCAGGACAAACAGCGAGACTAAGTGATATCCTTACCATGAAACCCTTGAAGTACCGAGATCGCTAAATACCTCCTTGTGAACTTTTATATTCAATTATGGTCCTCACACCATTTAAACTCAGTCTTGACCCTTACTTGGTCAAGTCATAAAGAATTTAGCTAAACATGCCTGAATTTATATGTGCTAAAATATAAAGAGATTGAAAGTAAATCATTCTAAAAATATAAGGAGTGGAAATGAACTTGCTTATTAAACCGATTCTGAAATAGAAAGAACTCTAAAATCTAAATTACTTGAAGGCAAAGAAATTAAGAACTAAGAACTGAAACTAGACTAGAAATGAAATGATCGAGACTGTAGCGTAAGATCGGATGATCCTCAAAAGTGTACCGGCCTTGGTATTTATAGTTGAATGCCCATTCTCTTGCTACTTCTTTAGTGATAAAACATGACTCTTTGCATGTATTCTTTGGGTCTTATTTCCTTTTAGTCTCTTTCTTCAAATGGTAGTAAAATCTCTGTCTTTATAGAATTAGGATAGAGATTAAACCTCCTTCTTGATTTGGACTCTTCCTAAATAGGATTTGCCCGAATTAGGTGTCTTCCAGATTTGGAAATTAGCGTGCTTTGGTATTGATGTCATCTTGGTCATTTTAAAGTGTTTTGGAATCACTGGGACTGGCTATCACTCCCGCTGTCTGCATCAGGTATCAGTGAAAGACTCTTTTCATCTAAATATTGCATGTTTTCTTCGAATCACCTTCAAAACCTGAAAAGACAAGAAAGGAAGTAATAGCAGCCTAAACGACTAAAATCATGGTCTCTATGATATAGAAATAGGCATAAATACATGCTAAAAATACAACCCATCAAGTTCTAACTGGCCTTTTGAACTTGACAAAAGTGCATCAATTTGCCCACTTGTTACCACATGTCAGCCTCTGATAGGAGAAAGAAATATTAAAAAAAATGACATCTTTGAAAATCCAAACCAACTAGAAGCTGACATGCGACATTGAGAAGATAAACTGTTGCACTTTTGACAAGTTCAGGGAGCCAGTCCAACTTGTTAAAGTTTACGGTGGCATCAAACTTTTCATGCCAAGTTTAGGGGGATCTCGATGTACATTATATATTTCCTGAAATTTATCTAACACATTAAGTTCTTGGGTGTAGACTCAAGCTTGATGCTATTTGAATATACTAATGAAGAGAGATTTAAATACTTTTGAATATTTTAACTAAAAATAAAATAAACCCATTTACGTTCTTTTTAAAGGACTGGAAGTGCACTGTTTAGGCCCTGTTCTTTTCAACTTATAAGTAGTAGTACTGAGCTGAACTAAATTGAACTTATTTCAGTGTAAATTTATATGTATGCAGTACTGAACTGAACTGGACTGAATATAAGTTAAAAAGAATAGGGCCTTAGTCCTTACTATATTAAAGTTTATTTGTTAATATATATATTTCATGTAACTTGTGGTTGCTTTTCATGTAACTTTCAATAATAATTTAACTAGAATACCTGTAACTTGTATAGTTCCGAGTATATTTTTTCAAGTGGAAAGGAGTAGAGGTTGAGGCTCGGAAACAAGTTCTTAATCTGATCCCCTCAAATGTTAATGATCAAAGAATATCAACTGCTAGTTTCGTAAAGTGTATTGTTGATATCTAAGTTTTTGCGGATGGGTCCCAATTTTTGGTCATCACTCATGGCCTAGTTTTTTTAACTTGCGCAACAGCGCTTATATTAAATAGAAAGTAAAATCTGCATCCACCCCAGATGTGGTTCGAATCTGGGACCTCTAAAGGCTATAAGTTCAGTGTTACCATACTTTACCACACTTATGGCCTAGTTGTTCGTGATCATCTCGGTTAAATTCATACGACCTGGTTTATTATTTTGAGCATGGTTGTGATTTAGAGTGTTGGGCTAAATGTGGCTTAAATAGCTTCTGGTGTCCCATCAACCCGTGATCTGTTGAGACCCTAATTTAACCTAAATATAAAAGGCCCTATTACTCTATTTTCTCTCCTGCGATTGTCACTCTCTGTTTTCCTGATGTTCCTTTTTTTCTCAAAAACCCTAACTCTCTCTCAACCGTTTTGAGATGGTCTTCAATGGCAACTTGGACGGTTTCTGGTATCTTTCCATTGGGGTTGTTAGGCGGTTACTTTTCTGATGCTATATGAGGAGGAAGTCCATAGGTGATATGTGTGGCTGTGATATTCTTCTATTTTTTGATTGTGGGTTATATATGTTTCTATAGATCAGTATTGTTGATCTATTCTCTTTGGTGTTATTTGATAGTTTAAAGGTTTGTTCTTTGCTTGCGTACAGTTAAATCCTTGTTCTGCATATCAAATCATCGAAAACTCTCTGTAACCTTCTTTTTGCTTTTATGTTTATCAATAAAGACTCTAATCTTTGGTCCGGAGATGTACCCTAAGAATCGATCTGGATTGTAAATCTGATCGGGGGAACTCCATTAAAATCCTTGTGTTCTTTAGTTTAATGTGATTTATGCTTTTGAATGCATGTTTAGATTTGGCAATTTCTGGCTTAAATCTCATCAAATTGGTATCGAAGCAGTAGTATGTGGATCTTTGATTGCATGCATTTGGTTTCTGTAGATCTATAAGTCTTTCGGTGAAATTTTCATGCGTTAAGTCTTTTGAGATTTAGCAGTTTCTGTTTTTCCCTCTTTGAGCGTGTGAAATCTTGTCTTAATCTTATTCTGTTAAGATTTGTTATCCATATTTCTTTTGATCTGTAATTTTTATGCTAGATTCTCAAAATAAATGTCAAAATTGCTTTTCTAAAATTGTGTTTAGTTGGAGTGATTGTATCTCCCTTTCTAGTTTGCCTACCAGATTCATTTTCTATGTTTTTTGTTATGGTTTTGGTAAGTTTTTCTTTATGAGCACCATTTCGTTCGCACTTTATCTCTTGAAAATCTTGAAATCAGCTTTGTTTCCTTGTTTTTGTTTCCTTGTTTTTGTTTCCTTGTTTTTCTTGTTCCTTTATTTTAAAAACTTGATTCTGACTATTTGCAATGTTTTCACTGTGAGCTTTCTCTAGCAGAAGTCTGGATATCCTACTAGAACCTTTATGTATTGCTTTCTTTTTATAAAGCTGCTTCAAGAGGTAATATCCTACATCTTTTGCTTTATTATTGCAATTGCATCACTGATTAAGAAAGGAATCTCACCTCTGTAAGTATTTCTCCATTGTTTCATTAATAAGCATTATTTAATGATTGTGCTGCTGAAATCAGACTGCTGGTTAGTATTTGGCTTATATTAAGACTGTTGTGCATGACTTGATCTTGTAAATTGCCATCTTGATAACTTGTCTGCAATTTGACATTGTTTGGATAATTGTTTGTTCTATTCTTCAGTTTATTTGTATTAGAAATTATCCTGTTTCGGTTCTTAAGTTGTCTCTAAGTGTTGTATCTTGCTTTTATCTATTTTTATTGCTCTATCTCAAATTATTTTAATCTCGTTTTATCTTGTTTGTATCAAGATGTCTTCTGTTAGGATTAGTCTAGATAAATTTGATGATAAGAGTGATTTTTCTCTATGGAAGGATAAAATGAAGGATGCTTTAGTTCAGAATATATGTGTTAAAGCTCTTAGGGGTATTGCTAGTCGGCCGAATTCTATGTCCGATGATGAAAAATAAGATTTAATAGAATTGGCTTACTCTACCATAATTTAAACTTGTCTGATAATGTGCTCACGAGAGTTAGAGGTTAAAAATCTACTATATTTGCTTTGGTCTAAATTAGACAGTTTGTATTTGACCCCTAACACTGCTAAAATTGCTTATCTTAAAGAAAAAATTTTCAATTTTAAAATGGATCTTCAGAAAAGTATTGATGAAAATTATAACGTTTTTCAAAACTTAACTAATGATTTAGAAGATGCAATTGTTCTTGTTATTGATGGAGATAAATCCATAATTTTGTTAAATTCCATTCCTGAAAAATTTAAATCTTTAGTGGAAGCTTTAAAATATGGTAGAGGGAACTTAGAAGTTGATGATATTATTTTACCTTAAAAATGAAAGAACTTGAAATTGAATATGAAGTTTAAGGTAAAAATCAAATTAGTGAAGGTCTGTTTATTAAGGAGAATAATAGTAATAATAAGCCAAATTCAAATAAAAAGGTTAATCATCATTAGAATAAGAAGGTTGATAATAAGACTAGTGATAGTGATAAGCCTAGGTTTAATAAGAATATAACTTGTTACCATTGTAAAAAAGTAGGCCATACTAGAAAATTTTGTAAAGAAAGGCTTAGTAAGCAAAATAACCAAACTGAAAATGTAGAACAAGGTGGAGCTATGAATAACATTGCTGCATTTGATGATATTGAAGTGCTTAATGTGAGTCAATCTTGTGATTTGAATTCACAGATTCTTGATTCTGGTTGTTGTTTTCACATGTCACCTAGGAAGATTTGTTTTTAAATCTGGAATTGTTTGATAGGGGCAGTAAAGTCTACATGGGTAATGGTGTCTCTTGTGATGTGCTAGGTGTTGTATGTGTTAAATTCATATGTGATAATGACTCTACATTCATGCTAACAATGTTATGTATGTTCCTGGTCTTAAGAGAAATTTAATTTCTCTTGGTCATTTAGATGGTAAAGGTCTTGTACTTTCTGCTCAAGGTGGAGTTTTAAACATTGTTAAGAATAATACATGTGTTTTGAGTGGAAGTTTGAATAAAGGTCTGTATCTTCTAAATGGTTCTACTGTTGGTAATGCTTTTGTTAATTCTTGTAAGCCTGCTGATATGATTGTTAATAAATTGGTTCAAGGAAGTTTTGTGAAAAACTATGAGAATTGTAAGTCTTGTGCTAAAATAGAAAATAATGCTTCTATAATTCTTATCCTGAATCTAATTGTTAAGTAAAGTTGTGAGTGATAGGAACGTTATAAATGGTAGTGTTAAGAATGTAGCATGTGCTAAAACTAAAAGTTTGTATTCCTATGCTCAGTTTAATCCTGTTTTGACCAAGGTGGAGTTTGTTAACAGCAATGAGAAATGTGCTTTGTGTAACTCTAACCTTGAGTCTGCTGCTGATGTTATTCAGTTTAATTATTTGCAACCTGAGTGTAAAAGACATTTTATGTGCAGTAACAATTTGTGCAATAATAAATCTGTTTGTGTTAAGCTTTTAGAAGGCAATTTGCTTTTAAGCTTGCAATACTCATGTTTATTATTGCTGTTTTACTATTCTATTTACTGAAATATTGTTCTGTTTTTAGGAGCCAAAATCTTAGTAAGGTGCTGTTTGACTTTATGTCAAATTGTGCCACTAACTTCTGAATCATTATTGCCTATGTGCAGAAGGCTTGGTGAGGTGAAGCTTGACATTATGTTAAAGTTGTGCTCCTATGAGCAAGGGATGATTGTTGAGGTATTATTGATAGTCCTAGAGAAACTATGAAGCCAAGGTGGAGATTGTTGGGCTAAATGTGGCTTAAACAACTTCTAGTGAGCCATTTGGCCCATTAACCCATTATCTATTGAGAACCTAATTTAACCTAACTGTAAATGGCCCTATTACTCTCTTTTCTCTCCTACGCCTCCCACTCTCTGTTTTTCTCGATGTTCCTTTTTTCTCAAAAACCTCAACTCTCTCTCAACCGTTTTCGAGATGGTCTTCAATGGCAACTTGGATGGTTTCTTGTATCTTTCTGTTGGGGTTGTTAGGCGGTTACTTTTCTGATGCTATATAAGGAGGAAGTCCAGAGGTTATATGTGTGGCTTTGATATTCTTTTCTTTGTTGATTACGGGTTGTATATGTTTTTGTAGACCAATATTGTTGATATGTTCTCTTTGGTGTTATTTGATAGTTTAAGGGTTTGTTCTTTGCTTGCATGGAAAAGTTCTAGTTTCTGTGTTGCGTTAAATTCTTGTTCTGTATATCAAATCGCCGGAAACTCTCTGTGACCTTGCTTTTGCTTTTCCGATTAACAATAAGGCTCCAACGTTGCTCCGGAGACATACCCTAAGACTCGATCTAGATTGTAAACCCGATTGGGGGAAACTCCGTTAAAATCCTAGTGTTCTTTAGTGATGTCGTGAACTACTCTGGGAGGGTATCTGCAAGACAACAACGACGTCAAACTGACCTGGCTGGGGGTCCAACGAAGCCACTCTGTTGCCAAAGTAAGATATCAGTAGGAGAGAATAATGGGTATGGAAATGAGAGAGATAAAGTGTGATACTTCATGATGAATGCATGTTCTTCCTTTATAGGGAACGCAATGATGGGTGTGGTAATCGCTTGAGTGACGTGGTGTCTTGTGAGTGGAGACTGACATATGCCATTTGGTGAACAGGCTGAATGGGCTTAGCTTGATAGGGGCTTTAAGGGGTTTATTGTCTCTGATGATATCATTTAGTTTCTTACTATTTATGCTTTTGAATGCACGTGTAAATTCGGAAATGTCTAGCTTAAATCCCATCACGTTGAATGGTGAAACTCTAAGCTACACAAAGGCTTTTAATTGTTTAGAGACGTTGAATTTTGATAATCTTCGTTGATATGAATTTTACAAATACAATGCATTCGATTAATTATCACTTTGAGATTTTTTCATTTGTCTAGGTTAATTGCTTAACCTTTTTTTTAATATTTACAAGTATTTATATTGAGATAATCTTGTTTAGGGTTTAATCACAGTTAAGATTCATTATCCCTTCCAATAAATATATTTAATAGGATTCGAATCTTATTCTTCATTAGTCAGCCTGCCTCACCAACTGAGCTACACCTTGTTAGTTGTCAATTGCTTAGCGTTGGAGTGGGTAATTAGCGTCGGACAAAAGGAACCTACAGACATTATTTATCAAAGGTGTTACGTGCAATAATCTAATTCAAGGGTAGAACATAAACTTTTTTTGATGGAAGGAAAGTTTGATTGTTATTCAAAATACTATCTTTTTGCCTGTCAGACAAAAGTCTACTACATGCATTGTTATTCTACGAACAGAGATTTTACCAAAAAAAAAATTCTACGAACACAGATAATGTATTTTGACTATGTAGTCAAAGAATTATATTTTTGTAACTAAATTATAATTTTAAGACCCTAGCAGCCTCTCTATCCCATTTCCTCCCATTTTTTTTCTATTTTGATTTTTTTTGTTCCTATGTTTTTATTTGTAAGTGAAATAATTACGCATGAGTTTTTTATGAGTTTATTTTCTTCAATTGTGGACCAACTATTAGACAATGACTTTGATAATTAGTGTCTGAATCAAACTGTTTACGAATAGTTTGGTGTTTAATTCAATAAAAGCTCGATTTAAATTATAAATGAACGATTTGTGAACATAATTTTATGGCTCGAATTATAAATGAACTGAACATGAACAAGATCAAGCTCGGTTAGTTAACTCATGAACAAACTCGATTAGAAGTTCGTGAACAAGTCCATGAATTGGCTCGATAAATGTCTGTGAACTAGCTCGATTATTATTATTATTACATATATCAAAAATAAAATCTTATAGAATTAAAATAAAGTATGACTATATAAAATTAAACTAAACAAGTATATGTATAATATTACCCAACCCAATTTTATGGCACACTTTAAATTATGTATTGAATTAGCAATGTTGTTCTCAAATAAAGGAAGACGAGTTTTTTCGCGAACAAATTACCAAATTCACAAACAAAATAATTGAGTTGTTCATGAATAGCTCGCGAATAAATGAACACTTAAATGAATGAACACGAATAAAATTTTGAACTCCAATTCAAGCTCGGTTCGACTCGTGTTCGATTAAAAAATAAACGAATGAACACGAACATGTCAAAACTCGGTACAACTTAATTCGTTTACAACCCTAGCTGCTGGATAATTAGGCTTTATTTATTTATAGTCAAAGATACTTATTAATATCATCTTTTATATTTGACACCACATCAATACTTTTAAGTAAGATTAATTCAAATCTGTAAAATCAATTATTATTTTAAAGTATATTGAAATTCTTATAATTATAATTTTTCAATAATATTAGACGATGCTTAACAAAATATAAGATACTAAGTTTTTCATTGTGTATTTTATTGTTCTTATCTTCTTGTTGGTCGTGTGATAAATTTTTTCCTACCTATCGTACAATGATGCTTTGTTATTTTGATTTTTTTAAAATAAAGTTAATATTGATTAGACTGGTGATGTACTTAGTACTTTAATATTAATATATATTTTTGTAAAAAAGATTTTTCTCCGTCAAACATGTACGTGATAATGCAGGTGTATAAGGTTTTAATTAAAAATGTATATTAAAATCATCAGATTGAGATAAGATAATTGAAGTTAATTTAAGATTATAACAGCGTATTTCTGATTTTAATTTTTCTTTAATAATTCTAAGTCGAATTATTTGATTAGTATATTCTTTTATATTTTTTCTATGCCAATTATATAAGTCAAAACATCCTTTATAAGTTATAAGTTCATTATTACAAAATTCTAGGCTATTCTGATAAAAATTAAGATTATAACTTATTCTTATTAATTCTTCTGTTATAGATTCTATTTTCTGTCTAGCTCTAAGAATTCTATTCATCTTAAATTCTAAAAGATGTATCTTTACTTTCTAATAGAACTAAAGAAGTTAATTCTAAGTTCAATTCTTGTATTTCTCTTTCTAAAATTAGTATTCTTTCAGTATATCTAGCTAATTCTTCTGTATATCGATTTATTGTCTGTCTCATCCAGTTTAATAATATAGAATAAAATCTATAAACTCTTTCTTCTCTCAGTTCTTCAGTATGTATTCTTATTATATCAGTATAAAATCTTAGTAAAATTCTAGATTTCTGCAGTTCTAATTCTTTTCTTTCTAGTTTATCTTTTATTTCTAAAATTCTATTCATAATAAACAAAAGATTTTCTCGTCACTTATCTGGATAGATCACTCAAGGTGCAACCCAGAAAGGAGAGGATATTTATTTGAATATATGAATAAAGTATTTAAATTATACCTTTTCAGCTTATGATTCTCTATGTTGATTGATTTCTGCAAGTTATAGAACTTTGAAAGTTTTGTGGTGTGGTGTATATATTAGGCAGAAAATCAGTCTCATTTATAGCTGATAAAGGAGAAGTATACCGGCTACTTATTAGCTACCGGATCTTTCTATGCGTCATTGCTTACGTCTTGATAAGTATTATTGCAAGTATGACTCATTATTTTGTCTTGTTCTTTTATCTGAATTATTATGGCTATGTCGTCATTGCTTACGTCATAGTCAATTAATATAATTTTGTCTTTATCTCTAAATTATTTTGCAAGTATATCTGAATTATTTTATCAGTATAAAGGAGTATTATCAATTTATAGCATTTGGCATTAAACCTTTCAGAAGTTTAAATGTTGCAAGAATTTCTTTAAAGAAGTTTTTGTTGAAAACACCTAACCTGGATTTCTCTATCCTGATAACCTACTAAGAGATTTTTTAATAAGGAATTTAAAATTCAACTCAAAACTCTTGTTAAAATTCAGCTTGACATTTAAAATTCAATTGCTCCTTCTACTTCCAGATTTCTCTAAAATTAAAAGACTTTTGTATTTATTTAGTTCATCCAACTGGTACTTTTAAGCGGGACTTACAGCTTTTGCCCTAATTTTCCCAAGGCCTTTTGCTATTTTATTTTAAAAAAATTTTTAAGTCTAAAGAAATCTTTCCGTAAATTAAAATTTAAGATCGAGCCAACAAGAACTTATAACATATTATTATTCAACAGTATAGTCGAGTTATACAAAAAGTATTACAAAATTATAACAAAACTAATCATCGGCAAATATTTGCCAATGAATTATATCTGAATTCTAAAGTATCAGAGTTATGGTATATATTAAGTATTGAGGGTTATAATCAGATTGAAGTTATAACTTCGTTTTGAAAGTAATCATGCTCTAATATTCTAAAAACAACATATTTATAGTATATAATGGTGGGGACATATTCCCACTTCATTATTGAGTATTCTAATCTTAATCCTTACAGCTGTCTCTCTTGTTTAATCAGTCTTTACAGCTGTCCTTCTTATCTGCTCTGGAACCCTCTAGAGAGGAATATTCTTCTTTGCACTAGAGGCTGAGCTCTCTTCTCTTTGGGCCGCCTTTTGGGCTTCTTCTTCTGTTGAGGTTCCAACTGTTTCGTTTCTCTGCCCAAATTCTAAATCCATATTCTGAGTAGTATTAAAGTTTATATTGGGCCTCTGTAATTTTAATTGTAACTGACTAGGTAGCTCAAATATTTTATTGAACCAGTCAGCCCAACCTTCTGATGGCTGAGTATCTATAGTCTCTAAGCCTTCTCTTACATTATTTTGTGTTTTTTCTATTTTTTCCGTAGTATTTTTTATGTCTAATGCTACTTCTTTGGTATTTTCAGCACTTTCATATATCATTTCTAATCTTTCTAATATTAGGTCTTCTATAGTCTTTCCCTGACTACTTATAACCCCTGCATATGAGGTTTGGTTCTTACTATGTTCTAGTCTTGTTTCTAAGTCTAGTATTTTCTTTTTCAAGAGGTTCTCTTGCTCCTCTTTATTAATTATCTGTCCTTCTAACTCATGTATCTTTTTCTTCATATTTATCATTTCTTGAGGTATGTCTTTGGGTATCTCTACTTGCATGGATAGTATGTCTGAAGTATCCATGGTTTGTCCCGTTATCTCAGGACTAGTATAGAAGGTGGTCAAGTATTTCTTTGCTTCTGTATAAGCTTCTTGTATAGATAAGTAGTTTTTGTATTTAGGGTCTTTATGTTTGGTATTTTGTATCACCTGTTCCCATGTCTTATAAATCCCTGGTTGAGGACCATTGTATATGACGTAGGTAACATTATTATTATTTCTCTGAGTGAAGTATAAGCTAAATCCATTTATGGCAGCAATTGCATGTTTATCATCTTTTCTCTTTACTGCTACCCATAGATTGTCTAACAGAATTCTTTCAGTATCATTGAGTATAGTTCCCTTGGGGTAATTAAATGCCCAAGAGGTCTCTCCGAAGTCTGAGAAATTTAGTTTGTCTGAAAAAACCAAAGCCTTTGGTTTAGGCTGGTTTCTGTTTATCATTTGTATATCTTCTGGTAGCTGTCTATTGTCTGAGGTGTTTATTAATTCATCTATGGAAGGTCTTGTAGAGGTATTTCCTTGGTATTTTGTTAATTTTCCTCTACCTCTGTCTGAAGCTCTCATTGTCTTATGCCTGTCTTCTTCTGTTATGTGTTTCCTGCCAAATTATCAAATTGTAAGAGTCTAGATAGTATATCAGCAATTTTATTATGATCACCCTGTATATGTTCTAATAAAGGTTTATATCCTTTTTCTAATAAAAGTGATGTTAATTTATGCCATCTTTTATAAGAAGATCTTTTCTTTTCTCTTTTTAAATTATTATAGTATTTAACAATAGCAATACAGTCTGTTCTAACTGTGAATTCGGTCTTACCAATTATAAAGAATTCAAATGATTCTAATGCATAGTATATTGCTAGTAATTCTGAGTCTATGGTACTAATTTCTCCCTTTTCCTTAAAGGATCCACTAGTGTATCTGCAAATTCTTTCTTCAGTCTTATTAGAGGTCTTATGGGGTTTACTTATTAGAACACCTCCCCATCTAGATGCTGACCCATCTGTTTCTATTATTAAATAATCTGTGTCTAAAGGAATTTCTAATTTTGGTAAACTTCTTACTTTTTCTTTAAGATTTCTAATTATTTCATAGTCTTTATAATTTAATTTCTCAAAAATTTCTTTACCAGTCTTCAGGTATAATGGCTTTAAATATTTAGATAAGTCTTTTATAAAAGGTCTAGCATAGTTCAACAATCCTAAAAATTGCTGAAGTTGCTTCTTTTCTTTTATATTTTCTGGAAAGTCTAGTATTTTAGTAGTTATATGAGGTTGTAATTCTATCTGTCCTTCTCCAATTACAACTCCTAGGAAGTTTAATTTTGTCTTTCCCAATTCTATCTTTTTCTTAGATATTATCAGTCCATTCTCTTCAAATTTCTTAAAGACTTGTTTAAGATGTCTATTATGATCTTTAGCGGTTTTACTAAAGACTAGTATATCATCTATGTATACTGCAGTGAAATCTGTAAGTTTCTCAAATATTTTATCCATTCTTTTTTGAAAAACTGCAGGTGCATTCTTAAGACCTAATGGCATTACGGTCCATTCCCAATGTCCTATGGGATTTGGACATATAAATGCAGTCCATTCTATTGAGTCTTTATGCATTCTAATTTGATAGTATCCTGATTTTAGATCAAATTTACTCATGAATTTTGATCCTTGTATTTTATTTATAAGCATTTCTTTGTTAGGTATATCATATCCATTATTTTTAGTATTATCATTAAGCTGTTTATAATTTATAACCATTCTAGGTTTTCCTCGTTTCTTTTCTGCATTATTATTAACGAAGAAACTAGGGGATCTATGTCTTGATTCTGATCGTCTAATAAATTTATTTTTTATAAGTTCTTCTAAGGCTTCTTTATACCATTCTAATTCTTGATTATTAGCTGGTATTGCTTTTGCTCTTATAGTTATATCAGGGTTTATAATTTCTAACTTATATTCTGTAGGGTTTTTATCCCAGTGTTTTTGAGGATTTTCTCCTATTATTTCCAGTTTTTCAAGTCTGGATTGGTATTGTAGAATCTCATTGTCTAAAATTATATTATTCAATTGGTTTGAATGTATATAGTCTGATTCTATTTCATAGAAGTCTGGTTGTTTTTCTAGATAGTCTTTATCAGTATATGTCTCTGTAGGTAGTATACATTTGTCTTCTAACCTTTCACTCTTATCGAAAAAAGTTTTAGGAACAATTGGTATTGAAAAATTATTGAAACTAAAACTTATATAGTCTTTTGTTATAACTGCCATTCTATTATCATGTATAAGATAGTCTAAGCCTAAAATAGCTAAATATCCCAATTGGTATAAGTTTCGTATTGGAATATTCTTTATAGTAGTTATTAATTTATCTTTGTTTATATCTATCATTTCTATTAAGATTTCTAGTATATATTGTGAACATGTAGTTATACTACCATCCATTTGTCTACCAATAGTAGGTCTTTCTAAGTTATGTTTATATTTTGAAGGAATTAGTTTATCATCTATTTTAGATGTTGAACATCCAGAGTCTATTAATGCTAATCCTTGTATTTTGAAGTCTTGTATTATACATGTTATTTTAATAGTATAGCTTGTATATGGTGCTTCATAAGGTTGTCTATTAATTCTATGGTAGTGAAATCTTTTTTCGTATAATTCTAATAAGATTTCATCGTTTATGTCTAGTTCTAATAGTTCCAGTATATTTTGCTGACTATTGTCTTGTATATATTGTTCTAGTCTTTCTTCTTCTAATAGACTGATTCTGTCTTCTAAGTTAGCAATTCTATCTTCCATTAGTCTAAACCTTTCTCTCCAAGTTCTTTGTTCTATATTATCTCTAAAAGTATAAGAATTTCTAGCTTCTGTTATTAATGCTGGCCATTCTGAATTGTCATGTTCTTCCCAACAAAATTTACAAATTTCAGTATAACAATTATTACATTGAGCTCTTAATTCTATAATTGGGTATAAATGACATTTATAACATTCCTTATCATCATTTCCCTTTCTATAACTCCAAGTATGTTCTATACATTCTATTTTATCCATAAATTCTATATTTATATTTTTATATTTCTCCATTGCTTCTAGTAAGTCTGTTGGTTCATTATTATCTTCTTCTTCAGAAGTATATTCTTCTATTTCACTTACAATTGAGTATATTGTCTCAGTATCACTAACTTCCTCGGTTATTGCTAGTAGATCTAGATTAATATTTTCTACTAATCTTGATTCTCTAGTATGTATATTATGTTTATTAGGGCATTTAGTTGATAAATGACCTATTTCTCCACATGCATAGCATGTAATGGTATCTTTATATTGTCTTTTGTCATTAAACCTTCTAACATGTCTTTTTGGATTTAAAAAAGGTTTTCTAGCATTAGTCTTAGATTTTCTAATATAGTATGATTTTCTTTTATTATTAGTATAGGGTCTTCCCCTTTTATAATACTTAGTATTTTTACTTCTTGGTTTTCTGTTACAAGAAGTACAAGCTTCCTGTCCGTATTGTTGTGGTGTATAAATATTATTACAAAATCCATAATTGTCTTTCATTTGTCTTTGTATACTTATTTCTGTACATTTCTTTTCTAAGTGTTTCATTATTTGATATACTAAGGTATTTATGTTTAGAGTATTATTGCTTTCTTTTTCTAAGAACTTATTTCCTTCTTCTTGTATTTCCTGTCCTAATGGTCCAGGTAATTTGAGGAGTAATTTCTTCATAAATTCTTTGTTATAAGTATTTTGACTTTTGGCTGTGAAATGTATGTAGTCGTTTAGAAACGGTACAATATATTTCCAGTCATTAAGCATTAATTGTTCTAAATTTCTTACGGCTTTCTTTTGTTGTATAATTGATCCTATATTAGGGTCTGTAGCAGTCAGAAGATTGGTTATAGTATTACAAAAGTTCCATGGATTATTTCCCACATTTATTAGTCTAGTATATTCCTGCGGAAAGTTGATTTTAAAATCATCCCATGCCCTTTTTGCAGTATTTCCTAATGTAGTTTCAAGAAAACTATACATTTGTTCTAGGGTATGATTAAAATTCTTTTCTAAATAATTCTTAACGGTTAAACTTTTCCATTGCTGTATTACTTCAGGCCATACTTGAGGCGAGTATTTTTCTAATTGCAATAGACTTTCTTCTTTGTATATTCCTATTGGAAATCTATTTCCTTTAGATTTATATTTTCCATTATCAGCTTGGTATTCAGAGTATTGTCTTGGAGGTATATTTCCTCTATTATAGTTTATAAAAGTAGGTCTATTTCTTAGGGGTTCTAAAGGTGTTTCTGCTTTTGCACCTGAAACTCCTTCCATTAATTCTTTTGGTAAATTATTAAGGAATTCTTCCATTTCTTCTATATCCATTAAAGTTCTAGTATAATTGCTTTGAGTTTCTTCAATTTCTAAGACTTTTATTATTTCTTCTAAATATATCCTTTGCTCAAAAATATCTATTATTTTCTGAGGTCTTTTATTTTCATATGCTTTCTTAATCCATTCCTGTCTTTCTTCTATAGTCTGATTTGTAAATTGTATAACAATATTATTATAATTTTCTCTAGTCTTAAAATATTCTTCATTATATAAGTTAAAGAATATTGTTTCTAAAGGATCTAATTTTATATCTACTAAGTCTATATTTTGGTTATTAAGAATCTGGTCATTAATAGCCCAAGAGCTATTAGATTGATTATCAGTTTCTAAATTTTCTGTATAATTTTTATAATTATCAAATCTTATACTAATTCTTCCTTTATTATCTTCAAAGATTTGACTTTGTTCTGGTATTAATTTTATTTGACTTTCTTCAAATAGTCTAGTTATATTCCATTCTATTCCAGCATAAGTTTCTGCTGAAAATTTTGGTGGTTTTATGAATCTAATACCTTTCGATACCAGAGTTTGTATTATATCTTCCACTTTGCATTTATATTTTATATTAGTTGAATTAATTGATTTACCAATTAATCCAATTGTTATAACAAGATTATTTCTGTTTATTAAACCATAACCTTTAGTCATGATTCCTATCTTTATTTGATGTAAGTCTTTTGATTCTAAGTAAAATTCTGGAACGCAATAGAACAACCCTCTATTGTCATTCATGTCTATATCCATTATACTTATTAGTTTTTTTGTCTCTTCTTGTATAGAGTCATCGTATATTGTTATTACAGTATGTGCTCCTAGATCTTGTCTAGTCATGCCTTTTGTTCCTATTATAATAAGGCCTAAATGAGTATATTTATATCCATCCTTAGCTATTTGTTTAGCTACTGATTTCTCAAGTAGTGGTATTCTAACTATGTCTTCATCCCCACATTTTATAGATTTTTCTTCTGTCTTTCTAAGAAGTCTATAATTTTCTGTCCAATTTCCTTTCTGATAAAGTATTTTTGGGTTTAATAATTTCTTTTCATTTTGTTTATAATTTTCTAAGTCTTTCTCAATGTCTATTACTTCTGTTAAATTCAATTCTTCTGTATGTTCTTTTGTTTTTATTCCAAAAATCTTCTTTATTTTATTCTCACTTTGTATTTCTGTATTAGTAGCATTACTATTGCTACCTCTCAAAGTATAACTTCTTCCAAAAAATTTATTATTCATTATTAGGAGGATTATAAGTTATAAAAGTATCTGTTATAATTGGGTTTAGTCTAATCTGCCCTTGATCTGCTAAACTTTTTATTATATTATTTTGGTTATTTAAAATTATATTCGATAGATTGTCTAATCCCTCGTTTTTATTTTTTGCGTCTTTATATATATTTTCTAATAGATTCTCCAAATTCTTTAACTGTGGTTCTAAATTATCAGGTATTTGTGAGTCTTTAGGTATTAATTCAAGTTTATTATTTATTTCTTCTAATTTTAATAAATTTTCCTTAAAAAATTTATTAGTATCAACAATTAGTTTTTGAATTTCGTCTAATTTTTTATTTAATTCTATTAATAGTATAGAATTATTAGGTTGTATTTCTTGATTATGAAGAGTCCTATCTATCTTAGTATTAACTGATTCTAATACTCTTTCTATTACTTGCTTTTCAGCTTTAGTTTCTAACTGTAATTCTTTGATAGTATGAGTCAAGAGTTGTATTTGATCGTCTAGTTCTGAAAATCCTATAGTCCCGAGAGCTATAAGGTTATTAAGCTGGCTAGTCTGTATTTTATCTTGTTTAGTAGCAAATTGACTACTATTTATTAGTCCATCTGGATTATCTTGATTATATTCTCTAGTAGCTTGTTTAGCTTTGTTATATAGTATTATTTGTTTATTATTCATTCACCAATATAAGTTCTTTTAAATTCTAAAATCTGCTTCTGAATTTGATCTATTTTTTCTTTTATTTCTTTTCTTAGTTCTTCTAAAATTATCTGAGTTTGTCTTTCTAGTTGTTCTGGTAGTATAAGTAATTCTTTTATTTCTTTTTTATTAGGGAATTTATCAGCTTTATTTAGAGTTTTTTCAACTCGATTTCTAAGAGTTTCTATCTGAGTCTTAAGGTATTCTTGATTATCTATGTTCTGATCCTTAGTAAGAGTAGTTAGTAATTTTATTATAACTTTATCAGTCTTATTCAGATTTTCTGATAAATTTATAATTATATCTACAATAGTATTTAGTTGGTATGCTAAAGTATTTTCTTCAGTATTATGATAAATATGTCTGTATTTATTATTAAAATTACAAGTATTTAGAGTATGAGCTTTATTTGGTATTTCTAAATTCAAGTATTCTAACTTTCTGTATTTTTCCAGTGTATCTACTTCCGTATGCTTTGATACCAGGATTGGGATGGGGGGTCCGAATTAAGGCTTCAATTAAAAATGTATATTAAAATCATCAGATTCAGATAAGATAATATATATATATATATATATATATATATATATATATATATATATATATATATATATATGTATATATGTATATATATTGGGTAATATTGTTAAGTTGTAATTTAAAAATGTTCACGGATTCGGGTACTCATTTGGTCCTCACTTAAATAAATCGGGTTTGGGCTTTTATTTTTCTTTAAAGCTCGGCCTGAGCCTGAGCCCATTAAAACCTGATGTTTTATAGGTCGGGTTTGATTTTTATATAAATAATCAAGTCCGGTCCAATAAATAATTATTATATTTATTAAAGATATATGTAATATATTTAATAATTGTTTTGGATTTTTTATATTTTAATATGTTGAATTTTTACAACAATGCTATCTATTTATTAAATTATTCAAGTAGAGAATGTAATTATATATAAGATTTGGACATATTTGTATAAAAGTTTAACTTTTTTTTTACTCTTTGAGCATTTCAAAAAAATAAAAGAAATCTATGTATGGGCTTTGGGCCGGGCTTGGGAATGACCTGTCCGAGCCCGAAGTTTTGAAGTGTCGGCCGAACCGGGCTTGGGTTGATGTTTTTAGTCAAAAGCCCAATTAGACCCGGTCCGGTCCGCCCAATGAATAGGTCTAATTTGTATCCATTCAAATTGAATGGAATGTGATTTTTATTTGTCATCATTGTAAGTTTAATGAGGTAAATTTTTTTAAAAAAATATTAATATATATCATAATAAAATATTAATTATAAATATTAATGTATATCATTATACAATTATAAAATATTACAATATATTATTTTTATTTATTTATTATTATTTATTAGTATTAATTATTTTTAAAATAAATATAATTCTTTTAATATTATTACTTACTAATGATTGACATTAATCAATAATAATATTAATATTAATAATAATAATATCTTAAATAAACTAAAACTTAACAAAATTGTATTGAAGAATAAAAGGAAGTAAAAAAGAACAAACTGTATTGATATACAAAATGCTATATTAACTATTACAGAACTATTATTATTCAGATAAATATTATAAAATATATATAAGTTAATGATAAGTTGCAAGTCTAATATGTTTTCATCCTTATTACTTTATTTTATATCTTTAGGTTTGATAATGATTTGGAGAAAAAATGCATTTTTGGACCGAAAGCGAGCAATTATCGAGACTCTAGGTAGAAGCACTGAGACTAGTTTGGTCTCGGTGCCCTGAAAGCCTTCTGAAAAGTAAAGAAGAAATCAAAAGAGAAAGTCTTAGTGAAAGGTTGTGTTGCTGCCCAAAAGGTCTCGTGAGTTCTTTATAATTTTTGGTTGGTTAAGATAACAAAAATGACATAAAAATAAAATGCATAAAGTAAACATAAAAGCACAAGATCTCTACCCACAAACACTACAAGGTCTTCTCCTAATAATGCATAGAATAACTCAATGAAGCATGTAGATTCAAGGTATCTCAATCACGATAATTCAAGCATTCCCCTCGGCCATCTTGAATACGAAAGTTATTTAGCTTAAGCTCTTCTCAAACTCATTAAGCAAACAATAATGCATTAAGTTCAGTTAAGCAATTAGATAAATCTAAAACTCTTGGCATATGACCAATCTCCTCTCAGACTAATTCATCATATTTGTGCGTTTGTGTTCCATTATGTTAAATCTCCTCCCCGTCTCCTAAACATAACTATATATGAGTTAGATCCTTGACTCGTAAGGATTAAGCACCCAAACAAACAATCATACATGATTTTAAGCAATACATACACTATTTTGGAGATCTCTTAAACTATCTGTCTGAGGAGAACTCATTGCTGGAAACTTAAAAACACATAATAAAAATAAAGAAAATAAAATCTTACATTAAAGAAGAACAAATTTACAGATTTAGAAAGGAAGAAGAAAATTGCAATCCCCCAAAGGGGAAACAAATCTCTCATATGGTGAAGGTGTGTTTATATAGCCACTAATCCAAAAGAGAGAAACAAAATATCTACAATAAATTAATCTCATTTAATACATATTAACTAGATATTTTATATAAAGTAATATCTACAATAAATTAATCTCATTTAATACATATTAACTAGATATTTTATATAAAGTAATATTAAAGTATTCGCACTTGCGAAAAGTCTTCTATAACCACAATCCCCCCCCCCCCCCCCCCCCCCCCCCCCAATTTTTTAGTCTTTCACTCAAAATGGCAGAAGATCTCCTCATTCTGACGAGATCTTATAAAACACGGAGATCTCTAGAGAATGTTGCCAATCTCCGAGATCCATAGTATATTTACCATGACTGACAAGGTACCGATGATGTGGAAACATTCATGAGCAGAAGTCAAAGGAGATTTCCAGAATTCAAAGTCAAAGAGCCCAAGTTGACCAAATCCCAAGAAAAGGAAGTGGCGTATATTCGGTTGATTAATTCATTTTTCATTTCTATTGAGGAATCCTGTCACTCAAGAAAAGGAACTTCCTAGAGAACTCAATCTAGAAAGAAAACCTAATCAAAAAAGGAGTGTTAAATAAGTCACAAACCTAATTAGAGAAGGAAAGAATTGAGGAGGTGGAATAGCTCTATAAATACCTATTGGAAGAACATATTCAAGACATCAATCAATTTTTCTATCTTAATATTATAATTTAGAGTCGAGAACATTAGAGATCAATCCAAAAACTCCCTACTTCATATTGAGAGATGTGCAGTTGAGCTACATTGGTGAACCCATTTTTGTTCTTTTAAGGACTAAAAGTGCACTACGTATTCTCGTTATGTTGAAGTTCATTTGTTTATTTTTTTTTTTTCTATCATTGTTACGCAGGGACACCCACATATTCGCACAATAGTGTAATATTCACCATTTTGGATCTAAGCCCTCATGGATTTGCTCATAGGTTTTAAGCCAAAAGACCTCATATCAATAGTGATATTGTCCATGCATATAAGTCCCACAAGAATTTTATTCATGGAGGACACGCCTTACATAGAGCACTAGCGGTTTCATGGATTATTGGGCGAACCAACTTTGTTCGAGATTCCCAGGATTCATCTACATCATGGCTAACGACAAAGCATGACTCTGAAAACCACGTGTTTGCGCGGTGTGAAAGCTCAAGGACACCACATATTCTCCACAATGATATGATATTGTCCACTTTAAACCTAAGTCTTCATGAATTTGCTCACATGCTTTACCTAAAAAGCCTCATACCAATATACCATTCAACAATTGTCCTCACATATATACCATTCAATCTTTTTCTTGTAACCGATGTGTGATATTTGTTGGCATCAACAATCACATTATAAGACACTTTGGTTGCCTTTTTATGTTACTTTCCATTATAAATTTTTTTGATGAGAACTTTCCATTATAAATTAACCACAATGCGCTACACTTTGGTTGCCTTTTTATGTTACTTTCCATTATAAATAAACCAGAATGCGCTAAAAAAACTTGTACAGTTCTAAGTACTACTTACTATATTTTGTCAAATTGAAAAATAAATAAAGAGTTGAATATTCTTCCAGTCAAAGATTTACGTAATTATGAATTTAAAAATGCGTTTTGCATTATTGTTTATGTAGTTTTATCAATTGAAACTCTGCTTTGTATCAACTCAAAATTGAAACCAAATGAAAGAAAATTAATTATAAATAATAATCCTAAAATATATTGATAAAAAGTAATTTATATTAATATATACTATAATTAATAATAAGTACCAATAAGGGATGGTTCAAGTGGTAAGCGGCTTGTCGCTTAAGCAAGGTCTCGAGTTCAAGTCCAAGTGAATGCAGAAAATCCTTATTGGGAGACTCACCTACCACAGCTAGGTGTGCGACCTGAGTTAGATCTGAATATAATCGGAGCAAAGCTCTAATGAACCAGATGGAAAAAAAATTATAATTAATAATAAGTTATTACTTTTATTTGATATGGTGAAAGCATAAGAAAAAGAATGGAGAGAAACCCTACCCATACCCGCACCCATCCCACCCCCTTGCCCAGCCGCCACCATCGCCCGTCAACCACCCTATTCCGATCGGACACCAGCCGCCGTCAGCCCCAACACCGAAACCCCTTCCACGAGCCTACCCGGAATCGCCAAACCACAAACCCCCGCCGTAATCCCTTTTATGTGCCCTTTACCGCCACATCGCAGGTTAGGGACTCAAACCCTAATCATATGGCCAACACTAGAAATCCGATAGCGAACAAGATCTATTTTGAGAATTTTTCGAATGGTTACGATGCGCTAGCCCTGAAGAAGGTTTTTGGGAGATTTGGAGTTTCTGGCTGGGTGTTTGTCGCACAAAAGAGAAACGCCAGAAACTTGAATTTTGGGTTCATTACGATTGATGAAACTGTTCCATTTTATGAAGCTTTGAATAGGATGAATTCTGTTGAAATTGGGGCGGTTCGACTGAGGGCGTATAAGGCAAGACACTCAAGGCCTTTGAATGTTCAGAAACTCCAGGAGCCGATCCGAAAGCCATCTAGGCGCGTGAATCGAGTGTTTCACGAATCACCTCAAGATGGGAGATCATATGTTGCTGTCGCGGCCCCTCATTGGAATTCTATAGAGGAGGCAAGTAAGGGGCAGCCTAAGGTTGCGACGAGCCCTATGGACAAGAATGAGTCGCAGAATAGTGAGGAGTGCATGGTGCAGTCTACCTTGTGGAAAGATAAGGCCTGCCTGATTCGGCTTCACAATATCTCTCATATTCGAAATATATATGATTTATTGTGTGAGCGTGGTTTTGATGTTGAATTTGCCGCTCTTGTTGGTGGGGAGTGTGTGATTGTCTCCTTTATCACTGGAGATGCGATGGTTAATTTTGTTAGTCATGAATGGAAGGTTCTCAGTCACCTTATGTTTTCGGTTGAGCGTTTGTCGGGGAATTTTATTCCCTCCGAGTGTGTCATGTATCTTGATTTCATGGGTATTCCACCAACTATTATATGTGAATCATTAGTCCGCAGCCTTGCTGGGAGATTTGGTCGGCTGGTGGCTATGGATTGCAACTTGGAAAGGCCGGATCGATTGGACGTTGTTTCGTGTTTAGTGTCAGTTCCTATAGGCACTATGAGTCGCAATCTGAAGTTAGCAGTGGGGGAGAGGGAGATTACGATTTACACCTCTATGCGTCAGGCCGTTGGCTGTCCGAGTTGTCAGGAGGATTACTATAGCTCGGAGGACGAGTCGGATGAGGGTTCAATGGCGGAGAGGATATATGAAGAAGTGGCTATATCGAAGGAGGAATGTGATACGAGAACGCTGCGGGATAACGGTATATTGGAAAATTCTACTTTAAGGGAGCCAGACGGCAATGAGAGTGCGAACTCGGTGGCTAGTGGGAACCCGGAGACTGGCAGAATTTTTGGATCGTCGGGGCCGGACATGGCAAATAAAAATAGGGTGATAATGAATGCCCAGCTTACAGAACCTCGTGAGAATGAGGCAAGATTGGTCGTTAGAGTGGGTGAGATGCTGGGTCTGTTTCAGGAGCAACATGCGGAGCAAATTGTGCAGGTACTGGAGGAGCCTAGAGTTTGAATAGCCCGTCTAAATCGAGGTTTGGTACACGTTTCTTTATGTCAGTAAACCTTCTTTCTTGGGATTGTCATGGGGGGCTCACGAATGGAGCAAAGCAATTTTTTGTTCGTTCGTGTGTCCGTAAATGGTCCTTGCATGTTGTTGTGTTAGTGGAGACGAAGGTGTCGGATGTATCAGAGAGGACTATGAGGAAATTATGGGGTCATAATGATTTTTCATATTATTGTGTTCCTGCTCAAGGTTTTTCGGGAGGGATAATTGTGTCATGGAACTCTACAGTAGTTAGGAGTACAGTTAGAGTGGTTGGTGTAAGATGGTGTATTCTGAGCTCGGTCGTGAACCAGGCTGAGATTGATATTGTATGCTTATATGGGCCAGTCACAACTGTTGAGAGGAATCAATTATGGGTTGAATTGCTGCCCCTTATTCGGGATAATGGTAATTTATTGTTATGTGGTGACTTTAATGAAATTCTTCATTATTCGGAAAGAGCGGGTGGGAATGGGATTGTTTCTAATTCTATGATAAGATTCCAAGAATTTGTGAATGAGTGTGCGTTGTATGATGTTCCTTTAGTTGGAAAGGACTATATGTGGAGTAACAGTCAGTCTTTTTCGAGGATCGATCGAGTGTTGGTGTCATGTGGATTATTAGATAGCTGGCCGAATTTACAACTCATGACGGTAGACTCAACCCTATCGGATCACTTACCCATTATTTTCCAGTCGCATACTTCGAGGAGACGGGGAAGGAGAGTAGATAGATCGCTAAACTGTTGGTGGGATGTTAATACTTTTTTGCCATTTATCACTAGTAAGTGGCGCTCTATTTATGGTACGGCTGGGTGTAAGGATAGAGATGTCGATTACAAGCTGCGAAAATTATGGGGATTTATCCGTCCTTGGCATTCGTCTAATTTTGGTCAATTGGATAGTAGATTGAAATCGTTGGAAGCCCGGGTCTTAGAGTTGACTGACTCTAGTATGGGTCGGCCTTTGGATGCTTCAACCGTGTCTGAATTACAAAACGTGAAAACTACATTGTTTCAGGTTAGACGAAGCCAAGAAAAAATTCGGCACCAACAGTCAAGAGTGAAGTGGACTTTATTGGGCGATGACAATACAGCATTTTTTCACCGCATCGCTTCGGCTAGGTTCAGAGGTAATCGGATTTCACAGTTGGAAATTGGTGGGAGAGTCACTAACGATCCCATAGAGATCACAGCTACGATTCGAAACTACTATTCGAACCTCTTTTCGGAAACTATAGTTATTCTGTTTGATTTGGAAAGACTAAAGTTCAGGACGGTCAATGCATTGGAGAATCTTCGCCTAGTTGAACCTTTCTCAGAAGCTGAGATATGGGATGCAGTTTGTTCCTGTAATGAGGGGAAGGCCCCTGGACCTGATGGATTTAATTTTTTCTTTTACAAACAATTTTGGGGTGAACTGAAGCCTGAGCTAATGGACCTATTTGCGAAGTTTCATACGATGGGACGGCTGCCGAATGCTATTAAATCGTCATATACAGTCCTAATTCCTAAGGTACCAGGTTCTTCTTCGTTGAATAATTTTAGACCTATTGCCTTGATCCATGGTATATATAAAATTGTGTCTAAGGTGCTTGCTAAAAGACTACAACCATTACTACCTAAGTTGATATCAGAAAATCAATTTGCTTTCATTAAAGGTCGTAATATTCATGAATGTTCGTTCATAGCCTCGGAGATTATCCATTCGGTTCATAGGAGTCGTCAACCATGCTTGGCTATTAAGTTAGACTTCCATAAGGCTTATGATTGTGTTTCGTGGAACTATATGAATGCGATTTTTAGACAAATGGGTTTTGAGGAAAGATGGGTTCAATGGCTTGACAACTGTAGAAGGAACTCGGTCACTTCAATTCTGATCAATGGGACGCCGTCGGATCCATTTAAATTGGCTAGGGGGGTTAAACAAGGTGATCCTATTTCCCCATTTCTTTTTATTTTGGCTAGTGAGGGACTGAAACTAATGTTTGAGGAGAGTATTTGAATTGGCCTATTACCGGGATTTTGGGTTGACGGTTCAGAGAAGGACATGTCTATCCTGCAATTCGCTGATGATACGCTATGCTTTTTACCGACAGATGAGTCTCTAGTACCTATTTTTGTTAGAATTTTACGATGTTTTGAGTTGATTTCAGGCCTGAAAATCAGTTTTAATAAGTGCTCTATTATGGGTATTCATGTTCAAGAGACGGTCGTTTCATCTTGTGCAGGAGTCCTGGGATGTCGAGTGGAGAACTTTCCGATTACCTATCTTGGAATCCCTCTCAGCATTAGGCGTGTTCCTGTTTCCTCTTAGAACCCATTGATAAGCAAGTTTCAGAGTTGATTAGCGAGTTGGAAAGGACAATGTTTATCCTATGTGGGACGAATGGTGCTTGTTAAATCGGTATTATCATCTCTTCCAATCTTTTTGTTATCAATGAGTAAAATGCCAGGAGCGGTAATTACGAAACTTGAGCAGCTGATGCGGAATTTTTTGTGGAGGGGTGATTCAACTACTACGGGCATTAGTAAGGTTAGTTGGGCGACGATTGCCCTACCCAAAAATCTTGGGGGCCTCTACATTAGGAACTTAAAGTTGGTTAACTGTAGTTTGTTGATGAACTGGGTATGGAAGGTTAGGAGTGGTGATCATAGGTCATTATGGTATGAGATTTGCTTTCGATGATACGGGTTTGATTCATGGTGGTCCATTGGAAACTATGATTCATCTACATTGTCACATACTTGGAGAGGAAATATAGCATGTTGTATTAGAGGTGGGGAGTGGTGGGAATTTTTTAGGTCGAGTATTCGGGTTGCTATTGGAAGTGGGGAAAATTGCTCATTCTGGCATGACAACTGGACGGTGAATTCGGAGTTGGCGGTCTTGTTCCTTGACCTATACCGATTGTGTAATAGGAAATCGTGTTCGGTGGCCGAGGGGTGTCATTATTTTTTCGGGTCATCGGCTTTTTTGCGGCCTTTTTGAAAACGGAACTTAAGGATTTCAGGATAGGAGAGAGGTGCGGAACTTCAAAATTGGATCAGTATAAGCTGTCCGAGCTTATTTCTAGAGGGTGACAACGAGTTGGGGCAGGGTCAACGGCAGCCTATCTTTTCAGGGACGGCTGATCGGCTTATTTAGGAGTTGGGGGAGAAGAAGGTGTACACGACAAGCTCCTTTTGTATGGGCTACTATAGTACGCCAAAATGGCCAAAGCCGAGGCTCAACTTTTCGGTAATATGGGAGGCATGTGTGACCCCGAAAGTTTGCTTTTTTGGGTGGCTTGTTTTTCATGGAAGATTACCAACAAAAATGTTTCTTTTCCTCCGGGGCTGCCAATCTATAACGGACGGTCAATGCCCATTTTGTGATTTGGAGGAGACTATGGATCACGCCCTGCTCCATTGCATTAACAGCTATAAAGTGTGGACACAGGTGATGAGATTGCTCGGTATCTCGCTGCCAATACCGTGGAAGGCGGTGGATTTTCTAGCCATGTGGTGCGGCTTCTTTGCTGATGGAAGTGGTAGAGAGTTCGGAACGGCGCTATGGTTCTTAATTGCTTGGGCACTATGGAAACGAAGGAACAAATTTGTTTTTGAAGGCAGGATGGGCTCAGAAGACATTATTGGATCATGCATTCATTTATGTTGGTTCATCTTTAAGAGTAGAAGGCGTGATGTTAATTTTGTAACTTCTGATGTATTTATTTTCCCGAACTTACTACTCTCGTGTAATTGATTTACTCATGTTCTCGCCTTGAGACCGTGAGTTGATTTTTATTTAATAAAAGAGGGGTAGGTGTTTTGTAGGTAAGCGGGGAAACCAGCCTAGCTGGGGACTCCACCCCGAAATTTTCACCTGCTCCAAACTTTTAGCCTTTGAAGGGACACACTGTTCCTTCGGGGGTTTTTAAAAAAAAAATGGTGAAAGTATTGATTCATTTATTACGAAGTCATAGTTTTTTTTATCCTAATAAAAGTTTCGTTGAAGAGTATTTAGAAGTTAATATTTATTTGATGGGGAGATTAGAGAATAAACTTTAGCCCATGTTTGGCGCTCGCTTAATTCTACATATTATTAATGTTGGTTGTGTTTGGGTCTAGGTAGACCAATTGTTATAGGCCGATCAAGCCTGATGTTGAAAAACTTCAAGTAACATTGATAGTTTCACGTGAACGTTACAAGCTTTCATAGCTTTCGTCGTTCTCCGTAGACCGCCGTTTGCCATTTCTCGTAGTCCTTAATTCTATCTTAGATCTCTGCTTTTTTCAAAGGTTATTTTAGTATTTATTCATTGGGAAACCATCGAACACAAAACACAAATTGTTAGAAATTGGAATTAGAGATAGATATGTATAATTGAATTGAAACTCTATGGTATAAATGATTTTGAAGGAATTCATTAAGTTTGCATGTGTTGTTGAATATTACTTTTATATTATTATGGTCAGGATAGATCTTTCGGTTATATTATATTGTTTGAGCATGGTGTTGCGCTCAAAGGGGAGCCACGGTCTTAGCCTGCATGTGGTGATAACTAACACTTGAGGGAAAAATTGTTGGGGCAAGTGTGGAATTAGATATCCCACATGGTGACTTAATGAGTTAAGGGAATGATATATAATTAGGAATGACCCATTAACCCATCAAATGTTGGGCAAACAAATATCCCACATTGCTAACATGGATGGAGATTGCATGGTTTATAAGTGTGGACAATATCCTCAATGGAATGAGGCCTTGTGGGGTTAGAGCCCAAGAGCAAAACCATGAGAGCTTAGTCCCAAAGTGGATAATATTATACCACGTGTGGGGATATGTCATGTCCGTGGTGCTTCCGCTTGTCGCAACATGTGGTATCAGAGCCATGCTCCAACGTTAGCCACGATGTGGATGGATCCTCGGAAAGTCGAACAAAGAGTGGTACGTCCAGTTTGATCACCGGATATCCGTGAAACCACTAGTACTCTATATAAGGCGTGTTCTCCAACGCATTAGAGTAGAAGATACGTGTTTGTAGACGGATGATTGATCGGTCAAGGGGAGGCTCGATGGATATTTGTTCGAGGGGAGGAATGTTTGCAAAAATATCCCACATTCCTAACATGGATGGAGATTGTATGGTTTATAAGTGTGGACAATATCCCCAATAGAATGAGGCCTTTTGGGGTTAAAGTCTAAGAGCAAAACCATGAGGGCTTATGCCCAAAGTGGACAATATCATACCAAGTATGGGAATATGTCGTGTCCATGGTGCTTCCACTTGTCGCAACAATTACCCCTCATATATAGTTTGACTATAACGTAGTAAATTTCATTTTAATATAATTGAGTACTAATATATAAATTCTAAAACAAGCAATTAAATTATTTGATATGAATGAAGATTCCAAACAAAGAAGTTAATTTGAGAAATCACTTCAGGTTTTTTTAAGGTTGAGCTCGGCAAAAAACCAGCTCTATTTATTAAAAAGAAAAAAAAGCAACAAAAAAGAAAAGAAAAATAAAAACATCCCTAGAATGTAACAAAGCTATTTGCAATCAAGTGCAATAATAATGAACTAAAAATTTCAATCACAACCGAGTGTGATCCTATTGATCTAAAGATCCATAGCAAAAATGAATATAGGGAAGAAGTTTCACTTGATGCACCATAGTCAATCCCGACGAGAAGGCTGAGATGATAAGTCCTTGCGAATGTAAATTCAAGATCGTGACAAGACAGGCATGAGTCAAAACATCTAACCGTCGAATCAGATCAAAACTGAGATCCAAACCGATAAACAAATTCACATTCCAAGGAGAACCGTAGCTGACCAAGGAAGAAACCACTCTGAAGATCCTAGCCGATAAACGAGAACTGCCTGAAAATGCACCACCTGAGTAACGTTGAACCGTCGTAGGACAGTTGTACGGTTAGGGATTAGCTCTAGCCGCCCGCACCTTAATGCTTCGAAGGAGGAGATGCGAGTGTGATCCCTTTGTTGAAAACTGCCAGCCAAACCGCCAGTGGAAGTGGGCTAAAGGGATGGGCGCCTGGACTCTCCAAAGAGCTACCGAAACGATTTCGACTAGAAGAAATCCGAAGAAGGAGAAACAAACCATCGACCCATAGTCGAAACGCCGGCCAAACTGAACCCTAGCCGCCTAATCACCCTCCTGTAAAAAGTTTGCCGCTGTGTGAGAAAAGTCGGCCAGACCGGTGGAACAAATCTAGGCGACTAGGCCAAGATGCCTAATCGCCGTCCTATCGAATTGCAGAGAAAACCCGGCCAAACGCCGGTGGAAAAAATCTGATTAGCTAAATCTAACTGCATAATCGCCATCCTATTGGACTACAGTGAGAGAACGAAACCCCGACCAATGCCAAAAGCCAATAAAAAATATCAAGACAGCTAGGGTTCATGAGAGAACCCTAACCGCCTAATCGCCCCTCGTTTCAAAAAATCACTTCTGTTAATTTATTCAAGTGAATTTAATTCAATTTTTTTTGTTTTGCTTATTGAATTGTTTCAAAATATGGCCAACTTTCTTACTATTAGTCAAAAGTCAACTAAAACATATCAAATTTCTTCCTATGCAGTTATGTCTAAAGAATAGAAAAACAAACTAACATCTATATTTTAGTATATTAAAACCAAAAACAAATTCCGTCTAATTCAATTCATTTTATTAATTTCATATATAAACGAATTAATTAATTAGATAAATTACATAAATTATATATAGGCGTAAGCAAGGAATACCATAGGCAGTGGCATATTTCAACTTTGATGTCTTTGAAAATTTGTTAATTAAAACGTCATCAGGAATTATTATCCCCTGAAAATAGTATATAATGTAACATATTTTAAACATGAGTGGTTCAAATTTCTACTTCTCTTAATTATTAAATTATGATTAAATGCATCAAGATCCCTTTTAAAATTAGCGGGGAAAGTTTGGAGGTGCTTACAAAAGTTTTAATTAGTTCCTTGATTTTAAAAAAATGTATCTATTTACCCTTTTAATGCAACGTGTCAATTTTTAATTGGTTTGACTCTTTAATATTATCATTTTTCTGATTTTTCTTTCTCTAATCAAAATTTGACATGTAACAATACAGAAATAAACTGATATATTTTTAACAAATTTAAAATACTAATTAAATTTTTAAAAATTCAGAATAACATCTATCTTTTTGATCCCAGGTTAAAGGTTCAAATATATTTATCCTAGTTTAGTAATAATTTTTCTCACTTTTCTGAGTTTTCTCATCATCCGTTGGTCTGGACAAATCAACTTTGTATTCGTAAAAGTTTTTTTTATTATAAATGATTATTTTCATTGATATAATTTTATAAATGATTTTTGAAAATTTTGCACAATTGTGCTTATAATAAATGGAAAAAAAAATCTCCACCCGTCTTAAATATGGATTAAACCTAGGATCTTTACAGTCTATAAGTTCAGTGTTAATCAATATACTAACATTATAATCACATTTTAGCACTTTTTATAGATGGCTTAATTATAATAAAGGCTAGTGATGAAAATTGAAACCGAGTCTCATCTCACATAATTAATTTTTGTTACCATTCGGTCGCAAATGCTTGATCTAGTGGTTGAGTCTTGAAGCTGTAGTCCTAGAGGTCGCAGGTTCGAGTCCATAGTCGGGCGGGGTGGGATAATATTTTCCTTTATTATTATTGTAAGCTCGTACGAGGCAAATTTAAATTTTTTTTTGTTACCATCTGAGTTGCACTTTGCAAGTTCAGTAGTAAAGATTTTGAAACTAATTTAGAAAGTTATAATTTTGTTTGAATAAAACTTAATTATAATATCTTTTCAAAGGAAAAGTTTTCGATTATTTTATTCCATTAAGAGCATTTTCACATTCCTATATTTCTATTGTGTTCTTACAAATAATCCTAATGCTGAAATTTCTTCAATTCATTGTGCCATTTTAAGGACTATATTTGGAACAAAAGTAGGGTTGAAAATGGGCTCTGTCAGGGCGGAGAATGACTTTTTCATCCTCATTCTCATTAAAGTTTCAGAAAAAATATTGTCCTCATCCCTATTCCCATCCCTATTAGGGAATTGGGAAATTTGTTTCCCCGATCCCATCGGGTATTTCCTTCCCATTTAAAAAAACTAAATTCAAACTTTTACTTAAAGCAACAACCAACCAACCAACTAAGCCTTAAACCATATCTAGGTGGGGTCGACTATATGGATCTTCTGACGCCATGAAGCTATATCAAAAGCCAAATTTTCGTCCATACCAAGCAAACACATATCTTTAGAAATAGTTTCTCTCCAAGTAATCTTAGGTCTACTTCTCCCCTTACCCTTACTCTCTGTCTTTAAGTTCTCACATTTTCTAACTGGAGTATCTATTGGTCTATGTAGCACATGTCCATACCACCTTAGCCGTCCTTCTATCAGTTTATCCTCAATATGTGCCACACCGGTCTTTTGACGGATGCACTCATTTCTAATTCGATCAATCCTTGTATGCCCATTCATCCACCTAAGCATCCTCATTTCCGCCACATTCATCCTTTGAATATGTTGCATCTTAATAGCCCAACATTCACTCACGTATGTCATGGCTGGTCTAACCACAGTTTTGTAGAATTTACCTTTCTCTTTCAAAGGTATCTTTTTATCACATAAGACTCCGGTAGCACTTCTCCATTTCATCCATCCTACATTGATTCTATGGGTTACGTCATCATCAATCATACCGTCCCCGTGGAAGATAGAGCCCAAATACCTATCGTTTGCATTTTGGCATGATTGTATCTCCTAATTTTACTTCTCCTTCGTCTCCCTTCCGTAGGCTGAACTTG
Organism: Euphorbia pulcherrima; assembly: GCA_947683365.1. Classification (NCBI taxonomy): domain Eukaryota; kingdom Viridiplantae; phylum Streptophyta; class Magnoliopsida; order Malpighiales; family Euphorbiaceae; genus Euphorbia; species Euphorbia pulcherrima. Next base: position 5,386,548 of record CANTUS010000004.1, read on the forward strand.
GTGTGCAAATACTCTGTCTTACTTCTACTTAACTTAAAACATTTACTCTCTAATGCATTTCTCCACACCTCTAGCTTTTTGTTAACCCTTTTCCTTCATTCATCAATCAATAAGATGTCATCCGCAAACAACATACACCATAGGATGTCGTCTTGTATTTTGTGGTCAACTCATCCATAACCAGGGCAAATAAAAATGGGTTTAGAGATAATCCTTGATGCAATCCAATTGTGATGGGAAACTCTTCTGTCGCTCCTTGTCCAGTTTGTACACTTGTTACTGCTCCTTCATACATGTCCTTTATTAAGTTTATGTACTTTATATAGATACCTTTTTTCTCCAGTGCCCACCAAAGTACTTTCCTCGACGCTCTATCATATACTTTCTCTAAATCAATGAAAACCGTATAAATGTCCTTCTTCTTCTCTCTATATATCTCCATCAGATTTCTCAAAAGAAAAATAGCTTCAATCGTGGACTTACTAGGCATGAATCCAAATTGGTTTGGAGAAACCTTAGCGATCATCCTAAGACGGTGTTCAATCACTCTCTCCCAAAGTTTCATTGAAAAAATAGATTAACATATATATTTAGTTAAAGCAACATAAAAAAAAAATAGATTAACATATATATTTAATAAAAAAAACAATATAAACTAAAAACAACACTCATAGTTGACACTAATTCAGTTTAAAATACTAATAATGATTAACTAATAGTGATAAATTTCAACTTTAGACCCATTGTCTTTGTTTTTATAAGAAAGTTAAAATGATAGGTCTTAGATTTTTTTATGTTTCATTGTAAATTGTTTTTACTTATTTAATAATTTTCCTTAAATTTTATGCTTGTACTTATTATAAACTTGAAATATATTTATAATTATAGGGTTCGGGGATTTTTCGGGATTGGGAATGTTACCCATCCCCATCCTCATTTAAGTTTTAGGGGTTAAAAATTATCCATCCCCATCCTCGTCCTGTGGGGATTCATATCCGGGGTTCCCTATCTCCATATGGGTCGATCGCCATCAGATTCAGGGAATCCCCGTCACACTTTCAACCCTAAATAAAAGTACAATAATAAAATACGAATAAATTAATTAATATAAAAACTTTTTTGAATTTTATACATAAAAATTGTTGTTGTAGATGAATGCAATACATCGAGTCAAAAGTTATAACTGTAAGATTGACTGTTGAACAACAAAATATTTTGATATGCCTCTGTTTTATCTTTTTATCTTTTGATATTTTATAAAACTAATAAGGCTAACAAGTTGAAAAATAAACAACAATAAAACACAATTTTATATATAGATAAATTATATATATGGTTATAGCGGAAAAAATAAAAAAGGCAATGACATTTCAATTTTGGATTTCTCCTACACGGGACAGGATATTTAATATCTCTTGCGTTGAATGTTTGACATATATGTAATTTATATATTATAATAATAAAAACTGTATATGTGTCAAACATCTAACGAAAATAATATTAAATACTCGGTCCTATATAAAATTTGCCCCAATTTTGATGTTTATGAAAATTTCATATATCAAAACATAGTCAAGAATTAGGATTTTTGTTACTTTTAGTGTACACTTTTCAACCATTGAATCAAATTATAATCCTCTAACATAGGTGAAGAGACTATTTTTGTGGAAGGCCTTTTTATTGTTGATTTTTTACACATTTATTTATTTGTTGTTTCTATTATTTTTTGTTCTCAAAACTCTGATAACCTCATTATTGTTTTATTTTATTCATTGATTGAAGGTACAATTAGTTTATCGTTTCTCTGGGGGTTCAATCCTAATGATAATAAAAAGAACAAAAATAAAAAGGCCTATAACATAAAAAGAACCGAAAATCATTGGCCAAATAAAATTCAAAAAAGTATATTTATGTAAACTTCCTCTAAAAATTTCGTATTCGAGGTCCATGTGAGACGGGCAACCCTCTTAGCCTATAGACTAGTACCAATGTTAAGAACCCACAAATTGCTAGAAAAATGATGATGAGAGAAATTTTCATGGAAAAATTGAGAGATGAAACATCAATACATTAATACAAGTAATAGGAGATGGGTTATTTATTTATAAGTTATAATTTATTTAGTCATTGCTAGAATTAGATGAACATTTTACTTTTGATAAAATTTCATAGCGTCATAAGATTTCTATAATGGATTTGATTGGTAAGACAATTTTTTTTAGAAATAAAAGATATTTTTTTTGTCAATTTTATAGATTTAACCCACAATCCAACATACTTGTTGAGGTTTTTGTAAGATGGTGCTGCTATATATTTAATGTTGTCAATTTCGTGATTATGTGGTTGTTTAGCTTTTCTCATTTTACATTAATTCTTTGATACTACGAATTTTTCAAAATGGCTATTTATTGAATTTATTGTAGTGAGAATTTTCCGATTGCAATCTTTGTTTTTCTTGATTGTTTTCCCATGTACATGTAGTCCACTTTGGCTCCACATGTTTCAATTTTGATTGGAGTAATCTTAAAATTAGGAGTTGAACAGGTTAGTGGAACATGATGATGAAGTCTGATTCACTAAATGGAATAAGTTGAAAATAAAATGGTTATTTCATGGAATGAAATATAAGAGGAATGTAATGACTATAGTTTTTCCAACTCTGTAAATATTTGGTTCAAAAACAAGATTATGTTGATTTTTGAAATCAGAGAGATCTTGAGCTTAGAGAAAATGAAAAACTGTATTTCATATATGATTGGGTTAGTTACAAATGAGTCATTCAATCTATATTTATAAACAAGTAGAGCAGCTAGTTGTTTAGCTCAGTTGGATTGATTGTAACCGCCTAACTGCCTTGTCCATACTTGGCATTGATTGCTGACATGGAGGATCGCTTGGTTCTAGCTTCACTAGTAGTTTCAGCTTGATATTTCACACACCCCCTCAAGCTAAAACATCTTCAAGAGGGATTAGATTCACCCTTTCTTAGTATGGGTGCATATATTGATAGCTTTTAGCGTTGGTCAATAAATCTGCTAGTTGCAGTTGGTATTGACATATGTAATTGAAATGAGGCCCTGTGTCACTAAATCTCGAAAAAATGGATGTCTAGCTCCACATGCTTCATCTTATGCATCACGGGGTTTTTGGCAATAGCAATCAGCTTGACATTCACAAAATAACCGCACTGACAAGTCTAATGGGAATGCCAATTCCTGCATTAATTGTTGTATCCATTTAACTTCACAGCATGTATTTGCAATACTTCTGTCTTCAACTTCAGCCGATGACCTGCTCACAATGCTGTGTTACTTAGTTTTCCTTGATAGTAGTGTTAGATATGATGTATGCCCTTAAGGCAATTAGGGATATATATCTTAATTATGTATTGGTATGAACGATTTGTTTAATTAATAAAGGTATTTAATCTTTTGTTTATATCGATGTGTTCATATATATTGTGACTGGTTAAAATATATTCATTGATATCTTTGTACAAAGGTCCTTGACATAATACATAGCATGAAGTGAGAGATATTATAGTGGGACTCTGTGTAGTGAGACCTGCTTCATATGCAATTATGATTATTTCTAAACTATCCCTAGTCATAGTTTCATCAAAAAAGGATATTGATGGAGCAGTAAGACTAGTGTTGGAGTTAGTATGCCCAAAGAATTTAGCCCAAGCCCAAACCCATTTCCTTTACACCTGTTTGTAACCTAGTGTAAAGCTGTGCATTTTGTTTCCTTTCCCTTGTGTATATAAGCAGGTTTACTGTAGGTTTTAATTCTTATCCCTTATTTTCCCCCTCACCGCTTGATCATTTCTCCTGTGTTCTTTGCGATGGTTTTCTGGGCTCTTGATCTTCAACTGTGATCGTTTGATGATCTTGCATGGCATGTTGCCGTTGAAGGCTGTTATGAGGCGATTTCTTTTCAAGGCTATATAAATCAGGGTTGTATCTCTTCTCGCTATACTGTAATTTTTAGGGTTTTTTGGGTTTTATACTGTCTTTCCAATTTTCGTTCTTTTGTGGATATTTCTCTATATTTTTCCCTTTGGTCTTTAGTTTGGCCATCAATAAAGCTACTCTTCTCAACCTGTGCATTGACATCAACTCTTCACAAAGGATCCTTCGAAAATAAGGATAGATGAAAGCACGTTAAAAATCGATTATGTTTTTTACTTTTTTGCTTAATTATTTTGTTGAATGACTACTGGAAAATGGCTTAAACTGTAATAAATGGTATCAGAACATTTTACAGTTTAAGATTCTATTTCATGTTGAGTTTTTGTAAAGATTTAGTGTTAATCTTCCTTTGTATGTTTTGTATTCTGTCGAAATTTTCATTAAACTGTTTTTCTGGAAATTGTTCTTAAATTTCCCTTGATTTCTGAAAGTTTTCATATGATTTTATGCTAAGGTGTTTCATGTTAACATTCTTTCCTCAATTTTCATACATGCAACTCTTTTTCTTTTTAAGATTTTGAAAACCTAGAAATTATAGTTCCGCTTCCGCTTGATTTAGTTTTTCCAATCTTTAGATTCTACTTCTTTTTGTTGTTTGATGTTGCATGAATCTCTGGTGAATTGCATTATGATTTGATTAATTTGCAAATAAGGAAATCAATCGCACCCAGGTAAACTTCTTGAAACTTCTCTTTGATATAGTAGCACTGTTAAAGGAAGAACTCTCTTAAAGAGTTGATTTATGCTCTGTAAGTACTCTTATTCTTTTCTTCTTTTAAATTTACCGCTATCTTGTGTGAGATACTTGATCATATTGATTTGAGTGCTATAATTTTGTTTTCTTGTTTGATTCTTGTGTTTCTTTTGAATTTTCGTTGATCTATATGTGTTGTTTGGTTCTTAAGATTAGCTCTTCTTGTTTTTTTGTGGTTTATTCTAGATTGAATAGTTTAGATTCCTCCTTTAGGGCTCTCTTCTTTAGAACCATAGCTTTCTTTAAGTTTGTCTCTCTGAGTTTACCCTTGTTTCCTATTAAATTTTGTCTAACTGTATCTTGGTTGAATTTGGTTATTAAAATGTCAATTGCTAAAGTCAGTTTAGGAAAATTTGATGAAAAAGGAGATTATACAATTTGGAAAGAAAAACTTAAATGCATTTTAATTCAACAAAAATGTCACAAGGCCCCTCTAGGTAAAGATAAATTACCTACTGATCTCACTAAAACTGAAAAAGATGATATTCTTGATCAGGCTTATTCCACCATTGTCCTAAATCTAACTGACAACATTCTTAGGAGGCTTAGAGGCCATAATACTGTTGTCAAATTAATTACCAAATTAGACCAACTATATATGACCACTAGTACTGCTAAAATTGCTTTTTTGAAAGAATAATTATTTAGTTTTAAAATGAATCCTCAAAAGAATGTTGATGAAAACTATGATGAGTTACAAAAACTCATCATAGAGTTAGAAGGAGAAGATGTGGACATCAGTGAGGATAACCAATCTATTCTTCTCTTAAATTCTGTACCTGACAAATTTAAGAACCTAAAAGAAGTCCTGAAATATGGTAGAGTCTTTAGAAGTTGATGACATAATTGCTGCTCTCAAAATGAAAGAACTTGAATTTAAGTCTAAAACTACTAAAAAGAGTCAAAATGGTGAAGGTCTGTTTGTAAAAGGTAAAAAGAATAAAGGGAAGAAGTCCAAACAGGATAGTCAACATAGTAACTAGTCTACTAATAATCCTGCTCAGAATAGTGATGGCCAGAACAATAATAAAACTAAAAAGGAGTTCATATGTTATTATTGTAATAAAAAGGGTCATACTGAGAAATTCTGTAGACTCAAGATTAGTGGTCAACCATTACCTAATGAATCCTAAAATACAGGAGCTATTAACAATATAACTGAAACAGTTGATATTGAGGCTCTTATCATTGGTCAAACTAGAGATCCTGATTCCTGGATATTGGATTCAGGATGTACTTTTCACTTAACTCCTAAGAGGGAATGGCTCGTAGACTATGAACCTTATAAAGGGGGAAAAGTTCTTATGAGAAATGATACCTCCTATGATATATTAGGAATTGGAAAAGTTCATATCATATGTGATAATGGTAAGAGACATCTGTTACATGATGTTAGACATGTTCCAAATATTAAAAGGAATTTAATTTCTCTAAGTAACCTTGATAGTAAAGGCTTTGAGTTTAAAGCTCAAGGTGGAGTTATTGAGATAATTAAAAATGGAAAATGTCTTTTAAAGGGTGAACTGTCTAGTGGCTTGTATTATCTTTTAGGCTCTATGTATGTTGGGTCATCTGATGTGGTTATAATGGTTGCTAAGACTAGTTTGTGGCATAAGAGACTCGGTCACATAGGAATTAAAGGTCTAGAATCCATAAGACAATCTGGAACCTTAAAATTGCCTATGTCTGTTAAATCTGATATATGTGATGTTTGTGCTATGGGAAAGTCCCATAAGTAGAGTTTTAAGTCTACTAATTGTATTCCAAAAATCCACTAGGATGTGTTCATAGTGATCTCTAGGGATCGCCTTATGTTCCTTTTTCTCTATCTAACTGTAATACTTTGTATCTTTTAAAGATAATTTTTCTAGAAAAATATGGATTTATTTTTAAGAAATAAAAGTGATGTGTTTGATAAATTCACTAAATGGAAGGCCTTAGTTGAAAATTAGGTAAATTTTAAAATTAAAACACTAAGGACTGACAATGGTTTGGAATTTATAAACAATCAATTTAATGAATTTTGTTTAAGTAATGGCATTGTTAGACACTAAACCAAAGCCTATAGTCCACAACAAAATGGAGTAGTAGAAAGGTACAATAGGACTATTCTAAATTAGGTCAGATGTTTTCTATTATAATCTATTCTGGATCATACGTTTTGGGCTGAAGCAGCATCCACATCATGTTACTTGATCAATAGGATTCCTAGTTCATCTATTAGTCATAAGTGTCCTAATGAGTTGTTGTATAATAAACCTATTGTCTATGATAATCTTAGGATTTTTGGTTATTTAGCTTATGCGCATAACATAGAGTCCAAGTTGGATCCAAGAGGAAAGAGATGTGTGTTCTTGGAATATCTAACTAGTGTTAAAGGATACAAGCTTTGTTCCATTACTGACAACAAGGTGCTTATCAACAAGGATGTATCCTTCAATTAGTCTGTTTTTCGTATGATTGATGCAAATAAGTACAATAAGTCTAACTCTGTTGATCAATTATTTGAAATAGAATTGGATAAGTTGTTAACCAAAAATACTCAACCTAAGACTCAAGATAATAATAATGAAACTTTTGATAGTAAAGATTTTGGAAATGAAAATTCTGATAATCCTGATCAAGTTGAAATTGATGCTGACATTGAGAATAGTATTGAAAATCTTGACATTATAAATAAAAGACCTAGAAGAGAGTTTAGGATGCCTTCTAAGTTTAAAGATTATATTGTCTATGATTGTAACTAATGCTGAAAGTATTGATTTCAATGAACCAAAGTCCTTTACTGATGCTAAGAACAGTAAAGATTGGAATCAATGGCTTTTCAGCTATGAAGGATAAGATGAGTTCTCTTACCAAGAATAAAACTTGGATTTTGGTTCCTAAACTAGAAGGTAGGAGAATCATTGGCTGTAAATGGATTTACAAGAAGAAACATGCCATATCTGGAATTGAACCTGAAAGGTTCAAAGCCAGATTAGTGGCTAAGGGGTTTTTACAAATTGAGGGTATAGATTATAAAGAAATATTCTCTCTAGTTGTGAAACATGTCTCTATCGGATTGATATTGTCCATTGTTTCTTTATATGACCTAGAGTTCAAATAAATGAATGTTAAAACGGCCTTTTCGCATGGTACTTTGACTGATGAATTGTATTCGTCTCAACCTGAGGGTTTTATCAAAAAGGTTATGAAAATCAGGTTTGTTTTCTTAAAAAGTCTCTCTATAAGTAATCTCCTAGACAGTGGTACCTTAAGTTTGATCAATTTATGCTAAGCCAGAAGTTTTTTAGAAGCAATTATAACTCATGTGTGTATTATGAGAGATTAAATGATAAAACTTACATTTACCTGCTTTTATATGTTATTGTTTGCAAAAATAAGTCTGACATAGATAATTTGAAAGTTCAACTTAGTACTACTTTTGAAATGAAGGATTTAGGTCCTGCTAGGAGAATTCTTTGCATTGACATCTATAGAGATATGTCTAAAGGTTTTTTTAGTATTAACTTAAGTTGATTATGTAAAGAAAATTTTAAGTAACTCTGAGTTAGATAATAATAAACCTGTTAATACTCCCATTGGTGCTCATATTAAAATAAGTGCTAACAATTAACCTATGAGTGTTGATGAATCTGCTTTTATGGAGAAAGTCCCTTATCAAAATATGGTTGGGTCATTCATGTATTCCATGGTCTGTACGAGACCTGACATTGCTCACGGAGTAAGTCTTGTAAGCAGGTACATGAGCAATCCAAATAAATCACATTGGAATGCTTTTAAGTGGCTTGCTAGATACTTCCATGGTAGTTCAAGTCTTTGTCTTGTGTACAGAAAGTTGTGTAATCATAAAGTCGATATAAATGGTTATTGCGATTCTGATTATTCTACACACCTAGATAAAAGGAGATATGTGTCTGGGTTTTGTTTTACTTTTGGCAAAAACCTTATCAACTGGAAATCATGTTTACAATATGTTATTGGTTTGTCAACCACTGAGGCTGAATACATTGCTCTTACAGAGGCAATTAAGGAAGCCATATGGTTGAAATGCATTATTTCTGAACTTGGAATTAAATCGGAGTCTGTTAATGTTTTTTGTGATTCACAATTTGCAATCCACCTTTCTAAAAACACTGTGTATCATGCAAGAACCAAACATATTGATATTAAAATGCACTTTGTTAGAGATGTTATTGCTGCTGGTTTTGGTCTTGTTAATAAGATTCATACTAGTGTGAATACTGCTGATCTATTAACTAAATCTATTCATGTTGATAAATTTTAGGTTGCTCTGAAAGGCCTAGGAGTTGTGCAGTTTGACTCTGTGTCAAACTGTGCCCGTGGTGATTACCCTCTCTTGGTTGAGAATTGAAGTGACTTTGTTCTGGAGGCTAGGTTTTGTCAAGGTAGAGAATGTTGGAGTTAGTATGGCCAAAAACTTTAGCCTAAGCCCAAACCCATTTCCTTTACACCTATTTATAACCTAGTGTAAAGTTTTGCATTCAGACACGATGAACAGAATTTTTCCAAAAATAAAATTTGTAGAGAATTTTATATTGGTAATAAAAATTCCAAAACGAACTTTTATCATGAGGAATAAAATCGGGCATAGGTCATCATCATCTCGCGAGAGGGACTCTAAAATTCCGTGCTCATAGTGCCACACCGGTCTTTTGACGGATGCACTCATTTCTAATTCGATTTATCCTTGGATGCCCACTCATCCACCTAAGCATTCTCATTTCCGCCACATTCATCCTCTGAATATGTTGCATCTTAATAGCCCAACATTCACTCCCATATGTCATGGCTGGTCTAACCACAATTCTGTAGAATTTACCTTTCACTTTCAAAGGTATCTTTTTATCACATAAGACTCTAGTAGCCCTTCTCCATTTCATGCATCCTACATTGATTCTATGGGTTACATCATCATCAATCATACCCTCCTCGTGGAAGATAGAGCCAAAATACCTGAATCTTTTGCATTTTGGCACGATTGTATCTCCTAGTTTTACTTCTCCTTCGTCTCCCTTCTGTAGGCAGAACTTGGTATGCAAATACTCTGTCTTACTTCTACTTAACTTAAAACCTTTACTCTCTAACGCATTTCTCCACACCTTTAGCTTCTTATTAACCCCTTCCCTTGATTCATCAGTCAATACGATGTCATCTGCAAACAACATACACCATGGGATGTCCTCTTGTATTTTGGTGGTCAACTCATCCATAACTAGGGCAAACAAAAATAGGCTCAGAGATGAACCTTAATGCAATCCAATTGTGATGGGAAACTTCTCTGTCACTCCTTGTCCAGTTTGTGCACTTATTACTGCTCCTTCATACATGTCCTTTATTAAGTTTATGTACTTTACATAGATACCTTTTTCTCCAGTGCCCACCAAAGTACTTTCCTCGACACTCTATCATATGCTTTTTCTAAGTCAATGAAAATCATATGAATGTCCTTCTTCTCCCTATATATCTCCATCAGATTTCTCAAAAGAAAAATAGCTTTAGTCGTGGACTTACCAGGCATGAAACCAAATTGGTTTGCGGAAAACTTAGCGATCCTCCTAAGAAGGTGTTCAATCATTCTCTCCCAAAGTTTCACAGAAAAAATAGATTAACATATATATTTAGTTAAAGCAACATAGAAAAAAAGAGATTACCATATATATTTAATAAAAAAAAATATAAACTAAAAACAACGCTTATAGTTAACACTAATTCAGTTTAAAATACTAATAATGATTAATTAATAGTGATAAATTTCAACTTTAGATCAATTGCCTTTGTTTTTATAAGAAAGTTAAAAATGATAGGTCTTAGATTTTTTTTATGTTTCATTGTAAATTGTTTTTACTTATTTAATGATTTTTTTTTAGATTTTATGCTTGTACTTATTATAAACTTGAAATATATTTATAATAATAGGGTTTGGGGATTTTTCGGGATTGGGGAATGCTACCCATTCCCATCCCACTAAGGTTTTAGGGATTAAAAATTATCCATCCCCATCCTCGTCCCGTGGGGATTCTTATATGGGGATTCCCTATCTCCATAGGGGTGGATTCCTATCAGGTTCGGGGAATTCCCGCCACACTTTCAACCCTAAATAAAAGTACAATGATCAAATACGACTAAATTAATAAATATAAAAACTTTTCCAAATTTTATACATAAAAATCGTTGTTGTAGATGAATGCAATACGTCGAGTCAAAAGTTATAACTATAAGATTGACTGTTGAACAACAAAATATTTTGATGTGCCTCTGTTTTATCTTTTTATCTTTTGATATTTATAAAACTAATAAGGTTAATAAGTTAAAAAATAAAGAACAATAAAACACAATTTTATATATAGATAAATTATATATGTGGTTATACGCGAAAAATAAAAAAGGCTTGACATATTTCAATTTTGGATTTCTCTTACACGGGATCGGACATCTAATAACCCTTCCGTTGGATATTCAAACATTTAACGGAAGGAATATTAAATACCTTGTCCTATAAAATTTGCTTCAATTTTGATGTTTATAAAAATTTCGTATATCAAAACATAGTCAAGAATTAGGGTTTTTGTTACTTTTATTGTACACTTTTCAACCATTGAATGAAATTATCAATCCTCCAACATAGGTGAAGAGACGATTTTTCTCAAAGGCCTTTCATTGTTGATTTTTTACACATTTATTTATTTGTTGTTTCTATTTTTTTTTATTCTCAAAACTCTGGTAACCTCATTATTGTTTTATTTTATTCATTGATTGAAGGTACGATTAGTTTATCAATTCTCGGCGGATTAGATCGTAATGATAATAAAAAGAACCAAAATAAAAAAAAAAGCCTATAATATAAAAAGAACCAAAAATCATTGGCCGAATAAAATTCAAAAAATATATTTATGTAAACTTCCTCTAAAAATTTCGTATTCGAGGTCCATGTGAGATGGGCAACCCTCTTAGACTAGTACCAATGTTAAGAACTCACAAATTTCTAGAAAATGATGATGAGAGAAATTTTCATTGAAAAACAGAGAGATAAAACATCAGTACATTATTTCAAGTAATAGGAGATGGGTTATTTATTTATAAGTTATAATTTATTTAGTCATTGCAAGAATCACACGAACATTTTACTTTTGATAAAGTTTCATAGATTCAGAAGATTTCTATAACGGATTTGGTTGGTAAGACATAAGTTTTTTAGAAATAAAAGATATTTTTTGGTCAATTTTTTAGATTGTGCAAATTGAACCCACAATCCAATATACTTGTTGATTTTTATGTAAGTAGGTGCTGCTATATATTTAATGTTGTCAATTTCGTGAGTATGTGGTTGTGCTTTTCTCATTTTACATTCTTTGATACTACCAATTTTTCAAAATGGCTATTTATTGAATTTATTGTAGTGAGAATTTTCCAATTGCAATCTTTGTTTTTCTTGATTGATAGGTCTGTGTACTATTATCCAATCAATTTTCCCATGTATTTGTAGTCCACATTGTTGAAATTTGAATTAAAAAAAAATAAAATTACAAACATAAACTCAGAGCTCCTTAAAGAAGGCAAATCTGATTAACTTTAGAGATGACACTGAAAAAAACGACAAAGGGAGGGAGGTTATATATTATTGGTATATATTGTATTTGGTATTACACTGCTTTATATAGCAGAATGTACAATGTGATGAAAGGAAATAAATTTTTACAAAAGGAAGGCTATTGAATAGAAAAAAAAGAGATAAATACATTTCTATAATAGCATCCTAAAATCAGGGTATTGAATGGGGAAATGATTATCATAATTCTGATTCCAATAAAATCTTATTCCAAATTAGATTAATCTTTCCTTTATAACACTCCCCCTCAAGTTGAGTAGTGGGATTTTCAATGCTCAACTTGCTCAAAAGAACATAACTGAAGATCCACCTTTTTGCTGATGGTTCCTGATTGCCACGTTCCATTGCTTGAATAGGAAACTGCGGAGATTCGCCTATTATAGTTGTAGAGGATTTTGCCTCCCATCATCATAGTTTTAGAAGATTGCGCTTCCTATAGTTTTAGAGAATTTCGGCTCCATTTTTTTCTTTTTCTTCATTTTTCTTTTTCTCTATCTATTTTATCTTTTGATTTTTTGGGAACTGAGAACCTGCTCTGATATCATGTTGAAATTTGAATAAAAAAGAAAATAAAATTACAAACATAAACTCAGAGCTCCCCAAAGAAGGCAACTCTGATTAACTTTAGAGATCACATTGAAAAGAAAGACAAACGGAGGGAGGTTATATATTATTGGTGTATATTGCATTTGATATTACACTGCTTTATATAGCAGAATGTAAAATGTTATGAAAGGAAATAGATCTTTACAAAATGAATGCTATTGAATAGAAAAAAGTGATAAATACATTTCTATAATAGCATCCTAAAATCATGGTATTGAATAGGGAAATGATTATCATAATTCTGATTCCAATAAAATCCTATTCCAAATTAGATTATCTTTCCTTTCTAACACACATTGGCTCCGCATGTTTCAATTTTGATTGGAGTAATCTTAAAATTAGTAGTTGAATAGGTTAGTGGAACATGATGATAAAGTTTGATTCACTAAATAGAATAAGTTGAAAATAAAATGGTTATTTCATAGAATGAAATATAAGATGAATGAAATGGCTATAGTTTTCCAACTCTGTAAATATTTGGTTTAAAAACAAGATTATGATGATTTTTGAAATCACAGAGATCTTGAGCTTAGAGAAGATGAAAAACTGTATTTCATATATGCTTGGATTAGTTGCAAATGAGTTATTCAATCTGTATTTATATACAAGTAGAGCAGCTAGTTGTTTAGCTCAGCTGGATTAACTGTAATCGCCTAACTGCCATGTGCATATGTGGCATTGATTGCTGACATGGACGATCACCTGGTTCTAGCTTCACTAGTAGTTTTCGTTTGATATTTCACACACCCCCTCAAGTTAAAACATCTTCAAGAGGGATTAGATTTACCCTTTCTTAGTATGGGTGTATATATTGATAGCTTTTAGCGTTGGTCAATAAATCTGCTAGTTGTAGTTGGTATTGATATGTGTAATTGAAATAAGGCCCTGTGTCACTAAGTCTCAAAAAAATATATGTCTAGCTCCACATGCTTTATCTTATGCATCACGGTGTTTTTGGCAATAGCAATCAGCTTGACTATCACAAAATAACCGCACTGACAAGTCTAATGGGAATGCCAATTCCTACATTAATTGTTGTATCCATTTAACTTCACAGCATGTATTTGCAATACTTCTGTATTCAGCTTCATCCGATGACCTGCTCACAATGCTGTGTTTCTTAGTTTTCTATGATATTATGGCTTGATATGATGTATGCCCTTAAGGTAATTAGGGCGATATATCTTAATTATGTATTGGTACGAATGATTTGTTTAATTCATAAAGGTATTTAATCTTTTGTTTATATCGATGTGTTCATATATATTGTGACTGGTTAAAATATATTCATTGATATCTTTGTACAAAGGTCCTTGACATAATACATAGTATGAAGCGAGAGATATTGTACTGAGGCTATGCGTAGTGAGACCTGCTTTATGTGCAATTATGATTATGTATAAACTATTCCTTGTCATAGTTTCATGAAGAAATGATATTGATGGAGTAGTAAGACCAGTGTTGGAGTTATTATGCCTAAAGACTTTAGCCCAAGCCCAAACCCATTTCCTTTACACCTCTTTGTAACCTAATGTAAAGCTATGCATTTTGTTTCTTTTCCCTTGTGTATATAAGTCGGTTTACTGTAGGTTTTAATTCTTATCCCTTATTTTCTCTCTCACCGCTTGATCTTTTCTCCTGTGTTCTTTGTGATGGTTTTCTGGGCTCTATATCTTCAACTGTGATCATTTGATGATCTTGTGTGGCATGTTACCATTGAAGGCTGCTATGAGGCAGTTTCTTTTCAAGGCTATATAAATCAGGGTTGTATCTTTTCTCGTTGTACTGTAATTTTTAGGGTTTATTGGGTTTTATACTATTTTTCTGGTTTTCGTTCTTCTATGGATATTTCTCTGTATTTTTCCCTTTGGCCTTCAGTTTAGCCATCAATAAAGCTGCTCTTCTCAACTCGTGCATTGGCATCAACTCTTTATAGAGGATCCTTTGAAAATAAGGATAGATGAAAGCACGTTAAAAATCGATTGTGCTCTTTACTTTTCTGCTTATTGATTTTGATGAATTATTACTCGAAACTGGCTTAAACTGTAACAAATGGTATTAAAGCTTTTTACAGTTTAAGATTCTATTTTATGTAGAGTCTTTGTAAAGATTTAGTGTTAATCTTCCTTTGCATGATTTGTATTCTGTCAAAATTTTCAGAAAATCATTTTTTTGGAAATTGTTCTTAAATTTCCCTTGATTTATGAAAGTTTTCATATGATTTTATGCTAAGGTGTTTCATGTTAACATTCTTTACTCAATTTTGATACATGCAACTCTTTTTCTTTTTAAGATTTTGAAAACCTAAAAATTACAGTTTCGCTTCCACTTCGTTTAGTGTTTCCAATCTTTAGATTCTAATTCTTTTTGTTGTTTGATGTTGCATAAATCTCTGGTGAAATGCATTTTGATTGATTAATTTGAAAATAAGGAAATCAATCATAGCCAAGTCCCCTTCTTGAAACTTCTCTTTGATATAGTAGCACTGTTAAAGGAAGAACTCTCTTAAAGAGCCGATTTACGCACTATAAGTACTCGTAATCTTTTCTTCTTTTAAATTCACTACTATCGTGTGTGAGATACATGATCATATTGATTTGAGGGCTATAATTTTGTTTTCTTATTTGATTCTTATGTTTCTTTTGAGTTTTTATTGATCTATATGTGTTGTTTGGTTCTTAAGATTAGCTCTTCTTGTTTTTCTAAGGTTTATTCTAGATTGAATAGTTTAGATTCCTCCTTTAGGGCTCTCTTCTTTAGCACTATAGCGTTCTTTAAGTCTGTCTCTCTGAGTTTACCCTTGTTTCCTATTAAATTTTGTCTTAACTGTATCTTGGTTGAATTTGGTTGTTAAAATGTCGATTGCTAAAGTCAGTTTAGAAAAATTTGATGGAAAATGAGATTATACAATTTGGAAAGAAAAACTTAAATGCATTTTAATTCAACAAAAATGTCGAAAGGCCCTTCTAGGTTAAGATAAATTACCTACTGATCTCACAGAAACTAAAAAAGATAATATTCTTGATTAGGCTTATTCCACCATTGTCCTAAATCTTACTGACAACATTCTTAGGAGGGTTAGAGGCCAAAATACTGCTATCAAATTAATTACCAAATTAGACCAACTGTATATGACCACTAGTACTGCTAAAATTGCATTTTTTAAAGAAAAATTATTGAGTTTTAAAATGAATCCTCAAAAGAATGTTAATGAAAACTATGATGAGTTTCATAAACTCATCATAGCATTAGAAGGAGCAGATGTGGACATCAGTGAGGATGACCAATCTATTCTTCTCTTAAATTCTGTACTTGAAAAATTTAAGAACCTAAAAGAAGCCCTGAAATATGGTAGAGAGTCTTTAGAAGTTGATGACATAATTGTTGCTCTTGAAATGAAAGAACTTGAATTTAAGTCTGAAACTACTTTGTAAAAGGTAAAAAGAATAAAGGGAAGAAGTCCAAGCAGGATAATCAACCTAGTAAATAGTCTACCAATAATCCTACTCACAATAGTAATGGCTACAACAATAATAAAACTAAAAAGGAATTCATAAGTTATTATTGTAATGAAATGGGTTGTACTAAGAAATTCTATAGACTCAGGATTAGTGGTCAACCATCACCTAATGAATCCCAAAATATAGTGAAATAGTTGATATTGAGGCTCTTACCATTGGTCAAACTAGAGATCCTGACTCTTGGATATTGGATTCAGGATGTACTTTTCACTTAACTCCTAAGAGGGAATGGCTTATAGACTATGAACCTTATAAAGGGGGAAAAGTTCTTATGAGAAATGATACCTCCTATGATATATTAGGAATTGGAAAAGTTCAGATCATATGTGATAATGGTAAGAGAGTTCTGTTACATGATGTTAGACATGTTCCCAATATGAAAAAGAATTTAATATCTCTAAGTAACCTTGATAGTAAAGGTTTGCGTTTAAAGCTCAAGGTGAGTTATTGAGATAATTAAAAATGGAAAATGTGTTTTAAAGGGTGAACTGTCTAATGGCTTGTATTATCTTTTAGGCTCTATGTATGTTGGTTCATCTAATGTGGTTACAGGGGTTGATAAGACTAGTTTGTGGCATAAGAGACTTGGTCACATACGAATTAAAGGTCTAGAATTCATAAGATAATCTGGAACCTTAAAATTGCCTATGTCTGTTAAATCCGATATGTGTGATGTTTGTGCTATGGGAAAGTCCCATAAGCAGAGTTTTAAGTCTGCTAATTGTATTCCAAAGATCCACTGGGGAATCACCTTATGTTCCTTTTTCTCTGTCTAACTGCCAATACTTTGTATCTTTTGTAGATAATTTTTCTAGAAAAATATGGATTTATTTTTAAGAAATAAAAGTGATGTGTTTGATAAATTCAATGAATGGAAGACCTTAGTTGAAAATCAAGTAAATTTTAAAATTAAAACACTATGGACTGACAATGGTTTGGAATTTATAAACAATCAATTTAATGAATTTTGTATAAGTAATGACATTATTAGACACAGAACCTATGCCTGCCCTCCACAACAAAATGGAGTAACAGAAAGGTATAATAGGACTATTCTAAATAAGTTCAAATGCCTTCTGTTAGAATCTGGTCTGGATCATAAGTTTTGGGCTGAAGCAATAGCCATATCATGTTACCTAATCAATAGGATTCCTAGTTCATCTATTAGTCAAAAGTGTCCTAATGAGTTGTTGTATAATAAACCCGTTGTCTATGATATTCTTAGGATTTTTTGTTGTTTAGCTTATATGCATAACATAGAGTCCAAGTTGGATCCAAGAGCAAAGAGATGTGTGTTCTTGGGTTATCCAACTGGTGTTAAAGGACACAAGCTTTGGTCCAACACTGACAACAAGGTGCTTATCAGCAAGGATGTATCCTTTAATGAGACTTTTTTTTCCTATGATTGATGTAAATAAGTACAATAAGTCTTACTCTGTTGATCAATTATTTAAAATAGAATTGGATAAGTTGTTAACCAAAAATACCAAACCTAATGAGACTCAAGATAACAATAATGAAAATTTTGATAATAATGAGTTTGGAAATGAAAATTCTGATAATCCTAATTAAGTTGAAATTGATGCTGACATTGAGAATAATATTGAAAATCATGACATTCTAAATAAAGGACCTAGAAGAGAGTTTAGGATGCCTTCAAAGTTTAAAGATTATATTGTCTATGATTGTAACTATTCTTATATGTTAGATTTTGCTGTGTTGAATGCTGAAAGTACTGATTTCAATGAAACAAAGTCCTTTACCAATGCTAAGAACAATAAAGATTTGAATTAATGGCTTTCAGCTATGAAGGAGGAGATGAGTTCTCTTACCAAGAATTAAACTTGGATTTTGGTTCCTAAACCTGAAGGTAAGAGAATCATTGGTTGTAAATAGATTTACAAGAAGAAACCTGCCATACCTGGAATTGAACCTGAAAGGTTCAAAGCTAGAGTGATGGCTAAGGCGTTTCACAAATTGAGGGCGTAGATTATAAAGAAATATTCTCTCCAGTTGTGAAACATGTCTCGATTAGATTGATATTATCCATTGTTGCTTTATATGACCTAGAGTTAGAACAAGTGAATGTTAAGACTCCCTTTTTACATGGTACTTTGACTGATGAATTATATGTTGGATATGATGTATGCCCTTAAGGCAATTAGGGCGATATATCTTAATTATGTAATAGTACGAATAATTTATTTAATCAATAAAGGCATTTATTCTTTTGTTTATATCAATGTGTTTCTATACATATATATTATAGCTGGTTAAAATATATTCATTGATGTATGTATACAAAAGTCCTTGACATATCATAGCATGAAGTCAGAGAAATTATAGTTGGACTATATTTGGTGGAACCTACTTCATGTGCAATTATGATTATGTCTAAACTGTTCCTAGTCACAGTGTCATCAAGAAAGGATATTGATGAAACAGAAAGACTAGCATGTGGTCAACTTTCTTGGAAAGGGTCCAAGCAGTTAATCTCCTAAAGACTGAAGGTGGTGCCTTAAGCTTGACACATGGATATATCTGGGAGATATATTGGAGACCGCAGCAAGATAAACACTTGGTATAAATATCAATGTGTTAGTGTTTATCTTCATGCAATAAGCTTTGCGAATGTCCTCATACTTGAGATGCTAGTTGCCTTGTGTGGTACTATTGCTATACTTTGGGTCATTGCTATGCACTCATTAATTTAGGGTGCTATGGGTGATTACGGGTATAGTGATGACAACACGTTGGTAGGCTGAGTAGTCGGAAAGAATCCATCGCTCCGGATATATTAAGGAGTTGTACCTGGCCACTTGTTGAAGTGATGATTGCCATAAACCTCTGATCAGAGTATGTGTTTGATAGAAATGGTTTCTAGTCAAACACACTATGGTAAAAGGCAATATACTTCGGTAACAAGTAAATAACTGGGATAGCTTGGAGCAACCTTGCTATTAGTGGGTTAACACTTTAACCGAACCCAATAAACCAGATGGTACTAAAATTAAAGAATGGAAGGAATTTATCGCACTGGATAATTATTGCATTAACCGGGATTAAGTCATAAGCATAAATGACGTTCCGAGTAATGGGGGATGGTAGACCCTTGTTAGAGGCGTACTACAGTCGTTTAAGGTAATCAAGTTCTATTCACGGTCTAGAACATCGAGCCAATGGTTTCATTAGAACACGGGTTGGTTAAGCCTTAACAGCTCAATACTTCGGGATCCTATAAGGTCACACACATTGGACCTTCATCGGACTAAGTAAAGAACTAATAGATTTATTCTATTACAAAATATATAACATGAATAATAATTGGATTATTGTTTAATTGGTTAAAATTGATTAGATCAATTTTGGATAGACCAAGGAATTTATTTTGACCGATAACTAATTAATTAGAGTCATAAATAAATTATAATTGATTAGATCAATTTTGGTTGGACCAAATTATTTATTTTTACTGATAACTAATTTATTAGAGTCAAAAATAAAAATTTATTTGAAATGATTTATAAGGAATTTTGCATTGGTAAGTTAGAACCGAAAAGTATAAAATATTTTGTATAAAGTTCGGTTGCCAAAAAATGCACAACCCTTATTCATGGGCTGCACAAAGGCAGCCCATGAAAAGTGGCGTGTGGGATTTGAATTAATATATATATATATATATATATATATATATATATATATATATATATATATATATATATTTATATATGTTAATTAATCCCACATCGATGAAGGGGGAGCATTTTTGCTCCCCCTTGCCTATATATAGGCTATTTCCTTTCCTTTCAAATAGTACCAAGCTCAAAGCATAAATCCTAAGCGAGATAATTAATCTCTCGGGTACTTGAGTAAGTTAATTTTGTGGAGCCTGAATTTATTCGGGCACCGCTAGTTTATATTTTTGAGTGAGGCTTCTAGAGTGGTCTAGCAACTACTCGAGGCTTCTTAGTTCTTCCTCCTGGGGAGGTTTTGGTTGGTGGGGTTCGTGTGGATACTGATAGAGGCTATCCTACGACTGGAGGCTTGTGCAAGAAGGTCCTGCAAAAGCACGCTTCAACAGGTAAGTTCTTTTTCTTTCTCTTTTAATTATTAAGTCTTTTTCTTTAAGTGTTTTTAGACTTAATAATTATGCTTAGGTTATTTTTGCATGCTTAGGTTATTTTATGCTTAGGTTATAACTTAGAGTTATAACATGCTTAGTATAAAATAAATATGTTAGGATATAATTTGGAATTATGGTATGCCTAGTCCTTTAGCATGCTAACCTAGGTAGAGAATTATTTAGTTAAGACTTTATTTAATTTATATGCAACTAATAGGAGTTCCTGGGACAGGGACAAAATTTTGAATTTCCGTCATGCCTCTTATGCATGTTCAATTTGACTGTCAGATCCCTACAGTGGTATCAGAGCCTGCCTATTTAGTGCATAATTAAGTTAGAAGCAAACTAAATATTATTTTCTAAATGAAATGATTTGTTTATTTAATTGTTTGGAACAATATACATAAACTTCTGTCTTTCATTTCAAGGTTAGAAATTAGTTATGAATAATTTTGAATAAGCTTGCTCAACTTACTCAAATTATACAAGTGTCAATAATTTATTTAAATTACATGGGTTATAGATGCTCCCAATTTACATGAATTGGAAGAACGAAATTTATTAGTTCAAGAGAATCCATTGGTCTTCAAGTTTGTGCCCGTATTTGTTCTGGCTAAGGATTGGACTTGGTGTCTACTCCTCATAGGGCACCTCTCCTACCTGGGAACCTATATCGGTGCAATTTGAATTGACCAATCGGGGGATTAATATGAATTAATTTATTTCTAGTATATAAGATGGTGCTTATATGTGTTTATATAACAAAGTAAAAAATTAAAATTATTGAATAAAAGCTTAAAGGAAATGCAATATAAATATAACAAATTAAAGCGTTAATTATTTTGCATATAATCTAGGTTGATGGAATAATTATAATAAAGAGCTGAACCCACCTAAGGTTAGACCTTATAAATTAATTCTAAAATTCCCTGAATTAATACAAGTAATTATAATTTTGTCCATCTGATAAAATCCTGGATTGGGTGAGACGTTTAACACCAATAAAATCCCAAAGTAAATATATTAAGGCAAGTTATAGTCTTCCTTACTCAAATTTATAATACGGTCTTTTTGGGCTATCAAAGTGCTACGCAAAGCGTTCTTTCTAGTCCACATTGATTGGTTGTAAAGTTTGAGATAGGGTCTGCCTTAACAGAGCTGGGGTAGTCCACCATAAAATTGGGGGCTAGGCCCAGATCTGAGACATATTCAAGGAGATGCTAATATAAGAGCACACGTCCCTTAGGGAACTTGAATGAATTAGCAATTGCATGCGATGCAAATGGAATTGGATTCCAACTATGATTGACTATTATGACTTGACTCATAAAATTGGGGGTTGTAATAGACTAGTTATAGATGCTACCTACTAGGAAATTTAGCTGGGCTAAAATTCACGAATTCAATAGAATGGGCTATTGTAAATTTCGAAGAAAATAGTAGGAAAATGTATTTAATTAAAAGTCCTCATATTAAATACATGTACTTAAACTAATATCTAAACACTTTACTTTTCTTATGTCTTAGGTTGAAAATGGCTTCCAATTTTAATCTCCGTATGTTACTTGACACCAAATTGAATGGCTCGAACTTTTCTGATTGGTTCCGAGCAGTGAGAATAGTTCTCAGATCTGAGGGAATTGCCTATGTCCTAAGTGAAATTTTCCCTGTAGAACCTGATGTTGAGGATCATGTGGAACATGATGCCTGGTTGAAGCACAGGAAAGATCGTGAGACTGCCATGTGTATTATGTTGGGGTCCATGAATTCTGAGCTTCAGAAACAACATGAGAACATGCCCTTGGAGGATATGGTTCTCCATCTTGAAGAACTCTTTTCGGAGAGGGAGAGGACAGAGAGGTATGAGACCTCTAAGCTCCTTTTCGGGACCAAGATGCAGGCTGGCACCTCTGCCTCTCAGCATGTACTGAAACTCTTGGGATACCTTGAGAAGCTGAATCGATTGGGATTCGAGATGAATCATGACTTGAGCATTGACCTTGTGTTGATGTCCTTGACAGATAGTTACTCAGGTTTCGTAACTAACTATTACATGAACAGGATTAATTCAACTATCCCTGAATTAATTAACATGCTGAAAACAGTAGAACCTCAGATCAAGAAAGATTAGAAACCTCTACTGTTGGTTGAAAAAGGCAAGGCTTCTAAGAAAAATAAGCAGGCACTGGGTGCCAAGAAAAGAATCAGTAAGAAGAAGAATGAAAAGAAGGCATCTAAGTATGTCTGCTTCCAATGTGGGAAACCGGGACATTGGAAGAGGGATTGCAAAGCTCCTGCTTCTGAGCATTTGAATAAGAAGCCTACAGAGGCATCTACTTCAGGTATATTTGTAATTGAAAACTTTGCTACTTTTCCGCAAGAATCCACTTGGGTATTAGATACTGGTTGTGGTTCTCATATCTGTACTTCTGTGCAGGGACTAAGGAACTGTAGAAAACTTGCAAAAGGGGAGATGGACCTACGTGTGGGAAATGGAGCCAGAGTTGCTGCATTAGCCGTAGGGAGCTTTAGTCTTGTTTTGCCAAGTGGACTTGTTTTAGTTTTGAATAATTGTTATTACATTCCAAGTGTTACTAAGAATATTGTATCTGTTGCGTGTTTAGCAACAGAGGGATTTGAAATTTTATTTTCGAATAATAATTGTCAGATTCGTTTGAATAATATTCTTTATGGTTATGGAATGTTGAAAGGTGGCATTTATATTCTTGATACTAAAACAGAAGTTTTCAATATAAACAATGTGAAGAAAGTTAAATTAGATAATGAGAATTCCTTTTACTTATGGCATTGCCGTTTAGGCCACATAAACAAAGATCGCTTAACCAAGTTGCATAAGCGTGGAGACTTGGGCTCAATAGACTTAGAGTCTTATGGTGATTGCGAACCTTGTTTAAAAGGAAAAATGATAAAGTTACCCTTTAAAGGGAAGGGTGAACGAGCCACGAGTACATTGGAACTTATACACACTGATGTGTGTGGTCCAATGAGTGTTCAGACACTAGGAGGATACTCCTACTTTATAACCTTTATTGATGATTACTCACGATACGGTTATTTGTACTTGATGAAGCACAAGTCTGAAAGCTTTGAAAAATTCAAACTATTCAGAGCTGAAGTAGAGAAACAGCTTGAGAAAAGTATTAAAACACTTCGATCGGATCGAGGTGGAGAATACTTAAGTCAGGAGTTTCAGGATTATCTAAAGGAAAATGGGATAGTTCCCCAGTGGACCCCTCCTTATACACCCCAACATAATGGAGTGTCAGAAAGGAGGAATCGGACTTTATTAGATATGGCCAGGTCCATGATGAGCCATGCAGTTCTTAGTAAATCCTTTTGGGGATATGCACTTGAGAGCGCGGTTTATATCTTAAACAGAGTGCCCTCTAAATCAGTTGATTTTACACCTTATGAAAGATGGTGTAACAAAAAGCCATCTCTAAATCACTTAAGAGTATGGGGTTGTCCTGCTATGGTGAAGAGGATAGCGTCAAATAAGCTAAATGCCAAGGCTAACAAATGTCTGTTCATTGGATATCCAAAGGAAACAATTGGATATCTGTTTTACCAACCCGAAGCACAAAAGGTATTTGTGTCTCGGAATGCTCACTTTTTGGAAAAGGAACACTTACTTGAAAAGGTCAGTGGGAGCAATATTGAACTGGAAGTTCAACAGGAAGAAACAGATGATCAACTGATTGACCCCGTTCTAGATACACAAGAGAGTGTGATCCAAGAACAAACTGTCGAAACACAATCATTGCGAAGATCAAGTCGTGTTCATAAGGGTCCCAAGAGATATGGGTTCATTATCACTAATGATAAGGAACTATATCTTATGGAGGATGATGAACCAAGGACATATGATGAGGCAATAAAAAGCTCAGATTCTGATAAATGGCAAAAGGCCATGAAATCAGAAATGGATTCCATGTACGAGAACCAAGTTTGGAATTTGGTTGATGCACCGCAAGAGGTTAGACCAATTGGGTGCAAATGGGTCTTCAAGAAGAAGACAGACATGGATGGTAATGTAATTACCTATAAAGCAAGGTTGGTTGCGAAAGGTTATAGTCAACGGGAAGGTATTGACTATGATGAAACCTTCTCACCGGTAGCCATGCTCAAATCCATAAGGATACTCCTCGCCATTGCTGCTCATTACGATTATGAGATCTGGCAGATGGACGTAAAAACAGCATTCCTGAATGGGGATTTAGACCGGGATGTGTATATGACACAACCTGAGGGTTTTACATCTCAGAATGGCTCGAAGGTATGCAAGCTACAAAGATCCATTTATAGACTTAAGCAGGCATCAAGGAGTTGGAATATAAGGTTTGATCAGACAATCCGGGAACTGGATTTCTGCCCAAATGCAAATGAGCCTTGTGTTTACAAGAAGGTTAGTGGGAGTGCAGTCGTTTTTCTAGTATTGTATGTTGATGACATTCTGCTAATAGGAAATGACATTTCTCTTCTTCAAAATGTTAAAGTATGGTTGTCAAGAAAGTTCTCCATGAAAGACCTTGGTGAAGCAGCATTTATACTAGGTATAAAGATCTACAGGGATAGATCCAAGAGGCTGTTAGGTCTTTCTCAAAGTACATATATAGACAAGGTGTTAAATAGGTTCAACCTTGAGCATTCTAAGAAAGGTTATCTCCCAATGACAAAGGGGATTAACCTATCTAAAGCTGAGTGTCCGAAGACAGCTCAAGAGAGAATGCGCATGAAGGATATACCCTATGCATCCGCGATAGGATCCATCATGTATGCTATGATATGTACTAGGCCGGATGTCTCTCAGGCTTTGAGCTTTACGAGCAGATATCAGTCAGATCCAGGTGAAAAACACTGGATGGCCGTCAAGGCAATCCTTAAGTACTTGAGAAGGACTAAGGATGAGTTCTTGATTTATGGAGAAGGTGATCTCACTATCAAAGGTTACACTGACGCAAGCTTTCAATCTGACAAGAATGACTTTAAGTCTCAGTCAGGTTTTGTGTATGTGTTAAATGGAGGGGCAGTATGCTGGAAGAGTTCCAAGCAAGAAACTACTGCTGATTCAACCACGGAATCTGAATACATTGCTGCATGCGAAGCAGCAAAAGAAGCTGTCTGGTTGAAGGGATTTATTGGTGATCTCGGTGTGGTGCCTGAGGCTATTGATTCAATTACTTTATATTGTGATAACAATGGTGCCATAGCTCAGGCAAAGGAACCACGGTCTCATCAGAAAAACAGACATATATCCAGAAAGTATCATATAATCAGGGAGAATGTTGATGCTAAGATTATAAGATTAGACTATGTACCCACTGATCAGAACCTCGCGGATGGTCTGACAAAGCCATTGACTCAAGTCAAACATGACCAGCATGTTAAAGCATATGGATTAAAACATATGGCTAATTGGCCTTAGTGCAAGTGGGAGTTTGTTGGATATGATGTATGCCCTTAAGGCAATTAGGGCGATATATCTTAATTATGTAATAGTACGAATAATTTATTTAATCAATAAAGGCATTTGTTCTTTTGTTTATATCAATGTGTTTCTATACATATATATTATAGCTGGTTAAAATATATTCATTGATGTATGTATACAAAAGTCCTTGACATATCATAGCATGAAGTCAGAGAAATTATAGTTGGACTATATTTGGTGGAACCTACTTTATGTGCAATTATGATTATGTCTAAACTGTTCCTAGTCACAGTGTCATCAAGAAAGGATATTGATGAAACAGAAAGACTAGCATGTGGTCAACTTTCTTGGAAAGGGTCCAAGCAGTTAATCTCCTAAAGACTGAAGGTGGTGCCTTAAGCTTGACACATGGATATATCTGGGAGATATATTGGAGACCGCAGCAAGATAAACACTTGGTATAAATATCAATGTGTTAGTGTTTATCTTCATGCAATAAGCTTTGCGAATGTCCTCATACTTGAGATGCTAGTTGCCTTGTGTGGTACTATTGCTATACTTTGGGTCATTGCTATGCACTCATTAATTTAGGGTGCTACGGGTGATTACGGGTATAGTGATGACAACACGTTGGTAGGCTGAGTAGTCGGAAAGAATCCATCGCTCCGGATATATTAAGGAGTTGTACCTGGCCACTTGTTGAAGTGATGATTGCCATAAACCTCTGATCAGAGTATGTGTTTGATAGAAATGGTTTCTAGTCAAACACACTATGGTAAAAGGCAATATACTTCGGTAACAAGTAAATAACTGGGATAGCTTGGAGCAACCTTGCTATTAGTGGGTTAACACTTTAACCGAACCCAATAAACCAGATGGTACTAATATTAAAGAATGGAAGGAATTTATCGCACTGGATAATTATTGCATTAACCGGGATTAAGTCATAAGCATAAATGACGTTCCGAGTAATGGGGGATGGTAGACCCTTGCTAGAGGCGTACTATAGTCATTTAAGGTAATCAAGTTCTATTCACGGTCTAGAACATCGAGCCAATGGTTTCATTAGAACACGGGTTGGTTAAGCCTTAACAGCTCAATACTTCGGGATCCTATAAGGTCACACACATTGGACCTTCATCGGACTAAGTAAAGAACTAATAGATTTATTCTATTACAAAATATATAACATGAATAATAATTGGATTATTGTTTAATTGGTTAAAATTGATTAGATCAATTTTGGATAGACCAAGGAATTTATTTTGACCGATAACTAATTAATTAGAGTCATAAATAAATTATAATTGATTAGATCAATTTTGGTTGGACCAAATTATTTATTTTGACTGATAACTAATTTATTAGAGTCAAAAATAAAAATTTATTTGAAATGATTTATAAGGAATTTTGCATTGGTAAGTTAGAACCGAAAAGTATAAAATATTTTGTATAAAGTTCGGTTGCCAAAAAATGCACAACCCTTATTCATGGGCTGACAAAGGCAGCCCATGAAAAGTGGCGTGTGGGATTTGAATTAACATATATATATATATATATATATATATATGTTAATTAATCCCACGTCGATGAAGGGGGAGCATTTTTGCTCCCCCTTGCCTATATATAGGCTATTTCCTTTCCTTTCAAATAGTACCAAGCTCAAAGCATAAATCCTAAGCGAGATAATTAATCTCTCGGGTACTTGAGTAAGTTAATTTTGTGGAGCCTGAATTTATTCGGGCACCGCTAGTTTATATTTTTTGGTGAGGCTTCTAGAGTGGTCTAGCAACTACTCGAGGCTTCTTAGTTCTTCCTCCTGGGGAGGTTTTGGTTGGTGGGGTTCGTGTGGATACTGATAGAGGCTATCCTACGACTGGAGGCTTGTGCAAGAAGGTCCTGCAAAAGCACGCTTCAACTGGTAAGTTCTTTTTCTTTCTCTTTTAATTATTAAGTCTTTTTCTTTAAGTGTTTTTAGACTTAATAATTATGCTTAGGTTATTTTTGCATGCTTAGGTTATTTTATGCTTAGGTTATAACTTAGAGTTATAACATGCTTAGTATAAAATAAATATGTTAGGATATAATTTGGAATTATGGTATGCCTAGTCCTTTAGCATGCTAACCTAGGTAGAGAATTATTTAGTTAAGACTTTATTTAATTTATATGCAACTAATAGGAGTTCCTGGGACAGGGACAAAATTTTGAATTTCCGTCATGCCTCTTATGCATGTTCAATTTGACTGTCAGATCCCTACATTATATATGTCTCAGCTTGAGGGTTTTATTGAAAAAGGTTATGAAAATCATGTTTGTCTTCTTAAAAAGTCTCTCTATGGTCTTAAGCAATCTCCTAGGCAATGGTACCTTAAGTTTGATCAATTTCTGCTATGTCAGAAGTTCTTAAGAAGTAATTATGACTCATGTGTGTATTATAAGAGATTAAATGATAAAACTTACATTTACCTGCTTATATATGTTGATGACATGCTTATTGCTTGCAAAAATAAGTTTGTTATAAATAATTTGAAAGTTTAACTTAGTACTATTTTTGAAATGAAGGATTTAGGTCCTGCTAGGAGAATTCTTTGTATTGACATCTATAGAGATTGGTCTAAAGGTTTTTTAGTACTAACTTAAGTTGATTATGTAAAGAAAAATTTAAGTAACTTTGAGTTAAATAATAATAAATCTGTTAATACTCCCATTGGTGCTCATATTAAAATAAGTGCTAATAATGAACCTATGAGTGTTGATGAATCTACTTTTATAGAGAATGTCCCTTATCAAAATGTGGTAGGATTGTTCATGTATTCCATGGTTTATACCAGTCGTTACATTGCTCATGGAGTAAGTCTTGTAAGCAGGTACATGTGAAATCCTAATTAATCACATTGGAATGCTTTTAAGTGGCTTGCTAGATACTTGCATGTTAGTTAAGGTCTTTGTCTTATGTACAGAAAGCTGTGTAATGATAAAGTTGATATAAATGGTTACTGCAATTTTGATTATATTGCAGACCTAGATAAAATGTGATATGTGTCTGGGTTTTGTTTTACTTTTGGTAAAAACCTTATCATCTGGAAATCATGTTTACAACATGTTGTTACTTTGTCAACCATTAAGTCTGAATACATTCCTCTTACAAAGGCAATTAAGGAAGTCATATGGTTGAAAGGCATTATTTCTAAACTTGGAATTAAATAAGAGTCTGTTAATGTTTTTTGTGACTCACAATCTACAATCTACCTTTCTAAAAACACTGTGTATCATGAAAGAACCAAACATATTGATATTAAAATGCACTTTGTTAGAGATGTTATTGGTGGTGGTATTGTTTCTGGTAATAAGATTCATACTAGTGTGAATCCTGCCGATCAGTCGACTAAATTGATTCCTGTTGATAAATTTTAGGTTGCTCTGAAAGGCCTAGGAGTTGTGCAGTTTGACTCTGTGTCAATCTATGCCTCTAAGTCTTGATGATTACCCTCTCTTGGTTGAAAATTGAAGTGGCTTTGTTCTGGAGACTATCTTTGGTCAAGGTGGAGAATGTTGGAGTTAGTATGCCCAAAGACTTTAGCCCAAGCCCAAACCCATTTCCTTTACACCTCTTTGTAACCCAGTGTAAAGCTATGAGTTTTGTTTCTTTTCCCTAGTGTATATAAGCCGGTTTACTATAGAGTTTTAATTCTTATCCCTTATTTTTTCTCTCGTCGCTTGATCTTTTCTCCTGTGTTCTTCACGATGGTTTTCTGGGCTCTTGATATTCAATTGTGATCGTTTGATGACCTTGCGTGGCATGTTACCGTTGAAGGCTGTTATGAGGTGGTTTCTTTGTAAGGCTATATAAATCAGGGTTGTATCTTTTCTCACTGTACTGTAATTTTTAGGGTTTTTTCGATTTTGTACTATTTTTTTAGTTTTCGTTCTTCTATGGATATTTCTCTGTATTTTTCCCTTTGGCCTTTAGTTTAGCCATCAATAAAGCTCTCTTCTCAACCTGTGCATTGGCATCAACTCTTAATAGAGGATCCTTTGAAAATAAGGATAGATGAAAGCTCATTAAAAATCGAGTGTGTTCTTTACTTTTCTGCTTTTTGATTTTGTTGAATGACTACTGGAAATTGGCTTAAACTGTAATAACTAGCATGTGGTCAAATCTCCTGGAAAGGGTCCAAGCATCGTCTTGACTTTGATACATGGATATATCTAGAAGATATATTAAAGACTGAAGTAAGATAAACTCTTGGTATTTATATTAATGTGTTAGTGTTTATGTTCATGGAGTAGCTTTGCGAATATCCTCATACTTGAGATAATAGTTACCTTGTGTGGTACTATTGCTATACTTTGGGTCATACCTATTCACTCTTTAATTTAGGGTGTCATGGGTGATTATGGGTATAGTGATGACAACACGTTGGTAAGCTATGTAGTCGGAAAGAATCCATCGCTCCGAATATATTAAGGAGTTTTTACTTGGCCACTTTTTGAAGTGATGATTACTATAAACCTCTGATCAGAGTATGTGATTGATAGAAATAGTTTCCATTCAAACACATTATGGTAAAAAGTAATATACTTTGGTAATAAGCAAATAACTGGGATAGCTTGGAGCAACCTTGCTATTGATGGGTTAACACATTATTCAAGCCCAACAAACCAGATGGTACTAAGATTAAAGGATGGAAGGAGTTCATCGCATTCGATAACTATTGCATAAACAAGGATTAAGTCATAAGCACAAATGACGTTTCGAGTAATGAGGGATGGTGGACCTTGCTAGAGGCGTACTACAGTCATTTAAGGTAATCGAGTACTATTTATAGTCTAGACCCTCGAGCCAATAGTTCCGTTAGAACAAGGATTGGTCAAACCTTAATAGCTCAGTACTTTAGGATCCTATAAGGTCACACACATTAGACTTTCATCGGACTGCGTAAAAAATTAATAGACTTGATCTATTACGAAAATATTAAAGGGATGGTTGAACTATTACCTGGTTAGACCAGAGATTTTATTTATTTACCAGTGACTAATTTTATTAGGGTCATAAATAAATTAAAGTGTTGATTAAAATTATTAGATCATTTTATGGTTAAGTCGAAAATTTATTTTGACCTGAAACATATTTTTATTATGGTCATAAATAAATTAAAGTGTTAATTAAAATGATTAAATTATTTTATGGTTAAGCCAAGAATTTATTTTGACCGGTAACTAATTTTATTAGGGTCATAAAATAAATTAAATGAAAGGAGGATTAAATTTAATCTCACATTAAATTAGCATTAAATCCTCATTTAATCCCGCATTAAATCCGCATTTATTACGGGGAGCCTTTGCTCCCCCTATATAAAGAGCTTCCATTCCCCTTTCTCAAATGCACCACAAGCTCATTCGAGTCTTGGTTTGATATCTTAACTCGTTATCTCTCAAGTCAACTCAAGAGCAAATTCTTTTTATTTCGGGGTGGGCTTTGGAGTTGTCTAGCAGCTACTCAAAGCTCTTCGGTTCTTCCTCGTTGGGAGGTTTCGGTTGGTGGGGTTCGTGTGGATACTCATAGAGGCTATCCTATACTTGGAGGCTTGTACAACAAGGTTCTGCTAAAGCACGCTTCAACTGGTAAGTCCTCTAATTCTCTTTTAATTATTAAGTCCTTTTATTAAGTGTTTTAAGAATTAATAATTATTATCTTAGGTTATATTGCATCCTTCGTTTATTTTATACCTTGACTATAGCTTAGAGTTATGACATGTATAAAATTAAATATTTTTATGCTACGATATAATTTAGAATTATGGTACGTCTAGCCTATGCATGCTAACTTAAGTAGAGAATTAATTTAGTTAAGGTTTTAATTAATTTATATGCTACTAATAGGAGTTCCAAGGGACAATTGACAAAATTTTGAATTTCTGACGTGCCTGTTATGCATGTTCAAAGTGACTGCCAGTTCCCAACAATTGGTGCCTCTCCTATGAACAAGCAAAAGCTAGTTAAAGATCTTCTATTTATCCTGCAACCGCCTCAATCTGAGTCACAGTGTCCTAACAATTTCAAATATATTTTGGTTGGATAAAATAATCCATGTGATATTGTGCCCTTCAAGTATTTCAGGACTTTCAAGGCTGCCGGTAAATGATGATGGCAAGGCTTCGGCATATATTGACTGAGTTATTGCACACAGTAAGAAATGTCTAGCCTTGTAAAATTTAAATACAAAAGCCCCCCAACCATTCTTCTGTGAACTTCTTCATCCTCTAACTCTTCTCCCTATATTGCTAAGTCATTGCTCCCTTCTATTGGGCTTTTAACTGGGACACAGTTGCTTAATCTTGCATCTTCTAACATGTCTGCAATATATTTGGTTTGAGTGATGTGCATGCCTTCCTCTCCTTATACTACCTCAATGCCCAGAAAATATTTGACAAACCCCAGATCTTTAATTGTAAAAAGCGAAATGCAAATGTTTCTTCACTTCTGTCACCAATTCATCATTTGAACTCACGATAAGTATGTCATCAGCATAAATCAGTAGACCTTGAAAAACACTTCCCTCCTGTTTGATGAACAAACAGTGATCACTCTTGGCTCTATGAAAACCAAATTGGATCAACTTATCTGAGATCTCCTTGTGCCATTATCTTCCAGCTTGTTTTAGTCCATACAAGGACTTTACTAGCTTGCAAACTTGGCCCTTTCAGCTTTATGGTAACCCTCTGGTGGAAGCAGGTGAATGTCTTCTTCTATATGTCCATGCAAATAGGCATTGTTAACATCAACTTGATGAACTTTCCACTATTTTGAAGCTGTTATAGCTAGGAACAATCTCACTGTTGTAGTCCTTGCCACACGACTGAAGGAATCTGAGTAATCAATTCCAAAAACTTGGTTATACCCCTTTGCTACTTCCCTTGCCTTAAATCTGTCAACTTCACCATTTGGCATGAACTTCATTTTATAAACCCACTTACTGGCCAATGCCTTCTTTCCCTATGGTAAGCTATATAAACTCCATGTATTTTCTTCCAGAGCCTGCAATTCCCTCTGCATTGCCACTTCCCTTCTTGGGTCCTTCTTAGCTTCTTAGTAATTGTTTGGCTCTTTGATCCGCATTATCTGTGACATAAAAGTTCAATGTGATACATATATACCATTTGCATATGTGGAAAAATTTGTTAGCCATGCTAGGGACTTCTTTACTCTTTGGAATCTCCTGAGCATGTTCTCTAGCTTTAAACTTACTTCAGTCATTTTAACTCCCGTATTCAAGTCAACTTCAGATGCAAATAGGAAGCTATTATTTTGAAAAACGACATCCCTAGACACCATAATTTTTTGTAACTGTAAACCATACACCTTATAAGCCTTCTGGCCTGGAGAGAAGCCTAAGAATATATTTTTGCTCCCTCTAGGATCTAGTTTGTCCTTCATAGGTAATACCCTATAAAAGTATAACGAACCAAACACCTAAAATCTTCATTATGCTGGCTCATGTCCATGGAAATCATCAAATGGGCTCTTCTAGTTTAGAACCTATGTAGGTAGGACATTAATTATGCTAGCAGCATACCAAACTGTTTCACCCTAGAATCTAGTAGGCACTTGGCTTGCAGCACGATTGCCCTAGTAATTTCAAGTAAATGCTTGTGTTTCCTCTCTACAACACCATTTTACTGTGGTGTGTATGTACATGATCTCTTATGTACAATCCTATTTTTTATAAATAATTTATCACATCTGTGATTCATGAATTCTGTACCATTGTCACTTTTAATTACCTGGCAGTATATTGAGTTTCTGCCGCATTTATTAAACTCTCTATAGCATAATACACCTCAGCTTTATTCTTGATTAAGTAAATCCAGGTCACTCTGGTATAATCATCTACTAGTGTGAGAAAATAGGTTGCACTAGTGACAGAGGCCTGTCTATATGTTCCCCACACATCCACATTTAACAATTTAAATGTATGAGTAGAGGAAATGCTACTTTTATTAAAAGAAAACCTGTATTGCTTGGCCCGAGGGTAAATTTTGCAGCGAAGTTTGTTACAGTCAAAATTTATGCAGTAATGTGACTTAAACTGTCAAATGATGCATGGCCTAGCCTAGTACGCCAAAGTTCAAATGGCTTTTAATTACATTTGTTTAGAAAATGAGCAGCATTACAAAATTGTAAGTTCCTTAATATCTTTGGTTGAAATGAAGATGGGTCCAAGATGTAGAGTCCATTCACTTACCATGCCACAACTCTCACTTCTTTATCTTCTGGTCCCTTAAACAACAATGTCAAGAGCTAAAGATCAATTCAATTTCATTTTTCTCTTGCTAATTGACTGATTGATAATAAATTGTCCTTGAACTCAGGTACATAGAATACATTCCTTATGAGGAATTTTTCAATCAATTGAATGCTTCCACTCTGTGTTACTTTCTTAACACCTCCATCTGGTATGTGAACACCATGCATTCTATGTTATTTTAACATAGTAAAAAGTTATTTTTGATGACACATATGTGAGCTTGCCCCACTATCAACTATCTAATTATAAGATACATCTATTTCCATACTAGAGTATCCAGCAAATGCACTGAAGTCCATTGGTGATTTCTAGATTGGCATTGGTATCTCAACTTGTTCCTTTCCCTTCATCATTCTGCTATACATGTCACTGACTACTTGTTGCATCATATGTTGACTAATATTTTCCCCTGGCTTCTCCTTCATCATATTGTAATCTGCAGCATGACTTCGGTTAGCATGAGATTGGGGAAAAGGAGTTTTACCTGTCTCCTTCTTTGATTTCCACCATTCAGGATATCCAATGAGCTTGAGGAAACTTTACCTAGTGTGCTTTGTTCCATTGCAGAAATCACATTTCAGTGAACTCTTGTCTATTTTGCCCTGATCTTGATGTTTCATTTTGGAACTAGATGTGGAGTAATTTGCCATTGGCATTATGTTGTAAATGTGACTTGCCATTTCCATAGACCTACCAATATTGACTGCCATCTGCTTCTCAATTCTATAAATTATGGAATAGGCCTTATCCATACTAGGTAAACATTCCATCAATAGAATTTGGTCTTTAACCTGGTCCTAGTTTGGATGCTATCCCATCAGGAATTGCATTAGTTTGTCCTCTTGCTCCTGTTCAGCCATCATGTTAAAGACATTGCAATCGCATCTCTTTGGTGCTCCACATTTATAACTTGGCAGAGACCTTAGCAAATACAGTCTTCTCACATTCTTTTCAATTTATTAAATTATTGAAGCACAGTCATGTCACCTTGCTAAACTAGATGTATTTCATTCTTTGTTTTGAACAACATTGGGCCATTTCTTTCCCGAAAGGTAGGTTCCAAAGTTTTGCATAGATCTCTCGGGGAGTTAGCATATGTAAAACCTTCTACAATATCTTTTGAAATTGCATTTAGTATCCAAGAAGTTACTAGACAGTCGTTCCTCCTCCATTTTCTGTGATATGCAGAATTTTCTTCCAAAGCTTCTTGATCTTCGAGCATGAAGTTTTGCTTGTCTTTAGCTGTTAGTGCTCTAATCATCAAATTCTTCTAGGATGGAAAATTTCCACTTTAAGATAATTGAATCAGAACTAACAACAAACCTGGATCGTCCTAGAAGTGACTCATTTCTTTCAAACTTTCAGTGGTGTACTCTGTATCAACTCCATTAAAGGATGGATATGTGTTTGATGATTCTTGATTCCTCTTCTTATGATCCATAGCTCTTTTTTTGGAAAACCCCCCAGAGGAACATTGTGTCCCCCTAGGAAAAAGATTGAGGCATAGCTCTGATACCATGAAATCAGAGAGATCTTGAGCCTAGAGAAGATGAAAAATTGGATTTCGTATATGATTAGATTAGTTACAAATAAATTATTTAATCTGTATTGTTTAGCTCAGCTAGATTGATTGTAACCACCTAACTACCTTGTGCATACTGGCATTGATTGTTGACATGAAGGATCGCTTGGTTCTAGCTTAACTAGTAGTTTCAGCTTGATATTTCACAATTTTTACACGACTATAATATAGACGTTTGCAATGAAAACTGATAGCACACCCAAGAGAAAAAACAATATTGACAAACAAAGACAAAAAAAGGGAAAAAAAATAAATGAAGAGAGAAAAAATGAAAAAAAATCAAATGAAGAGAGGAAAAATGAAAAAAAAAAATCAAAACGATAAAAGTGTGAACAAAACGATAAAAGAACAAAGAAAAAAAACTAGAAACATGAACTTAAATAATAAAATATATACGCAATATAAATCTAATTACCAACCATTAAATGTTTTCCTGAAAAATAGTAGTTGGTATTACTAAGAATCGAGAAATATTCAGTTGTACAGGTCAGCATACAACAAACAATGTTAACTCTCTGTTTGAAAATATACAACAAACAATGTTAACTCTCTGTTTGAAAATATTCTTTTCAAGAAATTCAAGTCATTTAAAAACCATGGAGAGAAACCCTACCCTAACCCGCACCCATCCCGCCCCCCTACACAGCCGCCACCATCGCCCATCAACCAACCTTTTCCGATCGGACACCAGCCGCCGTCAGCCCCAACACCGAAACCCCTTCCATGAGCCAACCCGAAATCGCCAAACCATAAACCCTCGCCGTAATCCCTTTTATGTGCCCTTTACCGCCACTTCGCAGATTAGGGATTCAAATCCTAATCATATTGCCAACACCAGAAATCCGACAGCGAACAAGATCTATTTTGAGAATTTTCTGAATGGTTACGATGCGCTAGCCCTGAAGAAGGTTTTTGGGAGATTTGGAGTTTCTGGCTGGGTGTTTGTTGCACAAAAGAGAAATGCCAGGAACTTGAATTTTGGGTTCATTACGATTGATGTAACTGTTCCATTTTATGAAGCTTTGAACAGGATGAATTCTGTTGAAATTGGGGCAGTTCGTTTGCGTGCGTATAAGGCAAGATACTCAAGGCCTTTGAACGTTCAGAAAATCCAGGAGCCGATCCGAAAGTCATCTAGGCGTGTGAACCGAGTGTTTCACGAATCACCTCGAGATGGGAGATCATATGTTGCTGTCGCGGCCCCTCATCGTAATTCTATAGAGGAGGCAAGTAAGGGGCAGCCTAAGATTGTGACGAGCCCAATGGATAAGAATGAGTCACAGAAGAGTGAGGAGTGCATGGTGTAGTCTACCTCGTGGAAAGATAAGGCCTGCCTGATTCGGCTTCACAATATATCTCATATTCGAAATATATATGATTTATTGTGTGAGCGTGGTTTTGATGTTGAATTTGCCGCTCCTGTTGGTGGGGAGTGCGTGATTGTCTCCTTTATCACAGGAGATGCGATGAGTAATTTTGTTAGTCATGAATGGAAGGTTCTCAGCCACCTTATGTTTTCGGTAGTGCGTCTGGCGGGGAATTTTATTCCCTCCGAGTGTGTCATGTATCTTGATCTCATGGGTATTCCACCAACTATTATATGTGAATCATTAGTTCGCAGCCTTGCTGGGAGATTTGGTCGGCTGGTGGCTATGGAGTGCAACTTGGAAAGGCCAGATCGATTGGATGTGATTTCTTGTTTAGTGTCAGTTCCTATAGGCACTATGAGCCGCAATCTGAAGTTAGCAGTGGGGGAGAGGGAGATTAAGATTTACACTTCTATGCGTCAGGCCGTTAGCTGTTCGAGGTGTCAGGAGGATTACTCTAGCTCGGAGGACGAGTCGGATGAGGGTTCAATGGCGGACAGGATATCTGAAGAAGTGGCTATATCGGAGGAAGATTGTGACACGAGAATGATGCGGGATAACGATATATTGGAAAATTCTACCTTACGGGAGCCAGACGGTAATGAGAGTGCGAACTCGGCAGCTAGTGGAAACTCGGAGACTGGCAGAATGTCTGGATCGTCGGGGCTGGACGTGGCAAATAGAAATAGGGTGATAATGAATGCCCAGTTTAAAGAACCGCGTGAGAATGAGGCTAGAATGGTCGCTAAAGTGGGTGAGATGCTGGGGCTGTTTCAGGTGCAACATGTGGAGCAAATTGTGCAGGTACTGGAAGAGCCAAGAGTTTGAATAGCCCGTCTGAATCGAGGTTTGGTACACGTTTCTTTATGTCAGTAAACCTTCTTTCTTGGAACTGTCGTGGGGGGCTCATGAATGGAGCAAAGCAATTTTTTGTTCGTTCGTGTGTCCGCAAATGGTCCTTGCATGTTGTTGTGTTAGTGGAGACGAAGGTGTCGGATATATCAGAGATGATTGTGAGGAAATTATGGGGCCATAATGATTTTTCATATTATTGTGTTTCTGCTCAAGGTTTATCGGGAATGATAATTGTGTCATGGAACTCTAAAGTAGTTAGGGGTACAGTTAGAGCGGTTGGTGTAAGATGGTGTATTCTGAGCTCGGTCGTGAACCAGGTTGAGATCAATATTGTATGCTTATATGGGCCAGTCACAGCTGTTGAGAGAAATCAATTATGGGTTGAATTGCTGCCCCTTATTCGGGATGTTGGTAATGTATTGTTATGTGGTGACTTTAATGAAATTCTTCATTATTCGGAAAGAGCGGGTGGGAATGGGAGTGTTTCTAATTCTATGATAAGATTCCAAGAATTTGTGAATGTGAGTGCGTTGTATTATGTTCCTTTAGTTGGAAGGGACTATACGTGGAGTAACAGTCAGTCCTTTTCGAGGATCGATCGAGTGTTGGTGTCAGGTGGTCTATTAGATAGCTGGCCGAATTTACAACTCATGACGGTAGACTCAACCCTATCGGATCACTTACCCATTATTTTCCAGTCGCATACTTCGAGGAGACGGGGAAGGGGAGTAGATAGATCGCTTAACTGTTGGTGGGATGTTGATACTTTTTTGCCATTTATCACTAGTAAGTGGCGTTCTATTTGTGGTACTGCTGGGTGTAAGAATAGAGATGTCGATTACAAGCTGTGAAAATTATGGGGATTTATCCGTCCTTGGGATTTGTCTAATTTTGGTCAATTGGATAGTAGATTGAAATCATTGGAAGCCCGGGTTTTAGAGTTGACTGACTCTAGTATGGGTCGGCCTTTGGATGCTTTAACCGTGTCTGAATTACAAAACGTGAAAACTACATTGTTTCAGGTTAGACGAAACCAAGAAAAAATTCGGCACCAACAGTCAAGAGTGAAGTGGACTTTATTGGGCGATGACAATACTGCATTTTTTCACCGCATCACTTCGGCTAGGTTCAGAGGTAATCGGATTTCACAGTTGGAAATTGGTGGGAGAGTCACTAACGATCCTATAGAGATCACAGCTACGATTCGAAACTACTATTTGAACCTGTTTTCGGAAACTACAGTTATTCCGTTTGATTTGGAAAGACTAAAGTTCAGGACGGTCGATGCATCAGAGAATTGTCGCCTAGTTGAACCATTCTCAGAAGCCGAGATATGGGATGCAGTTTGTTCCTGTAATGAGGGGAAGGCGCCTGGACCTAATGGATTTAATTTTTTCTTTTACAAACGATTTTGGGGTAAACTGAAGCCTAAGCTAATGGACCTATTTGCGAAGTTTCATGCGACGGGACGGCTGCCGAATGCTATTAAATCGTCATATACAGTCCTAATTCCTAAGGTACCAGGTTCTTCTTCATTGAATAATTTTAGACCGATTGCCTTGATCCATGGTATATATAAAATTGTGTCTAAGGTGCTGGCTAAAAGACTACAACCATTGCTACCTAAATTGATATCAGAAAATCAATTTGCTTTCATTAAAGGTCGTAATATTTATGAATGTTCGTTCATAGCCTCGGAGATTATCCATTCGGTTCATAGGAATCGTCAACCATGCTTGGCTATTAAGTTAGACTTCCATAAGGCTTATGATTGTGTTTCGTGGAACTATATGAATGCGGTTTTTAGACAAATGGGTTTTGAGGAAAGATGGGTTCAATGGCTTGACAACTGTAGAAGAAATTCGGTCACTTCAATTCTGATCAATGGGACGCCGTCGGAACCAATTAAATTAGCTAGGTGGGTTAAACAAGGTGATCCTATTTCCCCGTTTCTTTTTGTTCTGGCGAGTGAGGGACTGAAACTAATGTTTGAGGAGAGTATTCGAATTGGCCTATTACCGGGTTTTCGGGTTGACGGATCAGAGAAGGACATGTCTATCCTGCAATTTGTTGATGATACGCTATGCTTTCTACCAGCTGATGAGTCTCTATTACCCATTTTTGTAAGAATTTTGCGATGTTTTGAGTTGATTTCAGGCCTGAAAATCAATTTTAATAAGAGCTCTATTATGGGTATTCATATACAAGAGACGGTCGTTTCATCTTGTGCAGGAGTCCTGGGATGTCGAGTGGAGAACTTTCCGATTACCTATCTGGGAACCACTCTCAACGTTAGGCGTGTTCCCGTTTCCGCTTGGAACCCATTGATAAGCAAGTTTCAGAGTCGATTAGCGAGTTGGAAAGGACAATGTTTATCCTATGTGGGACGAATGGTGCTTGTGAAATCGGTATTATCATCTCTTCCAATCTTTTTGTTATCATTGAATAAAATGCCAGGAGCGGTAATTACGAAACTTGAGCAGCTGATGCGGAATTTTTTGTGGTGGGGTGATTCAACTACTACGGGCATTAGTAAGGTTAGTTGGGCGACGATTGTCCTAACCAAAAATCTTGGGGGCCTCTACATTAGGAACTTAAAGTTGGTTAATTGTAGTTTGTTGATGAAGTGGGTATGGAAGGTTAGGAGTGCTGATCATGGGTCATTATGGTATGAGATTTGCGTTAGACGATACGGGTTTGATTCATGGTGGTCCATTGGAAACTATGATTCATCTACATTGTCACATACTTGGAGAGGAATTATAGCATGTTGTATTAGAGGTGGGGAGTGGTGGGAATTTTTTAGGTCGAGCATTCGGGTTGGTATTGGAAGTGGGGAAAATTGCTCATTCTGGCATGACAACTGGACGGTGAATTCGGAGTTGGCGGTCTTGTTCCCTGACCTATACCGATTGTGTAATAGGAAATTGTGTTCGGTGGCCGAGGGGTGTCATTATCTTTTCTGGTCATCGGCCTTTTTGCGGCCTTTTTGGAAACGGAACTTAAGGATTTCAGGACAGGAGAGAGGTGCGGAACTTCGAAATTGGATTGGTATAAGCTGTCCGAGCTTGTTTCTAGAGGGTGACAACGAGTTGGGGCAGGGTCAACGGCAGCCTATCTTTTCAGGGACGACTGATCGGTTTATGTGGGAGGTGGGGGAGAAGAAGGAGTACACGACAAGCTCCTTTTGTATGGGCTACTATAGTACGCCAAAATGGCCAAAGCCGAGGCTCGAATTTTCTGTAATATGGGAGGCATGTGTGACCCATAAAGTTTGCTTCTTTGGGTGGCTTGTTTTTCATGGAAGATTACCAACAAAAATGTTCCTTTTCCTCCGGGGCTGCCAATCTATAACGGACGGTCAATGCCCATTTTGTGA
Source organism: Euphorbia pulcherrima (assembly GCA_947683365.1). Classification (NCBI taxonomy): domain Eukaryota; kingdom Viridiplantae; phylum Streptophyta; class Magnoliopsida; order Malpighiales; family Euphorbiaceae; genus Euphorbia; species Euphorbia pulcherrima. The sequence continues at coordinate 5,428,097 of CANTUS010000004.1, forward strand.
TTTGGATGAGACTATGGATCACCCCCTGCTCCATTGCAGTAACAGCTATAAGGTGTGGACGCAGGTGATGAGATTGCTCGGTATCTCGCTGCCTATACCGTGGAAGGCAGTGGATTTTCTAGCCATGTGGCGCGGCTTCTTTGCTGATGGAAGGGGTAGAGAGTTCGGAATGGCGCTATGGTTCTTAATTGCTTGGGCACTATGGAAACGAAGGAATAAATTTGTTTTCGAAGGCAGGATGGGCTCAGAAGACATTATTGGATTATGCATTCATTTATGTTGGTTCATCTTTAAAACTAGGAGGCGGGATATTAATTTTGTTACTTCTGATGTATTTATTTTCCCGAACTTGCTACTCTCGTGTAATTGATTTACTCATGTTCTCGCCTTGAGACCGTGAGTTGATTTTTATTTAATAAAAGAGGGGTAGGTGTTTTGTAGGTAAGCGGGGAAACCAGCCTAGCTGGGGACTCCGCCCCGAAATTTTCACCTGCTCCAAACTTTTAGCCTTTAAAGGGACACAATGTTCCTTCGGGGGTTTTTCAAAAAAAAAGAAATTCAAGTCATTTGAATCATTTTACATACATGTTATACATAAAATAAATTGATTTCCTCTAAAAGAATGTTTCTAAATACAAGATAAGCGCATGCAATTCCTAATTGACTAGTTTTAAAAAGCAAATAAAGCAATTCTAAAGTGATCCTAAACTTTAAGGAATAAGGACAGTCTCCAATAATTGATTTGTGGTTACAAGCAAAATCTTTGAACTCATGCATGATCAGGATTTGGGTCTACTGAGTTATTTCTTGATGATTAGTCAGATAAAAATTGTGTCTTTAAAATTTAATGCTAATTTTGTGATTAAATCTTACATGCTAGGTATAGAGTTTTAATATTGGTATAGAATTATAAAATGTTAAGAGATTTTTTTATATAAATTTAGTAAAAGGCATGTTGTATAATTAAAGAAACAATTTCTTTTAAATCAATTGGATGAAAAAGAAGGTATCTTTGTGTCAGTCATCAATTCAACGTACGCTGAAACTGGAAAGCCTTGTATTATTAATATTTTCACATATTTATGCATTTGTTGTTTCTACTGTTTTTTCATCTCAAAACCTCCCAATTGTTAAGAATAAGAGTTACAAACATTCATTTATATTAATATTCATAATTTTTCACCGTTTATATTATGTAATTTGTGTTTCTTCAAATTTTTGTATTTCCCTATTTTTTGAAGAATTTTGAAGAGACTAGATATTGAATCTAGGACCTCCGATTACTAACATTGAGTGGTGTACCAATTGAGTTACACCCAATTTGTATATTTGCCTATGCAATACATAATAGAATAATAGACATAATCACTTTCTCCTTCTTTATCCCTCTCATACTCTACTATTTCAATGGTTTATATCCTAGTTATTCATATTATTTCTAACACGTTAACAGCACGAGCTTGCTCTATTTCGAATAGCAATAGAATTTGGGTTTTTTTGGTTTTTTCGATGAATCTGTCAAGCCGTACGTTTTTCAACATTACCGGAGTTCTAACCGTTGGATCATCGTGAAATTTGGTCAGAAGGTTCCTAACAGCAGTTTCTTTTGTTTTTCGTTGTTGGATCGTCGAGAAAATTTCTAAAAGCTACTTTTGTGTAAGGTAGAAGTGGTACGACTATCTTTGGTAAATTTTTGCTTATTATCATATATGTTAAAGTTTTTCAATTATTAGCTATTGATGTTACCCTAACATTAACTTTTATGAGTGTTGAATAATGTATTTTAATTTTCAATCGGTATCGACAGTATAGATATATCAAGATCCTGAAGATCTTTAAATAATGATGTCATGTTAATTTTATTACAAAAGATCCTGAATATCTTCGAAAAATTATCAGCATACGAAAGTAATATATCCACCAAAAGGCTCATTTTATGTGGAATAAAATTTTGGACTTTATTTGATATAAACTTATATATGCTTCTGTAGGAGTACGTGCTCTTAAGCAATATTAAAATGAATAATTAATGATTTCCACATGGATATATTTTTGGAATAAATATATCACAATGACGAGAAAATTACAACAAAATAGGTGGTGCAATCAGTTCGAATAACTTATGTAAATTGGCAATTTTTATGAATAGTAAAATAGTAAGCCACTTTTCATTTCTAAAATTTAATTTTGCCATCATTTACTATTTGAGTATACGGTTAGTATTTTAGTATAATGATACTATTCATGCATCCGCATACTATTAATATTCATGGATACGATACTATTTATGTATACAGTAATTATTCATGTGAATAGTGAATTTTGTGAATAGTAAAAATATAATGAATAAAGATTTTGTTAAAAAGCAATGGACATGTTTTATTAGATCAAATATATTCCCTGAAGTGAATATTATATCATTATAGAAATTTTAATGGTAAATTTGAAGTCATTAATATAATTATATAACTACCTGAAGTGGAAAATGAAACTCAGCATATAATATACCCAATAGAATATTATGTTAACTATTCACTAACCTAACATTTATTTTTGCTTTTATTAACATTTAATCTTAGTTTTTATTTTATTAAAGTTATTTACTTAATTTTATACAAGTTATAAAATATGTTATAGTAAAATAGTCGACTATTAAAGATCTTGTAGATCTTTGTTACATTATAATATATATGGTGCTGGTTATTTTATATGAGTATGCTAGCAATTTTCACCTGTAGTGGAACATCAAATTGATGATAATAGTCACCACTAGAAGTGGAATATCAAATTAAATTTTTTGATAGAAGGAAATGAACATTTTCTGGTATTAATTGACGTCAATGCTAATAAAGCAAATGTTATAATCCGGATATAAGTAAAATGAATATTATCATGATATTGGTAACACAAAATTATTGAACGCTCCTAAAGAGCCAGTATTAATGTATCAAGGGGATAAAATTTGATAAAAGAAGCTAAATATTTTTCTACTCAAAATATGAGTAATACAAAAGTTACCATTATATCTGATATTACAAATATAATACAAGGATCCATAAGAGTTGGTATTTTAATACAAAGGGGAACAAAATTTTCAATAAAAAATGCATTCTTTCCCTGAATTCTCATAGAATTTTATTCATGAAAATTAGCTGTGAAAGAAGACATTAAAAGAATGTCTTAAAACTAGATTTTGTGATCATAATATATGGATTATTACATGTGTAAAATTAGATCATCCTGGTTTGAAAATGATGAGATAAATTTAGAAAACTACACAAGGGCATCAACTGAAGAACCAGACATTTCTTCAAAGTAAAAAATTATTATGTATTACTTTCTAAAAGTAAGGTTGGAAGTAATCTCTATTCTTGCACTGTGATATATGTGGACCTATTAATCCACAATGTGAATTTTTTGTTATTAAGTACACTTCCTAAAGAAGTGGAAACACATGTTAAATGAGATGTCACATGTATGCTAGAGTATTACATTTCATTCTTTAAATGATTTGTTTATAAATTGGGATAAAAATTGAAATTCCAATAGCATATGTTCAAACTCAAAATGATCTGGCAGAATCATATATTAAACATCTGCAATGAATTGCTCGAACTTTAATTATGCGAACAAATATCCTAACTAAAGTTTGGGGTTATGCAATATTCCATGCAACAAATCTTATATGTTTAAGACCAACAAGTTATCAAGATTTTTCCCCATTACAATAACTTTTGGTCATAAGCCTAATATTTCTCATGTTAGAGATTTTGGTTGTGCAATATATATATTTATTGCTTCATCATAAAGGACTAAAATATGCCCACAAAGAAGATTAGAAATATATATTGGCTATAAATCTCTCCTTCAATAATTAAATACAATTGAGTCATTCACTGATAATATATTTACTACATGATTTGCAGATAGTTATTTTTGGTACTTTCCCAAAATTAGGGGGAGAGAATAGAAATATAATTTTGGAAAAGAAAAAAAAATATGGAATGCTCCATCACTTTCTCATATGGATCCAAAATGAGTTTTGAGCTTTCATATACTAGTTCATGCATTAATTTATATTGAGTTTTATAAAAAACAAATTAATAAAGCGCTTCTTCATGCCTGAAGCATGATTGACCAATTGGTTAAAGGATAAAAATCCTTGAAAAGAATATTGTTGACAATAAAGATATTCGTGTTGAAGATAAAATGTATTTAATTACTTTCCATTTCAGTTTATTATTATTATTATTATTATTATTATTATTATTATTGTTATTATTATTATTATTATTATTATTATTCTAGCATATGCATATTTATATTCATATTTCATTTATATTTTATCATAAATAAGTGTACTAACATAAAATACACATCTTGTAGAAGTACTAGCACTTGAAGTGCGAGCACCTAAAATTGTTGAAAATGATGAAAGTCAAATAAATTGTATTAGTATGGAAAAAGATGAAATTGAAACAAATTGGTTGTCGATCCTATTTTTGCGTATAATGTTGCAACGAATATTGAGAATGAAAATATGGATCATGAACCACAATTCAATTTGTGAAACAAGAAATGATTTGCTAAAATGGAAGGATGCAATTCAAGAAGAAATAAATTCTCTTGAAAAATGCAAAGTTTTCGGACCAGTTGTTCGAACACCCGAAGGTGTAAATCCTATGGGGTATAGATGGATTTTTGTAAGAAAGAGAAATGAGAAAATGAAGTTGTGAGATAATAAAGCGAGACTTGTTGCACAAGGTTTTTCCAAAGACCCGTAATTGATTATGAAGAGACATATTCTCCAGTAGTAGATGCGATAACTTTTCGTTGTCTTATAAATTTAGTAGTGCAACAAAATTTTCAAATGCAATAAAGGGATATTGTTACAGCTTAATTATATGGCTTGCTTTATAATGACATTTACATGAAAATTCTTGAAGGATTGAAATTGTCAGAAAAATATGGCAAATGAGAACTTTATTCAGTAAAGTTGCAAAAAGATCTCTATATGGATAAAAATAGTCTGGACCCATGCGGTATAATCGTCTTAGTGAAAATTTATTGAAAGATGGTTAAAAGAACCATCTTATTTGTCCATGTGTTTTTCTTAAGTAATACAAGATCTGAATTCACCATCATCTCAATTTATGTTTATGATTTGAATATCATCGGAACTCTTGAAGAGATTCCTTGAAAAGAGAATTTGAGATGAAAGATCTTGAAAAAACAATGTCTTATCTTGGTTTACAAATTGAGCATCTAGATAAAGGAATTTTGGTAACTATACACAAAATGTGTTGAAATGATTTAACATGGACAAAGCATATCCATTGAGCAATCCAATGGTTGTACGATCACCTGATGTAAAAAAATGACAGGTTTCATCCTCGAGAAGATAATAAAGAAATTATTGGTCCAGAAGTACCATATCAAAGTGCAATAGGTTCATTAACGTATCTTGCTAACAATACAAGGCTTGATATTATATTTGCTGTCAATTTATTATCAAGACATTGTTGTGCACCGACTCGAGGACATTTGAATAGAATTATACATATATTGCATTATCTTCAAGGAACCAATGATTTGTGTTTGTTTTATTCATATGAAAATAAACCTCAATTTGTTGGATATGTATATGCTGGTTATTAATTTAACCCACATAAAGCTCAATCTCAAATAAGTTATTTATCTGACCCAAATAAAGCTCGGTCTCAATTGAGTTATTTATTCATATGTGGAAGTTCGACTATATCTTGGTGATCAATGAAGCTAACTATCACCACTACTTCCTCAAATCATGTTGAATTAATAACAATTCATGTGGCTAGTTGTGAATGTGTGTAGTTAAGATCATTAATATAGCATATTCGAGATGCATGTGGAAAATCAACGGCTAAAGAATATATGACGACGATATATGAAGACATTGCAGACTGCATCACTCAACTGAAGGAATGTTACATTAATAGTGAAATCAGTATTTAAAAAATCCGCTCCTGCAACAATTTAGCAAACTTGTTCAGCAAAGGCATTACCATCAGCAACATTCAAGAAGTTGGTTTATAGTATCAGAATGTGTCGTCTCAGAGATCATCAATAATCCTGCGAACAGGGGGAGTAAACACTGCACTCTTTTTCCCTTAACCAAAGGTTTTGTCCCATAGGGTTTTCCTTGGTAAGCTTTTTAACGAGGTAGTGTCCTATTCGCGATTATGGATATGAAAGGGGGATGTTAATAATGAGAGTTACAAACATTCATTTGTATTGATGTCCATAACTTCCCACCCTTTATATTATGTAACTTATGTCTCTTTAAGTTCATATATTTGCCTATAAATATAGGCTTATTCTATGCAATACATAATAGAATAATAAACATAATCACTTTCTCCTTCTTTATCTCTCTCATACTCTACTATTTCAATGGTTTATATTCTTGTTATTCATATTATTTCTAACACCAATTTTATTGTTTTGTTTTAACTTAGTGACTCATCTATTGATTCGACATGACAATAAATCTTGAACCTTGTTCAAATCCACATCCATTTTTTAGGGTCTGAATCTCGCATGAATATATTCAATGGATATGGATCTCAATAAGGGTCAATAAAATATTTTGTTAATATGGATCGTGACTAAAAACAGTTTATATAAGTTAAGAAGTATCAGCAGGTATTGCAACAAATTTTAGTATTATTAAATTTTTTATAACTGGTAAAAGAACTTTGAAGACGGTGTATTAATATCCATTTATTTGTAAAAAAAAAACTGATTTGTTTATAGTTGTGGATTCAAAGCTTTATATATTATTGTACTAATATGATATATACTTTTATAGTTTTTTAAGGACCTGTGTTGGATGTAGAGAATCCATGGGCCTGGAGAGTGTTGGGCTCGATAGGGTGAGTGAGCATATAAGTGGGGTTAAGCCCATCTAACATAAAACCAATTGGCTTGTGTTAAAGCCCAATCTACACCACTTATATACCACTCCTTTTCATTGTTAGTTTCCCATGTGAGATACACTCTTCTTCAAGTGTAATTGGGCCTGGACTAGTTGTCACTTGCCAAACATTCATTGGCCTATTTAATCGAGGCTCAAGGTCATCAACGGGTCTAGTCTTCTCCGCTAGTCCAAACTCCACCATGACTTTAATCATAAACCCACGATCATTAGCTGGCAGGCCTTCTTCAGCTCTGATACCATGTAGAGAATCCATGAGCTTGGAGAGTGTTGGGCTCAATAGCGTGACTGAGCATATAAGTGGGTTGGGCTCATCTAACACAAAACCAATTGCCTTGTGTTAAGGCCCAATCTATACCACTTATATAACACTTATTTTCATTGTTAGTTTCCTATGTGGGATATCTCCAACATTGGAGCCATTTTGGGTCTAAATGCATTGAATCGGACCCAAATCTAACCCATTGTTATCCGTTAAAAATAATATATATAACAAATAATATTATTAGAAACAACTGGTTCGAAATTTCAACTTGGCTTAAATTTGTTAAATATTGATGTTCCACACATCAATTAGAATTGATGTCAATTGGTAACTCTTTTACATTCAAGTGTAACATATGTAACCCTCCCTCATTTACTTGTATTTATCTATGTAATTTGTGTCTTTACAAGTTCCTAAGTTTGCCTATAAATATAGACTTATTGTATGTCATACACAATAATAATGAATAATAGAATTACATATTACTTCCGCTCCATCTTTCTCACATTGTTCTTTTACATTTGATCTTCCATACCACAATATTTCTAACACGTTATCAGCATGAGTTTGCTCTTTTGATCAATACAACAAGAATATTATTCAATTGATGTGATGAACAGAAATGTTATGGTGATGTATTTTCAAAGGAACGATGTTTCGTGCAAGAATAGATTGCAATCGCTTATTTGAACTCATTAAGATTCGGTTATGTATATTTTATGAGTTTTTTTATTATTCATTTGTTTAAATTTGAGTTACAAAAGTTTGTTGTATGTTTATTCTACAAGGTATTAGAATTGTTATAGTCGACTACAAAAGATCCAACAGATCTTTTGTGAAAAATTATCATATACGTGCTAGCGATTTCCACCCGAAGTGGAAAATTACACATGATGAAAAATTACAAATTGATGAATAATTTCTACCAGACGTGGAAAAATTAAAATTGATGAATAACGAAGTGGAAAAAAAATTGTGATTAATTTCTACCTCAAGTTGAAAATAAAATTGAGGCCTAATAATAACTAGAAGTGGAAAATCAAATTGATATTTTCAATCGAATGAAATGAAAATTTTCTATTATTAGTTGATGTCAAGGAGAATAAAACCAATTTATATATTAAAAAATGTCAAATATTATTATACTGTAACCACAATATTGAGTAACACGAAAAATTTGGAACAAGGGGAAATAAATTTTTGAATACTCCAGAAGAGCCAACATAATGTACCGAGGAATATAAAATGGTTGATTGCTCCAGAAGAGCTAGTGATAATATGTACCATAGTAAAAAAATGTTGAATGACCGAGAAGAGCAAAAAATAATGCATCAAAGGACACACTTACAAAAAAAATGTACCAAGGGATATAAAGATTATACAAATAATTCCTTTGGAGGGACACACTATTCCTTTGGAGTTTTTCAAAAAAAAAAGATTATACAAATAATGCATTATTCTCACATGAATTTATTGATTGCATTATTCTCACATGAATTTATTGATTTTTAAATATATTCATACCAATGAATATATATATTATGTTGAAAATGTGAGTGAAGACATTAAAGAATGTCTTAATGTTACAAATATATTTTCAAGTCAATATAAACTACAAACCAGAAGTTTATAGATTCAGATGCTAAATAAAATTTGGCACAATCGACTAGACAATCTTAGTTCGACATTGATGAGAAAAATTATCGAAATGGAACATAGGCACAAGTTAAAGAACGAGAAGTTTCTTCAAAATAAAGAATTAATTTTGTGTTGAATGTTTGCAAGATTATTGAAGATCTCCGGGAGGACACATTTCAATTTGTAGTGGAATATCAAATTGATGATAATAATTACCACTAGAAGTGGAATATCAAATTGAAATTTTTGATAAATGGAAATGAATATTTCTTGGTATTAATTAACATCAATGTTAATAAAGCAAATGTTATAATCCGGATATAAGTAGAATGAATATTATTATGATATTGGTAACACAAACTTATTGAACGCTCTAGAAGAGCAGTATTAATGTATCAAAGGGATACAATTTGATAAAAGCTCAAGAAGAAGCTAAATATTTTTCTACTCAAAATATGAGTAATACAAAAGTTACCATTATATCTGATATTACGAATATAATACAAGGCTCCATAAGAGTTGGTATTTTATTACAAAGGGGATCAAAAATTATAATAGAAAATGCATTCTTTCACTGAATTCTCACAGAATTTTATTCTTGAAAATTAGCTGTGAAAGAAGACATTAAAAGAATGTCTTAAAACGAAATTTTGTGATCAAAATATATGGATTTATACACGTGTAAAATTAGACCATCCTGGTTCGAAAATGATGAGATAAACTTGGAAAAATGCACATGGGCATCAGTTGAAGAACCAGACATTTGTTCAAAATGATAAATTATTATATGTTGCTTGTTTGCAATGAAAATTGATAATAAAACCTTCTAAAAGTAAAGTTGGAATTAATCTCTATTCTTACAATGTGATATATGCGGACTAGTTAATCCACAATGTGAATTTTTACTTATTAAGTACACTTCCTGAAGAAGTGGAAACATATGTTCAATGAGACGTCACATGTATACTGGAGAATTACATTCCATACTTTTAATGATTTGTATATAAATTGGGATAAAAGTTGAAAATCTAATAGCATATGTTCGAACTCAAAATGATCTGGCAGAATCATTTATTAAACGTCTACAATTAATTGAACGAGTGTTAATTATGCGAACAAATATCCCAACTAACAGTTTAAGGTTATGGAGTATTGCATGCAACAAATATTATATGGTTAAGACCAACAAGTTATCAAGAGTTTTCCACATTACAATTAACTTTTGGTCATAAGCCCAATAATTCTCATCCTAGAGATTTTGGTTGTGCAATATATGTGTTTATTGCTTCATCATAAATGACTAAAATAAGTCCACAAATGAGATTAGAAATATATATCGGCTATAAATCTCTCATTCAATAATTAAATATAATTGAGTCATTAATTGATATTATGTTTACTGCATGATTTGCAGATTGGTTTTTATATGACACTTTACCAAATTAGGGGGAGAGAATAGAAATATAGTTTTGGAACAGAAAATAATATGGAATGCTCCATCACTTTCTCATATGAATCCAATTTGAGTATTGAGCTTTCATATACTAAATGCAATAATTCATATTGAGTTTTATAAAAAAAACTAATTAATAAAGCTCTTTGTCATGCCTGAAGCATGACTGACTTATTGGCTAAAAGATAAAATTCCCCGAAAAGAAAATTATCGATAATAAAGATATTCGTGTTGAAGATAAAGATATATTTAATTACTTTCCATTTTAGTATATTATTATTATTATTATTATTATTATTATTATTATTATTATTATTTATGTCCTTGCATATGCATATGCATATATTCATATTCATATTTTATTTATAGTTCATCATAAATTAGTGTACTAATATAAATATACTTCCTGTAGTAGTATTAGCACTTGAAGTGTGAGCACCTAAAGTGCAAACACAAGAAGTTGTTGAAAATGAAGAAATTCAAATAAATTATATTAGTATGGAAAAAGATGAAATCGAGACAAATTGGTTGTCGATCCTATTTTTGCATATAATGTTGCAACGAATATTGAGAATGAAAATATGGATCATGAATCACAATTTGCTCAAGATTGTCAAATAAGAAATGATTGGCCAAAATGGAGGGACGCAATTCAAACAAAATTAAATCCTCCTGAAAATGCAAAGTTTTTGGACCAGTTGTTCTAACACCAGAATGAGTAAAACCTGCAGGGGTATAAATGGATTTTTGTAAGAAAGAGAAATGAGAAAAATGAAGTTGTGAGATATAAAGCGAGGCTTGTTGCACAAGGTTTTTCCCAAAGACCCGGAATTGATTACGAGGAGACATATTCTCCCGACGTAGATGCGATAACATTTCATTATCTTATTAGTTTGGCAGTGCAACAAAATTTACAAATACATTTAATGGATGTTGTTACAGCTTACTTATATGGTTCACTTGATAACGACATTTACATGAGAATCCCTGAAGGATTGAAATTGCTAGAAAAATATGGCAAACGAGAACTTTATTCAATAAAGTTGCAAAGATCTTTATATGGATTAAAACAGTCTGGCCGCATGTGATATAATCGTCTAAGTGAATATTTATTGAAAGATGGTTATAAGAATGATCCTATTTGTCTTTGTGTTTTCATAAAGAAAGCATGATCTGAATTCACTAACATCTCAATTTATGTTGATGGTTTGAAGATTATCGGAACTCCTGAAGAGATTCTAAAAGCTGTAGCTTTCTTGAAAAGAGAATTTGAGTTAGAAGATCTTGGAAAAACAAAGTTTTGTCTTGATTCACAAATTGAGCATCTAGATAAATGGATTTTGGTGCATCAATCGAATTATACACAAAAGGTGTTGAAATGATTTAATATGGACTAAGTTTATCCATTGAACAATCCAATGGTTGTACGACCACTCGATGTAAAAAATGACTCATTTCATCCTCGAGAGAATGAAGAAATTCTTCTTCCTGAAGTACCATATCTCAGTGCAATAGGTGTATTAATGTACCTTGCTAACAATACAGGGCCTGATATTACATTTGCTGTTAATTTATTATCAAGATATTGTACTACTCCAACTTGAAGAGATTGGAACGAGAATATAATGTGTTATCTTTGAGGAACCATTGTTTTGGGTTTGTTTTATTCATATAAAAATAAACTTGAATTAGTTGGGTATGCAGATGCTGGTTATATATCCGACCCACATAAAACTCACTCTCAAACGAGTTATTTATTCACATAAAGAAGTACGACTATATCTTGGCGATCAACGAAGCAAACTATTACCGCTACTTCATCAAATCATGCACAATTAATAGCAATTCATGAGGTTAGTCATGAATGTGTATAATTGTGATCGTTAACAAAGCATATTCGAGATACATGTGGAAAGTAAACGACTAAAGAAGATCCAACAATGATATACGAAGACAATACACCTTGTATCGCTCAACTGAAGGAAGGTTACATGAAGGAGACATGATTAAGCAAATTTCACCAAAAAATTAATTCACTCATGATCTTGAGAAGAATGGTGAAATCAGTATTCAACAAATTCACTCCTACAACAATTTAGGAGACCTGTTCACCAAAGCATTACCTACTGCAACTTTCAAGAAGTTAGTTTACAACATTGGAATGCATCGTCTCAAGGATCTTCAACATTTTTGCGAACAGGTGGAGTAAACACTGTACTCTTTTTCCCTTAACCAAAGTTTTTGTCCCACCGGGTTTTTCTTTGGTAAGGTTTTTAACGAGGCAGTGTGTCTCATTCGCAATAATGGACATCAAAGGGGGAGTGTCAAATATTGATGTTACATATATCAATTAGAATTGATGTCCATTGATAACTCTTTTACATTCATTTGTAACATATGTAACCCTCTCTCATTTACTTGTATTTATCTATGTAACTTGTGTCTTTACAAGTTCATAGAGTTTGCCTATAAATATAGGCTTATTGTATGTCATATACAATAATAATGAATAACAGAATTACATATTACTTCCTCTCCATCTTTCTCATATTCTTCTTTTACATTTGTTCTTCCATATCAAAATATTTCTAATAAAATTTTAATTATTTAACAATAATTTGAGTAACTTTTCCTCATCATTTGTCACTTCAAATAAAATCAAATTTGAATCTAATTATTCATTTCATTTTATATTCAAAATTCAAAAAATTTAAACATGAATCAAAATGAACACTAGTATTCCCTATTTTACAACACAATTTACTAGTCGTCTACCACTACATATCTTAATTTATACACCCGCTTCATGGAACAAAAGTTAAATTTCCGGCAAATTTAGAGTAGTTTCATGTCAGAAATAATTTTGTAAGAAATTTGCAACAAATTAAAGTCCTACTTGTTCTGTTTTTCTTGAACAAACGTCGTCCTTTTTCTTTATTCACTCAATAATATGGACTTAAAGGTCAGCACTCACCAACGACCAAAGATTCTAACATTACAGCCGCCATGCTACTAAGGTCTTACTTTTTTTCAACTTCTTCAAATTGAACTAAATTTAATTGAAGTTATTTAAATTAAATTGAACTTATTTCAATGCAAATTTATAACTGCATATAACTGAATTGAACTGAATAGAAGTGAATTATAGTTCAAGAGAACATAACATAATTCATAGTCCCTAATTAAAGTCCGCTTTTCTAATTTTCTCTCTCTCTTTATTTGTCACCTTAGATTATCAATTAGATTATCAATGAATGTATCACAAGTTATTCTCTAATTTACCCTTACATTATATGAAAGAGATGATGAATGGGTGAAACTTCAAATTGGTAATTAGAAGAAAGAGAATTTTGGTACGGAGAAGTAAAAAATAATTTAGTAAAGAATAAATTAGTCATTTTAGTATAGTAATAAATTTTTTATTATTTTTGGTGAAATTACATGAAAAAGGAACGGAGGGAGTATATAAATATCCCCACCCTTTACATCCAAAACATCACTTGCAATTCACTCTTTCAATTTGCATAATTGCTTGACCATGGAATTGTCTTCAAATCTTGTAGCAATTGCAGGTGCCATAGCTTTAGTAGTACTATTAAAGCTATGGAAGAGAGCAAAACACAACAAAAGCAAAGGCAAATTGGTGCCGGAAGCCCCAGGAGGCCTGCCAATTATCGGCCATTTCCATCACCTTGACGAAAAGAAAAATCTCGCTTTAATTCTATCCGAAATGGCTGATAAATATGGCTCAATGTTTTCACTCAGACTGGGTGTTCATCCTGTTGTTGTTATCAGTGACCATAAAGCTATCAAAGAATGCTTGACTGTTAATGACAAAATCATTGCCTATAGGCCTCCTTCTACTCAAGCTCAGATAGTTGGCTATAGCGGTTCTTCTTTTGGGTTCGCCCCTTATGGTCCCTATTGGCGTAATATGCGCAAACTAGCCTCTATCGAGCTCCTCTCTAGCCAGCGGACTAAGATGTTGAACTATGTACAAAAATCGGAAGTCGATTTTCTAGTCAAGGACTTGTACAAGCATTGTTGTTCAAACAATGACAAGGCGGTCAATTTAGGCGAACTTATTCAGCATACTGTGTTCAATATGATGACTAGAATGGTTGCTGGGAAACGATTTTACGATGGGAATAAGGAAGTGGAGAATGCTAAAGGGCGGGCGATGAGTGAAGTTATTAAGGACTTCATCAATGTTGTTGGAGAATTTGTTCCTGGCGATTTTATTCCATTCATTGGATGGCTTGATATTAATGGAGTTGTTAAGAATATGAAGCGCATTAGCGAGGAAGTTGGCGTTATTATCGATAAATGGATTGAAGAACATAAGTCGAGAAAGACGGAAAATGAAGACAGGAAGGACTTTATTGATGTTATGCTCTCTGTAATTGAAGATGAACCATCCATGGGACTTGACCAAGCTACCATTATCAAAGGAACTTCAACGGTAACAAACTGACTTTATATATTCAATGGAACTGTTCACGGGCCAGAGTACCCGCCAGGCGTGAGTCCACTCAAAGGGGCCGAGTTGGAATACTCAATTTTTTTTCAAAGCCGGCCCGATCCAAGCCCGCTAAAGCGTGAGTTTTAATAGTCGGGTTTGGTTTTATATTTATGCCAGATCTCGGCCATGCGAATATTAAGTTTATTTATTATATAGTGTATTAAATATTATTTTTATTTTTATTTTTAATTTATTAAAATTTTCAAAACATTAGAATAAGTCTTACTTTTTATTGAAGAATTCAAGTAAATAATACAATTATGTGAAAATTTTGAACATATTTTTATAAATTTGTCTTTTGCTTTTATTTGATCCACCTAAAAATTAGAAAAAAAAATCTTGTTTTGGGCTATGGGTCAGGCTGGATTTGGACCGATATTTTTAATAAAAAGACCGGCAAGGGCCGATTGAACTCGGCTCACCCCACACCACAAACAAGTCTAACATCGACATGACATGATGAAATGGTTCGAGTTTGACGAAACCAACAACATATTCGAATACAATTTTCTTGCAGGCTATCATTCTTGCAGGTACTGATACATCATCAATTACTGCCATATGGGTTTTGTCCAACTTAATCAATAACAGGAAAGCATTAGAGCATTGCCAAAAAGAGCTAGACTTCAAAGTCGGAAAAGACCGATGCGTAGAAGTTGATGATTTAGCTAAACTAGATTACCTTTATGCAGTTATCAAAGAAACATTGCGGTTATACCCTCCTGGTCCGCTAGGTGTCCCGAGATATGTATCAGAAGATTGTTACATTTTAGGACATTACATCCCAAAGGGTACACGTTTGTTTATGAATATCTATAAGTTACATAGGGATCCACAACTTTGGAGCAATCCGGAGGAATTCATCCCAGAAAGATTTCTCACAGACAAATCACATTTTGATGTCAATGGAAAAAATTTCGAGTACTTGCCATTTAGCGGAGGGAGAAGAGTGTGCCCCGGGACATACTTGGCAATGCAAGTTTTGAATTTGAGTCTTGCAAGGTTGATTCAGGCATTTGACTTTACAACTCCAAGTAATAAGCCAGTGGACATGACAACAGCACAATCTATTGTGTTGCCAAAGGAATATCCACTTGAAGTTGTTTTGTCCCCTCGCCTAGGTTCTCATCTTTATGATCAAGACTGCAACTGAAAGAGTGGTAGATTTCTGTATGAATCTATTAAATAAAGTGAGGTTTCAGTAAAAAGTTCTTGCTTTTTTTCAGTTTGGTTAATGTCTGCATAAGTGATAATTACCTGTAAATAACAAATTATTGCTACACATCCAATATATGATAATCAATGTTTTAAAAAACAAGCGCTAGGCGCTAGTCTGGCGGCTAGGGCTTCCAGCGCCTGTGCGGAGTCTAGGCGGGGCCAAAACGGATATGTATTTTTTTTATTTTTTATGTTTATTAATAGATAAAAATATAAATTTAACTAAAAAGTAAATTATAATATAATAATATATTATAAAATATAGTTTCATATATGAAAACATAAGTCTTAATTAATTCTTACATAAAAACACATCAACATTAAAATCAGTTTCATAAAAACACATTTTCGCACGATTTTTTTTGGTTTATATTATACTATTTCTCGATTTGATATTCAAAATGAAAATTGTATGATAAGAAAATTGTGTTCCAGATTAGTTTTTCCACCCGAGGTAACCCTTTTGGAATTGAAAAAATTTGAACTATAATTATTTTAAGTATCGGTATCTTAAACATTACGGAAAAATCAGATTAAGAGGTGCCTAGGTGAAAAAATCGGACTAGATAATACTTAGGCGGCAATATATCAATTCAGCGCATGATAGCGCTTAAAAAATGAAAAGTTAAGCAATGAATCTCAAAATAATGTTTAGAGAAAACTTAAACGGAAACAAACGAAAATTTATAAATCACCGATGATGTTAATAATTCACGGTCATTACTCCTCCATGTTTTTTTCACTGATTTATCTTTATTAATTTGATATCGTATTGTTCAATCCAATGATGGGATTGCAAGTTCAAATTATTGACTAATGCGCAATGTACTTGTCAGTCAAGCTGTCTTGGGGAGTGACAGAAAAATTAATATTATTACTTTGGGTAGAAAGTAATATAGTTGGCAAGTACCATTTTGGTTCAGAGTAATAATAGGCTTTTTTTTTTTATCTCTATTGTGCGGTATAACTTCAATATATGGAACTCATACTATTAAATTATATAAAAAAGAAGAAAAATAAAAAATGAGATGGTACAGTATGTTATTTAGGCGTTGATTGTCAGAAGAAATTGAGGTACAGATTGAGTGTATTTTTTTTAAAAAACCCTTGGAGACATAGTGTATCTCCCCAACGGCTAAAAGATTGGAGTGGGTGAAAATTTCGGGGCAGAGTACCCAACTAGGTTGGTTCCTCTGCTTACCTACAAAACACCCACCCTGCTTTTATTAATAGTGGTTCTCGAAATAAGAACCAAAATATACATCAAAGTTATATAATAAGAATCCTCGGGTTCGTAAACAAATCAGAAACCGAAAGGCTAACATAGCGCTTGTAGGAATGAAAAAGAAACCAGCAAAAATTAATACTAGCAATTAAAATATCCCCATCATCAGTTTCATCCCGGAAAATCTTCTTGTTGCGACGCTTCCAAAGATTCCATGATATAATGAACCAGAGAGACCTACCAAAATCGCGGGAGATTCCAGGCTTGAAAAATGTGCACCATAAGAGAAGGAAGTTGTAACCATCATTTGGCATCACAACCTGAATACCTAGCCAACGGAATGCATCTCTCCAAATCTGATAATTCGCGTGACATAAAAAAAGGCTGTGTTCCAATGACTCAGGTAGTGGACAGAACGGGCAACATGCGCTAGTTAGCGTACGATATCCCCGATGGAAAAGGAACTCACGTGTCGGTAACCTGTTATGAAAGACCAACCAGCCGAAATTTTTTATCTTGGGAAGCATGTGGGAGGTCCAAATGAGTGTGAAGTCTCTCGACGGATCAGCCATAATCGTTGTTGATAATATCCATGATAAAAGGACGCTGCTGAATATTTTTTCTTGACTCCAATGTCCCATAAGAAGCAATCTCCTCTCGGGAAGAAAGTGGGGCTGTTCACGATTCCATGATCTTGGAAGAGCGCTAGGCATGAAATCGATATCCAGGTTTTCAGTTCATTGCATCGTTGTTGGTTCGTAATGCGAAGGCTTCTTTTCCAAAAGGGACGAGTTTGGGATCGATTGGAAAAAATAGAGCTACACCCATCAAAAATGGTTGAGGATTTCCTATTGCAAATAGTAAATAAGTCGGGGAAGAGTGATTTAATTGGAGTGTTTGATGTCCAATTATTGTGCCAGAACAAACCGTTTTGACCATCTCCCACTTGAATACGCACCTGTGATGAGAAAAAGGACCAAATTCTCTCATTTTTAAAGCAGCATTTTAAAATTCCACGCCATAACGGAGAGACAAACTTGGGGTCGAGAAGAATCATTTCATGCCACGATCTAACCCCATAACGCCGAACACAGTACATTGACCACAAGGAGTCATCATTGCGGTCTCCTAGTTTCCAAATCCATTTAAAGAGAAGGCTGGAGTTAACAAGTTTAAGATCCCGAATTGCCAATCCCCCAAGGTGATAGGGTAAATTAATCGTAACCCAGCTTACTTTGCATATGCCATTGATCGAAGAATCGCCTCGCCACAAAAAATTGCGTATTAATTGATTTAGTGTAGAAGATACAGAGCAAGGCATGCAGAAAATTGACATTAAGTAAATAGGAAGGGAAGAAAGTACTGTTTTGATAAGTATGGTACGCCCCGCATATGATAGACAATTTCCTTTCCAATTTGCCAAATGAGACTTGAACTTGGCAATCAAAGGATCCCAATCGGAGATATGTGGCTGTTTAATACATAATGGTGTACCTAAGTATTTTATCGGGAAGTTGTCCACTCGACATCCCAATTGAGTTGTGTAGGAGGCTAGGGAGGCTTCATTGACGTGGATTCCCATAATCGCACTCTTGTGGTAGTTGATACGCAATCCTGAGATTAGTTCGAAACACCTCAGGATCCAAATGAAACAGGGAATTATGGATTCTTCTGCTGGAAGGAAGCAAATCGTATCATCAGCGAACTGTAACAAAGAGATATCTGGAAGGGATTCCTCCAAACGAAAGCTAGGTAGCACGCCTACTTGAATGTTATGATCTATAAGCTATTTTAGGATCTCCTTGCTTGACCCCCCTACGGATGTGAATAGGAGGGCTTGGTGAGCCATTTATTAGAATAGAAGTAGTGGATTTTTTCTTGCTATTTGACAACCATGAAATCCATTTCTGGTCAAAACCCATCCTTTGGAGAACCGAGTCGATATAAGTCCAAGAAATGCTATCGAAAGCTTTGTGAAAGTCTAGTTTCAACACCACACATGGTTTTCTTTTAACATGGAGGTCATGAATTACCTCAGAAGCCACAAAAGAACACTCATGAATGCTTCTACCCTTGATAAAAGTAAACTGATTGTTTGAAATAAGAGTCGGTAGAACAGCCTGAGGACAAATCGATAACAGCTTCGCAATAATTTTATAGATACCATGGATGAGCGAGATAGGCCTAAAGTTATTCAGAGAGCAAGAACCTGGAATTTTAGGGATTAGCACTGTGAAGGATGTCTTGACCGAATCTGGGAGCTGAGATGTAGCAAAAAAACAGTCCAAAACTTGCATAAATTCGGGCTTTAAATCGTCCCAGAACCTTTTGTAGAAAAAGAAGTTGAAGCCATCTGGACCCGGCACTTTATTCTCACCACACGCACATATACTATTCCAAATTTCCTCAGCCTGAAAGGGGGCAATAAGAGCTGCGTTTTGTTGCAAAGTAACAGTATTGAAACGTAGCTTCTTAAGAGAGAATGGCGTTATAGGGGCAGCCTTGAATATTTGGGCGTAATAGCTGCAAATAGCATCTAAAATAACCTTCATGTCCGTGACAATTACTCCCTCGATGTCCAATTCTGTTATACGGTTATTACGAGATCGGGCTGAAGCAGTGCGGTGGAAAAAAGACGTGTTATTGTCACCCAATAGCGTCCAATTCACTCTTGATTGTTGATGTCGTAATTTTTCCAAAGAAGTCCTCTTTTCCTGAAGGAGAGAACGATTACGATTTAGTTCTGTGTTTTGAGTTGTAGTGAGCGGTTGGGGCACATTACTCGAAGTAAGGGCCAATATTGTTTCCTCTAAATCACCAATCTTTCTCTGTAGGTTTCCAAAATTTTCCGAGTGCCAAAGGCCGATTGCACGACCCAACTTCGTCAATTTATAAGATAGGTCTTTGTGAGCATAGGATTGACAAATGAGGTGCCCTTTGTTACGAATAAAAGGCAGGAAGTCTGCCTTATCCCACCATATGTTCAAAGATCTAAAGGGTTTTGGGCCGGCTGAGTGAGCAACGAAGGAGCAAAATAAAATCGGTAAATGATCAGATAGGGTGGTGTCTACCGTTGATATGAATAAGTTAGGCCAGAATTGCAATGTCCCGTTTGAAACAAGAACACGATCAATGCGAGAGAATGAAATTCTATTGGACCAGGTGTAGTCATGACCGTGGAGGGGTAGATCATGGAGTTCAGATTGCAATACAAAGTCTTGAAAAGCCGACATGGATGGGTATGGACGGTCATTTGCCCTCTCCGACATATGTAACACCTTATTAAAATCACCACAAATCAAAATCATCTGAAAGTCGCGAATAATCGGGATAAGTTCCTGCCATAAATCATATCTATCCATATGATTTATTGGGGCGTAGAGACTAAGAACATGCAGGTCTTGCTGCTGAAGGGGAAATTTAACTAGCACCCATCGGGGAGTAGAGTGGATAACCGAACCTGAAAGCAACGAGGAGTTCCAAGAAAATAATATTCCGCCCGAAAGACCAGTAGAAGGGATATGGTGATAAGCAAAATCGTTATGCCCCCAGAACCGTTTGACCACTTGCTCAGAGATACTTTCTATCTTCATTTCTAACATAACGAAAAATTTGAGATTGTGTTTACGAATGCAAGAAAAGACAAATTGCTGCTTTGCCCCATTATTGACCCCTCCTCTACAATTCCAACATAAAAAATCCATCAACATAATAGAAGAAAATAAATACCTTGATGGGTGGGAACTAATCAGTTCACTAAATTATCCATAGTTGTCAGAACAACTTGTTTATTTCTATCCGAGAATATTCCTAATTTTTTCCCCATTTCCATAGTCAGCTCTTTTTCGAGGGTCGGTGATGTCCTTGACTGAGATAAAATGATCACCCGATTCATATTTGAAATGTCGGGTCCTGACGAAACTGAAGTGACAGGCTGATTGGCTTCCGTCTGTGGATTGACTGGCTGCACATGTTGTTCGGCCTCCCTATGAGTTTCATGTGTAGCTGGGTTTGATTCTGGGACAATACTCAGATTATCATTTGATTGGTTTGGGATAGGGATAATTCGGAGATCCGAGCTAATATGATCCGCAATTTCCACTTCCTGGCAGCCAGAATTGAGCGAATCGTTGGAAGTAGCAATAGAAGCATCTGACGGGGCATCGGAGATTTCAGAATCGTCATCTTGATAATGTTCACAACCAACACCTTGTCTCAGATTAGCGTGAATGAGCACTTCCTTAGTATTCACTAATAATTTAAAGGAGCGATTGGTTGTCCCAAAGGGGACCGAAACCAGACAGGAAACCACATCTAGACGATCCGGGTAATCAAAATTGAAGTCCACAGAAATAACAAGGCCAAAGGAGGCCGCTAGGTGTCTGATCAGCTCTTCTTGAATCAGAGTGGGGGGAATTCCCACAATATCCAGGTACATGATGCATTCTGTCGGTGTAAAATCAGCCGGCAGCAATTGCACAGCCTTAAAAATACGCAGCATGACCTTCCATTCGCCACCTACAAAATTTTGCATAGCCAGTACTAAATTAAACGAGACAATAACATTATCCTTGCCTACAGGGGCAGAAAAAGAAACATCAAATCCATGTTCATACAGATTGAGTGTATGATTGGCGGAAGAAATCAATTGCCCAATTGAAGGAATCAATTGTTGCATGATTGAAGGAATAAGAGCTTTACACACGGTTTCAATTCCTATAAAAGGAGAAGGCTTCTGCCTCATTTAATATATCAGAAACACAGATAAAAATATAATATGTGTAGAGAGACTTAAGAAAAGGGTTCCTAAGAGTTGGGCAAGAGAGAAAATTGTGAGGTTTTGGAAAACACTTGAGTGCCACTATTTTGTAATCTCTTTGTGTATCTACTGTTATTTTATAGTGGAGAATTATTCGAAATTTGTCCCGTGGTTTTTCCCTAATTCATTTGGGGTTTCCACGTAAAAATCTGCGTGTCTTTTATTCTATTGCTATTATTTTTCTCGTAATTTATTATTGGGCCTAACAAGTGGTACTAGAGCTAAAGGTTATTTTATCAGTAGAATCTGTGGATATGTTTTTCAAAAATAAATATACCACGATGACGAGAAAATTATGACGAATCTGGTGGCGCAATCCGTTCGAAAAACCGTCGCAGAAACACAATTTGAGGGAATAGTAAAATAGTATTTGCATATTCACTCATTTTGGTCCATTTTTATGAATAGTATTTGCATATTCATTCTTTAAGCATACAATTGTTACTTATACAATTACTATTCCAATATACAAGTGCTATTTGGGCATATAGTGCTATTCACATATATGGTACTATTCACATGAATAGTAAACTTTTGCCATTTTTAAAGTTTCGACATGGCGAATGATGGTGTAATGATATAACTGACGGATACAAATTATTAAATGTGGAAATACAGAATGGAGGACTACCTCAATTACAAAGATTTGTCTAATCCAATTGAGGGTGACGACGCAAAGTCGAAGGATATGAAAGAATATTAGTGGATAAAGTTGAACAAGCAGACATTGGGTACAATATGCCAATGGATAGCTGCTAGCTTGTACAACCACGTAAGGAGCGAAATAGATCCCAAAGCTCTCTGGAAGAAGCTAGAGGATATATACGAGGCTAAAAATGCTCAAGGAAAAGTGTTTATGATTCGCAAAGTCATGAACTTGAAACTGATAGAGGGAAAATCAATCACACAACACCTGATCGACTTTGAAGGATTCATAACTGAGTTAGCAGTCACCGGTATATCCTTGGATGATGAGATGCAAGCATGTCTTTTGATAGGAACTCCACCAGATAGCTGGGATACTCTTGTTGTATCATTGAGTAACTTAGCTCCAAATGGTGTGGTAACAGTGTCTATGGTAAAGAATAGTCTACTTAATGAAGAGCTTTGTGGAAGGGACATTACCAGTACCAATTCACAAGCCCTTGTCATAGAGAATAGGGGTCAAAGCAAGAGTAGAGGTCGTGGGAATGGAAAATTGAGAGACAGATCCACGTCCCGGGAGAAGAAGTCATGCTACCACTATGGGAAGTAGGGTCATCTCAAAAGGAACTGTCGTTTCTTTAAACAAGAGAACGCAAACCGAAGTCATGATAATTACAAAAGCACATCTGCTACAGTTATAATAGAAGATAGAGAGGTGGCTTTAGTATCTCATGATGGATATTGTTGTCATGTTGGAGATGTAGATACCGAGTGGATTATAGATTCTGGTGCCTCATACCACTGTGTTCTTAAAAGGGAATACTTCTCAACATATAAAGCGGGCGATTTTGGTAATATTGGAATGGGAAATAATAGTGTCTCACAAATGGGAGGAATCAACGATATTTGCATGAAGACAAGTGTCGGATGCACATTAACACTTAAAAATGTGAGACACACTCCAGATCTACTGTTGAACCTATTGTCTGTTATTGTATTGGACAAGGAAGGTTATCACAATCATACAGGTGATGGAAATTGGAAACTCACTAAAGGATTGTTGGTGGTGACGAAAGGAAGATTGTGTTGCTTGCTATACAAAATGAACGCAATAATATATGTGGGTCAACTGAATACAATTGGAGATGATGGTTCACCAAATTTGTAGCATAGGCAACTAGCACATGTTAGTGAGAAAGGGTTGAATATACTATTGGGAGACTATGATTCGGACCACAAATTAAACTAAATTATCCGGATCAGGTTTAAAAGAAACAAAAACTTAAAACTATGTAAATCCTAAATCCGAATGGAAACATTCGGACAAAGATCCAGCTACAACGATGTCCATTGAATATATCAAATACCTAATCACATGGAATCATCAGAATAAAGCTTGGAAAGGAAACAAGCTTTAATCCCTCAAGAATAGTATCTAGAAGAACTGATTGCCCTATCTCTGGAAGAACCCAGATACGGAGAATGTGAGTCTAAAGAGATCCTAAAGACTCATGCTTGAATACAATGGGAAAAGTTTCAAAGACAACTTTTTCCTCCACCTTTTTGGTCTATAAAGTCAAAGAGACAAAATGATAGCTTGCATTTTTCAGAGAAAGGATAAAAGGACTGACACCGGACTGAAAAAGCTAACAACCATTTTCACCTAGATCAATAAGGAGGCACGTGGAGCTCACACCAAAAAGCTAATGGTGTAAAAGTTGGTGCATCACAAAAAGTCAAGTAAAACGATCACTAACAACTTTTTAGCATCAATCCCTAGAATTCAAACGGGTCAAATCACATTCTAACAGATTAACCAACGGCTCTAGAAGCGCCACCTATAACCTCATCAAGGGTGAAGATATATTAAAAGTTCAACAACCCACACCAGCTACATTTATGATGGAAGCCTATAAAAGGGAAGCTTCACCAAATGAGAAGGTTGGCTGTTTTGATTGACAAAAACAAGTAACAAAAAAAAGCATTCAATCACCTTACAAATCCTGCTATGAATCGATTAATTCTAAATCTGTTGAAAGGATTCCTAAGTGAGCTATAAACTTAAGGAAATCCAAAAACCAAAACCTTTGTGAAAACAAGAGTGTTAGGATCTCCAACTTAGGTGAGTTGTGAGATTGGGATACAATTTGAAGTTGGTGCTTTGAGAGGGAACTCCCTGTAGGACTCAGCTTAGATTGGGATTAGAAGTCTAAGTGGTATATCCTACTAAAGACTAAAGGACTCAGCTAGGAGTTGGTGCTTCTAGTGGTATATCCTACATCCGGAAGGGGTTACCATTTGGAGACAAATTGTAAGGCTTGATTCTTGCCAGTTGGAAAGTAGTCCACTAGTGGAAAAGCTCGGAGGAAGGAAACTTCAGGGAATGGAGTAGGTAGGGCAGAACCAGGACAAAATCATGTGTTTGATCTCTTTAACTTTTTACTTATTGCATTTTACTATCATAACTGCATCATCCAGATCCATCATCTGGATCATAATCAAACCCACTACACAAAGACTTTTTAAAGTCTGTATATTCTGCGAAAAAGAGTCATTCACCCCCCTCTGACCTTATAAAGACCCTTACATGGACCAACAAGTGGTATCAGAATAATTGCTCAAAACTAGAGATCTAACAATCTCAAGCTAAAGGTCCAAAATTTTGATTCATACATCAAAATGAGTTTCCAAAACTCGCAACTCCTTCCCGAGGGTATGTCCATTACCCGTCCTTCACTCTTCACTAGTGAACACTACACATTCTAGAAGAACTGGATGAAGAATTTCATACAATCATAAAGCATTCAAGCATGATTAGTCATTAAAGATGACCTATATGAGCCTACTTATAAAGTAGAGGGTATGACTACCCGAAAGCCCTCAAGTATGTGGGATGAGAATGACTTTAAAAAGTTGCGTGAAAATGCAAATACTATTAACATGCTTCATTGTGCTCTTAGTGCAGCTGAATTTGACAAAATATCCAGATGCGAGACTGCAAAAGAGATTTGGGAGAATCTGGAGGTAACCTATGAAGGAACCACCAAAGTAAGAGAAGCTAAGCTTGATGTACTCCAGCAAAAGCTTGAATCCTTCAAAATATTTCCTAAAGAATTAATCAGCAGCATGAACACTAGATACACCAATCTAGTAAATAAGATGAAAAGTTTGGGAAAAGAAATCTCTAAAGTAGAGATGGTAAAGAAGGTGCCCCGAAGTCTCACCAAAGAATGGGACAATAAAAAGACTGCCATTGAGGAAGCTCATGACTTAAACTTTTACAGTTATGATGAACTGATTGGTAATCTTATAACCCAATAGTTATCCTTAGAGAGATATAGGCAACAAGAAAAGAAGCCCAAGGAGAAGAAGAAAGCCATTGCACTTAAGGCAGAATCTATCGCATCAGCTTTATCCCGAGAAGAAGAAAAAGCCACAGAACCTCAAAGTACTAAGGAGCAACTACCTTTATTAACTAGAAGGCTCAACATGTTCCTTTAAAAGAAAGAAAGAAGGAAGTCTAGAAAATATAAATCCAGAACATCAAGAGAAGGAACTTCTAGAAGGGACATGCCTAAAAGAAATCCGGAAGAAAAGAACGATCTGGAAAAAGATGCTGCCTATTTTGAATATGGAGAAAAATGTCATTTCAGAACAAAATGTCCCAAGATTAAGAAAACTAAGAAGTTCAAAAAGAAGGCAATGGTAGATACCTGGAGCAACAGTGAAGAAAGCAGTAGCTCATCTTCAACAGAAGAAGAGGAGACTGCCAATTGCGCATTCATGGCTCTAAATGATCCGGAAGCAGACCAATCTAGAAGAAATGCCTCCAAGAAAGAGACAATGCAAATCAAAAAATCAGAATCAGAAACAACAAACACTGAGGTAAATTCTTGTTCTAATTGTACTTCCAATTTTGACCTTGCTAGGGCTCTATCTATTGTAATCAAGGGAGTAAAGAAGAATGCAAAAGCAATCAAGTCCCTTAAAAAAGCAGTAATAAAGTTGGCAGAAGATGCTGAAGTAATGGCATAAGACATCAATCTAGTTAGAGCAACCAAGCATATTGATGCTGTGGAGTAAAACTTCCTTAGGAATTAGGTACAGATTCTAAAAGCAAATGTAATGGAACTGGATAGAGAAATCAATTTACTAAAGGAGGCATCCAGGAAAAGGCCAGAGACAAAACCTCTAAGAAGAGATAATCATCCTCCTGCTCAAAACAGATTCCAAAATATCCCTAATCAAAGGATGAAGGAAGTCAGCAGGCAACCACAAGCCTAAAGATATACTGCTGCTCGAAAGGGAAAGGCTAAGGTAGC
Organism: Euphorbia pulcherrima; assembly: GCA_947683365.1. Lineage (NCBI taxonomy): Eukaryota > Viridiplantae > Streptophyta > Magnoliopsida > Malpighiales > Euphorbiaceae > Euphorbia > Euphorbia pulcherrima. The sequence goes on from CANTUS010000004.1 coordinate 5,455,180, forward strand.
TTACAACCAACAGGCTATCAAACAAAGAAGAAATTGTGGAACAGTTATTACACTTCCAACTAGTTTCCAGATTCACACCGGACCATCCACCAGCATTGAAAAGGCTAAATATAAAGGGAACTATGGGAAGGAGGGTCTGAAGAAGATCAACGAGAAGCAGAAGCAGAACAGACCCATCTTAGGGTGCAGGTTTTATGGGAAGACCAACCATGTTACTGAATCATGTAGATTAAAAAATGGTTATTATGATGTTTACCCTTGGCCTGAGATGGTTATTAACCCGAGAGGACCCAAATCTAATTTGGTACCCAAACCCACTTAATCTGTTTTGCAAGTATGCCTTAGATCTATAATTAATCAACACACCTAGTATATTGATAGTGGATGCTCAAGGCACATGACAGGTGATGAGAAGGCCTTCATCACATTGACCCAGAAGAAGGGAGGCAAAGTAAGCTTTGGAGACAATTAAAAGGGCCAGATCATTGGTCATGGAACCATTGGATCCGAGTTAAATATAAAAGATGTATCATTGGTTGATGGACTGGAATTCAACTTGCTAAGTGTTGCCCAACTCTATGAAAAAGGAAGAAAAGTCACATTTGATTCCGGAGGCTGCTCAATCTATGATAGTCAGTCCAACCAACTCATTCTTTATGCACCTAGAGTAAATAATGTCTATTATATGAACATTAAAAATGATAAAAAGAATATCTGCTTGGTGTCTAAAGAAGAAGAATCATGGCTATGGCACCGAGGTTAGGACATGTCAGTATGAACCTCCTGTCCAAACTAGCCAAAAAGGAATTAGTAGTGGGTTTGCCTAAGGTTGCTTTTGATAAAGATCATATATGCACTGCATGTCAATTAATTAAAAAACGTAAGAAAAGTTTCCCTTCCATCTCATACATTCCTTCTAAAAGAGTACTTGAGCCTTTGCATATTAATCTCTTTAGTCCAATCAAACCATTGAGTTTAGGTAGAAGAGAATACACCATGGTCATTATGGATGATTATTCTCGATATACCTGGGTTCTCCTACTAGTGGGCAAGGATGAAGCCTTTAACCAATTCTCTAAAACATTCATCCAGATAGAAGTAGAACAGGGCATAAGCATTGCACGCATTCGGAGTGATAATGGTGGAGACTTTAAAAATAAGCTTTTTGCTGACTTTTGTGACTCCAAGGGCATTGAACATAACTTCTCTACCCCTCAAACTCCTGAACAGAATGGAGTTGTTGATAGAAAGAACAAGACCATAGTTGAAATGGCTAGAACAAGGCTCAGTGAAAATTGTTTGCCAAAATACTTTTGGGGGGAGGTCGTGAATACAACATGTTATATTCTAAATAGAGCTCTCATTAAAAATACCATAGAAAAGACCCCATATGAAATCTAGAAGGGAAGAAAACCCGAAATTGGGTATTTCAAAGCATTCTGATGTAAATGCTACATCCTTAATGATAGAGAGCAACTAGGAAATTTTGATCCTAAATCTAATGAAGCAATTTTCCTTGGCTACTCAACATATAGTAAGGCTTACAGAGTCTTCAATAAAAAAATGCAAACTGTGGTAGATTCAATACATGTAGATTTTGATGAGACTAACACTACAAGTAAGAAAAGCTACAATCCGGAAGATCCAGTTTTGGAAGCTGAAAATCTGGAGAAAAGAAGGAAGCAGGAATTCTTGATTCATTTTAAATCAAGAAATACATAGAGGGAGATGAAGGAATATCCTTTGATCCATAAGTACAACAAGTCAATCTCAACCCACAAGTAGAGCAAGAAGGAGTGGTTGAAGCCGAAGTAGAGCAAGTCCCAGCTTAACATGAAGGCCTACAAAGGGAGATTCGGACATATAAAGATCATTCCATTGAAAATATTCTGGATGATATTCAAAATCCAGTGAGAACCAGAGGTCAACTCAATAGATGATAAGTCATGCTGCTTTTGTCTCTCTCATAGAGCCAAAGAAATTTTGAGATGTTGAAGGAGATGAAATTTGGATGATGGCAATGCAGGAAGAGCTAGATCAATTCACTAGGAATGATGTATGGGATATAGTACGACCTCCTAATGGAAAATCAATCATTAGCATCAATTAGGTATTTTGGAACAAGCTTGATGAATCCGGAGTAGTGGTGAGAAACAAGGCAAGATTAGTTGCCCAAGGCTACAACTAGTAAGAAGTAATTGATTTTGAAGAAACCTTTACTCCTGTAGCAGAGCTTGAATTAATCCAAATTTTATGTGCTTTTGCATCATTCATAGGGTTTACACTATACCAAATGGATGTCAAAAGTGCATTTCTGAATGGTGTTATCCAAGAAGAAGTCTATGTGGAGCAGCCACGTACATTTGAAGATCCTAAGTATCCAGATCATGTCTACAAACTGAAGAAAGCTCTCTATGGACTAAACCAAGCACTAAGAGCTCGGTATGAGAGACTCAAGGGGTATATCCAAGGTAGAGCAGATACAACACTTTTCATCAAGAAGAATAAAAATGATATTATTCTTGTCCAAATCTACATGGATGATATCATATTTGGAGCCACTGATGAGAGGATGTATGAAGAATTCGGCTCTCAAATGCAGAAGTATTTGAAATGTCAACGATGGGAGAACTCAATTTCTTCCTTGGTTTATAAATCAAGCAAAGTTTGGATGGAATTTTCAGTAATCAGTCTAAGTACACCAAGGAAATCTTGAAAAAGTTTGAAATGGACAAGAGTAAGCCTATGTCCACTCCAATGGGATCAGATACAGTCCTATCCTAGGATTGTGAAGGAGAAGATGTTGATCAAAAGCTCTATAGAGGGGTGATTGGTTCACTTATGTACTTGACAGCTAGTAGACCTCATATACACTACGCAGTTTGATACTGTGCAAGGTATCAAGCCAATCCTAAGGATTCTCATCTCAAGGCAATAGAGAGAATTCTTAGATACCTCCTAGGAACCACTAATGTTGGGTTATGGTATCCTAGTAGTGTAGATTTCACACTCCAAGGGTTCACTAATGCAGACTATGGCAGGGATACTCTTGAGAAAAAGAGTACATCCGGAGGATGCCATTTCCTTGGAGATTGCTTAGTTTTATGGTATAGCAAGAAGCAAACTTCAATTGCCTTATCCACTATAGAATTTGAATATATGGTAGCTGGAAGTTGTGTAGCTCAACTCCTCTAGATCAAGCAATAACTTGAAGATTATGAAGTTCAATCCGGATGTGTAAATGTTATGTGTGACAACAAAAGTGATATTGATGTGTCAAAGAATTCAGTACTCCATAGCCGGATGAAACATGTCAACATAAGGCAATATTTCATTAGGGATCATGTAATAAAGAAGGATGTTGCATTGGTATATATTTTAACCAATGAGCAAAGAGCAGATATCTTTACTAAGACACTAAGTAAAGACCAATTTGGGAAGCTAAGGGAGTCAATTGGTATGTCTAATCCAATTTAGGATCAATCTGGAAGATAGCTTGAAATCAAGCCGGATCCTATCTATCTGGAAGAGAAGAAGTATTGGAGGGAAATCTATTCCGAAAGGATGCAACGTCAACAGACAAGAAGGACAAATGGCAGTAAAAGCGCGTAAAGATGATAGCTACTTTTTTGAAATTCAAAAGTCTACTAGGCGTTACACGTGCGGTAAATTGAACAGTTATCATTCAAAATAAACTGATCCCATTCTTCGGCTAAACTGAATTTACCTCTCTCTTAAAATCTAATTGCCATGTCATTAATCCAGCAAAAATTACCGACATCCAGATTACCAAAATACCCTCACCTTGGAAAATCTATAAAAACAAACCCCCCAAATTCTCTTTCTTCCTCATTCGAATAACTCTACTATTACTCTGCAGAAATTGAAACCGAAAACCCTAATTTCTTCAATTCTTACTCAAAATGGCAGCAATTATGAACCAAGAAACCCAAAGTCTTCCTACTCGAAATCTCTTCTCAAAATCAGACCTAAAAGATGATGATTTTGTGCAATCAAAACTCAATTCCAGCAACTCAGTCATTCTTACGGATTTCCTGGGAGACAATTTTCTGTTCAAAACACCCCCTTACTCAACGCTAATCGATGATAAGCATTTGGGTGACTTTCTCAAGATCAACTGCCCAACGTATCCAAAATTGGTTAAAGAGTTCTATAACAACCTCCAAGTCCACAAGGAGTTTGACATCCTATGAACCAAGGTTCAAGGGAAAGAAATCACTATTACTCCCAATTTCTTTGAAAAATATCTCAATATGAAGAATTCCGGATTGTAACTACAGACCGATGGAGATGAAGTGGAAGTGGAGTATGATTCAAAGCTGTGGTTATATCCTAATTACTTTAGGGATAAATTTTCTACTCACTTCCCAGAAACCCCAAGATTTCTCTAGCATGTATTGGCAAAAGTCATTTTAATCCGGAAGGGATCCTTGACAACAGTCTCTGTGCTATAACACTGCGTCCTACAACACTAGGTTGGATGCGTGGAAATCAACTAGCCTATACTAATAATCAGTTACCTCAAGAACCACATCAATTCCCATGGGGCTCTAATCTCCCAGATCCTAGTAACTAATGAGGTAAATCTAACTGGTTTACATGCTGAAAATAGAAAATAAATTCTTGAAAAGAACTTCAAAAGATTGTCCTTTGGAGAAGAATGGAATGAAGAGAAAGTAAAGAAGCTTAGGGATGACAGAGAGAATAAGACCCGAAAAGCTGCAAATCCGGATGCTGTAGCTCCTACTCCTAAAAAGCCTAGGACCAAGGCTCAAAAGAAAAATGTTGTGATTCCGGATGAAGTGGAGGATGAGGATACCTAGACCATCACCCAGCTACTTAATAAATCCCCAGAAAAGCCAAAACCAAGGGGAAGGCTAATTAAGACGGCTGATATATTGAAAAGATCTGTATGTGATCTGGTAGCAAGGGAAACCATTGTAGTAGCTGCTACTACAATAAGAAAGGTCCATTAGAAAGGCTAGGAAAGAAAAGCATCGGAATTGCTAAAGGGGGGAGATGGGTCTGATGAAGAGGAAACGGAAGATGAAATGCTTGCACCAAAGAATCAGTTCACCCGGAAGGGGTGTACTTTTGATGAGGCAGTCAAGGCATAACAACATTTTTCAGAGCTTCCCATTGAACCACTACTTCGATCTTTTTAGGATCAACCTGAATGCCTTGACCAGAAACCACATGTCCCAAAAATAAAACATGATCCAACCAGAATTCATATTTGCTAAACTTTGCATACAACTGTTTTTCACACAAAATTTGAAGCATAATTCTCAAATGCTATTCGTGTTCTTCATTACTTTTCGAGTACACAAGTATGTCATCAATGAAAACAATAGCAAACTTGTCAAGATACTGTTGAAATACCTTGTTCATCAAAGCCATGAAATCTACAGGTGCATTCGTCAAACCAAACGGCATCACTAAAAATTCATAATGTCCATATCAAGTTTTGAAACCTGTTTTTGGAATGTCTTGCGCTGAAATTTTGAGTTGATAATACCTTGACCTCAAATCAATTTTACAAAATACACGTGCTCCTTACAATTGATCAAATAAATCATCAATACGAGGTAAAGGATACCTATTCTTCACAATTACCCGATTCAACTGTCTGTAATCAATCCAAAGTCGCATAGTGCCATCCTTTTTCTTAACAAACAATACCGGAGCACCCCAAGGAGACACACTAAGTCTAATAAATACCTTATTAAGTAACTCTTGTAACTTCTTTTTCAACTCTTTTAATTCTACTAGAGCCATTCTATATGGAGAAATAGAAATTGGTGTAGTTCCTGGAACTAAATCAATGGTAAATTCTACTTCTCTATCAGGTGCCAATCCTAGTAAGTCCGCAGGAAATACATCAGGAAATTCTTTAACCATAGGAATATCATCAAGTGATACATCTTATACTTTAGTGTCAATAACATGTGCTAAATATGCCTCACATCTACCCTTGATTAACCGAAAAGTACTAATTGCAGAAATTAAACAAGTCAGCACTATCTGACGTTCACCCTAAAAATGACTTTTGGCGTATCTGATGTCTCTAAAATAACTTCCTTGGTAGAAAATTTACTACTGCATGATGTTTTTCCTACCAATCCGTACCCAAAATCACATCAAACTCTCTAATAGCCAATCCAGTCAAATCCGCACTTAATATAACTTTGTCAATTTGAATCAAACAATTTTGGTACACATGATTTGCAATCACCAATTGACCTAAAGGAGTTCCCACAAATAGATCAAATCCTAAAGGTTCACAAGCCATATGCAATTGTGGTGCTAAGTTTGATGATATAAATGAATGAGTTGATCCGGGATCAATTAATGCACAAACATCCATGTTGCAAATACAAATCTTACCGGTAACAACTTCTAGTGCGTCAATAGCTTCTTGTCGAGTCATGGCAAAAATGCGAGCCAGTGTTGGAGGCCTAGAACTCTGAGCCTCAGATCTACCAATATTGCTTGTTGTTGTTCCTCTACCCCTACCTCTACCTGCTACTACACCAGCTCTCCTACCTCTAGTATTCTGAACTGTAGCCCCTGATTGAGCTCTTTCAGTTGCTTCTATTCATTTTGGACAATCACGTATTAAATGTTCAAAAGAGCCACATAAGTAATAGGCTTCAGTCATTTTCCTACATTCGCCTTCATGCAATTTACCACATAGCATACACTGAGGTTTTTGTCCCGACATTTATCCCTGGCTTTGTCATTATTAAGTTTGCGTATTCGTTCTTCCTCCCCTATTCCCAGAATATCCTCCTCTAACTATAAACTATGATGGAGAAGAATTTGTTTGACGTTTAGAAGACTTTTTACTTTGGTCACCACCAAAATCACTGTAACCTCTTCTAGCTTTATAATGTGCTTTCTCTTTTTCTAGTCTTTCAGCCCTAACCGCAGCATTTTTCAACTTTAGGCAACTTTCAAGTTCAAATGATGATATCTTGGTTCGAATTTCATATCTAAGCCCATCCTCAAATTTCCTACATCTATCCTTTTCAGTCGCCACTAAGGTTGGTACATAACTGGAAGCTGATTGAACTTAACTTCATACTAGGCCACTGTCATCCTCCCTTGTCTTAAGTTTAAAAATTGTTTTCTTTTATCATTAATGTACACATCTGGCATATAATTACTTTTGAATTCTCCAACAAAATCATCCCAAGTCAAGATAGGAGGCTGAACAGTACTCCCGGGATAGTCTCCCACTAGTCATGAGCATCATCTTGAAGTAAAAATACTGTATAATCGAACTTCTCATCAAGAGTACAATGCAACGTATTGAAAACTCTTTCCAACCTTTTTAACCATCTTACCGCTATTTTAGGATCTATAGTTCCCTTGAATTCTTCTGCACCTTGTTTCTTCAATTTATCGAACCTTTTTTTTCTTTGGACAAATGTTGCAGGTGCTTGCACCACAAGTATTTCCTGATCATTTTGAAAATTTGATGCATGAGAATGCATAGGTGATGCAGATGTAATAGGTTAGATTTCTACAGGTTGATTTACGGCTGGTCCCTCTCTCCTCGGGTTAACATTTTGGTTCTCATCAGTCCTATATGAATATGATAACATGTTATAAGATAACATATACTATTCTCATATTATGTATGCATTTGTATGTGTGCCTATGGCCATACCCTCACTCTGATATCAACTGAAACACCCTTATCATATAATAACTATAGAAAAATACCGTAAAATATTTTTTTTGTACATAAATATTCATATATTAACACAACCATTATATTTCACATTAACTCCAATATCATTCGTTTATATTACAATCCATAATTATGTTTGATTAGCAAAACCAAAACCCGACTATTCTATATGCTTGTCATGTGAGGAGAGAGAGCGAGATGGACACAGCCGATAGACCTTTCTTCCATGACAGCTACGAGTAAGGACCTTCTAGTACAAAACTTTATCTACAACTTCAACAACTGAAAAATATAGCAATTTACATGAGTCGCCACTCAGTGAATATCAACAATCAATGAATTTAACAATCACATACAGTCACGCCTTCAAAAAAAACATACAGTCATTCGTATATACTATTGGATAATTCATTTATTTAATTGTTGTGATATTCCCGGCCAAACTATTGCCCCAGGAACATGTAACAATTGTTAATTGATTTGCTGGCCAGCTGCATAACAACTGGTTGACCTTTCGGTCCAGATAATCAATTGGCTGACCTTTAGGTCCATTTGTCAAATATTGCAATTGGTTGACCATATAGGTCCAGATAACAAAACATGTATTGCAATGTTTGATCGGCTATGTCACAAAGTCTCTCTTTATTTCATTTGTTCTTGTACAAATGCGTATATCGTGTATAATTCAATTAACTCATAGTTCACCAAATAAACATATGTGCATATAATTCAAATACATCAAATAACATATAATCATTCAATTCACAACAATACTCCAGACATCCAAATATCACATAGCAAAATATTTCACCCATAAATTCATATCATGTTTATGCTTACATAGTATCAAGCTAATTCCCTCGGAAGTGACTTGAATCTTCCTCCGGAATACCTTCACGATTTTGAGCTCCTATAAAAATAATTTCAATATCATATACACATAATTACCATATTTCCTTTCGTACAAGCAAATGTTCACAAAACAGAATTACTTTCCTTATGACCTTATTCTACTTAAAAATTCATAAAATTCAATTCACTTAACCAACTGATTTGATTCTTCTTCTATTCTATCTCTACTCCACAAAGCTATAACATACTAAAACCTCAAAATTTTCAAAGCCTTATACGATTTATAGTGAATTTTCCTTCAAAACCTATTTCAGTCCCACTTAACCTGGACAACAGAGCAATAAAACGAGCATAACTCTCCCTACAGAACATGAATCGACCTGAATCTTTTTCTTAATTAAATTATACACATAAAGCAATAACATATCAAAAACTCAGAATTTTCTAAGCAGCATAACAATCCTAGATTAATTTCAAAACTCACCATACCTCTTTGGTCATCTAATTATGCACACTTCATCTTATAAAAATCATAGCTATTGATCTACTCATCTTGAAATCCCCAAATTGTGCAGGATGAACCTTGACATAAAGAGAAACAATTCATCTTCTTACTAAAACTGCAAATTCTAACTTTAACCTAACAAAAATTGCACTACAAAGTTACTAAAATACCTAATTCCTTCCTTCTAGCTCTCTTCTTCTCTTCTTCCTTATGCTTTGTTCTTTGCTTTGTTTTTGGGAGATGAAAAACTGACCTACTACTTATCAGGCCATAAATCTAAGGGGAAAAAGACAAATTTGCCCTCAAATTCTTTATTTAATACAAATACTAACTATTTTTTTATTAGAAGGCTGAGCGAGGCCAAAATCGGCTCCATTTATTAAAAAAGAAAATAAAAAGAGAAAAACAACAAAAAAGAAAAGAAAAAACATCTCTAGGATGCTAACAAGGGCAATCACATTAGATAATCTAAAAACTCCTAATGGAGGAGATTGAAAGCCCGAACCTCTGCTGTTCCTCTGCACTTGCTCCCTAGTAACAATCTGTAAACTTTTCTTTTTCTGGACCAAATATGGCTTCCAATTTAAGGTAGCCCCACTTTCACTAGGGGTAGAACCCTTCTTTTTCCTCTTGACCATTTCCCAAGAATTCTCCTTCTCTTCTAGGGATTCACTATGTTGTAAGCATACTTCCAAATTAATCCCCTCAATATTCTCCCCCCTTTCTATAACTGATGGGGTATTCGTGACGATCACAGAGTCAATATCCCATTCTCAAAACTCTCTTTAGAGTTCGAAACGGGCTTGAGACTATCTACCAGGGAATGGAAACCATTCACTATTGGAACTACTATAGTAGTTTTAAGCCTCTCCTCCAAATCTCGTTGTCTCTGTTTGCTACATTGAAGGAGTTCCAGGTTGGGAATCGCATCCCCCTCTTTTGGTACATGTAAAACAAGTGCATCCGCATTAATATTTTTAGTGTCACTATCAGTTTCCTCACACTCATCTGCCCAAGATAAGACCTTTTTTCCTTCCTTTTGGACTGGATCATCCTGACATGTACCCTCCAAAGAAGTAGCAAATTTCCTCTATTCAACTCGTTCAGAGCTTCCAGGAACAGCCACAATGCTTTTCTTTCTAGTCTAATCCCGAGGAACTGCTTTCCTGCCTGAAGAAGGCTCCTTAGGCTTCCCTGACCATTTCTCTTGATTTTTATTCCTTTGACAATTTGCTACTATATGACCGATTGAATGAAAAATTAAGTAGAGATCCGAAATGTTCTCATACTCAACTACAACCTAAAAGATCTTTACTGCCGTGTTAACCCTAACCTGGTCTATAACTGGTTTTGCAAGATCGATATCCACCAGAATTCGAGCATAGTGCCTAAGTTCCCCTTCAATTGTATTGTGATCGAATTTGATTGGGACCCCAATTGCCTGTGCCACACTCGAGAGTAATCTGTGATCCCAAAACCCCCAAGGAAGGTTGTACAAACGAATCCAAACTTATGAAGATGTTTGTTTCTGAACTGTAGGATCGAAATCCGCTTTCCAAACCGAAAACCTCATGATGCCAGCATTAGGTTCAAATTTCCTGTAGACCAAATCTTTTCAAGAGCCTCTGCCAAAGGCATAATAATGTGAAAAAATCCTTTTCCTAAGGATATTAGTCTCCAATCCATTTTACGATTCCAAATTGCATTCAGTTTGCTTTTAATTTCAGCGTGCTTCCAAGGCTTGTAGTCCTTTACAAAAGTTAGCCTGCCAATAGCTGAAAATTGGCGTAATGAAAATTGCTCTGAGTAGAACTCTTCTGGGATCTTGATTGCCTTGTAAACATCACCAGCGTCTGATATAGTAGCTGAAATCAGTTTCTCTGATGGATTCACCGTGGTCGGATCGAAACCCCTTGATTAATAACAGCCGCATAAGATTTCGATTGTGGGTTAGGGTTTTTGATTTCACAAGATGCAACCTACTTATTGACTGAAGCCTTGTTCATATTCTTGCAATAGAAAGAGAGATATGAATCATCCATGAAGAGGAAAAGAAAAGGTCACCGGTAGAGATCAGGATCAGCTGGAAAATCAAGGGAAAATTTTAGGGTTTTTTTCATCTCTAGAGGCGTCTCTGAATGAGTGGGTTCAGAAATACTAATATACTAAATATATATACGTATATTTATGTCATATTAATACTAATTCTAATACTAATGCTTATACTTAAATCGTTGTGATATATCACAATTTTATTCAACTTCATATGTTCAAATAATCATTTTGTATCTATGACATAACTATACTCCACTTATTCCTTAAAATTCTATAGCTATATAATTCGGTACCTAGATATTAAATATCGTATTTTGTATGGTTAAAATAACTATTATTTTAACTACCATATTTTAATAAAATGTAACATGTAAAATATTAAATGTAATGACATGTAATAGATGTGGACAAATGCAAATATAATGCGTGAAATGGGATATTATAATTCTCCTCATCTTAAAGAATTCCATCCTCAAAATCAAATACTTGAATCAGAAAACAAATAAGGATAGTCCTTTCTCATTCGATCTTCTGTTTCCCAAGTGGCTTCTTCTAGTGAATGACTTTTCCAAAGTACTTTTACCAAGGGTATTTCTTTGTTTCACAATTGTTTGGTCTTATACCCGATAATTGCTACTGGATCTACTACATAACTCAAATTATCAGCAATCTCAATCTCTTGGTCCTTTAATACATGAGTAGGGTCTGACCGTTACTTCCTTAGAATGCTCACATGAAAGACATTATGAATTTGAGCTAACTCTGGTGGTAATGCCAATTTATAAGCAAGCGGGCCAATTCTTTCAAGAATTTCATAAGGCCCTATGTACCGCGGACTAAGCTTCCCTTTCTTCTTAAACCTTAACACACTTTTTCAAGGCAATAGAGGAAGAAAAACTTTATCCCCTACTTCATATTCCTTTTCCCTTCTATGTTGATCAGCATAACTTTTTTGTCTATCTTGTGATGCCTTGATTCTTTCTCTAACTATCTTCACCTTTTCAACTGTGTCTTGTACTATTCCTAGACCCTCTAAAACTCTCATCCCCTCTTCATCCTAATAAATAGGACTTCTAAATTTTCTTCCATAAAGAGCCTTATATGGTGCCATTCCAATACTACTATGATAGTGATTAATATAAGCGAATTCCATCAGAGCAACATATTTGTCCCACGCACCTTTGAATTCCATAGCACAAGCTCGAAGCATTTCTTCCAAAGTTTGAATTATTCTTTCTGATTGACCATCTATTTGAGGATGAAAAGCAGTACAAAAGTTTTTGTGCCCAATGCCTGCTGTAAACTTCTCCAAAATCGAGATGTAAATCAAGGATCTCTATATGATACAATAGACACTTGTATTCCATGTAACCTGACTATTTCATTCACATACTTCTTTGCCAAATTCTCCAACGAACAACCCCAATGTATGGGGAAGAAGTGGGCTGATTTCATCAATCTATCAATAATAACCCAAATAGCATCATTCTTTCTTGGAGTTTTCGGAAACCGGTACACAAAATCAATAGTAACCATCTCTCATTTCCAAACTGGTATAGGCAATGGTTGTAATTTCCCTGCTAGAGCTTGATGTTCAATCTTTACTTATTGACATATCAAACACTTTGAAATGTATTCAGCAATATCCTTCTTTATTCCAGACCACCAAAAATGAGAGCGTAAGGTATGATACATTTTTGTCATTCCCGGAGGCATAGCATATGGAGCAGTATGAGCTTCTTCTAAAATTTCCTTCTTCAAATTATCAATATAAGGCACACAAATTCTTTGTCCGAACATCAAAGTACGATTTTCTACTATAATATTAGTGCTCTTTCCTTGCTTGACATTTTCTGTAATCTCTCTTAATTAAGGGTCTTGCATCTGAGCTTCCTTAATTCTATCACGTAACACTGGTCTTACCTTGAAGTTAGCTAATAATGCTCCATTTTTGCCCAATTTTAAGTCAACATTCATTTATCGCAATTGAATGAAGTATGGGAGTTTAGAAACTTGAACATTAGCCATTACACAACTGGATTTTCTACTTAAGGCATCAGCTACAACATTCGCTTTTCTCGGATGATATTCGATCATGAAATCATAATCTCTCAACAATTCTAGCCATCTCCTCTACCTCATATTCAATTCAATATGACTCAACAAATTTTTCAAACTCTTATAATTAGTGAAAATCTGAAAAGTTTCTCCATACAAATAATGCCTCCAAAATTTCAAAGCAAACACAATTGAAGCAAGTTATAAATCATGCACTGGATAAGATAGTTCATATGGTTAATTGTCTAGATGCATACACAGTTACCTTCAAGTATTGCATTAGAACACAACCCAAACCTTGGTGAGAAGCATCACTGTAAACAACAAATCCACCAGTGCTAGTCGGAATTGTCAAAATTGGAGCTGCAGTCAAACATTTCTTTAATTCATCAAAACTTTTTTGGCAATCATCTGTCCACTGGAACAGTACATTCTTTCATAGTAATTTTGTCATTGGAGCAGCAATAAGAGAAAACCCATCAACAAATCATTGATAATATCCTGCTAATCCCAAAAAACTTCTTACTTCTACTACATTTTTTAGAGCTTCCCATTGAACCATTGCTTTGATCTTTTTAGGATCAACCTGAATGTCTTGACCAGAAACCACATGTCCCAAAAATAAAACATGATCCAACAAGAATTCACATTTGCTAAACTTTGCATTCAACTGTTTTTCTCTCAATATCTGAAGCACAATTCTCAAATGTTGTCCGTGTTCTTCATTGCTTTACGAGTACACAAGTATGTCATCAATGAAAATAATAACATACTTGTTAAGATACTGTTGAAATACCTTGTTCATCAAAGCCATGAAAGCTGCAGGAGCATTCATCAAACCAAACGGCATCACCAGAAATTCATAATGTCTATATCGAGTTCTAAAACCTATTTTTGGAATATCTTGCACTGAAATTCTGAGTTGATAATACCCTGACCTCAAATTAATTTTAGAAAATACATGTGCTCCTCGCAGTTGATTGAATAAATCATCAATATGAGGTAAAGGATATCTATTCTTCACAGTTAGCCGATTCAACTGTGTGTAATCAATGCAAAGTCACATAGTGCTATCCTTTTTCTTAACAAACAATACCGGAGAGCCCCAAGGAGACACACTAGGTCTAATAAATCCTATATCAAGTAATTCTTGTAACTACTTTTTTAACTCTTTTAATTCCACTGGTGCCATTCTATATGGAGAAATAGAAATTGGTGTAGTTCTTGGAACTAAATCAATGGTAAATTCTGCTTCTCTATCAGGTGGCAATCCTGGTAAGTCCGCAGGAAATACGTCGAGAAATTATTTAACAATAGGAATATCATCAAGTGATACATTTGATACTTTAGTGTCAATAACATGTGCTAAATATGCCTCACATCCACCCCTGATTAATCGAAAAGTACTAATTATAGATATTAAACAAGTTGGCACTATCTGACGTTCACCCTGAAAATGACTTTTGGCTTATCTGATGTCTCTAAAATAACTTCCTTGGTAAAACAATTTACTACTGCATGATGTTTTTCCAACCAATCCATACCTAAAATCACATCAAACTCTCTAATAGTCAATCTAATCAAATCCACACTTAATATAACTTTATTAATTTGAATCAAACAATTTCGGTACACATGATTTGTATTCACCAATTCACCCAAAGGAGTTCCCACATATAAATCCAATCCCAAAGGTTCATAAGCCATATGCAATTGTGATGCCAAGTTTGATGATATAAATGAATGAGTTGATCCAGGATCAGTTAATGCACAAACGTCCATGTTGCAAACACAAATCTTACCGATAACAACTTCTGGTGCGTCAATAGCTTCTTGTCGAGTCATGGCAAAAATGCGAGCCTATGTTGGTGGCCTAGAACTCTAAGCCTCATATCTACCAATATTGCTTGTTATTATTCCTCTACCCCTACCTCTACCTGCTACTACACCAGCTCCCCTACCTTTGGTATTCTAAACTGTAGCCTCTGATTGAGCTCTTTTAGTTGCTTCTATTCATTTTGGACAATCAAGTATTAAATTTTCAAAAGAGCCATATAAGTAACAGGCTCCAGTCAGTTTCCTGCATTCACCTTCATGCAATTTACCACATAGCATACACTAAGGTTTTTATCCCGAGCTTTGTCCCTGACTTTGTCTCCAATGAGTTTGCGTATTCGTTCTTCCTCCTCTATTCCTAGAATATCCTCCTCTAGATATAAACTGTGACGAAGAAGAATTTGTTTGATGTTTAGCAGACTTTTTACTTTGGTCACCACCAAAATCACTGTAACCTCTTCTAGCTTTATAATCTGCTTTCTCTTTTTCTAGTCTTTCAGCCCTTACCACAGCATTTTTCAACTTTAGGTAACTTTCAAGTTCAAATGATGATATATTGGTTTGAATTTCATAACTAAGCCCGTCCTCAAATTTCATGCATCTATCCTTTTCAGTCGCCACTAATGTTGGTACATAACTGGATAACTGATTGAACTTAACTTCATACTCGGCCACTGTCATCCTCCCTTGTCTCAAGTTCAAAAATTGTCTTCTTTTATCATCAATGTACACATCTGGCATATAATTACTTTTGAATTCTCGAACAAAATCATCCCAAGTCAAGATAGGAGGCTAAACAGTACTCTGCGGGATAGTCTCCCACCAGTCATAAGCATCATCTTGAAGTAAAAAAACTGCATAATCAAACTTCTCATCAAGAGTACAATACATCATATTGAAAACTCTTTCCAACCTTTTTAACCATCTTTCTGCTATTGTAGGATCTGTAGATCCCGTGAATTCTTCTGCACCTTATTTCTTCAATTTATCGAACCTTCTTTCTCTTTGGACAAATGTTGCAGGTGCTTGCACCACAGGTATTTCCTGATGATGCTGCAAATTTGGTGCATATGAATGCATAGGTGATGCAAATGTAATAGGTTGGATTTCTACAGGTTGATTTACGGCTGGTCCCTCTCTCCTCGGGTTAACATTTTGGTTCTCATCAACCCTATATGAATATGATAATATGTTACAAGATAACATATACTAATCTCTTATTATGTATGCATTTATATGTGTCCCTATAACTATATCCCCGCTCTGATACCAATTGAAACACCCTTATAGTGAATTTTCCTTTAAAACATGTTTCAGTCCCACTTAACCTAGACAGCAGCGTAATAAAACGAGCATAACTCTCTCTACACAACATGAATTGACCTGATTCTTTTTCCTACTTAAACTATACACATAAATGAATAACATAGCAAAAACACTGAATTTTCTATATAGCATAACAATCCCATATTAATTTCGAAACCCACCATACCTCTTTGATCATCCAATTCTGCGCACTTCATCTTATAAAACTCATAGCTATTGATCTACTCTTCTAAAAATCCCCAAATTTTTTAGGATGAACCTTGACATAAATAGGAACAACTCATATTCTTACTAAAACTACTAATTCTAACTTTAACCTAATAAAAATCGCACTACAAAGTTACTAACACCTTATTCATTCCTTTTAGCTCTCTTCTTCTCTTCTTCCTTATGCTTTGTTCTTAGCTGTGTTTTTGTGAGATGAAAAACTGATCTAACTCTCATCAGTCCATATAAAAATTTAAGGGGAAAAATACCAATTCGCCCTCAAGTTCTTTATTTAATACAAATACTAACTATACTAAATACCTATACGTATATTTATACCTTATTAATACTAATTCTAATACTAAGGCTTATACTTAAATCCTTATGATATATCACAATTTTATTCAACTTCATATGTTCAAATAATCATTTTGTATCTATGACGTAACTATACTCCACTTATTCCTTAAAATTCTATAGCTATATAATTCGGTACCTAGATATTAAATATCATATTTTTTATGGTTAAAATAACTATTATTTTAACTAACCAATTTTAGTAAATATAACATGTAAAATATTAAATATAATGACATGTAATAGATGTGGACAAATGCAAATATAATGCGTGAAATGGAATATTATAGAGAGTGACAATCAAACAGATAATGAACCCTCCGGAAGTAGCTCGAGTTTCGGAGATGACATATCAAGCTCCTCTGTCGAAGAATTTCCTCCCAAAATTAGCCCTATGAGAGTGCCTGCTAACAACACTGTCAAATCAAAAGTTTCAGCAGCACTTCATTTGCTTAAGGAGGCGGCTCAAGAAGAAAATAAAGAAGGGTATGTCAAGCAGAGCCTCCAGACCATATGAACACATCCATGAGGAGTTGAAAAAGAGTTGCTTAGACAAGCCAATGATCCGGTAGTAAAGAAGGAGGTGGGTGAAATCAAGTAATCCGTAAAGATAATTAAAGAAAAGGTCTTGGATTTTCCCACCCCAGGTGCCATAGCTGAAGCCTCTCTCTCTCTCTCTGATCAAGACAACCTTGAATGAGCTTAAAGAAAAGGGTTCCATAGCTAACTGGACTGCTGATCAAGCCAATACCTTAGCTTCAAATAACCATGGAACTATAATTGACAAGGTCACATCCAGTTCCTCCGAGCTCTCAGAAGAAATAAAGGCTTATCTGGATACTAAGTTTGAAAACTTGACAAAATTGATGGCTGAGAAAAACCCCACATCCGCCATAAAAGATCTGGGAGTAGACCAGCAAGTCACCCAAGAAATGCTGGTGCACTTCATTGAGAAAACTCTCCCCAAGATCCAGGAGAAGATTTTGGATGACATGGGAAGCCACCTATCTGGATTGGAGAAAATAATAACGGACTGGAATGCATCCATCACCAAAGAAATCTCTCTTCAAACGGAGTCTATCCATAATATCCGGAAGGGAATAAGTGAAGAAATCACCCTGCTCCAAACTGAAATCAATAACCTCTCCATATCTGGATCCTCTTCCTCTCCTGCTATTCTAGAAAGCCAGCTTCTTCCGGTCTTCCATAATCTTATACAAGCGATTGGAGATTCCAGTTTCTTCGATCAGAAAGGGATGACAACTCTCTTAAAGGTTCTCTTCCCTTACTATGACCCAAAGGATCAAGAGTTTATCTTGTGCATTCATCCATCCATCAAGCAATCCTATGACAATCTGAAGAAGATCATCTGGCCTTACTATCTCACTCCTCCAATGGTAGAAAAGATTATTGATGAAAGGTCAAAAGGTAGCACTGACCACACAATTTATTCAAATGCATGGCAAACAGCTTGGAATAATAAGACTTTTATGGTTATAGACACCCAATCTGGAAAAAAAAGGGGAATAAGAGTATACAAGAACCTGGATCCGGCAAGGGAAAGGAGAAAGAGGGAGAACCATCCGAAGGGAATCAGAATTAGATTAGCTATCTTTCGTACTTGTAAGATTTTGTAATAGCTAGATTCACTATTATATAATTCTATAATTTGTAATCTGAACTTCATTGATGTTAACTATTGTTAACAGTAAAAGTATATATAGTGAATATATCTAATTCTCAAAATATTGCTTCTAAAAGTACAATCTCTAATTGTACTAAAACAAACTTAGAAGCTAGAATCAAAAAATATTAGGGGAGTTAGAGTGCGAGAATTATGGGGGAGTAAAATCTATAAATATCTCAGTATCAAGAATCATACTTAGTATATATATACTCCATTCCCTTGTACTTAGTTTTTGTTTCCATCAAATGGGAGAGATTGTTGGGAAACTATCATTCGGACCACAAATTAAACTAAATTATCCAGATCAGGTTTGAAAAAAACAAAAACTTAAAACTATGTAAATCCCAAATCCAAATGGAATCATCTAGATAAAGATCCAGTGACAAGGCTGTCCACTGAAGATATCAAATACCTAAGCACATGAAATCATCATAATAAAGCTTGGAAAGGAAACAACATCCGAAAGAACTAATTGCCCTATCTCCGGAAGAAGGCACATCCGGAGAATATAAGTATAAAGGCATTCGTAAGACTCATGCTTGAAGACAATGGGAAAAGTTTCAAAGATAGCTTTTTCCTCCACCTTTTTGGTCTATAAAGTCAAAGATCCTTTCCCTAAGACAAAGACAAAATGATAGCTTGCATTTTTCAGAGAAAGGACAAAAGGACTGACACCGGACCAAAAAAGCTAACAACCATTCACCTAGGCCAATAACGAGGCACGTGGAGCTCACACCAAAAAGCTAATGGTGTAAAAGTTGGTGCATCATAAAAAGCCAAGTAAAACGATCACTGACAACTTTTCAACATCAATCCCTAGAATTCAAATGGGTCAAATTACAGTCTAATGGATTGATCAATGGCTCCGAATGTGCCACCTATAACCTGATTAAGGGTGAAGATTTATTGCAAGTTTAACAACCCACAACGACTACATTTATGATGGAATCCTATAAAAGGGAAGCTTCACTAAATGAGAAGGTTGGCTATTTTGATTGACAAAAACAAGTAACAAAAAACAAGCATTCAATCAGCTTACAAATCCCTCCAAGAATCAATTAATTCCAAATCTTTTGTAAGGATTCTTAAGTGAGCTATAAACTTAAGGAAATCTAAAAACCAAAACCTTTATGAAAACAAGAGTGTAAGGATCTCCAAATTGGGTGAGTCATGAGATTGGGATACAACTTAAAGTTGGTGCTTTGAGTAGGAACTCCCTATAGGACTTAGCTTAGATTCGGGGTAGAAGTCTAAGTGGTATCTACTACTAAAGACTAAAGGACTCAGCTAGGAGTTGGTGCTTCTAGTGGTATATCCTACATCCGGAAGGTGGATACCATCTGGAGACAAATTATAAGGCTTGATTCCTGCCAGTTGGAAAAGAATCCACTAGTGGAAAAGCTCGGAGGAAGGAAACTCTAGGGACTTGAGTAGGCGGGGCTGAACCAAGATAAAATGCCTTATATTTGATCACTTTTTCTTTTTACTTATTGTATTTTACTGTCATAACTGCGTCATCCAAATCCATCATCTGGATCATAATCAAACACACTACACTAACACTTTTTAAAGTTTGTATATTCCTCGAAAAAGGGTCATTCACCCCCCTTTGACCTTATAAAGACACTCACAGGGACCAATATATACCGGCTAAGAAGTCCTTTATCCTTTTAGTGAAAGGAAAAATTAACCCGTGTGATCAATGTTTATTTGGGAAGCAACATCGAGTTTCATTTGAGAAAAGCTCTAGAAGGAGAAACATTGAGTTAGAGTTAGTACAGTCTCACGTTTATGGTCCCATGGATACAGAATCCATTGGAGGAAGAAGATACTTTCTTACCTTCATTGATGATTTCTCAAGGAAGACATGGATTTATTTGCTGTGCAAAAAGGATCAAGTATTCAAGCACTTTCAGCCATTCCATGCAATGATGGAAAGGGAGACTCGAGTGCCATTGAAGTGTTTGCATATAGATAATGATGGTGAGTATATCTCCAAGGAGTTTAAGGATTACTGTAGTCAATATGGTATCACGCATAAAAAGATAGTTCTTTGTACACCTAAACACTATGGTGTTGGTGAATGAATGAATCGCACCATATTGAAAGAGTTAGATCCATGCTCAAAATGGCTAACTTACCTAAGTCTTTTTGGGGAGAAGCTATCAATAATGTTGTCTACCTTATCAACCAACTACCTTCAGTACCTTTGGATTTTGATATTCTAGAGAGGCTCTGGCCAGGTAGAAATATCTCATACTCTCACCTGAGGGTTTTTGGCTGCAAGGCATTTATGCATGTTCCTGAAGAGCAAAGGCTAAAGCTTGATGATAAATTAGTTCCTTGCACTTTTGTTAGTTATGGATATGAAGAGTTTGGCTACAGATTATAGGATCCGGTGAAAATGAAAATTGTACGGAGCTGAGATGTTGTATTTCATGCAAATGATATTATCAGTGAAAGATCTACAAGTGACGGTGTTATCAATATTACACCAGAGAGCATTCTATCAGATGATGCCACATAAAGAAGAATGCATCAATTAGAACAAGCTGGAAAAGAAGAGCCCGTCGTGAGGGACCAAGATACGATTGTAGATAAAGATATCAATGAAGAGGGTATTAAGCAGGGGGAGCCAGAGAACCCGATTCTACTAAGAAGAATCTCAATTAAACCATCTACAAAATAATCATAATCTAATTATATTTTAATCATTTATAAGGGGGACCCTAAAAGATTCCAAGATATGGAATCTTGTAAAGATAAAGATTTTGGATGAAGGCTATGCAGGAGGAGACGGATTCTTTGAAGAAGAATGACACGTACAAACTGGTGAAACTTCTTAATGGGAAGAGAACACTTAAGAATAAATGGGTGTACAAGCTGAAGAAAGATGACCTAGTAAGATACAAAGCACGATTGGTTGTCAAAGGCTTTACTAAAAAGAAAGGTATCAACTTTGATGAGATTTTTTCAATAGTTGTGAAAATGATTTCCATTCGAATTATGCTAGGTCTTGTAGCCAGCTTGAACCTTGAGTTAGAACAACTTGATGTAAAGACCGCATTCCTGCATGGAGATTTAGAAGAAGAAATTTATATGGTACAACTAGAAGGTTTGAAGGTTAAGGGAAAGGAGGACATGGTTTATCACTTGAAGAAAAGTTTGTATGGGTTAAAACAAGCCCTACGGTAGTGGTATAAAAAGTTTAATTCCTTTATGGTGAATCAAGGATACAAGAGGACAGAAGTTGATCCATGTGTATATGTCTAGAAATTCTCTGATGGAAAATTTATCATTCTTCTCTTATATGTTGATGATATGCTAATCGATGGACCAGATGCCAAAATGATTAGTAAGTTAAAGTGTGATTTGTCTAAGGAATTTGACATGAAGGATTGGGGACCGGCAAGGCAAATTCTTGGAATGGAGATTACCCGAGATCGAAGGTCCAATAGGCTGTGGCTGTCACAAGAAAAATATATTAAACAAGTACCAGAAAGGTTCAATATGAAGAATGCTAAACCAGTTAGCCCTACACTTATCGCTTATTTCAAGTTAAGTAAGAAATCCTACCCGTTAATAGAGAAACATAAAGAACATATGTCAAATATCTCATATTCTTCATGGGTCAGCAGTTTGATGTATGCAATGGCGTGTACGAAACCAGACATCGCTCATGCAGTTGGAGTTGTGAGTAGATTTCTGTCAAATCCCCAGAAGACACATTGGAAAGCAGTTAAATGGATCTTTAGATACCTGAGAGGAACTTCAAAGTTATGTTAACCTTTGGAGGTGGAGAGCCAGCAATTATTGGTTACAAAAATGTGGACATGGCTACTGACCTTGTTGAAAGAAAATCTACATCAAGTTACTTATTTACATTCTCGGGGGGAGGTATTCATGGTAGTCACGGTTACAAAAATGTGTTTCGTTATCAACAACCAAAGTAGAGAACGTTGCAGCAGCGGAAGCATGAAAGGAAATGCTTTGGTTAAAGTGATTCTTTACTGAATTGGGTGTACCACAAGAAGAATACGTAGTTTATTGTGATAGTCAAAGTGCATTAGACTTGAGTAAGAATACTATGTGTCATGCGCAGACAAAACATATTAACATATGGTATCATTGGCTCAGACTTGCCATTGAGGCAGAAGATTCATACAAATAAAAATGTTACCGATATACTGACATAGGTCATTTCAAAAGAAAAAGTTTGATCAGTGCGTCAAAGCAACCGGGATGATTAGTCCCACAATGTAGTCGGGAGGGGGAGATTTGTTGTGTGGTATCCCTCCAACATGTGGGACCCATAATATTAAAATATAAAAATAAGAAAGAAGAAAAATATAAGAAGGGAGGTGGCACAGGATGTTGATTTAGGTGTTGACTGCCAGAAGAAATTGAGGCACAGATTGAGTGCATGATTGGCAGAAGAAATCAATTGCACAATTGAAGGAATCAATTGTTGCATGATTGAAGGAATGACAGCTTTACACACGGTTTCAATTCCTATAAAAGGAGAAGGCTTCTACCTCATTTAATATATCAGAAACACAGAGAAAAAAATAATCTGTGTAGAGAGACTTAGGAAAAGGGTTCCTAAGAGTTGGGTAAGAGAGAAAATAGTGAGGTTTTGAGAAACACTTGAGTGTCATTATTTTGTAATCTCTTTGTGTACCTATTATTATTTTATAGTGGAGAATTATTCGAAGCTTGTCCTGTGGTTTTTCCTAATTCATTTGGGGTTTCCACATAAAAATCTGCGTATCTTTTATTCTATCGCTATTATTTTTCTCATAATTTATTATTGGGCCTAACAATCTCTTACTCGTTAGACTTGTTCGTCAGCCTTGTTTGAATGAAATTTGGTATACGTATTGCGGGAATTAAATTTTATCCCAAGTATTGTATATATAATTGCTTGGGGCTTTTAAAGAAAAACTTCCCTCCATAAAATAATTTGGTTATTTATTAAGAATAATCAACATTGGTAAACTATTTATAAATTTACAATTAAGTCAAACCAGTTCTAAATATACATTCTTTTCCAATCTATTTACAAGCTATACCTTCCATCTCTTTCTCAATTTATTCTATTTTATTTTCTTTCTAATTTTTCATATCTCTCAAACCGTTTATTTTTTCGACATGTCGCTTTAAAGTTTTTTGTTCGTCTTATTTTTATCTCTCGAAATGATATCCACAGTGAATTTTTGAACTTTCCCAACTAGTAGACATGGTAGATATCCAATAGACATTTTGTGGATATCCAACAGATATCTGGTAGATATTGGTTTTTGATTTTTTTTATGCAATCGTTATGTTAATTTGTGTAAAACTTGCAATCAAACCACTAGCTATACACCAACTGGGTGTAGCTCAATTGGTACAACACTCAATGTTAGTGGTGGGAGGTCCTAGGTTCAATATCTAGCCTCTTTAAAATTCTACAAAAAAACCCACTAGCTACACTAAAAAGTAATAAAATAATGTTCAGCAGCCTAAATTCAATTATGATGAAGCAATTCATCAATATTTCTCATTATTAAACATCAATAAGTATTTCAATTTCGAAATAAAACACATGTGAATCAAAATCAATAATCACTAAAAATCAATAATAAGCAATACAAAAAATAAAAAAAACAAAACTAATACTGCAGAAAATTAGACAGCGATTAGCTAGTGGTGGAAATCAAACAAACAACAAGAAGAGAAGAGAATCGATATACGATTCCAGATCGAGAAAAGAACGCAAGAACAGATCCAATAAAGAGAAAGCGCAACAAAAAGATCAGGAGAGAAAAAAAGGCTAATGAAAAAAATAGATTTCATACATCTACTAGATGTCTACTAGACTTTTACCACATGTGTACCAGACTTCTACCACATGTCTACTGGTTCAAAAAGTTTGAAAATGTCACAATAGATGTTGTTACGAATATAAAAAGATACAAATAAAATATTCTAAAGCAACATGTTGAAAAAATGAACGGTTTGAGAGATAAATGCAAAATAATACAAAGAAATTAAAAAAACATGACCAATCACATGTTACAATGGAAGTTTGGAATTAGTTTGTGTTGCTCCCGATGCATATAAATCACTGATTCAGGGGGGGTGAATGGCTCACCCCACTAAAACTTGTTTCTTTTTGGATTTTTTTTGCTAGAGATAAACTGGGCTAAGAAAGTCAGCTAGACTAACTGGAAACAATGAAATTAAACAATTGAAAGGAAATAAGATAATGATTTTATACTAGTTTGACAACTTGTGCTTACACCAGTCCTAGGAGGGTGTCTTGGCTTTAATTCACCAATCTCAACTCGATTACCCTAGGTGGAGAAGCCTATCACAAAATTCCCAATTACAGATAAATATCATCCTCACTATAATCACTCACTACTAAGTAGAATACCCTCTTCTACTAGCAACTCAGATTTTGTAAAAAGATTAAAGGACTCAACTTATAGGTATGTTGATGCTTTTACAAAAACTACTATTGCGATAATTGTTCTATTCTAATCTCTCTCAATTTAAGCAGAGTGTTAGCTGAGTAAATGCTTCTCTAGGTGAATTTATTGTGAACTGTGATTTTAGAAGAGTTTCAGCTTGCAAGAAATTCCAGTTGTAATCACCAAGTTCTAACACTTGCCTTTATGCTCCATTTATAGGTTTGAAGTTTGAATTAGCCATTGAACTTGTTTGACATCTTCTTCCTGTATCTCCAGCTCAGATTTTGCCAGTTGTAGATTAAAATCAATTCATTAAGAGATGGAATCGCGCTATTGTGAGAGGGACTGAATTTCGCTGGAAAATTGTATATTTGTCTCCTTGATGTCAGAATCTGTTTGAGAGATAGGGAACGCCATTTGCTACATCTCATTTTCTCATTCCTCTGGTATTATGACAAACTTGAAGTAGCGCATGATGGCAGGGAGATACACGCAGCATTTGATCTATTTTGACTTTGTATTGCTACAGCTTTTCTCCCAACAACTTTTGTTGATTAGCGCAACTTTTTAAAGATTTTCTGTTGTAAAATCTTTTTATCTTATTGCTGATGTGTAAAGCGTATTATTCAATTATGCAAAAATAGACAATAAACAATATTCCTTTTTCCAAGTGTAAGGGTGAGCGTGCTTAACATCTCAACCTAATAATAGAACATAAGTAACAAAGCTCAGGTATCAACTAAATAACCTGCTGAGTGAATTTTACTTAGAACCAATTTGAAGAAAAAAATTCAATTTTAGTCACACTGAGTTAAGACATAGATTTAGGTTAGTCGTACTAAATAACCCTACCCTTGAGTATTCCTAATATGTTAATTAACTTAAACTGACTATCTTAACATCATTGTCGATTTAATGGACTTAAATTAAGTAATTGGACATTATCAAAACTTTCTAACATGATTAAGTCAGTTCAACTCCTGCTGGGCCCAACAATCTCCCTCATTTTGATCAATGGCAAACCACAAAGCGAGTAATAAAATCAATACATTATTTGAAGATAAGTTACCTCAGAGAAGATTCAAACACCCCCATAATGAGTGACTACTTCTTGAGTTTGGCATCCACATTTGGAAATAACATATTTTGATGATTTCGAACTTAAACTATGCTTAAAAGTCACCTATAAACCTAAATTTCAACATAATAGAAGTCTACCCCCTCCCTGCGGTGGTGCTACCAGCACCACCATAGGGCGACGACGGCGGCATCGTTATTGCCACCTTAGTCTGGCGGCACTGCCTCTATGCCTCTGACGGCGGCGCCGAAGTGATTTCTCCCTTATCTGATTTTCTGGTTTTTTTAGCTCTCTTGCACATGCCATCACATGATGTGAAATTTCCACAAAATTCCCATGTAAGGCGGCATGTGAAAGCTAGAGAAGGGTATAAAAGCCAAAAATTAGGGTTAGGAGAGAGAGCTTTGATCATTTTTCACTGATTTTCATATTTGAAGAGAGAATTCTAGTGAGAGAGACAAACTAGAGAGAGAAAGTGTTAGAAAAGCCAAAAAATCATTCAAAGTTAGGTTTATTGAGTTGTTATTTCATTTAATCTCTTAGATAATCATTATAACTTGTTAGAAACCATAGGTAAAATTATCTAAAAAGGTTTTAGAGACTAATTCTTCTAAATATTACCCAAAATCATCAAAAAGGGACTTCCAAAGGGTTGATTCAAGTCTTGAAGTGTGGATTCACGACCTAAAGGTATAATTTCTAAGTTCCCTTTGTTATTTTCATGTTTTTTCTACCTGTTTGGCTGTTGTTTTGGTGTTTTTGGGTCTTTTGCCTATTTTTCTCCCATTGGTGAATCTATAAACACTGAAAATCGCCAGCATCGACATAGCTATAGAGGCACTACAATAGCACTCGGGCGCCGCCACCACTCCTCTAGTGGCTCCGTTAGAGCTGCTCTAGTGGTGCTAAGTAGCTACGGTGGTGTCGGCCATTTTCATTGTTTTTCGAGTCCTTTTCCCTTGGATCTGTAATAAAAGCACTATTTTGACGTTTTAAATCTGGCACCACTATAGTAGGGGCAATATCGGAGTAAAACTCTAGTGGTACTGCTATCATGGGTACAAAAACACCACTTTTTCACCCGATTTGTTTCCATACCACTGAGAGGGGCGGCACCACCGCCCATGGTGATGGCACCATCGCCCTAGGCTCCGATAATAACACCACCTCTAGCGGTGTAATCTCCCCCTTTGTCGTAAGCTCATTTTCTCTTCGGGACAAAATTTTCCAGAAACCTTCGTAGTTGCTCTAGTGGTGCCACTGCTTTAGTAGCATGATTGCCAAAAACTGTGGTGGTGCCTCTACTCCAGCTATAGCCTTACTGGCCAACTACAGAGGTGTCAGGAATATTTTGAAGAAATAAGCTTTTCTCCCCATTCTTTGGCCTTAGATCTTTATTTCTCAGGTTTTTAGGATTATACCCCAATGATAAAGGTCCAATACATTCTGAAATTAGTCCCAACGATTATTATGTGGCATTTTCATTAATTAAAATCGAGAAACCGGGTCTAAATTTTGGATTTTTCTCAAGAAAATGCTTTTTCAATTGTTTTCTTCAAAATAAAATTATACATTAACTCGAGTCTTGTCTTGTACACTAATTATGGATGTTAATGGGTGGTATATATCATTATCTATTGTATTTGTACTAATCCTTGTGGTTGCAGGTAAATTAGGTTAGATGTATGCCTAGGCCTTTGAGTATTTTATTTTCCTTTTTTAGACAAATGTATAGGATTTGATAATGATGTAATAATTTTAATTTCTGCATTCTATTTATTTGATGACTGTAATAGTTTTACTTTCTAGCTTTTGCATGATCGTTGCGTGACGAATGAGCTATATAAACTGAAAATACTAATTAGTAAGGAACGAAATCATATAAGAAAGATTGATACTTTTGCTTAAATGTAAATGATTTGATTTGGCCTAACTAAGAATAGATAACATCATCCGAGCTCAGAATCTCCATTTTAAGGTGCAGTCTACCTCCTGGTGGGAAAATCGTACCCCAAATTTGGTTGATCTAAACTGGGTGGCGACTCTATCTTAAAGTATAGGATTATGATCTCGTCTCTTTTAACATCTAATATTGACTCTAAATCAGCTTTAACATCACTTAATAACTATTTTCCGCACCTCTAAAATTAAGAGGACTCTTCTTAAGTGCGCTTCACCGCGTCCAGTTTTTCACCGTTAAAGAAAAACATCATGCGCTCACACCCAGCATACAAGATTTAATAATAAAGTTAGGATTACATTTTGAAGATCGGATTCCTATCAAATAAATCACCCAACGTGAAGAAATTTAACAGACTCAATTGCAATTACAGATCCCTGCAACCTACTTATTACCATAATTCAATTTAAAGACACCATTGAATTCATAAGAGAATAACAATATATTGAATAGGAGAAAACCTTAAGGAGCTTGACTTGAAACCTCATCCTTATCAATGATAAAATTAAAGCAGATTGCAAATTGAGAATTAGAAGATAAAAACAAATAGGAAAAGTCTTACAATCCAACTATGGTCTTGAAATCGATCTCATTGAAAGGGAATTAGTTGCTCATGATTAAAGAAAGCAAAGCTAAAATAATAATTGAAATCTTAGAATTCATTGTAGAACATGTTGAACTCCCAAAATGACCAGCCTCATAATTGTGTGTTCTAGTGCTGGCAATGTGAGCCTAATTAAGCTAAAAAGAAAGTCTAACTTAACAAGGAAATAGATCTTCTAATTAAAGTCAAATCTTAAATTAGGAGATGTAACAATCCTAAACAATTAACTGGCAAAAAAGGAATAAGATAAAAGGGAATAAAGCCTAATATAAACCTGGAAATTCTTGAAGAGTAAACATAGAGGTCGATTTGAATTTGGAGTTCCGAAATAATCTTTATAATAACTCAGCAGCTAGACAGCCTGGATTCTAGGTCAGCAAGAATTAACTCCCAGCAAAAATATGATTGCTACGAACTCCAATCTGTATCAGCTACTTAGGCTTCTCAAATTATGATTTTGGGCTTGTTTCTTCAAGTCCACTTGACAGCTTCAATTACTCTAGGGTAACTTTCAAACTTGCCAAACTCACTTCAAAATGGTCCAAAATCTCTTCTTTTGCAATGAAACCATCCCCCTACTTCAATTTAAGTCTAAAACACACAAAATACCACAAATCAGTAGCATACAATCCTTAAAATCAACCTTATCAACATAAAAACATGTACACTTTGCACATTATCACCGGTAGATTCTTGTATAAGTTTATTAAATAAACTAAGGTTTTAGTTGCCAGTTTTAGCTATTCTTTTTCACTTTAGTTAATGAACTTGTCAAGTTATTTTGATTCTGATGTAATTTAATGTGAAATTTTATTAGTTATTCTATCAAGCTATTTCTAATAGAAGTGATGGGCAGGTTTCAGCGGCCAGTGGGGCACACTATCCCCACCTCTCTCGCCGACAAAATCTTGTGGTCTACCCCTCTTATGTTGAATGTTCAATCAAATCTATTTGTTGTTGCGCAACATTTGTCGAAAGAGGACCAGCAATAACTGGAGAAGCAACATCCTTTCAAAGATTTGTGTATTCATGGTGGTATGCAAGTTCTGACGAAACTGCTAAATTTCGACCCCTTGTATTCCTATCTTTATTAATTATCTCTCTTGATCTTGGTTGTCTTGAACGACCATGAATTACCTGATCATTAAAACCTTATTCGATTGTTTATACTGTTTGCAACAGTATCCAACCGAGCCACACAATTTGCAAAAGGATGGTAACTTCTCATAAAAACATCTATCCAAAAAAGTTCTTTGCCTTGTCTTCCCAAGCCAATTGTCTTAAGTTACAACCTCTAAGACAAATTTTTTTTTTCTTCACCATTTGTTGCTTTACACAAAATCAATATTGAATTCAATAGTAAAGATTTTGAAACTACTTTAGGAATAAAACTTACAATTTTTTCGACTATTTTACTCCAACAAGGCACCATTCTTCTGAAATACAATGACTTCTGACGGAAATTGAAAGAGAACGGATCGAATTCGTACCTTTTTCCGTGCCCGAGATTGATGAATGACGCGTTAAACAGTTTGAATGATAAGTCATGGACTAACCCACGGTATGTTGGGATTAAGTCATTGTTCACAACTTCTTCAGGAATTCGGCGAAGAACGGATGAGGAACCGAGAAACTGGGAGAGAGAATGTTTAATTAGAATTAGAATGAAAATGAAAACTCACTTTTTCATTTCTTAATATGCAAATCACGTTTGCAAATATATAGGAAATTGAAGAATTTCTTAATTACAATTAAGTCCCTAGACTCTTGATTATTTGCAATTAATTCCTGAAAGTTCAATAACTTTTCAGTTAAGTCCTAAGACTTATTTAGTTCTCCAATTAAATCCACTTACCTAAATTGGATCGGGTCCTTTGACCCGATTGACCCGCTCAGAGGCAGATCAGGTATTTCGATCATCTCCCACTCGCACTTGACGGGTCACAGTCCGTACAAGGTTATCATATCTTCTTTATCCTGCGAAGTCGTGCGACCTGCATACTATTAGGAATACTTTGTCTTGCACATGTTAGAGTCTGCCAAGACTATCCTGAGTGGTACTTTACGAAGTAGATTAACATCTCGTATTTAGTACATCTTGCACCCGTTAAGGTCTCCCCTAGACTATACTGAAATAGGTACCCAACCATTTAGTTAACATCTTATTATAATAATATCATATTGATATATTGTGCATATGCTTTACCCTAAATTGGTCGACAATCACCCACTTCCACATCATTAAGGATCTCAGAAGCCTTAATCCATTGTTTACTATCTTACATTAAATGTAACGATAGGCTAGCCAGTGAACTAACAGAACTCTGGTGAATGTTCATTGGAAATATCTTCCTTTTGAGTAATCCATTCCATACAGAACTAATTCATACCACCAACCAATCTCTCCCAGATCGAACCAAATCATAATCTCTCGGTGATTGATCAAATTGTCCTTGCTAGTCCTTACTTCTCAAAATAACACAATAGTAATGAGGGTAAGGTCCAAAAACACTTTAGTTAATGCACTGAGTCTCACACTAGAGAAGTTGAGATCCTTGTACAGCATACAAACTTCTCATCTCATGGTCACTAAGCACACATTATCCCAAGGACTCAATCCTCTCCCACTTTGATAATGTACCATAATGTTCTTTCTTTTTACCCTTATAAAGGAGTGCATGTCTATTCTCAATAATATGAACTAACACTATGTAAAGGTTTCAGTTACAATGCACCTTAACATTTAACCTTGTTCTACTTTAAGAACTACCTTTAGCTATTCAGATAGAACATGACATATCATCATGTGAACTACACAGTTCTTACATAATTCCTTCTTGGATTCAGTATACATTATTCCAAACAATATGGCTTTCCTTGTTACTTAAACACGTCAATTCACGATTTCTAACAGGTTCCCAAATCACACACAGTATGCTCAAAATCAATCTCATCCTAGTCTATACCCACGTGGTAACACTAGGGTAAACACCCATGTGAGTAGGCTACTTCTCTGTCCGATATGCCATAAATGATAATCTATATATATATATATATATATATATATATATATATATATATATATATACACACACAACATATACACACACATACATTATTCATGGTATAAAACTAATTTATATCATCATGGTGTCGTTCACGATTTGAAGGGTATCTTAAATGAGGTAATTAAATAAATATAATATACGTATTTTACCCCCTTTTAATATATTTCACATATACATCTTTAGGGGCATGCTTCGTAAACAAATATGCAAGCATGTAATACGTAGACAAATACCTCATTTTAACCTCTCCTCATGTACTTATGTCTATAATTAACTGACACTTTATTTCGATGGGGTCTATCATATAAGCTATCAATGTTTGGTTATTACTTATAAATAGCCAATTGTTGTTTGGAGCACTTAGCATGTAAAGACTCACTAACCTCTCTAGCCAGACGACCTGTTGGGCCATGGTTAAACAAACATGAACTTAGCTTTGGCCTTATCCAATCTACATCTTAGTGTCCTATAAGGTCTATTTCCTTAGCATGATACATCAAAGCATAACCAACAGTCCTTTACAAGTGTCTTATAGTTTCTTAACGGTGTTCTAGTTCTCTATTACAGGAATAGATCAATATTTACTTGCAATGCCCACGGCATAACAAATATTAGGTCTAAAGTGAGACATAACATATATGATATTTCCATCAGATGGAACTATTTCCATATCCTTACACTTTTTTTAGGAGTTTTAGGAAAAATGCTTAAACTAAGAAACTATTGTCTTAGTCATAGGAATACTTAGGGGTTTATATTTATGCATAAAACATCTTTGTCAAACTCTTTTTGTGCAAGATTTCTTTTAGCAAAGATACTAATTTATCTTTTTATCCATTGAGATCTTAATTCCTATGATATATGCAAACTCCCCTATGTCTTACATATCGAAGTTACTCGATAACCAATCTTTCAGTCAATGGTATATATAAGTGGTCCTCAAATACTGTTGAATACCATAGCCTTAAGACCACATAAGATCCTAAATTGACTTATTCAATTATATAAACCCCGTATTCACAACAATTTGGACAAACTGTCTTAATTGTACCATATAGATATCTCATGATAATTCTCCAATGAGAAAAGAAGTTTGTACATTCATTTAATGTAAGTCTAGCGTAAAGTATAACTACCAAAGCTATACAATTCGTATAGATGTAAATCTTGAATCTAAAAAGAAAATATTCTCATAATATATGCTTATCAGTTTGAGTATACGTATTCCTTAATTATAAGCCGAATGCTTTTACTTTATCTTGAGAATCCACTTGCTCTTAATAACTTTATATCCTTCATGTATGTCAACTTATTACTTCTTCCATCACATGCAACTATTCATCTCCCTTAAAACACTTAATTTTCAGGGTGGAACATTTTCCATTTTGACCACTTAGGCTCTAAGTCTTTATAAATATATCTCATTTATTCATCGTAACTCAAAATTCTTTCCTTTAAGCTCATTTCTATACTCCTACTTGGATCCGAAATACTATAATAATCTGAGCTCCCACTTTAGCTAAAAAACATTGACTCCCACTTGGAATAATAACATTGACTCCTACTTGAATCAATAACATTGATGGGTTCTCGGCTCCCCCTTAGAACTAGATCCCTTTGATTAAAATGATCATTATAAACCACTTCATTTGAATTACTCCCACATGAAGATACATCCAAAATATTAAGTTCAAGAGTCTTATTAAAAGGAAATGTTTTTGCCCATTTACCCAATACGCAGTGTCTTTGAAACTCATTTTCTAAGAAATTGACATCCTGTGATTCAAATTATGTCATATATCCTTCCACATTCTCCCCCACAAAAACATATCCTTTTGACATGTCAGAGTATGTTGTAAAGACACTCTTTCTACCTTGTGTGCCTAATTTATCAAAGGTATGTGGGTATAAGTAGTACAATGACAAAGTTGTAAATAGGATAAACTCAAAATTCTTCCAATTCACATCTCATATGGGATGGAAGAAACAGATTTTCAAGGTTATTTAGTTCGTACACATATTGAACCATTTCAAGGATAAGCTTATTCTTCTTCCATAAACTCCATATTACTACGGAGCATAAGGAACAAACAACTAATGTTTAGTCCTTTATGCATCACATAAAACTGTAAACCTAGCTGAAAATAACTCCTTACCACTTCAGTTCCAAATCTTTACAGTCAAATCCTATTGATTTGCTACAAGATTCATAAATCTTTTTATAGCTAAAAGCTTCAGATTTTTGAAAACTCAAGTAGTTGATGCTATAACGAGTATGGTCATCAATGAATGTGATGAAATGTTATGCCTTACCCTCAATGTCTATTGAACCACATATGTTATGGTAAATAAGTTGCAAAAGGTAATATGTTCTAGGTCATTTTTAAGGATTGATTCGTTGTTTGGTTTCCTTTTGTGGAACCCATCATACGGTGGAAATTTAACATTTTTAAATTATTTATCACAATATGCCTAGAGAACCCAATCTTCTTAGCATTTGTGATATAATCGCCTTTTCAATATACTAACATTATGCTTTTAAAGATGAGTTAGTTAATAGGAAAAACAAACATTATCGACTTGATAATTAGTAATGTACACTCATCACACTATTATCAATCTTATAAGAACTAGATACATAGAATCTACTTTTAAGAATGAAGAAACTAAAAATTGGAAAAAAAAATCACGAATAAAATGATTAATCATAAAACCATATCATAAAACTTGACAAATAGTAAGAGAGTACAACACATCATATAGATATTTAATTTTCCCTTGTTGTAAATCTAATCTACATGATACTTATGTCTCTCGTGATAATTGTCGGAAGTTCACAAAGATACTTCGGTCCTTGCTCATATTACATGTTGCAACGGAATCAATTCCCAATGAATAAGATTCCATCACCAACATAGAGCTTGATACAAAAGTATAATTCACAATAGAATTTAATACTTATACATGTCTGTACTTGATGCTCTATAATATAGATACATTTATATTGGCAATTTTAGTAAATCACCTGTGTGATGTTGACTATCTATTGCCTTTGGACCTCTTAGGTTATGTTTGTATGGTTAAGAACCATTCTTCTTATTCTTTTAGCTTTACATAGATGCTTCGCATCAACCATAAATCCTCAGTTGTCTCCATGCCAAATGCATCTAAGACAGAATTTGGTTGGTAGAGGACAATATTCTTCCAGATCCAAAGAGCCGGTGACATCGTCAAAAGAAGCTAATCCATAAAAAATGAGTTACATGCATCATATAAGCTCCCACTCGAAGCAAAGAATAGATCACTAATTAGAACTTCTTTCATATTAGTAATCAGAAAATACAAGTCTCACATACATGTAATCCCTTAGCAATAAAATCATTAATAACACTTAGCAAAATGATTCGGGTCAGTGAATTCTTCCTCCCCATGCAAGAAATATATTCTTGTCATTCAGGAGTTTATTTGTGCTGCTTTCTTTGAACTCATACACAATAGTTCCCAAAGCATAAAACGATTGTGTTCATCTGCACAAACCCAATTTATAAATTCTAGATTCCTAATAATTACCGTTAAGCTTTTAAGTCTACTACAAATACTTTTGAAGCAGTAACCATTACTGATCTTATTTATCAGTAATGGTGAGACTAAACACGAATTTAAGGATTTAGGTCAATTATTATGAGCAATTGTGTGTTAATTACTATGCACTTAAGAATAAACTATCCGAGAAATATAAGCATCAACCCTAGTTTCGAAAGAAGTACGTATACCCAATCATCAACCAAGTGATAACACTCATATTGTGTATTATTATTGAAACTGTTTGGGATTTCAAATATGGCACTTTAGTCCTTAGAGTTTTATTGTGGCTTAAATAAATTATGTTATTTAAAATTTCTTTAAATAAATATATATAATATAATAAATAATAACTAAATAAATCACGAATCACAAGTTTTCAGAATAAAACATATCCCAAAACTATTCCATAAATAACATGCAATGAACTTTTTATCCAAATAAACACAACAAACAAACACAAAAATGATGCTAAACAAATAACAGTCTTATACTGTTAACCACCACATAATGTACTCTACGTGTGTAAATATACTTATACGCCTTTTTAGAAGTGAGACGGACACTGAGTATCTCAAATCCAAAAATAATTATTATTCTCAATGACATTACTCCTTTTGAATTACCCTAGACCAGCTCAATAGTTCGATGTGTATTCCTTTGACCAAACAAGATGGTAATTATTCAAATAATATATTAAAAAACCTAATTGTTCCTCGATAATTGTCAAATAACAATTCAAACAAATTGAATAATAAGTTACATGAGCTTTTGTAGCTTGAAGAGGTATTTATACAATCTAAAATACTTTCCAATAAAGCAATTAATACACACTTATTGCATTTATATATGCAATATAAATACTTGATCTGCAAAGTATCAATATTTAATGTACAACTACATTATGGAGAACCTATTTTTCTCAAACTTTTCATCGTATATAACCTGACCCTTGTCCATTGAAAAGGTCTTCTTGACAACGTGGAGTTTGCATCATTGTTGACCATCTACAACATATGTATTAAGTCAATGTTAATAATTGCACAGCTTATTGACTTAAATATATTACAAAAATATATTCTTTATAGATTTATATTACATAGATATAAATTATATAACTATCACACAAATAATTAACCCAAAATATATTACAAAAATATATATTTATATCCATAGATGTAAAATAAGTTAATTGTTTATAAATAGTTGACTATATTAAATATATAACTAAATTTAATATCAAATCTATATCACATAAATATAAATTTTACATGAAATATCACAAAAATAATTAATAACTCACATATATATTACACAAATATATTTATTAAATTATACAACTACAGTATAATCATACTAAACATATGTTAACAATTAACTTAGTGAATTTAATGGAATTTTTCAAATATAATAAATATATGTAACTTATACATAATTATGTGAATTTGATTTTCTAAATTAATCAACAAATGAAAAAATTAAGAAAGATTCACCATTAAGTCCTAAAAATAATTTATAACATACTAGAAAATTTTA
Source organism: Euphorbia pulcherrima (assembly GCA_947683365.1). Classification (NCBI taxonomy): domain Eukaryota; kingdom Viridiplantae; phylum Streptophyta; class Magnoliopsida; order Malpighiales; family Euphorbiaceae; genus Euphorbia; species Euphorbia pulcherrima. The sequence goes on from CANTUS010000004.1 coordinate 5,492,069, forward strand.
TAAAATTTAGAAACTATTTTCTATAATTTTCATGAATTTAGTTATACAAAATAAATCAAAATCTCATTTTTCTAGACCTCAAAAAATTCTGAAAAAACTATGATTAAATCCAAAAAATATGAAAATAATGGGGTAGGAAAAATTTTGGAGCAAAACGACATTATTTAGAGCCTTAAATTGCAATAACATATATTTGACCATTAAGGACGAGCCATGTGGCATTCTGTTGACCGGTCAACTTTGACTTTTGACTGACACGTGGCAATCAACCATTGACCGATCAATCCCAAAGTTTAAACCAATGCCACATCAGATGCCATGTGGCATTGACCACAGTCAACACCAAATTGTGCCATATGGAGGAAGTTAAGGACGAAAAAAAAATTAATGCTGACAGTTTCATTAAGCGTCACAATAGATCACTTTTAACATCTGTCATCCTATTTTTCTTTATTTCTGGCAACATTTTTTGAAAGCATTGCAACAACTGCTTCACAAATTATCACCACAGTTCATGAACCGTCGCAACGGTTGTCACCAAAAATAAACCGTCATGACTCTTCATTTTGCGACGGAATCTGCAACGCATTCTGCAATGGGCGTAGAATCCCTTGCAGAATGCAGAAAATTGATATCCAATGTCATTCTTTCCCAAAAACGATTTCTGTCTCCATTTCACACCATCCCAAGGGTTTTCGACGTCCCGAGTCCAGCGGCGCTCTCCATTTTACGAAAAAAGGAACAAAAATGTGTCATTTAGACTAAAATGACACGAAAATTGAAACTTTCTTTCGAAATGAATGAACACAAAATGAAAAAACATACATTTTAGACTGGTAAACCATTATGAACAGTCAATTTCTCAAGCCATAAACACGAAATTATGGCAAAAATGCTCCAAAAACAAAGAATTCCTTCAATTTTCATAATTTACCGTAAATTTGACTCAAAATTTACGGAAAAAACTTCTTGAACACCAAATTCAATAAATTTCAGAATGAGAAGAACACATAGAATCATTCAAACACGTATAACCATTGCCAAAAAAACCTTGCTCTAATACCAATGACGGAAAACTGAAGAGAACGGATCGAATTCGTACCTTTTTTTGTGCCCAAGATCGATGAACGACGCGTTAAATCATTTGAATGCTAAGCCATTCACTAACCCACGGTATGTCGGGATTAAGTTGTCACTAGTGAAAAAATGGGCTTTTAACCGACTAGTTGGGCTTCGATTTTATGTATAACAGAAACTAATGCTCACTTTGCGCGGGCCAAATTTTAGATGGCGGGCTGGAATTGCTCATTGTCCTCGGTTGTTCAGATAACCGAAGACAAAAATCAATTTGAGTGAGACATTTATTTCGATTATCTAAAAAACCAAAGACATAAATATTTATTTTCCTCGGTTATTTAAAAACTGAGGAAAGTGTTCAAATATATTTCGCAAACATACTAGTACTCTCTTTAAGCCTTCACTTAAAACCCTTGTGAGAACCCCGCCGTCGCCGTCCTTCCTGAGACCCACCGTCGTCGCCGTCCTTCCTGAGACCCGCCACTGCCGCCGTCCTTCCAAAGACCCCCCACCGCTGCCGCCCTTCCTGAGCCCCCCCCACCGTTGTTGTCCTTCATGAGAACCTCACCATCGCCGCCGTCCTTATTGTGAACCGCTCACTATCACTGCATGTGCCTGTGCACCTTCATTCCTTTAATTCCCTTCTCCAATAGGTTCAGCAACATGTGAAAGGTTTCATCTTAACTCTACATAATTTCTTGTGGGCTGAGGTGAAAGGGTGTTGTGTGTCACTGCCGTCCTCATGAAAATGCCTCACCAAGCCTGACGATGATGAGTTATTTTTATGCCTTCGATCCCGTTCCCGTATACTACCTTCTTTTTGTGCTATCTACTCTTAATTTGTTGTTTCTACCGTGATATGTATGGTTTAATTGCTTGATTTAATCAATTGTGTAAGGTATTTCGAATCCCATTTAGCATGGGATCGTGTGTTTATGTAAAAAATCTTGTCTAATTGTGAAGTGGGACTTCTATGAGAGACTACAGTTCAATTCCACAAAATAAGAGTTCTATATATTATTGTTTGTCTGTGGTAGAAGCACATTAGATAGATAAGGTTTGAAAGCTCTGCATTCCAGCTCGCACAGAAAAGATTATGGTCAGAAACAACTTTTCTATTGATTATGAATCAAAATTTCTTGTTCTTCGAGTTATTCTCTGTGCAATTGAATGGTTTTTATAACTGTGGAGGATGGAGGGGCGGATGTACTATGTTAATTTTATAGCTATTTGTAGGTAATGACGTTGATGAATTTAGTACATTGCTGAATCGTGAACGTACACCAAAGATTTTGATCACTACCTGCAGATTTAATTCTACTGTATGTGTTGAGTTTCTCTCGAACTTTTTTTTGTTGTGTTGTCACTTAACTAAAACATAAAGTTACCTCATGGGAAATACTTGTTTTATAATATAACTAAAACATTTTATTTTGGGAAAAAACAGAACCATGATTCCTTAGTTTCTTTATTTTTGGCATGGTTTAGATCACATAGTTTTTAAAATATGGTCTATTAGGTCAAAAGTGTCTATTACTTTGCTAAAGCTGGATGAATTAGTGATATGTAATAACTAAAAGTATTTTAGTAAAGATTTTCAATAGTTTAATTAATTGTACATATTGATAGAATGGACCAGAATTGGATGAATTTGAGCCGAACTTCCTCTGAGTACTTACAAGGGGTCGAAGAGTTCGCTAAAGTTGCCCTTGAATATAGCTTAAAAAGCGGTTCTAACATTCGATGTCCATGTTACGACTGCATTAACATGAGGTTTCCTATAAGCATATATGAAATGAAGGATCACTTAATTCATCGAGGGTTTGAAAAAGGGTACACGAGGTGGACATGGCATGGCGAGGTGCATGATTATGGTGAGAGCTCAAGTGCTCCCATGACATATACGAATGTTGATTCTAATATTGGAGACGAAGATGGTGAGGATAATAACAGGTTGGATGATATGTTGGTAGATGTAGAAGATAATTTCAAAGAGAGGCCGGATGTGTTTGAAAGTATTCTCAAAGCATCAAAGACAGAGTTATTCGAGGGTTGTGTTAAATACACTATACTGTCAGTTGTGCTCAAACTTTTCAACATGAAAACAAGACACAATGCTACGGACAAATTTTTTTCTGAGATCTTGGAAACACTAGCAGACATGTTACCAGATGATAACACACTCCCAACCAATACGTATAAGGCAAAGAAACTCATATGCCTTATGGGTTTGGAGTATGAGAAGATTTATGCATGTTCGAAAGACTGTGTGCTCGATCAAAATGAGTACGCAGATATGGAAAATTGTTCGAGGTGTGGATCGTCCCGTTACAAGATTCGAGATTCAAGCGTAAAGAAGAAAGGTGTACCGGCAAAGGTGCTTTGGTATCTTCTGATCATACTAAGATTTAAAAGACTATTCTCGGATGAAAAAAATGCAAAGTTGTTGAGATGGCATCGTGATGTTCGAAAGGTAGATGGGTTAATGAGACATCCAGCTGATTTTATGCAATAGAGAAACATTGATGGTATTTTTCCAGAATTCGGTAATGATGCTCGAAACTTAAGACTTGGTCTTTCTACAGATGGGATGAATCCATTCGAAACTTTGAGCGCACAATACAGCACTTGGCCGGTTATATTAACTATTTACAATTTACCTCCTTGGTTATGTATGAAGCGAAGGTACCTGATGTTATCACTTCTCATATCTGGGCCGAAACAACCTGGGAATGATATAGATGTATACCTTGCTCCTCTTATTGAAGATTTGAATATTCTTTGGAGTGAAGGGGTTACAACATTTGATGCTAGTACTAATTCAAATTTTACCCTATGTGCCATGATCTTTTGTACAATAAATGACTTTCCAGCCTATGGAAATTTGTCAGGGCATCCTATTAAGGGGACATGTCCTATTTGTGAGCATGATACTGAAGCAGTTTGTCTAGTTAACTACCAAAAACATGTTTATATGAACTATCATAGATTTCTCCCTTCGAATCACCCCTTCCGAAGGAAAAAGAAGGCATTTGGGAAGTTAGAATTGAATAAGGCACGACCTCCCTTGAGCGGGATGGAAATCTATGATCATGTTAAAGATGTTGCTACCCAGTACGGTAAGCCTTATAAAGTTGGCATTGAGGGTGGTTATAAGAAGAGATCAATTTTTTGGGATCTACCATATTGGCCTCATTTGGAGGTCAAACATTGTCTCGATGTAATGCATATTGAAAAAAATGTTTGTGATGCAATTGTTGGGACACTCTTGAACATTCCAGGGAAGACTAAAGTTGGGTTAAATGCAAGAAAGGACATGGAATCAATGGGTTTAAAGGAGTTAGGCCCACTACAATGAGGGAAACGCATATATCTACCACCAGCTTGCTACACATTGTCTAAAGCAGAGAAAATGAGCTTTTGTCATTCTTTACATGGATTGAAAGTACCTGCTGGTTATTGTTCAACTTTCTGATCCATAGTTTCGTTGTCAGACTAGAAATTAGTTGGAATGAAGTCACATGATTGTCATGTTCTCATGCAATAATTCTTACCTGTGGCAATTCGAGGAATATTACTAGTCGAAGTGAGGCATACTATCACTAGATTGTGTCAATTTTTTCACACTATCAGTAGCAAGGTCATTGATCCTGCTTTGTTAAAGGAGATACACAATGATGTAGTTCAAACTCTGTGTTGTCTTGAAATATATTTTCTGCCATCCTTCTTTGACATTATACCTCATCTTATAGTGCATCTAGCTCAAGAAATTAGATGTTGCGGACCCATTTTTTTAAGATATATATATATCATTTTGAAAGAATGATGGGAATTCTTAAAGGGATGGTCATGAATTTGTCTAGGCCAGAAGCTAGTATTGTCCAACAAACTGTGTGTGAAGAAGTTATATCATGGTGCTCTGAGTTTCTTGCTAACTCTGAAAAGATTAGATTGCCTATATCTCGACATATTGATCGGCTCCAAGGCAAGGGTACTATTAGTCGAAAAAATATATCTATCAGCTCAAAACTTTTGCATAAGGCAGAATTATATGTTCTTCAAAGTCTGTCAGAAGTTCATCCATATTTGGAAGAACATATTTCAATTCTCAGAGATGCAAATCGTTCGAAAACTGAAGCTGAGGTAAATCATTTGCATGATGCTAGTTTCGTAGAATGGTTCAAGGGACGTGTGATGCATAAAGTTGAGTGCAACCCCGAGTTCTCCCTACATTGAGATGGCTAGCATATGGATGTGATACGACAGTCTGCTTATATGAAGGGTATGACATCAATGGATATTCCTTCTACACAAAGCGGCACGATGATAAATCAACAATGCAAAATTCTGGTGTTTCAGTGTTAGCATTATCACCTGAATATACTAGTAAAAGGAAGATAACATTGGTTAAGGAGAGAAAGTTCTTCTATGGCATCATTGAAAACATATTGGAACTGAATTACACTAATCGATTCAAAATTGCTCTATTAGAATGTCAATGGGTTGATAACAATACGGGAGTACAAAAAATGAACATGAGTTCCTTAAACTTGTCAACCTCATTCAATTAGGACATAAAGAAGATCCATTCATATTGGCTTCTCAAGCAAAACAAGTCTTTTACATGGCTGATCCTTCAGATAATCGACTTTCAATTGTTTTTGAAGGCAAAAGATATATACTTGGCATTGATGATGTGATTGATGAACAAGAATATGATGAACAGTTTTATGAGATGCCATCTTCTTTGTTTGATATACCTAGAATGGACATTATACATGATAGCAATGCAATTTTAACTCAGCAAGATCACAATGAAGGCTATTACATTTAATAGGAACTAAGTCAAGCCACAAAGACATTGATGAATATGATTTCGAGAGGGGAGTTAAGATTGGAGAATGATGGAATTGAAAGGCTCGATATTTAAAAAGGATTTTATTTTTGCTTTTACTTTATACATAATATAATACTGAACAACTACCGGCTGTCTTTGTAAGTTTTGTGGATATTCTTTTTTCACATCATTGAGTAAAATTTTTATGTCAAAAAATAGATGTATAAACATTTTACAATTATACAATAACTTTTTACATTTCATTCCAGTTGAGATCTAGCCGAAATTGCTGCGTTAAATTATGATCAAGAGTCGAGCCTTTGCATTTGCAACTGACATATACTCAATTTTATCTATTCTTTACTATCACTTCCATTTCTATACTTGTGAGTAATACAACTCAATGCTATTGTCTTATTATAATTACTGTAATTATTGACTGCTTTCATTTTTTTGTAACAAAAAAAATATAGTGATGTGGCATTGACTTAAGTCAAAACAAAATTAAACTGCACTGCTTGAAATAAATTTGACTGATACTAATAGTTAAAGTATGATCATAGTCATACACATTATGCCATTGTCTCTTTATTTTACATATATTACACATTCTGAATGTGAAATTCTTCAGGCCATAGTCTCTTTATTTGTATTATTTGCAATTATTTACTTACCATCTTCTTAATATCACGTAGGTACACAATGTCTGATACAACGGGCACACAGTCCACGCCAACAATTAAGAAGAAGAAGAGAGGCCCTGCTAAGCTACAAAAACTAGCGGGTAAAGATGCAGTTGGAGCTCTGGAATGGATAGATGATACCCCTATTGGTGACCTTAGAGCATCGTGGGCAAATTATTGTGGCATACTTGCAGGTCTACATCATTTATCCAACATGGAAACATGTGCCTAATGGTATAAAGGACACTATGTGGTTAGATGTACAAGTGATTACTACTAACTACCTAGTGATTTAATATTATGCATGTTTTTCTTTATCAAAAGTTGATATCTAAATCTAATCGTTTAATTTATGTATGATATAGAGAAAATTTTGTATCCCTGACGATGTTGGAAAGAAAAAGTTGTATTGAAAGAGTTCAATGAAGCTTGGAAGAATTTCAGAATGTGGATCAGAGACAATTTCATCTATGATGACCCACCTCCTGGTATAGAGTATCCATACGAAGACGGACAAGTGACCAAAGAGCACTTTGAGATCTATAAAAAATGGTCACCACTGAGGAATATATGGTAAACCAAGTCTGGTCAAATTTGGATTTCTGTTTGCTATTTTTGATGTATATTCTAGTCTACTACGCATGATAATTACAGTTTTTCTTTATTTCAAATTATGCTTGTTGAAGTGGTATCCAGGATGATAGTATTTATGTTATTTAGGAACTGAAATATGAGAAAGAAAAGTAGCTCACTTCGGCTTGCATGCTGTCATATAACTTATTATTTATTAATTGTTTGAGTATTAATTTGAACCCTACTTAATACACTACTTCATCTTGTATGTCAATTTTTTACTGAACGTACGCAGGAGAAGAAGCGAAGGGGAAAAGAAAGCCAAAAGTTCAATATATACCATCATCGTATGGGGGCCACTTTATATGTATGCAATGAACCTAAATGGTAAAGGGCTGGACATTTTGACAATTTACCACAGTGCACAACTTCAGATGCCAACCGGAAGAGATTTTTGCGTCGACCGACGTGTTGGGCTTTGGCTCGAACGAAGCAGAATGACAAAGGGGAAAGAATAATACCCGACAAAGCCACACAAGATCTGGTCGATAAAATGGTAATTTAGAGGCAGTACCTTACCACATTTATCAATATATAATTTGCGCCTATCTTTTCAAGTTTTTGTATATATTTTAAATGTTTTGTAAATAAATTTCTAGGATGAATGGAGTGAGAAATCGGAGAATGGTGAATTCCAGCATCATATGACAGACGATATCCTTAGCCGTGGGCTTGGGAAAACAGAGCATCCCGGTCATTTACGGACCATGGGAGCATTCTCTGGCATAAAAAATGTCTTTGGATCTATTCATAGATATACGCCACCTCCGCCTAAGTATGATAGTCCAGTTTTTACTCATAGCATCAGTCATCGTATGGAAAAAAAATGAAGCGGCATATTGTCACAAACTTCAATCCGATGATGATACTTGAAATTGAAACTAAAACTGAAACTTAAAATTGAAACTGAAACTGAAACTGAAACTTAAAGCTTACTTTATCAGCATTTATCCTAATATTCTCAGCTTTTATTTGCTTAAAATAACTAAAACTAACACAGCTAAACACCATCACCACAAGCTTCACAGTCAACAAACCTAAAATCATCACTCTAAGCTTCACCGCATTGAATCAAAACTGCAATTTCCTACATCCCGATTAGAAGTTTATAAGAGATCTCGAGAAACAAAAATTGTAAGATCCACATAAATACGAAATTCAAAACAAAAAGATGGACGTAAATCGAAAAGAAGCGAAGAACAAAATCAAAAGATCGTGGATATGAGAAAGTAATGGAAGCGAAAAAGGAATTCCCTCGCCGGAAAACAATAAAAAAAACCTAGCAGAAGAGAAATAGAACAAGAAATTCAGATTTATTTGAGTCAAAATAGATGGGGATTGATTGGAGTCGAGAAAGATGGAAATTGAGATTGAAGTGGAAGAAATGTACAAAATAGGAAGAACGAAGCAGATGCGAGAATCGTAAAAAAGAGCAGAGAAATATAAAAAGTGGTAATAAGAAAAAGATAAGGAAAGTTGGTTAAATAGAAAAACAATCCTATAAATCCCGTATTTCTCTAGATTTCCCAAAAATGAAAAGGAACGTAACATATGTAAAACATAAATGGTCATTTATGTTACAATCTAAAAGTTGGGCTGAAACAAGCCCATATTAAAAAAAACCCCAAAAAATGGGTTATTCTATGGTGATTTTGTTTTTTCCTTATACTATTACTATTGGATTGAACTTTATCCCACTAATTCAAGAATGATGAAGAGCAAAGGAACTTTTACTTTGTAAAAAATTATGTCGTCATAGCCTTAAAAAAGGATAGTCTTTTTTTTAATACTTAATTTAAACTTATTGGAGAGAAAAATATACGTATAATTAGATTTTTACAGTTCCCATTGAATGCTTGAACTAAGATTACCTTACTAGTACAGAAGCAATCTAAAAAGATCACAATGGCTGCTTTTTTTTGTTATTGATTTTCAAGCATGAATTATTGGTTGTCCAACAGTGCACACTTTTTTATATTATAAAAAAGTATTCATTATTGAATATTTATTACACAGATACTTGATCTGAACTACTAGAGCTCCTTTTTTTTAATTAGTCCACATTAATTTCAGCCGCGTATGCATTCTCTGCAAAGTTTTAGGTTCTGAGATTTTGCTTAATGGAAACACTTTAAATGGTTTTATCAACTAAGCAAATCACAAAAAGCATTTTGACATAAACACTTTAAATGGTTTTGATCAACTAAGAGCATCTTAGTAGATAGTAGATTTTAGAATTATGTGGCATGTGAAAGAGAATGTTCACGTTAATGGGATGTCAATAATTTTAAAAATAGAGAATGTCTAAGAAAAAGAATAATACTAAATTGTCTATTTCATTTAGAATTGAGTGATTAAATAAAAAAATACTTAATAATAAGCTTGTTTTAATGTTCAATATTAAAATATTAATTAATTTGATGAGTTCTCATTCCATCTGATTATCTACATGTAGAAGATCAAATAGACAATGTTCAACATCTATTATGCCACATCATATAGGAAAGAGAAAATAGACAAGCTAATATAAAATAATTTTTTAGTTAATTGTCTATTTTTACCTATGTGGCAAGACTATTACTCCCTTCATTTCCAAAAGTTTGACGTTTTAGATTTTTTTTATTTTTTAAAAAGTTTGTCGTTTTGGAATTTCAATGCATTTTTGGTCATATTTTTCCTAATTTACCATTGCATTAATTACCAGAGAGATAATTAATTACGAGTAGTAATTAAGAAGAGAGAATTTTTATATAAATATAAAGGATAAACTAATTATTTTTACAGTGTAATAAATATTTCATTGATTTTGATGATTCGACGAGAGTTTATAACTTTTGGAGATGATGGGAATATTGAAATTGACTACACTATTAAAGATGCCGTAAGCCAATCACAAAAGCACTTTGACAAAAACATTTTAAATGGTTTTGACAATGAACAAATTCCAAAGGGAATTAGTACGTTCAAAACCACATTAAAGTTTGCGTGAGGATATTAAATACTAAATCATTTTGCTTTGATTTAGAGTATTCTAAAATATATATAGTATTTTTTTTATTGAAAGGAGTTTGTGCACGGGTCAAGAACTGATATTTAGTTATTTTCATTCATATTTTGGATGTACCAATTACATTAAGTTCAGTTGGTGAGCTTTTTATAATCTAGACTAATTTCCAATACACAATTCTCTTGTTTCAGAGTCGAAAATTTAAAAACACACGGTACCTTAATATATACTACTTTTAAAAATTTAAAGTCCGACAAAATTAAACTGAGTCTGCAGATAAAAAAAATACCCCCAACCCTTACAAATATGTTAATTAAATTTCAATGTTTTCTCTTAATTACTTAGTTGTTCTTTTCTTTCTGTGTATATGTATTACTTACTTTACAACACATTTGCTTGTCTGTTATCAATATATATCCTTAATTTATTCACCAATTTCATAACAGAAAAGTTAAATTTCCTGCAAATTTGGAGTAATTTATGTCATAAATTATTTTGAAAAGAAATTTGCAACAATTAACAGTCCTACTTGTGCTGTGTTTTCTTGACCAACCGTCGTCCTTTGTCTTCATTCACTCAATAATATATATGTTATGGGTCGGCAAGGATGGCCAAAAATTACAGAATTTAGCCGCCCTGCTACTGATTCATATATAAATGTCCCAACCCTTTACATCCAAAACTTCACTTACAATTTACTCTTTCAATTTGCATAATTACTTAGTCATGGATTTATCTTCAAATCTTGTAGCAATTGCAGGTGCCATAGCTTTAGTAGTACTATTAAAGCTATGGAAGAGAGCAAAACACAACAAAAGCAAAGGCAAATTGGTGCCGGAAGCCCCGGAAGGCCTGCCAATTATCGGCCATTTCCATCACCTTGGGGAAAAGAAAAATCTCGCTTTAATTCTATCCGAAATGGCTGATAAATATGGCTCAATGTTTTCACTCAGACTAGGTGTTCATCCTGTTTTTTGAAAAACCCCTGGTGGAACAGTGTGTCCCACCAGAAGGAAAAAAGATTGGGGCAGGTGAAAATTTCGGGGCGGACAACCTAACTAAGTTAGCCCATCCGCTTGCCTACAAAACACCCACCCCCTTTTCATTAATAAATAAAATTGGTTCTCAAAATGAGAACCACAAAGTTCCAGTTACAAAGCAAGTAAGAATGTCCGATCAATGAATAAATTCGAAACCGAAATACAGACGCTACGGTTATAAGAGTGAAAAATGATCCAACACAAATTAATGCTACTCGTTACTATATCCCCACTGTCAGCCGCACTTCCAAAGATGTGGTTGTTCCGTCTCTTCCAAATGGTCCAAGAAATGATGAACCATAGCGAAGTCCCAAAGTCACAACTAATTCCATTCTTAAAGAAAGAGCGCCATAGCATTAGAAAACCATATCCCGTTTGAGGCATGACTACCGTCAGCCCCAACCATTTAAATACATCTCTCCAGCAGCTAAGGCTCGCCTGACAATGAAAAAGGCAATGATCTAGTGATTCAGATTCCGAACAGAACGGGCAAATGTCATCAATGATTGCATTGCATCCTCATTGAAATAAAAATTCCCGAGTTGGTAATCTACCATGAAAAACCAACCACCCAAAAATTTTTATCTTTTGAAGCAAGAGAGAACCCCATATTAAGTTAAAATTTTTTGTTGGTGATGTCCATTGTGACTGTTGGTAATAACCATCGTAAAAAGAGGCTGCCATGTATTGTTTGTTTTTGCCGATCACCCATGATACCCTGTCGCGGTCCATAGAGAAGAAAGGCTGCCCTTTGGCCTCTAAATTCGGGAAAAGGGAGGGACTTGACATCAAAATCCAAGCTTTCAATTCCAAACGGCGTTGTTGCCCAGTAATCCTCAAGCTACGCTTCCAGAAGGGCGTGATTGGGAATTAGTTTGGAATAAGAAATAGCACCCCTCTTCTATCGTATAGTGCTTCCTATTGCAAATAGCATATAAATCTGGAAATAGTGATTCAATTGAAGAATTTGACGACCAATTATCATGCCTGAAAGAGCCGATTCGCCCATTTCCTACCCGGAAATGCACCTGAGAAGAGAAAAAATTCCAGGTCCAATTGTTCTTATAGCAATATTTAATAATACCATGCCATATTGGTGAGACTGCTTTAAGATCTAACAGTACGAAGTCATGCCAAGACTTCATCCCATAACGCTGAACGCAATAAACATACCATAGCGATTCGTCATTTGTAACTCGCATTTTCCAAATCCATTTAAAAAGCAAGATGCTATTAATGAGCTTGAAATCTCGGATTGAAAGGCCACCCAAAAGATGTGAAAGGTTAATGGTGTCCTATCTAACTTTGCACATGCCATACACATTTGAATCACCTCGCCATAAAAAATTATGCATCAAACGATTTTAGCATTGTGATCACTGATTTTGGCATTTGAAATAAAGACAATAAATAGATTGGAAGAGAAGAAAGTACCGATTTAATAAGAGTAATTCTCCCCGCATAAGAAAGGCAGCTTCCTTTCTAGTTTGTCAGACGATTCTTAAACTTTGCCACTAAAGGGTCCCAAGAAGCAATGTTAAGCTGTTTGGCGTAGAGAGGTGCACCTAAATATTGGATCGGGAATTTATCCACCTAGCAGCCCATTAAATTCGCATATAATGAAAGAGTGGTTTCGGGTACATGAATCCCCATCAAAGAACTCTTGCGATAGTTTATACGAAGTCCTGAGATTAACTCGAAACACCTCAAAATGCGAATGAAGCTTTGAATAATATTCCTCCGCCGGGAGAAAACATAAGGTGTAGTCAGCAAACTATAAGAGAGAAATGTCTGGTAGTGTGTCATCAAGTCAAAAACGCGGTAGAATACCCTCTATAATACTACAGTCCATGAGTTGTTTTAAGCCCTCCACGACGAGAATGAAAACAATGGTGATAATGGGTCCCCATGCTTAACTCCTTTCCGAATACGAATCAGTGCACTTGGTGTACTATTTATCATAACCAAAGTGATCGAGTTTTTCCTACAATTCAAAAGCCAGGAAATCCATTTCTTATCGAAACCCATTTTTTGAAGGACCGAATCAATGTACACCCAAGATATAATATCAATACCTTTATAAAAATCCAATTTCAGAACCAAGCAAGACTTCTGACGGGAATGAAGGTCGTGAATGACATTAGATGCCTAGAACGAACACTCATGAATACTCCTACCCTTAACAAAAGCAAATTGATTGCTAGACACTAGAGAAGGATGAACAACTTGTAGGCGGGCAGATAACAACTTGGCAATAATTTTATAAGTTCCATGAATCAGTGAAATCGGTCTGAAATTATTCAAAGAACAAGAATTTAGGATTTTGGGCAACAACACCGTAAAAGATGTTTTTATCCAGTCGGGCAGCCATGAAGTGGTGTAAAAGTGATTAAAAACATCCGTAAACTCCAATTTTAGAACATCCCAAGATCATTTATAGAAGAAAAAAATTGAATCCATTTGGCCTAGGAGCTTTATTTTCCCCACAAGCATAAATACTATTCCAAATCTCATCATCTGTGAATGGAGCAGTCAAGGCTGTATTTTGTTCCGATGTAACCATGTGAAATTGTAACTTTCTAAGCGAAAAAGGAACCATCGGGTTTGCCGTAAATAGTCGCTCGTAATATGATCGGATAGATTCCTTTATCACTTGCATATTTATGACTATTTCGCCATCTATGTCTAGTTGAGTTATCCGATTGTTCCAAAACCGGGCAGATGCGACGCAATGAAAGAAGGAAGTATTATTATCGCCCAATAGAGTTCATAAAACCCGAGATTGCTGATGTCACAATTTCTCCAAACAAATACGACGATCTTGTAGCAGGTTGCATTTGCTATTCAGCTCCTAATTCTGAGCCAATGTAAGAGGCTGAGGAATGTTGCTACCAGTTAATGCCAAAACACTTGCTTCGAGTTCTAAAATTTTCTTCTCTAGGTCTTCAAAATTCTCCAAATACCAAGGCTGAATAGCCTTACTCAGACGGTTCAATTTGAATGAGATATCCCTGTTCGAGTAAGACGAGCAAATGGATTGCCAAGTGTTACAAATGAAAGGCAAAAAATCAGCCTTGTCCCACTAGAAATTGAGTGATCTGAAAGGTCTCAGCCCCATAGATGGAATATAGCAGGATTTGAATAGAATGGGGAAATGGTCGAAAAGAGCTATATCAATTGTCGAAATAGACATAGAAGGCCAGTGGTCCAGAATTTCCCCCAAAATAAGAACCCTATCAATACGTGAGAAGGATATTCTATTATGCCAAGTATAGTCCCTGCCATGAAGGGGAAGGTCGTGTAATTCATATTGTGAAATAAAATCCTGAAATGACACCATAGAAGGAGTAAATCTGCCACCCGATCATTCCGAGGCGTGTAATACCTCATTAAAATCGCCATATATTTTAACCTTTTCCAAACCAAGAATGATAGGGGAAATTTCCAACCACATTTCATTTCTATCAACATAGCCTATAGGAGCATAAAGGCACAACATGTGGAAATCTAATTATAATAAAGAAAATTTAATCACCATCCATCTAGCTGAGAAACTAATAATCTCCCCAAAAAGGAGTGCAGTATTCCATGATAATAACATACCCCCTGAAAGGCCCATAGAAGGGACGTAATGATATGGGAAGTCATTGTGTCCCAAGAAATGACGAACCCCCTAATCAGAGACCTCCTCCCATTTTGTCTCCAACAGAACAAAGAATTGTAGATTATATTTTTG
This sequence comes from Euphorbia pulcherrima, assembly GCA_947683365.1. Taxonomy (NCBI): domain Eukaryota; kingdom Viridiplantae; phylum Streptophyta; class Magnoliopsida; order Malpighiales; family Euphorbiaceae; genus Euphorbia; species Euphorbia pulcherrima. The sequence continues at coordinate 5,507,082 of CANTUS010000004.1, forward strand.
GACACAAGATGATACGAATTGCTGTTTTGTCCCATTTGTAAGGCCTCCTCGATAATTCTAACTTAAGAAAGCTAACGACATTCTAAAAAAATAGAAATACCTTACCAATGAGTACCCGATGGTTTATCTGTGAGCCATCTTATCCATAGCAGCCAAAATAATTGACTCATGACGATCTTTGAATAAGCCCAATTTACTTCCCACCTCCCAAGTCAGTTGCTTTTCATGGTTCGGGGATTGCCTTGATTGAGATAGGATGATAACTCGATTCATGTTTGAAGTATCATGCCCTGATCAAACTGAATCTACTTGTTGATATGCTACTATTTCCTGTAACTCATCTTCTCAGGTAGCTGGTACGAATTCAGGCTGTGTTCCATTTGAAATAGTATTTGTTCTAGGGATCATATTCATAGTTGCATCATTCTGCTCTAATAAAAAATCACCTCGTAAACCCAAATTCATAGCAGAAACACTCCTTTGATTCACTCCTCTAGAACCCAAACTCTGAGTAGACATGCTCCTTTGATGTTCTGTTGGAGAGCTCGATCTGTCGGAATCACTATCAATGTCACCCGAGTCACTAGAGACCTTGGATTCTAAGTCTTGACAATGTTGACATCCAACCCCTTGTCTAAGATTTGTATGAACCTTCAACTCCATTGAACCAACAAGTAGTTTGAAAGACCGGTTTGGTGCTTCAAAGGGAACCAAAACTAAGCAAGAAACAACATCTAGCCGATCCGGCCTATAGAAATTGTAATCCACTGAAAATAATTAGCCAAAAGAGGCTGCCAATTGTCGAATCAAATTTTCACAAATCAAGACAGGAGGAATCCCCATGAAATCCACGTACATGATACATTCTTTTGGTGTGAAATCATCCAGTAAGGATTGCACCCTCGAAAAAATATTCCTCAAAATCTCCCAGTTTCCTCCTATAAAATCATTCATCGCAGACACAGAATTAAAAGAAATAATCACATTAGCTCTACCTGTAGGGGCAACAATAGCTATGTCAAAACCATGTTCCGTTATAAATCATGCACACATATAATGCGAGATATGTTAATCAGAGAGGCTAGATAGGACTTATCTTTCCACGGGGCCACTTCAACAATAAGATCATGGCCTCGAGATGGATTTTCATGGATGATTGGGACATCCTGCGTAACGATATTTAGAACAGTGTTGGAAGCTTTGTTTGAGTCTGGCAAGCCGGAAACAACTTTTGCATAGGATCTCTCCCCCTTGGTGAATCTCAAAATTCAATTTTCTATTTACAGGCCTGTTGAGGAAACGAACTCCTCATGGGATGCTGCTAGATTCATTACTGCTTCAAAGAATGATCCGACCAAGAATATCTTGCATGATAAGCATGTAGATGGATGATTCCAATAATCACCGAATTCATTCTGTACAAAACCTCATGGATTGGCAGTGAGTCATTCGGGGTTAAGAATCCGAAATTGAGATTCTTTGCATTTCTCTTCCTGGCCATATAGACTCGACCATTGATTCTGTATTTTTAAAAAACTCTTCTCATCAATCTGCTCCATACATGTTTGGAAGGTTTTCAAAATATAGAGTGGTAGTGGGATAAGGGCGGCGACTGGCAAATTGAATTCAATTGGAATTGGTAGCGATAGGACAACGATCATGATGGTAGTGGTGGTGGTTGGTAAGCGGTTGTGGTGGTGAGGATCGCCTAGGGTTCACCATCCCTTGTTCTCATTGAATATGCATCTCTGAGTTATAATGTATTGGGTGTTCATCCTATTATTGTTATCAGTGACCATAAAGCTATCAAAGAATGCTCGACTGTTAATGAAAAAATCATTGCCTATAGGCCTCGTTTTACTCAAGCTCAGATCATTGGCTATAGCGATTCTTCTTTTGGGTTTGCCCTTTATGGTCCCTATTAGCATAATATGCGCAAACTAGCCTCTATCAAGCTCCTCTCTAGCCAGAGGACTAAGATGATGAACTATGTACAAAAAACGAAAGTCAATTTTCTAGTCAAGGACTTGTACAAGCACTGTTGTTCAAACAATGACAGGGCGGTCAATTTAGGCGAACTTATTCAGCATACTGTGTTCAATATGATGACTAGAATGGTTGCTGGGAAATGATTTTACGATGGGAATAAGGAAGTGGAGAATGCTAAAGGGCGGGCGATGAGTGAAGTTATTAAGGACTTCATCAATGTTGTTGGAGAACTTGTTCCTGGTGAATTTATTCCATTCATTGGATGGCTTGATATTAATGGAGTTGCTAAGAATATGAAGCGTATTAGCGAGGAAGTTGGCGTTATTATCGATAAATGGATCGAAGAACATAAGCCAAGAGAGACGGAAAATGAAGACAAGAAGGACTTTATTGATGTTATGCTCTCTGTAATTGAAGATGAACCTTCCATGGGACTTGACCAAGCTACCATTATCAAAGGAACTTCAACGGTAACAAACCGACTTTATACATTCAATAGACATATTCACGGGCCAGAGTACCTGCCCGGTCTGAGTCCACTCAAAGGGGCCGAGTTTGAAGACTCAATTTTTTTTCAAAGCCGGCCCGGTCCAAGCCTGCTAAAGCCTGGAGTTTTAATAGTCGGGTTTGGTTTTATATTTATGCCTGATCTCGGCCATGCAAATATTAATTTTATTTATTATATAGTGTATTATATATTATTTTTATTTTTATTTTTAATCTATTAAAATTTTCAAACTTTAGAATAAGTCTTACTTTTTATTAAAGAATTCAAGTAAAGAATTCAATTATGTGTAAATTTGAACATATTTTTATAAATTTGTCTTTTGCTTTTATTTGATCCACCTAAAACTTAGAAAAAAAAACCTTGTTTATGGGCTATGGTCAGGCTGGATTTGGGCCGATATTTTTAATAAAAAGTCCGTCGAGGGCCGACCGAACTCTACTCAGCCCACCCCACAAACAAGTCTAATATCGACATGACATGATGAAATGGTTCGAGTTTGACGAAACCAACAACATATTTGAATACAATTTTCTTGCAGGCTATCATTCTTGCAGGTTCTAATACATCATCAATCACTGCTATATGGGTTTTGTCCAACTTAATCAATAACAGGAAAGCATTAGAGCATTGCCAAAAAGAGCTAGACCTTAAAGTCGGAAAAGACCGATGTGTTGAAGTTGATGATTTAGCTAAACTAGATTACCTCTATGCAGTTATCAAAGAAACATTGCGGTCATACCCTCCAGGTCCGCTAAGTGTCCAGAGATATGTATCAAAGATTGTTACATTTTAGGACATTACATCCCAAAGGGTACACGTTTGTTTATGAATATCTATAAGTTACATATGGATCCACAAGTTTGGAGCAATCCCGAGGAATTCATCCCCGAAAAGATTTCTCACAGACAAATCACATTTTGATGTCAATGGAATAAATTTTGAGTACTCAGTACACCAAATCAGTTAATATGTGACAACAATTTACTTGTCACAAAATTGTTGTCACGAAAGACTATTATTTGTTACAATAAAATTTTTACCGTCACATATATTAGGTTTTTGATATTTTGAAATAGATGTTTTGTGACAATTTTTTAAGATTGTAACTAATGTTTTGCCATTACAACTTAAGTTGTAACCAATAATTTAGAATTTGTGACAATAGAAATTTTACTGTCACATAAACTATTTATGTGACAACATGAAAAAATTTCATTTGTGACAATAAATTTAAGTTGAAACAAAAATGCTTCAGTTACAAGTACAAGTTGTAACTAAAAATAGTCAATATGACAATTTTTATTGTCATAAAAACAATGTACACTACAACATAAAAAGTTTATTGCAAATAATGCATTAGTTTTGTGTCAATACTTTGGAAAGGTAAATGAAATGTATAGGAAAAATATAATAAAGTGATGGGTGTTGTGAAATGTTATAAAATATATATAGCAAAGGTACAATCAAGGCTTGAGTCATATGATAAGTTATAGAGGAGAGTCAGAGGAAAGTTGTATGTTCTATAAAATGTTAAAAAAAATGTAAAGTTATAAGTTATATGAAAAAAATAGGAAATGTATTAATTAAAATGTACAGGAAAATGTCAGATTATAAGTTATACGAAAAAGTTATAGAAAAATGTATAAAAGAGGTTCACCAAATTTTTGCCAAGTTTATGTTCCTAATAGGAACAAGTGAACATTCAGGGTAACACTTGGCAAACATGTATTATGCCTTTAATTATTTATTCAATATTAGTAAAAATAATTTGAAAAAATATTATTTTTAATATTAAGTATTAATAATTAAGTTCAATTAATTATAAATAAGATATACGAAAGTTAAAAGTTAATAAGAAGTTATATAAAAGGTACATGGAAGTTAGAGAAAAGTTATACAATATTTAAAAAGTGATATATAATGTACAGTAATTATATATAAAATGGTATTGGAAAGTTATATGTAATTTTAAGAGTTGTATTTTGTCATGGAACTGTTTGACCAAAAACCTTAAGTTGTTAGGTAATGCTTAATTGTAGTATTTATATTATTTCTAACACTCTCTCGCATGCGAATGCCACTTGGGCTTGAAGCGGGTACAAAACAGACTCATTCCGCTATGTGTTGTAATATAATTCAACAAATGGAGCTGTCATGGTTCGAACCCTTGTTCTTTAGGTCTAAGATGCTCTAATACCATGTCATACAACCATTTGACCTAAAAGCTAAAGCTGTTAGATAAGACTCAATTGTAGTATTTATATTAGGGTAAACTTAAAAAAAGTACCATATGCACTACACCATAGATTGGTTCTGCCAACTAAAAACCGAAGTGTTGGCACCAAAGTGTTACCATTTTGATATCTGTGCCAACACTTATTTGTAAATGTTGATAAAAGCCTACCATAGTGACACATTTGTAATAAATTTTAAAATTTAGGCAAAAAGAGTGAAAAAAATTTTAGAAATGGATCTAGCTGGAAGTTCAGTGCTAAAATTTTTGGTAAATAATTAAATAAATAAATAAAATTTAAAACTAAAAGAACTTTATACTCTCTAACTCTCTCACCTGCATATAGTTAATTAATTATAATAATTAATAATATTATAGGTTATTTTAAAAGTTATAGGAAATTTATAAGGTATTAAAAAAATTATATAAAAGGTATAGTAAAGGTATAAAAAAAAGTTGTAGTAAAATTATATGTTATTTAAAATGTTATATAAAAGGTATGGAACAAGTATAAGGAAGTAATTGGAACAAATTATTTTAAAATTTTAATTAATTATAATAAATTGTATATTATGTTTATGATATTTTTTAACTTATGAGAAATAAAATTATAAGGCATATAAAATTATTCTATAATTAATTACTAAAATTATAAAATTAAAACATTACTATATATATCATGAACCCTATTCCATGAATTATAAACCCTAAACATAGAATCATAATAATGAATATTTATTGTTTAAATATGTTAATTAACTACGATCCTTAAATAATAAATCGTAAATCATGTACCATAAACCTGAAACCTTAAATCTTAATAATAAGTATTTATTTCTTAAATAATTTAATTAATTGTAATGAAGTATAATAAAAACATATGTAATTTAATAACTTTTTATTATTATCCATGATTAGAAAATAATAATAATAATAATAGTAATAATAATAATAATAATAATAATAATAATAATAATAATAATAATAATAATAATAATAATAATAATAACAACGGTAACAATAACATGAACTAAAAATAATTGAACACTAAGGCCCTGTTCTTTTCAACTGATAAGTAGATGTATTGAACTGATTGGTACTGAACTGAACTGAATGGTACTGAACTGAACTAAATTGAACTGTACTGAAACTGAACTGAATGATACTGAAACTGAAAATACTGAAACTGAAAATACTGAAACTGAAGATACTGAAATTGAACAATACTGAAACTGAAAATACTGAAATTGAACAACACTGAAACTGAATTATAATTAATAATATAAATAATATTTTAAAAATATTAAATTATATAATAATCAATAACACTTTAAATTATACTATGCATTCTAATAAAATTTATTAATTGTTACATATAATAATAATTAAATATACCATTATAAATTATTATTATTATTATTATTATAGTTTATTGTAATTATTGTTATGAATATTAACTTGTTATTTTAATTGTTATCAATATTTATAAAACATTATTACTTTTATTTATTTATTTTTCCTACAAAATTATTTATCGTAGAAATAATGATTGATAAGGTTAAAAATATTATTATTGGTTTCTTTTTCTTTGTTGTTATTTGTGATTACTGATATTAATCAATAATATTTATATAATGTATAAATAGAAATGAATTAAAATTGAAATTGAAATGATATTATCATTAATATTCATTGCTTTTAATATTTATGAATAATAATATAGATTAATAATATTGATATAATGCCTGCACTGAAACTTAATATTGAATTCTGAATACTGAATGCTGAATGCTGAATACTGAATACTGAAAACTGAATATTGAATACTGAATACTGAATACTGAAACTGAACTGAACTGAACTATACTAAACTGAACTGATTGGTACTGAACTGAACTGAACTGAATAGAAAATAAATTGAAAAGAACAAGGTCTAAAATTGAAATTGACGAAAATTGAAAATTATAATAAATTAGAGTAAAAAAATCAATAATATAATAATAAAAACAATAAATTAGAAAAATATAACCTATCTCGTATCTGCTCACCTACCTCACCTCTCCTATCGATCTCTGTCACTAAAACTTCGCCGCCGCCTTCACCTTCATCCGCTCTCATCTTGCGACCGTTCATCCGATGCTCGTCTCATTATCGTTCCTCTACTGCTCGTCTCACCGCCGTTCCCCGGCTTCTTGTCTCGCTATCGTTCCTCCGCTGTTCGTCTCGTCGCCGTTCATTTGTTGTTCATCTCACCACAATTCCTCCGCTGCTCGTCTCGCCACCGTAAGCTTCTATTCCTACTCCTGTAAGAATAGCTCTCACCTAATCAAGTCTTCAATCCTCAATCAGTTACTCTATTTACCCTATCTATTTCAATCTCTCCTTTTCCCCCTAATAAATTAAACTGGATTAGTCACTGTAATTTGTTTTGTTCATCATCTTTGCATATGGTCAAACCAAATTTCGCCAATCGATACTTAAATTTTTAAATTTCTGCGAATCTCTTCTGCGAATTTCTCGATTACGAGTCATCTTATCTCCGTAGCCCCACCCGGACCTCTTAGGTACTCGTCTTCTATTTTAATTCGGATTTGAATTGCTTAACTAATAACTATGCCCTTATTATGAGCTATCAGCTTTGATTGCTTGGATTTGTAGTTTTTTTTGAAAGGAGGATTTGTAGTGTTAATTAGGCTTTTGAATCTTAAGCTCTAATCCGAAATGGCTAATTGAAACCGCGATGGTTTAATTGGTAAACTATCTTGCAAAGTGGAGCAGCTATAGGTCATATGCTTGGCTATTGATGTAATATTCTTGGCCATGCGATGACTGAATCGATGAATTGTTATCAATATTAGAGAATGTTAGTTGAATTTTGGTCATTGCTCTTGCTAGATGAGATACAGTCTGGTTTTCTGGCTCATTACATTTTAGTATGTAGATATTCACTCTTTGAATTTGATGGTTGTATCAATACTGAAGTGGGGAAATACATTAGTTCATATGTTGAAGGAACCAAATTAATGTTAGAGACCTGCTCGTTTTTTTTCTACTTAGTCTATTGATATTAGTCAATACCAGAGTGAATTTTCGTCTCACTCTCTCAAATCACTCAACACATTGCAATTTTGAGAACCAACTCCCTTCCAGTAAGGACTGTCTTTCCACCTTCTTGAATGACTTGAACTCTTTGCGAATAGAGATTGGGTTTTAAAATTAGGGTTTTGAATGGTTTCGAAGATTAAAAAAAGTCTGAAATGGAATTGTTAGATGGAAACAATACCTATAATCTGTTAATTTTATGAGACAATGTTGTTAAAATCAAAATCTCGTGTGCTTCGATTTAGAAATTATGCAAATGGGTTTGAAATTTTGAATGATATGCTGTTTGGTTATATTCTCCACTTGTGTTTTTCATTTCTTGGCTCCACTTACGTACTTGATTGTACTTTTGGTCCATATGATATATATTTTTAGTATTAATTGTTTTATTTGATTTTTATTTTACCAATTCATTGCTACTGTTGAACAATCTCACAACTACTCTTCAAGAGTTGAGCTTACACTCAAATGAAATTGAAGGCTTCAAAACTATACAAGGTATATATTCTAGAAAATCAGTTTTCATTGTGTTAATTATTATTAACGAGTTGTTATCCACCGCTCTTTTTCACTTAATGTTGCTTATAGAAATGACTAAGTGGGCTTTCATCTCTCGAAACTCTTGAAATGAGTTCCAACCAATTCAATGGAACTTTTTATAACACAGGTTACATATAAACAATTTATTTTTAATGATTTGTTTTTAAATACAAAGATTTTTTGTGTGGTAATATATTTAATTATATTTGTAGATTTTCAACCTTCTTGGAATGTTCTGTTTTCCCTTAAATTTCGGACCTTCTTTTAACAAAAATTTGTATTTGCAGAATTGAGTGGTTTGAACAACTTAGAGAAGTTGGACTTGAGTACTTTTGTAACGAACCGAAATTTCCAAAATTTGCTTATAATAAATTACTATGGTACTAAAATATCATGGAAATTATTTTTTATTGTTATTATTGTTATTGGATATAAGGCATGAGGAAATAAGAGCTAATTATAATAAGAAGGATGAATTGGACATTTAATTAATTGTCCAAGGGCAATATTGGAAAAAAAAAAGAAAGAAAAGAAAATCAATACATACATCATCTTCTCTTCTTCACCTTTCATTTCTCTTCTTCTTCTACATTGCACCTTTCCTTTTACCAAAATTCTCCCTAATCCAAAAACTTCCGATTTCTTCGATTCAACTTCGAATTCTTGTTAGAAATCGATCCTTAAGCCCTCTATCATCATCAATTTCATTGAATCAAGACTAGAAGAGGAGGATTTCAGATATTAAGATTCGGATGAATAGTAACCCGAGTTTGAGGTGAGTGATTTATGGTATTAGGAAGTTTATTTATGCAATATCTTGATAGAATTATATATGGCTATTGTAGAGGAAGCTATTGGAAGTAAATCAAAGGCAAAAGGGGTAGAAGAGAGCTAGAAAGAGCATAGAAAAAGGTTTGTGTCCCGAATTTCGATTTCTCGGTTTTTCGGGAAATTTTTCCAGATTATATACCTGTTTTGTTTTAATGTTTTCTCTCGTTATATAAATCCGATTTGAACGATTCTTGATTCTATTGATATCTACAGAAAGTAAGGAACATATGTTCAGAAGAAACCTTATTGAATTTCGTTCGTTTTCAATGTGAAATTTTCGTTTGAAATTGAGTCACGAAATCTGTTTTCGGAAAATCTCAGCTTGGTACACTGTTTAGTATTTTGATCATAACTTTGGTTATAAAATTTGGATTTCTGTGATTCTGATGGTTTTGGAAAGCTGAGACATGTGGCTAATTATGTTTAGAAGAAAGTTCTTCGATTGGGTGATGTTTTCATAGTGAAAAATGCAGGAGAAGTCAGGTTACGAAACCTGGAAAAATTCTGGAAAGTATGATATTGATTTTAATGAGTCTTAATTGGAGTTTGATGCTTAAAAATTTGGGATTTGGATTCTTAATTACTGAAATTATGTTGAGTTATGATTTATGGTTTATACTGGAATTTTTAAGATGTTATTTTGATTTATTGCCCTTATTAAACGAGTAGAATACGGGTCAGGGTAGATTGGCGCCAATAAAGGGGGTACAGTACTGTACAAACAATTGAAGCTTTGGCTTCGGGCTTTGGCCGATATTATGATATATATATATATATATATATATATATTGATATTGAAGCTTCGGCTTCGGGCTTGACCGATATATTGATTTTTGAAGCTTCGGCTTCGGGCTTGACCGATATATTATATATATATATATATATATATATATTGATATTGAAGCTTCGGCTTCGGGCTTGACCGATATATTGATTTTTGAAGCTTCGGCTTCGGGCTTGACCGATATATTGATTTTTGAAGCTTCGGCTTCGGGCTTGACCGATATATTGATTTTGAAGCTTTGGCTTCGGGCTTGTCCGCTCCCGTATCCATTTTACCGTTATTCAGGACTTGTTTACTTTGGGCAATATGTGGTTAAAGTGTTTGGAAAAATTGGGTACAAATTTGATTGTACTTTGAAAGGATTACTATATAAGTTTTGTGATTTGGTTCCATAAAGTTGGTTTATTTGTTTTTGACTTATAAATATACTTTGTTTCTATTTTAAAAATATTCAAAGTTGTTATATATATTTTTTTATGGACACCACTAAGCAAATTGCTTAGCGTGTAGTTGATTTTCTACGCATAGGTGGAGAACTTGTAGATAGCTTGGACCAAAGTGGTACAGGTGGATCGGCTTAAAGAGCAAATAAGGAAAGACTCGAGGTGGATTTACATTTTAATGTAATATTATGGTTTGTAGAATAATGGCATGTACTAGAGAGTGAGAAATGTAAAGTGACATTGAGAAATATTTGGAGAATAATTTGGAGTTAAAACATTATATTGGTATTTATACATATTGAAATCTATAAGTATTGAAATCTATATAGTGGAGTAGAGTTATTTATTGGGTGATTATTGTTACCGTGGCGCTCCCTAGAGGGGGGGGGGGGCGTTACATTTGTAGGTAGAATTCGCAATTGATGTATTGCCGGGTACCGCACCAGTATCTAAAGCACCATACAGAATGGCGCCTGCTAAACTGAAAAATTTGAAGATTCAGTTGCAAGAATTGTTAGACAAAGGATTCATACGCCCGAGTATATCCCCGTGGGGTGCACCAGTGTTGTTTGTTAAGAAGAAAGATGGGCCACTCCGATTATGTATTGATTACCGGGAGTTGAATAAATTGACAGTGAAAAACAAGTATCCATTACCGAGGATTGAAGACTTATTTGATCAACTCAAGGGTGCCAAATACTTCTCCAAGATTGATTTGAGATCGGGCTACTATCAGATGAGAGTGAAAGATGATGATATTTCAAAGACGGCTTTCCGAACTAGATATGGGTACTATGAATTTTTGGTGATGCCATTTGGTCTAACTAATGCACCAGCAGCATTTATGGACCTTATGAACCGTGTCTTTTACTTATATTTAGACAGGTTTGTAGTGGTCTTCATTGATGACATTTTGGTGTATTCTAGGTCACGGGAAGAGCATGATCAACATTTGCGGACAGCCTTCCAAACTTTGAAGGAAAATAAATTGTATGCCAAACTTAGCAAATGTGAGTTTTGGCTTGAAGAAGTTTCTTTCTTAGGCCATGTTGTTTCTGCCGAAGGAATTAAAGTGGATCCTAAGAAGATAGAAGCAGTTGTTGAATGGAAACCACCAAAGAACCCTACGGAAGTCAGAAGTTTCCTTGGCTTAGCGGGATATTATAGAAGATTTGTGAAGGGATTTTCAGTTATCGCTGCCCCACTGACGAAACTACTTCAAAAGAATGAAAAATTTGAGTGGAATCATAAGTATCAAGAAAGTTTTGAGAAGTTGAAAGCGATGTTAACAAAAGCACCCATCCTTACCCAACCAGAACCTGGAAAAGATTTTGTAATCTATAGTGATGCTTCACATAGTGGTCTTGGGTGTGTTTTGATGCAAGAAGGAAAAGTGATTTCCTATGCTTCCAGGCAATTGAAGAATCATGAAAGGAATTATCCTACTCATGATTTGGAATTGGCTGCAATAGTCTTTGCCTTGAAAATTTGGCGACATTATCTTTATGGAGAAAAATGTTTTATTTATACAGATCACAAAAGTTTGAAATATTTGCCAACACATAAAGAGTTATTTATTGGGTGATTATTGTTACCGTGGCGCTCCCTATAGGGGGCGTTACATTTGTTGGTATCAGAGCTGAGGTTTAGGCGATTATAGGACTAGTATGTACATGCAATTTAAGATATAAATATGTTATGTTAGTTGTTGATCCACTTTGGTCCAATTTTCAGGAATAAGAATGGCTAGTAGTAGTCACAACCAGAGTGAGGAAGAGGATGCTAAGAGTACGGTCCGTATCAGACAAGGGGATGAACAAAGACATGAACCACCACCAGTTCATGGCTTTCCTGAACAACCTACTCCAGCACAAGCTGCTTTACTTCAACATATGACTACTGAAGTAATCACACAAGTACTACGAAACATACAAATCCCTCAAGTTCCTGTAGTACCTCATGTTGAAAGAAGAGAGGAGAGGACTCCTCTTGAAAGAATCAAGAAGCTTCCGACTGATGATTTTAAAGGGGACACAGTGAATCCTGCAATTGCAGAAGATTGGCTTGATCATACTAAATGGTGTATGACTAGGCTTCATTTTACAGATGAAGAAAGATTAGACTGTGTGCAAGGTCTACTCAAAGAACAAGCTAGGAGGTGGTGGGATAATATTGTAAGAGAAAGGCGACCCGGAGAAATCACTTGGGGCCTTTTCTTGGAACAATTTGACAAGAAATACGTTAGCGAACGATTTAAGGATGAGCAGAGGAAATTGTTCTTGTCTTTGAGACAGGGACGAATGACTGTATCAGAATATGAAGTTCAATTCCTCAAACTTGAGAGGTATGCTCGTGATATCGTTGACAGTGAAGTGAGGCGATGTAAGAGATTCGAGGATGGGCTGAATGATGAAATTAGAGTACATTTACTTGCACAAAGGATTAGGGTGTTCAATGACTTGGTTGATGCTGCTACGGGCATTGAGAAGATTAATTCAGATAGACAACAAAGAATGGCAAAAAGGTCTGGATTTCAAAAGGGATCACAGGGTCCAGCTAGTTCAGAATCTCCAAGTAAGAAACAGAAGGGAACATCAGAACAAACACAATCTCATTTCAGAGGGTTTTCACCGAGACAAACCATAAGTACGGGGTCAGCGGCTAGTGTACCTTCAGGTAGAGGCAGAGGAAATATTCCACAATGTTCTAATTGTGGAAGGATGCATACAGGGGAATGTTGGGGAAAAGGCAGAGTCTGCTTTAAATGTGGCTCGAGGGAACATTTGATTACAAATTGTCCTAAAAAATAGATAAGTACATCTGCACCTACTGTAGTTCCTACTCCTACAATGCAAGGTGGAAGAGGAAGGGGAAGAGGAAATGCTAGTGGTTCAAGTGGACATGATGTGGCTCAACAAGCACCGCAGAGTGGTAGACCGGGAGGAATGGCATGAAGTTATGCAATCCGAGGGCCTGAGACTAGAGAATCTACCGAAGTTATTGTCGGTAAATTTTCATTCTTTAATCATGATGTTTATGCTTTGATAGATCCTGGTTCATCTCATTCATATATATGTACCGCATTAGCACAAGAGAAAGGGTTGCATGTAGAAGAATTAGGAGAAAATATTGAAGTGACTAATCCTTTAGGACACAGTGTGATAGTAAACAAAGCGTACATGAATTGCCCTATTATTATTCAACATCAACTTTTCCATGCAAATTTAATTGAGTTACCTTTCCGAGATTATGATGTTATCTTGGGAATGGATTGGTTATCGGAACATCGAGCTATGATGGATTGCAAAAACAAAAGAATGTCACTTCAAGTTTCTGATGGAGAAGAAATAGTTATCGTGGGGGAAAGATCAGATTATCTCTGTAACATAGTTTCTTTTATGAAGACTAAAAGGCTGGTTGAGAAGGGATGTCAGGCCTACCTAATCTTCACTCTAGAATTGAAGGAAGGTGAGTTAGAATTGCAGAATATTCCTACGGTATGTGATTTTCCAGATGTATTTCCAAAAGAACTACCGGGGTTGCCACCAAAAAGAGAGGTAGAATTCGCAATTGATGTATTGCCGGGTACCGCACCAGTATCTAAAGCACCATACAGAATGGCGCCTACTAAACTGAAAAATTTAAAGATTCAGTTGCAAGAATTGTTAGACAAAGGATTCATACGCCCGAGTATATCCCCATGGGGTGCACCAGTGTTGTTTGTTAAGAAGAAAGATGGGTCACTCCGATTATGTATTGATTACCGGGAGTTGAATAAATTGACAGTGAAAAACAAGTATCCATTACCGAGGATTGAAGACTTATTTGATCAACTCAAGGGTGCCAAATACTTCTCCAAGATTGATTTGAGATCGGGCTACTATCAGATGAGAGTGAAAGATGATGATATTGCAAAGACGGCTTTCCGAACTAGATATGGGCACTATGAATTTTTGGTGATGCCATTTGGTCTAACTAATGCACCAGCAGCATTTATGGACCTTATGAACCGTGTCTTTTACTTATTTTTAGACAGGTTTGTAGTGGTCTTCATTGATGACATTTTGGTGTATTCTAGGTCACGGGAAGAGCATGATCAACATTTGCGGACAGTCTTCCAAACTTTGAAGGAAAATAAATTGTATGCCAAACTTAGCAAATGTGAGTTTTGGCTTGAAGAAGTTTCTTTCTTAGGCCATGTTGTTTCTGCCGAAGGAATTAAAGTGGATCCTAAGAAGATAGAAGCAGTTGTTGAATGGAAACCACCAAAGAACCTTACGGAAGTCAGAAGTTTCCTTGGCTTAGCGGGATATTATAGAAGATTTGTGAAGGGATTTTCAGTTATCGCTGCCCCACTGACGAAACTACTTCAAAAGAATGAAAAATTTGAGTGGAATCATAAGTGTCAAGAAAGTTTTGAGAAGTTGAAAATGATGTTAACAAAAGCACCCATCCTTACCCAACCAGAACCTGGAAAAGATTTTGTAATCTATAGTGATGCTTCACATAATGGTCTTGGGTGTGTTTTGATGCAAGAAGGAAAAGTGATTGCCTATGCTTCCAGGCAATTGAAGAATCATGAAAGGAATTATCCTACTCATGATTTGGAATTGGCTGCAATAGTCTTTGCCTTGAAAATTTGGCGACATTATCTTTATGGAGAAAAATGTTTTATTTATACAGATCACAAAAGTTTGAAATATTTGCCAACACAGAAAGAGTTATTTATTGGGTGATTATTGTTACCGTGGCGCTCCCTATAGGGGGGCGTTACAACTTTGAACTATGTATATCAGCCTTTTACTATTTTACACTCAGTTCTTTTTGTAGTTTTCTTGTTTTCTGTTTAATTTTCAGTTTCTTATATAGTGTAGCTCTATAGTTGTTTAATTGATTTTGTTGTTGGTTGAGTATTCTTAGAATAAAAAACTCCATTCACTACAAGAGTTTGTACCTTTAGTGGCAAAAAATTAGTGGCGAAAATATGTTTGCCACTAAAAGTAATATTACAGTGGCAAATGAAAATTTCGCCACAAATAATAGAATATAATGGCGAACTATTATTTTGCCACAAAAGTATTAATTTTAGTGGGGAAAAATTGTACATCCCCACAAAAGATACATCCTACTGTGGGGAAGTTTAAAAGCGCCACTACAACATACCTTCTAGAGGTGAATATTAAAATTCTCCACTGAAAACTTATAGAATCAGTGGCAAAAATTAATTCTCCCCACCATTTATAAAGAGATGTAAATCGTTGCTTGGGTTTTCTAGGGTTCGACTAAATCAATTGATCGCCTCCACAATATTAAACGCTCTTCTCCTCTGATTCACGATTCGTACCTCTCTCCGCATCTCTAATTCAAGATCCTTTGCTCTCCCCTCCGAAATCTTGTTTACTAACACATTCACTCTCTAAAACTTTCAAATCTAAAATCTCCCCCCTCCCTTTTTTTGAAAATCCCCTAGAGGAACAGCATGTTCCCTCGGAGAGAAAAAGGTTGGGGCAGGTGAAAATTTCGGGGCGGACCTCCCAACTTGCTTGGCACTTCCGCTTACCTGCAAAACACCTACCCCTCTTTTATTAATATAAAGTGTTAATCTTAAGTTGAGATTAACAACAAAAAATTACAGCCCTATGCAAGTAATAGACTCGGGTTACAAAAAAGATCCGACATAACAAAACCAAGCCTTCTCCGATTACATTTGGAAAGAAACCAACATAAATTTAAGCTATAGTTATACGGGTCTAGCTGCAGGAGGGCACCCTCAAACACAAAATGGTTTCTCCTCTTCCAAATAGTCCAAGCAACCACAAACCAAACTGAGGTAGCAAACTCGTGGATCACCCCTGGTTAAAATAGGAGGGCCACAGACTTAAAAGCGCATCCCCTTTCCTCGGAATCACCACATGAATATTTAGCCATCTAAACAAATATTTCCAATGTTTTGAACTTTCACTACAATGAAATAATGCATGGTCCATTGTCTCTATATCCGTACAAAAGGGGCATTTATTTTCCAACACCGCAAACACCCACGACGAAGGAAAAAATCTGTTGTTGGTAAGCATTCGTGGTACACTAACCACCCAAAAAATCTGACCTTAGGCGGAATACCCGAAGACTAAATTAAGGAAAAATTAGCTTAGGGTACCCGCCATCTTGAATCCCTATAATAAGCATCGAAAAAAGCCCTGGCCAAGAAATCTTTTCTTTCACCCATTGCCCAAGAAAAGACGTCACTCAACGTAGAAAATACCGGTTGTGGCCAATCAACCACATCAGCCCCATCAATCTCCATAAAGCAATTCGGGTTTGCCTCCTTAATTCTTCCCAACATCAGCCTACACCGATCTTGCGCAGCATACCTTAAGCTTCTCTTCTAAAAAGGCCTACGGAAAACATCCCGCCCTATTAAACTCAAACAGCCCTCATCTATCATAACAAACTTGCAATTACATCGCTCATACAAATCTGGAAAAGCCATTGCCAACGACAGTTCCGCTACCCAAATATCTTGCCAAAACAGGCCATCTTTACCAATAACCACTTTTGCCCTAATATTCAATGAAAAAATGTCCCAAGCCAGCCCATCTTCCAAGCAATACTTGATAATTCCTTTCCAAATATGAGACACATAAGGCGGGGCTGAAAACTTTACCCCATACCAAGATGAAAAACTGTATGGTTTTGCACAACAATCAAACCATAACGAGTTCTCATCCCCAACCCGTAGCTTCCAAAGCCACTTAAATAATAAACTACAATTCACCACCTTCAAATCTCTAATTCCTAAAACCCCTAATTTTTTCGGGAGGCACATCATAGCCCAACTCACTTTGCATAAGCCTCACATGGCTGCATCTACTTTCCATAAAAAAATTCCTCATCAAACTAGTCAATTTATCATTAATGGTACCCGACATCTTAAAAAGAGACATTAGATAAATTGGTAGTGAAGAAAGAATCGATTTAATAAGTACTAACCTTCCGGCATAAGATAAGCAATTTCCTTTCCACGTTGCTAACCGTGACTGAAATTTCATCACTAAAGGGTTCCAACACGACACCGAAACCCTTTTCAAACCAAGGGGAACACCCAAGTATTTTATCAAAAAAGTCTCCACCTTACAACCCACCAAATCCGTACATAATTGCAGCTGGGATGGTTCCAAATTTATTCCCAATATAGATGACTTGAGGAAATTTATCCGAAGACCCGATATTAGCTCTAAACAGCGTAAAACTCTAATAAATTCCACAAGGGTTAATTCTATGGCTGGAATAAAGCACAAGGTATCATTTGCAAATTGAAGAATGGATAAATCAACCATTGAACCATGAAGGCAAAACCCTGGGATAATCCCTTCCTGAACTGCAGCTTCAATCAGGCGTTTCAGCCCTTCCACCACTAATACAAATATCGACGGAGACAATTGATCACCTTGCTTCACACCTCGGCCAATACTAATTGGATTAGTTGGAGAACCATTAATTAAAATCGATGTTGATGAATTTAAGCGCCAATTCCTCAGCCACGATATCCACTTCCGATCAAAACCTATACTCACCAAAACCTCATCAATGTAATTCCAAGAAATACTATCATAAGCTTTCTCAAAATCTAGCTTCAACACAAAACATGATTGGCGGTTTTTATGAATAGAACGAATAATATCAGACATGATAAAGGAACACTCCTGAATGCTTCTACCTTTGACAAAACCAAACTGAATTTTCAAAATTAGAAGTGGTAACAAGGGCTGCAATCGTAAAGACAATGCCTTTTCCAACAATGTATATATCCCATGAATCAAGGCAATTGGTCTAAAATTATTCAATGAAGATGTATCTGGAATTTTAGGAATGAGTACGTAAAGGAAGTCTTGATATTATCAGGAATGGTTTCAGAATTGTGGACGTGATCAAATAGCTGCATTACCTCCCCTTTGATTTCATGCCAGAATCTCTTGTAAAAATAAAAATTAAAATCACCCGGCCCCGGAGCCTTATTCTCATTATACGAGTTTACTGCCGCCCAAACCTCCTCTTCACTAAACGAAGCCACAAGCTGAGCATTTGCTTCTTGATCAACATGGCTAAAAACTAGCTTATCAAAGGAAAAGGGGGCTGTTAGCCTTTCCATAAACAATCGGCCATAAAAATCCCGAATAGTCTCCTCAATCATGTGCGGTTCATGAATAAGTGTTCCATTTACTTCTAAGTGCAATATCTGATTCGACCTTACCCTCCCTGATGCAACCCTACGAAAAAATTTCGTGTTATCATCCCCTAGCAACGTCCAATTAACACGCGATTGCTAATGTCGTATGCTCTCAAACAACCGCTTGGCCTCTAATAGCTCTTGCCAAGTTCTCACCAAAACCAAGCCCTCCGAGATGTCAATCGGATGAGCTATCGAGCTTGAGGTGAGTCCAATAATTTTCACTTCCAACTCCGAAATTTTCTTCTCCAAGTTACCAAAATTAGCATGCCATGGTCGAATATAGTCCTTTAACCGACATAGTTTTTTATTAATATCCCCATTCGAAATAGCACCACATATTGTTCTCCATTTGGCCGCAATAAAACGCAAAAAATTCCCATTTTCCCACCAATAATTTAATGTGCAGAGCGGTCATGGGCCTCTACTTGAAACTACCCGAGACCTAAATAATATCGGAAAATGGTCCGATAATGCCGGTCTATAGTTGATAAATTCAGATTCGGCCAAAGATCTACCACATCACCGCTAACCAAAACTCTATCAATTCTCAAAAAAGCCACACTATTCGACCATGTATATTCACGCCCATGCAAAGGTAAATCAAAAAAGTTCACAATCATTCATAAAGCCCTTAAAATCCATCATAGCGGATGTCATCCCCACACTGGATAGCTCTTCACTGTTTAAGATCTCATTAAAATCACCACACAAAATAACATTTGAAAAATAACTAATGACCTCCGTGAGTTCGGCCCACATCTCCCTTCTCTCACTAGAATCAGTGGAACCGTGTACAAATACCACATTGACAGCAAGATAAGAACCCATGAAATGCATATGAAGCCATCTATCACTCGACCATAGCAAGGTACCATGAATTGAAGTAAGATTCCATGAAATTACTAACCCACCCGAAGGACCATTCGCTGGAATACATTCAAAACGAAAATCGTTATGACCCCAAAAATTGCGAACATCCTGAACCGATACATCACCAGTCTTAATTTCAGACAAACCAAAAAACTGCAACCCCCATCTTCTAATGCATGACTTAACAAAAGATTGCTTCACCCTATTACATACACCCCCTCTACAATTCGAACACATAAAAGATAATGACATAAAAAAAATGACTATTAACCTCGAAAATAGCAGCCAAAAGCTACTCACGTTGGTCTACATGCATCCAAGATGTCAATGACATGTGCCCTTTGTTGTCTTTGAAATAATCCCAATTTTTATCCTGTAAGACAAATCTTTAGATTTTCATCCACCTCCATGTCATCCCTCAACGGTAACATCCTATTCATGTTAGCGATTTCCAGTCCTAACGAAACCGACCCAACTGCAGCTTTAAGAATGGATATGGGAGCATTAGTCTGTTCAACCGAACCTTCACCTCTAGTCTCCGGAATTACACTACAACAGTCTTCTCGAGTAGGATCCACAGGTTCTATATCTCTTCGGGCCACTACCTCCCTTTCCACTTCCTCCTCCTCTTTTTCCACTTCCTCATCAGTGGACTCCTCTTCTTTCAAACCAATACCATTATGATAGGAAATAAGTTGTTTAAAAGAAATCTCTACCCTATATCGCTCATCACCTAAACAAACCTCAATTTCCTTATTACGCATGCTTCGACTAGCAAATACGAGGCAAGATACCACATCTACGCAATCTGGGCATAAGCAATCATAATCAAGGGGAATAACCGACCCAAATTGGCTTGCTAACTTCCTCAACCAGCTATCTGTAATGATGGCCAGTGGTAAACCCATAAAATTTGCATACATTAGGCAGCAACTCGGCACAAAATATAGGTCATATGGTTTCACCGATTCCAGAATATCATCGAACTTTCTCCAAACACCATCAATGAATGACTTAATAACATACACATCCTGAAAAATAATAATAACCTTATGTCACCAGCCACAACCACGCTTTTCACACAATAATCCCTTTCCCGCAAGGTCTCAAATAGAGTCAGAATCTTGTTAACACTCCGTACCGTAGCCAAACAGCTAAGAGGCACCCAACTTGCGACCTTTGGATTTGCCTCCACATCACCTCTGTTAGGTCTTTTTTTTTGGGATAACCACATTAGCATACGATCGTTCATCCCTCGAGGAATCGATAAATGGTCTACGAACCGGGGGCTGTAGTGCACCTCTTCTTTCTGGTTCACTATTCTACATGGTAGCTGCTTGAATCGAAAACCTTGCCTTACATGCTCGAAGTCGGATGATTCCAATTATGATCATGTTTAAACGATAGATAGCCTCGTGTAGCGGTAATGAATCATCATTGGATACAAATCCAAAATTCAAATTGCGAGCGTTTCGCTTCTTCGCAACGTATACGTTCCCTGAAACACCATACTTCTTGAACACACGTTTCATAGCCTCAACGTTATAACCATTCAGGAAGTTCTCAAAGTAGTTTGATTCTGATTTCGATCAGATGCAGACGGTCGATTTGGGTAGCTCGGGTTGATTGCAACTCTTTATGGGGTGATTCGCAAGGTGAAGGGGATTGTGTTGGTGATGATTGGGGGCTGATCGGTGGAGGGAGAGGTGGTGATCAGAGTAGGGGTGGCGGCGAGTAGGAAAGGTGGTTCTAGGGTTCGCCATTTATGTTTATTGTATATTCTTATGAAATCTCCCCCTTTAATCCCGATCTCTCGAATTTTCGAACCCTAACTCACATTCTATGGTCTACCTCTTTAATCTCCCTCTTTGAATCTCGAACCCTAACTTTCACTCTTTGTTCTCGCTCTCTAAAATTCTCAATCCCTAAACAATCGGCAAAGTGGCTCGAATCAAAGGAAATCTGAGGCAGAGGATTGCGCCTCTGGTCTTGACTTAGGTATGAAGTCTCGATTGAGTTATGAATATTAAACATGTTATAAACTTTTAACACAGTGTTCATTCTTCTGCATTTTAAATGGTTTCTGAGAATAATTTGGTCATTGATTGGATAGCAGCATTTCGTATTCCTACTTCTGTTGTTTTACTTGTCCGTTGTAATATGGTATGTTGGAAAATTAATATTTGGAAACCATAGGATAATTCTGTGATGGGTTGACTATGTCTTTTTTTGAGATGGAAAAACTCTTTTCCATTTTTTTCAAATTTTGATAGCCCATGAGATGGTATTGATTAATTTCTTGCAGGTCCGAGGATGATTAGATGTTTGAGCATTAGATATTTAATAAATCAAGAGATCTTGTTTGCTTGTTCCATTTAAAGTTTTATGACAACAAAATCAATATGAGCCATTTTATAAGTTCAGGGGTGAATTAGGGATTATTAATAGCCAAATCACATGTGTATTTCTACACTAATAAAATGTGCTTCCTATATAGAAAATGCATAGGACTCTTAACTACTAATAGATTTTTCAATTTAGAATGAGATAAAAAACCTCTACATGTGATATTTCTTTACCATAAATGTGAATCAACCTTGAATAATGAAGGTATATTCTGTTTGTAATGTCAATGGTGCCATAATGCTAAAACTCATCAACTCTGGAGGATTAAGAGTTGACTTGTAGGGCAAAGGCTCCCCAACATGTGAAATGAGGATAAGGTTCAGGATGCTAAGACATTAAGGGCATCAATCTGATTGGTATGTTTATCTTTTGGTCTTTAGATGTGTTAAATATTTAATCAGCGAACTAAAAGACAAGTTGACATTTTTAAGAAATTCATGAGACTTGTTTGGTTAGATATATGCCTTAGTTTCATTTGTTATAGTTTAGATAAAAAAAAATGTGTGCATCATTCCAATGGGGATAACATTAATCTTAAACGCTATCATCAATTTGTTTGTCTTGTTTGTACATTTTGAGATTCATATTACATATACAACATAGTCAGCAATTCATATTTATAAAATGGCTAAAAGAGGAGATCATGAAAGATATAAAAGCAACTTGAAGTGAAGGGTGAAAAAATAGAGTATAGACCTGAACTAGAATTGGCCTTTGTTAGACTCATGATTACATAGCAGATACGTGGCACTTTGATTATGAGGTCAGCTGACTTGAGAGACATTGTAAAGTTGAATTGTACGGGCACATGCCCTTAAAACAAGTAAGTTACTTGTTCTCTTGGATCATCAAATGCAATGCAACATTCTACAATTCGATCACTTAATTTTCTCCATATAGTTTTGTTTTCATTGTGAGTGCCGGAGCCTCAAAGGATTTGATTTTCTGTAGAATTTAGAAATAATTGTTTTTGTGTAATTATATTAGCCATCTAATCAGCCCCATAGCTAAGTCTTGATATATTTTGGCATGAAATAAGTATTGCTAAATTTTAATTGCAACCATAATTCTATGGCGTTCCTTCTTCAAACCAGGTACCCATCTCGACTTTCGGACTGCGTTATGGTTCATTATATGCTGGAATATTTGGAAACGACGCAACAATAAAGTCTTCAAAGGCGAGACCGACCGAGGAGATCTGCTGTTTCCCAGTATTAATTTTTGTTGGTTCCTTTTTAATTCTTACAAATGTAATTTTTGCATTTCATTCTCGGACTTATTTACGGACCTGAGCTTACTTCTCTTGTAACACAAACGTTTGGTTCTTATTTTGAGAACCATCATATATTAACGAAAAGAGGGGTGGGTGTTTTATAGGCAAGCGGATGTGCCAACCTAGTTGGGTCATCCGCCCCGAAATTTTCATCCACCCCAATCTTTTTTCCTGTGGTGGAACACAATATTCCTCCATGGGTTTTTCAAAAAAAAAAAAATTGCAACCATAATTTATACTTAAGCCTGTAGTGGAATTATTTGCTTAAAGGACCCTTTTGTGATTAATATATTCCTATTGTACGGTTATTGAAATTTTAGCAAGTTCACTTTGAATTATTCTCCCAAGCGTTAGTTTGGTGTATACAAATTTGTAGCTTTAGTACAAAATTACTCTATGGGGTCGCTACATTAGTGTCGGTTCATGTTATAACCGATTCCAATGTGTAAATAAAAAAACGTACATGGGCAATTGAGTGGGTTTTTACTCAAAACCGACGCAATTGTATAAAACAAATAACTTGCATTATCAATGCAATCAGTTCTTACTCAAAACCGACCCATTGACATTTAGTAAATAAATAAATAGTTTTTCTATAAATATAAATAATTAAATTGTTAAAGTCCATATTGGCATTTTTATGTTTTTCGTTTTTTTTGCATTATCGCTCCTCCCACTGCCCATCTCTATTATTGCTCACTCCTGTCGCCGATCTCGCAACTACTGTTGGATTATAAACTTGATCCTTATCAATGGAAACCCAAAATCCAATTTCAATCAATTGGAGTCCAAGCCCACAAATCCAAAATGTAGTAAATTTATTTAGGTATTTTAAGTATGTAGATTTTTGTGTGTGATAACCAAATTGGAGGCTATTAACTACAACCAATTTGGAGGCCATTAAATTAACTAAATAAGTTGGCTATTAATTGTATTAGTTGGAGGTGGTGGTAAGTAATTGTGTTAGTTGGGAGTTGGGAGTTGGGAGTTGTATAATTCACCTATAAATAGGGGAGTTCTTTAGTTGTTTTTCATCAACAAAAATAAGAACTTCTTTAGAGAGAAAAGAAGTAAAGAGTGAGTTGTAGTATTGCATTTTGAGTGAGAGTGTTCTTGTAATATTTTTGAGTTTAATAAAAGTTGTTTGTTTGAGTGTTTTAATTTCCAACAAAGTGGTACCAGAGCTAGGTTGAAAGCTCGAGTCCTCCTCCAGAAAAGAATTTTTTTCCCGAGTACGGAAAAATCGAGTTGAAACTGCCCAGGCGTTGCAGTAGCTAAAAAGCCCAGAAAGTGTCGCAATAGATTGCCAAAAGCGTTGCAATACGTCCAGCGTGTTGCAAAAGACTCCAGAAGTGTCGCAGTAGAATCCAGAAGTGTGGCAGCAGACTCTAGAAAGTGTCGCAATAGCTCCTGTACGTCTAGAAAAGCTATTTGAGTAAGATGGCGAATAACATGGCATCCTTTCAAGTTCCAACACTCAACAACAACAACTACGACAATTAGAGTATCAAGATGAAGGCTCTTCTCGGTGCTCATGATGTTTGGGATATCGTAGAGAAAGGATTCAAGGAGCACGAAAATGAAGCCTCTCTCACGCCAGATCAAGCTACAACTTTGAAGGATTCCCGAAAGAGAGACAAGAAAGCTCTCTTCCTCATCTATCAAGCATTAGATGATGACGGTTTTGAAAAGATTTCAAGTGCAACTTCCTCCAAGCAAGCATGGGAGAAGCTACAAATCTCTTACAAAGGAGCCGAAAAGGTGAAGAAGGTACGTCTCCAAACACTAAGAGGTGAGTTTGAATCCTTGCACATGAAACCATCCGAGTCTATCTCCAACTACTTTTCAAGAGTAGCAGTCGTTTCTAATCAATTGAAAAGAAACGGTGAGAAGTTAGAAGATGTAAGAATAATAGAGAAGATACCCCGCTCGTTGGATCACAAATTTGAGCACATCGTGGTGACGATTGAAGAAACCAAAGACTTGGAGGAGATGACGATTGAAGAACTCCAAGGATCATTACAAGCCTATGAAGAAAAGCATAAGAAGAAACAAGGTATCTCTGAGCAACTCCTCAAGCTACAACTAAAGGATACGAGTGAAGGCCAAGGCAATGGTAGAAATAACCATGGCAGAGGCAGAGGCAGAGGAAGAGGCCGCGGACGAGGAGGAAGCCGTGGTTATGGACGGAGTTGGAATTACAATAACAATTCCAACAACAACTATGAGAAAGGAGAAAGCTCCACACAAGGTCGTGGAAAAGGAAATTCGAACTCGCGGTATGACAAATCTCAAGTCCGATGCTATAATTGTCAAAAGTTTGGGCATTACGCTTCAGAATGTAGAGCTCGAAATGATCAAGTTGCAGAGAAGGCAAATTTCGTGGAGGAGAAGATTGAGGAGAAAGAAACGCTATTATTAGCATACAACAATAATAGTGATCATCAAGACAACACATGGTATCTCGACACTGGTGCAAGTAACCACATGTGCGGAAAAAGAAGCTTATTCGTGGAGCTGACTGAAGAAGTAAGTGGCGATGTCTCATTTGGAGATGACAGCAAGATATCGGTGAAGGGGAAAGGTAACATCCTCTTTCGTGCTAAAGATGGTAGCCACCAATTAATTTCAAATGTCTACTATGTGCCTAATATGAAGTGCAACATTCTAAGTTTGGGCCAACTCTTAGAAAAAGGCTATGATATTCACATGAAAGATTGTAGTCTATTAATAAGAGATGGCAAAGGAGATCTGATTGCTAAAGTACAAATGTCAAAGAATCGAATGTTTCCTTTGAACATTCAACATGATGTTGCGAAGTGTTTGAAGGCGTGTTACAAAGACGCATCGTGGCTATGGCATCTTCGATTTGGTCATCTCAACTTCGGAGGATTAGAGCTACTATCGAAGAAAGGAATGGTTAGAGGCTTACCATGTATCAATAATCCTGATCAATTGTGCGAAGGATGTTTACAAGGGAAGCAATTCAGAAGAAGCTTTCCAAAGGAGTCAGACTATAGAGCCAAGAAACCGCTCGAACTCATCCATACCGACGTGTGTGGTCCTATCAAGCCAAGTTCTCTCGCTAATAGTAACTACTTCCTTCTTTTCATTGATGATTACTCAAGAAAAACATGGGTATATTTCTTGAAGCAAAAATCAGAAGTCTTTGGAGTGTTTCAGAAGTTCAAAGCAGCTGTGGAAAAGGAGAGTGGTCATAAGATCAAAGCCATGAGATCTGATCGAGGAGGAGAATTCACATCCAATGAATTCAACGAGTTTTGTGCAGCACATGGAATCCGTCGACCCTTAACGGTTCCTAGATCCCCCCAACAAAATGGTGTGGCAGAAAGGAAGAATAGAACAATTCTTGACATGGCACGGAGTATGCTCAAAAGCAAGAAACTACCCAAGGAGTTTTGGGCGGAAGCAGTGGCATGTGCAGTCTACCTATTAAATCGTTCTCCTACAAGAAGCGTGTGGGGAAAGACACCACAAGAAGCATGGAGTGGAAGAAAGCCCGGAATTTCCCATCTTCGAGTCTTCGGGAGTGTAGCTCATGTTCATGTACCAGATGAGAATCGAACCAAGCTTGATGATAAAAGCAAAAGTTTTATTTTCATCGGTTATGACTCAAGCTCAAAAGGCTATAAGCTATACAATCCGAATGAGAAGAAATTTATGATCAGCCGAGATGAGATATTTGATGAAGAAGGAGATTGGAACTTTGATTCTCAAACGGAAGACTTCAACTTTTCTCCATTTGAGGAATATGAGCCGACAACGCCTGAGCAACCAAAACAACTTCAGCAAGGCCTCACAACTCCACCAACTTCTCCTACTCATAGAGATAGGTCATCATCATCATCATCATCATCCCCATCCTCAAGCGAGACTGAAGATGAAAGAGAAGTGCATCGTACGAGAAGTCTTCGAGAACTCTATGAGGTGACTGAACAACTAGACAATCTTACATTATTTTGTCTATTTGTTGACTGCGAGCCAGTGACATTTCAAGAGGCTGCAAAAGAGAAAAAGTGGAGAGATGCTATGGACGAAGAAATCAAGGCCATTGAGAAGAATGATACATGGGAACTCACTTCACTTCCTAAAGGACACAAGGCGATAGGTGTCAAATGGGTGTACAAAACAAAGCGGAATGCCAAGGGAGAGATCGAAAGACACAAGGCAAGGCTTGTTGCAAAAGGCTATTGTCAAAAGGCTGGAATTGACTACGATGAGGTATTCGCTCCAGTTGCTCGATTGGAAACTATCAGACTAATAATTTCTTTAGCGGCTCAAAACAAGTGGAGTATTCATCAAATGGATGTAAAATCGGCGTTCCTAAATGGAGTTCTTGAAGAAGAAGTTTACATCCAGCAACCACCAGGTTATGAAGTCAAAGGCCATGACGACAAGGTGTTGAAATTGAAGAAGGCCCTTTATGGGCTAAAACAAGCACCAAGGGCATGGAATAGCAGAATTGACAAGTACTTCCGAGAAAATGGCTTCAACAAATGCCCCTTTGAGCACGCTTTGTACATCAAGATCAAAGATGGAGATATTTTGATCGTGTGCCTCTACGTGGACGATTTGATATTCACTGGAAGCAACCAAAGAATGTTCGATGAATTCAAGAAAGTGATGACGAAGGAGTTTGAGATGACAGACATGGGGCTCATGGCGCACTACCTCGGCATATAAGTAAAGCAACAGAAGGATGGAATATTCATTTCACAAGAAAGCTATGCGAAGGAGATCTTAAAAAAGTTCAAGATGGATAACTGCAAGCCGATAAGCACACCGATGGAGTACGGGATTAAGATGTCCAAACATGAAGAAGGGGAAAGTGTAGATCCAACATTTTTCAAAAGTTTGGTTGGAAGTCTACGCTATCTTACATGCACGAGGCCAGATATCCTTCATTCAGTCGGATTAGTAAGCCGCTATATGGAGTCACCAACAACCACCCATTTCAAAGTCGCTAAGAGAATTCTTCGCTATTTGAAAGGTACAACAGACTTTGGCTTGTTTTATTCGGTATCTAATGATTACAAGCTTGTTGGATATAGCGATAGCGATTGGGGTGGAGACGTAGATAACCGAAGAAGCACTAGTGGATTCGTGTTTTTCATGGGAGACACTGCTTTCACATGGATGTCAAAGAAACAACCGATTGTAACTTTGTCTACATGTGAAGCAGAATATGTTGCAGCAACCTCGTGCGTATGTCATGCAATTTGGCTTAGAAATTTATTGAAGGAGATTGGGTTAATGCAAGAAGAGCCGACTGAGATCCGTGTTGACAACAAGTCAGCCATTGCCTTAACAAAGAATCCTGTATTCCATGATCGAAGCAAACACATCGACATCCGCTACCATTACATAAGAGAGTGTGTTGCAAGAAAGGAAGTACAAGTTGAATACGTGAAGACACAAGATCAAATTGCGGATATATTCACTAAGCCGCTCTCAAGCGAAAACTACGTCAGATTAAGAAGCTCACTCGGAATGACAAGATCAAGTTTAAGGGGGGGTGTTGGATTATAAACTTGATCCTTATCAATGGAAACCCAAAATCCAAATCCAATCAATTGGAGTCCAAGCCCACAAATCCAAAATGTAGTAAATTTATTTAGGTATTTTAAGTATGTAGATTTTTGTGTGTGATAACCAAATTGGAGGCTATTAACTACAACCAATTTGGAGGCCATTAAATTAACTAAATAAGTTGGCTATTAATTGTATTAGTTGGAGGTGGTGGTAAGTAATTGTGTTAGTTGGGAGTTGGGAGTTGGGAGTTGTATAATTCACCTATAAATAGGGGAGTTCTTTAGTTGTTTTTCATCAACAAAAATAAGAACTTCTTTAGAGAGAAAAGAAGTAAAGAGTGAGTTGTAGTATTGCATTTTGAGTGAGAGTGTTCTTGTAATATTTTTGAGTTTAATAAAAGTTGTTTGTTTGAGTGTTTTAATTTCCAACAACTACTCCTCTCTCCACTCATTATTTCGCCGATCTCCACCACTGCTCACCGCTGTTGCTGGTCCTCTCGCCTGTCATTCCGACGCTACTCCTCAGACCTAATGTACCATTTTCACCGATGCCTACCAATTCGACCTGCCATCAAAATTTTCAAATCCGTAATTTCATTTCATCTTCAACCCTTCAAATCATCATCGTTAAAGCTCTTATCCCATCTAAGGTACGCTTCTGCTCTATGAACTTGGGACTTATTAATTTTGTTATTAAGATGAATGCATGACATCAAATCGACAGTTAATTTGTAGTATTTACTTTCCATTTCTCAAATGGTGCTTCTGTTGAGGATATTTCGGCGTTAATTATAAAATAAAGCAAGTAACATGAGTTACTTCAGTTTATAGGATTTGGATTTTGGATTTTGGGGTTAATTGATTCAGTTTATAGGATTTGGATTTTTTGTGTGAGTTATTGAACAACTGATTTTTAAGCCTAATGTCTCTGTGATCTGCATTTTTGTATCGGTTGTTTAATTTGATGCGTATTAACAAATTTTGGCTTGAAATTCATGTTTCTGTGAAATTTGAAGTGTGAAAGGTATTTTCCGCCTGTGATTACAGCGTTTTGACTCAATTGGTGGAAAATAATTCTGTAGTGTCTGGAAATTAATTGTGTTTTTTGTATCTATCAATGGATTTTTTTTTGCAGAACTTGGTAAGTGCCATAGCTTTAGGCTTATTTTATCGGTCGCTTTAGGCTAGTTAAGCTGATTGTTTACTTTCCCCGTTTTTGCAGGTAAAGACAAAGGGGGAAAATCCCTGCTTAATCTTTCACTTTTATATGCCAAATTCTGCTAAATTATTACTAGAATTTGAGTCTTATATATATCAGATTGAGTTGTTTGAACTTTGATCAAATATGCATGTGCGTTGAATTAGGATTATATCACTAGTGATTTGACAGAATAGAATTGGGGTTACTGAGCTTAGGTGAAAACATAATTTAGTGTTCAATTCATAGTCCTTTTTATGACAGGAAGTTTCTGAGGTAGATGACGATACAACTGTAAATGTTAACCCAGTCAATGATATGCCCATTGCAAATTCTTTTAGAGAAATTCTATTTCACTAAATTACTTTATATAATCGCATAAGTGATGTACTATATAAGAATATGTCAATTGTTAATTCAAGATTAGTTTTTGCACACACCATTACTAAGGCCCTATTCTTTTGGACTACAATTCAATGCAGTTCAGTACAGTGCAGTTCAGTTCAGTTCAGCTATGCATAGTTATAAATTTACGCTGAAATAAGTTCAGGTCAGGTCACTTCAGTTCAGTTCAGCCAACTTCAGTTCAATTCAGTTCAGTTTAGCTTTTAGAAGTTGAAAAGAACAGAGCCTAAAATCATACATCAATTTTCTTTTACTTGTTTACTTTGTCATGGTTTTTAGGAAAACTTTCCACATATCTTGGTAAGGAGTAGCACGTTCTCTTGCTCATAGTTTTAGGATAACTACCAACCATCCAATGTCTGCTCTCATAAATTTTGTCTGCAATAATAACATCACCCCAATACCTAATAGGGCTCCCGCACAAGGGGGCTAAGGGGGGTTGGATGTACGCAATCTTACCCCTGTAATTATAGAGAGGTTTTTCCAATTGACCTTGAAGTGGAGTTGCAAAAGCTATTTGTGACTTCACAACAAAAAGAAGCTCAAAGAGTTTAATGAGTCATTTTGCTTTAGTCCATTATAATCTCATTAATTTTGTCTAATTTTAAAGAACTTTTACAGTAGGGTGATGCATGGTTTTTGGGTTCTCCGGAGTAGTCTTTAGGATACGTTCTCGCGGATCAGGGTTTTGATATGTGGGCAACAAATGTGCATGGTACATTTTGGAGCCATGGGCATGTATCTTTATGAGAGAAGGATAGGGTATATAATTTCTATTAAACAAGCCTCGTAAAATCTTTCTTTTCTGTACTTTGGTTATCAAACATAAATCGTGTTTTTTAGGAATTTTGGGACTTTACCTGGGAGGATTATGCTCTCTATGACCTAGCTACAACGATAGAATATATATATTCTACAACAAACACGAAAGTTTTTATTGCTGGACATTCACAAGTATAGTATAGCTCATAATGTTACATATTTTCATAGGTGTTTGGTTTCCTCCTTGTTGTGTGCCCTTATTGACTTCAAATACAGGGGACAATAATGTCTTTTGGAGCATTCACACAGAAAAATATAGTAGAAATGGTCGAATACTTGAATCATATTGCTGCTCCACTTCCAGTAGGAATGGTGGACACACATCTTGATCAGGTAACTTTCATTACGGAATCTATCTAAACCTTCTATGCGGAACTTTTTATGGCAAATCCTGAGATCTTGCTCTCGCTCAAGAAGTTAGATTTTCAAATCATTAGTATGGAGCAGAACACAGCCTTGATTGCGCCATTCTCAGTCGATGAGATTTAGATCATTATTTGTGCCTGTGGGGAAAATAAGGCCCCAGGACGAGATGGTTTCAACTTTTTTTTCTACAAACGATTCTGGGATGCTTTGAAGCCAGAACTCATGGGCGTCTTTAATCGGTTTCACGCTACCTCATGGCTGACTGCCTCGATAAAAACATCGCATACCGTGTTGATTCCCAAAATCCCAGGCAGGTTCGTGCTGAATAATTTAAGACAGGTATCACTAATACATGGAGTTTATAAGATCATTGCTAAACTGTTATCCATTCAATTTCAGGCAGTTCTTCCTTCTCTTATGTTTAGGAATCAGTTTGCCTTTGTTAAAGGCAGAAATATCCATGAGTACTCTTTCTTAGCATCTGAGATCATTCACGACTTGCACTCCCGAAGAAAATTTTGTCTGGTTCTAAAATTAGACTTTCACAAAGCTTTTGACAGTATCTCTTGGAGTTACATCGACTCGGTTCTCATGAAAATGGGCTTTCATAACAAATGGATTTCTTGGCTTTCAAACTGTAGGAAAAATTCCACGACTTCAATTTTGGTTAATGGCATTCCCAGTGCTCCAATTCGCATTCGAAAAGGTGTGAAATAGGGTGATCCCCTATCACCGTTTATCTTTGTTCTAGCCGTTGATGGCCTAAAACAGCTTATGGATTGTTGCATTAGAGAGGGTCTTTTACTGGGATTTTGCTTGGATGAATCGATACCTAATGTTTCTCTACTCCAATTTGCAGATGACACCTTATGTTTTCTCCCCGGCTGAGGAATCGTATATTCCTACTTTCATTCATGTCCTGAGATGTTTTGAATTAATATCAGGCCTTTGTATTAATTATAGCAAGAGTGCTTTGATAGGAGTTTATGTTTTAGAAAATTCAATTACATCTTATGTAAACTTACTGGGCTGTCGGGTTGAAAAATTCCCAGTGAAATATCTAGGGGTTCCGCTTACTGTCAAATAGCCTTCGATCACAGCCTGCGACCTTCTAATTGCAAAATTTAAGTCCCGCCTGGCAAATTGGAAAGGCAGTTGTCTCTCTTATGCGAGTCGTTGTATCCTTATCAAATCGGTACTCTCTTCCCTCCCTATTTATTTACTATCTTCATTCAGAATGCCTAATTTGGTGATTTCTACTCTCAATCGTCTTATGCGAAACTTTTTGTGGGGAGGTGATTCTAATGTGAATGGCATCTTTAAAGTAAGCTGGAACACCATAAACCTACCACGTCATTTGGGTGGCCCTTTCATTCAAGATTTTCAGGTTGCTAATTCAAGTCTGCTTTTCAAATGGATTTGGAAGTTGAATATTCCCAATCAAGATTCGTTGTGGTTCACGGATTGCGTTTGTACTCCTCAACTCTAAGGTAATGTCCCCTATTTGGCGTGGCATAGTCAAATGCTGCTTTAGAAATGTGGACAATTGGATTTTTTTCTCATCTCTTGTACGTATTCGTATGGGTAACAGAATGGTTGGTTCTTTTTGGTATGATAACTGGACTGGTAGCACACCGATCAAATCTATGTACCCGGATCTATTTGAGATTTGGGATAAGAAACACTCTTCCATTCGTGAAGGATATAACTCTCTATTCCAAAATCACACACAAGCGAGGCCTTTTTAGAAAAGGAGATTGAGGATCACGGGTCAACAACGCTGCACGAAACTAAAAGATTGGATTGCTTCCTCCCATTTGTTCTTATTTGAAAACTCTAACAGTGGACAGCTGAATTTTTTAGCTAGTATTGATAAAGCTATTTGGGAGATTAGTAAACACAAGCACTATTCGGCAGTATCGTTCTGCCACAACTATTATCAACAACCTAGATGGACACTTCCTGCTAAAAACTTTACATTAATTTGGGATTCTTACTTGCTTCCAAAGATTAAATTCTTTGGTTGGATGATGTTTTATGACCGACTCCCTACTAAAGACTTCTTATTTCGGCGTGGGTGCACTGCAATCGTGGATAACAACTGCCCGTTCTGCCAAGAAATCAAAACTTTTAAGCATTGCCTGTTCTTCTGTCATTGGAGTTACAGGTTTTGGAGAGAGGCATTTTCATGGCTGGGCATCTCTATTGCCATGCCACAAACGAGTTATGCATTTCTCCTATTATGGCAATCTTTCTTCAAAACAGCATTGGACGTGAATTTGGGACATCTCTGTGGTTCACTATTGCACGGAATATTTGGAGAAGACGCAACAAACACATCTTCAAAAACTCGACTACTAGGCTGGATGACATCCTTGGCTCTAGCATTTATTTGTGTTGGTTTATTTTTAAGCTTAGGAATCGTGATGTTAGCCTAGTTGCATCTGATGTATTTATGTTCCCAAATTTGCTACTCTCATGTATTTGATTTGCCCACAATATCATCTTGAGATCTTGGGTAAGTTTTATTTTTAATAAAAGAGGGGCAGGTGTTTTGTAGGTAAGCAAGGAAACCAGCCTGGCTGGGGACTTCACCCCAAAATTTTCACCTGCTCCAAACTTTTAGCCGTTGGAGGGATATACTGTCCCTCTGAGGGTTTTTTAAAAAAACTTTCATTATTCTTTACGGGCCTAATACATCGGGAACCCTGAACTTGGCCTTAAATGCCAATTCCCCCCCGAACTTTTAAACGTTCCAATTACCCCCTTAAACTTGGAAAAAAAGCACCAGTTTTCCCCCCTAAACGCCATGTGTCATATTCTGGTTGTTTTGACTTTTCTCTCTAATCAAAAGCTGACATGTGGCATTCATGGGTTAGTAGGTTCACTTTAAACAAGTTAAGGGGACAATTGGGTGTTTAGGTACAAGTTTAGGGGTCCCGATGTATTAGACCTTCTATAAATGTCTTCTCTTTGTGACACAAAGACCATAGTATTTCATAATGACATATGATAATGGCAATGGGAATACGTCAAATTAACTTTAGAAGGTCTTATTATGCGCTTGCCTCCCCCTAATATTGTATTTGTCTGCAGGAAAGCAGTAGTTGACCTCGTGGATTATGTTTGAACTGGTCGTTTAGAGTGTGATGACCTCCTAGGCGTAATAACAGGTCTCTCTCTCTCTCTCTCTCTCTCTCTCTCTCTCTCTCTCTCTCTCTCTCTCTCTCTCTCTCTCTCTCTCTCTCTCTCTCTCTCTCTCCCTCTCCCTCTCCCTCTCCCTCTCCCTCTCCCTCCCCCTCCCCCTCCCCCTCCCCCTCCCCCTCTCTCTCTCTCTCTCTCTTTTATCTAGTAGACATTTTCTTTAGTTTTTTCCTTTTGGTAAGCAAAGTACCATACCATATTTTGGTAAATTATGTGGTGTAGTTTAAAGGCAATATTTCATATAAACTTAGTTGTAGCTCTGAATGGTTATTTTAGAGGAAATTGCAAAAAGGAATTTGGAATCAAATATGCTGAAAAAAAATCTATTTTTTGTGATTCCAGTTCAGAATCAATAAACCCAGTCATAGTGACTATATTACGATGATAATGAAGGTTGCAAGTAAATTCGCTTTAGTATTAATTTAAAGAAATTATTCTGAATCCTTTTATGGATGTGAGTTTTAAATTTCTTTTTTGTCCATTCTTTTCTCGAGGGTTCTCTCATTTTTCTCTTGTGGTTTGTCCTCTTGTGGTTTGTCCTCTTGTTTCATGTGTTTGATTGTGTGCTTGGGGCAGAACCTGAAATAACAAACTATACATCGAACGAGACGCAAAAGGACTCTCCATGGCTAGGGTTTGCGCCAGCAGCCCTTAGACCTTGATTTTCCGGCCGATCTTATCTTCTCCTGCCTCGCTTCCCTTCCC
Organism: Euphorbia pulcherrima; assembly: GCA_947683365.1. Lineage (NCBI taxonomy): Eukaryota > Viridiplantae > Streptophyta > Magnoliopsida > Malpighiales > Euphorbiaceae > Euphorbia > Euphorbia pulcherrima. The sequence goes on from CANTUS010000004.1 coordinate 5,542,543, forward strand.
TTTTCCATGGATGCCTCTTACCTTTCTTTTTACTGTAACACCAAAGACATAAAATAATCATTTATCTCAGATTCAAAGAAACCAAACCCTAAATCCGATTCTCCCCAAAACAAACCCCTTTCTTATGCCATCGTGGTTAACCATGAGATCTTAACTACGGCTGCAGTTCAACAGGGCGATAATAAGGCCACCATCACTATCTCCGATGCTGGAGATGGCTATAAATCAATCAAGGTTCCTATGAATTTTACAAGGAGTGAATTGTCTTCTGCTAATTTTCGGTTATTGAGAGATTGACTCTTGTTAAAGGGGATACTCCATGGAAGCTTGCTGACCTCAAAACCAAACTCAAATCCATATGGAATCGGAATATGGACTAGAAATTAATTTCTCTGGGCAGGGGATTTTATCATATAATCATGCCTTCTGTAAAGGCTTTACAGAAGATTTGGGCTATGGGTAACCTTAATCTCAAGCCTAGGATAATGAGATTTTCAGTTTGGAAGGCTGGCTTTAATCCTACAACGCACAAACAGACCACAACTTAGGTATGGATAAAACTGTTTAATCACCCGTAGGAGTTCTAGGAGCGTCGATTATTATCCTCTGTTGCACAGGGAATTGGGGTTCCTATTCGATTTGATTATAACACCATAGAAGGTGAGTTCGGCCACTATGCTAGAATTCTAGTAGATATTGATTTGTCGAAACCGGTTATGGACCAGGTTAGGGTTGATACTGTTGAAAAAATATTTTGGGTGAGAGTAGAGTATGAAAATATTCTAGATTTTTGTTTGACATGCCAATCTATAGGTCACATTGTAGCTAATTACAGAAGGAACCAGCTTCAGGAAAACCAAGCCGGGAATCAAAAGAGCATTCCCAAGGTTGGGGCAATTTTGAAGGGTTCTCAATCTAACCCTGAAAACTCCGAATGAGCTGACCCGATTTCTACTCAGTCTAATTGAAAGAATTACAATTCTATTGTAAATGATACAACTAATATCAATGGCAGTTCTGATAGAACTAAGTCGGTTTTACCAACCAGGAATCGTGAAGCCAGTCTGGAGATCAACGCAGTGGCTACCGAGGCAATTGAGGTTGCGGCTATTGCAATGATTGAAGCTGCGGCTAATGAGGTTTTTGATTGCCTGAAAGATAGAGAAATACAGGTTAAGGAAAGCCCGATAAGAAGGGAAAATAGGACCAACTCTTGGGTGGATGATTGTGAAGAAAGCAACGATGACTCTGAAAATATTAATGTGGGCCCACTTGTTCTACATAACTAGCCCAATTTGGCACTCTTCCAACGTAGTAAATCGAGACAACGAGATTTGGAGGAGAGGAATAAAAATGTTGCTGTAGTTTCAACAGCAAATGCTTTTCAATCCTTGGATGGTCTTAATCTTGATGGGATCAATTTGGAGGTATGTTTACAACAAGGTAAGTCTCTAGAAGAGCAGACTCTGCGATCCTCTAATGACTCTCTTATTGGTAGCACCTCCAATAGCACGGGTTCCGTTGTTGATAGTTCCTCCAATAGCATGGGTTTCGGTTGGAAACCATTTTCAGTCAAGAAAAAGAAAAGACTAGTGATTGCTACTAGGGAGCAAGTTCAGCGGGGTCATAAGCTAGGATAATAATCTCCTTCATAAAGAGATATTTCGATTTTTTTGTTTTGTTTTGTTTTTTTTCTTTTTCTTTTCCTTTTCTACTTTTTCTTTTTTTCCTTTTAATAAATAGAAGTCGGGTTCCTGTACTCAACCTTTAAATAAATAAAGATTGTGTGCTTGGGGCAGGGGAGGGAAAAGATTATGGGGAGTGAAGACATAAATGAAAGATTTTTGTGTTATTTGCTTCATTACTATATTTTGGGATATGACAATGGGAATATATTGATCTCATGATTTCATTTTTTGCTTCAAATTTTAATCACTTAAAATGGTTATCAATATATGAACAAAAAGTGTAACCTGAGTAGATTTTTCTCAGTTGTAAGCCCTTGTATGGGACTTTTCTCAGTTGTAAGCTCTTGTATGGGAAGTACATATGCTTTGTTGAGCTTCCATTTTTCCAAATATCTATATTATTTATATTGTTTTTGTTCATTTTTAGGAGATTCAGTGTAGACTAAGTATATTGCTTGGGGAGGAATCTTCTGTGATTTTCTGTCGTCCTTGCGAGATTCTGTTTTGAGGTGAGATTCGAATTTTGTGCTTTTACTATGATTTTATGCTTTTTTGTGAGGAATGTAGGACCTAATTCACCATTTTAAAGGAAGTTGTTTTTATTCATAATTCATTATGATATTATTAGTATTATACTTGTATAAAGCCTTCAACCTATGTCACATGGACTCTCCAAAAGAGTAGCCGCACCCGTGACTGGTACACGGACACACGGACATGGACACATAATCCATGTCTGATCTGGCAGATGGCTCTCGGACACACCAATATCAAGTGCAAGATTTATTTTTAAATTAAAATTTTCAGTAGACTTTAATTAATAATGAAATCAAATTTAGGGCTTTCAAATAGGAATTAATCTTTATTTATCTAATTAATAAGATATAATCAAAATATTAAATTATCTTGATTGATTGATTCTTAATTAATTAAGTATTTATCTAATTTCCTATAATAAAGGTATATTCCCAACTAATTACGTGAGTGATTTTTCCAATTTTCATATTTTATTAATTAATTCTCTTTTTCTGAATCAGAAATTAATGAAAAAGAATTTTTTTGAAACGTGTTATGTCTATGAATTACCACTAATTAATCACTATTTACTAAATAGTACTCCCTCTATCTATTTTTTATTGTCCATTTAACCGAATCATCAACACGAATAAAACATTCATTACATTGTTAAAATGACTAATTTATCCCTTACACTTTATATAAATATTCTCTTTCTTCTTAACTACCAACTTACAATTTTCATTTATATACAATCTCTCTCATCATTAATATAAGGGCAAATTAGAGAAAAAGTGGTAAAAATTGCATTGAAAATATAAGTTGACAACTAAAAAGAGAACTAAAACAAGAGCTAAAAAGACAATAAAAATAGATGGAGGGAGTATTTAGTTTCTCAATCAAATTATCAACTCGCCAATATCTGCTATCTTCAGTAACCCCATCTTGCTCTTTCGTCTCTTCCTCTCCTTCTCTAACAATATTCAGTTCTCTATTTTGCGCTATAATTCAGTTGGATTGGGTTTTGCAATATATCTTTTGAATATATATATATATATATATATATATATATATATATATATATATATATATATATATATATATATATATACACATATATACGTGTGTATAAAAATTGTCGTGTCCCTACACCCATGTCCAAATTTAGGACTGTCCATGTGTCCTAAATTTTTGTACTTACCGTACTAGACACGCGGATCTGTACCCGTGTCCAATACTTGTAAACGAGTCCATGTGACATAGCCTTCAACTATTTAGAAATCGTGTTTTCTTTATTAGATAAAGGTCTTAAATCTTCTATGGCTATGCTCTGTGTATTGATGTGTGTATATATATAGTAGCGTTTATGCAACTATGTCATTTAGGCACAACTACCATAATAAACCAGTTTGTGCTGGCGGCCATTACAACTTTGTTTCAATTCTATTTTTCAGGATCATTGCTTCATCTGTAGACAAAGAATTCTGATTTGTGCTGGATAAATCCTAATTTTTTAGGTTATCGTGCATGACCTCATGATGCAGAATGAAAAAGGAATGAAGCTGTTGTAGAATACAAGTTAATTGGTCCTACAAGTCAACTTGGAAACAACTTCTTGATATGGATGAAAATTAAAATTATCTTTTTAATTAATGTTATCTTGTTTAAGATTATTTTATAATTGTATTTTATAGTAAGGATTTCATACATATAAGGATTCCTATTTTATTTTATTTTATTTTATTTTATCTATTTAAGTAGTTTAGTTTATTTAGGAGTTTTAGTTATTTTCGAATTTTCGCATTTAGAATAATTGCCTATAAATAGGCTTTAATGTAATAGATTAGAGAGCTTTTGATTATATTTGAATAAGAATGTTTCTTATTGGTTTTCCTAAATATCTTTAGTCCTAGAAGAGTCTCGAGATTTTAGAAGACTATGTTTCCTTCAAATTAGAAGATTTGTTGGAGATTTAGTGTGACCTTAGAAGATTGGTGTCCGGGGTCAGGCATATGATCAACGGAGTTTAGTATGGAATATCCATTGTCTTCTGTTGTACAGGACGATATCAATGGGTTTCGATATTTTTTACTATTTTCCGATATCCTGCTTTTTTTTTGAAAAACCATTGGAGAGACAGTGTATCTCTCCAACGGCTAAAAGATTGGAGTGGGTGAAAATTTCGGGGCAGAGTACCCAACTAGGTTGGTTCCTCTGCTTACCTACAAAACACCCACCCCGCTTTTATTAATAATGGTTCTCGAAACAAGAACCAAAAGTACATCAAAATTACATAATAAGAATCCTCGAGTTCGTAAACAAATCAGAAACCGAAAGGCTAACATTGCGCTTATAGGAATGAAAAAGAAACCAACAAAAATTGATACTAGCAATTAAAATATCCCCATCATCAGTTTCATCTCGAAAAATCTTCTTGTTGCGGCGCTTCCAAAGATTCCATGATATAATGAACCAGAGAGACCTACCAAATTCACGGGAGATTCCAGGTTTGAAGAATGTGCACCATAACAGAAGGAAGTTGTAACCATCATTCGGCATCACAACCAGAATATCCAGCCATCGAAATGCATCTCTCCAAATCTGATAATTTACGTGACATAAAAAGAGGCTGTGTTCCAAAGTTTCAGGTAATGGACAGAACGGACAACAAGCGCTAGTTAGCATACGATATCCCCTATGGAAAAGGAACTCACGTGTCGGTAACCTATTGTGAAAGACCAACCAGCCGAAAATTTTTATCTTGGGGAGCATGTGTGAGGACCAAATGAGTGTAAAGTCTCTAAACGGGTTCAGCCATAATCGTTGTTGATAATATCCATGATAGAAGGACGCTGCTGAATATTTTTTCTGAACTCCAATGTCCCATAGGAAGCAATCTCCTCTCAGGAAGAAAGTGGGGCTGTTTACGATTCCATGAGCTTGGGAGAGCGTTGGACATGAAATTGATATCAAGGTTTTCAGTTCATTGCATCGTTGTTAGTTCGTAATGCGAAGGCTTCTTTTCCAAAAGGGGCGGGTTTGGGAACGATTGGAAAAAATATGGCTACACCCTTCAAAAATGGTGGAGAATTTCCTATTGCAAATAGCAAATAAGTCGGGGAAGAGTGATTTGATTGGAGTGTTTGCGGTCCAATTATCGTGCTAGAACAACCCGTTTTGACCATCTCCCACTTGAACACGCACCTGTGATGAGAAGAAGGACCAAATTCTCTCATTTTTAAAGCAGTATTTTATAATTCCCCGCCATAACGGAGAGACAAGCTTGGGATCGCGATGAGTCATTTCATGCCACGAACTAACCCCATAACGCCGAACACAGTACATTGACCACAAGAAGTCATCATTGCGGTCTCCCAGTTTCTAAATCCATTTAAAGGGTAGGCTAGAGTTAACAAGATTTAGATCCCGAATTGCCAATCCCCCAAGGTGATATGGTAAATTGATCGTAGCCCAGCTTACTTTACATATGCCATTGATCGAAGAATCGCCTCGCCACAAAAAGTTGCGCATTAATTGATTTAGTGTAGAAGATACAGAGCAAGGCATGTAGAAGATTGACATTAAATAAATGGGAAGGGAAGAAAGTACCGTTTTGATAAGTATGGTACGCCCAGCATATGATAGACAATTTCCTTTCCAATTTGCCAAACGAGACTTGAACTTGGCGATCAAAGGATCCCAATCGGAGATATGTGGCTGTTTAATACATAGTGGTGTGCCTAAGTATTTTATCGGGAAGTTATCCACTCGACATCCCAATTGAGCTGCGTAGGAGGCCAAGGAGGCTTCATTGACGTGGATTCCCATAATCGCACTCTTGTGGTAGTTGATACGCAATCCTGAGATTAGTTCGAAACACCTTAGGATCCGAATGAAACTGGGGATTATGGATTCTTCTGCTGGAAGGAAGCAAATCGTATCATCAGCGAACTGTAACAAAGAAATATCTGGAAGGATCCGATATCCTGCTTGATTACAGGTCTCGATATTTATCATGGCGTATTCTCTTCTGTTGAATCAGTTGGTATCAAAGCCTATTCCGCACTAAGGCACCGATCGAGGTATAGTGTTACGGCTATCCACTTACGTACTAAGGCACCGACTGAGGTATAATGTTGTGGTGACAACCGAGGAACTGTATTTGAATTCCAAACTTTTGCATTAGAGAGGATCGTATCTATCCTTTACTTTTATTTGTAGTTTATATTAATGTAAAAAAAACAGTTTGATTATATTTTTGTCTTATCTTTTAATTGGAGTCAATGTCAAAGGAAGATGTGGGATCGGATTGAGCTTCAAGCTTATACTTTTATGGAAAACTCAAGGACGAGTTTTTTTTTATAAGAGGAAGTGAATGATGCAGAATGAAAAAGGAATGAAGCTGTTGCAGAATATAAGTTAATTGGCCCTACAAGTCAACTTGGAAACAACTTCTTAATATGGATGAAAATTAAAATTATCTTTTTAATTAATATTATCTTGTTTAAGATTATTTTATAATTGTATTTTACAGTAAGGATTCCATACATATAAGGATTCCTATTTTATTTTATTTTATTTTATCTATTTAAGTAGTTTAGTTTATTCCCCTATGCTGGTTCTTCTTCAAGTATAGGAGATGGAATCTTAATTTTGTCATTTCTGATGTCTTTAATTTTCTGAATTTATTACTGAGTTGTAATTAGATAGCTGGTATTCTTTGTTCTATTTCATTGTATAGGCATGTCTTGGGATCAGATTTCATATCCGTATCACCTTTAGGCTGTATTTCTGTCCAATGATGCTCTTATCTTATGAGCAGATTTTGGATTGCTTTAATAAAGAGTGGTAGGTGTTTTGTAGGTAAGCGGGGGCATCAACCTAGTTGGGACGCCCGCCCCAAAATTTTCACCTGCCTCAATCTTTGTCCTTCTAGGGGAACACAATGTTCCTCCGGGGGGTTTTCAAAAAAAAAAGTAGTTTAGTTTATTTATGAGTTTTAGTTATTTTAGAATTTTCGCATTTGGAATAATTGCCTATAAATAGGCTTTAATGTAATAGATTAGGGAGCTTTTGATTATATTTGAATAAGAATGTTTCTTATTGGTTTTCCTAAATATCTTTAGTCCTAGAAGAGTCTCGAGATTTTAGAAGACTGTGTTTCCTTCAAACTCGAAGATTTGTTGGAGATTTAGTGTGACCTTTTTCTAATTCCTACGAACCAGATGATTCCAGGGTCTTAGAAGATCGGTGTCCGGGGTCAGGCGTATGATCAACGTAGTTTAGTATGGAATATCCATTGTCTTTCGTTATACATTCCGTTATCCAGATGATTCCAGGGTTTCGATATTTTTTACTATTTTCTGGTAGCCAGCTTGATTACGGGTCTCGGTATTTATCATGGCATATTCTCTTCTGCTGCATCACCTCAAGTCTCTCTTGTCTTCCATTTTCTACAGTTATATTGAATTTCCCCATAGACAAACTCTTCTTTAGTTTAAATAGAACTTTCAATTGAGCATTTGGTTTTCTTCTCCATCTTGTTGTTACTTTTTATTTTTTCCCAAGTTATTTTATTTATTTTAATTCATGTTTTTTGTTTGTTGTCTTAAGGATTGAATACTGGAGGTCAGTTGCAGCCAAATTTTGTTGACTTACAACCCATGCATCTTCATGGTAATTTTCTACCTATATTATATTTACTTTTTTATCTTTGTCTTACATCTGTTTGCACTTTAAACGTATAATATAATGTGGCATAAATGCTTCGTACTTAATTGATTCGATTCTATTGCATTTTGTGTGCAAGACTAATAATCCCTTATAAAGTTGTTAAATATTGGAATAGGATTGTTACATTGTCAAGCCTAAGAAAAGAATTTGGTGATTTTAGGTCTAGAGGGGGATGATGTAAAATATTCAACGATTGAGCCTTGATCCAACTTCATAGTTATAGGTTTCGTTCTTCTGCAGATGATTGTTGTGAGTAAAAGAGAAGTGTGTTTGTTGTGCTCATCATGTGTTGTGTTGAACTTAGCTTATAGGCCTTGTTGTATTTGTTGTACTTAAAATATTAGTTGTGTCATTTTTATTTGAGCTGAGCTGTGCTTACTTTACTTTGTCAATTTTCAAATGCCAAATGTGTTTATTTGAAATGGTTACAAAGTTTTGGATGTCATAATTATAGTTGTCTGTATATGAAATTATTGGTATACACGAGAGCTCTCTTCAATCCAAATTGGTAATTTTTACAGGTTAATTTTGTGGTAAAATATAAAATCAGATTTCGATAATTTTTCCAGTAAACTGTCCCTACAATTCATAATAGGGTCGGTTTAGAATGAAAACCGACTGTAGAACCCCGCTTTTTCAGTGCTTTTAATAGGGACGTGGAGGTCGATTACAAAATAAAACCGACTCTATTGCCAACATTTGGGTTAGTTTTTAAATCGACCCCATTTTAAGGTGAGCAATGGCATCGCAAGCTTTGCTGTCGGTTCAAAACCGATCCCAATGTATAAAAAAACTGACCCATAGCCCATTTTTGTACTAGTTAGATTCATGCCCTTTGTTTAGCTCTTATGCCTCCAAAGTTTATCACTATGGAGGTTAAGGTTAGCTATTATATGTTGTTAATTTTCATTTCTTTTGCTTTCCATGTAGGTTGAGGGGAAGGTTTTCACAATGTTGCAACAAATGGGATCAATTTCCTAAGAATACAAGACCCTCAGGTTCTATACCTATAAAGGTGAGATGATCCATTGCTTCTAATTTGTTAATATTCAGCTAGTTTAACATGCAAATTCCATAAAGTACAAGCATTAATGTTAACATGCTTTTCAGAACTACGCGCAACAAAGATACAACTGAAGATATCATCCTAAGAGATGCATTACAAGAATATAAAAACAGTTTGGCACAACCATTTGTATATATTTGTTGAAACTATTGGGATATTTTATCTTTTTGTTTGTAATGGATAAATCTTAATTTTATTAATAATATTGTCAATTGACTCGAAATATTCCATTGTGCATTTATTTTTAATAGTGGGATTAATTTTTTTTGTTTATCTCAGTGGCAGGGGTATACCTTTATCTGTATCTTATAGCATAAATTAAATTATATAGTGGGATAAATATCACCAAATAGTGGGAAAAAACCAAATCGCCATTAAAGGTGTCAAATTTTGTGGAGAGCAAAATCACCACTATAGCCATGTTTTAGAGGGGGGTTTAAAGCGCCACTATAGCTAAGGATTTAGTGGGGATTTAATTTGCCACTATTGCTTTGTTTTAATAGCGATATAATTCGCCACTATAGCTTCTTTTTTTAGTGGCGAATTTAATATCGCCACAGAAGAAACACTTTTTGTGGCGAACTACTTTTCTCCCCACAAAATCCTTTAGAGTCGCAGCACCAGCCGCGAATTTTTTTTTCGCCGCTAATCATTTTAGTGGCGAAAGTATGGCTTTTAGTGGGGAAAATTTTCCCCACTAAAAATTGAATTTCTTTTAATGATTATTATTTAAAAACTAACTGCATCAGAAGGTCAAATAGGTAACTTAGTGATACTTTTTAATGAGAAAATATAATGTACATGGACCTAATTAATATTCAGTTTTCAATTCTTATATATGTTCTAAGATCTAATTGCATGTCTACAAATTCTAGTTGCTAACAACGATCTTGCCCCTTTGTATTATTTTATTGATTTTTCTTGTTTGCATCTGGATCTTTTGTTCCTTTGGTCATATATTAGTTCAGATTTGAGAAAGTATTTGGTTTCAGTAAATTTTTCTTGATTAATTTGACATCAATTTGTTTGCCCTACAACTTCTGCAGAGTTTAGGATAAGTGGAGGGAGATCCGGCAGTGTAGGGATAAATGGGAACCAGACCATGTGAGAGAATGGATACAATATCAAGCCTTCTCGACAATTATGTAAGTTTGCTTATCTTTACCATTTAGTTTATTAGTGTTCATAATAAATAGATGAAACTAACATAAATATATACTTGTGGCTTTACATGTGGATCGCAAAAGAAATGCAAAAATGAAATTGATACACGAACCTATCAATACATATATCTCAAAACATGTATATCTAATCCATTATTATAAGTTCCTATTATATGAAATGAACTTGCATTTATGTTATTTTATCTTTATTTCTTTAGTTCTTATTGATGAAGCTAGAGGTAGTAAATAAATTAATTGATAGTATGTTAGGTAGTCAACAAGTCTGAATCGATTCTATCGATTTCATGAGAGATGAGGTAGTTAGTAAGATAATAGATTGCTTTTGTGTAGTTAAAAGAGATTTGTGCAGTTATTTGTTGAGTCTCATGTCTCTATTGTACGACCTATTGATATTTTAGACATGATTCCGCGTTCAGCATAAACATTTGTCTTTTTTTATAAAAATTTAATTGATTCCATCATCAAGAGACATTATTGCTTTAGTTGCTTCTATGTATGCATCATGTCATGGTTAATTTTATTTTGACCTCTTGGCTTGCAATGTCATTACATAATAAAAGTCGTAAGAAATGTTGAATGCCTCTTATGTCCTAGATGTAAAGATTAAGGAGAACATGCATTAGTGTTTGTATTCTTATTTTTGAATGTTTACTTTCAGTCGACATTGCAATCAAAAGAGGCGTACCATAAAGCCCTTGGGTACCAAGATCACGGTGGAAAAATGGAAACCACTGCAAATTCTTTGAAGCAAATAATAAAGTACGTGAAATTTTATGCAGCTCTTGTCCAGGTTTGCTGCTATCTTTAGTGTGGTAAAAAAACTTCAAATTGCCCTTTTATGCAGCTCTAGTTTATTCCAGTTTAGGATTAAGATATATATTTATAAGCTAGTTAGTTGGAGTTACATTTTGGTTGTTAGTTGGAGTTACATTTTGGTTGTGCAATGGTATGTTAGAGTTCAGTGAATAAGTCTTTTAGCAAACAGTTCTATTTATAGCTGAAACAAAATTGGAATGTTATGTTATTTGATCTTTTATGTCTTCAACTGGGAACAGATGTTCTTGTTGTTCAATAAATAAATCATCTTTGTTAAGATTAGTCAGAATCCTAAGAAGCTTATATATCAAGTAACAAACATTTTGGATAACACTACAGAGGTTCTAATTCTTAGAATGACCTGTGATGGTGCCTTAGAAGAAAAGAGTGCTTATTGGCTTCTGAAAGGCATCAAAGTGAGTTACACATGTATTTATTGGTCTAGAAGTTTGATTTTTCATTTGGTGTATTAAGTGGGACCTGAAATTTGTTGGCCTAATTTTAATATGGAATTGTTTATCCCATTATTGTTGTTACAACACTTCTTAAATTCATTGATTCCATCGTCAAGAGACATTACTGCTTTCTTTATATAGCTCGTGGTTTCGTGATTTGAATATATGAATGTACTTGGGTTTCTTATTGACACTAATCTTTGTGATGCCTAAGTTTGTGTTTGATATTAAGGTCATTTTATCAGCATTCTTAGTTCTTACAGTAGTTTCTTCAATGTTTTCAAGTAGGGCGCCATATACAAAGATGTTAAATTTGGATTCAATAGGCATGGAGCTTAATAGCACTAGAGCTATAAAGGTTAGCTTTTTCCTGTTATCTTTTGCAATTGAGCAATCAGGTTTAAGATTTTAAGTAGACCACTTACTTTTTCGTCTAACATCCAATAATTTTGATGTTCTAACTTAGTGTGTTGACCTGTAAGCCTATATTTGTATATTCATAATATCTCTTATTGCTTTATTCTTCTATGTGAACTTGAATAGATGGAATTTTTAGACCTTTACCATCTAATTTGTTTTTCCTATGATGAATGTTGCCTTTGGTGCTTCTTTAAATGACACATGTTAATTGTATCTTTAATTTGAGGAAATATAGTCCTTAGATGTTCTATATTCCACTGCTATCAGGTTGCCTGTTTTGCTCATTTGTATCCTTTCTCAATAATGGCATCTAAATTTGTGACAACATTTCTCTAAATTTGAGATCCCTTCAATCCAAAGTTACAAATATTTAATGTAACAAGTTAATGTTGTAACTACAGATAGACAAGGACGGAAAAAAGTTGTAACTGATGTAAAGTGTTGTCATCACATATTATGTGACAATAAAAAGTTGCCACAACAGTATTTTGTGACGACAAATAATAGTTGCCATGCATTTTGTGAATTGTCGTACAATATGTGACAATTTGCTCTATTTGTGACAATCAATTTTATGTAACATGAAAATTATTGTCACCAAACTTGTAATTTTTGTGACAACACATTTAAAAATATTATCTGCAACGGAGTTATTAGCGACGATATCTTTGTGACAATTATTCTTGTCATATATAGACTTGTGTGACAATTTAAAAAATTTTCTGTGACATCAATTATTATCACAAATGTTATAATATGTGACAACAATATTATTTCTGACAAGTAGTTTTCTTTTCAATGACAACAAAAGTTGTAACTAATAAAAATATTGTGACACGTAAATTGTTAGTCACAAAAAATGTAATATCTGTGACAACTTTATTGTCACAATTAATTTTTTACGTGAAAACTTTCTTATGTTGTCACGTAGTTTTAGTTTATTTTGATGTATTATATGTGACAATTAGTTTGTTTGTGACGACAATTTTTTCTTTTTAGTTACACCAAATGTTATCACAAGAAAATGTTGTCACAAAAACACTTCACTATTTGTGACAACATTTTGATGAAATATAATCTGCAACGGAGTTATTAGCGATGACACTATGACAACTTATTATTGTCACATAATGTTATATGTGACAACCTCTTGCTTTTCATGACAACATTTGTTGTCACAAAAACCTTGATTTGTTGTAGTGACTTGCCATTTGGCGGAGGGAGAAGAGTGTGCCCCTGGACAAAATTGGCAATGCAAGTTTTGAATCTGAGTCTTGCAAGGTTGACTGAGGCATTTGACTTTACAACTCCAAGTAATGAGCCAGTGGACATGACAACAGCACAATCCATGGTGTTGCCAAAGGAATATCCACTTGAAGTTGTTTTGTCCCCTCGCCTAGATTCTCATCTTTATGATCAAGACTGCAACTGAAAGAGTGGTAGATTTCTGTATGAATTTATTAAATAAAGTGAGGTTTCAGTAAAAAGTTCTTGCTTTTTTTTTCTGTTTGGTTAATGTCTGGATAAGTGATAATTACCTATAAATAACAAATTATTGATACACATCCAATATATGATAATCAATGTTTTAAAAAATAAGCGTTGGGCACTAGTCTAGCGGTCAGGGCTTTCGGCGCCTATGCTGAGTCTAGGCGGAGCCTAGACAGATTTGTATTTTTTTTTATTTTTTTATATTTATTAATAAATAAAAGTATAAATTCAACTAAAAAGTAAATTATAATATAATAATATATTACAAAATATAGTTTCGTATATGAAAACATAAGTCTTAATTAATTCTTACATAAAAACACATCAATATCAAAATCAGTTTCACAAAAACACATTTTCTCATAATTTTTTTTGTGGTTTATAGTGTACTATTTCTCGATTTGAGATTTAAAATGAAAATTGTATGGTAAGAAAATTTTGTTGTAGATTAGTTTTAACACTCGAGTTACCTTTTTTGGAATTGAAAAAATTGAACTATAATTATTATAAGTATCGGTATCTTAAAAATTGCGGAAAAATCAGATTAAGAGGTGCCTAGGAGGAAAAATCGGACTAGGTGGTGCCTAGGCGGCAATATATCGATCCAGCGCTTGATAGCACCCAAAAAATAAAAAGTTGGTCAACAAACCCCAAATAGTGCCTAGACGAGACCTAAGCGAAGCAAGACAAAAATTTATAAAACACTGATGATGATATTAATAATTCACAGTCATTACCTCCTCCGTGTTTTTTAGTAATTTATCTTTATCAATTTGATATCGTTGTGCAATCCAATAATGGGATTGCAAGTTCATAGTATTGACTAATGCGCAATGTACTTGTCAAGCTCTTCTGGGGAGTGAAAGAAAATAATATTATTACTTTGGAGAGAAAATAATATAGTTGGCAAGTACCCTTTTGGTTCAGGGTAAAATTAGGCTTTTTGTTTTATTTTTGTACTAACTCTTAACTCGTTAGATTTGTTCGTCAGCCTTGTTTGTTTGAACGAAATTTGGTATAAGTATTGTAGAAATTAAATCCAATTCCAAGTATTGTATAAATAAATGTTCGGGGCATTTAAAAAAAACACTTTCATCCATAAAAAAATTTGGTTATTTATAAAAAATAATCAAAGTTGGTAAACTATTTATAAATTTACAATTAAGTTAAACTAATTCTAAATATACATTTCTTTCTAATCTATTTACAAATTATACCTTCCATCTCTTTCTCAATTTTTTTATTTGATTTTCTTTCTAATTTCTTATTTATCTCCCAAACCATTTATTTTTTCGACATGTCGCTTTGGAGTTTTTTGTTCGTCTTATTTTTATCTCTCGAAATGATTTCCACTATGAATTTTCGAACTTTTTCAACTGGTAGACGTGGTAGATATCCAATAGACATTCTGTAGATATCCAACAGATATCTGGTAGATATTGGTTTTTGATATTTTTTATGCAATCGTTATGTTAATTTGCGTAAACCTTGCAACTAAACCACTAGCTATACTTAAAAGCAATAAAATCATGTTCAGCAGCCCAAATTCAATTATGATGAAGCAATTCATCAATATTTTTCATTATTAAGCAACAATAAGAATTCCAATTTTGAAATAAAACACATGTGAATCAAAATCAATAATCACTAAACATCATCAATAAGCAATCCAAAAAAGGAAAAAGAACAAAACTAATGCCGCAAAAAATCAGACAACAATTCGCTAGTGGTGGAAATCAAACAAATAACAAGAAGAGAAGAGAATCGATATACGATTCTAGATCGAGAAAAGAACGCAAGAACAAATCCAATAAAGAGAAAGTGGAACAAAAAGATCAGGAGAGAGAAAAAGGCTAATGAAAAAAAAAGATTTCATACAACTACTAGATGTCTACTAAACTTTTACCACATGTGCACCAGACTTCTATCACATGTCTACTAGTTCAAAAAGTTTGAAAATGTCACAATAGATGTTGTTTCGAATATAAAAAGAGATGAACAAAATATTCTAAAGCGATATGTTGAAAAAATGAACGGTTTCAGAGATAAATGCAAAATAAGACAAAGAAATTATAAAAAAATGACCAATCACATGTTAGAATGGAAGTTTAGAATTAGTTTGTGTTGGTCCTGGTGCATATAAATCACTGATTCAGAGGGGGTGAATGGCTCACTTCACTAAAACTTGTTTCTTCTTGGATTCTTTTTGCTAGATATAAATTGGGCTGAGCAAGTCAGCTGATTGGTTGGAAACAATGAAAGTAAACAATTGAAAGGAAATAAGACAATGGTTTTATATTGATTTGACAACTTGTGCTTACGCCAGTCCTAAGAGGGTGTCTTGGCTTTAATTCAGCAATCTCAACTCGTTTACCCTAGGTGGGGAAGCCTTTCACTAAATTCCTAAGTACAGATAAGTATCATCCTCACTGTAATCGCTCACTGCTAAGTAGAATACCCTCTTCTACCAATAACTCAGATTTTCTAAAAAGATTGAACGGCTCAACTGATAGGTATGTTGATCCTTTTACAAAAACAACTATTGTGATAATTGTTCTATTCTAATCTCTCTCAATTTAAGCAGGGTGTTGGCTGAGTAAATGCTTCTCTAGTTGAATTTCTTGTAAACTGCGATTTTAGAAGAGTTTCAGATTGTAAGAAATTCCAGGTGTAATCACCAAGTTGTAACGCTTGCCTTCGTGATCCATTTATAGGTTTGAAGCTTGAATTAGCCGTTGAACTTGTTTGACATCTTCTTCCAATATCTCCAGCACATATTTTGCCAGTTATAGATTAAAATCAATTCATTAAGAGATGGAATCGCGCTATTGTGAGAGGGACTGAATTTTGTTGGAAAATTGTACCATTTATCGCCTTCATGTTATAATCCGTTTGAGAGATAGGGCGTGCCATTTGCTATACGTCATCTTCTCATTCCTCTAGTACTGTAATGAACTTGTAATAGCTTGTGGTGGCAGGGAGATACGTGCAACTTTTTAAACATTGTCTCTTGTACATTCTTTTTGTCTTATTGCTGATGTGTAAAGTGTATCATTCAATTATGCAAAAATAGACAATAAAGAATATTCCTCTTTCCAGGTGTAAAGGTTAGCGTGCTTAATAGCTCAACCTAATAATAGAACATAAGTAACACAGCTGAGGTATCAACTAAATAACCTGTGCTGAGTGAATTTTACTTAGAACCAATTTAAAGAAAAAATTCAATTTCAGTTACGCTGAGTTAAGACATAGATTTAGGTTAGTCGTACTAAATAACCCTACCCTTGAGTATTCTTAATACGCTAATTAACTTAAACTGACTATCTTAACATCATTGTCGATTTAATAGACTTTAACTGAGTAATTTGACATTATCAAAACTTTCTAACGTGACTGAGTCAATTCAACTCATGCTGGGTCCAATAATCTCCCCCATTTTGATCAATGGCAAACCATGGAGCGAGTAATTAAATCAATATGTTATTTGAAGATAAGTTATCTCGGAGAAGATGTAAACTCCCCCATAATGAGCGACTACTTGTTAAGTTTAGCATCCACGTTTGGAAATAACATATTTTGATGATTTCAAACTTAAACCGCGCTTAAAAGTCACATATAAACCTAAATTTCAACATAATAGAAGTCTTCCCCCTCCTTGCAGTGGTGCTACCAAAACCACCGCACTTGCTCTGGCGGCACTGCCTCCGTTCCTCCGATGGTGCTGCTAGAGTGATTTCTCCCTTATCTGATTTTCTGGTTTTTCTTTCGCTCTCTTGCACATGCCATCACACAACGCAAAATTTCCTCAAAATTCCCATGTGAGGCAGCATGTGAAAGATAGAGAAGGGTATAAAAGCCAAAAATTAGGGTTAGGAGAGAGAGCTTTGATCATTTTTCACTAATTTTCATATTTGAGGAGAGAATTCTAGTGAGAAAGATGAATTAGAGAGAGAAAGTGTTAGAAAAGCCAAAAAATCATTCAAAGTCGGGTATCTTGAGTTGTTATTTCATTTAATCTCTTAGATAATCATTAAAACTTGTTAGAAATCATAGGTAAAATGATCTAAATAGGCTTTAGAGACTAATTCTTCTAAATATTACCTAAAATCATCAAAAAGGGACTTCCCAAGGGTTGATTAAGGTCTTGAAGTGTGGATTCATGACCTAAAGGTATAATTTGTAAGTTCCCTTTGTTATTTTCATGTTTTTTCTACCTGTTTGGCTGTTGTTTTGGTGTTTTTGCCCTTTTTTCCCATTGGTAAATCTATAAACAATGAAAATCGCCAGCATCGCCGTAGCTACAGCGGCACTACTCTGGGCGCCGCCGCCACTCCTCTAGTGGCACCGTCAGAGGTGCTCTAGTGGTGCCAAGCAGCTACGGTGGTATCGGCCTTTTTCATTGTTTTTCGAGTCCTTTTCCCTTGGATTTGTAATAAAAGCACTATTTTGACGTTTTAAATCTGGCACCGTTATAGTAGGTGCAATATCGGTGTAAAACTCTAGTGGTACCGCTATTATGGGTACAAAAACACCTTTTTTTTGCCCGATTTGTTTCCATACCACTGAAATGGGCGGCACCACCGCGCATGGTGATGGCGTCGTCGCCCTAGGCTGTGACGGTGACACCATCTCGAGAGGTGTCGTCTCCCCCTTTGTGGTATGCTCAATTTCTCTTCGGGAAAAAATTTCACCGACACCTGTGTAGTTGCTCTAGGGATGCCACTGCTTTAGTAGTAGCATTGCCACAAATTATGGTGGTGCTACTACTCTAGCTATAGCCTTACAGGCCAACTACAAACGTGTCGGGAATATTTTGAAGAAATAAGCTTTTTCCCCATTCTTTGGCCTTAGATCTTTATTTCTTAGGTTTTTTGGATTATACCCCAGTGATAAAGGTCCAATACATTCTGAAATTAGTCCCAACAATTATTATGTGGCATTTTAATTAAAATTGAGAAACTGGTTCTAAAATATGGATTTTTCACAAGAAAATGTGTTTCAAATTGTTTTCTTCAAAAAAAAATTATACGTTAACTCAAGTCTTGTCTGGTACACTAATTGTGCATGTTAATGGGTGGCAAATCTTGTTATATGCTGAATTTGTACTAATCCTTATGGTTGTAGGTAGATTAGGTTAGATGTATGCCTAGGCCTTCGAGTATATCATTTTCCGTTTTTAGACAAATGTATAGGATTTAATAATGATGTAATAATTTTAATTTCCACATTCTATTTATTGGATGACTGTAATAACTTTACTTTCTCGCTCTACGTGATTGTTGCATGATAAATGAGCTATATAAACTGAAAATACTAATTAGGAAGGAACGAAATCACATAAGAAAGATCGATACTTTTGCTTAAACATAAATGATTCGATTTGGCCTAACGAAGAATAGATAACATCATCCGAGCTCAGAATCTCCATTTTAAGGTGCAGTCTACCACCTGGTGGGAAAATCGTACCCCAAATTTCCCGGTTGAGCTGAACCGGGTGGCGACTCTATCTTAAAGTATGGGATTATGATCTCTTATCTTTTAACATCTAATATTGATTCTAAATCAACTTTAACATCACTTAATAACTATTTTCCTCACCTCTAAAATTAAGAGGACTCTTCTTTGGTGCACTTCACCGCGTCCAATTTTTCACCCTTAAAGAAAAACATCATCCGCTTACACCCAGCATTCAAGATTTAATCATAAAGTTAGCATTTCATTTTAAAGATCCAATTCCTATCAAATTAATCACCCAACATGAAGTAATTTAACAGACTCAATTACAATTGCAGATCCCTGCAACCTGCTTGTTACCACAATTCAATTATAAAGACACCATTGAATTCATAAGAGAATAACAATATATTGAATAGGAGAAACCCTCAAGGAGCTTCACTTGAAACCTCAACCTTATCAGTGATAAAATTAAAGCAAATTGCAAATTGAGAATTAGAAGATAAAAACAAATAAGAAAAGTCTTACAATCTAACTATTTTCTTGAAATCGATCCATTGAAAGGGAATTAGTTGCTCATGATTAAAGAGAGCAAAGCTAAAATAATATTTGAAATCTTAGACTTCATTGTAGAACACGTTGAACTCCAAAAATGACCAGCCTCAAAATTGTGTGTTCTACTGCTGGCAATCTGAGCCTAATTAAGCTAAAAAAGTCTAACTTAACAAGGAAATAGATCTTTTTTTTGAAAAACCCTCGGAGGGACAGTGTATCCCCCCAACGGCTAAATGTTTGTAGCAGGGGAAAATTTCAGGGTGAGGTTCCCAGTCAGGCTAGTTTCCCTGCTTACCTATAAAACACCTACCCCTCTTTTATTAAAAATAAAACTTACCCAAGGTCTCAAGATGGGACCTACAGCAAATCAATTACATGAGAGTAGCAAATTTGGGAACATAAATACATCAGATGCAACTATGCTAACATTACGATTCCTAAGCTTAAAGATGAACCATCATAAGTAAATGCTAGAGCCAAGAATGTCGTCTAGCCTAGAAGTCGAGTTTTCAAAGATGTGATTGTTGCTTCTTCTCCAAATATTCCATGCAATAGTGAACCACAGAGATGTCCCAAAATCACGTCCAATGTCACTTTTAAGGAAAGATTACCATAATAGGAGAAATGAATAACCCATTTGTGGCATGGTAATAGAAATGCCTAGCCATAAAAACGCTTCTCTCCAGAACCTGTAACTCAACTAACAAAGGAACAGGCAATGCTCTAAAGTTTTGGTTTCTTAGCAGAACGGACAGCTGTTATCCTCAATTGCATTGCATCCACAACGAAATAAGAAGTCCCAAGTAGGGAGTCGGTCATGAAACAACATCCAACCAAAGAATTTAATCTTCAAAATCAAGTAAGAATCCCATATTAAAGTGAAGTTTTTAGCCGGAAGTGTCCAACGAGGTTGTTGATAATAGCCATGACAAAACGATACTGCCGAATAGTCCTTGTGTTTACCAATCTCCCAAGTAGCTTTATCAATACTAGCTAAAAAAATCGGGTGTCCCCTGTTCGAATTTTTGAAAAGAAATGAACAGGATGAAGATATCCAATTTTTCAGTTCCATGCAGCGATGCTGTCCCGTGATTCTCAATCTCCTTTTCCAAAAGGGCCTCCCTTGTATGTGATTTTGGAATAGAGAGCTACATCATTCATGAATGGAAGAGTGTTTCTTATCACAAATCTCAAAAAGATTCGGGAACAAAGATGTAATTGGTGTGTTACCAGTCCAATTATCATACCAAAAGGAACCAACCATTCCATTACCCACCCGAATACGTACAAGAGAATCGTGATTGGGAATATTCAGCTTCCAAATCCATTTGAAAAGCAGACTTGAATTTGCAAGCTGGAAATCTTGAATGAATAGGCCACCAAGATGACATGGTAGGTTTATGGTATTCCAGCTTTCTTTATATATGCCATTCACATTAGAATCACCTCACCACAAAAAGTTACGCATAAGATGATTGAGAATAGAAATCACCGAATTGGGCATTCTGAATAAAGATAGCAAATAAATAGGGAGTGAAGAAAGTACCGATTTGATTAGGATACAACGACCCGCATAAGAGAGACAGCTGCCCTTCCATTTCACCAGACGGAACTTAAATTTCGCAATTAGAGGGTCCCAGGCTAAGATCGGAGGTTGTTTGACCGTAAGCAGAACCCCTAAATATTTGATTAATTAAAGTCTAACTTAACAAGGAAATAAATCGGAGGTTGTTTGACAGTAAGCGAAACCCCTAAATATTTGACTTTAATTAGAAGATCTATTTCCTTGTTCTAGTGCTGGCAATCAGAGCCTAATTAAGCTCAAAGGAAAGTCTAACTTAACAAGGAAATAGATCTTCTAATTAAAGTCAAATCTTAAATTAGGAGATGTAACAATCCTAAACAATTAACTGGCAAAAAAGGAATAAGATAAAAGGGAATAAAGCCTAATATAAACCTGGAAATTCTTGAAGAGTAAACATAGAGGTCGATTTGAATTTGGAGTTTCAAAATAGTCTTCTATAATAACTCAGCAGCTAGACAGCCTAGATTCCAGGTCAGCAAGAATTAACTCCCAGCCAAAATATGATTGCTATGAACTCCAATCTACATCAGCTATTTGGGCTTCTCAAAGTATGATTTTGGGCTTGCTTCAAGTCCACTTGATAGCTTCATTTACTCTAGGGTAACTTTCAAACTTGCCAAACTCACTTTAAAATGGTCCAAAATCTCTTCTTTTGCAATAAAACCATCCCCCTACTTCAATTTAAGTCTAAAACACACAGAATACCACAAATCAGTAGCATCCAATCCTTAAAATCAACCTAATCAACATAAAAACATGTACACTTTGCACTTTATCACCGATAGATTCTTGTATAAGTTTATTAAATAAACTGAGGTTTCAGTTGCCAGTTTTAGCTTTTCTTTTTCACTTTGGTTAATGAACTTGTCAAGTTATTTTGATTCTGATGTAATTTAAAGTGAAATTTTGTTAGTTATTCTATCAACCTATTTCTAATAGAAGTGATGGGCGGGTTTCAGCTGCCAGTGGGGCACACTATCCCCCTCTCTCTCGCCCTCAAAATCTTGTGGTCTACCCCTCTTATGTTGATTGTTCAATCAAATCTATTTGTTGTTGTGCAACGTTTGTCGAAAGAGGACCAGCAATAACTGGAGAAGCAACATCCTTTCGAAGATCCGTGTATACACAGTGGTATGCAAGTTCTGTTGAAATTGTTGAATTTCGACCCCTTGTATTCCTATCTTTATTAATTATCTCTCTTCATCTTGGTTGTCTTGAAAGACCACGAATTATTCGATTGTTTAATTGATTGTTTATTCTGTTTGCAACAGTATCCAACCGAGTCACACAATTTGCAAAAGGATGGTAACTTCTCATAAAAACATCTATCCAAAAAAGTTCTTTGCGTTGTCTTCCCAAGCCAATTGTCTTAAGTTATAACCTCTAAGACAAATTTTCTTAGTGTAACTTTTCTTCACCATTTGTTGCTTTACACAAAATCAATATTGAATTCAATAGTAAAGATTTTGAAACTACTTTAGGATTAGAACTTACAATTTTTTCGACTATTTTACTCCAATAAGGCACTATTCTTCTCTATTCAATTAAGTGTATTATTAATTTACGCGAAATTTAATTTAGTTCAATTTCAATTGTTCCAAAAGAACTTGTCTTAAACGCAATCACAGTCCTATCTTTCTCGTGATCTTAGAAATTTTAGTTCTGACGCTTAAATTTCTTAGTTTTACAGAGAATGGATGAAACGTTATTGAATGCATGAACTGATCAACATATAAATTAATTACGAAATACTAATAAATTAATATGATATATTTTCTTTATTTTATTCGTATCGAATCGTTAATTCATTTTTCCGAAATAGGTGTCATTTTTCTAATTTTATATATTGTGAAGATTTAACTCGTAACCATACTTGGGTCTTACCCCCTTACCACCTCAAATTCAGCAGCAAATCCGAAATATTAGACTTCGAGATGAGCCGGACACTTGCCTTTCGCGTCCTGGAAGCATGGGAATATTTATCGTGAAACTTTTCTATCAATGGCTACGAGGTGAGATCGATCAGCCCGACGTTTATAAATTTATTTGGAGTCGTTCTGTTCCTCCATCGCATTCTTTCATTTGTTGGAGAGCGGTTAGAGGATACTTGCCCACTCATGATGTTCTTGCGAGGAAAGGTTTTCTCATTGTATCCAAGTGCGTATTATGCAACAAAGCAACCGAATCTATCAAACACTTATTTATGGAGTGTGTTTCAACAAAACAGCTTTGGATTGGCGTTGATAGGCTATTTCAACGTGATATAGATATGCACGATTCTCTGATTTCTTTGTTCGGTTGGGCCTCCAAGGTACGATTTACCCCCCATATCCTTCGTCTTTGGCAGAGTGCTTGTGTCAACTTGTGTTGGATTGTTTGGTAAAAAATGCGGAATGAGTGCATTTTCGATAATAGAAGGCCAAACATTCATACTTGTTTGCGTAAGCTATGGATTTCGATCAAGGAGACCGATAACCTGGGATACGGATGGGTTCGGAATTCTAATGTGGACTCTTGCATCCTCTCCAATCATGGTCTTACTCCAAGACACCCTATTGCACCTAAAATTATTCGAGTTTTTTGGACTCCGCCTCCACCAGATTGGGTTAAGGTTAACACGGATGCTTCGGTGATTGGAAATTCAATTGTTGATGGCTGCGGTGGAGTGTACAGGGACAGCCACGGGGTATTTCGTCGTGGTTTCGCATTTAGTCTTGATACTAAATTTCCCTTTTTTTGCAGAATTCAAGGCTGCCATGTCTGCTATTCGATCGGCTTTCACCAGGGGATGGAATAAACTTTGGCTAGAAAGTGACTCAACGTATGTTGTTCAGACGATATAAAGTCGTAGCAGGAAATTCCATGGCAACTTTATCAGGAATGGACCTCATGCTTACACATGATGAAGGATATGCTGGTGTCTGTGACGCATATTTTTAGAGAAGGCAATCAAGTCGCGGATAACTTGATTGATTATGGTCGTCAGTGTGGTGATTTTACTTGGTGGGTCGTCGTCCCCAATTTTTGTACTGAAGTTTATTTTCATAATTTGAGTGGCCGAAGCATGTTTCGGTTCACATAACTCATTATGTATTTTTTCTTATTTTAATAAAAGAGGGGTAGGGGTTTTGTAGGCAAGTGGAAGGGCCAACCTAGTTGGGGCTTCCACCCTGAAATTTTCCCCGGCCCAAACCTTTTACCAATGGAGAAGCAAGCTGTTTCTCCGGAGGTTTTTCAAAAAAAACTCATAACCATACACTTCTTGTTTTCTGGGGAATTGTTAAAACGGAAATGTTTAGGTTTCGTATTTACAGCTTTACCCCCTAATTATTATTTGCACTCGCTAACTAAATTTAAGTTTTCAATTTCAATCAATACGCTCCACTATTTCATTCATTCTGTTATGTGTATGTTGTATTTTTTCTAATATTCTTATCTTATTTTGTCATTATCTCTCAATCCATTCATTCTTTTCACATGCGTCTTTAGAATTTTTTGTCCATCTCATTTTTGTCTTTAAAACGTCATCCATTGTGATATACTTTTTTCGAAATCTATTTTTTGGTTGTTTGATATCTGGTAGCTACCTGTTAAGAATCTTATTTTTACAAGTTTGAATTTCTATTTTTAATTTAACAGAATATGGTAGGTATCTGGTAGGATGCCGGTATATATTTATGAAATGTAGTAAAAACCAGGTTGGTGGATTTGAACAAACACTACAAAAAAATGGACTTTCGGGGACAACCCAAATTGTCTCCGAAAGTATGAAAAATCGTCCTCTAAACTTTTAAGGACGACTTTTTTGTCCTCTATAGTCGTTACCAATTCCTCCGACCCTGAAAATATAGGGGACAAAAAATAGCATTTCGTCCCTTTCGTTTAGGACAATATTCGTCTGTAAGGCTATGGACAGATTTCGTCTCCAATGCGAGAGACAATTTTCGTCCCTATTACAAGACGACTTTTGTCCATATGTTTGGAGACAACTATTTGTCCTTAAAAATTGGGACAATTTTCGTCTTAATATAAAGAGACGACTTTTGTCACTACTTTTAAAGACAATTATTTGTCTTCAAACAAAGGGACCATTTTCGTCCTCAAACTAAGTAGTATGAATAGAGGACAATTATTTGTCTTTAAATAAAGGGACAAGAATTGTCCTTATGAATTGGAGACGACATTTGCCCCTTAGATTAGAGGACAATATTGTCTCCCTAATTAATGAGACAATTTTTGTCTCCACTAAAAGGAGACAAATGTCGTCCCTACACATTGGTGACGATTTTCACAGAATGACTACGATTTTCCTAAAGAACGCAGGACAATAATTTGTCTTTAATTAAGAAGATAAATTTAGTCTTTGCGCAAAGAAGACGTTTCCTTACTGGACAATAATTTGTCATCGAACAAATAAACAAAATTCATATATATTAAAAATAAAATAACAATAAATAAATAAATTGTTTTAATACTTTAATACAATATTTTTTATACCCCTTCATGTTAATACTTATAAAAGTAAATACAAATGGTTTAATTCCAATACAAAAACAGGACAACCAAAACATATTGAAATGAACTCCAAATCTATGAATTGACTAAATTCAACAGAGTTAAATAACCAGTTTGTTAGTTTCTTAACCTTAGGTTTGTACAGAGAGCGACGGAGATTTGAGAAGCAACCATCATAAAGGCGCATACTGTTCCAAAAAAAATCATAAATTAAGTTAATACAACAAACTAGAATCATTTGGTTAATACAACAGTCTTCAGACTTCTTGAAAGGCGCCTATTGATCTAAAGTATAACACACTAAGACTATAAAAATATATAAAGAAATCAGTAGTTTTGTGGATGAGCAATAACAAAGAACAATATCTACAAATCAACACTTCTCTATCCTAAACTATAGGAAAAAAAAGTATATAGCTGAAAACTGACCTTGAGCCAGAAGAGCAGATAAAGGAAAAGAAATGCCATAATTCTGAAATGGAAAAGGACATCAAAAGTAGCAAGTATCGCTGTAGAAGGGAAATTTGTTAGGGAGCAACAAAAAGTAGCAGCAAATGTCTCATATTAATTATCAATAGCCATAGTGCATTTTTCTTCATAATCAAATGACCATATAATTAGCAATTGTTTAATCAAACTAAAAAAAAAATCAACATCCAATACCAGTTTCAAACATTACAAGATATCAACACTATTTTCCCATATTTTTGTTTTTCTGGCAAAGAAGAGGAAATTAAAAGCAAATTTAACTTATTTGGAAAGAACTAGATCCGGTCTTTCTAAGGGGCACAAAACAAAGCAATAATAAGTAAGACACATGTTTAAGTGTACACAAGAAAGAAACAAAAACAAGGAAAAGGGAAAGAATATTTCAACCATTTGAAATTTCAAACTTGGGAACTATGATTTCATATTTGTAAAAAAGAGGCAACAATCTGAACTGTTTATAGTGTCTGAAAAAAGTAAAATGATGACTTGCTTGGAGTGTTTCATGAAACTAGTGATATTCTAAAGCTACTTTTGATATAAATAAAAAGCAAAGGATCAAATTATTCAAACAACAAGAGCAATCTCCTCTCAAAACTCAAATTAGCATGAAATCTCGAATCTGCTCAAATCTTTTTCAACATAGTGTTGAAATTAAAAGAAACTAGACTGAAATAACTGAAAATCGATAAAATATCCCTAATCATAAAGGAAAAGTCCAAAATCTAAAAGAAGCGTGTTGCGAAGTTAAGCTTGTAAGTATATTGGAAAAAGGCACAGAAAAAAAGTGAAAAAGAGGCATAAATAGAACAACTAAAGAAATCAAACAAGAAGTTGATTATGAATTATCGTAAGACTAAAATTAGAGCTTAAGATAAAAAAACTAATAATGGTTCGATTATAGTGAAAAAAAAAGTAGAGCGAAGGAGAAGAGTAACTCCTTACGATCCTCCATAAGAAGAGAGTAAAAAGAAAAAGAAATGAGGGAAGAAAAATGGAGATTTGTGAAACTTGAAATCTGCAAAGTTTCCATAATGCATGTTGATATAATGAAGATAGTGCATTAATATTCTAAAAGCCAAAAAATATATTTAGCAGTAAAGCAAGTGTTCTGTAACTATTAGAGTATTCCTAGATGCAAGCATTCTTTAGAAATCAATGTAACAAAAAATGCAATAAAAGAACTTACAAGAAATTAGAGTATATAAAGTAGCACCAATAGGTAATTATTGAAGTGTTATTTCCATAAGTGTAACTTGAAATAGTTCTCTACAAGTACTCATCCATGGAAAGACCTGCAATGGAGTTAAAAAGAAATAAAATATAATAAGACAACTCAGCATATTTAGAAAGAATTACTAATGAGTAACTATATATGAACATTAGGTTCTTGAAATGATCAAAGACTAGTACAAAAACATAATTAGCTTAAATACATACTTTAGTCTACGTCTTCGTACTCATCAATTTCATCGTTATCGTCAATATCATTGGCATTTTTCTTTGTTTCACTTTTATTGTATTCATCATCATGAATATCAACATTTGCTACGATATTTTCTTCGATCTGTTTAGCAATATCAAGGGGCACTTCTTCAAAATCAAGAACAACCTCATTGTCAATGAGCTCATCAACATCCAGTGGTACTGTTGCATGACCATTAGTAGCTACTTCCTCCTCCTGGAAAACCTCATCTTCTTCATTAACTTCAACGGTATCATCTAGTGGTGAAAATGGTAATTTATATACGTCTCGGGGCTGACTTTTCATCACAATAAGCCAATTTGGTTTCTTCAGATCTTGAACATAAAAGACTTGTTCAGCTTGGCTAGCTAAAATGAAAGGCTCATCTGTGTTTAATCGAGAACGAGCATTAACACTTGTGATGGAGAAATTTTCAACTACATATCCACTCCCCTTTCGATGAACATCAAACCATTCACATTTGAACAAGTAAACAAAATTACCTTCGGAGTATTGTATCTCCCAAACATCAATTAGAATACCATAATACTCTTTATCAGAAGAATTATTGTCACCACTTGCTAATACACCAGAATTCTGACTCTTCCTATTATCTTGACGGTCTGAAGTATGAAATTGATATCCATTCACAATGTGAGCACTATAATGCTTAAAGCGTGGATATGGACCACTTGCTAAATAGAAAAGTTCGGCAGAAACTTTACGACTTTCATGTAACTCAGTAACCTGTAAATTATGAACAAGATGCAAGCAATTTAATATATATTTGATTAATTAAGATTAATAATCTCGAAGATAGTTATATTAATCAGCATACATATTTACATACATGTTCAAAGAATCATTTTGGAAATTCTGAGTTGTAGCATTTCCTAAGTAGCCGAGAACCCATGGGTGGCAATAAGCTCTTATACTTCCTGTAGAAATTGTAATGGTACAAAACTATATTACATTAAAAATATAAAATATGAATCAAAACAAAGAATACTGTCACTACTTAGTACTTACTCAATGTATGGAAGAACTTCATCACAGTTGTTCAGGATGAAAAGATGTGCCTTTAGCTTCCAATCATCAGAAAGCATAGAATATTTACCCCTACCCAAAGGTCGACCAATTTTCCTAAATATTGTCAATTCAGCATCATAACCTCTCTCATCAATGCCATCATCATTTCTTGGAGGTTGGTTGAAGAGTGTTTCACTGCCTACCAAATATCTTGAGCAAAAAGTCAAACACTCATATGCAATATATGCTTCAACGATTGATCCCTCAGGCTTTGCTTTGTTCCTAACATATAGTTTCTTCTTATGCAAATCCCTCTCAACAAAATACGTCCACCTATATTGGACCGGTCCAGCTAACTTTGCCTCATATACTAAGTGAATAGTCAAATGCACCATGATATCAAAAAATGAAGGTGGAAATATTGTCTCTAACTTGCATAAAACCAAGGGAATTTGCTTTTCAAGACGATCTAGTTCAGACATATCCAAACTCTTATTGCATATGTTACGAAAGAATGCGCTCAACTCAATAAGGGGCTTAGAAACATCTTCGGGTAAGAATCCTCTTATGGCAATAGGAAGGAGCTTTTGTAGGAAAACATGACAATCATGACTCTTCATGCCAGCAATTTTACGCTCTTTCATATTAACACATCTAGATATTTTTGATAAATAACCATCGGGGTGTCTTTAAGTCTGCCAACATTGTACATAAAGCCTGCTGAGATTCTTTAGGAAGTACATAACGAGCTACTGGAACACGTACTTTATTTCCAATCGAAATGGGGTGAAGCTCAAGTCTAATATCCATGCTAACCAAATCATATCGGATTTTTAAAGTATCTTTAGTCTTCCCTTTAATGTTCATCAAAGTTCCCAAGATATTATCACACACGTTCTTTTCAATATGCATGACATCTAAATTATGACGAATTAGAAGTGTCTTCCAATAAGGTAACTCAAAAAAGATACTCTTCTTTCTCCAATTTTCAAAACTATTTGAAGCATCATATTTCCTTTTCATGCCCCTATTAAATGGCAGTTGAGTGAAACTTTCTATTCCCCTCTATGCATCATAACCTGATAAAGGCATTGGCATTGTTCTAATCTCCCTTTCACCATTGAAGGATCTACTATCCTTACACCATTTATGATTAAGAGGCAAAAATCTCCTATGATCCATATAGCACAACTTTTTCGAAGCGGGAAGATATTTAGCACTTGTGTGCTTATGGCAAACAGGACAAGCCTTATAACCTTTTGTTGACCAACCCAATAAGTCCGTATATGCTGGAAAGTCATTGATTGTCCACAGGATGGGTGCACATAATGTAAAATTTTTTCTGCTATGTGCATCATACGTCTCCACACCAACTTCCCATAGCTCTTTCAGTTCAGCAATTAAAGGTTGTAAAAATATGTCGATACCCATACCTGGACTGTGCTCGCCTGGTATAATCATCGACATTATCAAATTTGATTGCTTCATGCACAACCAAGGAGGCAAGTTATAAGGTACAAGTATTACCGGCCAAATACTGTGTTGCGAGCTCATATTTCCAAACGGTTGAAAACCATCAGTTGCCAAACCCATTCTAACATTACGAGCGTCAGTTGAAAAAGATGCATGTTGCTCATCAAAGGACTTCCAGGAATGACTGTCTGCAGGGTGCCTCATAATCCCATCATCAACCCTTTTTTCCTTATGCCACCGCATTTGTGCTGCCATCTCAGTAGACATAAACAACCTCTGCAACCTCAGCTTTAAAGGAAAGTAACGCAATACTTTGTGGAATCTTCTTATTACTGTTTAAAATATCACTTGACTTCCACCTAAGCAGCCCACATATTTGACATGATGTTGCATGTGCAAATGGGCCCCAGTATAAAGTGCATAGATTCTCACAAACATCATACTTTTCATAATGAAGTCCCAAACCTCTGATATATTTCTTTGCACTACTATAGGACTCGTTTTGAAAAAGATTTCTCAAATTTTGTCTTCTAATATCTAAAATGTGATCATAAATACATTTATAATGTCCTAATACATAAACTTTCAAGAAACAAAAATCAATACGAACAAAACTATACCAGAAACGGATGGGTGGGTCAAAGAATGTAATGAATCATGAGTAGTATTAGTTGGTTGATGAATGCTCACGACTACCCTTTTCTTTCTTAAATCTTAAATTTCAAAATAAAATTAGTAGTTGATACACCATACTATATATATATAATGTAGTCAAAGCATATATATCTATTAAAAATAAGCAAATAAAAGTACTAAAATACATAAATATGATCTTGAATATACCAGTTGGCGAATTTTGTGTCGGTGATGGGGGAAGTGTCTCATCATCAGAGGAGTAATCGTTCAAATGAGCTGGCCGAGGGCGACATTTGGAATATGGATGTGGTCTTCTACTTCTATTGCCCTTGTTCACACCCGCCATAATCTATTCAATAAAATTCAAACTGTGTAATTCTGACTATGGAATAAACAGATGCAAAGCATTTGTACTACGTACATTATATATAGCCAAATTTAAAATCGAATTGAAAAGAATTACTGTAATAAGCAACTGAGATTACTTTGTTACTAATTTAACAATTTCATACATGGATCTAATTAAACCAAGGGAAATTTTAGATTTGAAACGTTGCTCAACACAGTGTAGAAATCTAATTGACTGGTCAAAATCTAGATATATGTTGGAGATAATTGTTTTCCAAAAGCAAAACTTAATTGTTTTCCAAAAGCAAAACTTAAACAAATAAGTCAAAATTTGATGAATAGATCACGATGAAAAACTAAAAAAATGGTGGAATCATTGAAAGTATAAGCAAAAGAAACAGAAACTCATTCACACACCGTAATTAAGGGAGAGGGGGGTAGTTACCTTCTCTGAGAAGAAGAGATGACAAAATCAACTTATGGGGCAGCAAAAAAAAGCTCACAAACTCATTCACACACTGTAAGCTTGTATATATGGGATGAAAAGGGCGCCTACATTTCCCTCCAAAAATTTTCAACAATTCCCTCAATTTGGCGTTAAATTTAACGATTCCAATCTTATTTATTCCTTTCAACTTAAAAGGGCACCATTAGTTATTCCTTATTTGATTTTTCAAATCTTATCTTGTACGTGTATTTTATTTTTTTTACTATTATTTCTCTTTTAGATGGTTTACACCACTACAAACTCTTAAGTAGTTTATCTGTTAGATGTATTTTATTTTTTTTATTACTATTTCTCTTTTAGATGATTTACACCACTACAACCTCTTAATTAGTGGCTTTACTACACAATCATAACAGTTACAATAGTGGGATGAAACTAAATAAATTAATTTAAAATAGAACTACTTGCAATCAGGCCAGGATTATTATTACTTAACAATCAAATAGAAGGAGCTACTTATAATCAAGTACCAATATGCATTTATATTATTGATGAAACTCTCCACAACAGTGAAAACATACAATTTAATCCTAAATGTACCTTATATAACCACAACTAATGTAACTGTACTTACTTCAGCATCCAATAAGCTATCAACATTGAAATCAATTCTTGGTTAACCTCTGCCATTGACAAGAGCTGCAACCAAAAACATTTGAGCAAAATGAGATTTTCCATATTTTGTGATCGCATTTTTAAATTATGAATGCCAATTACGCCCTATAAAAAAAGATGAACATACCAATTTAGATTTAGAAACTCAACATTACTAAGTTGTTTTTTAAAAAATTATTATTTTTTCATATTTTCTCTCAAACTGTATAAGCAACGGTCAATACCTAAAAAATAGCACCTAACAAGTCTCAAATCGATTATTTGAATTAATTACTCTTGCAACCGGTAGAATAGAACCAAAATTTGCATACTAGTCTTACTCATACAACACATTACAGAGAAAAGAAAAAAGAACATAGTATATTAAGAGCACTAAACAAACATATCAGAAATATTCGCATAAAATCAGAATGTACACATACAAATAACTTACAGTAATTAAACCAACCAACTAAGCCTTAAATCCCACGCTAGGTGGGGTCGGCTTATCAACTTGCAATAATTATTCAAATATATGTAATATACAATATAGACTGCAACATATAATACCCATACTTACTCCAACGCTATAGAAACGATAAGAAAATTAATGTCAATGCTGAGAATTGCCCAAACCAGTAGAAGCAAGTTTATTAACAAGAGCAAGAGCATTACTAGTAATTTAAGTTACCCTGTTACACTGCAGGCATCTCTTACATAATTGGAATTGCTTGAGATGTCACATGTACTTTTGTAATCACATCTGCAAAATCTCTTTAGGATTTGTTTCTACACTTTATGCAACTTTGCTCCACTCTATGTTTATTATGAGCTTGATTGAAAAAGTAAATAAGAACTAACAAATTAGGCTAGTAAATCAAATCAAGTGAAAAGAACATTCACGGAAGGTAAAAGAACACAAACAAATTAGGTTGTTTGTGTTGTCTTGCCAATTCAATATGACTTAGACCAGATTTCCCAAGTGCATTTGAGTACAGAACTTGATCATTCACATTCCTCATAACGTCATGCTAATTCAAGAAGCATGGGACCTCAAAATAATCACTTTCGTCATAAAGTCTTCAACTCCCCATGAGTACAGCACAATCCGACGAGTACAGAACAAAATATTTTTTTCAAAGTTTGTATCTCAAAATTCAGCCAAATCAACAGCAATATTCATGCAACTCAACAAGATGAGATCCCCATCTAATTAAGGCTACTGACACAAAGTTGGCTACACACACACACACACACACACACATCAACTAAAGCCATTAAATGAAAACTTCACTGTACAAGAAAATACGATATCAAGGCAGTAAATTTAGAGGGCAGGAAATAAGTTAGCTCCCTCACCAGGTACTACGCTTAATAGCATCCTCAACAACAGCATCCATCATTTCAATCAAGGAGGGGTGAGCAAAAGCAGTAGCTAAAGGCATGCCTTTAGGATACCTGGACTAGTTGGAGAGCAAGACCACAATTTGCTTAGACAG
Organism: Euphorbia pulcherrima; assembly: GCA_947683365.1. Taxonomy (NCBI): domain Eukaryota; kingdom Viridiplantae; phylum Streptophyta; class Magnoliopsida; order Malpighiales; family Euphorbiaceae; genus Euphorbia; species Euphorbia pulcherrima. Next base: position 5,576,059 of record CANTUS010000004.1, read on the forward strand.
CATGAGAAGCTTTCTCAAAAACCTGCAAAAACTGAATAGGTTGGGAGATTCTAAGTTTTTTCAGGGTGTCATAGCTGATAAAAGAATTATGCAGTGATAACAATCAAATTTTTGTTGGTATCCCATTATTCTGGCTTACAAAGGATAAAAAGATTATTGAAGTTCAAACCACCTTGTTTGTAATGAGATGGCACAATCAACCTTCAAATCCATACTTATGTAGTGTAGATCTAAGTGAGTGGAGGAAATCAAAATCCTATTCCGAGATGGATTCTACATAGGTCGAGAAACAGGTTCAGCAGAGAGAAATAGAGGAGTCATTCCCTGCTTTAGTTCATATAAATTAGGTATTGTGGCAATCAGGTATTCTGTCGCCTACTAATAACATGGTAATGTAAAAAGACAAATGTAAACTAAAAAATGCCCCTAGTTAATGTTGAACTTGAGAGAAATACCTTGTTTTAAGTCCCCTCAATCTGTTTGGAAAGTGCTTGTTTTTCCCGGCTGAATTCATCTTTGTCTGTCATATTTTCTCTACCATATATAACAGAATGTACGAAACATTTCAATAACATGGAAATTATTTTATGCAAGGACTTCTAATACCATGTATAGATGTAATAATAGTAAGAAAATATTTATAATTTATTTTTTTCAACAATAACAATAATATGTTTCATAACCTTCCACTATATTACAATCCTCTTATGCTTGTTTAACTCAGATCTCAGAATATCCTGCAAGTAACATAAGCCCTTATTAACAAAGCTTTTAGAAGCATCAAACTTTTGTGTTAGTAGAAAATATTGAGTTCTTCCACTTCTTCTTTTCCTCTCTTTCTCTTGGACATTAATTACTAGTGAAATGAACAATTCCAATCAGACCATTCAGCTGTTGAAGTGAGTCAATAATGGTTGCACAAGCCATAAGAGTACAGCTGCTTGCCAGAAAATCAATACTAATTCTCAACCTGAAATAACACAAACGCACTTTCAACCACAAAAAAGTGCATGCAACATGATCTACCCAACTCAATTAATTAACCCATCTTCACCAATTCAACAGAAGTTCATAATTAAACAATATAGAAAATAAGATGAATTTCAAATACCTGGTGATATGTAGAAATTATTATAATTGGATTCTTCATATGTCCAAACTAATACAGTAATTTTCAAGTAGGATAGCAAGGAACGGATCTTGACTTTGTTCATTTTTTAACCGAAAAACCTAAAAAGTTCATAGATGAGTGTCACACCTCTAGCTGCATCACTAACAGACTGAAAGCTGGAAAAATCAAATCCCAAAGAGGCACAATACATGAAATCAAGTCTTTTCTGGAGTGGGTATTTAACTAAGAACATGGTTTTTGCAGAGAAACGGGATGAAAGAGGATGGAAAAGAAAAATGGGTTTGCATCTAAAATTGAAAAGAATTGAAATTTGGAGTTGGTAAAATTGAGAAGTGGGGAGGAAGGAGAGGAGTTTAAGAGCATGCTTGTCTAGAATTAAAATTGGGGATGGATAAAAAGTGCGTCACTCAAGAAGAAAAATATGAATATGTCTGAAGTGAGAGGAAGAAGATGAGGAGGAGGAGAAAGACAGTTGTACATTGTGAAATAAAATTAAGACAACTATAATATAAATTGTCCTCTCATCTTAATAAATTAAATATTTATTAATATTTAAAATATATATAAAAAAAGTTGTCTCCTATAACAATAAAGTATGGAAATGGGCACCATAAATATAGTTGTCTCCTATATTAGTTACATAATTGAAATATAAGACAATATAATGAAATTGTCCCTCACTTTTTGTCTTCAAATATCTAATTTTTTTTGTAGTGAAACTTCCAATGAAATATAAAATTCCTACCAGATACCTACTAGGTTCCTTCCAACAATTAGAAAAAAAACTTTTTGAAGTATCTGGTAGGTATCTGGTAGAATGTTGGTATATGTTTATGAAATATAGTAAAAACTAGGTACAAGCATAAACTTGATGGATGGAACAAACTGTCAGTGAAATATAAGATTCCTACCAGATATCGTACAGTTGAAAAAAAAGTTTCAAATAGTATATCACAATGAAAAACATTTCGAAGATAAAAATGAGACGAACAAAAAACTCTAAAGCGGCATATAAAAAATATGAATGGTTTGAGAGATAATGGCAAAATAAAATAAGAAAATTAAAAATAAAACACGACATACGTCTGTTGTTAATTAGGGAAACAATGAAGGGCATTTTAGCTGAATACATGAATATGGGCTTATAAAGTCTTATTTACCAACCCAGCTTTTTGGAATCCCACACAAAACCTTTCTCTTTTCTTATTACGAAATATCAGCTTTCAATTTTTAAAATTACAAAAAACTGTCATATCCTTCTCTTTAATACGAAACTGACTATTCAAATCCCAATTTTTTCATGAATCAACCCATTTCCTTCAAGCTACTCCACGTCTCATCCTCTTGGATCTTCATTTCTAAACCGATTACAATTTGAAATCTGTTAAGTGGTGTCCATTCTTATTGTAGGATCCACTGAATTAATTAATTAAAAAAAGAAAGAAAAAGAAGAAAAAATAGGCTCCAAGTAATTCAAACATAGAGGCATGTCAGTAGAGGAGTTTTTCAAAAAGTGTGCACAATTCGGCCATACACGTTTTAAATCTCTTATAAATAGAGGAGGTTTTGCTCATTTTAAGAGCAAAGCAAAAGAGAGAAGAAACACAGATAAAAAATGTAATCTATGCAGAGAGACTTAAGAAAAGGGTTCCTAAGAGTTGGGTAAGAAAGAAAATAGTGAGGTTTTTGGGAAACACTTATGTGCCACTATTTTGTAATCTCTTTGTGTACCTACTACTATTTTATAGTGGAGAATTATTCGGAGTTTCTCCTGTGATTTTTCCCTAATTTATTTGGAGTTTTCACGTAATAATCTGCATGTCTTTTATTCTACTGCTATTATTTTTTCTCGTAATCTATTATTGGGCCTAACAAGTGGTATCAGAGCCGAAGGTTGTTTTATCAGTAGAATCCATGGATATATTTTTCAAAAGTAAATATACCATGACGATGAGAAAATTACGGGGAATCCGATGGCGTAATACGTTCGAAAAACCATCGCAGAAACGCAATTTGAGTAAATAGTAAAATAGTAACTTGGATTATATTATTCATATTTGGTCCATTTTATGAATAGTGTTCCTATAGTTATTATTTAAACTATTTCTACTACTATTTTAGTATGTGACACTATCCACGTATACACTTACTATTCACGTAAATAGTAAAATTTGTGAATAGTAAATTTTGCCATTTTTAAAGTTTTGACATGGCGAACGACGGTGTAATGATTAAATTGATGGATACGAATTATTCAATATGGAAATCCAGAATGGAGGACTACCTCAATTGCAATGATTTGTACGATCCAATTGAGGGTGATGAAGCAAAGCCGAAGGATATGAAAGAACAGCAGTGGATAAAGTTGAAGAAGTAGACATTGGGTATAATATGCCAATGGATAGATGCTAGCCTATTCAACCACGTGAGGAACGAAACAGATCCCAAAGTTCTCTAGAAGAAGCTTGAGGATATGTACGAGGCTAAAAATGCTCAAGGAAAAGTGTTTATGATTTGCAACGTCATGAACTTGAAACTGACAGAGGGACGATCAATCACACAACACATGAATGACTTTGAAGGATTCATAAGTGAGTTAGCAGTCACCGGTATGTCCTTGGATGATGAGATTCAAGTATGTCTTTTGATGGGAACTCTACCAGATAGTTGGGATACTCTTATTGTATCATTGAGTAACTCAGCTCCAAATGGTATGGTAACAATGTCTATGGAAAAGAATAGTCTACTTAATGAAGAGCTTCATAGAAGGGACATTGCCAATACCAGTTCACAAGCCCTTGTCACAGAGAATAGGGGCCGAAGCAAGAGTAGAGGTCATGGAAATGGTAAATTGAAAGATAGATCCAAGTCCCGAGAGAAGAGGTCATGCTACCACTGTGGAAAGCAGGGTCATCTCAAAAGGAACTGCAGTTTCTTTAAACAAGAGAATGCAACCAAAATCATGATAATGTCAAAAATACATCTGCTACAGTCACAATAAAAGATGGAGAGGTGGCTTTAGTATCTCATGATGCAGATTGTTATCATGTTAGAGATGCAGATAATGAGTGGATTGTAGATTCTAGTGCCTCATACCACTGTGTTCTAAAAAGGGAATACTTCTTAACCTATAAAGTGGGCAATTATGGTTCTACTAAAATGGAAAATAATAGTGTCTCGTAAATGGTGGGAATCGATGATATCTTTATAAAGATAAGTGTTGCATGCATATTAACACTTAAAAATGTGCGACACATTCCAGATCTTCGAGTTGAACCTGTTGTCTGTTAGTGTATTGGACAAGAAAGGTTATTACAATCATACAGGTGATGGAAATTGGAAACTCACCAAAGGATCATTGGTGGTGGCTAAAGGAAGATTGTGTTACTCATTATACAAAACACACGCAACATATGTGCGGGTCAACTAAATGCAGTTGGAGATGATGCTTCACTAAATATGTGGCATAGATGACTGGCGCGTGTGAGTGAGAAAGGGTTGAATATACTGGCTAAGAAGTTCCTCATCCCATTAGCCAAAGGAAAATTTAACCCATGTGATCATTGTTTATTTGGAAAGCAACATCGAGTTTCATTTTAGAAAAGCTCTAGAAGGAGAAAAAATAAGTTAGAGTTGGTACACACTGACGTTTGTGGTCCCATGGATACAGAATCCATTGGAGGAAGAGGATAATTTCTTACCTTCATTGATGATTTCTCAAGGAAGACATGGATTTATTTGATGCACACAAAGGATGAAGTATTCAAGCACTTTCAATAATTCCATGCAATGGTGGAAAGGGCGACTGGAGTGCCATTGAAGTATTTGCGCACAAATAATGGTGGTGAGTTTATCTCCAAGGAGTTCAAGGATTACTATAGCCAACATGGTATCAGGCATGAAAAGACAGTTCCTGGTATACCTCAACACAATGGCATTACTGAACGAATGAATCGCACCATTGTGAAAAGAGTTAGATCCATGCTCAAAATGGCTAACTTACCTAAGTTATTTTGGGGAGAAGCTGTCAATATTGTTGTCTATCTCATCAACCTACTACCTTCAGCACCTTTGGATTTTGATATTCCAAAAAGGGTCTGGACAGGCAGAAACATCTTATACTCTCACTTGAGGGTATTTGGCTGCAAGGCATTTATGCATGTTCCTAAAGAGCAAAGGCTAAAGCTTAATGACAAATCAGTTCCTTGCACTTTTGTCGATTATAGAGATGAAGAGCTCGACTACAAATTATGGGATCTGGTGAAAAAGAAAATTGTAAGGAGCTGAGATGTGGTATTTCATGAGAATGATATCATCGGCGAAAGATCTACAAGTGATGGTGTTATCGATATTTCACGAGAGAGCATTCTATTAGATGATGCCATAAATAGAAGAATGCATTAATCAGAACAAGATGGAGAAGAAGAGCCAGTTGTGAGGGATCAAGATACGATTGTAAATGAAGATATAAATGAAGAGGGTATTGAGCAGGGGGAGCCAGAGAACCCCATTCTACCAGACGAAGAACCTCAATTAAGGAGGTCAATCAGAGAACGCTAACCATCTATAAAATACTTTAGTTTTGATTACATTTTAATCACTGATGAGGGGGAGCCTGAAAGCTTCCAAGATGTGCAATCTTGTAAAGATAAAGATTGTTGGATGAAGGCCATGCTGGAGGAGATAAATTCTTTGAAAAAGAATGACACGTACGAGCTGGTGAAACTTCCTAAAGGGAAGAGAACACCCAAGAACAAATGGGTGTACAAGCTGAAGAAAGATGAAGGAAACCTAGTGAGATTCAAAGCTCAATTGGTTGTCAAAGGCTTTACTCAAAAGAAAGGTACCGACTTTGTCGAGATTTTTTCACCAATTGTGAAAATGAGTTCCATTTGAGTTGTGCTAGGTCTTGTAGCCAGCTTGAACCTTGAGTTAGAATAGCTTGATGTAAAGACTGCGTTCTTGCATGGGGATTTAGAAGAAGAAATTTATATGGAACAACCAGAAGGTTTCAAGGTTAAGGGAAAGGAGAACATGGTCTGTCGCTTGAAGAAAAGTTTGTATGGGTTGAAACAAGCCCCGCAACAATGGTATAAAAAGTTTGATTCCTTCATGATGAATCAAGGAAATAAGAGGACAGAAGCTGATCTATGTGTATATGTCCAGAAATTCCCTGATGGAAAATTTATCATTCTTCTCTTATATGTTGATGATATGTTAATCATTGGACCAGACGCCAAAATGATTAGTAATTTGAAGTGTGATTTGTCTAAGGCGTTTGACATGAAGGATTTGGGACTGGCAAGGCGAATTCTTGGAATGGAGATTACCCGAGATAGGAGGTCCTGTAGGCTGTGGTTATCGCAAGAAAAATATATTGAACGGGTACTAGAAAGGTTCAATATAAAGAATGCTAAACCAGTTAGCACTCCACTTGCAGCTCATTTCAAGTTGAGTAAGAAATCCTACCCATCGATAGAGAAAAATAGAGAAGATATTTCAAATGTTCCATACCCTTCAGCGGTCGGAAGTTTAATGCATGCAATGGTATATACGAGACCAGACATCGCTCATGCAGCAGGAGTTGTGAGTAGATTCCTGTCAAATCCCCAGAAAACACATTGGGATGCAGTAAAATGGATCTTCAGATACCTAAGAGAAACTTCAAAGTTATGTTTAACCTTTGGAGGTAGAAAGCCAACACATTTTGGTTACACAGATGCTGACATGGCTGGTGACCTTGATGAAAGAAAATCTACATCAGGTTACATATTTACATTCTCGGGGGGAGCTATTTCATGGCAGTCACGGCTACAAAAGTGTGTTTCATTATCAACAACTGAAGTAGAGTATGTTTCAGCAATAGAAGTAGGAAAGGAAATGCTTTGGTTAAAGCAATTCTTCACCAAATTGGGTGTGCAACAAGAAAAATACGTAGTTTATTGTGATAGTCAAAGTGCATTAGACTTGAGCAAAAATACTATGTACCATGCACGGACGAAACATATTGATGTAGGGTATCATTGGCTCAGACTTGCCATTGAAGAAAAAGAGTTCAAGTTGCAGAAGATTCATACCAACAATAATGTTGCTGATATGCTAACGAAGGTCGTACCAAAAGAAAAGTTTGACCAGTGCGTTGAAGCAATCGGGATGGAGAGTCCCACAATGTAGTCGGAAGGGGGAGATTTGTTGAGTGGTGTCCCTTCTTATTGTGGGGCCCACTAAATTAATTAATTAAAAAAGAAAGAAAAAGAAGAAAAAAGAGGCTGCAAGTAATTCAAACATGCAGGCATGTCGGCAGAGGAGTTTTTCAAAAAGTGCACAGTAAAATTACTGTGCACAATTCGGCCATACGCATTTTAAATCTCTTATAAATAGAGGAGGTTTTGCTCATTTTAAGAGCAGAGCAAAAGAGAGAAGAAACACAAATAAAAATGTAATCTGTGCAAAGAGACTTAAGAAAAGGATTCCTAAGAGTTGGGTAAGAGAGAAAATAGTGAGGTTTTAGGAAACACTTGTGTGTCACTATTTTGTAATCTCTTTGTGTACCTATTATTATTTTATAGTGGAGAATTATTCGGAGTTTGTCCCATGGTTTTTCCCTAATTCATTTGGGGTTTCCACGTAAAAATCTGTGTGTCTTTTATTCTACTGCTATTATTTTTTCTCGTAATCTATTATTGGGCCTAACAAAATCAGTGAATAACTACTACAAAATCGAGAGGCAAGAGAAATCAACGAGAAAAAATGGTCTAAAAAGGTATTATTGTCGCTATCTCAATCATTTTAAGATTTACTACTATTGTTATAAGTTGGCATATTTGTAAACAAGAATGGTTTTATTGTTTGCTTTTTTGGTTTTGTGAGTTGAAATTTCATGGTTAATGGTTGTGTGAAATATATATAAAAATCATGCACATTAGTTGTTTGTTGAAATGCGTAAGAGAGTGAATTTTTGAAAAATATGCATTCTTACTGAAAGTGGTAGAAGATATGAAATATGATATTTCAGAAATATGCTTATGAGTAGTTTTATCTAGAGAATGATGAGATGACTTTGCAACATCAAGAAGGAAATTAAAAAGTGGTAAAAAAAAGGGGTATAAGAGCCATAAAATAGCAATTACACCACCAATTTAAAGCAAATTTGTTTCACTAAAGTTTATTAGAGGTAAAGGGGTCTTATTCCAGGCATATGATTTGTAAAAGAGTTCTTATATCAACCATATAAACATATTTGTTTGACTAAAGTTTAAGAGTCATAAAAAAAGTCTTATATCAAGTATAAGAGTGGTAAAAAGGGCTCTTATACCAACTTTTTAAACATATTTCTTTCATTGAATTTTAAAATTTGGTAAAAGAGCTCTTATGTAAGCAATTTGTACACATATTTGATTCAATGTATAAGAATTGTAATATGGAAGCTTGCTCGATAATTACATCATAGAAGCTTGCTCAATTTTTAATAATTTCAATAGCATTTGATAATATATCCTATATTTTTTATAGTCCATAGTTGTTGTAGAACTTATGTACAAATTGTATATAACGGGAGAAAGAAGGAGAATATTGAGTATTTTGCTATTAAAAAGAGGCATGGCCAAGGATAGTGATATAAACATTATCGGGATAAAATGTGTTTGGATCGAGAACATTTGAATAATACATATATGGTGTGACATTGTTGGAATCAACAGTTATGAACGGCAATGATAATGCCTTTGTTAGGTTGTTGAAGGAGGCGATTGCTGTGCTTTTAAATTATATATTATTCGATGAAGGGTTATTCTATTCTGAATTCTGTTATTATTTAGTTGTTTCCATATGAATGAAATGAGTGATTTTCCTTTTCATTTGCCCTTTTTCGTTATTGTCTGATCATCGTTGTTAGTTTTAAAGTTTAATATTAGTCGTAACTTTAAGACACACGTATACCTGGTATAAGAGCTTTTATATTTTATACCATGTACAAGGCTAATATATTATGATTTTTACTGGCATTTTAAAATTTCTTCTAAAAAATAAACGAAAAATGGGTGGTATAAAAGTCACATACCATCCTTATACTAGATGTAAGGCCTTCATACCATGTATAAGAGTGGTAGAAGAGCTCTTGTGCTAGCCATTTAAACATATTTGCTTTATAAAAAATTACGAGTGATAAAAGATGTCTTATACCAAGATAAGACCTTCACAACAAGGTTTTTTTATTGAGAAATGAGTAATGTTGTGAACAAAAAGGAGAAATGATTATATAAACGCATTATATCAATCTTATATTAGGTATAAGGCTTTCAAAATAAGGATCTTGCTGGTAGTTAATATCTATTGTAAAAATTATTGAAAAATTAGCGATATAAAGACATTATACCACTAATATACCAAGTTAAAAGCCTTCATGCCATAGTCTTTGTTTGAAAATTGAGTACTTTTGTAAACACAAAGAATAAATTTTAATTATATTCTCAACTCTCACAAACTCTGAAGTAAATACTATTACTCTTTCTTCCATTTCCTTGTTTTGTTTCCTTTGCCATTTCAATGAATATCTAACAAAATTGGAGGAGTAAGATGACAAATTTGTATCTTAATTATGTAGATCTGCGATTTCTTCAATCTTCACTGTTTCTTCAATCATGTTCAAAATTCTCTTTTTTTGGTTATCAACATATATGTCAATTACAGACTATTTCAATTAGTAATGTTTAAACATTTGTATTGAAAATCTTAATCAGATAAAGGATAATTGCTACCATTCAATTCTAAAAGCTCAATCATTTCATCAAGTCTGTAAACACCAATTATAATGATGAACTATTGGGATTCAAAATACCAATTTTCACTTGGTTAGAAACAAAGTAGAAGCCTGTCATTCATTTGATTTTCCAAGTGAATTTCAAATCGTAGCTAAGCTGTGGTGTGCAAATTATAAAATATATAAAAAACTTTATACCATGTATAATATTATTACAAACGATGTTAAACAATAAATATAAACAAAAAAGTTGTACAATACTATTTGTACCACATATAATTATGGTATAAGACTTTAAGTATAATAATACATGAACAAAATATAAGAAAGAACTCTTATACCAAGTATAAAAAGGTATAAGAGCTCTTACAAAAGCAAAAATCGAACAATATCAAGGAACAATGCTTTCATTACTCTTAGCAGCATTCTCAAATGTAGTAACCCAATAGGACACTAAAGAAAACTCATAGCATCAGTCCTCGTATGGAAAACAAATGTAGCGGCATATTGTCACAAACTTCAATCTGACGATGATACTTGAAATTGAAACTAAAACTAAAACTAAAACTTAAAATTGAAACTGAAACTGAAACTGAAACTTAAAGCTTACTTTATCAGCATTTATCCTAATATTCTCAACTTCTATTTGCTTAAAATCACTAAAACTAACACAGCTAAACACCATCACCACAAGCTTCACAGTCAACAAACCTAAAATCATCACACTAAGCTTCACCGTACTGAACCAAAACTGCAATTTCCTCCATCACGATTAGAAGTTTTTAAGAGATCTCAAGAAACAAAAATTGTAAGATCCACAGAAATACAAAATTCAAAACAAAAAGATGGACGTAAATAAAAAAGAACCGAAGAACAAAATCAAACAATTGCATATATGAGAAAGTATTGGAATCGGAAAAGGAATTCACTCACCGGAAATCAATAAAAAAAACATAGCAGAAGAGAAATAGAACAAGAAATTCATATTTATTAGAGTCAAAATAGATGGGGATTGATTGGAGCCGAGAAAGATGGAAATTGAGATTGAAGTGGAAGAAACATACAAAATAGGAAGAACGAAGCAGATGAGAGAATCGTAAAAAATACCCGAGACATATAATAAGTGGTAACAAGAAAAAGATAAGGAAAGTTTGTTACATAGAAAAACAATCCTATAAATACCGTATATCTCTAGATTTCCCAAAAATGAAAAGGAACGTAACATATGTAAAACTTAAATGGTCATCTATGTTATGATCTAAAAGTTGGGTTGAAACAAGCCCATATCACTATTGGATTGAACTTCATCCCACTAATTCAAGGGTGATGAAGAGCAAATGAACTTTTACTTTGTAAAAAACGATGTCATCATAGCCTTAAAAAAGGATAGTCTTCTTTTTTATACTTTTTTTTATTTAAAGGTTGAGTACCGGAACCCGGCCTCTATTTATTAAAAGGGAAAAAAAGAAAAATACAAAAAAGGAGAAAAGAAAAATAAAAAAGAAAAAGAGAACAAAAAACGAAAGAACACATTATGAAGGAGATTAAAATCCCAGCTTATGACCACGCTGAACTTGCTCCCTAGTAGCAATCACTAGTCCTTTCTTTTTCTTGACTGAAAATGGTTTCCAACTGGAACCCATGCTACTGGAGGCACTATCAACAGGAGAACCCATGCTAATGGAGGCACTATCAATAGGAGAGTCATGCTCTTCTAGAGCCTTATCATGTTGTAAACATACTTCCAAATTAATCCCATCCAAATTAAGACCATCCAGAATTTGAAAAGCATTCGCTATTGAAACTATTGTAGCGTTTTTAATCCTCTTCTACAAATCTCGTTGTCTCGGTTTGCTACGTTGGAGGAGTGCCAAATTGGGCTGGTTATGAAGAACAATTGCATTCGCATTAATATTTTCAGAATCTTCGTCACTATCTTCACATTCGTCCGCCCAAGAGATTATCTTATTTTCCTTTCTTAATGGGCTTTCCTCAACCTGTATTTCTCTATCTTTCGAGCAATCGAACACCTCATTAACCGCATGGCTGCTAATTAGGTTTTTACAGTTTCCATTGAATGCTTAAACTAAGATTACCTTACTAGTAGAGAAGCAAATCTAAAAAGATCACAAACAAACAATGGCTGCTTGTTTTTTTGTTATTGATTTTCAAGCATGAATTATCGGTTGTTCAACAATGCACACTTTTTTATAGTAAAAAAAAGTATTCATTATTGAATATTTATTACACAGATACTTGATCTGAACTACTCGAGCCCCTTTTTTTTAATTAGTCCACACTAATTTCAGCCGCGTATGCATTCTCTGCAAAGTTTTAGGTTCGAATCCGAGACTTTGCATCTTAGTTGATAGTAGATTTTAGAATTATGTGGCATGTAAAAGAGAATGTTTACGTTGATGGCGTGTCAATGATTTTAAAAATAGACAATGTTCAAAAAAAGAATCACACTATATTGTCTATTTTATTTAGAATTGAGTGATTATATAATAAAAAAAATACTTAATTACAAGCTTGTTTTAATGTTCGATATTGAAATATTAATTAATTTGATGAGTTGACATTCCATTTGATTGTCTACATGTAGAAGATCAAATAGACAATGTTTAACATCTATTGTGCCAAATCATATAGGAAAGAGAAAATAGACAAGCTAGTATAGAATAATTTTTTAGTTAATTGTCTATTTTTGCCTATGTGGCAAGACTATTACTCCGTCCATTTCCAAAAGTTTAACGTTTTGGATTTTTTTGATTTTTTCAAAAGTTTGTCGTTTTGGAATTTCAATGCATTTTTTGTCATATTTGTCCTAATTTACCCTTGCATTAATTAGCAGAGAGATAATTAATTATGAGTGGTAATTTAGAAGAAACAGAATTTTTATATAAATATAGAGGATAAATTAATCATTTTTACAGTATACTAAATATTTCATTAATTTTAATGATTCGATTAGAGTTTCAAACTTTTGGAGATGGAAGGAGTATTGAAATTGACTACACTATTAAAGATGCGGTAAGCAAATCACAAAAGCACTCTGACATAAACACTTTAAGTAGTTTTGACAATGAACAAATTCCAAAGGGAATTAATACGTTCAAAACCACATTAAAGTTTGAGTTAGTACATTAAATACTAAATAATTTTGCTCTGAATTAGAGTATTATAAAATTTTTGTAGTCTTTTTTTTATTGAAAGGAGTTTGTGCAGGGTTAGGGGCTAACCGTCGTCCTTTGTCTTCATTCACTCAATAATATATATGTTATAGGTCGGCAAGGATGGCCAAAAAATTACAGAATTTAGCCGCCATGCTACTGATTCATATATAAATGTCTCAACCCTTTACATCCAAAACTTCACTTACAATTTACTCTTTCAATTTGCATAATTACTTAATCATGGATTTATCTTCAAATCTTGTAGCGATTGCAGGTGCCATAGCTTTAGTAGTACTATTAAAGCTATGGAAGAGAGCAAAACACAACAAAAGCAAAGGCAAATTGGTGCCGGAAGCCCCGGGAGGCCTGCCAATTATTGGCCATTTCCATCAACTTGGCAAAAAGAAAAATCCGGCTTTAATTCTATCCGAAATGGCTGATAAATATGGCCCAATGTTTTCACTCAGACTTGGTGCCTGTTGTTGTTATCAGTGACCAGAAAGCTATCAAAGAATGCTTGACTGTTAATGACAAAATCATTGCCTATAGGCCTCCTTCTACTCAAGCTCAGATCGTTGGCTATAGCGGTTCTTCTTTTGGGTTCACCCCTTATGGTCCCTATTGGCATAATATGCGCAAACTAGCCTCTATCGAGCTCCTCTCTAGCCAGAGGACTAAGTTGCTGAACTATGTACAAAAATCGGAAGTCGATTTTCTAGTCAAGGACTTGTACAAGCATTGTTGTTCAAACAATGACAAGGCGGTCAATTTAGGCGAACTTATTCAGCATACTGTGTTCAATATGATGACTAGAATGGTTGCTGGGAAACGATTTTACGATGGGAATAAGGAAGTGGAGAATGCCAAAGGGCGGGCGATGAGTGAAGTTGTTAAGGACTTCATCAATGTTGTTGGAGAACTTGTTCCTGGTGATTTTATTCCATTCATTGGATGGCTTGATATTAATGGAGTTGTTAAGAATATGAAGCGTATTAGCAAGGAAGTTGCCTTATTATCGATAAATGGATCGAAGAACATAAGTCGAGAAAGACTGAAAATGAAGACGGGAAGGACTTTACTGATGTTATGCTCTCTGTGATTGAAGATGAACCTTCCATGCGACTTGACCACGCTACCATTATCGAAGGAACTTCAACGATAACAAACTGACTTTATACATTCAATAGACCTGTTCACAGGCCAGAGTACCCGCCCGGCCTGAGTCCACTCAAAGCGGCCGAGTTTGAATACTCAATTATTTTCAAAGCCGGCCCGGTCCAATCCCGCTAAAGCTTGGAGTTTTAATAGTCGGGTTTGTTTTTATATTTATGCCTGATCTCGGCCATGCGAATATTAATTTTATTTATTATATAGGGTGTTATATATTATATTTATTTTTATTTTTAATCTATTAAAATTTTCTAACTTTAGAGTAAGTCTTACTTTTTATTGAAGAATTCAAGTAAAGAATACAATTATGTGTAAAATTTGAACATATTGTTATAAATTTGTCTTTTGCTTTTATTTGATCCACCTAAAAATTAGAAAAAAAAAACCTTGTTTATGGGCTACGGGTCAGGCTGGATTTGGGCCGATATTTTTATTAAAAAAACCGGCGAGGGCCGACCGAACTCGGCCCAGCCCACCCCACAAACAAGTCTAATATCGACATGACATGATGAAATGGTTCGAGTTTGACAACACCAACAACATATTCGGATACAATTTTCTTGCAGACTATCATTCTTGCAGGTTCTGATACATCATCAATCACTCCCATATGGGTTTTGTCCAACTTAATCAATAACAGGAAAGCATTAGACCGTTGCCAAAAAGAGCTAGACCACAAAGTCGGAAAAGACCGAAGTGTTGAAGTTGATGATTTAGCTAAACTAGATTACCTCTATGCAATTATCAAAGAAACATTGCAGTTATTCCCTCCAGGTCCGCTAAGTGTCCCGAGATAAGTATCCAAAGATTGTTACATTTTAGGACATTACATCCCAAAGGGTACACGTATGTTTATGAATATCTATAAGTTACATAGGGATCCACAAGTTTGGAGCAATCCCGGGGAATTCATCCCGGAAAGATTTCTCACAGACAAATCACATTTTGATGTCAATGGAAAAAATTTCGAGTGCTTGCCATTTGGCGGAGGGAGAAGTGTGTGCCCCGGGACAAACTTGGCAATGCAAGTTTTGAATCTGAGTCTTGCAAGATTGACTGAGGCATTTGACTTTACAACTCCAAGTAATGAGCCAGTGGACATGACAACAGCACAATCCATGGTGTTGCCAAAGGAATATCCACTTGAAGTTGTTTTGTCCCCTCGCCTAGATTCTCATCTTTATGATCAAGACTGCAACTGAAAGAGTGGTAGATTTCTGTATGAATCTATTGAATACAAGGAGGTTTCAGTAAAAAGTTCTTGTTTTTGTTTCAGTTTGGTGAATGTCTGGATAAGTGCTAATTACCTATAAATAACAAATTATTGCTACACATCCAATACATGATAATCAATGTTTTAAAAAATAAGCGCTAGGCGCTAGTCTGGCGGCCAGGGCTTCCAGCGCCTATGCGGAGTGAAACGGAAAAAAAAACTTGATTTAGTTATTCGGGGCTTTAAAAAAAACTTTCCTCCTTAAAATAACTTGGTTATTTATTAGAAATAATCAAAGTTGGTAAACTATTTATGAAATTGCAATTAAGTCAAACTAATTCTAAATATACATTCCTTTCTAATATATTTACAAATTATACCTTACATCTGTTTCTCAATTTTTTCTATTTGATTTTCTTTCTACTTTTTCATTTATCTCCCAAACGGTTTATTTTTTCGACATGTTGCTTTGGAGTTTTTTATAGGTCTTATTGTTATCTCTCGAAATGATTTCGATTGTAAATTTTCGAACTTTTTCAACTAGTAGACGTTGTAGATATCCAATAGACATTTTGTAGATATCCAATAGATGTCTGGTAGATATTGGTTTTCGATATTTTTTATGCAATCGTTATGTTAATTTGGGCAAACCTTGCAATCAAGCCACTAGCTACACTAAAAAGCAATAAAATCAGTTTCAGCAGCCCAAATTCAACTATGATGATGCAATTCAACAATATTTTTCATTATTAAACAATAATAAGAATTTCAATTTCGAAATAAAACACATGTGAATCAAATTCAAAAATCACTAACCATCATCAATAAGCAATCCAAAAAAGCAAAAAAACAAAACTAATGCCGCAGAAAATCAGACAACAATTAGCTAGTGGTGGAAATCAAACAAATAAAAGAAGATAAGAGAATCGATATACGATTCCAGATCGAGAAAAGAATGCAAGAACAGATCCAATAGAGAGAAAGCGCAACAAAAAGATAAGGAGAGAGAAAAAGGCTAATGAAAAAAATAGATTTCCTACATGTACTAGATGTCTACTAGACTTTTACAATATGTGCACCAGACTTCTTCCACATGTCTACTAGTACAAAAAGTTTAAAAATATCACAATAGATGGTGTTTCGAATATAAAAAGAGATGAACAAAATTTTCTAAAGCAACATGTTGAAAAAATGAACGGTTTGAGAATTAAATGCAAAATAAGATAAAGAAATTAAAAGAACATGACCAATCACATGTTAGAATGGAAGTTTGGAATTAGTTTGTGTTGGTCCCGGTGCATATAAATCATTGATTCAGAGGGAGGGTGAATGGCTCACTTCACTAAAACATGTTTCTTTTTGGATTCTTTTTGCTAGAGATAAATTGGGATGAGCAAGTCAGCTGGACTGACTAGAAACAATGAAAGTAAACAATTGAAAGGAAATAAGACAATGATTTTATATTGGTTTGACAACTTGTGCCTACGCCAGTCCTAAGAGGGTGTCTTGGATTTAATTCACCAATCTCAACTCATTTACCCTAGGTGGAGAAGCCTTTCATTAAATTCCCAATTACAGATAAGTGTCATCCTTACTGTAATCACTCACTGCTGAGTAGAATACCCTCTTCCACCAAAAACTCAGATTTTCTAAAAAGATTGAAGGACTCAACTTAAAGTTATGTTGATCCTTTTACAAAAACAGCAATTACGATATATTCTGATCTCTCTCAATTTAAGTAGAGTGTTGGCTGAGTAAATGCTTCTGTAGTTGAATATCTTGTAAACTATGATTTTAGAAGAGTTTCAGCTTGAAAGAAATTCCAGGTGTAATCACCTCCATTTATAGGTTTGAAGCTTGAATTAGCCGTTGAACTTGTTTGACATCTTCTTCCAATATCGCCAGCTCAGATTTTGCTAGTTGCAGATTAAAATCAATTTATTAAGAGATAGAATGCTGTTGTGAGAGGGACTGAATTTCGTTAGAAAACTGTACTATTTGTCTCCTTGATGTCAGAATCCGTTTGAGAGATAGGGCGCTCCATTTGCTACATGTCATCTTCTCATTCCTCTAGTACTATGACAAACTTGTAGCAGCGCGCAATGGTAGGGAGATAAGAACAAGATTTGATCTATTTTGACTTTATATTGCTACAGCTTTTCTGCCAACAACTTTTGTTGATTAGCGCAACTTTTTAAACATTGTCTGTTGTACATTCTTTTTGTCTTATTGCTGATGTGTAAAGTGTATAATTCAATTATGTGAAAACAGACAATAATGAATATTCCTCTTTCCAGGTGTAAAGGTCAGCACGCTTAACAGCTCATCCTAATAATAGAACATAAGTAACACAACTGAGGTATCAACTAAATAACCTGCGCTGAGTGAATTTTACTTAGAACCAATTTAAAGAAAAAATTCAATTTCAGTCACACTGAGTTAAGACATAGATTTAGGTTAGTCGTACTAAATAACCCTACCTTTGAGTATTCTTAATATGCTAATTAACTTAAACTGACTATCTTAACATCATTGTTGATTTAAGAGACTTTAACTCAGTAATTTGACATTATCAAAACTCTCTAACATGATTGAGTCAATTCAACTCATGTTGGGCCCAATAATCTCCCTCATTTTGATCAATGGCAAACTACGGGGTGATTAATTAAATCAATACATTATTTGAAGATAAGTTACCTCAGAGAAGATGCAAACTCCCCCATAATGAGTGACTACTTCTTGAGTTTAGCATCCATGTTTGGAAATAACATATTTAGATGTTTTCGAACTTAAATCGCTCTTAAAAGTCACCTACAAACCTAAATTTCAAGATATTAAAAGTCTTCCTCCGCCCTGCGGTGGTGCTTCCAGCACCACCATAAGGCGACGGCGATGGCGACGGTGACGGCGTCGCCGCCGCCACCTTGCTCTGGCGGCACTGCCTCTGGCGGCGCCGCCGGAGTGATTTCTCCCTTATCTGATTTTCTGGTTTTTCTTTCGCTCTCTTGCACATGCCATCATATGACACAAAATTTGCACAAAATTCCCATGTGAGGCGACGTGTGAAAGCTAGAGAAGGGTATAAAAGCCAAAAATTAGGGTTAGGAGAGAAACCTTTGATCATTTTTCCCTGATTTTCATATTTTAAGAGAGAATTCTAGTGAGAGAGATGAACTAGAGCGAGAAAGTGTTAGATTATTTAATCTATTAGATAATCATTAAAACTGGTTAGAAATCTTAGGTAAAATGATCTAAATAGGTTTTAGAGACTAATTCTTCTAAATATTACCCAAAATCATCAAAAAGGGACTTCCCTAGGGTTGATTCATGTCTTGAAGTGTGCATTCACGACCTACAGGTATAATATCTAAGTTCCCTTTTGTTATTTTCATGTTTTTTCTACCTGTTTGGCTGTTGTTTTGGTGTTTTTAGGTCTTTTACTAGTTTTTCTTCCATTGGTGAATCTATAAACACTGAAAATCGTAAGCATCACCGTAGTTACAGAGGCACTACTATAGCACTCGGGTGCCACCGCCACTCCTCTAGTGGCATCGTTAAAGCTGCTCTAGTAGTGCATGTTGGTCCCTGTGAGGGTCTTTATAAGGTTAGAGGGGGGTGAATGACCCTTTTTTAAGGAATATACAGACTTTTAAAAGTCTTACCATAGTGTGTTTGATTATGATCCGGATGATGGATCTGAATGATACAGATATGACTATATAATGCAATAAATAAAGAGTGAAAGAAATCAAGCACAAAGAATTTTATCCTGGTTCGGCCCCGCCTACTCCAGTCCCTAGAGTTTCCTTCCTCCGAGCATTTCCACTAGTGGATTCCTTTCCAACTATCAGGAATCAAGCCTTACAATTTGTCTTCAGATGGTACCCCTTCTAAATGTAGGATATACCACTAGAAGCACTAACTCCTAGTTGAGTCCTTTAGTCTTTAGTAGGATATACCACTTAGACTTCTACCCCGAATCTAAGCTGACTCCTATAGGGAGTTCCCACTCAAAGCACCAACTTTGAGTTGTATCCCTATCTCACAACTCACCCAAGTTGGAGATCATTACACTGTTGTTTTCACAAAGGTTTTGGTTTTGGATTTCCTTAAGTTTATAACTCACTTAGGAATCCTTACAACATATTGGAATTAATTGATTCTTGGAAGGATTGAAAACTGATTGAATGCTTGTGTTTTTGGGTCTTGTGCCCATTTTTCTAAGTTCCCTTTGTTATTTTCATGTTTTTTCTACTTGTTTGGCTATTGTTTTGGTGTTTTGGGGTCTTTTTCCATTTTTCTCCCATTGGTGAATCTATAAACACTGAAAATTGCCAGCATCGCTGTAGCTACAGTGGCACTACTGCAGCACTTGGGTGCCACCGCCGCTCCTCTATTGGCGCTGTCAGAGCTGCTCTAGTGGTGCCGAGCAGCTACGGTGGTGTCGGCTTTTTTCATTGTTTTTTGAGTCCTTTTTCTTTGGATCTGTATTAAAAGCACTATTTTAATGTTTTAAATCCGACACCGCTGTAGTAGGGGCGATATCGGTGTAAAACTCTAGTGTTACCGCTATTACGGGTACAAAAACACCACTTTTTCGCCCGATTTGTTTCCAAACCACTGAGAGGGGCAGCTGTGAGCACGGGATTTTGCAGTCCCTCTCGTGATACAATGGTGATGTATATTCGAATTTTAATCCTCATTAAAAATTCTTTTCGAATTTTTATTAACGTTTCAATTCAGTTCATCGTGTCTGACTACGCGTCCGATTGAAGATCGAACCGATGATTCTCACCCAAAATACCCTAAAATATCTCAAAATATATTAAAATATATTTAAAATTTCAAAAATTCAGCTTTTGACAAGCTTAGACCCGTTTCCCCCCCTTTTTTCATCTTTTCAGGCTGTGGGCCCCATTTGGCAATCTGCCAGTAGGGGCGTGAAACTGACGGTGGTATCACCATGCTACCAGCGATTTCACTCAGGCCGCCAGCGGCATGGGTCCTTACGGGCAGTCTGCACCTTTTCATCTTTGACTGAGTTTTTTGCCATTTTGGTGAAAATTTCAACAAGAACACCCAGATTCGTCTCCAACTATATAAAAGACCACATTTAGGGTTAAAAGGGGGGAGAGGGGATTTTGGCTGAAATTTGGATTGGGAGCTTTAGGAGAGATAAAGGGAGAGTTTTAGTGAGAGAAAGTAGAGAAAAGGTAAGAAAAGGGATTCTAATTCATCTTTTCTTGGTTTTTCTTTGCCAAAACTCTTAGTTTAAACATTAAAATCTATAGAAATCCTAGGTTAAAATAAATCTAATAGGATTTTTAGAGACAAACATTATTCAATCTACAAATCATTACCCAAATCATCATTTTGAGCTTCCCGGAGGTGTCATTGGATCAAGAAGAGGTGGATTCATGATCCTGAGGTAAATTTCTAAGTCTCTTGAGCTCTTTTGCATTATTTCTTGCTGTCATTTTTGGAGTTTCCGATCATTTCAGACCTTCTGAATCTGATTTCGGCATATTTCATCACCGATGGCTCCACCATACCGCCGGCGGCCTCACTCAGGCTACTGGCGACATCACTCATGCCACCGGCGGTAACACCCATGCCGCCAGCGGCATGAGTTTCTGGGCAGCAGCCCCAATGTTGCCCTTTGACCTAGTTTTCTCATTTTCCATATTTTGTATGTACAGTATCACGATGGGAATCTAGAATTCCCCGAAAATGATCTAAACCCTATAACATGTGGAATTTACACTAATAATTTGGTTAAAATACTAATCGTGTCCAAAATGGACTTTTCCCTAAAATTTGTTCGGAAAATGAATTTTTCAAAGGGGACTTACATTCAAAAATTCAAAACTCGACCCCAACCTCGGTCTCTACCCCCGAACCCCGCCAGGGGTGCTGCCCTTACACTCCGCGAGAGGCTACCGCCCCTCGACCCACCATCGGGGACGCCGCTTTGTGTGATATATCTCGTACAATGTGCCGTACTTATGCTAACCATTTTGTGCAGGTAGATTTAGGTTAGATGTATGTTTAGGCCTTCGGGTATTTTACTTATCGCATAGACAAATGTTTAGGATTTGGAAAGCCTTGTAATAATTTTAATT
Source organism: Euphorbia pulcherrima (assembly GCA_947683365.1). Lineage (NCBI taxonomy): Eukaryota > Viridiplantae > Streptophyta > Magnoliopsida > Malpighiales > Euphorbiaceae > Euphorbia > Euphorbia pulcherrima. The sequence continues at coordinate 5,597,630 of CANTUS010000004.1, forward strand.
TCAACATTTATTTTTGGATAACTGTAATAAAATATTTGTGAAATGCTTGCTAAATAACGCGCCAACAAATATATAAACCGAAAACACAAAAAGGGAGGATTAAAACTGATTAAGAACGAATGAAATCTTTTAACTTGGCCTAATGAAATATAGATAACATCATCCGAACTTGGAATCTCTGTTTTAAGGTATGGTCTAACCACCCGGTAGGAATATCATACCAAAATTCTCGATGGAGCTTAACAGAGTGGCAACTCTATTTTAAAATACGGGATTTCAAGTCTCATATTCATTAACAAGAAAATTAGAGTTAAATTCAACATCAACATCAATCAATCCATATTTTCATCATGCTAAAATAAGGGTCAATCCCTCGGCAAGCTTCACAGCGCCTTATTATTTTTCCACCCCCGTGCTAACCATCTACGCGGTCCTCATGGGGGGAAAAAGGTCGTCAGCTCATAGCGGTACCACGGTGCATGGTGATGGCGCCATCTCCCTAGGCTCTGACGGTGATACCACCTCCAGAGGTGTCATCTCCCCCTTTGTGGTACGCTCATTTTCTCTTCAAGACAAAATTTTCCTGACACCTCTTTAATTGCTCTAGCGGTGCCACTCCTCTAGTAGCAACATTGCCACAAAATGTGGTGGTACCACTACTCCAGTTATAGCCTTACTGGCCAACTACAGAGGTGTCGGGAATGTTTTGAAGAAATAAGCTTTTTTTCCCATTCTTTGGCCTTAGATCTTTATTTCCCAAGTTTTTAGGTTTATACCCTAATGATGAAGGTCCAATACATTCTGGAATTAGTCCCAACAATTATTATGTGGCATTTTCATTAATTAAAATCGAGAAACCGGGTCTAAAATATGGATTTTTCTCAAGAAAATGCGTTTTAAATTATTTTCTTCAAAATAAAATTATACGTTAACTTGAGTCTTGTCTTGTACACTAATTGTGCATGTTAATGGGTGTTATATCTCGTTATGTGCTGTATTTTTACTACTCCTTGTGGTTGCAGGTAGATTAGGTTAGATGTATGCCTAGGCCTTTGAGTATTTTATTTTCCATTTTTAGACAAATGTATAGGATTACTTCTCCAAATGTATGCCTAGTGGCTGTAGATAACTTCTGTAAATGGGTTGAAGCAGAGTGATACATGAGCGTTACAACTAAGAAAATGGCCCGGTTCATCCAATGACATATTTTTGCCAGGTACCGCATCGCTCATCATGTAGTAAGCGATAATGGAATATAATTAAAAGGAGAGATGGTCGATCTCATTGAGAAATATGGAATCGAGCATCACCGCTCTTCACCCTATAGACCACAAGCCAATGGAGCCGTGTAAGCAACTAACAAGTCGATTAAGAAGATCCTTTCAAAAATGATTGCCAATTATTAAGATTAGGTTGGTCATTTTCCTTATGCCTTATGGGGGTACAGGGCTAGTGTCAAGACTCCTACTAGACAGACTCCTTTCTCTCTAGTTTTTGGGATGGAAGTAATGTTGCCTGTGGAAGTGGAAATGTAACGCCCCCCCCCCCCATATAGGGAGCGCCACGGTAACAATAATCACCCAATCGACAACTCTACTCCATTATATAGAGTTCAATACTTATAGATTACAATATGTACAAATGCCAATATAATGTTTGAGACTCCAAATTATTCTCCAAATATCACTTTATATTTCTCACACTATCTAGTACATGCCATTATTCTACAAACCATAATATTACATTAAAATACATATCCACCTCGAGTCTTTCCTTATTTGCTCGTTAAGCTGATCCTCCTGTCCACTTTGGTCCAAGCTATCTACAAGTTCTCCACCTACGCGTAGGAAATCAACTACACGCTAAGCAATTTGCTTAGTGGTGTCCAAAAAAAAATAACAACTTTGAATATTTTTAAAATAGAAACAAAGTATATTTATAAGTCAAAAACAAATTAACCAACTTTATAAAACCAAATCATAAAACTTATATAATAATCCTTTCAAGTACAATCAAATTTATATCCAATTTTTTTTTCCAAACACTTTAATCACATATTGCCCAAAGTAAACAAGTCCTGAATAACGGTAAAATGGATACGGGAGCGGACAAGCCCGAAGCCAAAGCTTCAAAATCAATATATCGGTCAAGCCCGAAGCCGAAGCTTCAAAAATCAATATATCGGTCAAGCCCGAAGCCGAAGCTTCAATATCAATATATATATATATATATATATATATATATATATATATATATATATATCATAATATCGGCCAAAGCCCGAAGCCAAAGCTTCAATTGTTTGTACAGTACTGTACCCTCCTTTATTGGCGCCAATCTACCCTGACCCGTATTCTACTCGTTTAATAAGGGCAATAAATCAAAGTAACATCTTAAAAATTCCAGTATAAACCATCAATCAAAATTCAACATAACTTCAGTAATTAAGAAATCTAAATCTCAAATTTTTAAGCATCAAACTTCAATTAAAACTCATTAAAATCAATATCATACTTTCCAGAATTTTTCCAGGTTTCGTAACCTGACTTCCCCTACATTTTTCATTATGAAAACATCACCTAATCGAAGAACTTTCTTCTAAATACAATTAGCCACATGTCTCAGCTTTCTAAAACCACCAGAATCACAGAAATCCAAATTGTATAACCAAAGTTATGATCAAAATACTAAACAGTGTACCAAGCTGAGATTTTCCGAAAATAGATTTCGTGAGTCAACTTCAAATGAAAATTTCACATTGAAAACGAATGAAATTCAATATGGTTTCTTCTGAACATATGTTCCTTACTTTCTGTAGATATCAATAGAATCAAGAATCGTTCAAATCAGATTTATATAATGAGAGAAAACATTAAAACAAAATAGGTATATAATCTGGAAAATTTCCCGAAAAACCGAGAAATCGAAATTCGGGACACAAACCTTTTTCTATGCTCTTTCTAGCTCTCTTCTACCTCTTTTGCCTTTGATTTACTTGTAATAGCTTCCTCTACAACAGCCATATAAAATTCTATCAAGATATTGCATAAATAAACTTCCTAATACCATAAATATGCTTAATCTATCATGAATTTTACTAATTAAGCTTTAATTTTACCAAAAATCACTCACCTCAAACTCGGGTTACTATTCATCCGAATCTTAATATCTGAAATCCTCCTCTTCTAGTATTGATTGATTGAAATTGACGATGATAGAGGGCTTAAGAATCGATTTCTAACAAGAATTCGAAGTTGAATCGAAGAAATCGAAAGTTTTTGGATTATAGAAAATTTTTTTTTTTTTTGGTAAAGGAAAGGAAGGAGGAAGGAAATGATGAAGATAAGGAAGAGAAGAAGATAAGCTGTAAGTTATGTATACATTTTCTTTTCTCTTTTTTTTTCCAATATTGCCCTTGGACAAATAATTAAATGCCCATTTCATCCCTCTTACTTAATTAGCTCTTATTTCCTCATGCCTTATATCCAATAATAATAATAACAATAAAAATAAATTTCCATGATATTTAAATACCATATTAATTTATTATAAGCAAATTTTGGAAATTTTGGTTCGTTACAATTCTCCCCCTCTTATGAATTTTCGTCCCGAAAATTTCCTGAAAATAATTGCGGATATTGAGTTTTCATTGTATCCTCCGGTTCCCAAGTTGCTTCTTCAACCTTATGATTCCTCCAAAGTACTTTTACCAAAGGAATAGACTTGTTTCTCAATTGTTTAACCTCTCTCGCCAAGATTTGTACCGGTTCCTCTTCATACGTTAGGTCGGGTTCGATTTCTACGACATCAGGAGATAAGATATGTGATGGATCTGATCTGTATCTCCTTAACATTGACACATGGAACACATTATGAATTTTGTCGAGCATTGGGGGTAGTGCCAACCGATAAGCTACCGGTCCAACCTTCTCTATAACCTCATATAGGCCAATGAATCTCGGACTGAGCTTGCCTTTCTTGCCAAATCGCAGGACTTTCTTCCAAGGAGATACTTTGAGAAACACTTTATCTCCCACTTCATAAGTAATGTCTTTTCTTTTTAGATCAGCATAAGACTTTTGTCTATCCGATGCAGCCTTCAATCTTTCTTGAATAAGTTTTACCTTCTCTTTTGTCTCCTGAATCAAATCCACTCCCACAATCTTGTTTTCACTAAGTTCGGTCAGAAATGATTGAAATAGGCACTCCGTGTAGCCTTACTATCTCATCTACATATAACTGAGCCAACCTATCAAGTGAATAATCCATCCTAACTGGAAGAAAGTGGGCAGACTTTGTCAATCTATCCACAACAACCTACACTGCATCATGTTTCTTCTGTGTTAGTGGTAAAGATGTCACGAAGTCCATTGTGATTCTTTCCCATTTCCATTCTGGAATTTTTATTGGTTGCAATAATCCAGAAGGAACTTGATGTTCTGCTTTCACCTGTTGACAAGTTAGACATTGAGCAACATAGTTAGTAATGTCTTTCTTCATTCCATTCGACCAATAATGGCTCTTCAAATTTTGGTACATCTTGTTTGCTCCTGGATGCATCGCATAAGGACTACTATGCCCCTCTTGTAAGATATTCTTCTTTAATTCTTCATTGTTTGGCACACATAGTCTATCTTTAAAATATAGACACCCATCTTCTCGAACCATATAGTCGTCTACGATACCCACTTGTGTCCGTGCTCGAATAATCTTTAAGTCATCATCTTCATTTTGTGCTTGCTTAACCTGTTGTAGTAGTACAGGTTGAATCTTCAATTCCGCAATTAAGGCTCCACTACTGGTAAGAGCCAACCCCATATTCATAGCCCTTAGTGCCATCATTGTCTTTCTACTGAGAGCATCTGCCACTACATTAGCCTTTCTTGGATGGTAATCAATAAGACAATCGTAATCTTTAATGAATTCCATCCACCTTCTTTGCCTTAAATTCAACTCTTTCTGTGTTGGCAAATATTTCAAACTTTTGTGATCTGTATAAATATAACATTTTTCTCCATAAAGATAATGTCGCCAAATTTTTAAGGCAAAGACTATTGCAGCCATTTCCAAATCATGTGTAGGATAATTCCTTTCATGATTCTTCAATTGCCTGGAAGCATAGGCAATCACTTTTCCTTCTTGCATCAAAACACACCCAAGACCACTTTGTGAAGCATCACTATAGATTACAAAATCTTTTCCAGGCTCTGGTTGGGTAAGGATGGGTGCTTCTGTTAACATCACTATCAACTTCTCAAAACTTTCTTGACACTTGTGATTCCACTCAAATTTTGCGTTCTTTTAAAGTAGTTTCGTCAGTGGGGCAGCAATGACTGAAAATCCTTTCACAAATCTTCTACAATACCCTGCTAAGCCAAGGAAACTTCTGACTTCCATAGGGTTCTTTGGTGGTTTCCATTCAACAACTGCTTCTATCTTTTTAGGATCCACTTTAATTCCTGTGGCGGAAACAACATGGCCTAAGAAAGAAACTTCTTCAAGCCAAAACTCACATTTGCTAAGTTTGGCATACAATTTATTTTCCCTTAAAGTTTGGAAGACTGTCCGTAAATGTTGATCATGCTCTTCCCGTGACTTAGAATACACCAAAATGTCATCAATGAAGACCACTACAAACTTGTCTAAATATAAATAAAAGACACGGTTCATAAGGTCCATAAATGCTGCTGGTGCATTAGTTTGACCAAATGGCATTACCAAAAATTCATAGTGCCCATATCTAGTTCGGAAAGCCGTCTTTGCAATATCATCATCTTTAATTCTCATCTGATAGTAGCCCGATCTCAAATCAATCTTGGAGAAGTATTTGGCACCCTTGTGTTGATCAAATAAGTCTTCAATCCTCGGTAATGGATACTTGTTCTTAACTGTCAATTTATTCAACTCCCAGTAATCAATACACAATCGGAGTGACCCATCTTTCTTCTTAACAAACAACACTGGTGCACCCCACGGGGATATACTCGGGCGTATGAATCCTTTCTCTAACAATTCTTGCAACTGAATCTTCAACTCTTTCAGTTCAGCAGGCGCCATTCTGTATGGTGCTTTGGATACTGGTGCGGTAACCGGCAATACATCAATTGCGAATTCTACTTCTCTTTTTGGTGGCAAACTCGGTAGTTCTTCTGGAAATACATCTGGAAAATCACATACCGTGGGAATATTCTGCAATTCTAACTCACCTTTCTTTAATTCTAGAGCAAAGATTAGGTAGGCCTGACATCCCTTCCTAACTAATCTTTTAGTCTTCATAAAAGAAATTATGTTACAGAGATAATCTGATCTTTCCCCCACAATAACTATTTCTTCTCCATCAGAAACTTGAAGTGACATTCTTTTGTTTTTGCAATCCACTATAGCTCGATGTTCCGATAACCAATCCATTCCCAAGATAACATCATAATCTCGGAAAGGTAACTCAATTAAATTTGCATGGAAAAGTTGATGTTGAATCGTAATAAGGCAATTCATATACACTTTATTTACTATCACATTGTGTCCTAAAGGATTAGTCACTTCAATATTTTCTCCTAATTCTTCTACATGCAACCCTTTCTCTTGTGCTAATGCAGTACATATATATGAATGAGATGAACCAGGATCTATCAAAGCATAAACATCATGATTAAAGAATGAAAATTTACCGACAATAACTTCGGTAGATTCTCTAGTCTCAGGCCCTCGGATTGCATAACTTCGCACCATTCCTCCCGATCTACCACTCTGCGGTGCTTGTTGAGCCACATCATGTCCACTTGAACCACTAGCATTTCCTCTTTCCCTTCCTCTTCCACCTTGCATTGTAGGAGTAGGAACTACTATAGGTGCAGATGTACTTATGTGTCTTTGAGGACAATTAGCAATCAAATGTTCCCTTGAACCACATTTAAAGCAGACTCTACCTTTTCTCCAACATTCCCCTGTATGCATCCTTCCACAATTAGAACATTGTGGAATATTTCCTCTGCCTCTACCTGAAGGTACACTAGCCGCTGACCCCGTACTTATGGTTTATCTCGGTGAAAACCCTCTGAAATGAGATTGTGTTTGTTCTGATGTTCCCTTCTGTTTCTTACTTGGAGATTCTGAACTAATTGGACCCTGTGATCCCTTTTGAAATCCAGACCTTTTTGCCATTCTTTGTTGTCTATCTGAATTAATCTTCTCAATGCCCGTAGCAGCATCAACCAAGTCATTGAACACCCTAATCCTTTGTGCAAGTAAATGCACTCTAATTTCATCATTCAGCCCATCCTCGAATCTCTTACATCGCCTCACTTCACTGTCAATGATATCACGAGCATACCTCTCGAGTTTGAGGAATTGAACTTCATATTCTGATACAGTCATTCGTCCCTGTCTCAAAGACAAGAACAATTTCCTCTGCTCATCCTTGAATCGTTCACTAACATACTTTTTGTCAAATTGTTCCAAGAAAAGGCCCCAGGTGATTTCTCCGGGTCGCCTTTCTCTCACAATGTTATCCCACCACCTCCTAGCTTGTTCTTTTAGTAGACCTTGTACATAGTCTAATCTCTCTTCATCTGTAAAATGAAGCCTAGTCATACACCATTTAGTATGATCAAGCCAATCTTCTGCAATTGCAGGATTCACTGTATCCCCTTTGAAATCATCAGCTGGAAGCTTCTTGATTCTTTCAAGAGGAGTCCTCTCCTCTCTTCTTTCAACATAAGGTACTACAGGAACTTGAGGGATTTGTATGTTTCGTAGTACTTGTGTGATTACTTCAGTAGTTATATGCTGAAGTAAAGCAGCTTGTGCCGGAGTAGGTTGTTCAGGAAAGCCATGAACTGGTGGTGGTTCATGTCTTTGTTCATCCCCTTGTCTAATACGGACCGTACTCTCAGCATCCTCTTCCTCACTCTGGTTGTGACTACTACTAGCCATTCTTATTCCTGAAAATTGGACCAAAGTGGATCAATAACTAACATAACATATTTATTTCCTAAATGGCATGTACATACTAGTCCTAGAATCGCCTAAACCTCAGCTTTGATACCAAACTGTAACACCCCAAGTTTGACCGACTGCCCCCACAAACCAACACAAGTCTTTCCAGTGAGCTTTGTCCTCACTCGCTCACTTCCTGGAAATTACTTCCCATGAGGTCACCCATCCTGAGATTGCTCCAAGTCAAGCACGCTCAACTTTGGAGTTCTCCCGGATAAGCTCCCGAAAAGAAGGTGCACCTTGTTGGTATAGATAGTACCAATCAAATCTCTTAAGTCTCTCTCTATTGTAATGTCTCATTCCAATACAATCTCGAAATCCTTAATTGTTCTCAATTCTGCTGTCCCATACCAGCACAATCTCGAAACTCTCTCTTTCGGGTGTGGATTCGGTTCATTCCTGTCCCCATCGACATCCTTCATGGCCGCTCTTTACTCAGGTCTTCTACCCCGGTGCCACCCCTCTTAGGACCGGGTCGTTACAGGCCCACCAGCTTCCGTCTGGTTCATCCCCGAACCACACCGTACTGGGAGAGAGCTGGCTCTGATACCAACAAATGTAACGCCCCCCCCCCATATAGGGAGCGCCACGGTAACAATAATCACCTAATCGACAACTCTACTCCATTATATAGAGTTCAATACTTATAGATTACAATATGTACAAATGCCAATATAATGTTTGAGACTCCAAATTATTCTCCAAATATCACTTTATATTTCTCACACTATCTAGTACATGCCATTATTCTACAAACTATAATATTACATTAAAATACATATCCACCTCGAGTCTTTCCTTATTTGCTCTTTAAGCTGATCCTCCTGTACCACTTTGGTCCAAGCTATCTACAAGTTCTCCACCTACGCGTAGGAAATCAACTACACGCTAAGCAATTTGCTTAGTGGTGTCCAAAAAAAAATAACAACTTTGAATATTTTTAAAATAGAAACAAAGTATATTTATAAGTCAAAAACAAATTAACCAACTTTATAAAACCAAATCATAAAACTTATATAATAATCCTTTCAAGTACAATCAAATTTATATCCAATTTTTTTTTCCAAACAGTTTAACCACATATTGCCCAAAGTAAACAAGTCCTGAATAACGGTAAAATGGATACGGGAGCGGACAAGCCCGAAGCCAAAGCTTCAAAATCAATATATCGGTCAAGCCCGAAGCCGAAGCTTCAAAAATCAATATATCGGTCAAGCCCGAAGCCGAAGCTTCAATATCAATATACATATATATATATATATATATATATATATATATATATATATATATATATATATATATATCATAATATCGGCCAAAGCCCGAAGCGAAAGCTTCAATTGTTTGTACAGTACTGTACCCCCCTTTATTGGCGCCAATCTACCCTGACCCGTATTCTACTCGTTTAATAAGGGCAATAAATCAAAGTAACATCTTAAAAATTCTAGTATAAACCATCAATCAAAATTCAACATAACTTCAGTAATTAAGAAATCCAAATCTCAAATTTTTAAGCATCAAACTTCAATTAAAACTCATTAAAATCAATATCATACTTTCCAGAATTTTTCCAGGTTTCGTAACCTGACTTCCCCTACATTTTTCATTATGAAAACATCACCCAATCGAAGAACTTTCTTCTAAACATAATTAGCCACATGTCTCAACTTTCCAAAACCACCAGAATCACAGAAATCCAAATTGTATAACCAAAGTTATGATCAAAATACTAAACAGTGTACCAAGCTGAGATTTTCCGAAAACAGATTTCGTGACTCAATTTCAAACGAAAATTTCACATTGAAAACGAATGAAATTCAATAAGGTTTCTTCTGAACATATGTTCCTTACTTTCTGTAGATATCAATAGAATCAAGAATCGTTCAAATCGGATTTATATAATGAGAGAAAACATTAAAACAAAACAGGTATATAATCTGGAAAATTTCCCGAGAAATCGAAATTCGGGACACAAACCTTTTTCTATGCTGTTTCTAGCTCTCTTCTACCTCTTTTGCCTTTGATTTACTTGTAATAGCTTCCTCTACAACAGCCATATAAAATTCTATCAAGATATTGCATAAATAAACTTCCTAATACCATAAATATGCTTAATCTATCATGAATTCTACTAATTAAGCTTTAATTTTACCAAAAATCACTCACCTCAAACTCGGGTTACTATTCATCCGAATCTTAATATCTGAAATCCTCCTCTTCTAGTCTTGATTGATTGAAATTGACGATGATAGAGGGCTTAAGAATCGATTTCTAACAAGAATTCGAAGTTGAATCGAAGAAATCGGAAGTTTTTGGATTATAGAAATTTTTTTTTTTTTGTAAAGGAAAGGAAGGAGGAAGGAAATGATGAAGATAAGGAAGAGAAGAAGATAAGCTGTAAGTTATGTATACATTTTCTTTTCTCTTTTTTTTTTCTAATATTACCCTTGGACAAATAATTAAATGCCCATTCCATCCCTCTTACTAAATTAGCTCTTATTTCCTCATGCCTTATATCCAATAATAATAATAACAATAAAAATAAATTTCCATGATATTTTAATACCATATTAATTTATTATAAGCAAATTTTGGAAATTTCGGTTCGTTACAGGAAATCATATCCCTACGTGTAGCCCTTGAAGTGAAACTTCCTAAAGATGAATGGTAAAAGTGAGATACGAGGAATTGAACTTAATTGATGGAAAACGACTAGCAGCTCTGGAGAACTTGTAGGTGTACCAACAGCGCTTGGCCAAGGCTTACAATTGCAAAGTCAAATAGCAGGATCAACCTCTAAAAGCAGGTGATTTGGTTCTGAAGCAATCTCGGAAGACACACACAGATGTAAGTGGAAAGTTCCAACCCAACTGGGAAGGATCCTACGTAGTGAAAAAGACTCTCAGTAAAGGAGCAGTAAAAATCGCAGACATGGATGGTAACGAATCCATGAATCCAATCAATCATGAAAAGTTGAAGCATTATCTCGTGTAATAAAAAGAATGTATAAAATAGTTATAAAAGTCTATCGAGAGCTAGTGAGGGCTCTTGAGAAAAAATAAATACTAAAAATAAAAGAGTAGAGTCTTAGGTAAAATCCATTGGAGCCTTAGAAAACACTGGACATTTCTTGGGAATAATTATCATTTATCCTCTATGTTTAAAATAACATCTTTAATAGTAACATATTAATAATAAAAAATACTACATGTGTGCATTAAATGGAAATTGCTAATTATTTAACACATTTAACTAGAATTTCTTTTTTTTATTACACATAAAACACATTACAGGAAATAGAAATAAGAAGCAAACGACGAGACTTGAGGCCTTTATTCTCAAATGAAGATGGGGAAAGCATGCTAATAGACTCACTGACCTCCGAAAAAGGCAACGCAACCTATTGGTCTCAATGACCCTTTCCTCAAGAGTAGCAAGCTCGCAAGTCCTAGCAACCCAGATGCGGTAGGTTTCATTAGGATGAGTACTAAAAGGAACAGAATAATTCACTTCCACTTGAGAGCGATTGTTCCACTTCTCCTCATGCCTGTATACTCGAGTATAAGTGAGTTCCAACATGGAAAATGAAGACACCCTCGATGGGAATCCTTGAGGTTGACCATTGTCTATATAACCAACCAGGAGAATAAGCGATGGTTTCTGACAAACCTATAATGACCATGCCTCCTCGATCAACCTTAGTAGTCACATAAGTAATTCCCCACCAAGGGCAAAGCCAATGAATATCACCAACGATACGACTCTCCATAAAATCAACCCATTCCTCGACTCTATGAGAGTGATTGTTGATCCTAACTAAAGAGCCACGCACCTAATAAGCCTTCAGCCAGTATTCCATATTTTTAGGAACAGACAACACATAAAGCTTATCTCAGAGCCAAAGTTACGTATAATAATAATAATAATAATAATAATAATAATAATAATAATAATAATAATAATAATAATAATAATAATAATAATAATAATAATAATAATAATAATAATAATAATAATAATAATAATAATAATAATAATAATAAGAAGAAGAAGAAGAAGAAGAAGAGAAAAATAAGAAAAAAGATCCTACTGGATTGAAAACCTTAAAAGACAATCCATGCAAAATTAAGGCAAGCGTGATAAATCAAAAAAATGAAAAGGCAATTTATGCAAAAAGAAAGGCTGAATAGGATTTACCTTTAAGGAGAAGCCTGCTACCACCGGTGTTGACTCCAATACTACTCCAGAAGAATGCACCAAGATCAGATTCTCAGCCAAACTTAGCGTGACAAGGGACCTCCCTCCTAGCATCTGGTCAACAATGGTCAGATAAGCCCAGCAACAAACCATAGTGGGAACCTCACTAAAAAAAACCCCCAATAAAAGCAGAAAGATAAGCGGAAGCCAGCTTGCATAATTAGATGGAAGGTTCTTGACTATGTCAAAGGCCATATCCAGTCTCAAACCCTCATTCCCAGGGGTGTTTCATATTAATTGACGCCTATTGAATTATTACAACTAGAACCAATTCATCAGTGAATCCAAAAACTCAGGATGATGTGTTGGATTGGCAAGGGGCAGATCGATTGAAGATTTCAGGAGTCCATAGAATTCCTCATATAAGGGGCATAACTCATGATCTCCAAAATAGAAAACATTATCGATAGGATCCCAAAAACGGACGATAGCTCGAATCAAATTGTACTTGACAAAGATGCGGTAGTATTCCTTAATGTGCGATAAACTACAAATATCGAGGCAACCCTAACCATCAGAATTCTTGAGATAAACATTCAAGTTCACACGAAAACTTATGTTATTCTCCATGGCAAAATATTTCAAGAAGGAAGAAAGATGAGCAGCAGTTCGCTATACGTAGTTTATGGGGCAATATGCCAATATCTGGTAGATTACCCTGTTAGGCTTGATTATCAATAAAAAGAAGATGCAAATCATAGAAATGGTGTAAATTTCTTTCATAAATAAAAATGCTCATACAAGAGAGGCCCCCCAAATGGCCTAGAATAAAAAAAAAAGAGAAAGCCTATCTATTGTCAGCAACTCGAACCTGCTCGGTTAGGACCAAAGAACTACAGATGAGGAGGATAAGCCCCCGATGGGAAGAATACTGGCTGATTGCCCTGTCTTGTATACTGCTGGTGCTACTAATCATCCACTCGAAGCTCTCCCAATTGAGCCCGTCGCCGCCAAATCTCCATCTATGACATTGTAACATTAATCATTCATTTGAATTTCATGACATACCATGCATCATTATAAATAAATAAATATACCACCATATCGGAGTTTTACTCTATCATGTACCACTGATGTCCCAGGATGAAGCCCCAATCTACAATGCAATCAATTATAGGCACCTGAAAAGTTGAAATTAAAGCAGTTCAAGACCACGATAATCTAAAGGCAAAAGAACTCACATGAGTAGCCTTAGTTGGGTGAAAAGTCATCAGATACTCGGGATACACATATGGATAGATCGATGGGGTATAAGTGGTCAAGTCAGGGCAAACATCAAGAATAAGGACTGATGATGCTGAGATAGAGATGAATAGGCAGAAGAACTCCCCACGGGCTTTGCTTTCTTTCTACCACGATGATCCTAGAAAAGGAGAAAAGATAAAAAAAAGAAACTTAGGCCAAGGATGAAAAATGTAAAATGGTAATGAAAATCAAGAGGCACGTACCGTAACTCAAACTGTCCTCTGCGAACCAGAACCGACCTGAGTATTATGAGCATCGTTGGGCACCGATGAGCCATCACTGCCTGAGATATTATGAAGATTTAGGTTTCAAGCCGCATCAGTGGGATCCATGTCCGGCCAACCGAGAAGCTCATCATGGAAAAACTCCTTGTAGCCTCCAGAATGCCTGATAAAAGAAGCATCAACCCTGGCACCACCAAGGTGAACAACATCAGGAGATCTTTTGGGCCAGAAAACCAATCATGGCACCGGTGAAGGAATTAGGCAAGTCCTATGTGTGAGATGACAACTCTGGGTCCAGTCTCCTAGATACCACTCAAGATAGTAAGGAGTCTCCAAAATCAGATAAGTCTGCTCAAACTCCTTAGCCAAGTGCATATAATCCGGCTAGTGAGCGTTGTGGCCCCAAGGCAAAGTCCTAACCTAAAAAATGAAAAAGGCAAGAATAAAAATCGAACCATATAATGAAGCATGCTAGATGAAAAATCACACAACTCACTGACTCATAAGTCAAGCCTTGAAGTCGAGCAGAGATGACCCTAGGGGCATTGATCTCCCACTTGTGCCAATAATGAGCCAATCTGGGAAAATAGAGAGACCTGCACCTGGCACGAGCTTTGGACTTGCCAAAATCTAGGTCTCAAAGAACCAAACTTGCAAAAAAAACACAAAAGGTACATGAGCATTTAGAACATGGAAGAGGCGGAGAAGTATAAAAATCCCAAATGCTTACAAAAACAATCCGTAGACAAGACTTGAACTTCCTAATCCGGTTCCTCGCACACTGATCGAGAGCCTAATACATGTGGCCAAGAGTAGCTCACCCCAAGCATACTGGTCTAACCCCTGAATGCCAATCAAGCTCGAGAGGATGTTAAGGCTCACCGTAGAACACCTTGCATCGAAACATAACCAAGAAAGGGTCACGGCCATAAATGCCCTAGCCTCACACTCGGTAGAAAAATGCCTACTCTTACCAGACATCTAAAACTTCAAAAGCTTCTCACAAGAAATTTATCTATGCTCCCCAAAATAGTTGATCAGAGCCTCAATAATACGAGCGTCAAATTTATGATAAGAGAAGCAAGCATTAAAATTAATAACCTGACCAGTGAACGAACGGAAAACTAATAATGGTGCAATAACCCACAGGAGAGATGGAATACTCATCGCAGCCGAAGTGAAAAGTGTGAGTAGTGTCTAACCATCTGCTCAATAAATACGTAGAGATGCCTGGAGGAATGTAAGGATAGCCTCTCGATCTTTTGTACTTCAGATTGGAAATTATCCTACCCATAGATGTCCCATCAACCAAGGCCTTGGCACCCAGAGAAAGTTCCTAGTACCACATATTGAACTGAGTAACCGTGAGCATGGGATTTTGCAGTCCCTCATTAAAAATTCTCTTCGAATTTTATTAACATTTGAATTCAGTTCATTGTGTCAATAACACATCCAGTGGAAGCTCGAACCGATGATTCTCACCCAAAATATCCCCAATATCTAAAAATATCTCAAAATGTCCTAAAATATATTAAAATATCCTTAAAAATTCAAAACTTTGCTTTTTGACCCGCTTTTGGCCCTTTTCAGCTTTTTAGGCTAGTAGGCCCTAGTTGGCAGACTTCCAGGAGGGGCTTGAAACTGCCGCCGATTTCACTCAGGCCACCGCCAACCTGAGTCATACTACCGGCGGTATGAGCCCATACGACAGTCTGCCAGCTTTTGCTTTTTCTTTGATGTCCACCGGATAATAAAAAAAGTCGGTCTTTAGCTAGTTTTTTGCCCTTAAAACATCAGGATAAGGGGTTTGAGATGGCAAGAACATCTGGAGAAATTGGGAGAGATTTTAGGAGTGAGAAGGAGGGTTTTAGAGAGAGAAAGGTAAGAAAAGGGATTTTTTTGGATAAAGGAGGCTGTTGCATTAAGAAAAGCGATATAATTCATCTTTTCTTGGTTTTTCTTCATCTAATCTCTTAGATTAAACTTAAAATTTGTAGAAATCCTAGGTTAAAATCAATCTAATAGGAATTTTAGAGACAAACATTGGTTAATCTTTAAATCACTACCCAAATCGTCATTTCGAGCTTCCTAGAGGTCTCATTGGATCACGAAGAGTTGGATTCACGACCCCAAGGTAAATTCCTGAGTCTCAAGAGCTCTTTGGCATTATTTATTGCTGTTTGTTGGGTTGTTTGGTGTTTTGATTTTGATTTTTGAGTTTTCGAGTATTTTTGCCCAATTTTATGTTGTTTCTGCTGATTCTGAAACCTCCGGCGATTACACCAAATCGTCGGCGGCTTCACTGAAACAGCCAGGCATGTGAAGCCACCAGAAGCCTCACTCAGGCCGCTAGTGACATCACCATGCCGCCGCCGGTATGAGCCTCTGGGCTGCAGCCCCGTTTACTGTCCCTTTTACCTAACTTTATGTTTTCTCATATTTAAATGTACAGTGGCGTGGCGGAAATCCAGAATTCCCCGAAAACGGACCCAACCCCATAACATGTGGCATTTTTAGTAATAATTTGGTTAAAATAATAATCATGTCCAAAATGGACTTTTTCCTAAAATTCATTTGGAAAATGAAAGTTTCAAAGGGAACTTATATTTGAAAATCAAAAATTTTTGAGCTAACCTGGTAGCTCAACTCCAACCGGGGGCTCTGCACCCGGACCCCGCTAGGGGCTACCACCCCTCGACCCCATTGGGGGTGCTGGCCCTTGGACCCCGCGAGGGGCTGCCACCCCTCAGATCCTGCTGCCAGGGGTGCCGCTTTGTGTGATACATCTCGTATGCATGTCGTATCTGTGCTAACCTTTGTTGATGCAGGTAGATTTAGGTTAGATGTATGTTACGCCTTCGGGTATTTTATTTTTCGTTTTAGAAAAATATATATGATTTGAAAGCCTTGTAATTATTATTTTAATTTCCGCATTTTTATCTGTTGGATTACTGTAATAATTTATTTATTTATCGCTTTTGAATGCTTGTTGAATAACGCGCAAACACAACACAACATATAAATCGAAACACCAAATAGGGTGGATTAAAACCAAATAAGAAAGATTGATACTTTTAATTTGGCTAATGCCGAATAGATAGCATCATCCGAACTCAGAATCTCTATATAAGGTATGGTTTACCACCCGGTGGGAATATCGTACATAAATTTCCCGATTGAGCTGAACTGTTTGGCGACTCTGTTGAAAATATTTTAAGTAATTTCAAAAGAGTTTTTATCTTACTATTTTTTATAATGAGTTTGGTTTTAAGATTTTATTATTTTATGAAAGAGACCTAAGCCCACTCAAGCACACACAAGAGAAATGGTCAAAAAGTCCATTACTAGTGCAAATATTCCAAGTACCATAATATATGTCTCTTGTGAGGATTTCGATAAAAACAATTTTGTTATGTTTAATATGCAAAATGTATATATTATCATCCATATTATATACATTTTTATTATTATTACCAAACTAATAAGCTTTATCAACGGCTACGGTATTATTTGACCAATTCAATTATCTGCCATTAAACAGTTTTGATTTGTTCAAAGATTTGTTGCTTACCGTTTGATTTTCAGATTGGATTTTGCATGATTTTAGCAACAAAATTATTTTCACATTAGCCTTTCAACAGCTAATATTTTGGCTATAAAAGGGTGAAGCTCATCTGGTTTTCAGGAGGGAACGAAAAACACTTTTCTCCTTCAAACTTCAAATACATACTGCTACAATCCCTTTCTCTATTCTCTTTTACTGTTCTTATATTCTGGATATATTTTCGAGTTTCTATTCCTGATCCAATCAATTTGATTGAAGCAGCTGTTTAATCTTGGAAGGAACTCCAAGTATCCTTTAAGGACAATGTCGTTCGACATGACTCAGCTGATTGGTATGTCCGTTACTTTAAACATTGTTTATAATTTCCATTACATTTCTATATGATTTCTACTAATTAAAATTATGTTTTGGTTGAAGGTGAGAACCTAAAAACTTGGTGAGGCAGACATTCCAACGAGATTAATACTCTCAAATTGGATAGAGAAAAATCGGACTCAAATATTGATTTATTGATTTATTATTTTTGTAATTGTTAGCCAACAGACTCTATCTTAAATACAAGATTTTGATCTCGTATCTTTTGAGTATTAAATTATTCAAAACCATCATCACACCTCACACCTATTATTTTTTTAAGTCGATCCCCCGGCCCGCTTCACAGCTGTCCGAAATATCGTCCGCACATAATAACACTAGCCCCATCATGATCAGTAACCTGAAAATTATAGCATACATGCATGACCGTCACGCATCTAATGTCCCAAGTCTCATCACAAGATATATATATATAAGGATTTCATAATAAATCTAGTTTATTTTGGCATTAACCTTAATTTCGCGAACGCATCATTTTCAAAGAAGTTCTTTTTCTAAAAATTCTATCATGCATTATTCCTAAAAAATTATATTAACAAATAAAAGAGAAAAAAAAAAAAAAGAACTAACCAAGTTTCAAGAAAGAAGGGATTTGCGAACCAAAGCAGCGGGAATTTCTTCGCCGGGCCCGATCCTCTGATATTTCCAATGCGCAGGTAGTCCGTACAGTGCCTCGACAGGTACCTCGGCCAATTCCACTTGTTGACCCCCAATATATACTAGTTGGGTGTTTACTTGGACGTCCGAGAGAGGAACCCAAACATTATAAAGCTTGAACCACATGGAAACTTCGAAAAATTGGAACAAAACTGAAAGGATAGGGTAGAAAAGTACCTCAAAATCCAAAAAATTGCCGAAATAGGAGAAGAAATCGGAATTATAGAGAGAACGAATTTTTGGTGTGAAAAGAATGGAGCATCAGATCTGTTTTTATGGCCAGCAGGTAATGAGCCGACATTACGCACGTAATTAGCTGACTGGCTAATTACGGATGCATGTGTCACGTGTTTACGCGTTCTTTCCACTTTATGACCATTAACGTGTAACGGCTATAAAAGTTACCATTAGCTAGGTAATTAGCATGTCGGCTAATTGCCTGTTTTTAAGCTTTTTGCATTTTCATGCATTGTTTGTAAAACGAGCGAACCTAAAAGCTATTTTAAGACAACATATTCTGCATTACAGCACGATAAATATAATTCTAAGATAATTTTCGACCCTCGGTCAATTTTAAACAATTTTAATTTGTTTAAACATTTTTAACCGAATGGGCACAAATATTTTTGTTCAAAAATTTATCGATTAAAAATATTTCAACTTATTATGCATCACACACTGTTTTGTTTGTTTCGCATACGATAAATTTCTAGCACGAAATTTATGTATTCGAAGGGCAAACTACTAGCACAGGTCCGTTCCGGCCCAATGAAGAATTATGTCTATTTTGATTAGTGATCAGACAAGAGAGCCGAAAAGGACCGAATATTAGTCCAAAAATCCAAAATTCAAAAATTCGCGTTCTACAGAAGCTTCGATTTAGCATTTCGTACTGAAAAATCAAAAGTCAAAGTTTTGGTCAAAATACACGTAATGAGCCGGCCAGCTCATTACCCATCAATAGTATAAAAAATCAAATCTCAGTAGATTCACGAAACTCAAGTAGGTGATTAGTCGGCCGACTCATTACCTATGTAATTAGCCTGCTGGCTAATTACCTCCTTTCTATAAATAGGGGAGCACCCCTTTCCATTTTCAGCAGTTCAGAATTGACGTAAATCCTTATTATGCCACTTTTGTTCCGAAAGTCCTAAAAGCCTTGAAACTCTGGCAAAATACTTCCAAAAATCTGAGCTTTATTACCTACATTAGGTATAAACTCGTTATTCTATCTTTTTAGATCAGGATCTCACAATGATCTTGGTCTAGAAACGACCCAATTCCACAAAAACCCAGCATTCCCTTTTGAAATAATCCAAGATTATAGTCATAACTTGGGTTAAACCTATTTTCCATCCACATCAACAATCATCCTTTTAACAACTCCGGTCCTGCACTGGCTCGCAAATCATTTTGGACAGACAAAAAGGTAAAGTGGGGGTAATTAGCTCTAAGCCCAACTTTAAAATTCATTGAAATTCATTTTTAGTATTTTTATTATTGCACATTGCATTCTCATTTGCTTGATTAAGTGCGCCACTAAAGCCACTTAAACTATAATTTGTGTAAATAAGCTTGATCCACAAATAAATATAAATAAGGCACAAATATTTTGCGGGCCAAGATTAAATTTTAATTGGAAGAAATGAATTTATTGTGAATTTTATAGTGAAATACTCATTAGGCAAAGTTAATCATTTAATCAATAAATTAATTAACAAACACTGATAAAAATATTTAAAATTAATTCAATATTATTTAGAATATTTAGAACATTTTTTGGGTGATAAACAGGGCAAAAAATGCGAAAAAATATAAAATAGGGCCAAAACGCAAAATATAATTAAATAGGGATATTTTGGCATTTTTTACTAGAAGACTGCTGGGATGGACATTCTGGCCTCACCAGTTGCAGCGGTGGCCGCTGCAACTGCACTTGGTGAGGCCAAACGTCCATCGATGAAGCCTTCTTGGAAAAAATGCTAAACGGGGAAATCGACATTTTTGCACCTGAAAACTCAAGATTACCGATATTTCAAGTCGATTCCCACATTATTTCACTGGATAGGACTTAAAAACATCGAAATAACGTTGATTTTCTGAACTGGGGGAGAAAAAACCCAAAAGCGTTAGAAAAGTCGTTTGGCCTCACTAGTGGCATTTTAGCCTCACCGGTTGCAGCGGTCACCATGGTAAATGGTGCGGCAAGAATGCCATTGGTGAGGCCTTCGACTTTTCACCGGAATTTTGTAAAAATCCCGAAAGAAACGGGACAAATACCACAAAATAAGGCAAAAAGGCAAGAAAAACAAAGAAAATAATTAAAGGAAAGAGATTAGAACTAAGAAATTATACCTATGGGCCATAAATCCACTGTTTGACTCGAATCAATATTTGAAGAGTTCTTTTGATGATTTTGTGATGAAAACAGTGATGAATTTAGATAGTAATTAAGGAAAAGTCTCTAAACCTATTTAATTTGTTTTAATCTTAAGTTTAATTTTATTTTAGTTAATTAAACCAACAAGATTAAGTCTCAGAATAATTAGGAACTAGATAAATGTGTATTAATCAAGGTTTCCACCTTATTTTCAAGATTTTATCTCTCTAAAAACTAAGAACACTAAAATGAGTAATTAATTCTTCAAATTGGCCAAAGTCCTAAATTAGGTGATTTTGAGGCCTTTTATAGACTCTTCTAAGTGTAAATAACCCAATTAGTCTCTCAGTGCCTCGAATTAACGGGAAAAAACGGATAAGATCAAACTTAAAGCGAGAAAATATCAGGCACGACGAGGTTTAGTCCGTGCACGGCGGTGGCTGCTGCCGTTGCAGCGGCCATGGTCAGGCCGCACCATCTGATGCGGCCACTCCACCAAGCGGTGCGGTTACCGCATCGGCAGAGTGGCCAGCCACACGGCCAAGATGTGGCCTCAACGGATGTGGTTGCACCTGCCGCTGCAATTGCAATGGCCACCGCCGCCGGAGAAGCAATGTCGCCGCTGACGGCAACTCCGACGAGGCCTGGGGAGAGGAAAAACGAAAATTTTTAGGTATTTTTTAATTTTTATTATTTTTTGGTGACTATTTAACCGTGATTAAGGTCTAAAATCATCAAAAAGGGAGCTTTCCAAACGCGACTCGAACAAAAAAAATAGGACAACTGACCCGTAAAAGGTCAGGGCAATTTCCATCATCGTTCTGCAGAGCGACCGAAAAGCTCGTGCTCACAATGGCTCATGCTCATAATACTAATCAACCATAGCCATATTGTTAGAATAATCAACAACCTTACCGTCCCTTTGAGATTTCTCCATGGAGTTCATTGTAATGTTGCTTGGATGGACCTTCTCATCCTTGGATGTAACGATACGTGGGAGAAACTAAAAACTTTTTTAAAAAAACCTTAGAAAAAATTTTATTAAGTCCCTATAATTTTAATTCAACCAAAAAATTATTTCTACAATGAATTTATTAATTTGAATAAAAGTCAAACCAATATTTACTTGACACATGTCATTTAAATTGTAAAGTTTTTAAAATATCCGTGAAAAAATTTCATTAAAATCTCTATCAATCTTTTCCTTACATTAGTACCATTTCTACACAACTTTTATGTGCAATTTTAATTTAATAAAAAAGACACCATAAATTTGAAAAAGTCTAACCAATGACGTAATGCCATTTGACATAAACTAACAAAATTTCTAAAAATACCTTGACAAACTTCTTTTAAGTCCCTATAATTTTAATTCAACCAAAAACATTATCTTCTACAATGGATTTCAAAAAAAATTGACAAAATTCATTTAAGCCCCCTATAACTTTTATTATCTAAAGAAAATAAATTTTGTGGAGGAAATTTTTAGAAAATGTTAATGGAAGGGTCCGAACATGTGAAAATACATTTCGGTGTCCGGTTTCGTAAAAAATCAAAAAATCCCAAAAAAATTTATGGAATATTCGGAAGATAAAGAAAACAAATTTGGTGCAAGAAATTTTCAGAAAATATTTTTGATATGGCCGGAAAATGCAAAAATATGCTTTGGGGTCCGGTTTCGTAAAAAATAAAAAATCCTAAAAAATTATAGATTGCCCGGAAAATAAAAAAATAAATTGGGTGCAAGAATTTAAAAAAAATGTTTTTGAAAGGGCCCAAAAAAGTGAAAATACGTTTCGGGGTCCCATTTCGTAAAAATTAAAAAAAGTCCCAAAAATTTATGAAATATCTGAAAAATAAAGAAAATAAATTTGGTGGAAGAATTTTTCAAAAAATTATTTCTTGAAGTGCCTGAAATTGTGAAAATATATTTCGGGGTCCGGTTTCGTAAAGGAGGAAGAGGGTCATTTTGTAATACAAATAGTATTTAGGGATTTTCTTTTATATTTTTTTTATAAATGTTAATTTTGTTTAATTTTTTTTATATATTTAGAAGTCAAACACATACCTCTTTAGTTAAACCCAGACACATCAGCTGCCGCGTCAGCTTAAGATAACACGGAGGTGCACTTTTCTGAAGTTAAAGTAGTTCAGAAAATCTTATAAAAATTTGGAGTATAAAATTTATTTTCGGGGCTATGTGAAAGTATAAGGCCTAAATTAAATCACACAGGTAGCTTTTTGTCAATTAGTGCAATTGAAATAAGATCAACGTACAATTTCTTCCACTAAAGTAAGCATTATTAGTTCAACTGGAGAGGAGCAATACAATAGGGGGTAAATTTTACCGGTGAAGCCAGGGGCGGCGGCCGCCCATTTCCGCCACCTATGGCTTTGCCACTTATAAAATTTTGGACTAACTTTAAAAATATGACATATAGTTTGGCAATTTTGTAAAATGGGGCTTGTGAATAATTTTTTCCTAAACGGGGTCTGTGGTTTTAAAATTAGCAAACAAAGGTAAAACGCTGGGTCTGTTTTTGAAACTTAGCTTTTTTATTAATATTACACTAGTTATTTTTATAAATTCGATACACTAGTTATTTTTATAAATTCGACATTCTTATATTTTAACTTATTATTGAAGAATTATTTATCAAGATTTGAGTAATTTTTAGAAATTTTCATTTTGTTATGATTTTTTGAAGTTATAATTAATTTTTAATTAAAAAAATATTTTTACTTTTCAAAAAATTCTAAAATTTATTACTAATGTGTATTATATTTTTATTAGCTAAATTGCAAAATTTCACTTCAAAATAGACAAGATTACCTTTCAAAATGTGATTTCAAAATTTTGTGAACCCTTTATTAGCTAACTTTTAAAATCACGGGCACCCTTTTGAAAAAAAATTCAAAATAACCTTTTTTGCAAAATAATCAAACCACAAGACATGTTTTTCAAGTTTACCCTTAAATCTTTTGATGTGTCTAATTATATTAAAAAGAAAAGGTTTTTCTATGGTTACTTTGTTTTTTACAAAGTAACCATAATTTGTCTTTCATAGTCATTGGATGATTGTATGAGTGGTTTGAATTTTACTTTAATAACGATGAAGCATAAAGTAATGGTTATTTTGTAAAAAATTAAAGTTATAAGTGGGACAAGCTCTTCTATTCTAAGAATCTTTCGCGTGATGTAAGAATCTCTATCAACAGCAGCTATGGGTTTACCAATAAGGGTTGGTCCAAGTGATAAGTGGCTTAGTATCACTTAAGCAAGGTCTCGAGTTTGAGTCCTAGTGAATGCAAAAAAATATTTATTGAGAGACTCACCCACCAAAACTATGTGCGCGATCCGGATCAGATCTAAATGTAATTAAAGTAAAGCACCGATAAACATAAAAAAAACAATAGCTTTGGGTTTAGCACCACTAGTTGTCTCTCCTATTATTCATGGAAAAGTGATTAATGTAACGAAAGATACATTTTTTCTAGTAAATATTTGTTTTAAAATATGGGGTAATTTTTAACAAATTTATTGATTATAGAGTTTGAATCTACGATATTATATTTGTTGGCCTTTTTCTAGTAATATGGTAGCCATTAGATTAAAACCTAGTATAAGTAAATATAATATAAGTAGTAAAGAAAATAAGGTTATTAAATTAAGGATAAAAAAACAGTTTTACTATCTTTTGTTGAGAACCTGTAAGTGTTGGGCTTAATAACTTAAGTGAGTATACAAGAGGGTTTAGTTCATCAAATACAAAATCAATTTACTTGTATTTAGGATCAAGCTATACCACTTACATTCTATTTTTTTCCCTTATTTATTTCTATGTGGGATTTCTCCACATATCTCCAATACTCCCCCTCAAGTGCAACTGGACTTGTACTATTTGCCACTTGGCAAACATTGCTTGGTTTATCACCTCTGAGTCTCAAGGTCATTAACTGGTTTAGTCTCTCCGCTAGCCTAACTCCACGATAACTTTAATATGAACCCAAGATCTTCAGGCTGTATGGACTTTCTTTGCTCTGCTACCACGTAGAAAATCTGTGAGCATCAAGAGTATTGGGCTTAATAGCTTGAGTGAGCACACAAGTGGGGTTAAGCTTATCTAACACAAAACTAATAAATTTGTGTTAAGACCCTATACACCACTTATATTTTACTCTCTTCTCTTATTTATTTCATATATGGAATTCTCTACACATCTCCAACATCTTTTAAAGAAAATTCTATTTCAATGTTATAAATTTATGCAATTTTTTATAAACAAATAGATATTTCATTAGCAGAGTTTTGAGGTACACATTGACTCATATATGAACAAAAGATATCACAAAAATCAAAGGCTTAACGCATTCATTGCCCCCCAAATTTGGCACGTTTTATCATATGTCATCCTCAACTTTTAAGTGAATTACTTTACCTCCTGAAGTTGGCAAAACTGATACAGTTTGCCCCCTCAATATCACGTGTCAATTTCTGATTGGAGAGAGAAAAATCTAGAAAATGATATCTTTGAAAAGTCAAACCAACCAGAAACTGACACGTGGCACTGACGAGGCAAACTATATCAATTTTGTTAACTTTAAGGGGTAAAGTAATTCGCTTAAAAGTTAAAGGTAGCATGTTATAAAACGTGCTAAATTTAAAGACAACAAATGCATTTAGCGGAAATCAAATAAAACACTCTATTATAGTCAAAATAAGCTAATCTCATGATTGTCAAATCCAAACCTCATTGACACTAAAAAGTAAAAACAATGTTATAATTAAAAAAAAAAAAATTGAACAACCTTTTAGTAACCATATCACACAGTTAATAAAGGTTAGAAATTAACCATATCACACATTTAGGACAAAAATTGCACGACTTTTTTACATTGAAATCACATTTATTTTCTCAATCAATTTTTACCCTTGACCCCAAATATAAAAAACATAAGGGTAGTCTTTTTTTTTTATACTTAATTTAAACTTTTTGGAGAGAAAATTATACGGGCTTGTTTGTTTCATGGAATTGCTATTTTTTGGAATATAAGAAAAATGAATGAAAAAGTGTTAAAAATGGTAGAATTTTTGTCTAGAATCCGTCATCGTATAGAATAGATATTTCTAGATAATACAAATATCATTGAATAGCTATTCTTATTTGAAATGAAAGAATAGTTATTCCATAAGAAGTGTAATAGTTAGGAATAGCTAACCAATAAGGATAGGTCCAAGTGGTAAGCGAATTGGTATCGGTTAAGTAAAGTCTCGAGTTCGAGTCCTAGTGAATGCAAAGTATCCTTATTAGGAGACTCACCCACCACAGTCAGCTGCACGACTCGAATCAGATCTGGATGTAATAGGAGCAAAGCTCCAGTGAACCGGATGGGCAACCAAAAATATAGTTAGGAATAGCTACTCCATTCGTTGGTGGATTCTAGACAAAGACTCTATCATTTTTAACCATTAAAAATAACTATTCAGCGAACCAAACGCCACGTACGTATAATTAGATTCTTACAGTTTCCATGGAATACTTAACTAGTAGAGAAGCAATCTAGAAAGATCACAAACAGACAATGACTGTTTTCTTAATTGATTTTTAAGTATCCTAAGATTAGGTCGAAAGGCGTAATCGATGGACAAAAGGCGAATATTTCTATACTACCCTTTATTGGTCCCGAGAGACGGAGGAGGCTAGGTTAGCCGAAAGATGGTTATCGGTTTAAGGACGCACGGTGTCTCTGCTTTTTCAGGAAAGAAGTGGATAACTGTTGAAAGCATCTAAGTAGTAAGCCCACCACAAGATGAGTGCTCTCCTATTCTGACTTCCTGAGAACCTTCGGTAGCATAGCCGAGACAGCGGCGGGTTCTCTGCCCCTGCGGGAATAGAGTGACAGAAGTTTTGAGAATTCAAGAGAAGGTCACGGCGTTAAAAAAAGTATTCATTATTGAATGTTTATTACAGATTTGATTGAACTTTTTGAATAAAAAATTATATTTCCACTATTTATCTCACAATTTTACTCTATATTTAAGGGTTGAACTTTAGAGAATTCTCATTCTTTTCTTAATTAGTACACACTAATTTTTGTCGCGTATGCATTCTCTGAAGAGTTCTAGGTTTGAATCCGAGATTTTTCTTAATGGAAACATTTCAAATGGTTTTATCAACTAAGCCAATCACAAAAGCACTTTAACATAAACACTTTAAATGTATTGACAATGAACAAATTCTAAAGTGAAGTAATGCTTTCTCTTTTTTTTGATGGAATAGTGAAGTAATGCTTTCAAAACCACGTTAAAGTTTGAGGTAGGACAATAATTACTAAATCATTTTTGCTTCGATTTAGAGTACTCTAAACTTTTTGTAGTCATTTTTTTATTGAAAAGAGAGGAACCGATCCTTGGTTATCCTCATCTACATTGTAGATGTACCAATTATATCAAGTTCAATTGGTGAGCTTTTTGTAGTCTAGACTAATCTCCAATGCACAATTCTCTCATTAATGAGATGGAGGTTTGAAACTGACTGTCGCTGACTGAAATACCTTAATACACACTACTTTTAAAAAAGTTAAAGTCTTAACAATTTAAACTAAAATTGCAGATAAAAAAAATACCCCAACCTTCACAAATACATTAAATTTTAATGTTTTTTTCTTAATTACTCAGTTGTTCGTTTCTTTTAGTGTATATGTTGTCTTTTAACAATATATATCCTTAATTTATTCACCAATTCCATTACAGTAAACTTAAATTTCCTGCAAATTTGAGTAATTTTATGTGTCATACATTATTTTGAAGAGAAATTTGCAACAAATAATATATATGTCCTACTTGTGCTGTCTTTTCTTGACCATCCGCTATCTTTTGTCTTCATTCACACAATAATATATATGTTATGCCTCCGCAAGGACAGCCAAAAACTATAAAATTTAGCCGCCCTGCAACTAATTCATTTATAAACGTCCCAACCCTTTACAACCAAAACATCACTTATAGTACACTCATTCAATTTGCATAATTTCTTAATCATGGAATTGTCCTCAAATCTTGTAGCAATTGCAGGCGCCTTAGCTTTAGTAGTAGTATTAAAGGTATGCAAGAGAGCAAAACACAGCAAAAGCAAAGGCAAATTATTGCCGGAAGCCCCAGGAGGCCTGCCAATTATCGGCCATTTCCATCACCTTGGCGAAAAGAAAAATCTCGCTCTAATTCTATCCGAAATGGCTGACAAATATGGCTCAATGTTTTCACTCAGACTTGGTGTTCATCCTGTTGTTGTTATCAGTGACCATAAAGCTATCAAAGAATGCTTTACTGTTAACGACAAAATCATTGCCTATAGGCCTCCTTCTACTCAAGCTCAGATCGTTGGCTATAGCGGTTCTTCTTTTGGGTTCGCCCCTTATGGTCCCTATTGGCGTAATATGCGCAAACTAGCCTCTATCGAGCTCCTCTCTAGCCAGAGGACTAAGATGTTGAACTATGTACAAAAATCGGAAGTCGATTCTCTAGTCAAGGACTTGTACAAGCATTGTTGTTCAAACAATGACAAGGCGGTCAATTTAGGCGAACTTATTCAGCATACTGTGTTCAATATGATGACTAGAATGGTTGCTGGGAAACGATTTTACGATGGGAATAAGGAAGTGGAGAATGCTAAAGGGCGGGCGATGAGTGAAGTTATTAAGGACTTCATCAATGTTGTTGGAGAACTTGTTCCTGGCGATTTTATTCCATTCATTGGATGGCTTGATATTAATGGAGTTGTTAAGAATATGAAGCGTATTAGCGAGGAAGTTGGCGTTATTATCGATAAATGGATCGAAGAACATAAGTCGAGAAAGACGGAAAATGAAGACAGGAAGGACTTTATTGATGTTATGCTCTCTGTAATTGAAGATGAACCTTCCATGGGACTTGACCAAGCTACCATCATCAAAGGGACTTCAACGGTAACAAACTGACTTTATACAATCAATAGACCTGTTTACGGGTCAAAGTACCCGCCCGGCCTGAGTCCACTTAAAGGGGCCAAGTTTGAATACTAATTTTTTTTCAAAGCCAGCCCGGTCCAAGCCCGATAAAGCCTGGTGTTTTAATAGTCGGGTTTTGTTTTATATTTATGCCTGATCTCGGCCATGCGAATATTAATTTTAGTTATTATATAATGTATTATATATTATTTTTATTTTTATTTTTAATCTACTAAAATTTTCAAACTTTTGAATTAGTCTTACTTTTTATTAAAGAATTCAAGTAAAGAATACAATTATGTGTAAAATTTGAACATATTTTTATAAATTTGTCTTTTGCTTTTATTTGATCCACCTAAAATTAAGAAGAAGAAAAAAACCTTGTTTATGGGCTATGGGTCAGGCTGGATTTGGGCCGATATTTTTAATAAAAAGACCGGCGAGGGCCAACCGAACTCGGCTCAGCCCACCCCACAAACAAGTCTAATATCGACATGACATGATGAAATGGTTCGAAATAAAACACATGTGAATCAAAATCAGTAATCACTAAACATCATCAATAAGCAATCCAAAAATGCAAAAAAACAAATCTAATGCCGCAGAAAATCAGACAACAATTAGCTAGTGTGGAAATCAAACAAATAACAAGAAGAGAAGAGAAGCAATAAATGATTCTAGATCGAGAAAAGAACGCAAGAACCGATCCAATATATAGAAAGCGCAATAAAAATATTAGGATAGAGAAAAAGGCTAATGAAAAAAATAGATTTCATACATCTACTAGATGTCTACTAGACTTTTACCACATGTGCACCAGACTTCTACCACATGTCTACTGGTTCAAAAAGTTTGAAAATGTCACAACAGATGTTGTTTCGAATATAAAAAGAGACAAACAAAATATTCTAAAGCGACATGTGGAAAAAATGAACGGCATGAGAGATAAATGCAAAATAAGACAAAGAAATTTAAAAAACATGACCAAACACATGTTAGAATGGGAGTTCGAAATTAGTTTGTGTTGGTCCCGGTGCATATAAATCACTGATTCAAAGGGGGGGTGGATGGCTCACTTCACTAAAACTTGTTTCTTTTTGGATTCTTTTTGCTAGCGATAAATTGGGCTGAGCAAGTCAACTGGACTGAATGGAAACAATGAAAGTGAACAATTGAAAGGAAATAAGACAATGATTTTATATTAGTTTGACAACTTGTGCCTACGCCAGTCCTAAGAGGGTGTCTTAGCTTTAATTCACCAATCTCAACTCATTTACCCTAGGTGGAGAAGTTGTTCACTAAATTCCCAATTACAGATAAGTATCATCCTCACTGTAATCGCTCACTGCTGAGTAGAACACCCTCTTCTACCAATAACTTAGATTTTCAAAAAAGATTGAAGGACTCAACTCATAGGTATGTTGATCCTTTTCCAAAAACATCTCTTGCAATTATTGTTCTATTCTAATCTCTCTAAATTTAAGCAGAGTGTTGGCAGAGCAAATGCTTCTCTAGTTGAATTTCTTATAAACTATGATTTTAGAAGAGTTTCAGCTTGTAAGAAATTCCAAGTGAAATCACCAAGTTCTAAAACTTTCCTTCGTGCTCCATTTATAGGTTTGAAGCTTGAATT
Organism: Euphorbia pulcherrima; assembly: GCA_947683365.1. Classification (NCBI taxonomy): domain Eukaryota; kingdom Viridiplantae; phylum Streptophyta; class Magnoliopsida; order Malpighiales; family Euphorbiaceae; genus Euphorbia; species Euphorbia pulcherrima. The sequence continues at coordinate 5,627,947 of CANTUS010000004.1, forward strand.
AGCCGTTGAACTTGTTTGACATCTTCTTTAAATATCTCCAGCTCAGATTTTGCCAGCTGCAGAATAAAATCAATTCATTAAGAGATAGAATTGCGCTGTTGTGAGAGGGACTGAATTTCGCCGGAAAATTGTATTATTTATCTCCTTGATGTCAGAATCCGTTTGAGAGATAGGGCGCGCAGTTTGCAACATGTCATCTTCTCATTCCTCTGGTACTATGATGAACTTGAAGTAGCACGCGGTGGCAGGGAGCTACGCGCAACATTTGATCTAATTTGACTTTATATTTCGATAGCTTTTCTCCCGACAACTTTTGTTGATTAGCCCAACTTTCAAAACATTATCTGTCGTACATTATTTTTGTCTCATTGCCGATGAGTAAAGGGTATCATTCAATCTTGTAAAAATAGACAATAAAGAATATTCCTCTTTCCAGGTGTAAAGGTCAAAGCGCTTAACAGCTCAACCAAATAATAGAACGTAAGTAACACAGCTGGGATATCAACTAAATAACCTGCGTTGAGTGACTTTTACTTAGAACCAATTTAAAGAAAAAATTCAATTTCAGTCACACTGAGTTAAGATATAGATTTAGGTTAGTCGTACTAAATAACCCTACCCTTGAGTATTCTTAATAAGATAATGAACTTAAATTGACTATCTTAACATCATTGTCGATTTAATAGACTGTAACTGAGTAATTTGACATTATCAAAACTTTCTAACATGATTGAGTCAATTCAACTCATGCTGGGTCCAAAATTCTCCCTCATTTTGATCAATGGCAAACGACGAAGCGAGTATTTAAATCAATATGTTGTTTGAAGATAAGTTACCTCAGAGAAGATGCAAACTATCCCAAAATGAGTGACTACTTCTTGAGTTTAGCATCCATATTTGGAAATAACATATTTTGCTGATTTTGAACTTAAAACGCACTTAAAAGTCACCTATAAACCTAAATTTCAACATGATTGAAGTCTTCTCCCTCCCTACGGTGGTGCTACGACCACCACAGGGCGACTGTGGCGGCGTCGCTGCCACATTGCTCTGGCGGTACTACCTCCGGCGGCGGCGCCGAAGTGATTTCTCCCTTATCCAATTTTTTGGTTGTTCTTCCGCTCTCTTGCACATGCCATTACAAGACGCAAAATTTCCATAAAACTCCCATATCATGTGGCATGTGAAAACTAGAGAAGGGTATAAAACCTAAAAATTAGGGTTAGGAGAGAGAGCTTTGATCATTTTTCACTGATCTTCATATTTGAAGAGAGAATTCTAGTGAGAGAGATGAACTAGAGAGAGAAAGTGTTAGAAAAGCCAAAAAATCATTCAAAGTCGGGTTTTTTGAGTTGTTATTTCATTCAATCTCTTAGATAATCATTAAAACGTGTTAGAAATCATGGGTAGAATGATCTAAATAGGTTTTAGAGACTAATTCTTCTAAATATTACCCAAAAATATCAAAAAGGGACTTCCCAAGGGTTGATTCAAGTCTTGAAATTTGGATTCCCGACCTAAAGGTATAATTTCTAAGTTCCCTTTGTTATTTTCATGTTTTTTCTACCTATTTGGCTGTTGTTTTGGTGTTTTTGCGTCTTTTGCCCATTTTTCTCCCATTGGTGAATCTATAAACACTGAAAATCCCCAGCACCGCCGTAGCTTCAGCGACACTACTGCAGCACTCGGGCGCCACCGCCACTCCTCTAGTGGCGCCATCAGAGCTGCTCTAGTGATGTCGAGCAGCTACGATGGTGTCAGCCTTTTTCATTTTTTTTAAGTCCTTTTCCCTTGGATCTATAATAAAAGCACTATTTTAACTTTTTAAATCCGGCACCGCTGTAGTAGGGGCGGTATCGATGTACAAAAACACCACTTTTTTGCCTGATTTGTTTCCATAGCACTGATAGGGGCGGCACCACCGCGCATGGTGATGGCGCCGTCGCCCTAGGCTCCTACGGTGATACCACCTCCAGAGGTGTCATCTTCCCCTTTGTGGTATGCTGATTTTCTCTTCGGGAAAAAATGTTCCTGACACCTCTGTAGTTGCTCTAGCAGTGCCACTACTCTAGTAGTAGCATTGCCATAAACTGTGGTGGTATCACTACTCCAGCTACAGCCTTACCGGCCAACTACAGAGGTGTCGGGAATATTTTGTAGAAATAAACTTTTTTCCCCATTCTTTGGCCTTAGATCTTTATTTCTCAGGTTTTTAGGATTATACCCCAATGTTGAAGGTCCAACACATTCTGAAATTAGTCCCAACAATTATTATGTGGCATTTTCATTAATTAAAATCGAGAAACCGAGTCTAAAATATGGATTTTTTTCAAGAAAATGCATTTTAAATTGTTTTCTTCAAAATAAATTTATACGTTAACTCAAGTCCTGTCTTGTACACTAATTTGCATGTTAATGGGTGGTATATCTCGTTATGTGTTGTATTTGTACTAATCCTTATGGTTGCAAGTAGATTAGGTTAGATGTATGCCTAGGCCTACGAATATTTTATTTTCCATTTTTAGATAAATGTATAGGATTTGATAATAATGTAATAATTTTAATTTCTCCATTCTATTTGTTGGATGACTGTAATAGTTTTACTTTCCCGCTTTTGGATGATTATTGCATGATGAATGAGCTATATAAACCGAAAATACTAATTAGGAAGGAATGAAATCACATAAGAAAGATCGATACTTTTGCTTAAATGTAAATGATTTGATTTGGCCTAACGTAGAATAGATAACATCATTTGAGCTCAGAGTATCCATTTTAAAGTGCGGTTTACCACCTGGTGGGAAAATCGTACCCCAAATTTCTCTATTAGGCTGAACCAGGTGGCGACTCTCTCTTAAAGTATGGGATTATGATCTTGACGCTTTTAACATCTAATATTGATTCTAAATCAACTTTAACATCACTTAATAGCTATTTTCCTTACCTTTAAAATTAAGAGGACTCTTCTTTGGTGTGCTTCACCGCATCCAGTTTTTCACCCTTTAAGAAAAATGTCATCCGCTCACACCCAGCATACAAGATTTAATCATAAAGTTAGCATTACATTTTGAAGATCCAATTCCTATCAAATTAATGACCCAATATGAAGTAATTTAACAGACTCAATTACAATTATAGATCCTTGCAACCTACTTGTTACCACAATTCAATTATGAAGACACCATTGAATTCATAAGAGAATAACAATATATTGAATAGGAGAAAACCTCAAGGAGCTTTACTTGAAATCTCAACCTTATCAATAATAAAATTGAAGCAAATTGTAAACTGAGAATTAGAAGATAAAAACAAATAAGAAAATTCTTACAATCCAACTATTATCTTGAAATCGATCTCATCGAAAGGGAAATAGTTGCCCATGATTAAAGAGAGCAAAGCCAAAATAATAATTGAAATCTTAGAATTCATTGTAGAACATGTTGAACTCCAAATATGACCAGCTTCAAAATTGTGTGTTCTACTGCTGGCAATCTGACCCTAATTAGGCTAAAAAGAAAGTCTAACTTAACAAGGAAATAGATCTTCTAATTAAAGTCAAATATTAAATTAGGAGATGTAACAATCCTAAACAATTAACTGACAAAAAAGGAATAAGATAAAAGGGAATAAAGCCTAATATAAACCTGGAAATTCTTGAAGAGTAAACACAGAGGTCGATTAGAATTTGGAGTTTTGAAATAGTCTTCTATAATAACTCAGCAGATAGACAGCCTGGATTCCAGGTTAGCAAGAATTAACTCCCAGCCAAAATATGATTGCTACGAACTCCAATCTGCATCTGCTACTTGGGCTTCTCAAAGTATGACTTTGGGCTTGCTTCAAGTCCACTTGATAGCTTCAATTACTCTTAACCCGAAAGTGCATATTCAGGGCTCCAGGGCAACTTTTAAACTTGCCAAACTCACTTTAAAATGGTCCAAAATCCCTTCTTTCGCAATGAAACCATCCCCCTACTTTAATTTAAGTCTAAAACACAATGAATACCATAAATCAGTAGCATCCAATCCTTAAAATCAACCTAATCAACATAAAAACATGTACCCTTTGCAAGTTATCACCGACATATTCTTGTATAAGTTTATTAAATAAACTGAGGTTTCAGTTGCCAGTTTTAGCTTTTCTTTTTCACTTTGGTAAATGAACTTGTCAAGTTATTTTGATACTGATGTAATTTAAAGTGAAATTTTATTAATTATTCTACCAAGCTATTTCTAATAGAAGTGATGGGCGGGTTTCAACGGCCGGTGGGGCACACTATCCCCCTCTCCCTCGCCCTCAAAATCTTTTAGTCTACCCCTCGTTTGTTGAATGTTCAATCAAATCAATTTGTTGTGGTGCAATGTTTGTCGAAAGAGGACCAGTAATAACTGGAGAAGTAACATCCTTTTGAAGATCCGTGTCTACATGGTAGTATGCAAGTTCTGTTGAAATTGTTGAATTTTTACCCCTTGTATTTGTGAAATTTGTCTATGAACAAAGTGATGAATATATAAATTGACAAGAATATAAATGGTGAATAGAAAGTTGTATTTCTCACTAGTAATTACTAGTATTTATAGGTGTATAAATACTTGTTCACCAAGAGAAGAAATTAAATACAAATACAAAATGGTAATCTAATAATACATTATCCTACCCATATTTACAATTACTTGTTGAGCAAATATACTTGTCCATCAAGTATAACATTTATTCCTTAACACTCCCCCTCAAGTTGGTGAGTGAATATCCTGAACTCCCAACTTGTGTCATAGCGTTAAAAACCGATCCTTTCCTAATGCCTTTGTAAAAATGTCAGCAAGCTGGTAGCGCGTAGGCACATACAAAGAATGAATCGGCTTGCAACTTTTCTCGGTCAATATAGCAATCAATCTCAATGTGCTTTGTGCGCTCAAGAAATACAGGATTTGCCGCAATATGTAGTGCTGCCTAATTATCATAGAATAGTGGTGTAGGAACATCACACAAGACTTTTAAATCTTGCAATATATAATGTAGACATACTAGTTCCAAACATGCATTGGCCATTGCACGATATTTTACCTCTGTCAAAGATCTTGATACATTGGTCTATTTCTTTGACTTCCACAAAATGAGAGAGGAACTGAGGAAGATGTAATAACCTGAAACTGATCTTCGTGTGGTTCAACATCCTACCCAATCTGACTCACAATATGCTTTCAATGAGAGATTATTTTTGGATGGCAATAACAAGCCTTAACCTGGAGTTCCTTTATTGTACTTTAGAATATGAATCGCTGCATCCCAATGTGGTTGATGTGGAGTTTGCGTGAATTAACTTAATGTTCGAACTAAAAATACTATGTCAGGTCTAGTGACTGAGAGGTATATCAATCTTCCCATGAGTCGTCTATACTTGGATGGATCTATCAACAATTCTCTGTCATCTGAAGTTAACTTTGAATGTTGCTCCATTGGAAATTTTTTAGGGCAAGCACCTGTGAGCCATGTATCCTGCAAAATATTTGTGTGCATATTTTCTTTGGGACATATAAATTCTAGCTGTAGAATGAGAAAATTCAATCCCTAAGAAGTATTTTAAATCTCTAAGATCCTTAATGCAAAAACATCGAAGCAGGCAATCTTTGAGGCACTGCATTTCTTTTGGATCAGTTCCAGTCAAAAGCATATCATCTACATAGATTAGAATGGCAGTGAATGAGGACCCTTGAATCCTTGTAAATAGAGAGTGGTCTGCTTTGGACTGTCAGTAACCTGCTATTTGAAATACATTAGAAAATGTAGAGAACCAATTTTGAAAGGCTTGTTTAAGGCCATATAATGATTTGTTAAGTTGACATACAACATTCTCCCCCTGTCGATGATGTCCAAGTGGTAAGTCCATGTAGACAACCTCATATAAACTACCATGTAAGAATGCATTTTGCCATCCAATTGATGAATTAACCAGTTTCGGGCTGCTGCTGTAGTGAGGAGACATATCAGAGTTGTAAGTTTAGCTGTAGGTAAAAAGGTCTCTTCATAGTCAATCCCTTCAATTTGGGTGTACCCTTTTGCAACCAGGCGTGCTTTATATCGTTCAATGGTGCCATCAGACCAATATTTGATTTTATACACCCATTTGCAATCGATGGGTTTGTGACATTTTGGGAGTGGTGTTATTGTCCATGTTTTGTTGAGTTATAGGGCTGTTAACTCCTCTTCCATGGCTTGCTTTCATTTTGGATCAAGAATAGCTTGAGAATATGAAGTGGGTTCTTTAGAGCCTATGATATTAGCTAGAAATGTACGATATGTGGGAGTAAAACAAGAATAAGAAAGAGAATTTTAAAGGGGATACCTGGTCGATTTTGACAATTGTTGACTAGAGTCAGAACGATTGGCTTGAGATCCCACCACGTAGTCTTGATGCCAGATAGGGGCCTGTTTGACATGTTCGGAGCGGTGGATGCAAGAAGGTGTTGGTGGTGCAGGTGTGTTTGAGGGTGAATTCTCTAGAATGGATGAATGAATGGAATTTTGAATTTCTAAATTATCTGAGGGGGAAGATGTGACTGGTGGTGTGTTTAAAGAAGAATTTTTTGAAATGGGTGGAGGAAAAGAATTTTGAGTTTCTGAATTGTCTGATATTAAAGGTGTGATTGGTGGAGTATGATTTGGCGTGTCAGTAGCCATATTTGGTAAAACAATTTGTGAACTAGAATGAGATGATGTTGTGGATTGATTAAGGAAAGGAAAAATATGTTCATGGAATGTAACATCTCGACTAACAAGAAATTTGCCACTTCCCAAATCAAACAATTTATACCCTTTTTTATTATTTGGAGACCCAAGAAAGACACATTGTTGAGCGCGAGAGTCAAATTTTTGTTTGGGTGAAACAATGGTTGCATAACATAAGCAGTCGAATACCTCCAAATGAGAGAGGGATGGAGGTCGGTTATGTAGTAGTTCAAATGGGGATTTATTTTTCAATAGAGGTGAAGGTCTACGATTTATTATGTATGTTACAGTAAAGACACATAAATTATAGTGGCAAATGTGATTGGAACAACAATGCTTGTGCAGTGTTAAGAATGTGTTTGTGTTTATGTTCTACTACCCCATCTTGTTATGGTGTATAGACACAAGTGCGTTGACATTCAATACCATTTTTATGAAATAATGTTTGCATGGAGAGAAATTCTAAGACATTGTCGACTCAAATAGTTTTGACTAAGGCATGGAATTGAGTTTTTACAAAAGTGATGAATGACTCTTATAGGTGTTGTGTTTCAGATTTTTGATTCATGAGGAATAACCATGTGCATCTTGTAAAGTCATCTACTATGGTGAGAAAAAAATGTGCCCCCGAATGTGTAGGAACTTTATGTGGACCCCAAATATCATAATGTAAAAGATCAAAAGGAGAATGAGATTTTATTGTGCTTAATGGAAAAAGGCAATCTTGTTTGTTTTGCTCTAGGACAAACATAGCAATTATTATGATCGAAAATTGAATTTTTATCTAAATGTATTAATGGTGAAATGAGCTTAAGATACCTCGGAGAAGGTTGTCCAAGGTTGTCCAAAAGAACTTGTCTTAAACACAATCACAGTCCTATCATTCTCCTGTTCTTAGAAATTTTAATTCTGACGCTTAAAGGCGATTGTTGGGCTTTTAAATTATATATTATTTGATGAAGGATTATTCTATTCTGAATTCTATTATTATTTAGTTGTTTCCATATGAATGAAATGAGTGATTTTCCTTTTCATTTGCCCTTTTTCATTATTGTTTGATCGTCGTTGTTAGTTTTAAAGTTTATTTTTAGTCGTAGCTTTAAGACAATCATATACCTAGTACAAGAGCTTTTATACCATGTATAAGGCCAATATATTATGGTTTTTGCTGGCATTTTAAACTTTATATGGCGAACCCTAGAGCCACCATTACCTTCCGCCGTCGCCCCTACCCCGATCACCACCTCTCCCCCCACTGATCAGCCCCTAATCACCACCAATACAACCCCCTTCACCTTATGAATCATTCCACAAAAAACCATCGAACCGCAATCGATCCGAGCTACCCAAATCGACCATCTGAATCTAATCGAAATCAGAATCGCATCTATTTTGAGAACTTCCCGAATGGCTATAACGCTGAGGATATGAAACGTGTGTTCAAGAAGTATGGTGTTTTAAGGAACGTGTATGTTGCAAAGAAGTGGAACACTGGCAATTTGAATTTCAGATTCGTATCCATTGATGATTCGTTACCGCTACATGAGGCTATCTATTGTTTAAACATGATCATAATTGGAATCATTTGACTTCAGGCATATAAGGCAAGGTTTTCGATTCAAGCGTACCATGCAGAATAGGGTACCAGAAAGAAGAGGTTCAATTCAGTCCCCGATTCGTAGGCCGTTTATAGGTTCCCCGAGGGATGAATGATCATATGTTAATATGGTTATCCCGAAAAAAAGACCTAATGGTGGCGATGTGGAGGCAGATCTTGAGATCGCGAGTTGGGTGCCTCTTAGTTGTTTGGCTATGGTATGGAGTGTTAACAAGATTCTGACTCTATTTGAGACCTTGTGTGAAAGGAATTATTGTGTGAAAAGCATGGTTGTGGCTGGAGACAATAAGGTTATTATTATTTTTCAGGCTGTGGATGTTGTTAAGTCATTCATTGATGGTGTTTGGAAAAAGTTTGATGACATTCTTGAATCGGTGAAACCATATGAACTAGATTTTGTGCCAAGTGGTTGCCTAATGTATGCGGATTTTATGGGATTACCACCGACTATCATTACAGATGGCTGGTTAAGGAAGTTAGCAAGCCAATTTAGGTCGGTTATATACCTTGATTATGATTGCTTATGCCCGGATCATGTGGATGTGGCATCTTGCCTCATATTTGCTAGTCGAAGCATGAGTAATAAGGAAATTAAGGTTTGCTTTTATGACAAGCGATATAGGGTAGAGATTTCTTTTAGACAAGCTATATCCTATCATGATGGTGTTGGTTCAAAAGAAGAGGAGTTCACTGATAAGGAAGTGGAAAGAGAGGAGGAGGAAGTGGAAAGGGAGGTAGTGGCCTGGAGAGATATAGAACCTTTGGATCCTATTCGGGAAGACACTTGTAGTGTAATTCCGGAGACTAGAGGTGAAGGTTTGGTTGCACAGACTAATGCTCCCATATCCATTAGTAAGGCTACAGTTGGGTCGGTTTTGTCAGGATCGGACATCACTAACATATATAGGATGTTACTGTTAAGGAATGACATGGAGGTGGATGAAAATCTATAGATTTTTCTTATAGGACAAAAATTGGGATTATTTCGAAGACAGCAAAGGGCGCATATCATGGACATCTTGGATGTATGTAGACCAACGTGAGTAGTTTTTGGCTGCTATTTTTGAGGTTAATAGTCCTTTTTATGTCGTTGTCTTTTATGTGTTGGAATTGTAGAGGGGGTGTACGTAATAGGACGAAGCAATCTTTTGTTAAGTCATGCATTAGAAGATGGGGGTTATAGTTTTTTGGTTTGTCTGAAATTAAGACTGTTGATGTATCGGCTCAGGATGTTCACAAATTTTGGGGTCACAACAATTTACATTTTGAATGTATTCCAGCGAATGGTCTTTCGAGTAGGTTAGTAATTTCGTGGAATCCTACCTCAATTCAGGGTACCTTGTTACGATCGAGTGATATATGGCTTCATATGCATTTCGTGGGTTCTCACCTTGATGTCAATGTGGTATTTGTATATGGTTCCACTGATTCTATCGAGAGAAGAGAGATGTGCCCCGAACTCACGGAGGTCATTAGTGATGTTTCAAAAGTTATTTTGTGTGGTGATTTTAATGAGATTTTAAACAGTGATGAACGATCTAGTGGAGGGATGATGTCTGCTATGATGGATTTTAAGGGCCTTGTGAATGATTGTGAAATTTTTTATTTACCTTTGCATAGGCGTGATTATACATGGTCGAATAGTATGGCTTATTCGAGAATTGATAGAGTTTTAGTTAGCGGTGATGTGGTAGATATTTGGCCGAATCTGAATTTATCAACTATAGACTTGGCATTGTCGGACCATTTTTCGATATTATTTAGGTCCCAGTAGTTTCAAGTAGAGGCCCAAGACCGCGCCGCACATTACATTATTGGTGGGCAAATGGGAACTTTTTGCCATTTGTTTCGGCCAAATGGAGAACTATATGTGGTGCTATTCCGAGTGGGGATATTAATAAATACTATGTCGGTTAAAGGTCTATACTCGGCCATGGTATGTGGCTAATTTCGGTAATTTGGAGAAGAAAATTTCAGAGTTGGAATTGAAAATTATTGAACTGACCTCGAGCTCGATAACTCGTCCGATTGACATCTCAGAGGGCTCAGTTTTGGTGAGAACTCAACAAGAGCAGTTGGAAGCCAGCCGGTTGTTAGAGAGCATACGACATTAGCAGTCGCGTATGGATTGGACGTTGCTAGGGGATGACAACACAAAAAAATTTCATAGGGTTGCATCGGGGAGGGTGAGGTCGAATCAGATATTGCACTTAGAGGTAAATGGAACACTTGTTCATGAACCGCACGTGATTGAGGAGACTATTTAGGATTTTTATGGCCGATTGTTTATAGAAAGGGTAATATCCCCCTTTTCCTTTGATAAGCTGATTTTTAGCCATGTTAATGAAGAAGCAAATGCTCGGCTTGTGGCTCCAATTAGTGAGGAGGAGGTTTGGGCGGCAGTGAACTTGTGTAATGAAAATAAGGCTCCGGGACTGGATGGTTTTAATTTTTATTTTTACAAGAGATTCTGGCATGAAATTAAAGGGGAGGTAATGCGGCTATTTGATCACGTCCACAACTCTGAAACCATTCCTGACAATATCAAGACTTCCTTTATGGTACTCATTCCTAAAGTTTCGGGTACGTCTTCATTGAATAATTTTAGACCGATTGCGCTAATTCATGGGATATATAAGTTGTTGGCAAATACATTGTATTTACGATTGCAGCCCTTGTTACCACTTCTAATTTTGAAAAATCAGTTTGGTTTTGTCAAAGGTAGAACCATTCATGAGTGTTCCTTTATCGCGTCTGATATTATTCATTCTATTCATAAAAGCTGCCAATCATGTTTTGTGTTAAGCTAGATTTTCAGAAAGCTTATGATAGTATTTCTTGGAATTACATTGATGAGGTTTTAGTGAGTATGGGTTTTGATCGGAAGTGGATCTTGTGGCTGAGAAACTGCTGCTTAAATTCATCAACCTCGATTTTAATTAATGGTTCTCCAACTGATCCGATTAGTATTGGCCGAGGTGAGAAGCAAGGTGATCCATTGTCTTCGTCGATATTTGTATTAGCGGTGGAAGGGCTGAAAAGCCTGATTGAGGCTGTGGTTCGGCAAGGGATTATCCCGGGGTTTTGCCTTAATGGTTCAATGGTTGATTTGTCCATTCTTCAATTTGCGGAAGATACCTTGTGCTTTATCCCAGCCATAGAATCAGCCCTTATGGAATTTATTAGAGTCTTACGGTGTTTCGAGTTGATATCGGGTCTTCTAATAAATTCCACAAGTTATCTATTTTGGGAATAAATTTGGAACATCCCGGCTGCAATTATGTGCAGATTTGGTGGTTTGTAAGGCGGAGACTTTTCCAATAAAATACATGGGTGTTCCCCTTGGTTTTAAAAGGGTTCCGGTGTCATGTTGGAACCCTTTAGTGATGAAATTTCAGTCACGATTAGCAACGTGGAAAGGAAATTACTTATCCTACGCCAAAAGGTTGGTACTTATTAAATCGATTCTTTCATCCCTACTGATTTATTTAATGTCTCTTTTTAAGATGTCTGGTGTCATTAATGATAGATTGACTAGTTTGATGCAGAATTTTTTGTGGAAAGGAGATGCGGCCATGTGAGGCTTATGCAAAGTGAGTTGGGCTACGATGTGCCTCCCAAAAAAGTTAGGGGGTTTGGGAATTAGGGATTTGAAGGTGGTGAATTGTAGTTTATTATTTAAGTGGCTTTGGAAGCTACGAGTTGGGGATGAGAACTCGTTATGATTTGATTGTTGTGTAAAACCATACGGTTTTTTGTCTTAGCATGGGGTAAAGTTTTCAGCCCCTTCTCATGTGTCTCATATTTGGAAAGGAATTATGAAGTGTTGCATGGAAGATGGGCTAGCTTGGGAAAGTTTCTCGTTAAATATTAGGGTAAAAGTGGGTAATGGTAAAGATGGCCTATTTTGGCATGATATATGGGTAGCGGAATTGCCATTGGCAACAGCTTTTCTAGATTTGTATGAGCGATGTAATTGCAAGTTTATTATGATAGATGAGGGCTGCTTGAGTTTACTATGGTGAGATGTTTTTCGTAGGCCTTTTTGGAAGAGAAGCTTAAGGTATGCTGCCAAGATCAGTGTAGCTTGATGTTGGGAAGAATTATGGAGGCAAACCCGAGTTGCTTTATGGGGACTGATGGGGCTGATGTGGTTGATTGGCCACAACCGGTATTTTCTACGTTGAGTGACATCTTTTCTTGGGCAACGGGTGAAAGAAAAGATTTCTCGACCAGGGCTTTTTTTATGCTTATTATAGGGATTCAAGATGGCGGTACCCCAAGATGATTTTTCCTTAATTTGGTCTTCGTGTATTCCGCCTAAGGTCCGATTTTTCGATTGATCAATGTATCACGAATGCTTACGAACAACAGATTTTTTGCTTCGTCATGGGTGTTTAGCTGTGTTGGAAAATAAATGCCCTTTTTGTATGGATATAGAGACAATGGACCATGCATTATTTCATTGTAGTGAAAGTTCAAAGCATTGGAAATATTTGTTTAGATGGCTAAATATTCATGTGGTGATTCCGAGGAAAGGTGATGTGTTTTTAAGTCTGTGGCATTCCTATTTTACCCCAGGGGTGATCCGAGAGTTTGCTACCTCGGTTTGGTTTGTGGTTGCTTGGACTATTTGGAAGAGAAGAAACCATTTTGTGTTCGAGGGTGTCCTCCCGTAGTTAGACCCGTATAACTATAGCTTAAATTTATGTTGGTTTCTTTTCAAATGTAATCGTAGAAGGCTTGGTTTTGTTTTGTCGGATCTTTTTTGTAACCCAGGTCTATTGCTCGCATAGGGCTATAATTTCTTGTTGTTGATCTCAGCTTGAGATTAAAACTTTATATTAATAAAAGAGGGGTAGGTAAGTAGAAGTGCCAACCTAGTTGGGAGGTCCGCCCAAAAACTTTCACCTGCCCCAACCTTTTTCTCTTCGGGGGGTTTTCAAAAAAATGGGTGGTATAAAAGTCACATACCACCCCTATACTAGGTGTAAGGCCTTCATACCATGTATAAGAGTGGTAGAAGAGCTCTTGTGCTAGCCATTTAAACATATTTGCTTCAAAAAAAAATTAAGAGTAGTAAAAGATGTCTTATACCTAGATAAGATCTTCACAACAAGGTTTTTTTTATGAAAAAATGAGTAATGTTGTGAACATAAAGAAGAAATGATTATATAAATGCATTATACCAATCTTATATTAGGTATAAGGCTTTCAAAATATGGATCTTGCTGGTAGTTAATATCTATTGTAAAAATAAATGAAAAATTAGCGATATAAAGACATTATAACACTAATATACCTAGTTAAAAGCCTTCATGCCATAGTCTTTATTTGAAAATTGAGTACTTTTGTAAACATAAAGAATAAATTTTAATTATATTCTCAACTCTCACAAACTCTCTTTCTTCTGTTTCCTTGTTTTGTTTCCTTTGTCATTTCAATGAAAATTTAACAAAATTGGAGGTGTAAGATGACAATTTTGTATCTTAATTATGTAGATCTTCAATCTTCACTGTTTCTTCGATCATGTTCAAAATTCTCTTTTTTTGGTTATCAACATGTATGTCAATTACGGACTATTTCAATTAGTAATGTTTATACATTTGTATTTAAAATCTTAATCAGATAAAGAATAATTGCTTCCACTCAATTCTAAAAGCTCAATCATTTCATTAATTCTATAAACACCAATTATAGTGATGAACTATTGGGATTCAAAATACCAATTTTCACTTGGTTAGAAACAAAGTAGAAGCCTGTCATTCATTTGATTTTCCAAGTGAATTTCAAATCGTAGCTAAGCTGTGGTCTGCAAATTATAAAATGTATAAAAAACTCTATAACAAGTATAAGATTATTACAAACGATGTTAAACAATAAATATAGACAAAACATATATATAATACTATTTATACCTCATATAATTATGGTACAAGACCTTAAGTATAATAAAACATGAACAAAACATAAGATAGAACTCTTATACCAAGTATAAAAAGTTACAAGAGCTCTTACAAAAGCAAAAAGGGAAAAATATCAAAGAACAATGCTTTTATTACTCTTAGCAGCATTCTCTAATGTAGTAACCCAACAGGACACTCAAGAAGACTCATAGCATCGGTCCTCGTATGGAAAAAAAATGAAGCAGCATATTGTCACAAACTTCAATCTGACGATGATACTTGAAACTGAAACTGAAACTTAAAATTGAAACTGAAACTGAAACTTAAAGCTTACTTTATCAGCATTTATCCTAATATTCTCAACTTCTATTTGCTTAAAATCACTAAAACTAACACCGCTAAACACCACCACCAAAAGCTTCACAGTCAACAAACCTAAAATCATCACTCCATGCTTCACTGTACTGAACCAAAACTGCAATTTACTCCATCACAATTAGAAGTTTATAAGAGATCTCGAGAAACAAAAATTGTAAGATCTACAGAAATACAAAAATTCAAAACGAAAAGATGGATGTAAATCGAAAAGAAACGAAGAACAAAATCAAACGATCGCAGATATGAGAAAGTAATGGAATCGGAAAAGGAATTCCCTCGCCGGAAAACGATAAAAACACCTAGCAGAAGAGAAATAGAACAAGAAATTCAGATTTATTAGAGTCAAAATAGATGGGGATTGATTGGAGTCGAGAAAGATGGAAATTGAGAATGAAGTGGAAGAAATGTACAAAATAGGAAGAACGAAGCAGATGAGAGAATAGTAAAAAAGAGCTAGAGAAATATAAAAAGTGTTAAGAAGACAAAGAAAAGGAAAGTTGGTTAAATAGAAAAACAACCGTATAAATCCCATATTTCTCTACATTTCCCAAAAATGAAAAGGAACGTCACATATGTAAAACTTGAATGGACATTTATGTTATGATCTAAAAGTTGGGCTAAAATAAGCCCATATTAAAAAAAACCTTAAAAAATGGATTATTTTATAGTGATTTTGTTTTTTTCTTATATTATCACTATTGGATTGAATTTCATCCCACTAATTCAAGGGAGATGAAAAGCAAAGGAACGTTTACTTTATAAAAAATGATATCGACATAGCCTTAAAAAAGCATAGTCTTCTTTTTTTATACTTAATTTAAACTTATTGAAGAGAAAACTATACGCATAAATAGATTTTTACAGTTTCCATTGAATACTTAAACTAAGACACCTTACTAGTTGAGAAGCAATCTAAAAAGATCAAAAACAAACAATGCACACTTTTTTATATTAAAAAAGAAGCATTCATTATTGAATATTTATTACACAGATACTTGATCTGAACTACTAGAGCTCCTTTTTTTAATTAGTCCACACTAATTTCAGCCGCGTATGCATTCTCCGCAAAGTTTTAGGTCCCAATCCGAGATTTTGCTTAATGGAAACGCTTTAAATGGTTTTATCAACTAAGTAAATCACAAAAAGCATTTTGACATAAACACCTTAAATGGTTTTATCAACTAAGACCATCTTAGTAGATAGTAGATTCTAGAATTATGTGGCATGTGAAAGATAAGTTCACGATGATGGTATGTTAATAATTTTAAAACTAGACAATGTCATTAAAAAAAAAGAATCACACTAGATTGTCTATTTCATTTAGAATTGAGTGATTAAGTAATAAAAAATACTTAATTACAAGCTTGTTTCAATGTTCAATATTAAAATATTAATTAATTTGATGATTTGGCATTTCATTTTATTGTCTACATGTAGAAGATCAAATAGACAATGTTCAAAATCTATTGTGCCACATTATATAAGGAAAGAGAAAATAGACAAGCTAGTATAGAATAATTTTTTTGTTAATTGTCTATTTTTGCCTATGTGGTAAGACTATTACTCCCTCCATTTCTAAAAGTTTGACATTTTGAATTTTTTTTATTTTTTCAAAAGTTTGACGTTTTGGAATTTCAATGCATTTTTTGACATATTTTTCCTAATTTAGAGCATCTTTAGTAGATAGTCTATTCCAACAATAGTCTTGCCACATAGGCAAAGATGGATAGTTGATTGAAAAATTGGTCTACACTAGCTTGCCTATTTTCTCTTTCCTATATGATGTGGCACAATAAATGTTGGACATTGTCTATTTGATCTTCTACATGTAAACAATTAAATGGACTACCAACGCATCAAATTAATTAATATTTTAATCTTGAAACAAGCTTGTGATTGGGTATTTTTTATTATTTAATTACATAATCCTATATGAAATAGACAATCTAGTGTGACTCTTTTTTTGTAGACATTGTCTATTCTTAAAATAATTGACATATCATCAATGTGAACTTTTATTTCACATGCCACATAATTATGGAATCCACTATCTACCAAAGATGTTCTTACCCTTGTATTAATTAGAAGGTAGATAATTAATTATGAGTAGTAATTAAGAAGAAAGAGAATTTTTATATAAATATAGAGGATCAATATAATAAATATTTCATTGACTTTGATGATTCAGTTAGAGTTTCAAACTTTTGGAAATGGGGGAGTATTGAAATGGACTACACTATTAAAGATGCACTAAGCAAATCACAAAAGCACTTTGGCATAAACACTTTAAGGCCAAATTTGGCATTGTTGTTTGAGCAGATTTCAAATTAAGTTGTTCTCACAAACTTTTAGTAATACTATCTATTTTGGCTTTAAACAACATATTTTGATCTTTCATAATAATTAATTAGGAACTGTCTGATTAATTTTTTCCAAAATCAAATCTATAGCTTTCAAAAAAAGTTTGAAAATTGAGCTTTTCAAAAAAGTCGCTGAAAAAAGCTCCAAAAAACTCAGAAAACTGGCCTAAATGGTTTTGACAATGAACAAATTCCAAAGTGAATTAATGCGCTCAAAACCACATTAAAGTTTGAGTTTGGACATTAATTACTAAATCATTTTGCTTTGATTAGAGTATTCTAAAATTTTTGTAATCTTTTTTTTTTTATTGAAAGGAGTTTGTGCATGGATTGAACTGATCCCTGATTATCTCCATTCACATTTTAGATGTACCAATTATATAAGTTTAGTTGATGAGCTTTTTGTAATCTAGACTAATCTCCAATATACATTTCTCTCGTTAGAGAGTCGGAGGTTTAAAAACAGAAGGTTCCTTAATATACAATACTTTAAAAAATTTAAAGTCTTACAAAATTAAACTAAGTCTGCAGATAAAAATAGCCCCCAAACCTTTACCAATTAATTAAATTTCAATGTTTTTTCTGAATTACTTAGTTGTTCTTTTCTTTTAGTGTATATGTATTCCTTACTTTACAACACATTTGCTTTGTCTTTTATCAATATATATCCTTAATTTACACCAATTTCATAACAGAAAAGTTAAATTTCCTGCAAATTTGGAGTAATATTATGTCATAAATTATTTTGAAAAGAAATTTGCAACAATTAACAGTCCTACTTGTGCTGTGTTTTCTTGACCAACCGTCGTCCTTTGTCTTCATTCACTCAATAATATATTTGTTATGGGTCAGCAAGGATGGCAAAAAATTACAGAATTTAGCCGCCATGCAACTGATTCATATATAAATGTCCCAACCCTTTACATCCAAAACATCACTTACAATTTACTCTTTCAATTTGCATAATTGCTTAATCATGGATTTATCTTCAAATCTTGAACCAATTGCAGGTGCCATAGCTTTAGTAGTACTATTGAAGATATGGAAGAGAGCAAAACACAGCAAAAGCAAAGGCAAATTAGTGCCGGGAGCCCCAGGAGATCTGCCAATTATCGGCCATTTCCATCGCCTTAGCCAAAACAAAAATCTCGCTTTAATTCTATCCGATATGGCCGATAAATATGGCTCAATGTTTTCACTTAGATTCGGTGTTCATCTTGCTGTCATTATCAGTAATCAAAGCTATCAAAGAATGTTTCACTGTTAATGACAAAATCATTGCCTTTAGGCCTCCTTTGACTCAATCTCAGATCACTGGCTATAGCGGTTCTTCTCTTGGGTTCGCACCTTATGGTCCATATTGGCGCAATTTGCGAAAACTAGCCTCTATTATTGAGCACCGCTCTAGCCAGAGGACTAAGATGTCGAACTATGGACAAAAATCGGAAATCGATTGTCGAGTCAAGGACTTGTACCAGCATTGTTGTTCAAACGATGACAAGGAGGTCGATTTCAACGAACCGATTCAGCATACTGTGTTCAATATGTTAACTAAAATGGTTGCTCGGAAACGATTTTATGATGGGAATAAGGAAGTCGAGAATTTTAATGGGCGTGCGATGAGTGAAGTTATTAAGGACTTCATGAATGTTGCGAGTGAACTTTTTTTATTTAAAGGTTGAGCTCGGCATAAAACCAGCTCCATTTATTAAAAAGAAAAGAAAAAGCAACAAACAAAAAGAAAAGAAAAAAACATCACAAGGATGTAACAAAATGTTTTGCAACCTAGTGCAATAATAATGGACTAAAAGTCTCAATCACAACAAAGTGTGATCCTAATGATCTAAAGATCTTTAGCAAAATGAGCGGCGGGAAGAAGTTCCTCGTGATGAACTGTAGTCAATCCCGGCGAGAAGGCTGAGATGATTACCAAACGAATGTGAGGTCGTGCAAGACCGACATAACGTCAAAACATCCAACCGTTGTTTCATATCAAAACAAGATCCAAACCGATAAACAAAACACAATCCATGGATATGTGATCCCCGTGTTAAAAAAAACAGCCGACCAAACCACCGCAGGTTAAAAGAACATCGACCCCCAGTCGCGTCGGCCAAACAGTCTGCTGCTCGAATCGACCAAACTCCGGTGGAGTGAGAAAAACCTAGCAAAACGTCTATGGAATCAGGGAGCCGCCTAGTTGCCGTTTAGTCGAAACCCGAAAAAACGCTGTTATACCGATCAGAAGCCGGTGGAAACCCGGCCAAACTCCGGTGAAAACAAGTCGCCGAAAAAATCAGGGTGGCTAGCCTAGCTGCCTTCGCTCCTCCCATCTCCCATTGAAGGTCAGTTGCACGAACCGACCACGCCGATGGAGTGTGAAAATCCAGGCAAACCGTAGGAGGAATCAGGGCACCGCCTAGCCGCCATCCTATTGAAACCCGGCCAAACACTAGAGAAAGCAGAACCCTAGCCGCAATCACAAGATCTGCAGCAGTGGGATCAAATCGATCAGACGCCGGAGGACACCTGGCCAAATGCCGATGAAAACAAGCCGCCGAATATTAGGGCGGCTAGGGTTCATGAGAGAACCCCAGCCGCCTCTCCCCCTCTCCCAGAAGCAAAGTTCCCTTATTCCCTTAAGATAAGGAAATGTAGCAAAGCAAAAATTGATGTATTTTGGTTGGTAAAATCCGTTGTTAGTGAATTTGTTCCAGGTGATTTTATTCCATTCATTAGGTGGCTTGATATTAATGGAGTTGTTAAGAATATGAAGCGAATTAGCGAGGAAGTTAGCGTTATTGTCGATAAATAGATGGAAGAACATAAGTCGAAGAAGGCCGAAAAGGTAGACAAGGACTTTCTTGATGTTATTGTGAGGTGACGACCCCCGAACCCCCCGCCCGCAGGGTAAGCTTTTACTCTTCTGCGTGGGGCGGAGAAACAACGAGCGCTGTGAAGCGAGCTAAAGGATGATCCTTATTTTAGCGTGATGAAAAAGGATAATGGAAGCGAGGTCGAAGTTGAAATTTTGTCCAATCAATGGGTTAAGGGATACGAGACTTAGAATCCCGTATTTTAAGATAAAGTCGCCACCCGGTTAAGCTCCACCGGGAATTTGGGTACGATATTCCCACCGGGTGGTTAAACCGTACCTTAAAACAGAGATTCTAGGTTCGAATGATGTTGCTTACTTTTCAATTTTTAAATCAAGCTGATTATATTTTAATAAACGTGACCTTAGTTCTTATGCGATTTAATCCGATTATTGTTTGGTGTTTTCGGTTTATTATGCCATACATCACACGGAAAGCGATAAATAAACAAAGCAAGTAGATAAATTTATTACAAGGCTTTACGAATACCTATACATTTTTCTAATGCTAGAAAATAAATAAAGCGATAAATAAATAAACGGGCGAAACCGGATTTTAACCGAGCTTACCAACTCGGGCCCAGCTCCAAACAAGGCAAGAGACATACAGGAATAATCATAAATACATCATGGATAAATAAATACGGAAAATAAACACATATCATGAAGAAAAACGATATTTTTGGATTTTTCGGGACAAAAACATAATTTTTGGGCATTAATTAATTATTTAACAACCTAAAAAGGGTGAAATAAATTAACTAAACATCCTAAAATCAATTTAATATATTCAGAATATTTTTGGTATTTTTAGTTGGTAGAAAATAATTTATTTAGATTTATTTAGTTAAAAATGCCATTTTTAAGCCATTAAAATGCATATTAAATCAAATAAAAATTTAAATATAAAAAAGAAATAAATAAATAAAAAATAGTTTCAGATTATTTGTGAATTTTTGAAAATTTTTTGGGTAAAAATCGGGGCTGAAACGCATTAAAATGATCAAAACCGGGTCAAAAACGACAGAAACGGGCCAAAAACCATAGAATAAGGCAAACAGGGACCATTTGGACATTTTTACTAGTAGGCCAACTCAGTGAGGTGGTAGGCCGACTCAGCAACATGGTAGGCCGACTCAATAAGGTGGCCTAGATGACACTCAGTCGGCCTTCGTCCCACTGAAGTGGCATGCCGGAAAAAATGTCTAAACAAGCCAGAATCGACCTTTTTGTGCTTGAAAACCCAAGATTACTAAAATTTTAAGTCGTTTCGTACACTGTTACAGTAGATTCGGACTAAAAATGCTTAAACAATTTTGGTATTTTAGTTTAGGGGAAAAGAACCCAGAAAATCTGACAAAACAACGATTGGCCGCTTGAGCGACCCGTAGGCCGACTGAATAAAGTGTTAGGCCGACTCAGCGAGGTGGCCTAGGTGATGTTAAGTCGGCCTGACGTTCGCCGGAATGGTCAGCCGGGGTTTTGGCAGAAAATCACAAAAAGGACGAAGAAAAGTGGCAAACGCCCGGAAAAAACAACCAAAAACGCACCAACAGAAATAAATAACAAAAGAAATAGATTGGAACTCAGAAAGTTACCTAAAGGCCGTGAATCCACTCTCAAGACCCGAACCGGACGCGTGGCAAGCTTTGTGACGGATTTGAGATGAAAACCCGATGAAACAACCGATTTAGCAAGGGATTTAGTGATTTGTGAGGAAAAAGTCCCTAAATCCTATTTAAACCAATTTTTACCTAAAATTTCTAATAGATTTTAATGATTTAACCTAAGAGATTAAGCCTAATAAGATTTAGAAATCAAGAACCAAGTATATTGGCTTAGATTTTCCCAATATTAATAAACTTTTTCTCACTAAAACTTAGAATTCTAAGAATTTGATTCTCTTGAAAATCGGCCAAAAGAATCCCTAAAACTGATTTTTGATGGGTATTTATAGACTCCCCAAGTATAAAATTCTGGAATTAATTCCCCAAATGTCAATATTTGACAGAAAAAATCCCAAAACCCGACTTTGTGGCCAAGAAAACCCGAAAAAGACTAGTCTGCAGATTCTCCGTGTAAACCAGTCTGCAGATTCCCCGTGTAAAGGCCGCGTCAGCACCGCGGCAGGCCCCGTCACATGACACGGCCCAGCCCAGGCAGCGTCAAGTGATGCGGCCCGGCACTCAGGCGACGGCGTCGGCCGCCGCCGCCGGATCGGGGACACCAGAGGGGGAAAAACAAGGAGGGGCCCAGCTGCAGGGCCCGAAACGCGAACAACCAACATGGGGCATCTAACCTGGGCAATTCTTGACATTTCAAAAAGCTCGGAGAGCAAAGAGTCCAACGATGCAAAAGAAACTTGCTGAAAATGTCCGGCTTTTAAGGAAAAATCACAAAATAGATTACTACGTGCGAGGGGTAAGGAAGCGGTTAACATCTTAAAAGCGATCCAATTATTATTTTTAATTGGGGTCAAAGATCTTAAAATCATCAACAAAGAACTTGCCAAACGCGATTCGATTCTAAAATTATGGAACAACTAGACCGTAAAAGGTTAGAGCAGAAAGTCATCATCATTCCGAGGGTCACCCAAAAGCCCGAGCTCACAGTTACACTCTCTATAATTAAAGATGAACCTTCCATAGGACTTGACCAAGCTACCAACATCATGGGAACTGCCATGGTAATGAATCGATCATCTCTTTGAACTTCCTGTTTAATGAAAGGTCTAACATTGTAATGCATCACCTGCTCCCTCCATTTGTTCCGTTTCGGTTATTGTACCCTGAACTTTGAAAATGTCTTCGTAAATTTCAATAAAGTTCACCGGCTACCCCTTGAATGATACGTGTCAGCTTACGGTTGGTTTTTATTTGTCAAAGATGTCATTCTCCTAAATTTTCTCTCCAATCAGAAGCTGGCACGTGGCATTAATGGGCAAACTGGTGCACTCTTTTGAGGTTTATAGGACTACAGGGACCTTTTCGAAGTTCAGAGAAGCAGTAAATGGAATGAGATAAGCTGAATATCATATTCTAAAATAATTTCTTGCAGACTATCATTCTTGTAGGTTTTGATACAACAACAATCACTGCCATATGGGTTTTGTCCAACTTAATCAACAATAGGAAAGCATTAGAATGCTGCCAAAAAGAGTTAGACCTAAAAATTGGTAGAGACCGATGTGTACAAGTCGATGATCTACAAAAACTAGATTACCTCTTGGTGGCTATCAAAGAAACATTACGGTTATATCCTCCAAGTCCACTAGGAACCCTGAGAGATGTAATAGAAGATATTTGCATTTTAGTACATTACATTCCAAAGGGTGCGCGTTTGTTTATAAATTGCTATAAATTGCATAGAGATCCGCAAGTTTGGGACAAACCCGAGGAATTCATCCTGAAAAGATTTCTCACAGACAAATCGCATTTCAATGTTACGAGAAAAAACTTCAAGTATTTATGATTTAGTGGAGGGAGGAGAGCGTGCCCCAGAACAACCTTGGCAATGCCGATACTGAATTTAAGTCTTGCAAGGTTGATCCAGGCATTTGACTTTACAACTCCAAGGTATAACCATTGAACATGACAATAGCACTGTGTTGCTAAAAGAATATCCACTTGAAGTTGTTCTTGATGGGTCAAGACCATCTTGTGGCATCATTAAATTGATGGGTCATCAATTTAATAAGGGTGGCAAATTGTCCCCTAGAAATGTCAGAGAAATTAGATGGAGAGGTAGTAGTTTGCAGCAATTGTAGATTATGTTTACATTGAAAAATGGTGAAGCATAGGCCTATAAATAGGCACTCTCCCGTAAATCCAAAAGAATCAGGAAAAATATTGAGAGTTAATTCCTCTTATAGAGCACTATTCCTACAAGAGAGTGAGAGAATATTAGAGAGGGGGAGTTGAGTGATTTTACCTTGTGAGTAAAATCGGGTTATTTCCAACTGTCCTAAAATTGTTATTTACCTCAGGTTTACCATTATTTATTAGTGGGTTATTTTGGTTACCCATGGTTTTTCCCTTTTAAATGGTTTTCCACGTAAATTTTTGTGTCTCTTTATTGCTCTATTTATTTTTATAGTCATTGTTGCTACGTCTATTTTAGCTAATACATATCCCCTTGCTACCGAATTAATTTATAGGACCTAACAAGTGGCATTAGGGATGTTGGTTCCATAAAGGTGGTTGTGTTAATTAAAATGGAAGGTTCTTCAACATCCATGATCAAATTGAATGGTTCGAACTGGTCAAATTGGAAGCCTATGATGGAGGATATATTGTACTGCAAAGATATGCATGAAGCAATCAAAGGAGATATCGTAAAGCTGAAAGACATTAAAGATCCATATTGGAGCAAGTTGAATAGAAAGGCCATTGGTACCATTCGCCAGTGGCTAGATTTCAATGTGTTCGGTGATGTCTCAGAGGAAACGGCTGCCCATAAACTATGGAAGAAGCTGCAAGATCTTTATGATCAAAAAACTGTTGGAAACAAGTCATTCCTAGTAAGGAAACTTGTCAACATGAAATATAAGGAGGGTACTCGTATTGCCGAATTTCTAAATGAATTTCGAAGTATTATTAATCAGTTATCTTCTATGAAAATCACACTTGAAGATGAGGTCCAATCCTTATTATTGCTCAACTCTTTACCGGAGAGTTGGGAAACCTTTGTGGTACCTGTGACCAATTCTGCTCCTAATGGAAAAGTTTCCTTGAACCACGTTATTTGCCCTCTAATCAAAAAGGAAACAAGGAGGAAAGTTTTAATTACTAAAAGCAGTCAAGCTCTTATCACAGAACATAGAGTGCGGAGTAAAAATCGAGGTCCCAACAATCATGACAAATCCAAAGGAGGAGATAAGTTCAAAGGAAGATCCAAGTCCAGGGGTAGAGTCAAATGCGACCACTGTGGATTAGAAGGTTATCTAAAGAGGAACTGTTGAAAGCTGAAGAGAGAATAAAAGGATGGCAATAATCAGGAGGAAGACAAGAACACCACTGCAACAACTGAGGAGATTGTTGTTCTTTCCTTCAGTCATGAAGAACAATGTCTGCAAGTCTCAAGTCATGATAAGACAGAACGGGTGATCAACACTGCAATATCTTATCATGCCACTCCCAACAAAGAGTTCTTCAACACATACAAAGCAGGAAATTTTGGTGTGGGGAAGATGGGCAGTAATGGCCATTCCAAAATTATTGGAGTTGGTGACATTTGTATTAAGATGAACACTGGTTGCACACTCATCCTCAAAGAAGTTAGACATGTTCCTGATTTGAGTCTCAACTTGATATCTTGTGGTGTCCTAGATCGTGAAGGCTTCGAGAATTTCTTTGGGAGTAAGAAATGGAAGCTTACCAAGAATTCCTTGGTGATTGCGAAAGGTGCCATGTGTTGTACACTATACAAAACAAATGTAGTCATTTGTAAAGATGGATTGCATGTTATTGAAAAAGAGTCTTCACCAAATTTGTGGCATAGGAGATTGGCTTACATCAGTGAGAAAGGGTTGCAGATTCTAGCAAAGTAGGTGCTTGTACCTTCTGCTAATGGTACTCCACTATCTCCATATGACTATTGCCTATTCGGCAAGCAACATAGAGTGTCATTCAGTAAGTCATCAAGCAGAAAGTCAAGTGTTCTTGACTTGGTGCACTCAGATGTTTGTCGCCCCTTTGAATATGAGACCTTAGGAAGGAACAAGTACTTTATTACTTTCATTGAGGATGCATCACGGAAGCTGTGGATGTATTTCCTGAGAACAAAAGATCAGGTATTCCAGTCATTCCAAAAATTTCATGAAAGATAAACAAGAAATTAAAATGTCTCCGATCCGACAATGTAGGTGAATACACATCACACGAGTTTGAGAACTACTATTCCAGACATGGAATTCAACATGAAAAGATTTTACCTGGAACCCCACAACATAATGATGTAGTAGAAAGGATGAATCGTACTATAGTGGAGAAGGTCAGATTTATGCTCAAAATGGCTAACTTGCTAAAGTGGTTTTGGGGAGAAGTAGTACGCATAGCCTGCTATCTCATTAATAGGTCACCATCTACTGCTCTAGATTTTAATATTCCAGAAAGAGTATGGACTGGAAAGGATGTTCATTACTCTCATCTGAAGGTGTTCATCTGTAACACATTTACACATGTGCCTAAGGAGCAACGGTCAAAGCTTGATGACAAATCAAGTCCATGTATCTTCCTTGGAATGGAGATGAAGAGTTTGGGTACAACCTATGGGACCTAGAGAAGAAGAAGACCATTAGGAGCAGAGATGTAGTCTTTCGAGAAAATGAGACTATAGAAAGATTTAAGAAGAATGGCAAGTCAGGACTTATGGATGACGTCATTCCCAGCCATGTTCCTTCATCATTAAATAGTACCATTGGTGGGAATGAGGAACAGTTCATAATAACGATGAAATTCTAGAGCTAATAGAGGATCGCAAGCAAGAAGATGTTGATGAGCAGGGGGAGCAACCCACCCAGCAAGCTGAGGCTGAACAACAGCTTAGAAGATCTACCAAGGATCGGCAACCAACATCTAAGAATCCTAGTTCTAAGTATATTCTCCTTACTGATGAGGGGAAGCCGAAGGATTTTTAGGAAGTTCTAACACATGCAGATAAAGAATCTTAGTTGGAGGCAATGCAAGATGAGATGATATAGAAAAAAAACACATATGAGTTAGTAGAACTTCCTAAAGGAAGAAAAGCCATGAAGAACAAATGGGTTTTCAAGCTCAAATGAGATGGCAACGGAAAGTTACTAAAGTATAATGCTCGTCTAGTAGTGAAAGGTTTCCAACAGCAGAAGGGAATTGATTTTGATGAGATCTTTTCTCCGATGGTTAAAATGACTTCTATTCGAGCAGTTCTAAGCTTGGTAGCAAGTTTGAATCTTGAGCTTGAACAGTTAGATGTGAAAATGGCCTTCCTCCATGGCAACCTGGAGGAAAAAATCTACATGGTGCAACCAAAGGCTTCAAAGTAAAAGGGAAAGAGCACATGGTTTGCAAGCTGTAAAAGAGTCTGTATAGGTTGAAACAAGCACCCAGGAAATGGTACAAGAAGTTCAACTCTTTCATGAGTAGTCATGGCTACAAGAAGACTTAGGTGGATCCATGTGTTTACTTTAAGAGATTCTCTAATAACAACTTTATCTTATTGTTGTTATATGTTGATGATATGTTGATCGTGGGATAAGATGTGTCTTCAATTCGTAAATTGAAAGAATAGTTAGCAAAGTCCTTTGACATGAAAGGCTTGGGTCCAGCATAACAGATTTTGGGCATGAGGATTGTTCGTGATCGAAGCAACATGAGGTTATGGCTGTCACAAGAAAAATATTTTGAACATGTGCTACAACGTTTCATCATGTTGAATGCTAATCCAGTTAGCGTTCCTCTTGCCGGACATCTAAAGTTGAGTAAATAATCTTATCCTACAACCAAAGGAGAGAAGGAAGATATAAGAAAGATTCCATATTCCTCCACAGTGGGGAGTCTGATGTATGCGATGGTTTGCACAAGGCCAGATATTGCACATGTTGTTAGAGTTGTAAGCAGATTCTTAGATGATCCGGGAAGATAACATTGGGAAGTTGCAAAGTGGATTCTCAGATATTTGAAGGGAAGTTCGAAGAAGTGCTTATGTTATGGAGGTTTTAGACCAATCCTAGAAGGTTTCGTTGATGTTGATATGGCAGGAGATCTCGATTATAGGAAGTCAAGTTTGGGATATGTATTTACATCTGATGAGGGAGCAATTTCTTGACAATCTGAATTACAGAAATGTGTTGCACTTTCTATAACCGAAGCGGAGTACATTTGAGCTGCTGAAGCAGGAAAAGAGATGATTTGGTTAAAGAGATTCTTTGAAGAACTGGGTCAAAAATAAGTTGATTGCGTAGTATATTGTGATAGTCAAAGTGCTATAGACTTGAGCAAGAATACTATGTATCATTCTCGAACTAAGCACATTGATATTCGATATCATTGGATACGGGAACAAGTAGAACATGGAGTTTATCATCTAGAGAAAATTCCAACAGAAGAGAACCATTTAGATATGCTGACTAAAGTAATTCCTCGGGTGAAGTTTGAGTTGTGCAATGAGCTGATCGACATGAACTCCAACTAGGAGCTGACTTGATACCCCGTTGGTCTGGTGGAGGAGAATTGATGGGTCCAGATCATCTTGTGGCATCACTAAATTGATGGGTCATCAATTTAATAAGGCTGGCAAATTGTCCCCTAGAAATGTCAAAGAAATTAGATGGGGAGCTGGCAGTTTGCCGCAATTGTAGATTATGTTTACATTGAAAAATGGTGAAGCTTAGGCCTATAAATAGGTACTCTCCCGCAAATCCAAAAGCATTAGGAAAAATATTGATAGTTAATTCCTCTTATAGAGCATTATTTCTATAAGAGAGTGAGACAATATTAGAGGGGGGGAGTTGAGTGATTTTACCTTGTGAGTAAAATCGGGTTATTTCCAATTATCCTAAAATTATTGTTTACCTCGGGTTTGGGTATACTAGAGAGAGCCTTAATTATTGTATTCTCATTATTCACTAATAGAGTTATTTGGGTGCCCGTGATTTTCCCTTTTAAAAGATTTTCTACGTAAATCTTAGTATCTCTTTATTATTCTATTTATTTTTATACTCATTATTAATACATCTATTTTAATTAATATATATTACCTTATTACTGAATTAATTTAGGAGACCTAACAATTATGTCCCCTCGCCTAAATTCTCATCTTTATGTTCAAGATTGCAACCGAAGAGATTGGTAGATTCTTGTATTAGTTTGTTAAATAAACTGAGGTTTCAGTTGCCAGTTCTAGCCTTTCTTAATTTTATATTGATTGCTGTCTGGATAAGGGATAATTACCTTTAAACAGCAAACTTTTGGTGTACATCCGATACATAATAATTAGGGGTGCAAAATTGAATCGAAATCGAAATTTAAATTAAAATTAAATAAAAATAATCGAATTGAATTAAATTAAATTTATTTCAGTGTAGTTTTGGTTTTTAAAATTTTTAAAATTTGGGTTTTGATTCTGTTTCGGTTTTCATAACGAAATTTGAAATATCGAACCGAATCGAATCGAATAAATTAATAAATATAATATTTTAATGTATATTCATATTATATCTAATATTTTAATCATATTGACCATATATAATACACTAATTAGTAAATAATAATAACAAATACGAAATTTTAACTCAAGTAAATTTGGAAAAATTGTTTTACTTTAAAACTTTAGAAATATGACTCATTCAATAATTCATTAAATGCATGTCATACTACTTGAATTAATATCTTTTATGTATCAATATTTATATTTATTGTTGTAAATATAAATTTCAAAGTCTAAATACTATCAAATTTAACACATATTAAAATGAAATTATTTTAAGTCTCTCTCATATAACCCTAAAACGAAAAAATAAATTACAAATTATATTATAAATTATAGAGTTTGAGCAATTTAGTTATAACAGAACCAAACCAAATTATATTCGGTTCGGTTTAAACCGAATCGAACTATATTCAGCTCGGTTTCGATTCTCATATTTTTACTAATTTGGATTTCAGATCGGATCAATTCGATCCAATTTTTATATCAAACCAATATTTACTCACCCCTAATAATGATATTAGTAACTCACTTTCATAATGTCATTACTTCCTATGTGTTATTTGTAATTTAGTAACAGACTTCGTAAATTTATTCACTGTCAGTCATCCTTTGTGTTTTATCACTGTCATTACTTTCATCAAATGACTAATTTCTTTTTTTTAAAAAAATTTTTGATTAATTGAGACTTCAATAATAACAAATAAGAGTCACATCTCACCCACCCGAATATGAGCTCGAGTCTGTGATCTTTAGAATTGCAGCTTTAGGATCAATCACTAGGCTAACACATTTCTCACTATTACTGTGACTAAATTATTTTCTTAGGTAGTTTATAATTGAATTCGATTTCTTCTTAATTTACCAACTTAAAATTTTATTAATATTTAATCTATTTCTTAAATAATGCAAGGTAAATTAGGAAAAAATAATAAAAATTACATTGATATCCTATATTAATAAATAAAAAGAATTAAAATAAAAAGTCTAGAATGACAATTAAAAAGTTTAAAATTATTGGCAAAATGGAATCCAAAAAAGTATGTTTGCGTAAACTTCCTCTAACAATTTTGTATTCAAACATGGTCCATGTGAGACGGGAACCCTCTTAGACTATAGAATAGTACTACTAATATTAAGAACCCACAAATTTTTTAGTAGTTATGAATTTTTTTTAGAGGTTAGGTATTAAATATAAGACCTCTCATAAATTACTAAAAACAATAACAGGAGAAAATATCCATAGAATAAGTGAGAGATGGCCCACAATATTACAATTAATAGGAGATGGGTTATTTATCATAAGTTATAATTAATGCAACTAGTTAGATATGGATGAAAAATTGATTTTTTATAGCATTTTATGGGATTGAATGCTTTCACGTCGTTTATTCAGATTTTATTATATATTAGATACGTAGGAGATAGAAATAAAAAAATAGGAAAAAAATCTGAAATTAAAAAATTATGTAAAAAAATTTAATATATGATAAAATTTAAATTAGGGATATGAAAGAGGATAAATAATCGGGGACAGTAGATTTGAATTCCATTTTATGGCATTAGAAATCCCTATAATCAAACTCATATAGTGGTGGATTTGAAGCTTGGTTGGTAAGATATGATTAATGTAATCAGATTATGTGATTGTTTAGCGTTCTGTTTTACTTTCTTTGATCCTACAAATTTTTCAAATGACTATTTATTGAATTTAATGTATTGAGAATTTTCCAATTGAAATCATTATTTTTTGAGAAATTTTATATGAGTTTCGGCACTATATTATAGAAAAGTGTCATTTTATATAATAACTGATATATGTTTTATTATGTAATTGAAAGGATAAAAAAAGTTAATATAATGAAATATGTGTCAATTATTTTATAAAGTAGCATTAAATACTGGAACATGTGTAAAATAATTTTGTGTACTGTTATCCAGTCAACTTTTCATGTATTTTTAGTTCACATCCACCCCATATGTTTCAATTTTGATTGGAGTAAAAATTTCAAAATTAGAAGTTGAATAGGTTAGCGTGAGTGAATGATAAGTGTTGAATTTGCTAAATTTAATAAATCTGCTGGATTAAAACCTTTAATTGAAATAACGACGTCGTTTTGAAACTAATTTATATGTCAATACTGAAACCTCCAATTAAAATAACTACGTCGTTATGAAATAATCAAAACAAATAAAATAACCTTTAGAGACCGAAATAAATAAATTGCGAATTGATAAAGAAAGATGAAATAAATTTAAACCTCAAGAAAAAAAAACCGAGAATTTAATTAGCCTTCGATTTAACTACAGAAAATATAAAACAAAAAACCAAATTACAATGTCGTTAAAAGCCCCATTCAGGTTTTGTTAATGTCCGCGCCTGTAGTAGTGGAACATGGGATTTGTCATGTACAATGACCACGTCACCGGATTGAAAAGTTGAGACTATTGGAGTCAATTATGTCTAGATGGTTGATTTCCTATGATTGTATACGAGATTCACTCCAACAGCTTCAAAGTAATAGAATACAATAAAAAAAACTATTAATTTTAAGCCCTATTTATTTTCAGTAAAATATTTATAGAAAAATATTTTCCTCATTTTTTAATATTTATTTTAATTATAAAATAAGTAAATTAAAAATATTGTGTTAGTCAAAGAAAAAATATACATACAAAACAGGGAAAATATTTTACGCTACAAAACAAGCATAAAACATTCTCCAAATCGAACCCTTCAAAGCCTCCTAACGTTCCATGTTTCTTATGTTTCCGGCCTTTACTTTCAACTTATCTGATTTCAAATTTTTTTTATTTTTATATCTTCTATAGATTTCTTTTCAGTTGGTGATATTCTATTATTATCTGATTTTTTTTGTTTCTTTCCCCACTTTAATTTGTGATTAGTTTCTAGCTTTGTGTGTTTAGTTTTTAAAATCCCCATCTGAAATTATTTTGATTGACTTTTTTGAGAAATTATTATTTTGGTTTCTTTAATAGGAACAAAACGTTAAGGCTACTATTCGGAGGAAATGTGAATTTGGTGTGCTTGAAAAATAAAATTGAAACCCATAGGGACCGGAAAGACTAAATAGAAGTTATGCAACTTTTTTTTTTACTAAAACTCCATAGCTTAGTAAATAATGGATTGATATTTAGGCCAATAGAAATTATGATTACGATGAAGAAACAAGATAAACAAATTTTTTTGTGGACTGAGTTTAAAGAAATCTATTTTAAACTTTTGATATAATTATTATTTTTAATATTATGTTTTATGTCTTATTTAGGTTAAAGTTTAATTTTTCACTTATCTTGTTATTTTTATGGATATTTTAAATATAAACTAATACAATGTAATATTATGGTGCTAAAATATTTTTCAGTATTTCAACCAAACACTAGAAAATATTTTTCAGTGTTGTAATCAAATATAAGAAAATATTTAATTTTCTTGTAAAATATTCTCCCTTATAAAATATTTTCCTCTACACAATATTTTCTTGCAAACAAATGAGACCTTATTCGCCATCTTTATCGCTTTGACTTTTTTTTTCCTATCAAAACAAGATTATACCCACAAATAAACAATTATCCAGAGTAACAATGGATCATTTAAGCATTGAATAAAGTCAAAATAATGAACTTGATAAAAATTTGATTTGTTAAGAATAAGTTATTCCATGAAATGAAATAAAATTATGAATGCAATAAATATATTTTTCCAACTCTATAATATTTGGTTCAATAAATGGAATATCACGAGAAATAAGATTATGTTGATTTTTATACGACTATGATATAGGTATTTGCAATGAAAACCGAAAGTGGAGAAATCCTCAGTTGTAGAGATCACACAACCAACAACATCAACTCTTCATTTGAAAACATTTTTCCAAGAAATTCAATTTATGTTTTTTTCATTTTAAATACAAATTCAAAAAAATTATGCGTACAATGATTTATAATAAATTGAATTACTTTAAAAAAATGTTTCTAAATACAACATAATGGCATGGAATTCCCACTCGAATAGTTTTGAAGACCAAACAATAAAGCAATCCTGAACTGACGTAATTCCCACTTGAATAGTTTTGAAGACCAAACAATAAAGCAATCCTGACGTTAACTTTAAGGGACTGTTTCCCAATGTAAAGGTTTTGGCTCTTTTGGGTGCCAAGTCAATATGGTTTTTTTTTTCATTTTATTCACTGAAGCTTTACTTCGATTATGTTCAGATTCGATTCGGATTACGCACCTGGTTGTAGTGGATAAATCTCCCAATAAGAATTTTCTAAATTTACTAGACTCGAACTCGAGACTTTGCTTAAGCGATGCCAAGTCGCTTACCACTTGGACCAACCTTTATGAGTACGGCCTTGTTCTTTTCAACTTATTTTCTGTTCAGTTTAGTTTAGTTCAGTGCGAATCAGTTCAATTAAGTACCATTCAGTTCAGTTCAGTTTTAGTATTCAGTATTCAATATCCAGCATTCAACATTCAGTATTCAGAATTCAATAATAAATTTCAGTTTATGCATTATATCAATATTATTAATATATATTATTATTCATGAATATTAAAAAGCAATGAATATTAATGATAATATCGTTTCAATTTCAATTTTATTTCATTTTTATTTATACAATATATAAATATTATTAATTAATATCAGTAATCACAAATAACAACACAAAGAAAAAACCAATAATTATATTTTTAAAATTATGAATTATTATTTCTAGCATAAACAATTTTATAAGAAAAATAAATAAATAAATAAAAGCAATAATATTTTATAAATACTGATAATAATTAAAATAATAAGATAATATTCATAACAATAATTACAATAAATAATAATAATAATAATTTATAATGATATATTTAAATATTATTATATGTAATAATTAATAAATTTTATTAAAATGTATAGTATTATTTCAAGTGTTATTAATTATTATGTATTTTAATATTTTTAAAATATTATTTATATTATTAATTATAATTTAGTCTCAGTATTGTTCAGTTTTAGTATTGTTCAGTTTTAGTATTTTCAGTTTTAGTACAGTTCAATACCATTCAGTTTAGTTTAGTACCAATCAATTCAGTTCAATTCAATACACCTACTTAGCAGTTGAAAAGAACAAGGCCTAAGTAAGTGTGAGTTGAGCTGGCCCAAATGAGTTGAATCCCACATCAAGTCTGGTTGCATGATTTGGGCTTATAAATGGGCCTCTTTGTTTTTTGTAGGCCTAAAATGTTGAGCCCATATGTATCAACATTTTTCAATCGTTTTGGTAAAGAAAGATAATTATTTCTAATATTCCTGAAAAATATAATATCTTTTTTTTCTCTATGCCCCCTTTGGGCTTATAATAGTAATAAAGAAAAATCATATCCCACCTCGCCTGAATGTGGACTCGAACTTACGACCTCTAGGATCACAGCTTCAAGACTCAATCACTAGACCAAGCCTTTGCCATAGACCAAGCCTTTACCACAAATAAAAAGTATAATATCTTACCATAATATCAATCTGCTTTTTTTTAAAACGCTAGAAATATTTATTTGGTACATGCAAAAGTGAGTGTGAGTGGGGATGACTAGAGTTCAATTCCTGATTCCTATACAAATTCCTTTCAATAAAAAAAAGAATTATTACTAACAAGGTGTAGCTCAGTTGGCAACGCAACTGAGCAAGTTGAAGGAGAACAAGATTCAAATCTCACTAAATACATTTGTTGGGAGGGGTGAGGAGCCATAACTGTGACTAAGCCCAGATTATCTCAATGAAGATACTTGTAAATATTACCCAAAAAAAATTATTATTCGGCATCTAACCTATCTAAGTTTTGCTTATTTAGTGTCGAGTCTATCAAAGCTTCGGCTAGTATATGATATATTCCATTTTAGTACATTAAGTATCCATCTAATAATACAAAGAAGATGATGTCAATACAATAACTTGGAGTATGAACGTGTTGCTGACCATGTATGAACTTGTCAACATGATCGATGAAGTTGTCAAAATAAAATTATATAGGTCATACACCAAATAAGTGAAAATCGGATACCAAA
Organism: Euphorbia pulcherrima; assembly: GCA_947683365.1. Lineage (NCBI taxonomy): Eukaryota > Viridiplantae > Streptophyta > Magnoliopsida > Malpighiales > Euphorbiaceae > Euphorbia > Euphorbia pulcherrima. The sequence goes on from CANTUS010000004.1 coordinate 5,663,077, forward strand.
TAGATACTTAAGTTATGAGAACCTTTGGATCCAAAAGAAGTCACTCGGGTGGATGCAACCTCTGTACTACTACTTGGCCTGTGATAAGTTACTTGAAGATAAGATCAAGGTGGAAAAAGTAACCCGAAAGTCTATGTGGTTTGCCTTGGTGGGTGATGAACTATACAAGAAATCCTACTCGGAGGCATGGCTCAAATGCGTCACCCCAGAGATAGGAAGCTGGTAGTCGAAGCCGGGCATTTCAACGCCGGAGCTGGTGCAAAAGATGAGATGGGTGATTTCTCGAGGGGACCTTAAACTCGTTCTCATTGCCTGCGCTAAAGCAGTGTCAGATAACGATCTATTGATGGCACACAAGCAGATGTTTTAGAGCTTGAACCATATGGACACCCTACAAAATCTGAAAAGGAGCAAAAAGGGGAAGCAAATGAAGGAAAACATCGTCGAAAATGGCTAAAAAGCAAAAATCACCATGCACAAAAGGCCTTGATCATAAACAACTTTTTCCTGAGATTTTTTAATGGAAAAAGGGTTATTGTGACATGATTCATTTCAATTGAAATCTAAAATTCACCGTATGGTTAAGATCAAAACAATTAAAAACCGAAAATTCCATTTTTTCATAATGAATGTTGCAATAAGCAACTCATAACTCATAAGAGTGTAGTTTTCCAACTAATTGTAGCTTTTTTTTGAATGCATGTGAACTTTGCTATTTTAAGTTGCCCGAAATTTACTCTCACAAAAGCCTTTGTCGAAGGTCGGTGTGATATAGTTCTTCAGATCTACATATTTTTAGAAAGATCTATTCAGATATTAGTGTTGGAAAGGTTTTAAAGAATTTGTGTTGTTTAGCTTGTGTAGATCTTCAAGTATGGTATGTTTGTTCTTGGTTTCTTTTAGGATTCAGGCGGTTTGTTTGAACTTTATTTTGCTACCTTCAGATTAAACCGTTTTACCTTTTGTGGTCTTTCTTTACTCTTTGTGTGGACTACACTACCTTTTGGGTTGTTGTATTTCTTTGGGTTAGTCCATCGGACTCTTTCTCATGTAATGATGTTGTTATTTGTGTAATAAAAAAAGTACATGCTTTTTTATATAAAAAAAACACTCTTCCTTTTATGAAAGAACGAAAACAAGTAGACAATTATCAAAGTAAAATGACTGAAAAATATTTAGTCAAACGAGTACTAACTTTGTTGTTCTAATTTGCTACACAAAACAAAATACCACTTGATCAACCATCTACTTTTGTTGTTATGTTCCCAAATTGTTGCTTCACTTCAAAAAGATAAGTTCAAGATTGCTAGACTTTGTGACCAAGTCACAATAACCGACCACTTGTGATATAGACATAATTCTAAATTTAGAAGAAAAAATATTCTGAAGTAATTTATGTGATTGATAAATGTACCAAAGTAATTATTTATTACTACTCTTAGTGGTGTTTGGCTAGCAGAAATCTATTCCATGGAATATGAGAAAAACGAATAAAAAATGGTTAAAAATGGTAGAGTTTTTATCAACAATCCGTAGTCGGATGCAATATATATTCTTAGCTAATACACAGAATAATTATTCCTAATTGGAATGAAGGAATAGCTATTACATGAGATGTGTAATGAAAGTTCTCCCGCTTGTGTATATTCCACGCTCTAGAACTTCAGAAACTTAATTAGGATGTCTATTAGGAGTTGGACCTGCTAAACAATTAAAGGTCAAAGGATCGGGCCTCCAATGCCTAAGTCAGTAATGTGAAAGAATGTGTTGTAAGTGAAAAAGGCAGAGTTTAGGTAAAATCGTAGAAAATTGATTACCATTTTAGTAGTATGCCTTTGGTATTTATAGGCCTTTTTATGACCGTTACGCATGATTTGGTAGTTACGGATTTGGATGTGGGATCATGATCCCGAGATTGTAGGAGGACCTAGTCAAAACCTGTTAGTTCCTCATTCAAGAAGTGGGAAGCTGTAGCTTTGACTTAGTAGACGACACTTGAGTGCTCCTTCTCGCTCTGGAGACGAATACCAGCAGCACACGGCTCGATATAGCTACGACGTGGTGGTTGGTGAGGTCGAGGCGGTGTCACCTAGGAATGGTGTATGCCTCGAGTGTATAGTCAGTTATCAAGAGTCCCCCCGCAGGTATGGGAAGTCTTCAGGCTTCTGTTGTCTCGAAGTGGGTGTCGCCTTGAGGTGGATGTCATCTCGAAGATGGTATGGTCTGGCATTTACGATTCATGTAACAGTTGCCAAGGCTCCTCGCACGGTGTAGCATACCACAGAAATACGCCACATGGGTTTCTGGATCTTTCCCCAAGACGACTGTTCGAATTCAAAAATTCTTATAAAAGCCGCTCATTTCAATAGTTACCACTTTACACTCACTTCTCTCATCGACTTAGCATTTTTCGGCGAAGAAATTTCAAAGTTTCCCGGTGCTTTCTCCAGTTCTTCTACAACTGCAAGGGCTTTCCCTTTTGATCCTAATTACAAGTAAGCATTCATCCTCTTTCAACTGCTTTGATATATGCTTTGTTTGCAAATTCTATTAGAATGCAATGGTTCATGCTTTGTAGTTTTTGCAATGAACGTATATAGATTTTTCTGCTGGTTGCCCTGGTTCTGGTCTTTTGATGTATTCCTTTAGCTAACCGTTTCTAGGGATGAATTTGTATTTCACAAATTTTTGTATGGATTGGGAATAGACATAGGTTTGAGCATTGAACTGATAGGTGTCCTGGGGAAAGATGCACTTTTAGGCCCTCACTAATTTAGTGCGACGGCCTCAAGGAGGTGCGCCCTTTGATCTCGAGGCCAAGGCTTGACTTTCTTTGGTTTGTTTCCTAGGATGAGCTCGTCTAGTAGTTTAAGTGGCGATGCCCTCTTTGCCGGGATCATGGGCCGCCTTACGAGGCTTGATCAGGATTTGGATCGTCTCTTGGCTCAGCCAATAACTATTGATAGAACTAACTAGCGTCCCTTTATTAGGACTAAGCGAAGGGCGCATAGGATAATGACTAGTCAGGCGTGATCAACTTCCAAATTATGGACCCCCGTTAACTTGGATGATACGGAGATTCGGGTCGCAGAGGGGTATAAGGGGGTTGACGGTCCCTCCAACATGGATAGATCCACGCAAGAGGTCGAGACGTCATCTCCCTAGTTAGCTCCCAAATGAAGGAGGACTAAGGTGGTGGATGCTCCCAGGCAGGTGAGAAAGAGTTGTGCCAGGGGACCTACACCTCGAATCGAGAGTATGGTGTCTATCTCCAAGGAGTTGGACATCGGGTTCAAGGCATAGGTGCATAGATGGCTAATTGGAAAGCCATGTCTGTTATCGGCTCGCCATGAACGGGATTATACTCCCTCGGATGGCTATTTCAGTATATACATAGAGCAAGTTTGGGCCGGCTTTAAGTATCTGCTTCTTGAGGAGATCACCAAGCTCTTGAATGACTAGGGTGTGTGTCCAGCTCAGATACACCGTAACTGCTGGTCAGACATTGTGGGGCACTACCACATATGTCGTGGCCTAGATTTTGGCTTCAACTTGGTTTTCTTCCATCAGCTAGCCTCCTTCGGGCGGAAGGCCTCTAAGGATCATCTACACTTCAGTCATAAGGACTAGTTCCACCATTTCTCGGACTGACCCCAGACGGTTTAGAACTTTAAATAGTTCTACTTCTACATGTAGATAAACCCACAATATCTGTCATTTCCATCTTGATAGAGGGAAGATATTCCTGAGGTGATGCCCACTCGAGGGCTTGAGTTGGACAATCGCCTCAACGTTTACAGTCGGTTGGAGTAGGGGCGATAGTCACTGGCAACCATCGCCTGGGCTTACCTGAATAACACTAAGGTCATTAGGTGGGACGGCCAAAATATCATGTACTATGATGGGGAAGTCGATATTCCTGGTAAGCTTATTTCTTTGTTTTCTTTGTTAGGATATCGTCGTCTCGTCTTAATGTTTCCCTTAATAAACATCTAGTGAAAAGGTACCAAAGACCTGGGCTTTTAGAACCAGAGGAAGTAGGCGGAGATGGTTGATCTCACCAAGGATGACGCCTCCAAGCTAGCTCTTTCTAAGAAGGCTGGGGATAGGAAGAGGCGGCCGAGAAAGGCGCCTCGTCGACCGACACTCTGCCCAAAAAGGGGCGTGAGGTAATCCACTATCTTTTTTAATTTTTGTTACTTTTGTATGCCTTGTTGCTAAGTTGCCTTCTTTCTTTGTAGGGCCAAGAGCTGTCGGACCCGATCTACCGCTAGGGGTTGCCTATTACGCCAGTCTCTGCTACCACTTTCTCTCCTTATGCCCTTTTTAAGGAGAGCTTCCTGGAGCTAGCTGGTCCTCAAGGAGGGATAAATATCCCTCAAGTACAGTTGGCGCTTCAAAGCGTCCTTCCTCTACCAAGGGAGAAGGAGATTTACAAAGAGGAGTTCAGTACGTGCGCGACTAGAATTATTCTTGACCAGCTCTCAAAGGTATGTGATACCAATTTTATCTTAAGTTATTTCTTCTGTACAACCTGTGAAGTTATATGTGTTTTTATAGGTTATATCTCGTTGCGTTGAGATGCATCAGAGGGCCTCCAACCATGCAAAGGTCAAGGCGGACCTCTAAGTGGCAAAGGCTGACCTCTAGGTTGCCAAGAAGGAGGTGGCGGTGTCCAAGCAGAGGGAATCTGAGGTCGTGAAGGCTAAGGAAGAGGCCGAGGCGGCGGCTGCCAAGCAGTGAGAGACCGAGGCGGCGTTGGTGTGAGCACGGGATTTTGCAGTCCCTCTCGCGAGACGATGATGACGTATACCCGATTTTAATACCTCAAAATAAAAGTTTTCTTTAGAATTTTTATTACCAAAATAATATTCCTTGTGAATTTTATAATTGGTAGAATCCAGTTCGGCGTGGCCGATAACACGTCTGGTAGGAGCTTGAACCGATGATTTACATCCAAATTAAATAATACCCATTAAAATATAATTAAAATTCAAAAAGATACCTTTCCACCCACTATTAAACCACTTTTCCCGTCTTTTTAGGCTTTTTGACCCGTTGGTTGTCGGTATGCTGGAGAATGATATCGCCACCGACATCATCCATGCCGCCGGCGGTATCACCATGTCGCCGGCGGCATCAGCCATGTCGCCGGTGACATCATCATGTCGCCGGCGGCATGGACCAAAAGGGGTCCCTCCCCAGACAGCCTTTCGGCCACTTTCGGCGGAATAAGTCAAAAAGGTCTCGAAAAGCACCCCAATTTGCTATAAAAGGCACCCAAAAACTGCAATAGGGGGGACTGAAATTATAGATGGGAAGGAGCTAAAATTAGGGAAAATCGAGAGAATAGATTTTAGTGAGATAAGAACTAGAAAAGGCAGGAAAAAGGATTCTAATCCATTTTTCCCGATTTTTCTTCTTCGAACTCTCTGATTGTGAGCTTAAATCAGAGGGTCTTTGGGTTAAATCAATTGGATAGAATTTAGAGACCTAAAACCTTTAAATTAACAATCAAATTATCATTGCAAGCTCCCCGGAGGCGTTATTGTTCAGTTCATGAAGAGTTGGATTCACTACCCCGAGGTGAAAATCCTGAGTCTCATAGCTCTTTGGCATTGTTATTATTGTTTTGCACTAATTTTTGTTGATTTGTGTTCATTTTTGAGTTTTCGGTCACTTTGACTGTTAACCGCTACTGTAGCAAGAAATTGGAGTCACCGGAGTCATGCGATGTTCCTGGCTGTATCACCCATGTCGCGAGAGGCATCGTTGGTACCGCCGTCAGCATCACATTCCCCGGAGACTTCGCTTTCTCGCAGAACACTTTCTTTACGGTACTCAGAAAGCCCTGTGCCTGTCTGCATGCCGATGTATCCCGTGACGCAATCGATGTCGCCGACGACATCATCCATGCCGCCAGCGACATCAACTATGTCGTCGGCGGCATCAGATGCCCAACGGCGGCATGGCTTTCTGGACAGCAGTATTGTTTTCGTTTATTTCTAAACTAATTTATTTTCTGAAGCTAGGATCTATAGTGTAACGATGGAGATTCGAAACCTCCTGAAAACAGACCTGTCCCACGACGAGTGGTATATTCATTTGTAATCCGATTAAAGCAACCATTGAATCTGAAATTTGGATAAAAATGGAATTTCCCCGCAAACGCCATTCGAACCTCATTTTAGCCATTCAATCGGGCTTTATGATGTTATAAATAAGATATGCCATATTTGTGTCAACCGTCCTCTGCAGGTAGATGTATATCGGACATTCGGGTATTTCATTTGTTACGTAGAAAATGTACAGGACTTGAAAACCTTGTAATAACTTTACTTTCTGCACCTACTTTTCTTTTATATTTGTAAATATTTTATTTATTGTTTCAATTGCTTGATAAATGCGAAAACCACAAAATAACTAAAAATACAAATAAATAGGGTGGATTAAACTAATTAAGAAAGAATGAAGTATCCTAACTTGGCCTAATGAAAAGTAGATAACATCATCCAAACTCGGAATCTCTACTTAAGGTATGGTCTAACCACCCGGTGGGAAAATCGTACCGAAAATTTCCCGGTTGAGCTGAACCGGGTGGCGACTCTATTCTAAGTACGAGATTTCGATCTCGTATCGTTTAAGCATTACAATATGCAAAATCATTTTTTTTCAACCGCATCACACTAATCTCCCCGACACACCAAAAAATGGGTCGGCCCGACCGGGTCCGGCCCCCGCGCATGCAGCCACGCGAACCGTCGTCCGCTCACAGTTGGCTGAGGCAAATAAAGAGCTCAAGAACTTGTACGATGCCCATACCCAAATTCTCTCCCACAACACCATTTCGGAGAGGGATTTGGGGTCATCACAAGGGAAGGTCGTGAAGCTCAAGGCGGAGATTGTTTAATGGAACACCGAGCTGGATAGCCTTGTAGGAAGGATGGTGAGAATGGGCCGTATGTTTGGCCAGAGATTGTTCGAGGAGGTCCATCAGCATTGGCTAGAGCTTTCGGAGGAGATGATGACCAATGTTAACTTTCCCACTTTTGAGGAAGTTCCTAATAGCCCTCCTACTGACCAAGCGAATCCTTTTGTAGGAAGCAAGGTTCGCGAGGCGTTACTAGTGAGCTCGCCTCAAGTGTAACATGAAGACTCTCCTGCCACTTAGCTTAGATTTTTCCTTCTCTTTTTTCATTTTGGTTTTTAGGCTTTCAGCTCTTGTAAATATTGACAATTTTTATTTAATGCCAATGTATTTGTTTCAGTAGTTGGTTTATGCTTCTGCCATTTATCTTTTGGTATATTTTCATGCTTTGCGTTTGCTTAACTGGATGAATGATTTTGTTTTACATTTCCTTATGTGATTACGGGGCTCGGGGCTTTTTGTTACTTAGATTTATCTAAGATTTGCTTTGTATGACTCGCCTAAGGCTCGTTAGCTTAGATGTGATTTTTTTTATGCCGCCCTACGGGTTTAGTTATAACCAAGTTTTAGATTGGCTAAGGCTTGGTAGCTTAGCTATAAACGTTCATTTATATTGTCTAAGTCTTGTTAGCTTAGTTATAAAAATACGGTAGCCATCTAGGGCTACATTGCGTCGCTTGGGGGGGAGAAATGGTGGCTGCTGTTGGGCTTTAAATCAATTGTCGTTAAAGGCTAAGTGAAAGAAAAGGAATCAAGCAAAAAATATGAAATTGAATAGCATTGTATTGATGAATATGAATAGATTACAAGTGATTACATTGCTTAGTGCTTTGTTAGCCGGGGAAGGCCTAGGGGATGCCGCCTCGTTAAAAACCTTCCCGAGGAAAAAACCCAGTGGGAAAAAATCTAAGGGGAGGAAAGGAGTGTGGTCGTCTAGTTCCCTAGCTATTGGAGGCCTTATAATATGGCCTCAGATTAGAGATGTTCCATGTTCTGGGTAGCTCTTTGGCGTTAAGGTTGTTGAGGTGGTATATCATTGGGCCCAAGGCTTTCTTTATCTTGTATAGCCCTACCAAGTTAGCTCCGAGCTTGCCTTTGCCCTCGCGAGACTACAAAGTGGTGGTGTCTTTAAGGACCAGGTCCCCTTCTTGGAGCCATAGGCTTTTGACCATTCTGTCATGGTACTTAGTAATTTTAGCTTCATAGGCAGTCATCCTGATGCAAGCTCATTCTATTCTTTCTTCAAGACTGTCTAGGTGATGTCTCAGGTTAATATCATTCTATTCTTCGAAGTAATAGATAACTTTGTCAGTTAGGGCCGCGATTTTTACTAGGATCATGGCTTTCGTCTCGTGCGTAAGGGAGTAAGGCATCTCGCTGGTTGGTCTGTATGGGGTGGTTTAGTAGGACCCCAGTACGCTTATGAGCTCGTCTGGCCAAGATCCTTTCCTTCCCCTTTCAAGGAGTTTCTTTAACCCTTCACCCAGCTTCCTATTGGTGACTTCCATCTGGCCATTCGCCTGTGTAACACCCCCTTTTATTGGAAGTGCCACAATAACGATAATCACCCAATTAACAACTCTACTCCACTATATAAAGTTCAATACTTATAGATTTAATTTGTACAAATACAAATATAATGTTTCAAACTCCAAATTATTCTCCAAATATTTCTCAATGCCACTTTACATTTCTCACACTATCTAGTACATGCCATTATTCTACAAACCATAATATTACATTAAAATATAAATCCACCTCGAGTCTTTCCTTATATGCTCTTCAAGTTGATCAACTTATACCACTTTGGTCCAAGCTATCTACAATCTTCAGAATCTGCGTGTAAAAAATAAACTACACGCTAAGCAATTTGCTTAGTTGTGTACATAAAAGAAATATAACAACTTTGAACATTTTTAAAATGAAAACAAAGTATATTTATAAGTCAAAAATAAATTAACCAACTTTATGGAACCAAATCGCAAAACTTATATAGTAATCCTTTCAAAGTACAATCAAATTTGTACCCAATTTTTTCAAACACTTTAACCACATATTGCCTAAAGTAAACAAGTCATGAATAACGGTAAAATGGATACGGGAGCGGACAAGCCCGAAGCCGAAGCTTCAAAATCAATATATCGGTCAAGCCCGAAGCCGAAGCTTCAAAATCAATATATCGGTCAAGCCCGAAGCCAAAGCTTCAAAATCAATATATCGGTCAAGCCCAAAGCCGAAGCTTCAATATCAATATATATATATATATATATATATATATATATATATATATATATATATATATATCATAATATCGGCCAAAGCCCGAAGCCAAAGCTTCAATTGTTTGTATAGTAATCTACCCTGACCCCGTATTCTACTCGTTTAATAAGGGCAATAAATCAAAGTAACATCTTAAAAATTCCAGTATAAACCATCAATCATAATTCAACATAACTTCAGAAATTAAGAAATTCAAATCGCAAATTTTTAAGCATCAAACTTCAATTAAAACTCAATAAAATCAATATTCATACTTTCCAGAATTTTTTCAGGTTTCGTAACCTGACTTCCCCTGCATTTTTACTATTAAAACATCATCCAATCGAAGAACTTTCTTCTAAATATAATTAGACACATGTCTCAGCTTTTTCAAAGCCACTAGAATCACAGAAATCCAAATTTTATAACCAAAGTTATGATCAAAATACTAAACAGTGTACCAAGCTGAGATTTTCCGAAAACAGATTTCGTGACTCAACTTCAAACGAAAATTTCACATTGAAAACGAATGAAATTCAATAAGGTTTCTTCTGAACATATATTCCTTACTTTCTGTAGATATCAATAAAATCACGAATCGTTCAAATCAGATCTATATAACGAGAGAAAACATTAAAACAAAACAGGTATACAAATCTGGAAAATTTTCCGAAAAACCGAGAAATCAAAATTTGAGACACAAACCTTTTTCTAAGCTCTTTCTAGCTCTCTTCTACCTCTTTTGCCTTTGATTTGCTTGCACTAGCTTCCTCTACAACAGCCATATACAATTCTATCAAGATATTGTATTAGTGAGACACGGTTCATAAGGTCCATAAATGCTGCTGGTGCATTAGTGAGACCAAATGGCATCACCACAAATTCATAGTGCCCATAACTGGTTCGGAAAGCCGTCTTTGCAATATCATCATCTTTCACTCTCATCTGATAGTAGCCCGATCTCAAATCAATCTTGGAGAAGTATTTGGCACCCTTGAGTTGATCAAATAAGTCTTTAATCCTTGGCAATGGGTACTTGTTTTGTTCTTCACTGTCAATTTATTCAACTCCTAATAATCAATACATAATCGGAGCGACCCATCTTTCTTCTTAACAAACAACACTGGTGCACCCCACGGGGATATACTCGGGCATATGAATCCTTTGTCTAACAATTCTTGTAACTGGATCTTTAACTCTTCAGTTCAATACGCGCCATTCTGTATGGTGCTTTCGATACTGGTGCGGTACCCGGCAATACATCAATTACGAATTCTACCTCTCTTTTTGGTGGCAAACCCGGTAGTTCTCCTGGAAATACATCAGGAAAATCACATACCGTAGGAATATTCTGCAATTCTAACTCACCTTTCTTCAATTCTAGAGCGAAGATTAGGTAGACCTGACATCCCTTCCTTAACAGCCTTTTAGTCTTCATAAAAGAAATTATGTTACAGAGGTAATCTGATCTTTCACCCATGATAACTATTTCTTCTCCATCAGAAACTTGAAGTGACATTCTTTTGTTTTTGCAATCCACCACAGCTCGATGTTCCGATAACCAATACATTCCCAAGAAAACATCATAATCTCGGAAAGGTAACTCAATTAAATTTGCATGGAAAAGTTGATGTTGAATCATAATAGGGCAATTCATATACACTTTGTTTACTATCATACTATGTCCTAAAGGATTAGTCACTTCAATATTTTCTCCTAATTCTTCTACATGTAACCCTTTCTCTTGTGTTAACGTAGTACATATATATGAATGAGATGAACCGGGATCTATCAATGTATAAACATCATGATTAAAGAATGAAAATTTACCGATAATAACTTCGGTAGATTCCCGAGTCTTAGGCCCTCGGATTGCATAACTTTGGGCCATTCCTCCTGGTCTACCACTCTACGGTGCTTGTTGAGCCACATTATGTCCACTTGCCTCACTAGCATTTCTTCTTGCCCTTCCTCTTCCACTTTGCATTGTAGGAGTAGGAACTACTGCAGGTGCAGATGTATTTATCTATCTCTGAGGACAATTTGCAATCAAATGTTCCCTCGAGCCACATTTAAAGTAGACTCTACCTTTTCCCCAACATTCCCCTGTATGCATTCTTCCATAATTAGTACATTGTGGAATATTTCCTCTTCCTCGACCTGAAGGTACACTAGCCGCTGACCCCGTACTTATGGTTTGTCTCGGTAAAAACCCTCTAAAATGAGATTGTGTTTGTTCTAATGTTCCTGTGAGCGGACGACGTTTCGAGCGGCTGCGAGCGCGGGGCTCGTCCCGCTTTTTGGAGTGTCAGGGAGATGAGTGTGATGTGGTTGAAAAGGAAAATGATTTTTGCATATTTTAATGCTTAAAAGATACGAGATCGAAATCCCGTACTTAGAATAGAGTCGCCACCCGGTTCAGCTCAACCGGGAAATTTTCGGTACGATTTTCCCACCGGGTGGTTGGACCATACCTTACGTAGAGATTCCGAGTTCGGATGATGTTATCTACTTTTCATTAGGCCAAATTAGGATATTTCATTCTTTCTTAATCGGTTTAATCCACCCTATTTATTTGTATTTTCAGTTATTTTGTGGTTTTCGCATTTATCAAGCAATTGAAGCGGTAAATAAAATATTTACAATCGTAAAAGAAAAGTAAGTGTGGAAAGTAGAATTATTACAAGGTTTTCAAGTCCTGTACATTTTCTATGTAACAAATAAAATACCCGAATGTCCGATATATACCCACCTGCAGATGATAGTTGACACGAATATGGCATATTTTATTTATAACATCGCAAAGCCCGATTGGGTGGCTAAAATGAGATTCGAATGGCGTTTGAGGGAAAATTCCATTTTTATCCAAATTTCAAATTCGATTGTTGCTTTAATCGGATTACAAATGAATATACCACTTGTTGTGAGGCGGGCCTATTTTCAGGAGGTTTCGAACCTCCATCGTTGCACTATAGGTCCTAGCTTTAGAAAATAAATTAGTTTGGAAATAAACGAAAAAAATACTGCTGTCCGGAAAGCCAAGCCGCCGATGGCATCTGATGCCGCCGAAGACAAAGTTGATGTCGCTGGCGGCATGGATGATGCCGCCGGCGACATCGATTGTGTCTCGGGCGACATCAGCATGCAGATGGGCACAGGGCTTTCTGAGTACCGTAAAGAAAGGGTTCTGCGAGAAAGCGAGGTCTCCGGGGAATGTGATGCTAATGGCGGTACCAACGATGCCTCACGCGACATGGGTGATACAGCCAGGAACATCACATGTCTCCAGCGACTTCAATTTCTTGCTACAACAGCGGTTAGCAGTCAAAGTGACCGAAAACTCAAAAATGAATATAAATCAACAAAAATTAGTGCAAAACAATAATAATAATGCCAAAGAGCTATGAGACTCAGGATTTTCACCTCGGGGTAGTGAATCCAACTCTTCGTGAACTGAACAATAACGCCTCCGGGGAGCTTGTAACGATAATTTGATTGTTAATTAAAGGTTTTAGGTCCCTAAATTTTATCCAGTTGATTTAACCCAAAGACCCACTGATTTAAGCTCACAATCAGAGAGTTCGAAGAAGAAAAATCGGGAAAAATGGATTAGAATCCTTTTTCCGGCCTTTTCTAGTTCTTATCTCACTAAAATCTATTCTCTCGATTTTAGCCTCCTAGTTGCCCAATTTAAGCTCCTTCTCTCTATAATTTCAGTCCCCCCCCTTCAATTGCAGTTTTTGGGTGCCTTTTATAGGCAAATTGGGGTGTTTTTCGAGACCTTTTTGACTTATTCCGCCGAAAGTGGCCGAAAGGCTGTCTGTGGAGGACCCATTTCAGGCCATGCCGCCGGCGACATGATGATGTCGCCGGCGACTTGGATGAGGCTGCCGGCGGTATGGTTATGCCGCCGGCGGCATGGATGATGTCGGTGGCGACATCATCCTCCAGCATACCGACAACCAACGGGTCAAAAAGCCTAAAAAGTCGGGAAAAGTGGTTTATTAGTGGAAAAAAGGCATCTTTATGACTTTTAATAATATTTTAGAGGGTATTTATTATTTGGGTGTAAATCATCGGTTCAAGCTCCTACCGGACGCGTTATCGGCCACACCGAACTGGATTCTACCAATTATAAAATTCACAAGGAATATTATTTTGGTAATAAAAATTCTAAAGAGAACTTTTATTTTGAGGTATTAAAATCGGGTACACATCATCATCGTCTCGCGAGAGGGACTGCAAAATCCCGTGCTCACAGGCTGCCCCTCGGGGGATCACTGCTGCCATAGGTCAGTATGATCACACGAAAGAGCAAGGGATAGGAATGATACCTGAGGGATGACCGGTTTGTCCTTTGGTCGGACTTACGCTTTGTCGATTGTTTGTCCTTTGGTCGGACTTACGCTTTGTCGATTGTTTGTCCCTTGGTCGGACTTACGCTTTGTCGATTGTTTATCCCTTGGTCGGACTTACGCTTTGTCGATTGTTTGTCCCTTGGTCGGACTTACGCTCTGTCGATTATTTGTCCCTTGGTTGGACTTACGCTTTATCGATTGTTCGCCCCTTGGTCGGACTTACGCTTTATCGATCGTTTGTCCCTCGGTCGGACTTACGCTTTGTCGATCGTTTATCCCTCGGTCGGACTTACGCTTTGTCGATCATTCGTCCCTTGGTCGGACTTACGCTTTATCGACTGTTAATCCCTTGGTCGGACTTACGCTTTGTCGATTGTTTGTCCCTTGGTCGGACTTACGCTTTGTCGACTGTTCGTCCCTTGGTCGGACTTACGCTTTGTCGACTGTTCGTCCCTTGGTCGGACTTACGCTTTATCGATCGTTTGTCCCTTGGTCGGACTTATGCTTTGTCGACTGTTTGTCCCTTGGTCGGACTTACGCTTTGTCGACTGTTCGTCCCTTGGTCGGACTTACGCTTTGTCGACTGTTCGTCCCTTGGTCGGACTTACGCTTTGGCGATCGTTTGTCCCTTGGTCGGACTTATGCTTTGTCGATCGTTTGTCCCTTGGTCAGACTTACGCTTTGTCGATCGTTTGTCCCTTGGTCGGACTTACGCTTTGTCGACTGTTCGTCCCTTGGTCGGACTTACGCTTTATCGATTGTTGCCCCTTGGTCGGACTTACGCTTTGTCGACTGTTCGTCCCTTTGGTCGGACTTGTGCCTCGTCGAGAATTTGTCCCTTGGTCGGACTTGTGCCTCGTAGAGAATTTGTCCCTTGGTCGGACTTGTGCCTCGTAGAGAATTTGTCCCTTGGTCGGACTTGTGCCTCGTAGAGAATTTGTCCCTTGGTCGGACTTGTGCCTCGTAGAGAAATTTGTCCCTTGGTCGGACTTGTGCCTCGTAGAGAATTTGTCCCTTGGTCGGACTTGTGCCTCGTAGAGAATTTGTCCCTTGGTCGGACTTGTGCCTCGTAGAGAATTTGTCCCTTGGTCGGACTTGTGCCTCGTAGAGAATTTGTCCCTTGGTCGGACTTGTGCCTCGTAGAGAATTTGTCCCTTGGTCGGACTTGTGCCTCGTAGAGAATTTGTCCCTTGGTCGGACTTGTGCCTCGTAGAGAATTTGTCCCTTGGTCGGACTTGTGCCTCGTAGAGAATTTGTCCCTTGGTCGGACTTGTGCCTCGTAGAGAATTTGTCCCTTGGTCGGACTTGTGCTTTGTCGATTGTTGGTCCCTTGGTCGGACTTACAATTCATGGGGAGTTTGCCCTTCGGTCGGGCTTGTCACTTCATATAGTGATTGTCCTTTGGTCGGACGTTTCACTTTAAAGAGGTCGCCCTTCGGTCGGGCTTGTTTGAAGAGATCGCCCTTCGATGGGGCTTTTGTTTTGAAGAGATTTGCCCTTCGGTTGGGCTTTTATTCTGAAGAGATCGCCCTTCGGTTGGGTTGGTTTGAAGAGATTGCCCTTCGATCGGGCTCGTTTGAAGAGATCGCCCTTCGGTCGGGCTTGTTCTGTTGTGATCGCCCTTCGGTCGGGCTTGTTCTGTTGAGATTGCCCTTTAATTGGGCTCGTGTTTGGTATAGCGATTGTCCTTTGGTCGGACTTTCACTTTGAAGAGATTGCCCTTCTGTTGGGCTTGTTCTGAAGAGATTGCCCTTCTGTTGGGCTTGTTCTGAAGAGATTGCCCTTTGGTCGGGTTTTTGCTCTGAGGAAGATGCCCTTCGGTCGGGCTTGTTTTGGTGAGATCGCCCTTCGGTTGGGCTTATTTCGAGAGATCGCCCTTCGGTCGGGCTCATTTTGAAGAGGTTGCCCTTCGGTTGGGCTCGTTTTGATGAGATCGCCCTTCGGTCGGGCTCGTTTTGGTGAGATCGCCCTTCGGTTGGGCTCGTTTCGAGAGATCGCCATTCGGTCGGGCTCGTTTTGATGAGATCGCCCTTCGGTCGGGCTCGTTTTGATGAGATCGCCCTTCGGTCGGGCTCGTTTCGATGAGATCGCCCCTCGGTCGGGCTCGTTTTGATGAGATCGCCCCTCGGTTGGGCTCGTTTTGAAGAGGTTGCCCTTCGGTTGGGCTCGTTTGAAGAGATCGCCCTTCGGTTGGGCTCGTTTGAAGAGATTGGTTCAGAGGGATAACATCGCCGGCGACATGAACGATATCGCCGGCGGCATGGATTGATCTTGCCGGCGGTATGGATGCCACGTGGCAGCTTTGACTGGTCAGATAATTTCAAAATTTGAACTAAATGAGGCGATGTCGCCGGCGACATGAATGATATCGCCGGCGGCGTGGATTGATATCGCCGGCGGCATGGATGAACAGTTTCAGGTAAATTAAAACTCCTCGAATTCCGCGCGGCAGTTTAAAATGAGATTGGAACTCTCTTCTTCCCCATTCTCTCAAAACCGCATCCTTCTTCATCTCTTCTCCAACTTCTTTGTCTTTGAAATTATGAAGAGAATTAGCAAGGCTTTTAGTGGTAAATCCAAGGCTAGGGAGAGCCTGCCCGATTCTTCCGTTGAGGGACTGAAAATCCTTTCCGTTCCTACTGCATATGGTCTGAAGGAGACGGCCAAAATGTATGGCTATGGCATTAACTCTCCTATCACAAATCTGACTCCGGAGAAGGAGAAACACCTCTCTTATATCCAGGTAATTCCACAAAAACCTAAATTACTTCTTTTCGAATTCGATGTGATTTGGCCTTAGATTTGTAAACATGTCATGATAGGTTCAATTTTTGCTTTGTTGTTCGATTGATTTGGGTTTAGAGTGGAATATATCAGTCATATTGTATGCTTTTAGGATCGATTTTTGCCTTGTGGTTCGATTGATTTTGGATTTTTGTGATTTTTGGCACTACGGGCGCGATTTAGGGAGAAAACAGGTTCTGCCCGTGCTGAGTGATGCCGTTGGCGGCCTGATTGATGTCGCTGGCGACATCAGTGTTGTTGCTGGCGGCATCAGCCCCTTTATGAGAGTCTGACGTCGCTCTGTTCAAGGCGATGTCACCGGCGACATCAGCCATGCCGCTGGCGGTATGAGCTGATGCCGCCGGCGATATCGCTTCTAACAGAGGCGACATCAGCAGCCTTTTTGACAGAAATGCACAGAATTGATCCGTTTTGCTTTCGATTTTGCAGCCATACGAATTGACGTACACAGGGGGGATTGGCACCATCGGTGAGTGGTGGCACCATATTTCAGAGAATGATCCCGAGCTTGCGTTCGCGATTAACGAGACGGGGTTTGGGGATTTGGCTCGAATCATGCCTATGTTGATGCCCAAGCTACCTCATTCTTCAGTAACGGCCTTGACTGAAAGGTGGTCCGAGACTACCCATACCTTCCATCTCCCCTTTGGGGAAGTTACGATTACCCCTTCTGATGTGGTGGCTATGACCGGCCTTCCTTGGACGGATGAGGTTATCCATTTTGACGTCTACATGGACAAGTACCATGTCGAGAGGCCCGTGGTGAGGCGGGTAAAGGAGTTGTTCGGACTGAAGCCTGTTTCTGGGCGGCTGTCCTATGGTGAGTTGTACCGTTATTGGACCCAGGTGGATGTGGTGCCTGAGGAGGAAAGGGAGGCATGTGTCCGTTCCTTTGTGATCTCACTACTCACCGTACTGTTCTTCCCAATCTCGGGGAGTAAGATCAACTACATACTTATAACCGCGGTGGAAGATGTGCCGGGAATCAGGAGGAAGAATTGGCCGAGGGCCATCTTGGCCCAATTGTACCACGGGCTGGACGTGGGAGCCCGGAAGAATGAAAAAGCCCTTCGCCTTTGCCATCTGCTACTCCAGGCATAGATTTTTTTGAAATATTTCCCTTGTTAACATGTGTTCTTATTTAATGCATGACGTCCTTTGAATTGATTGGTCGTTATTTGTGCAGGCTTGGACATTCGAGCATCAGATCCTTCCGCCGTTGGAGTTTAAGAAGGTTGTGCCACCGGACTCTCATTTCCTTGCCCGTTGGTGCGGGTGTATCGGTGGGAAGGCCAAGTACCCTACGCTGTATAGGGAGGTCCTTAGAAGCGCGCGATTGAGTTCGGTACGCGATTTTATTATTATATTTTTTTTTATTATTATTATTATTTATGGGTTTATGTTGTTTGTTTTGGTGTAGCTCGTCTTGGACCCGTTCGATGGGGTGGAGAACTTGGCTGAGGTTGCCCGGGTCCGGCGGGAGGTGGATGACCGCCGGTTTGTGATCGAGTGCCCCCTGTCTCAGCAGTGGTATCTGGGCGAGCGTGTCCGGGGTTGGAGGTCCCTTCCGGTTGCTGCTAGACCCGTGCCTGCCGATCCTCCGCGGGGTTTGTGGTGGCCCCATTTGGTGATTTCTACCGAGGCCGACAAAGCCGATTATATCGAAGGGAACGGCCGAGTGATCCCTAGCGTTCCTGGCCTCTACGAGCGGCTTTTTCAGCGTCTACTCCCCGTGTGTCCTCGTATCCATGGCAATGATACAATTGAGTATCATAACGAGCAACGATTGGAGGACGAAAAGAGGCGCCTCAGAGGCGTTGTGGAGGATGATGATGAGGATGATGATGAAGATGAAGCGCTGGAAGGGGACGTTGCGGTCGACCCTGAGGGGGAGGACGAGGTAGGCGCGGGGGTAGCTGGCGGGAGCGTGCCGATGTCCCAAGGGGAGCAACGTTCTTTCGAGGTATGATTGTGTTTGTATGTATGATTTTGAAGTCGTTTAGGGACGTTGTTGACGTGACTTTTACGTTCTGCAGGAACCCGCGAGAAAGAGGGGCCATGATAACCAAAGCGGGACCCGACAGTATGGCGCCCCGGAGGGCATAAACTTTGTGGAGGGGAGATTGGTCAATCCGTTGGAAACCACTTTCCTGTTGATGAACTCCCGGGGCGAATTCTCTCATAGGAATGTTGGCTCGAGCCGGCAAGCCCCGATCTTTATGCCCGAAAATACAACCTACGTAAGACCTAATAATTATTTTCTTATTAAGTCTTAGATGTAGGTGTCTAAGATTTTGCTTTTTGGATTTGCTAGGTGGCACGGAGTCATGTGGAGCAACTTGCGGAGAACAATTTCGTTCTCCGGGATACCCTTATTGGGCAATCGCTTCTTGTACAGGTATTTTATGCACATGTTAAGATGGGATATATGTATGGATGTTATGCATGATATGCAAGGCTGATATTTTCTCCGGTTTGCAGGATTTTTTAGCCCTTTCTTTGTCAGATGCTGACGCAGCCCGGCGGCGGTATGAGGAGGAGACTGCAGCTTTACAGCGCCGTGTAAGCGATCTCGAGGGTCAGCTGGCGGCCACTGCCCAGAGAAGTAAGCAAAACCTCGACCGTGCGCATCCTGGGGGTACCAGTCGTAGGGGGTTCAAGAAGTCTGCTGGCCGACGTGCGTTTACCGCGGCTGAGGAGTCCAGTAGCGTTCCCATGACGGAGGGAAGAGAGGAAGACGATGTTGACGATTGGCTCGCGAGTCCTGATGACGTTTCATCCCGCCCAGCCGGTAGTGGCGGGCATGCTTAGTTTTCGTTTTTGTTTTGCTTTTGAGTCCTTGGTTTGTACCTCTGATACATTGGGGTTTTGATAATTCGATTTTGTCATGGGCTAGGTGATTTGGTACAATTTGAGCAATTTGCGCCTTCGGGCTTTTATTTTGAATACAAAGATGGAATGCTGTTTGATAAGTCATTGGAAATGTAGCATACGATTGTTTTACAGGTTTTGTACAGGTCCGAAATGGCAGAAATGCTTCTGATGCCGCCCAGAAAATTAACTTCATGCCGCTGGCGGCATCATCCATATCGCCCAAGTTGATCCCATATCGCCGGCGTCATCAAATACATCGTCGATGGTATGAGCGATATCGTCGGCGATATCGATCTCATCGCCGGCGGCTTCAATCTTCCAGCAACTTGTTTTCGGCCATTCCGTCCGTTTCTGCCATTGCAACCCATAACCAAAAGTTGTGGGGTTTTCTGCAGAGCCTGGGGAGCACAGATTTTAGGCTCCAATTTGACCCCATGGTTTGCATGGACTTATCCTTTCGGGTTTTCGCCCTAACAGATTTATTCCGACCTTTGAGCGCATAGTGTCTTCGATTAAGCTTACTTGTGATGTTTCCATCCTTCGATCGCCAGGCATTCACGTAATCACAAACACAGATGTTTCAATATGAAAGACACTTTTATCGAGTGAATCTAATTTGAGTACAAGATGTTGGCAATCATTTCCATTAACGGGACCCCTGGTGTTAACCAGCCTTTACAGGTTTTCAAGTTAACATCTTATTGTTTTTCTCTCGTGCCCTCCTTTTTGTCTGAACCGCCCTTTTCGGGTTTTCAGTTCAACAGGCGTTATTGACTTATCCCCTAATTTTTGTACAGTCGGTTTGCAGGGTACCGACCGTCGGGCGTAACCCTAATTTTTGCCTAGTCAGTAGAAGGCTGACAAGCGGGTGATTATTGTATATATATATTTTTAGTGTGCTGCTTTTTCTGATTTATTTCTTTTGTTTAGACCTGATAATGCTTAAGCTTGTCTTGGTCGACTAGATCGATGAACTCGCTTCTTGCCTAAGCTCATGACTTTAACAGCCTCGCTTATTTGGTGTCATTTCCGATCGTACGAAGGCCTCTTCAATCTGATTTGAACTTAACCTTAGTATCGGAAGGTCTCAAACTTCTCCGTGCTGGGTCTATGACTCTTGGAAAGGGCATTGGGTATCTGATTTGCTATTGTTCGCATGGTTGTGCTTTTGCAGATTCTCCAAGTTCCTGGGTGCCCGTTCGATTTTCACCTGGATCACCCAGTTTATTCTGACCTTCAAAGTTATGTCGAGAGTTTTCGGCTGACCTTATTGCAAGCCGTTTATTTTGCAAGAGTTTTTGGTGCTTACTCCAAGGCTTCATCGATTGGTTTGATTGTCGTCCTGACCGCTATTTTGATTTCTCCTTCAATTCGTGGTCTGCAGAGCCTTTCTTGTGTAGGCCAGAATTAGTATTCTGAATTAGTGGTGATGGGTTGTGAACAAGTGATGTTTGGCTCAAGGACCTTTTGTTCGGTGCCTTTGTAGTGGTTGTTTGCCTTGTTGGTTCATTTGGTAAGGCGATTGCGACATTGGTTGCGCGATCGTTTTTGTGGCTTGTGGGATGAAGGTGCTTGCCTTTAGGCTTGGTGTTCTAGGAAATGGTTGCCCCCTGACCTTTGTTAGCTGAAGGGTTTGATGGGGTTGATTTGTACCGGGTGAAGATGTGTTTCTCTCCAAATTTGGTTGCGTCCTTGGTGGTGATATTGGTCTGGGATTTGGTTACGACGTTTGTTTGACGAAGGCTAGGCTCTGTTGGGTGTAAGCCTTGATTCTCTAGACAGATTGATGTTTCTTTGGTGGCTTGAAGGTGCACCGTTGTAAGGCCGTTGAGTTAATTCTAGAAGAGACCCATGGTGTTTCAACAATCCGATTATTGCATTGAGCAAAAGCATTATCATGGTCTTTAAGCACTTTATTATCTTTCATGTGTTTGACAGGGTTTAAATTATTGGATTTGATTACCACATAATGTACTCAATTTAATTTCATTCAATAAAAATATCTTGAATACTGAAAGCGTCGTACAAGTGCTCATGTGAAGACGCTGATCAAAGGATACGAACACAACATAAGTAAGAAGAATGGAAGTGGCTTATGGAGCTAAAAGGCCTGAACTCTGAGGATTGCAAATCGGGATTCTTCGTCCTCACTGTCAGAGCGCGATTTTCCCCCACCATTTGAGTAGATGGCCTTGATGAGATCTTGAGGAGCTTTCCGCTGTTTGGAAAAGCCGGGGTTGATCGTCCGTGTCTGGTTGCCAGACTCTGGTAAGGGGCAGGATACCCTTTCAGGGTCGGTAATCTTCTTTTCATCCACCAGTCGTTGGATGGTACGGACCAAAGCTTTGCACTGGTTGGTGTTGTGACCCGACAACATGTGATATCTGCAAAAGCCTTTACCTTCTTCTCTTATGGGGGGATTGAACTCGTGAAGAGGTTTAAGAATCCCAGCTTCCTTTAACCCGGTGAAGATTACATTAAGTGGCAGTTTCCACGGATTGGTTCTACACTTAGGACCGTTGTTTGGCCGAATAATGGCAACTGGTGCCGACTTCTGATAGGTCTCTTGGTCCACCATGATTTGAGGTGGGGGTGTGGGTGATTCAGTGTATTGAAAGAACTGGTCTTTCTCTGATTGGACCCTTCCCTGATAGCAGTCTGCTGTCATCAACTGACGCGAGAAGTCTTCAACGATGTGTTGCATGACTTGGTCGTATTGAGGAAGCATCGGGGCAGCGGGGATTTTAAATTGTGATGGGGTGACCAAAGTTGGTGGTAAGGTGTTAGAGAATGGTGGAAGAATCGGATTCTGGGCTCCTTCTCTTTGTCCAGGGTAAGCGGTTGGCGGTGACTGCCAGAGTGTATCGCCATCAGGTGTCATGCCCGGAGATCGCATGACCTGGTCGAAGTCCTATCTTTCTAGGACCTTCTTGACGGATACATACACTACCTCCTGAATGATGTTTCTAAACTGATCGGAGTTCAGGAACTGAATGATAGCAGCGGTGATCTCCGATCCAAGAGACGGCGGGTGAGCTGTTGCCCCTACGGTGGAGGGAAGGCTAGCTTGTCCTCTGGATGAGGTATGGTTGTCATCATGGGGAATAGACATGGTTGGCTGTGAAAGTCTTGGTTCAAGAGGAGGGCTGCTTAGGATCACGAGTCGCAGATTAGACCATGAATGGGTTGTAAATGGTATGGATGGTATGTATGTATGTCTTTTTCTGGAAGCGGTGCGTGAAATGTATGGCTGCACGCAGATGTGGTTAGAGATAATGCGTTGGCTTATCCCTTTAACATACGTGGGACGTTTGTGTCTCATGGAACGATATGTGATGACGCAATAGAGGCACAAGAGAAGTCCTACGTATGATGCTAAACCTCTTCCACGGGTGGAAGTGATAAGGATAAGTTGATTTTTCGGCTCTTAAAGCCGATACATGGGGGTGTATGATCATAAAGCACATAGCATGCAAATCGGCCCTGTTCCAATCTTATGGCTCCTGCGTAACACCTCTTTGGTAGGATGGAGTTTGGCTACTTCACCGGTAATGGCGAAAGAAGCGCGTCCCAATTATTTTATTCGTTTTGGGTAATCCTAAGGGGAATGATGTGCTAAGGCTTTGTCTAATGTGGCTTTGGTATAGGGTTGTTGATGTAGAAGGTTCCCGTTTACCTTGATTCCACGTTACTCAACCACTACCTGAATGGGCGCGGTCATAGGAGTTTCCGTGTTGGTTAAAACGAGTGATCCACCCACTAGGCATCCTTAATTCCAACAGGGCATGAGTGATACTTTGTGAGCTTCTCAGGTTAAATAGGGTACCTAAAATTACCGAACTATCTACACGTATGAGGACAAGCCGTCATAAGAAAAGAATGAAGTTTTAATTTGGCCAATGATTTCAATACATCATCAAAATCTTTTAAACTATGAAAGAAGATTCAAGTTTAAAGAAATTCCCCAGCAGAGTCGCCACTGTGAGCGGACGACGTTTCGAGCGGCTGCGTGCGCGGGGGCCGGACCCGGTCGGGCCGGCCCGTTTTTGGTGTGTCGGGGAGATGAGTGTGATGTGGTTGAAAAGGAAAATGATTTTTGCATATTTTAATGCTTAAAAGATACGAGATCGAAATCCCGTACTTAGAATAGAGTCGCCACCCGGTTCAGCTCAACCGGGAAATTTTCGGTACGATTTTCCCACCGGGTGGTTGGACCATACCTTACGTAGAGATTCCGAGTTCGGATGATGTTATCTACTTTTCATTAGGCCAAATTAGGATATTTCATTCTTTCTTAATCGGTTTAATCCACCCTATTTATTTGTATTTTCAGTTATTTTGTGGTTTTCGCATTTATCAAGCAATTGAAGCGGTAAATAAAATATTTACAATCGTAAAAGAAAAGTAAGTGCGGAAAGTAGAATTATTACAAGGTTTTCAAGTCCTGTACATTTTCTATGTAACAAATAAAATACCCGAATGTCCGATATATACCCACCTGCAGATGATAGTTGACACGAATATGGCATATTTTATTTATAACATCGCAAAGCCCGATTGGGTGGCTAAAATGAGATTCGAATGGCGTTTGAGGGAAAATTCCATTTTTATCCAAATTTCAAATTCGATTGTTGCTTTAATCGGATTACAAATGAATATACCACTTGTTGTGAGGCGGGCCTGTTTTCAGGAGGTTTCGAACCTCCATCGTTGCACTATAGGTCCTAGCTTTAGAAAATAAATTAGTTTGGAAATAAACGAAAACAATACTGCTGTCCGGAAAGCCAAGCCGCCGATGGCATCTGATGCCGCCGAAGACAAAGTTGATGTCGCTGGCGGCATGGATGATGCCGCCGGCGACATCGATTGTGTCTCGGGCGACATCAGCATGCAGATGGGCACAGGGCTTTCTGAGTACCGTAAAGAAAGGGTTCTGCGAGAAAGCGAGGTCTCCGGGGAATGTGATGCTAATGGCGGTACCAACGATGCCTCACGCGACATGGGTGATACAGCCAGGAACATCACATGTCTCCGGCGACTTCGATTTCTTGCTACAACAGCGGTTAGCAGTCAAAGTGACCGAAAACTCAAAAATGAATATAAATCAACAAAAATTAGTGCAAAACAATAATAATAATGCCAAAGAGCTATGAGACTCAGGATTTTCACCTCGGGGTAGTGAATCCAACTCTTCGTGAACTGAACAATAACGCCTCCGGGGAGCTTGTAACGATAATTTGATTGTTAATTAAAGGTTTTAGGTCCCTAAATTTTATCCAGTTGATTTAACCCAAAGACCCACTGATTTAAGCTCACAATCAGAGAGTTCGAAGAAGAAAAATCGGGAAAAATGGATTAGAATCCTTTTTCCGGCCTTTTCTAGTTCTTATCTCACTAAAATCTATTCTCTCGATTTTAGCCTCCTAGTTGCCCAATTTAAGCTCCTTCTCTCTATAATTTCAGTCCCCCCCTTCAATTGCAGTTTTTGGGTGCCTTTTATAGGCAAATTGGGGTGTTTTTCGAGACCTTTTTGACTTATTCCGCCGAAAGTGGCCGAAAGGCTGTCTGTGGAGGACCCATTTCAGGCCATGCCGCCGGCGACATGATGATGTCGCCGGCGACTTGGATGAGGCCGCCGGCGGTATGGTTATGCCGCCGGCGGCATGGATGATGTCGGTGGCGACATCATCCTCCAGCATACCGACAACCAACGGGTCAAAAAGCCTAAAAAGTCGGGAAAAGTGGTTTATTAGTGGAAAAAAGGCATCTTTATGACTTTTAATAATATTTTAGAGGGTATTTATTATTTGGGTGTAAATCATCGGTTCAAGCTCCTACCGGACGCGTTATCGGCCACACCGAACTGGATTCTACCAATTATAAAATTCACAAGGAATATTATTTTGGTAATAAAAATTCTAAAGAGAACTTTTATTTTGAGGTATTAAAATCGGGTACACGTCATCATCGTCTCGCGAGAGGGACTGCAAAATCCCGTGCTCACAGTTCCCTTCTATTTCTTACTTGGAGATCCTGAACTAGCTAGACCCTACGATCCCTTTTGAAATCCAGAGCTTTTTGCCATTCTTTGTTGCCTATCTGAATTGATTTTCTCAAAGCCCGTAGCAGCATCAACCAAGTCAATGAACACCCTAATCTTTTGTGCAAGTAAATGCACTCTAATTTTATCATTCAGCCCATCCTCGAATCTCTTACATTGCTTTACTTCACTGTCAATGATATCACGAGCATACCTCTCGAGTTTGAGGAATTGAATTTCATATTCTGATACAGTCATTCGTCCCTATCTTAAAGACAAGAGCAATTTCCTCTACTTATCCTTGAATCATTCACTAACGTACTTCTTGTTAAATTATTCCAAGAAAAGGCCCCAAGTGATTTCTCTGGGTCGCCTTTCTCTCACAATATTATCCCACCACCTCATAGCTTGTTCTTTGAGTAGACGTTGCATACAGTTTAATCTCTCTTCATCTGTAAAATGAAGCCTAGTCATACACCATTTAGTATGATCAAGCCAATCTTCTGCAATTGCAGGATTCACTGTGTCCCCTTTGAAGTCATCAGCTGGAAGCTTCTTGATTCTTTCAAGAGGAGTTCTCTCCTCTCTTCTTTCAATGTGAGGTACTACAGGAACTTGAGGGATTTGTATGTTTCGTAGTACTTGTGTGATTACTTCAGTAGTCATATGCTAAAGTAAAGTAGCTTGTGCTGGAGTAGGTTGTTCGGGAAAGCCATGAAATGGTGGAGGTTCATGTCTTTGTTCATCCCCTTATCTAATACGGACCGTACTCTCAGCATCATCTTTCTCATTCCGATTGTGACTACTACTAGCCATTACTTATTCCTGAAAATTGGACCAAAGTGGATCAACAACTATCACACTAGTTACATCCTAAATGGCATGTACATCCTAGTCCTAGAATCGCCTAAACCTCGCTCTAATACCAACAAATGTAACACCCCCTTTATAGGGAGTGCCACGGTAACTATAAATACCCAATAAATAACTCTACTTCACTATATAAAGTTCAATACTTATAGATTTAATATGTATAAATACAAATATAATGTTTCAAACTCCAAATTATTCTCCAAATATTTCTCGATGCCACTTTACATTTCTCACACTATCTAGTACATGCCATTATTCTACAAACCATAATATTACATTAAAATATAAATCCACCTCGAGTCTTTCCTTATATGCTCTTTAAGCTGATCCACTTATACCACTTTGGTCCAAGCTATCTATAATCTTCAGAATCTGCGTGAAGAAAATAAACTACACGCTAAGCAATTTGCTAAGCAATTTGCTTAGTGGTGTACATAAAAAAAAATACAATAACTTTGAACATTTTTAAAATAGAAACAAAGTATATTTATAAGTCGAAAACAAATTAACCAACTTTATGGAACCAAATCACAAAACTTATATAGTAATCCTTTCAAAGTACAATCAAATTTGTATCCAATTTTTTCAAACACTTTAACCACATATTGCCCAAAGTAAACAAGTCCTGAATAACGGTAAAATGGATACGGGAGCGGACAAGCCCGAAGCCGAAGCTTCAAAATCAATATATCGGTCAAGCCCGAAGCCGAAGCTTCAAAATCAATATATCGATCAAGCCCAAAGCCGAAGCTTCAATATCACAATATATATATATATATATATATCATAATATCGGCCAAAGCCCGAAGCCAAAGCTTCAATTGGTTGTACAGTAATCTACCCTGACCCGTATTCTACTCGTTTAATAAGGGCAATAAATCAAAGCAACATCTTAAAAATTCCAGTATAAACCATCAATCATAATTCAACATAACTTCAGTAATTAAGAAATTCAAATCCCAAATTTTTAGGCATCAAACTTCAATTAAAACTCAATAAAATCAATATTCATACTTTCCAGAATTTTTCCAGGTTTCATAACCTTATTTCCCCTGCATTTTTCACTATTAAAACATCATCCAATCGAAGAACTTTCTTCTAAACATAATTAGGCACATGTCTCAGCTTTCCAAAGCCACCAGAATCACAGAAATCAAAATTATATAACCAAAGTTATGATCAACATACTAAACAGTGTTCCAAGCTGAGATTTTCCGAAAAGAGATTTCATGACTCAAATTCAAACGAAAATTACACATTGAAAACGAACGAAATTCATTAAGATTTCTTTTGAACATATATTCCTTACTTTCTGTAGATATCAATAAAATCAAGAATCATTCAAATTGGATTTATATAATGAGAAAAAACATTAAAACAAAACAGGTATACAAATCTAGAAAATTTTCTGAAAAATCGAGAAATCAAAATTTGAGACACAAACCTTTTTCTAAGCTCTTTCTAGCTCTCTTCTACCTCTTTTGCCTTTGATTTGCTTGCACTAGCTTCCTCTACAATAGCCATATATAATTCTATCAAGATATTGTATAAATAAACTTTCTAATACCATAAATATGTTTAATCTACTATGAATTCTACTAATTAAGCTTTAATTTCACCAAAAATCACTCACCTCAAACTCGGGTTACTATTCATCTGAATCTTAATATCTAAAATCCTCCTCTTCTAGTCTTGATTCACTGAAATTGATGATGATGAGGGCTTAAGGATCGATTTCTAACAAGAATTCAAAGTTGAATCGAAGAAATCGGAAGTTTTAGATTAGGGAAAAATTTAGTTAAAGAATAAGAAGAAGGAAGGAAATGATGAAGGTGAAGAAGAGAAGAGAAGATGCTGGATATGTTATGTATGTATGTATATATATATATATATATATATTTCAATTTCCAATAATGCCCTTGAACAAATAATTAAATGCCCAATTCATCCCTCTTACTTAATTAACTCTTGTTTCTTCATGCCTTATATCCAATAACAATAATAATAACTACAAAAATAATTTCTAAGATATTTTAATACCATAGTAATTTATTATAAGCAAATTTTTAGAAATTTCGGTTCGTTACAGCCTATGGGCGTGCCATGGAGGAAAAGTGATTTTTTATCTTCAGCCCTTGACAGAATTCTAGGAACTTCTTTGATCTGAATTGGGTGCCTTTATCTACCACAATTTTTCTTGGGACCCCAAATCTTGTGATAATGTTTTTCCAAACGAAGTCGATGACCCTTTCTAGGGTGTTGGTGTTCACAGCTACTGCCTCAACCCACTTAGTGAAGTGATCGATTGCAACGAGTACGAACTTCCTTTGCCCGCTGGCTTCTGGTAGTGGTTTGGCTATGTCAATTCCCCAGGTTGAAAAAGGCCAAGCGGTTACAAGGGGCCGCTGGCTCGCTTGAGGGATGTGCATTTTTCTAGTGTGTACGTGGCATTGGTGCCAACTCTAAACATAGTCTATGGCGGTCGCCTTCATTGTTTCCCAGTAGTAGCCGGCTAGGCTGACTCTCCTAAGTAAGGTGGATGCCGCCCGATGCGATCCATAGATTCCTTCGTGTAGTTCCTCTACAATGCCCTTGCCTTGGGAAGGGGTCACACATTACTGCTAGGCATCTCCATAGGATTTCCTATAGAGCTCACCGTCTCTAAGAGAGTACCTCGTGGATTTATGAACAATCTTAGAGGCTTCTTCCTCATTAATTGGGAGTTTTTTTTCTCTAAGATAGGTGATTATGGGCTGACGCCAGTTGTTGTTCCCTTCCCCAATGCAAAGTACCTCTTCTTCACAGCTTGGGTTGACTAGAACTTCATACGAGAAGCTTAGCTTCTTGCAGTTGTCTGGACTAGTTGTGGTCTTTGCTAACTCGTCTGTTGTCTCGTTTTGACCCCTAGGGATGTGCTCGACTCTCCACTCCGTCCCTTTCTTCTCTAAATTCTCCACCAAGGTTTGTACTCTACATAAATATTTGACCATGTTTCCTTCCTTTATCTCGAAGTTCCTTTTGATTTACTTGGACACCAGCCGTGAGTCACTTCAATTAATTACCCTATCGGGAGTAATCTCAGTCACCAGCTCGAGGCCTTTTATCATAGCCTCGTACTCTGCAGCGTTATTGGTTACCGAAAAGGCAAGTTTTATAGCATACTCTAGGAGGACGCGATCAGGTTCCTTTATTAATACCCCGGTGCCGGCTCCCTCCCTTGAGGATGCTCCATCTATGTATACGATCCAGGGTTCCGTTTTGACTATCTCCATTGGCTCGAGGCCTACGAAATTTGACCATAAAATTGACCAGTACTTGTGCTTTCAGAGTCGTCCTTCTTTTGAACCTACTATCAAACTCTCCTAGTCTTACCGCTCATTTGGCCATCCTACCCGACATCTCAGGCCATTGGAGTACCTTTTTTAAAGGAAAACTAGTTCTCACAATTATGGTGTGCGCCTGGAAGTAGGGTCTCAATCTTACTGAGGCGGAGATTAGGCTCAAGGCTAGCTTCTTGATCTTCGAGTACCTTAGCTCTACATTTTTTAGCACCTTACTGGTGTAGTAGATCGGATGTTGCACATTATCTTACTCCCTTACTAGAACTACCCCAACCGCCTAGTCAGTAGCTGCCAGATAGATGTATAGTGTTCCCCCCTAGGTAGGGCGGCTGAGCAATGAGGGTAAAGCTAGGAATTTCTTCAAGTTTTCAAAAGCTATATCACAGCGCTTGTCCCATTTGAAGGCTTGCTTAATTGCCTTGTAGAAAGGCAGGCATCTTTTTGCAGAAAGGGAGATAAACCGCCCCAAGGCGTTGATCCGACTGTTGAGATATTGTACCTCGTTCAGATTTTGAGGCGGTTGCATTTTGATGATAGCTTTAATTTTCTCAGGGTTGGCTTCTATGCCTCTTTAAGATATGAGGAACCCTAGGAACTTGCCGCTTTTCACCCCGAAGGTGCACTTCTCTAGGTTTAGCTTTAATTGGTACTTCTGTAGCACTTTGAAGACTTTCTTGATATCAGCCACGTGGCTGGCCTCTTCCTTGCTTTTTACGATCATCTCATCTATGTATGCCTTAATGTTTTCACCTATCTGCCCTTTGAACATCTCGTTAACGAGCCGCTGGTAGGTTTCTCCTGCATTTTTGAGCCCAAATGGCATCATCTTATAATAATATATCCCCTCATGCATAATGAAGGAAGTCTTCTCTTCTTCCTTAGGGTCCATCAGTATCTGATGATATCCCACCTTGGCATCCAACAGGGAGTAGAGTGTAAACCCAGTTGTTGAGTCTACTAGTTAGTTGATGCTTAGCAAAGGAGCTATTCTTGGGGCAGGCTTTGTTTAAGTCTGTAAAGTCCACACACATTCGCCACAAGCCGTTGGGCTTCCTCATCAGTACCACGTTGGCCAGCCACTCGGGGTAGTTCACTTTTCGTATATGACCTGCTTCAAGTAGCCTCTTAATTTTCGTTTTGATTGCATTTTGCCTCTCAGGGTCGTGCTTATATTTTTGCTTCACTAGGGGAGCTAAAGGATATATGTTCAGCTTATGATGCATGACCTTGGGATGTACACCCTCAATGTCGTCTAGGGACCAAGAGAAAGTGTGTTGTTGTTCCCACAATACCTTTGCTATGGCAGCTTTTGTATCTTCTCTCAAGTCCTTCACGAGTTTGAGCATTCTGTTCTGACCTACGATAAGGACTTCCAGGTCTCCCACTAGCTCTGCCCTTTCTCACTCCTCTACCTCGATGAAGATGGTTTCAGTCTGTAAGGATGCTAAGTATGTCTCCTGGGCCACTTGCGGGTTTCCTACTGCTACTGTCGTTCCTTTCTTGGTTGGAATTTGGAGCATCAAATATTTTATGGAAATGATGGCTTCCAATTTGACCAAGAATAATCATCCCAAAAGGATCTTATAACCAACTGAGATGTCGGCTATGGTGAACTCTACTTCCCATCTCCAAGTCAAGTCCTTGTCTCCTATCTCCATCTCTAGTGTGATTTGTCCTATCAATGGGATAGTTTTCCCTCCAAGTCCTATAAGGGGGTTGTATCGTGGCTGGGCTCTACTGTGGTAGACGTCTAGCTGTCGCAGTGCTGATTTAGTTATCAAGTTGACTGAGCTTCCTGTGTCGTGCAGGACCCTTCTAACTATGTATCCCTCGTTTAGAGTCTCAATAACCATGGGGTCTATGTGGTCCTTCTTTACCAACAAATGCCTTTGACAGGCCTTGAATAGCTTAGCGTCTCGGCCCATTATATCTACTACTTTGGGTTTCTTTTTGGGAGACTCGAACCAGTCCTCCTGCTGTTACTATTATCAGCCCTTTAGCTTTTTGTGCCCTATCATCTCTGTATTTTATGTCTCCGAAGCGGTTTTCTTTTCTTCCCTTGTGACCCCTTTGACAAACTGACTAAATTTCTAGGCACGAATCAAAGCGTGTACTTCGTTTGCCAACACCCTGCACTCATCAGTGTGATGTCCTCTTACCCAGTGAAATTCACAGTATTTTTTCGGACCGCGTCCCACCGTCTAGCCCTCGGGTATTTTTGGGAACTTCAAGTTTTTCTTCTTGTTGGTCTTTCTTATCGCAACCAATATTTGACTGAGCGGGGCGTTCAGGGCATGCCAGTGGACTTTGGCTTGAGGGAAAGTGTTTCTACCTGGGCATCCTGAAGGCTTCCTAGGATGGTGGTCATCTCTTCTGTCGCCAGGTCTTTCTTCAACTCTCCTCTTTCTGGATCTATTCATTTCGTCCACCTTAATCATGCTCTTGGCCATGGCTATCATCTATGTAGTGTCTTGGGGTCTCATTGTAATGATTTCCGTGCAGAGCCTATCGTTCCTTATACCTCGAATGAGGGCTTCCTTAGCAGTGCTAAAATCAAGATCATCAGTGCTAATGCATTCTTTGTTGAAGCGGTGGATGTAAGATCGGAGTGATTCGTCTGGTTCCTGAACTACTTCATGCAGTTGACAGCTCACGTACGAGGCGGGGGTGGAACCGAGGAAGTGCTTACAGAACATCTCGCTCAATTGGTCCTAGGAGCTAATAGAATTGGGCTTCAATTTATGGAACCAGTACACGGATGCACCGATGAGTGTCTGCTCAAAGTAGCGGCACATGTAGGCTTCTTGGGCGTAGACCATCTCCATCTTGTTCATGTAATGCCTTTTATGAACCACCAGGTTGTCGCGGCCATCGTATAGCTTTGTGAAGATGGGAGTAATGAAATACGGATTTAACTAGACGCCTAAGATCTTCTTAGTGAATGGAGAGAGCCTCTTCTCTAATAGCAACTCTTGGTATGGTACTACTAGGTCTTTTAGCAGCTTTTTGAGGTTTCCCCTGGGCTTGGGGTCAATTTTTGAGTCATTGTTTCCTTTATCCGCATTGTCCGATGGCTCAGCATTTGAAGGGTGAAGTGCTGATGGCGCCCCTAGAGCCTGAGAGAATGGGTTCAACCAGGCTGACGGAGCTACTCCATATGAATATGGCATCTGCATGCCCATGGCCGCTGCTTGCACTTCAGCCGGGAAGAGGGGGTTACCGCTTTGGGTACTGAAGGCTTGGAGCATCGCCAACATCTGTGCTTGCATCACTAGGTTTAAGACGATGCTAGCTTGAGGAATAGTCAGCGCTGAGTGGGGAGTTGTGGCAACTGTGACGACAGGAAGTGTTTCTGTAGCGGTAATTACTTGACGATTGTCATTAGAGGGAAACAGCTCTCTTGCTAGACCCTGGCGATTGGGTCCATCGTCGGGGATTCCCTGGAGGGTAGCCCCCACCATATTGTACTGCTTCGCAAATCCGGTTCTAATGATCTGTTGTTGCTTCGATGGGATGTTGTAATCCCTGAAGATTTTTAGCATGTGTTCCACGGCGCATCATGGTGGGGGTGTTGTAGAGGAGCCTCCAAGACCGGTAAGACCTTCGGGGGTGATTTGGAGAGTACCGATTTTGGAAGGATGGCTGTCATTGATTTCCACCTTTCTCGTGTTCAAGGTAGACCAAAATTCTTGAATGAATCAAGTAAATTTTGGTCCACGCTCCCCGCACCACTGAAAGTTCTCTCGCTGGTGTATATTCCACGCGCTAGAACTTGAGAAACTTGATTAGGACGTCTATTAGGAGTTGGACCTGCAAAATAATTAAAGGTCAAAGGATCAGGGCTTGTCCCCGGGGGGAACCTCCGATGCCTAAGTCAGTAATGTGAAAGAATGTGTTGTAAGTGAAAAAGGGCAGAGTTTAGGTAAAAGTGTAGAAAATTGATTACCATTTCAGTAGTAGCCTTTGGTATTTATAGGCTTTTTTATGACCGTTACCCATGATCTGGTAGTTACGGATTTGAATGTGGGATCATGATCCCGAGATTGTAGGATGACCTGGTCAAAACCTGTTAGTTCCTCATTTCAGGAAGTGGGAAGCTGTAGCTTTGACTTAGTAGAAGACACTTGAGTGCACGCTCTGGAGACGAATACCAACAGCACACGGCTAGATATAGCCACAACGTGGTGGTTGGTGAGCTCGAGGCGGTGTCACCTAGGAATGGTATACGTCTCGAGTGTATAGTCAATTATCATGTAATAACTAGAAATTGTTATTCCATCTGATGATGACGGATTCTAAGCAAAAACTTTTCTATTTTTAACCTAATTTCATTAATTTTTCTTTCTGTTATACGGAGTAGCTATTTCATGAATCAACCGAGCCCTTAAAGTAGAAATAGGTATAATTCTATTTGGATTAGTCATATATATCTTTGAGTTATATTAAAATAAAATATTAGTAATATGTGAGGATACTCTAATTACGTTAGCATGTCTTGCGTAGTCTTAGAAGCATATTCAAATTGAAAATCTTAAACTCAATCGGGAACCAAGTAGACATAGAAACCTAGACAACCTGGTAAAACCCTCTTAAAGAATTCATGATCTTATATTACTAACATTTTCAAATTTTAAACCTACTCACCTCCACTTTTTTATTCTTGAAAACTTTTTTTTTTTTAATTTTCATTCACTATCAATATGACTAATATATTCAAATTTTAAACTTTTTATTTTTTACTTTTGGTTACTCATCTGGTTCACAGGAGCTTTATTGCGACTACGTCCAGATCCGATCCGGATCGCGCACCTAGCTGTGGTGGGTGAGTCTCCCAATCCCAATAAGGATTTTTTGATTTCATAGTAAGACTCGAACTCAAAATCTTACTTAAACGATACCAAATCGTTTACCTCA
The DNA here is from genome assembly GCA_947683365.1 of Euphorbia pulcherrima. Taxonomy (NCBI): domain Eukaryota; kingdom Viridiplantae; phylum Streptophyta; class Magnoliopsida; order Malpighiales; family Euphorbiaceae; genus Euphorbia; species Euphorbia pulcherrima. Next base: position 5,697,469 of record CANTUS010000004.1, read on the forward strand.
TTTCAATTTGTATTTCTGGCACCACCACGATTAGTTAATATCGTTTAAAACTTGAGACAATTTTTTCGTCAAAAAAAATTAATAGCAACAAAATCCAAAAGTTAATAAACATTAGGAACTTTATTTTCTTATCATAAATATTACGAAGATAAGATCAACATCAATTGGGTTGAAAACGAGTATGTTATCTATCTCTATATCAAAGCGTAATTGAATCACATCAAGTTGCAAGGCCACTTTGAATTCCTTTATTAGATGATTTTTTTTAATCTCGTTTGTGTTAGTTTGATACATGATAAACTTGTGTATGTCCTTCTATTTTAGCTAGACCTATTCAACTGATCCGAGACTCACTTAGTCCGCTCAGATCCGTCCTTTGTGGGTCGGATTTGGATAAATATATTATGAAAAAATCCGGCCCGGCCCAAGCCCATCAAAACCTAAAGGTAGTTTGGGTTGGACTTGGATTTTATATAAAACTCCGGCTCGGCCCGGCCCGGCCGAAATATGTATACTTTAATAAAAATATATATATTTACGAATTATAAATATGTATATTTTTTAATTAAAAAATTCAAATATATATATGAGATACAATGTCATCAAATACAATGTGAAACTTAAATTAATTAAGAGTTTCTGCAAATTACCTATACATAAAGGACCCAAAAGCAGAATTACTGCAACAAATATAATAGCCATCGTTGATCCACTGCCCCAATTGATTCATATTCTTCTCCCATATTTATTTTTTTTCTTATTATAAAATATTAAATGCTTAGTTTGATTAACAATTAATTTGTGGAAATTAATATATGTATATATTTGTTAATTTATAAATAGAATATTTATATATTTAAAAATTATTTTTTAATTGATGGCCGGGTTGGGATTGACTTGGGAATGAAGTTCAAGATTGAAGTCCAGCCCGATCCGGTCCATGTGAATTTTGATGCGGGCTGGGCTGGGCTTGAGCATAGCAAATTTTTGGTTGGCCCGACCGAACCCCACACAGGTCTAATATTAGTCATTTTACATATACTTCACGCCAGCTAGTCCACATCATCAACTTTAGCCCATTTCTAAAGCTGATGTGTACCCTACTCCTAACATATTATTAGCAAATTTTATATAGTACTGGGTATTTAATATCCCTTCTATTGAATGTTCGACACATATTTACTTTTTATTATTATAATATATAAACTGCATATGTGTCAAACATCCAGCGGGTAAATTCTGTAAGAAATATTTGGTAAGGTGGTACTTTGGGGAAATGGCCAAACTTGAAGAATGGGAAGACAGATGAAAAGGGATCGTTGAGAGAGACTGAGCAGAAGAAAGGAGGTGAACAATTAAATGGAAATGAAGCTAATATGTGAGTACATTTACGTGGGTGAGAGGGAAATTTAGGGGTATATTGGTATTATATTAGGAGTAAATCCGTGTCATCTTTTTAAAATGCGTGAAATTCGATGATTTAGATTGGCTAATCTAAAGTATCAGGTAAAATCACCACAATGAAAGGTCATATACAAGTTTATGTATGATCAGAAAAAAAAAATAAAGTTAATGTACACGTATGAAACTGAAATTATAGGTAATTGATGTATAAATTAACCCGTACAATTACTCTACAATCATCATTACTATCTTTTTACATTTTGAGTAATATTGTGCGGATTGAAATTTTCTAAAGTTGAAAAACAATTTTAAAGAACGTTTGAGCATATTATACCCTTCAATTTCATTTTGAAGGGATTGATTTAATGCACGCTTCCTTAAAAAATTATTTCTCATTTCTTCAAACTCTGTATCTTTCTAACTTTACTCTAAAGTTACTTTAGAGAATCTTAATCCTTATTTTATTGTCATACATTATTTAATTGAATGTTTTCAAAAAATTTGGAATATAATCTGTAAAATTAGTAAAAAAATGCCCTTAGTTCGAAAATTGATTTGGGAATAGGTGTAAATAAGAAAGATATTTCAACGGATTTATAAGAGCTAGAGAATCAAGGTCTTCTTGATGGTTGTTGGGTGGTACAGTCTACACCACCGGTCTCTCATTTTTGTTAATGATAGCTATCTTTTTTTCAAAACTTCTTTAGATGAATATAATACCAACATACTAGCACTAATGCACCGGATCGCATCATAACTTCAAAGTTAAATGTGCTTGTGCGAGAGTAGAATTAAGCTGGGTGACCTCTTGAGAAGTCTTCGTATTGCACCCCAACATTAAAAAGTTAGTTGAGCTTTGAAACTGTGATTCTAAAGGTCACAAGTTTAAGTTCACAGACGGGCGGGATGAGATGGGGTTTTTCTTTATTATTATTGTAAGTTCAATGGGACAGATTGTTTAAAAAAAAAATATCTATGGCAAGAGTTTAAGCTATTATTTATGAACGTAGCATTAATCAAGAGTATAAGCATGATTAAGCTGAATATGTCGAGTTTGAGTAAAAGGTAGAAAACCAAATATGCTAACTGTTGTTGCCATTTTAAGGAAAACTTACAAAACAAGTGTCATGTGTGTGACTTATTTGCAATTAGAGGGTGATATAATATTTGATGTTAAATGTGTTTTGTCACTTTAAAATTAGTAAAAGCATAAGATATCAATTCTTGACATGATAAAGGGTATTTTTGTGAAAAATAATAGTCATGAATTTTTAAAAAATACAGCAAAAAGAAAATATGGTAAATGGTTATGGTGCTTAATGAAACAAATTGTTAAAAGTTGTATATCCAAATTGAAATTTATATGTTCTTGATTTTACTTCTCCCTTAATTTATCAACTGATTGGCTTGATACATACATTACTTGACATTTTATATCAAATGGTGACTTTAACTTTTAAAAATCTTTATCAGCCCTGTAAACTTGACAAATGTGATTACTGCAGCCCCTCAGTGCCTCGTGTCATATTGTGGTAAATTTGGTTTTTCAAATGTATCAAATTTTTTTATTTTTCTCTATCCAATCAAAAGATAACATGCGGTATTGACAGACTGTAGTTAACACTTTTATCAAGTTTGATAACCGATAAAAATTTTTTGAAAGTTAGAGACAGCCTAATATAAATTGAAGTGTTAAGCTTGGGGCTACATATATGCATTGGCCTAACTAATTTAATCCATCCTTTTCTCCTTCCCTTCTATAAATACAATCTCCCACTAACTCTTCAACTCAACAAGTTGAATCTTCACTTTACAACTTGAAAAACAAAACAGCAAAATGATGTCAATTGGAAGCCAAAGCAGCTTCAACATCTCCTCAAAATTCGGAACTCCCCAATTTTCAGAACCAAACACAATTCTTAAACCATCATCCACTTCTCACCTTAAAATCTCCAAACTAACCGGCTTTAATCCTCTCAAGACCCACTTCAAACCCAGAACATCCCCAATAAAGGCAGCAGCTGTCTCAGCCGAGCCACTTAGTTACGTAAACACACAGAGCCTATACGAGCTATTAGGAATATGAGAAAGTGGAACACCGACGGAAATTAAAAACGCTTCAGACAATTAGCAAGGAAATACCATCCAGATGTGTCGCCTGCCGACCAAACGGAGGAATACACGAACAGGTTTCTAGAGGTACAAGAAGCCTATGAAACGCTGTCGGATCCTAAAACAAGAGCTTCTTACGACAGAAGCTTGGCTGGTGGCCTTGGTCTTTGCAGAAATTCGGGATTTGTTGATAGAGAAAAGTGGGAATCTCAGCTTGAAGAACTAATTAGTGACAGAAATAGCGACGGAATTAATGAGAGCTGGGGAGCGAGGATGCGAAGCAAGAGACTTACTAGCAATTAGTATTTGTGACAAAACAAAAGGGAAGGAAATTAAATTGTATAGAACATAGCTGTAATGTTTCAATCCCTGAGGAATGTCTTTTCGTGTTGTTATTGATCAAATAAAATTATTTACTGATAGCTTTTTTAGGGTAAAATTGAACCAAAAAAAATGCTTTTTATTGGTTAACACGAAGCCAGTCATAAAGAAATTATAAATTTTAAAATTACTGTAATACATTAATTATTGTGTTAATTTGTTTATTATAATTTTACGGTTGACTTATTACACAGATCACCTAATGCAATGGCTACTTATTAAAAATACATCATTTGTGGTTGAAAATTTCAAATATGTAAATATTATGTAGTTTAAAGTAGGGGAGAGTATTGGTCGGTTCGGTTCAAGAATCGAACCGAATCAAATAAATTGAAAACTGCATAACAAGAATATTAGGAATCTAATATCGAACCTAATTAAATTCAGTTTGATCCGGACCGAACCTAAATAGGTTCGATTCGATTTAGTATGGAATCAAATTTTCTTTTTATGTTAAAGATGTAATTATTTTTTGAATTGCTTATTATGAAATTTGATAACTTGCTAAATTCAAAATTGATATATTGATAATAAAATATAGTAAAAAAACTAATTCAATCAAGATTCAATTAATGAGTTTATTTGTATCTTATAAAATATAACAAATAATAAAAACCAATCAAAATTAATAATAACATTTCAATATTCGCCATTAGTTGAATTTTAATATGGAATTATCTATATTTTTTTTATATAATACCTACAATATTAATACTTAAAAATACATAAATAAAAAATTTTAATGTTCAATATTAGTTAGGGTTCTAGTATGAAATTTCCTAAATTTTTTTACATATATTTATATATTATCCTAATTAGGTTGAATTCTTGATTTTTTTATTTTTTTAATATTAAATAAGAAAAATATTAGAATTAAGTACCGAACCTAATAAATTAAGTTCGATCCGGTTAGGTTCAATTCGATTCTTTAAGTTTCTTTCATATTACTGTATAGTTGAAAGGATATGAACCAACTACTCATATATATAGAAAAAGTTCAAGGGCAATCTTTTTTTATTAATGTTATGAGGGGATTATAAAAGAATTAGCTACTTTGAGCTCTACTTATAGGCTAATACGTCGCCAATTTTCAGATAGTTTAGAAAGCATATTTTCAACAACAGAAATTGTAATGTATAAATCAAATTACTGAAATGGTTCAAAAACTCTGTATTATGCATGAATCCCCGACAGTCCATTCACAAACTTGTCTTTGGTAAGAAGAATGAGAAAGGCAATGTGTTTTCTAAGAATGAAATCAGGTAAAAATTTAAAGTTATTTAATTAATTATGACCATACATTCATATAATAATAATAATAATAATAATAATAATAATAATAATAATAATAATAATAATAATAATAATAATAATAATAATAATAATAATACAAATCAAATAATCCACCACCATACTTCTAACTTTTTCAATATCCGGCCTGGTTGTCTAATATTGTCCCGGTTGCTAAGAAGGACGGAAGGGTATAGGTCCGCGTGGATTATCGAGATTTGAACAAAGCCTCGTCAAAGGACAACTTCCCTATACTGCATATCGATGTGTTGTTCAACAGTGCAGCTAAGACCTCTATGTACTCATTTATGGACGGACTCTCCGGTATAATATAATCAGATTCTTGTGGACATAAATTGATAAAGTCAAGACAACTTTCATCATAGAATTGGGGGTCTATTGTTACAGGTTATCCCGTTTGGTCTAAAGAAAGTCGGGGGCAAGCCATTAGCGAGTCGTCATTACTCTCTTACACGATATAATTCACAAAGAAGTTGAGGTCTACGTTGATGATAAGTTGATTAAATCTGCTATCAGGGAAGAACACCCCCCGATTTTATATAAGTCTATAGCTCGCATTGAAAAAATACAACTTACGCCTTAGTCCGAAGAAGTGCATATCGGGATGACATCGAGAAACTCTTGGATCATGTGGTTAGTTAGAGAGGGATTAAGATGGACCACTGCAACCGGTACAACTTTTTCTAAACTAACGTGACCCCTGCCTTTTCAATTAATTAAATTGCCATTCTAGAAATTTTATCTTTTCTTTTCCCTGGATTTAATTTTCAATATCCTTCCCACCGTTTGAATATATGTATTTGAAAAGTAAAAAAAGGGAACACGGTATCTACCTATTAGTAGAAACATAGACTTTTCTATTTATAGTTTCAGTTACGTTAAATGAATACTCAAATGTCAACTTCTATGTCAATTATATAATTTAGAATATAATTGTGATTTTATTAGTTAGTTTTTATATTCCTTTTTAATGGTAAGAGCTTAAAATTTCACTTCCAAAACAATATGTTTAGTCCTTCATAATTGGTATTTTAGCCTCCCGGTTTCTTTTTCTTTTTTGGTAGAAATTAAACATAGATTATTAGTGTTTAAAATTATAACTGAATTGGTGCACGGAAGCTCTATGAACACTTCATATCTTAATACAACGTATGATGTTGTCCACTTCGAATATAAGTCTTATGATTTTGCTCTTGGATTTTATCTCAAAAATCTCCATACCATATTTCGAGATGTGCCGTGTCTAAATAATTCCGTTGACCGCTCAACAATAACAATGAGTCATGTTTAATGTATTTATGCATTCATAAATGAATACAATTGTCTATACTCTATACAATGAAAACAACACAATTATTAGTTTGAGTTTGTAAGAAGCTCTTTCTTACAAACTCAATAAGTCTAAGACTTAAAGAAGAAATTAACTTTTATCACGAAAAAAAAAAGAAGAAATTAACCGTGGCTAGTAGGGAACAGATCTAACATTTACGTAGGGCAGGATATCAGTAAAATATTCTCCTTAGTTGAGAATTTTTTTAATTGCTTTGTTAGTCGTTAAGTTATGTCTTTTATTTTTTTTCTTCTTTTTTTCTTTTCTTTTTTTTCAATAATATTCTACACTGATTTTTCGGATTCCACTTCTAATTAAAAAAAATTCTGAGATTTAAAGACTACAAATGAAGCGTTTATTAGAAAAGCTTTACTCCCTTTAAAAAGGATCCGTAAAACAAAAGTTATTAGTTATTAATTTTCTTTTAAAAAATAAGATTATTTTTAAATAAAGTTCATGCAATTATATTTATATTATTAAATATAAAAAAAAATTCAATGTAATTTGAACTTATAATCTTTAAAGATCATAAAATCTGTCTTACCCAATAGCATAAGACATTGCAACTTAACAAATGAATATATTTATGTAAACATAATTTATTAAAGAAGAAGCAAAAAAAATTGAGGAGAATAACTGAAAAAAACATTCATAGAGCTTCATGTGATAGGAAATGGAGACAAAGAGGGATCGGACTGTAAAATATAAAAATTGATTTATTTTATTAAAAGGCACATAGATAAAGAAATTGTCAAATTATATAGAAAATAGCACAATTGTCATATTATTTTTATCTACTTTCTCCGCCACACAAACGCACCATGTTTCCAACTGTTGCATGTTTTAGGAATTAAACTAGACTATCTACGTAATTGAATTGAATTGAATTAAATTAAATTAAATTAAATTAAATTAAATTAAATTATAGTCAAATAAAATAGAGCCTAAGGTCCTATTCTTTTTAATTTATATTCAGTTCAGTTCAATTCAATTCAATTCAGTACTGTTCAGTACTTATATATGATGCATACACAAAAATTTACACTGAAATAAATACTTATCAGTTTAATTCAATTTAATTTAATAATATTAATTATAAGTTAAAAATATCATAGCCTAACGCTATCTTCTATTTAATTATTTCCGTGACTTTGATTTTGATTTGAACTTATAGTAGCTCTAAACAGTACTTAGGATTAAATAAACTAAACAAATTTAATTACAAGTTTAAGAGAAGAGAGTTTAAACCACATTTAAATTCCACAAGGTAAAACAATGCTCTCAATTTTAAATTTAGTGAAACAAAATCACAGTTTTAAAAATTTCCGTCTAACTTCGTTTAGGCCTCGCATAGATATTATTTTTGAGTTTATCGTCCGACTTTTCATTTCTCGGGCGCTATCAGGCGCTCGACCTATTTATTGCCGCTTATGCACCGCCTTGTCCGATTTTTTCCGCCTAGGTACGGCCTAATACGATTTTGTCTGCAATTTTGAAGATATCAATACTTATAATGATTATACTTCAAAATATCTCACCATATAATTCTTATTTTGACTCTCAAGACAAGAAATAGTACACTATGACTACCAAAACTTTGTGAGGATAGGCGTTTTTAAAGAATTGATTTTAGCGTTGATGTGCTTTTATGTAAGAATCGATAAAGACTTATGTAATAATATGCTAAATTATATTTTTATAATATTTTATAGCATTATAATTTATTTTTTAATTAAATTTATACTTTTATCTATTAAAAATATTTAAAAATAAAAAATCATACATTCACCTAAACACCATATAAACCTCGTCCAGACTTCATTTAAATGCTAAAATTCTATCCAACCAACTACCACCTATCACTTTTTAAAACATTAAATAAAATTATATTCTCCGCGGAAATTATCCAGATCTCATCATCAGGTAGAAGGGTTAATCCCTCCACCATTGATAATCATTCGATTGCAAATTATTGCAGACGGATTGGGAGATTCATTTTCATTTTTTTTATTATTAACACCCACATCAAATGATGACATTAATATATTATACTAATTATCACTCTGATTCAAAGTACGTGATGCTGGTGAAAACAAATAAAAGCCACTTGCAGTGTCAAAAAATTTGTATAATACTTAACATTATCTAACAAAATATAACATTTGGGATAAATTACCATTTTCTTTATGTTAATGATAGTGAAATTAATGAATAATTTTTAAACTTGTTAATTTAAATGAGGGGCTACAGAGATGCATATTAAATGCATTTATATGGAGTTTAATTTTGGGAAAAAAAATTTTGAAAAATTGGTTAATAGACGGGATTCAAATAAAGATATTATTTCCTTTTCATTTACAACCTTAGCATGGATTTGGATTCTCTGAAGTTAAAACTCTCTAAAGTTGTATATTTCAGTCAATCTCAACCATTCATTGAGTTTTAATGGTCCAGATTTAGATTTAGTGGTTTGTGGGGTCCACGGTATAATAAAATCTGGACCATTAAAATTCAATAAATAATTAAAATTTACTGTACAACTTTAAAAAATTTAAACTTTAGAAAATCCTAACCTTCTTAACAGAGAACTAAATTAAAATTTCCTTATAAAGTTGCAAATATACAAATCTATTAGCAAATACAACAACATATGCTCTCTCAGCTTAATTATGATAAAAGAATTAATATAAATCTGTATTTTGAAATTTGCATAATTTGTCATCTTTATATATTAATGTCACAGTTGCAAGAATGGGTCATGGATTATTGACTTATTGCATATTTTACGTTGTTTATTTGACATTTGATCTTTGCAAGATATACATATGACACGGGCTGAGAGTTTGGCGCAGTATTTTGTTCATGTGGTGTTTTGAGGTCCTTCTGCATGACTCTGAGATCAGCCTTGATTCTTGCAGACATGCACTGGTTTCGCCCTGCCGATGGCTCATCAGGATAGCGGCAACAGCTATCGACCAGTTGTGCCATGTATGGACGCATAAGCCCCCTTCATAGTTAAGTCCAAGACTAGCGAGAAGCTCCCCAAACCTAATTGGGTCGGCATGCCTGAACTCAACTAGACATATACGCATACAGGCAGAACACCCCTAGCGCTGATGCCACCACCCCTCAGTTTACCAACGGCAGGATTCTTCTTAAGTGCATGCCCTCTTCTGATAGCGCCGTCACGCAACAATGGTGGAAAAACTTTGGTGCGTGACATTCTCCCCCACCGAAGATCTAGCACGCCCTCGTGCTAAGGGAAGAAGGACTCCGTTTGCCCAAGGATCGCATCGCTGTCGTACCTCTGCCACTGCAACCTTCCACTACTCCAGACTAGGTGTGTCGCCCTCCAATCCCATCCCAGACAGGATCCCTTCACAACTGGACTCGAGAGGAGTTCACCGCTCACTTTACTTTCCTCGAGTGGAGTCTTCACCCTGGCCTAATCCGGCTTGTCAACTGAAACCATTACTTTCTCCCCAAAGGACGTGCAGCGCTCCCATCTTACGCGAGTGTCCCCCTGGACTTCAAACTTGCTCGCGAGTCGCCAGACTTTCCCTGCGGACTTCTTCCTCGCATCCCAACGATGAGGCCATTACTCTCTTCACATTAGGGCGTGCAGTGTTCCAGCACTTTGACTTGCAGCTTGGAGTGTACTATCGCGATCCGGCTCTGATACGATCTATCACGGGCCGAGAGTCTGGCGCAGCATATCACCCGTGCGGCGCCCCGAGGTCCTCCCGCATGACCCCGAGACCAGCCTTGATCCTCGCAGACATGCACTGGTTTCGCCCTGCCGAGGGCTCATCAGGATAGCGGCAACAGCTATCGACCAGTTGTGCCATGTATGGACGCATAAGCCCCCTTCATAGTTAAGTCCAAGACTAGCGACAAGCTCCCCAAACCTAATTGGGTCGGCATGCCTGAACTTGGCCAGACATATGCGCATACAGGCAGAACACCCCTAGCGCTGATGCCACCACCCCTCAGTTTACCAACGGCAGGATTCTTCTTAAGTGCATGCCCTCTTATGATAGCGCCGTCACGCAACAATGGTGGATAAACTTTGGTTCGTGACACATGGATCTACCGCTTCAATAGTGTATTATTATACAAAAATTGAATAAATTATACACAAAAATTTATTTAATGTCAAAAATATTAGGATTGAAATCCCACATCGCTCTCTGTGTTTTCACTGAGCTTGTATATAAGTAGGGTCCTGAAGACCTTAACTAGAATGACGCGTTAAGAAAACCGTGAGGTTGGCCGTGTAATCGGCTCCAAAGCGGACAATATCGTTCGAGTTGTGGCCCTACAGGTTTCGAACCTGAACGACGCGTTTTAAAGCCGTGAGGTTGGCCATGAAGGCGCCAAAGCGGACAGTATCGTTCAAGCTGTTTATAACACGTTATCAGCATGATCGCGATGAGGAGGTGTGTTAGGATTGAAATCCCACATCGCTCTCCGTGTATCCACTGAGCTTGTATATATGTAGGGTTCTGAAGACCTTAACTCGAACGACGCATTTTGAAGCCGTGAGGTTGGCCCTAAAGGCACCAAAGCGAACAATATCGTTCGAGCTATTTATAAATATGCAAGGATATGATAATAATAAGAAGAAAAGGCAGAGAGAGAATTTGAGAGAAACTTTTATTTCATATTTCTGAGATATATGAAATGAAGAAATTACATTCCTATTTATAGAGAAATCTAACGGTAAAATTGGTAAATAAGTAAGAAATATATTACATCAAATAATAATGACAGGTAGAAAAGTACAAAACATATCACATCAAATTATTAAGGGTGTGGGCCCTATATACATCAAAATTCAACACTCCCCCTTTGATATGTCATCTGCCGCGAATGGGACACTGCCTCGTTAAAAACCTAACTAAGAAAAAATCATGTGGGATAAAAACCTTAGCTAAGGGAAAAAGAGTACAGTGTTTACTCCCCCTGTTTGCGAGTTAACTGGAGATCCTTAAGACGACGCATTCCAATGCTGTAAGTTAATTTCTTGAAAGTTAAGGAAGGTAAAGCCTTGGTAAACAAATCCGCTAAATTATTACAAGAGCGGATTTGTTGAATATTGATTTCACCATTCTTTTCTAGATCATTAGTGAAGAAAAATTTTGGTGAAATATGCTTTGTTCTGTCTCCTTTAATATAGCCTTCCTTCAATTGAGCAATACAAGCAGCATTATCTTCATATATTGTCGTCGGACCTTCCTTGACCGTAACTTTTTCACATGCTTCTTGGATATGTTTGATTAATGATCTCAACCACACACATTCACGACTTGCCTCCTGAATAGCTATTAACTCCGCATGATTTGAGGAAGTAGCTGTAATTATTTGTTTTGTCGATCGCCAAGATATAGTTGTTCCTCCATATGTGAATAAATAGCCCGTCTGAGACCGAGCTTTGTGTGGGTCGGATAAATAACCCGCATCCGCATATCCAACTAATTTAAGCTTAGATTCATGTGAATAAAATAAGCCTAAATCAATAGTTCCTCGAAGGTAGCGCATTATATGTTTAATTCCATTCCAATGTCGTCTGGTAGGTGCAACGCTGTATCTTGATGATAAATTAACAGAGAATGCTATATCTGGTCTTGTGTTATTAGCAAGATACATCAAAGCACCTATTGCGCTTAGATACGGTACTTCAGGACCGAGAACTTTTTCATTATTTTCTCTAGGACGAAAAACATCCTTTTTCACATCGAGTGATCGTACAACCATCGGGTTACTCAATGGATGTGCTTTGTCCATATTAAATCGTTTCAGGATCTTTTCTGTGTAGTTTGATTGATGCACTAAAATTCCTTTTTCAAAATGCTCAATTTGCAAACCAAGACACAATTTTGTTTTTGCAAGATCTTTCATCTCAAATTCTATCTTTAAAGAATCAATTGCTTTTGGAATCTCTTCTAGAGTTCCAATAATATTTAAATCATCAACATAAATGGAGATGATAATAAAATTAGATCCTGATTTTCTTATAAAAACACATGGATAAATTGGATCATTTTTATATCCTTCTTTCAATAAATATTCACTGAGATGATTATACCACATGTGCCCAAATTGTTTTAATCCATATAAGGATCTTTGTAACTTTACCAAGTAAAGTTCTCGTTTGCCATATTTTTCTGGCAACTTTAATCCTTCAGGGATTTTCATATAAATATCATTATCAAGCGAACCATAAAGGTAAGCTGTGACAACATCCATCAAGTGCATCTGTAAATTTTCTTGCACTGCAAAACTAATAAGATATCTAAAAGTTATTGCATCCACCACCAGAGAATATGTCTCCTCATAGTCTATCCCAGGTCTTTAGGAAAAACCTTGTGCAACTAATCTGGCTTTATATCTTATTATTTCATTTTTCTCATTTCTCTTTCTAATAAAAACCCATTAATTACTGACAGGTTTTACGTCCTGTGGTGTTTGAACTACTGGTCTGAATACTTTGCACTTTTTAAGAGAATTCAGCTCTGCTTGAATTGCTTCTTTCCATTGTTCCCAATCATTTCTACTTTGGCATTCTTCAATAGATGTTGGCTCATAATCCACATTTTCATTTTCAATATTGATCGCAACAATATATGAAAAAATATGATCTATAACTATTTTATTGCGATTCCATCTTCTTTCAGTACCGATATAATTTATTTGAATTTTTTCATTTTCAATAGCTTCAGGTATTTGCACTTCAGGTGCTTGCACTTCTTCCAGAAGGGTATTTATATTTATATCCTCAATGGGAATATCTTCATTATCAATAATTCTCCTCTTTTTAGAATTTTTATTCTTTGAACCAATAGGTCGTCCACGCTTCAGGCGTGTTAGAGTATTATCCGTAAGTTGTTCTTCAGGAATCTCAATACGAATTGGCGCATGTACTGCTGGTATATGCGATTTCGTTACTCTTTTAGGATTAGCGAGTGCATCAGGCAATCGATTTGCTAAATATTGAAGATGGATTACTCTCTGAACTTCTAGTTCAGAATCATTTGATTTAGGATTCATTTGAGAAAGTGATGAAGCATTCCATATTATATTCTTTTCCAAAATTGGGTTCTTATTCTCTCCCCCTAATTTTGGGAAACTGCTTTCATCAAAATGACAATCTGCAAATTGTGTAGTAAACATATCGCCTGTTAATGGCTCAAGATATTTAATTAGTGAAGGGGATTCATAGCCAACATAAATTCCTAATCTGCTTTGAGGACCCATTTTAGTCCTTTGTGGTGGAGCAATAGGCACATATATTGCGCAACCAAAAACTCTAAGATGAGAAATACTAGGCTCATGGCCAGAGGCTAATTGTAATGGAGAATAATGATGATAACTTACTGGCCTTAAACGTATAAGAGATGCTGCATGTAATATTGTATAACCCCAAACTGTAGTAGGGAGATTGGTTCGCAAAATTAGCGGTCTCGCAATTAATTGCAGACGTTTAATAAATGATTCTGCTAGACCATTTTGTCTATGAACATATGCTACAGGATGTTCAACTTTTATTCCAATCGACATACAATAATCATTAAATGATTTGGATGTGAATTCCCCAGCATTATCAAGATGAATTCATTTAATAGGATAATCGGGAAACTGTGCCCATAATCTTATAATGTGAGCAAGTAACCTTGCAAATGTCATATTTCATGAAGATAATAAGCATACATGTGACCACCTAGTTGAGGCGTCAATTAGAACCATAAAATATCTAAATGGTCCACATGGTGGATGAATTGGTCCACAAATATCACATTATATGTGCTTTAAAAATGCTAGCGATTCTATTCCAACCTTACTTCTAGAAGGCTTTATTATTAATTTTCCTTGCGAACAAGCAGCACAAAATAATTCATTATTTTGAAGAAACTTCTGGTGCTTCAATAGATGCCCATATGAATTTTCAATAATTTTTCTCATCATTATCGAACTAGGATGACCCAGTCAATCATGCCAAATTTTATAAGTATCAGAATCTATAAACTTTTGGTTTATAGTTAAATTGGCCTCAATCATATTAATATATGTGTTGTATAAGCCACATGAAAGAGTTTAAAATTTTTCAAGTATATATTTCTTACTTGAAATTATTTTTGTAACATAAAGACATTCTTTATTGTCTTCACTCACAGTTTCAATATGATATCCATTTCTGCGAATATCTTTAAAACTTAATAAATTTCTGTGAGAATTCGGGGAAAATAATGCATTATTTATAATAAGTTTTGTTCCCCTTTGTAATATAATACTAGCTCTTCCGGTGCCTTCAACTATTTTTGTTTGTCCCGATATTGTGGTAACAACAGTTTTACCCTTTTTAAGAATATTAAAATATCTTGCCTCTTTGAAAATAGTATGGGTGGTGGCACTATCTACAATACATAAATTTCCTTCATTTTCCTTCAAGTCATATAATACCAGGAAAGAATTCATTTTCTTCGTTGAAGAAATGAAAGATGCATTATTATTTATTCATAAATAAACATTGCATAAAAAGTACATTAAACAGCAATGACAAAAGTAAACCAATAATAACATAAAAAAATACAATATATTAATTAAGCAAAATATATGGACTAATTATTTAAATTTTTCCTTGCCACTGGTGCTGGGTAACAGAAAATCATCCATCTCCATATTGGAGATATCAATAGGCTCATTAGTTGGAGTATTATCATCCAATATAAAATTGGTTTCTGGTTTCGCACATTTCTTGAGAGATGCTTGATATAAGTTTACCAAATGTTTAGCGGTTCTACAAGTTCTTGACCAATGACCAGTCATACCGCATCTATGGCATTTATTTTCATCATCTTGACTATTTTTTCTTTTATCAAATCTTTCAATTTGATTATTCCACTTCAGGTGGTTATTTGTATTTTTCCACTTCGGGTGGAAATTATTGCTATTATTATTATTTACATATTTTCACTTCTGGTGGAAATTGTTATTATTATATCCTCTTCCACGTCCATTTCCACGACCTCTACCTCGACCACGACCACGACCACGACCATTTCTGCCGCCGCGTCCATTAAAATTATTATGAATTATCGCATTCGCTTCACGGAATGAATTTGTTCCGGTAGGTCGTAGTTCATGGTTTTTTAACAGGAGTTGATTTCTCTATTCTGCTAGGAGAAGAGCAGTAATTAGTTCACTATATTTCTTATAATCTTTTGCTCTGTATTGTTCCTACAATACAATATTATTCAAATGAAAGGTAGAATATGTCTTTTCCAGTAAATCCTCATCAGTTATTTCCTTTCCACATAATCTTAATGTGGATGTAATTTGAAAAAGTTTAGAATTGTATGCACTGACCGATTCAAATCTTGTAGCCTTAAGTTTATCCATTCATACTGGGCATTTGGTAGAGATATTTTCTTTAGGTGTTCAAACCTCTCCTTTAATTATTTCCAAAGATCTGCAGGATCTTTGACAGTCAAATATTCTGATTGAAGTGATTCATCAAGATACCGGTGGAGAAAAACTAGAGTTGTTGCCTTATACTGAGGTGCAAGATTATTATTTTCAATAATAGTGTTATTAAGACCCATTGATTCTAGATGCATTTCTGCATCCAGCACCCAAGTAAGATAATTTTTCCCCGATACATTAAGAGGAGTAAATTCCAAACTTTTGATATGAGACATATTTAGGAATTATAGGTATAATTTACATTTATAGAAAATAAAATAATTATGCCTTTCTTTGGATTTATTTGGTGATATCCTCAGTTGATTAGAGCAAGCTCGCGCTGATAACATGTTATAAACAGCTCGAACGATACTGTCCTCTTTGGCGCCTTCAGGGCCTACCTCACAGCTTCGAAATGCGTCGTTCGAGTTAAGGTCTTCAGGACCCTGCTTATATACAAGTTCAATGGATATACGGAGAGCGATGTGGAATTTCAATATTTACCAAAAAAAAATAAATGTGAGAGAGATTTCATAGGGAACAAAGCAGTGGACAGGTTAAATAAAAAATTAAAATAAAATCCAACTACTTGCCGCGTCAGATGTCTAGATCAACAATTAAGCCCATTAACTTTAGAGATATTTCCTGCTGTATTTTCATGTTAACACTCAATTATGTTGGAAATCGACTATATATGCAAGGATATTATAACAATAAAGAGAGAAAGTAGAGAGAGAATTTAAGAGAAACTTTTATTTCTTATTTTTGAGATATATGAAATGAAGAAATTGAATTCCTATTTATAGAGAAATCCAACGGTAAAAATGGTAAATAAGTAAGAAACATATTACATCAAATAATAATGACAGGTAGAAAAGTAGAAAACATATCACATCAAATTATTAAGGGTGTGGGCCTTACATACATCAAAATTCAACACTCCCCCTTTGATGTGTCATATGCCGCGAATGGGACACTGCCTCGTTAAAAATCTTACTAAGGAAAAGCCCTGTGTGATAAAAACCTTAGCTAAGGGAAAAACTTCAGGTGTTTACTCCGCATGATTTGAGGAAGTAGCTGTAATTGTTTGTTTTATCGATCGCCAAGATATAGCTGTTCCTCCATATGTGAATAAATAGCCTGTCTGAGATCGAGCTTTGTGTGGGTCGAATAAATAACCCGCATCCGCATATCCAACTAATTTAAGCTTAGATTCATGTGAATAAAATAAGCCTAAATCAATAGTTCCTCGAAGGTAGCGCATTATATGTTTAATTCCATTCCAATGTCGTCTTGTAGGTGCAAAGCTGTATCTTGATAATAAATTAACAGAGAATGCTATATCCGATCAAGTGTTATTAGCAAGATACATTAAAGCACCTATTGCGCTTAGATACGGTACTTTAGGACCGAGAACTTTTTCATTATTTTCTCTAGGACGAAAAACATCCTTTTTCACATCAAGTGATTGTACAACCATAGGGTTACTCAATGGATGCGATTTGTCCATATTATATCGTTTCAGGATCTTTTCTATGTAGTTTGATTAATGCACTAAAATTCCTTTTTCAAGATGCTCAATTTGCAAACCAAGACAAAATTTTGTTTTTCCAAGATCTTTCATCTCAAATTCTTCCTTTAAAGAATCAACTGCTTTTGGAATCTCTTCTAGAGTTCCAATAATATTCAAATCATCAACATAAATTGAGATGATAATAAAATTAGATCCTGATTTTCTTATAAAAACACAAGGACAAATTGGATCATTTCTATATCCTTCTTTCAATAAATATTCACTGAGATGATTATACCACATGCGCCCAGATTGTTTTAATCCATATAAGGATCTTTGTAACTTTACCGAGTAAAGTTCTCGTTTGCCATATTTTTCTAGTAGCTTTAATCCTTCAGGGATTTTCATATAAATATCATTATCAAGCAAACCATAAAGGTAAGCTGTGACAACATCCATCAAGGGCATTTGTAAATTTTCTTGCACTCCAAAACTAATAAGATATCTAAAAGTTATTGCATCCACCACCGGAGAATATGTCTCCTCATAGTCTATCCCGGGTCTTTGGGAAAAACCTTGTGCAACTAATCTGGCTTTATATCTTATTATTTCATTTTTCTCATTTCTCTTTCTAATAAAAACTCATTTATTACCGACAGGTTTTAAGTCCTGTGGTGTTCGAACTACTGGTCCGAATACTTTGTGTTTTTCAAGAGAATTCAGCTCTGCTTGAATTGCTTCTTTCCATTGTTGCCAATCATTTCTACTTTGGCATTCTACAATAGATGTTGGCTCATAATCCACATTTTCATTTTCAATATTGATCGCAACGTCAAACGAAAAAATATGATCTATAACTATTTTATTGCGATTCCATCTTCTTTCAGTATTGATATAATTTATTTGAATTTCTTCATTTTCAATAGCCTCAGGTATTTACACTTCAGGTGCTTGCACTTCTTCCGGAAGTGTATTTATATTAATATCCTCAATGGAAATATCTTCATTATGAATAACTCTCCTCTTTTTAGAATTTTTATTCTTTGAACCAATTGGTCGTCCACGCTTCAGGCGTGTTAGAGTATTATCCGTAGGTTGTTCTTCAGGAATCTCAATACGAATTGGCGCATTTACTGCTGGTATATGCGATTTTGTTACTCTTTTAGGATTAGAGAGTGCATCAGGCAATCGATTTTCTAAATGTTGAAGATGGATTATTCTCTGAACTTCTAGTTCAGAATCATTTGATTTAGGATCCATATGAGAAAGTGATGAAGCATTCCATATTATTTTCTTTTCCAAAATTGGGCTCTTATTCTCTCCCCCTAATTTTGGGAAAGTGCTTTCATTAAAATGACAAAATGCAAATCGTGCAGTAAACATATCGCCAGTTAATGGCTCAAGGTATTTAATTATTGAAGGGGATTCATAGCCAACATAAATTCCTAATCTCCTATGAGGACCCATTTTAGTCCTTTGTGGTGGAGCAATAGGTATATATACCGCGCAATCAAAAACTCTAAGATGAGAAATACTAGGCTCATGACCAGAAACTAATTGTAATGGAGAATAATCATGATAACTTACTGGTCTTAAACGTATAAGAGATGCTGCAAGCAATATTGCATATCCCCAAACTGTAGTAGGGAGATTTGTTCGCAAAATTAGCGATCTCGCAATTAATTGCAGACATTTAATAAATGATTCTGCTAGACCATTTTGTGTATGAACATATGCTACAAGATGTTCAACTTTTATTCCAATCGACATACAATAATCATTAAATGATTTGAATGCGAATTCCCCAGCATTATCAAGACGAATTGATTTAATAGGATAATCGGAAAACTGTGCCCGTAATCTTATAATTTGAGCAAGTAACCTTGGAAATGCCATATTTTGTGAAGATAATAAGCATACATGTGACCATCTAGTTGAGGCGTCAATTAGAACTATAAAATATCTAAATGGTCCACATGGTGGATGAATTGGTCCACAAATATCACATTGTATGCGCTCTAAAAATGCTGGCGATTCTATTGCAACCTTACTTCTGGAAGGCTTTATTATTAATTTTCCTTGCGAACAAGCAGCACAAAATAATTCATTATTTTGAAGAAACTTCTAGTCCTTCAATGGATGCCCATATGAATTTTCAATAATTTTTCTCATCATTATCGAACTAGGATGACCCAGTCGATCATGCCAAATTTTATAAGTATCTGAATCTATAAACTTCTGGTTTACAGTCAAATTGGCCTCAATCATATTAATATATGTGTAGTATAAGCCACATGAAAGAGTATAAAATTTTTCAAGTATACATTTCTTACTTGAAATTATTTTTGTAACATAAAGACATTCTTTATTGTCTTCGCTCACAGTTTCAATATGATATCCATTTCTGCGAATATCTTTAAAACTTAATAAATTTCTGTAAGAATTCGGGGAAAATAATGCATTATTTATAATAAGTTTTGTTCCCCTTTGTAATATAATACTAGCTCTTCCGGAGCCTTCAATCATTTTTGTTTGTCCCGATATTGTGGTAACAACAGTTTCACTTTTAAGAATATTAAAATATCTTGCCTCTTTGAGAATAGTATGGGTGGTGACACTATCTACAGTACATAAATTTTCTTCATTTTCCTTCAAGTCATATAATACTGGGAAAGAATTCACTTTCTTCATTGAAGAAATGAAAGATGCATTATTATTTATTTATAAATAAACATTGCATAAAAAGTACATTAAACAGCAATAACAAAAGCAAACCATAAAATTTACAATATATTAATTAAGTAAAATATATGGACTAATTATTCAAATTTTTCTTTGCCACTGGTGCTGGGTAACAGAAAATCATCCATCTCCATATTGGGGACATCAATAGGCTCATTATTTGGGGTATTATCATCCAATATAAAATTGGTTTCTGGTTTCTCATATTTCTTGAGAGATGTTTGGTATAAGTTTACCAAATGTTTAGCGGTTCTACAAGTTCTTGACCAATGACTAGTCATACCGCATCTATGGCATTTATTTTCATCATCTTGACTGTTTTTTCTTTTATCAAATCTTTCAATTTGATTATTCCACTTCTGGTGGTTATTTGTATTTTTCCACTTCGGGTGGAAATTATTGCTATTATTATTATTTACATATTTCCATTTCTGGTGGAAATTATTATTACTATATCCTCTACCACGCCCATTTCCACGACCTCTACCTCGTCCACGACCACGACCATTTCTGCGGTCGCATCCATTAAAATTATTATGAATTATCGCATTCGCTTCAGGGAATGGATTTGTTCCGGTAGGTCGTAGTTCATGATTTTTTAACAGGAGTTGATTTCTCTATTCTGCTAGGAGAAGAGCAGTAATTAGTTCACTATATTTCTTATAGTCTTTTGCTCTGTATTGTTCCTGTAATACCATATTATTCAAATGAAATGTAGAATATGTCTTTTCCAATAAATCCTTATCAGTTGTTTCCTTTCCACATTAATGTAATTTGAAAAAGTTTAGAATTGTATGCACTGACAAATTCAAAATCTTGTAACCTAAAGTTTATCCATTCATACTGGGCATTCGGTATAGATATTTTCTTTAGGTGTTCAAACCTCTCCTTTAATTGTTTCCAAAGATCTGCAGGATCTTTGACAGTCAAATATTCTGATTGAAGTGATTCATCAAGATGCCGGCGGAGAAAAATTAGAGTTGTTGCCTTATACTGAGGTGGAAGATTATTATTTTCAATAATAGTATTATTAAGACCCATTGATTCTAGATGCATTTCTGCATCCAGCACCCAAGTAAGATAATTTTTCCCCGATACATCAAGAGGAGTAAATTCTAAACTTTTGATATTAGACATATTAAGAATTATAGGTATAATATATATTTATAGAAAATAAAATAATTATGCCTTAGTTTGGATTTTTGGTGATATCCTCAGTTAGTTAGAGCAAGCTCGTGCTGATAACGTGTTAAAAATCGACTATATATGCAAGGATATTATAACAATAAAGAGAGAAAGCAGAGAGAGAATTTGAGAGAAACTTTTATTTCTTATTTCTTAGATATATGAAATGAAGAAATTGAATTTCTATTTATAGAGAAATCCAACAGTAAAAATGATAAATAAGTAAGAAATATATTACATCAAATAATAATAATAGGTAAAAAAAATAAAAAACATATCACATCAAATTATTAAGGACACACATCAAAATTTAATAAATTAAACATTTTTTTATAAATATTCAGGAAGATACAAAACAGTATATACATGTGGCACTACACGTGCACAGTTAAAACTACGTCAATGTCGCTTTGGCAGTATTTGTCGGCGGGGTTGTTTCTTTTTCTAGACTACCTTATCTCATCTCCGACTTCGATCCACCGTCTTTGGGCATAGTTCTTTGTATCAAGTATTATCTACTTATGCTAATTTTTACTTATTTTTATATGGTGTTTTTTTGTAATTTATACTTTTAATTATAATTTATAATTTTCTTAGTTTATAAGAGGTTTGTTTGAGTAAACTCATTTAACTTTGTATAAAAAAAAATCCTTATTTATTATTTTTGGTTTAGTAGTTTACACAACTCATACAGTTTTTATGGACAAATTTCAGTTCAATTCATATCACTTTAGTTTAGTTTAATTCAGTTCACTTTAATTTAGTTCAGCTATATGTGGTTATAAATATACGCTAAAAATAAGTTTAGTTCAATTCAACCAACTTCAATTTAATTTAATTCAATCAATTTTAATTCAGTTCAATTTTTATAAATCCAAAAGAACCAAGACTAAATTAACTCGATAAGGCAAAAAAAACAAACAAAGTATTCAATATAATATAAAGTATATTATCAAATTAATATAAAGGCTTTTTTAATGTCGAGAAAGAAATTGTATCATTTTTTATATTTTGAAAATTTCAAAGGATGGCCCATTCAGAGGGAAGAGTTTTCTTTCTGTGTTCACATGGCACAAACCTACTTGAGCCCACAGAAAAGTCATCCTCCTAATTCCGTACGAATAAATAAATAAATAATTAAACATAATTCTTTTAATAAAACTGTGGGATGGATTCATTGATTCCTTGCAGCAACTCCAATCCTATCCTGTCATCAGAATAAATGTTGTATTTGTAGTAAAATTAATGTCGTACTCTATTTTAAATTTTTATTTCAAATATATTTGAAGATAAATATTTTAATATAACTTATTTATAAATTAATTAATTAAAATATAATTTTATTTATATAATTTCTTTAATAATTTGTATATATATATATTTTTTAAAAATTATTAGTTCTATTTAATATATATATTTTATAGTAATTGTTGAATTTTTTATGTATGTAGGGCCCACGTCCTTAATAATTTGATGTGATATGTTTTTTATTTTTCTATCTGTCATTATTATTTGATATAATATGTTTCTTACTCATTTAGCATTTTTACAGTTGGATTTCTCTATAAATAGGAATTCAATTTCTTCATTTCATATATATCAGAAATAAGAAATAAAAGTTTCTCTCAAATTTTCTTTCTGCTTTCTCTTATTATTGTTATAATATCCTTGCATATATAGTTCAATTTCCAACACGTTATCAGCACAAGCTTGCTCTATCAATCAAGGATATAACCAAATAAATCCAAAGTAAGGCATAGTTATTTTATTTTCTATAAATATATATTATATCTATAATTCTTAATATGTCTAATATCAAAAGTTTGGAATTTATCCTCTTGATGTATCGGGGAAAAATTATCTTACTTGGGTGCTGGATGTAGAAATGCATCTAGAATCAATGGGTCTTAATAATACTATTATTGAAAATAATAATTTTGCACCTGAGTATAAGGCAACAACTCTAGTTTTTCTCCGCCGTCATCTTGATGAATCACTTCAATCAGAATATTTGACTGTCAAAGATCCTGCAGATCTTTGGAAATAATTAAAGGAGTGGTTTGAACACCTAAAGAAAATATCTCTACCAAATGCCCAGTATGAATGAATAAACTTAAGGCTACAAGATTTTGAATCTGTCAGTGCATACAATTCTAAACTTTTTCAAATTACATCCATATTAAGATTATGTAGAAAGGAAATAACTGATGAGGATTTACTGGAAAAGACATATTCTACTTTTCATTTGAATAATATGGTATTACAGGAACAATACAGAGCAAAAGATTATAAGAAATATAGTGAACTAATTACTACTCTTCTCCTAGCAGAACAGAGAAATCAACTCCTGTTGAAAAACCATGAACTACGACCTACCGAAACAAATCCATTCCCTGAAGCGAATGCGATAATTTATAATAATTTTAATGGACGCGGCCGCAGAAATGGTCGTGGTCGTGGTCGAGGTAGATGTCGTGGTAATGGGCGTGGTAGAGGATATAATAATAACAATTTCCACCAGAAGTGGAAACATGTTAATAATAATAATAGCAATAATTTCCACCCGAAGTGGAAAAATACAAATAACCACCTGAAGTGGAATAATCAAATTGAAAGATTTGATAAAAGAAATAACAGTCAAGATGATGAAAATAAATGCCATAGATGCGATATGACTGGTCATTGGTCAAGAACCTGTAGAACCGCTAAACATTTGGAAAACTTATACCAAGCATCTCTCAAGAAATGTGCAGAACCAGAAACAAATTTTAAATTGGATGATAATACCCCAACTAATGAGCCTATTGATATCCCCAATATGGAGATGGATGATTTTCTGTTACCCAGCACCAGTAGCAAGGAAAAATTTGAATAATTAGTCCATATATTTTGCTTAATTAATATACTGTAATTTTTATGTTATTATTGGTTTGCTTTTGTTATTGCTACTTTTTATGCAATGTTTATTTATAAATAAATAATAATGCATCTTTCATTTCTTCAATGAAGAAAATGAATTCTTTCCCAGTATTATATGACTTGAAGGAAAATGAAAAAAATTTATGTATTGTAGATAGTGCCACCACCCATACTATTCTCAAAGAGGGAAGATATTTTAATATTCTTAAAAAGGGTGAAACTGTTGTTACCACAATATCGGGACAAACAAAAATGGTTGAAGGCTCCGGAAGAGCTAGTATTATATTACAAAGGGAACAAAACTTATTATAAATAATGCATTATTTTCCCCGAATTCTCACAGAAATTTATTAAGTTTTAAAGATATTCGCAGAAATGGATATCATATTGAAACTGTGAGCGAAGACAATAAAGAATGTCTTTATGTTACAAAAATAATTTCAAGTAAGAAATATATACTTGAAAAATTTTATACTCTTTCATGTGGCTTACACTACACATATATTAATATGATTGAGGCCAATTTGACTATAAACCAGAAGTTTATAGATTCAGATACTTATAAAATTTGGCATGATCGACTGGGTCATCCTAGTTCGATAATGATGAGAAAAATTATTGAAAATTCATATGGGCATCCATTGAAGGACCAGAAGTTTCTTCAAAATAATGAATTTTTTTTCTGCTTGTTCGCAAGGAAAATTAATAATAAAGCCTTCCAGAAGTAAGGTTGCAATAGAATCACCAACATTTTTAGAGCGCATACAATGTAATATTTGTGGACCAATTCATCCACCATGTGGACCATTTAGATATTTTATGGTTCTAATTGACGCCTCAACTAGGTGGTCACATGTATGCTTATTATCTTCACAAAATATGGCATTTGCAAGGTTACTTGCTCAAATTATAAGATTACGGGCACAGTTTTCCAATTATCCTATTAAATCAATTCGTCTTGATAATGCTGGGGAATTCACATCCAAATCATTTAATGATTATTGTATGTTGATTGGAATAAAAGTTGAACATCCTGTAGCATATGTTCATACACAAAATGGTCTAGCATAATCATTTATTAAATGTCTGCAATTAATTGCGAGACCGCTAGTTTTGCGAACAAATTTCCCTACTACAGTTTGGGGTTATGCAATATTGCATGCATCATCTCTTATACGTTTAAGACCAGTAAGTTATCATGGTTATTCTCCATTACAATTAGTTTCTGGTCATGAGCCTAGTATTTCTCATCTTAGAGTTTTTGATTGCACAGTATATGTGCCTATTGCTCCACCACAAAGGACTAAAATGGGTCCTCAAAGGAGATTAGGAATTTATGTTGGCTATGAATCCCCTTCAATAATTAAATACCTTGAGCCATTAACTGGCGATATGTTTACTACACGATTTGCATTTTGTCATTTTGATGAAAGCACTTTCCCAAAATTAGGGGGAGAGAATAAGGGCCCAATTTTGGGAAAGAAAATAATATGGAATGCTTCATCACTTTCTCATATGAATCCTAAATCAAATGATTCTGAACTAGAAGTTCAGATAATAATCCATCTTCAACATTTAGCAAATCGATTGCCTGATGCACTCGCTAATCCTAAAAGAGTAACGAAATCGCATATACCAGTAGTAAATGCGCCAATTCGTATTGAGATTCCTGAAGAACAACCTACGGATAATACTCTAACACACCTGAAACGTGGACGACCAATTGGTTCAAAGAATAAAAATTCTAAAAAGAGGAGAGTTATTCATAATGATGATATTCCCATTGGGGATATAAATATAAATACACTTCCGGAAGAAGTGCAAGCACCTGCAGTGTAAATACCTGAAGCTATTGAAAATGAAGAAATTCAAATAAATTATATCACTAACGAAAGAAGATGGAATCGCAATAAAATAGTTATAGATCATATTTTTTCATATAATGTTGGGATCAATATTGAAAATGAAAACGTGGATTATGAGCCAACATCTATTGTAGAATGCCAAAGTAGAAATGATTGGCAACAATGGAAAGAAGCAATTCAAGCAGAGCTGAATTCTCTTGAAAAATGCAAAGTATTCGGACCAGTAGTTCGAACACCACAGGACTTAAAACCTGTCGGTAATAAATGAGTTTTTATTAGAAAGAGAAATGAGAAAAATGAAATAATAAGATATAAAGCAAGATTAGTTGCACAAGGTTTTTCCCAAAGACTTGGGATAGACTATCAGGAGACATATTCTCTGGTGGTGGATGCAATAACTTTTAGATATCTTATTAGTTTTGCAGTGCAAGAAAATTTACAGATGCACTTGACGGATGTTGTCACAGCTTACCTTTATGGTTCTCTTAATAATGATATTTATATGAAAATCCCTGAAGGATTAAAGCTGCCAAAAAAATATGGCAAACAAGAACTTTACTCGGTAAAGTTACAAAGATCCTTATATGGATCAATCTGGGCGCATGTGGTATAATCGTCTCAATGAATATTTATTGAAAGAAGCATATAAAAATGATCCAATTTGTCCATGTGTTTTTATAAGAAAATAAGGATCTAATTTTATTATCATCTCAATTTATGTTGATGATTTGAATATTATAGGAACTCTAGAAGAGATTCCAAAAGCAATTGATTCTTTAAAGAAAGAATTTGAGATGAAAGATCTTAGAAAAACAAAATTGTGTCTTGGTTTGCAAATTGAGCACCTTGAAAAAGGAATTTTAGTGCATCAATCAAACTACACAAAAAAGATCCTGAAACGATTTAATATGGACAAAGCACATCCATTGAGTAACCCAATGATTGTACGATCACTCGATGTGAAAAAGAATGTTTTTCGTCCTAGAGAAAATAATGAAAAAGTTCTCGGTCCTGAAGTACCGTATCTAAGTGCAATAGGTGCTTTGATGTATCTTGCTAATAACACAAGACCGAATATAGCATTCTCTGTTAATTTATTGTCAAGATACAACGCTGCACCTACAAGACGACATTGGAATGGAATTAAACATATAATGCGCTACCTTCGAGGAACTATTGATTTTGGCTTATTTTATTCACATGAATCTAAGCTTAAATTAGTTGGATATGCGGATGCGGGTTATTTATCCGACCCACACAAAGCTCGATCTCAGACGGGCTATTTATTCACATATGGAGGAACAGCTATATCTTGGCGATCGACAAAACAAATAATTACAACTACTTCCTCAAATCATGCGGAGTTAATAGCTATTCACGAGGCAAGCGTGAATGTGTGTGGTTGAGATCATTAATCAAACATATCCAAGAAGCATGTGAAAAAGTTACGGTCAAGGAAGGTCTGACGACAATATATGAAGATAATGCTGCTTGTATTGCTCAATTGAAGGAAGGCTATATTAAAGGAGATAAAACAAAGCATATTTCACCAAAATTTTTCTTCACTCATAATCTAGAAAAGAATGGTGAAATCAATATTCAACAAATCCGCTCTTGTAATAATTTAGCAGATTTGTTTACCAAGGCTTTACCTTCCTCAACTTTCAAGAAATTAACTTCCAGCATTGGAATGCGTCGTCTTAATGATCTCCAGTTAACTCACGAATAGGGGTAGTAAACATTGTACTCTTTTTCCCTTAACTAAGGTTTTTATCCCACAGGGTTTTTCCTTAGTAAGGTTTTTTTAACGAAGCAGTGTCCCATTTACGGCAGATGACACATTAAAGGGGGAGGAGTGTTGAATTTTTTATGTATGTAGGGCCCACGCCCTTAATAATTTGATGTGATATGTTTTCTACTTTTCTACCTGTCATTATTATTTGATGTAATATATATCTTACTCATTTACTATTTTTACCGTTAGATTTCTCTATAAATAGGAATTCAATTTCTTTATTTCATATATCTCAGAAATAAGAAATAAAAGTTTCTCTCAAATTTTCTCTCTACTTTCTCTTATTATTATTATAATATCCTTGTATATATAATTTAATTTCCATGATAATTTTTATTTAAATATAAATGATGATTATATAAATTAAAATAGGGTTTGTCACCATAGCACTGTGAACACAATCATTTGCAAGTAAAAAAATTTAGGCATTGTTAAACTCTTTTTTGGTAAACTAAAATTGTGGATTAAATCATTCTTATAATCCCGATGCAAGTATAGTTTAAATCTAAAGTCTCATAAATAATACTTTTTGCAATAATCCAACTCTTGAGCTTTAAAATTTAATTAGTCATTTTTTTACTGCTAGGACCACCAGCGAGACTTTTTTAAAAGGTTAAATCTAGAAGTAAAATTCACGTGGAATTTTGTGATTAAAGATGAAAAATCCGCGTGGAATATTGTGATCCACCTATAAATAGTCATCCTTTCTTCTTCTTCATCTCATAAACCCAAAAAGAGTTACAGAGCATTCCAAAATGGCTTCCACTGCAATCTCATCAATTGGATCTCACACCTTCACTAATTCCAATCTCTCATCTTCAAAACAATATCTCAATCTCTCATCTCATTCTCACATTTCACTCAATTCCAATTTCTCCAAATCAAATCTCCTAAAAATTCACTCCAAATCGGCTCCGATCAAGGCTTCTCTAACCGACGCCGTTTTGGCCAACACCGAGAGCCACTACGCACTGCTCGGCATATCGGAGACCGATTCGATCAAAGAAATAAAAAAGGCGTACAAGCAACTGGCGAGAAAGTACCATCCCGATGTCTCGCCGGCGGGGGAAACGGAGGAGTACACGGAGAAGTTCATTCGGGTACAGGTAGCTTATGAGACACTATCGGATCCTGAAAGGAGATGTTCGTACGACAGAGACATGGCGCGTGGTTTGGGATTGCACACTAATTTCACGGCGAGATCTTGCCGTTACGGACCGGGAAACGGCGATACGAACGGTTGGGAACAGAGATGGCAATCGCAGTTGGCTGAATTGATTAGAAGAAGCAATTCCAAGGAATTTGAGAGTTCAAGTTGGGGAGATAGAATGCGTTGCCGGAACAGTACTTGCACCAATTAATCTAGTAAACAAAATTTAATTATAGTTAGAAAGTTCCGCCTTTTTTTTATCCTTCTTTTATTCGTTGAGAATTGATGATAGATGATTTAATTAATATGAGAGTATATTTAATTAAGCTTTTATCAATTCTCAACGAAAGACGAATACAAAAAATAAGAAGCTTTCTATAAAATCTTCTTCGAATAAAACTTAGATTATTTAACTCCATAATATTGTTAATAGCTGTAAATAATTTAGAGAAATGAAATTTTTCTCTTGCAAAAGGTCTTCTTCTACTTGCTTTACGTCAGGTTTGTTAACGGGTCTTATTGAATTAAATAATACATTTTTTATATTCATTTTTATTAAGATTTCGCGTATAAAAATTTCTCCACATTCATATCCACGGAGATCTTATCCCCATCTCTATCAGAGCAAATTTCCATCGAATTCGGGGAATCTCCACTCCGCTAAGTAACTATGTTTCCATTCAACTTCTATAACTGACCCAAATTAAATTAAGTTTATTTAAATATAAAATTATAATTATTCTTTGAATTAATTAGATTATAAGCCCAAAATAACATAGTTTAAACGGTGTTAATAAGACTTGTCCGGCAACGATTTTTAACTAGTTTAGCTTCGCTAGTTGTTTTGAGTATTAACAATAATAAACTAACAACCATTTATGAAAAGCCGAAGCTACAATCAAGTCTGTATTAGACCCAGTTATTTTTATATATTGCTCTTTCAAAAAAATTCTATTTTTAAGCTTTTTTTTAAACGGTTGTTATAAAAAGTTTTGAAACTTAATAGCCGATAGTTCTCAATTAAGAGTCAAAATCTTTTGTTCAATGCTAAAAAAAGTTATTTATTAAAAATTTATAAGTAGAATTTTTCGTGACAGCAGCTTTGAAGGCAATATCGCGTATACATAGTAAAAAATTTGTACAAACGCTTACATCAAATGCAAGTTAAAATTTTTACCTCAAATCCTATATTACTCAAACTTATACTCTCCCAACACATAGGAAAAGTCTGACCATTAGCATAAGACTTTCGAAACAATTTTTAAAATCTCATTATAAGAATAAATTTTACATATTAAAAAACTCAACATTCCATATAATTTAGCATTTATAATATTTATCAAACATTTCTATTATCTAACAGTCTTAATATTTTTTTTTATAACATAAAACTTAAAATTGAATTCTATATGTTTTCAAACGAGTTATTGCAATATTACGTTTATATAAATTTCCATTTATTAATCGAATAAACCTACTTACTGAAAATATCGTATCTGGATCCGATATTTCAGAATTTGATTACTACAAACTTGTGTGTATCAACGAACTAATTCCTGCAAAAACAATGCACAACTTGGGGGCGATCAGTGTTTACCCCGTGGGGGACCCTCCGATGCCTAAGTCAGTAAAGGATTCTAAAGAATACAATGAATATAAGTGAGAGTGAATGTTAGATACCTGTTGAACTGACCTAGGGGCCTATTTATAGGCCCAGGAGCTGCCCTATTCCTGGTAAAATAAGGAGTCTCAATCATGATGAGTTTAGGATTTTTCATGTATATCTGATCCTTGCACCACAAGTAGATGGGGATAAGGATAGAGGAGAGAATATAAGAACTAGAGTCAGACCTGGACTTTCCTTCCCTGTGGGATATGGAGAGACCGTTGAGCCGGCCATGAGCCGCCTGGGGATTATGACCGTTCAAGACTTCTTGTGGTCCCCGCTTTAGGGGTTCTCCAGCCGGGATGGGATTCCAGCCGGTTTATCTAGCCGGGCCTTCCCAACACAAAGGAAGAGAACAATCTAGATGACCCTTTCGTTGACCCGGTCTCTTGGCCGAGATGGGCGAAATATATTTAGTAAGTTATCAGAAGCCCCTCCCCCCCCCAGTGTGAGAAGTTCTTTAGGGCTTCCAAAGACGTGAGCCGGCTCGAAACCAAGCGGCCTTAGGGCTACATGGCCAACTGTGGCTCAAAGTTCTTGAAGCTTCTTTGGGGAGTCTTTCCATCTTCCTTGGCGGCAGCTCAAAATTTTTGAAATTCGAAACTAGCCTAACAAAAAATGACACGTGGCACTGTACTCCTGATCCTTAATGATTATGCCTCTTCATTTCCGTCCTTCCTCTTATATAAACACGAAATGAACTCATATCATCACTTTTACCCTTAGTCTTAGATAAAATACTCCTTTGACGATTTTCGACGAGGCACTTTTTCGGTAAACCGACACTCCACTAGTGGCTTTTCTCTTCTCATTTTCCAATCAAGTAAGTTCTTCTACTTTCCTTGCCTGTAAATATGGGTTATTATCCATGCTTTGGTTTGATTTAGTGATGTTTCCCATTTTTATCCTTGTTTAAAATCCCCATTAATTGTGCCTGAAATGCCCCCTTTTTCTGTTGAAAACGTGCTACATATGATTTAGGGATAGCTTTCTCATGCTCGCTACACCGGGAATTTGGTTGCCTGTCGGAATCTGGGTTTTATATCTCCCTGTCTTTAGGACTAGTATGAACATGATGAACATAGAATTTTTATGATTCCAACATTTCCCTCCGGCTGAAATAGTATTTGGATCCACTAGGATAGATTTTCCTTGAATCTAACTTGTTTTAGGCGGCTACCTTTGCTAGGCGGTCATATCATCTACTACCTCTATAAGCATCGAGTCAGCCGATAGATTATTTGATGAGTATTGTACCGAGTTTCCTGACTCGGTGTTGAGGTGTTTCATTAGCATCAACCGAACTAACATTCGTCCTAACATTAGGGATAAAAGAACAGCCGGGAGGATAGACCGAGGAGAGGAGAGCGCTGATGACGAAACGAGATCATCTAACGCAACGTCTTCAAGCTTACAATTACACTACTCCGAGTCTGCTTGGGCTAGTGGTGATGAGCAAGAGATCCAGCAGCCGGCTCACCAAGGTACCAGCGCCTCGGTGCCCCATAATTTCAGGGTCAAGAGGGAGGCGAATAAGGGGAAGGCCAAACTCACCGCTAAGGGTCCGACTGAAGAGGAAGCCCCTAAGCCAAAAAATATGACACCTCGGATAGAAGATATGATATCCATCGTTCACCCGGTGGATATTGAATTTGAAAAGGCTACTTTCCTTTGGCTGAGAAAGTGTAGGGTTATGCTTCCGACTGAAGATCAACAGCATATACTTAGAACGGATTTGGTTAGGGTTCCTCTACCCGTTGCCTCCAGGAATCTGTGACTTATTGAATTACTGGAACATTTGCCCGGCTCAAATACACCCAAACGCTTGGGGCGATATTACAGGTCATTATAAGATTTGTATAGACATAGGGCTTAGCTTTGATAATAATTTTTTCAAATGGGTTACCTCCTGCAAAATGAATAAAGGCCAGGATCACATGCATTTCTCCCACGAGAAGGGATTCTACACCTTCACCGGGAAATCTGACTTGGTGAAAAACTTGAAGAAATTCTATGTATATGTCCAGCTTCAGGAAGGGTTTCCGACATTTCCAACCCAATGGTCACTCAAAGTGCCGCCTGCTATTATCGTCCCCAAGAATGATCCGGACATCCGGGTTGGGCTATTTGAGCGATTAAAGAGAGGGATTTATTCCTTAGGCAACATTTCTTATGCCCTGATCTAATTTCTTTCCATGTTTTATATTTTTCAGCCGTGTCGGGTGTCAGAGCTAAGATTTCTAGTACCGTAGCCAAATGGGTTAAGAACTTGCAGCAAGAGAATACTCGAACGACTCTGATTGAGTTGACGGCTCAATCTAATGAAGTTATTGATCCAGTTTTACTAGGAAAAGGCCCTGCCCTGGAAGCTGTGGGAGGGAAGAGGGCTAGCGCTCAGGCCTCGGAGCTGGCCAGGAAGAGGACGAAGAAAGGCAAGGAGACTCGGGAGGTAACACCACACCTTTTGAGCTCTACACTTGTGCATTTTTATTATTTGCTGCTAAAGATTGTTTATCAGGTCATCCTTAACTCGGTGGTAGCATTGGGGGCGATTGAAGATGTAGAGCCGGCTGATCCCCCCTACGTCCTGTTCGTAAGGGAGGCTCTACAAAAAGTGGCAGGGGATAAGCCAGCTCTTACCCTGCCCCGAGTGCAGGGGTCTCTCCGAGAGGCCTTCCCCTTAGAATGGGAGGCTCAACGTTATGAAAAGGAGGATTTTCTTACCCTCTCGGGCCTACTCTTCCAATCCATTAGCCAGGTATGCCCCTGCTTCTTCTAAAGATCCATGTTTACACTTGGTGGCATACTAATCCCCTTTTGTTGTTTTAACAGTCCAAGTCTCACGAAGCTGAGTTATACCATCCGGTGGAGGCCAAGGAAACAAATGCCGAAAAGCTTGCTAAGGCGATTGATATGTGCAAGAGCCTGAGGAGACAGCTCAAGCAATCGGACGAGGCCAACAAGAAGCTGGAAGGTGAACTCATAAAGTTGAAAGGAGAACATGAGTTGCTCCAATCGGCTCATGAGGTCGCCTCCAACGACTTAGTCAAAGCTCAGGCGGACCTTGTCACCAGTCGATTGAAGCGTTAGTCCATTCAAGCCTCAAAGGAGAAGGATGAATCGGAGTACCTTCACTCAATTGAAGGCATGGTGGATGGCGGTTACCAGTTTGGCCGGATGGTATTAGATGCCTACCAATTACTCCACCCAGATATTCCTAAGACCCTCCTGTAAATGCTTAAATATCCAGGATCTGAAGAGCATGAGGCAATTCAAGAGGACTCGGTGGGGCTGGCTAAAGATGGTCAAACTAAGTCGGGGAGAATGGAGGACGAGTCTAGAGACTTGGTCATACCAGCTTAGTTTTTCTCTTGTAATTTTCAATTTATATGTACATTTTTGTAAGCACAATTTGATTTAAGCGTATGATTTGAGGCATTTTTTGAAGGTCTTATTTATGTGCCTTTATATATTATTGCTCCTCAGTCTTACATTTTATTGCAGATTAGATGAATGTTTAGGTTTTACTTGTAGCCTTTCATTAAGGACTTTAGTCGATTAGGCATTAGTTTCAAATATGCTCTAGGGGCGCGACCGCCTAAAACGTTTTTGCGGTAGTTTTAACTAGGTCTTATGCACGTATGATTTCTTGAGCCGGTCTTATTTCGTGCCGGTGATATGCCATAAAGTGTGATCAATACTTAGTTGAGACAAATGAATAATTGAAAGAATGCTTTTATTAATGAATTAAATACAAGTCCGAGAATTCTACGCCGGATATCTACTTGAGGGGAGCCGCCTCGTTAAAAACTCCCTTGGGGGAAAACCCAATGGGAAAAATCCCCAAGGAAGGAAAAAGAGTGCGGCTGCTAAACTCCCTAAGTACTTGTTGTGTAGTAGGGTCTAAGATTAGCAATGTTCCATATGCGAGGAAGCTCTTTGCCTTTCATAGTCCCTAGTTTATAGGCGGTTGGTCTGATGACTATGATGATTTTGTTGAGGCCTTCCCAATTGGAGCCCATTTTTCCTTTGCCTTCATGGACCTGTGAGGCTGCTGAGTCCTTGAGAACAAGATCTCCCTTCTTGAGAACAAGATCTCCCTTCTTGAGAATGACCTCTCATACTTTGCAACTTTCGCCTTGTAAGTAGCCATGAGGATCCAAGCTCGCTCCCTTCTTTCATTTAAGTTGTCCAAGTGATACCTCATGTTGATGTTATTTTGTTCTTCTGTGTAATATGCCACTCGATCAGATGGAGCTCCTACTTCAACCAGGATTACTGCCTCAACTCTATGAATTAGGGAGTAAGGAGTTTGGCCAGTTGTTCCTCAGGGAGTGGTTCTATAGGACCATAAGACTTTGATTAGTTCATCTGGCCATCTTCCTTATTGCTCTTGCTCTCTTTTCTTCAGTCCTTCTCTAAGGGTTCTATTAGTTACCTCTGTCTGTCCATTCGTCTGTGGATGTACGACAGATGAGTAGTGATTCTCTATTTTTAACTCTTTGCAGAAATCCTTGAATTTTTTCGAGATGAACTGCAAGCCGTTAACAGCAATTATCCTCTTTAGTATCCCAAATTGAGTGATTATATGCTTCCAGAAGAAGTCAATAATCCTCTCAGCTATGACCGAGCTAAGTGCTTCTGCCTCAACCCTCTTAGAAAAGTGATCGATTGCCACCAGTATCCACTTTCGTTGTCCAGACGCTTCTGGCATTGGCCCGGCAATATCAATCCCCCAAGACACGAATGGCCAATCGGTCAAAATTGACTTTTGATTTGCTTTTGGGATGTGTGACTTCCTTGCATATATTTGGCATTGATGGAAAGTTTTCACATATTCCTCCGTGTCGGCTTTGATCGATTCCCAATAATACCCTACGAGGGCGATTCTTATGTATAGTGTCTCTACCGCCTGGTGGGATCCACAATCTCCTTCATGAATTTCTATGATACATTTTCCCAACTCAGGGATGACACACTTGAGCCACACATCTAAGTAGGATTTCTTGTATAACTCATCTACCATCAAAGCATACCGAAAAGATTCTCGCGTAATCTTCTCCACCTCAATTTTATCTTCCGGTAGCTTATCGCAAGCCAAGTAATCGTAGAGGGGTTGCATCCACCCAATCGATTTCTTCTGAATCCATAAATTTTCTTCTTGCTCCTCACAAGCCGGTCGGGTCAAGACCTCATAACAGCAGCTTAGCTCTTTTCGCGAGTCCCTCCCAGCAGCCGCTTTGGCTAATTCGTCTGCTTTTTCATTCTTGTTCCTTGAAATGTACACAATCTTCCATTCGACTCCCTTGGCCTCTAGGTTTTCCAATAATTTGCCTACTTTGGCCAAGTATTTTACCATCTCAGCTCTTTTAGTTCAATACGTACGATTGATCTGGTTAGCTATCAATCTGGAGTCACTCTTCAAGGCTATAGTGTCCGAAGCTATTTCATTGGCTAACTCTAGCCCTTTGATTACCGCCTTATACTCAGCCGCGTTGTTGGTAGAGGGAAATGCTAGTTTGGCGGCGTAAGAAAACCTAATTCTCTCCAGTCCATGGATATAAACTCCGACTCCAGCTCCTTCTGTATAGGAAGAACCATCCACAAAAACCGTCCATGTTTTAGAGGGGATGGTTTTCTCTGGCTCGATTCCCACGAATTCTACCATAAAGTCTGCTAATACTTGCGCTTTCAAGGCTTTCCTTGCCTCAAACCTTATGTCATATTCACTGAGCCTAATGGCCCACTCGGTCAGGCGACCAGACAAGTCCGGCCGATGTAAGACCCTTTTAAGGGGAACACTAGTTCTTACAACTATCGTGTATGCCTGAAAATAAGGTCTGAGTCGATCTGCCGAGTGAATTAAGGCCAAAGCTAGTTTTTCAATTTTGGGGTACCTCAATTCTTCATTCCTAAGCACCTTACTCGTGTAGTACATGGGATATTGATCCTGTTCATCTTCACATATTAGGACGGTTCCCACCGCCTCGTCCATTGCTGCCAGGTGAAGGTAGAGTGTATCGCCAACATTGGGGTGGCTCATGAGTAGAGTTTTGGCTAAGAAGTCCTTCATCCTTTCAAAAGCCTCTTGACACTCTTTATCCCACTTGAACTCACGATCTTTCTTGATGGCCTTATAGAATGGCATACATCTCTTCGCAAAGAAAGAGATGAACCGTCCCAAGGCATTGATCCTACTATTAAGATGTTGAACTTCAATTATGGCTTCAATTTTTTCTGGGTTTGCTTCAATGCCTCTTTCTGAAATTATGAAACCCAGAAACTTTCCACTCTTAGCCCCAAAGACACATTTCTCTGGGTTGAGCTTCAATCAGTAGGCCTACAATGTCTTAAACACCTTTTCCAGATCATCTGCATGTGACTCTTCATCTTTGCTTTTCACTATCATGTCGTCCACGTAAACTTCTACTGTCTCGCCAATCATGTCTTTGAACATTCTGTTCACCAATTGTTGGTAAGTTACTCCGGTATTTTTTAATCCAAACAGCATTACTGTATAGCAATATGTCCCTTTATGTGTAATAAAGGAGGTCTTCTCTTCATCTGATGAGTCCATGAGAATTTGGTGATATCAAACTTTGGCATCCAAGGAAGAATACACTACGTATTGATCAGTACTTGGCAGAGGATAACTATCTTTAGGCATTGCTTTGTTCAAATCGGTGAAGTCCACACACATTCGGTAATTCCCATTCGGTTTCTTAACCAATACTACGTTTGCCAACCATACGGGGTAATTTACTACTCTGATATGTTTAGCCTAGAGCGATTTGTCAATTTCCTCTTCAATAGCCTTCTGTCTCTCTGGAGCATGCTTTCTCTACTTTTGTATTACTAGGGCCGCGCTCGGATCAAGATTAAGGCGGTGCTGAATGATTTTGGGCCGAACTCCCAACAAGTCGTCATGACTCCAGGAGAATGAATGCTATTGACCTACTAGGACTGAGTTAATTGCCGCCTCGGTGTCTACTTTTAAATCTTTTGCAACTTTTAATGCTCTTCCAGGTCCAACCACAAGCACTTCCTGCTCCCCAACTGGCTCGGCTATTGAACTACTTTTGTCCGAATTTGCATTCACCCGGTCTTCCTCTGAATCTCTTTGAGCTGGCTGCTTCTCTTTCTTTAATGAGGCAACGTACGATTCGTGCGCTACCAAGGGATTTCCTATTGCCATTGTCGTCCCCTTTGGGGTTGGTATTTGCAATACTAAGTAGATTAGGGAAATTGAGGCAAACGATTCATATAAAAAGGGACGTCCCAAGATAATGTTGAATCCGACTAAAATTTCGTCAATGGTAAAGTCCACCTCCGCGCAATATACATGTTCCTTGTCCCTGATTGCTACATTTAACTTAACTTCTACCAGAGAAATGGTGTTATGGCTGCTTAAATCTGACATGGTGGCATAGCCTGGCTGGACTCTGCGATTGTTTATCTTCAATTATTTGAATGTTGTTCTAGTTATTAGGTTGACAGAGCTTCCCATATCAACTAGGACCCGGTACATCGTGCATTTCTCTACCATAGCTTCTATCACTAGCAGGTCCCTGTGAGTTTTGGTTACCAGGGTTACCTTCCTGAAAGCTTTGTTGGCCTCTGAAATGTCATTTTTTGTGAGTGGACAGTCAGAGGAACGCCTTGATTTTTTGGACAGGGACTCTCGGTCGTCTCCGCCTTCTATGACCATCACTTTTATTCCCCGGTCATCATCATCCTTTTTCTCATCTCTGGGCTTTTCCTTGGATTTGTCTCGCTTATCGGTTCTTCTTGCAACTCCTTTGACAAACTGGCTGAATTTTCCCGCTTTGATTAAGGCGTGAACTTCTTCTGCCAGGACCCTACAGTTGTCTGTATGATATGCTTTAGCTCTGTGAAACTCATACTACATGTTGTAGTTTGTGCCCAATGCTTTTCCTTCCAAAACATTCGGGAAGTGGACGCTTTTCTTTTCTGGTCCGTACTTGATTGCCACCAAGATTTGACTCAAGGATGTATTCAATTGTGGCATGTCTTCCTCTTCATCGTACCAGCTGGATCCTTGGTCATTTCGGTCTCTTTTCCTCTTTCCTCTTCTCTCATCCCTTCTAGGATTATCATCTAAATTACACTAGCTTGGGCGACTTACTTCGTCAACTTCCACAAAGTTCTGGGCCATGCCAATCAAGTAGGGGAATTGAGTTGGTTTTCTAGTAATTATTTCCTACTTGAGCCGGTCATTTCTAGTTCCCTTAATCAAGGCTTCCTTTGCCATCCCATAATCCAAATTGGCAATGCCTACACAGGCTTCATTAAATCTCTTCAGATAATCCCTCAAGGATTCATCCTACTTTTGTACCATTCCGTAAAGGTCCCGGCTGATATTCTCCGGTTGAGCCGATCCCAAGAAGTGTTTTTGGAATTTTCCCCTCAATGTTTCAAAATCTTTTATTGAGTTAGGCGCGAGGAGGAGGAACCAGCGTTTGGCCGCTCCAGTTAAGGCGGTGGGAAAATGCTTGCATCTGAGAGCTTCTGGGGCATTAATCAAGTCCATTCTGTTTACATAATCTGCCAAGTGCATTCTATGGTCATTTTTCCCATAATATTTATCTAAAACTAGGGGGAAAATGTAATCAGGTAGCTTTTGATCCAGGATGCACTTTTTGAACGAGGAGAGGGCCTTTTCGCTGATCGGCCCCTGGAATGATATAGCATATTTCTTCAGCTGTCTCTTGAATTTTGAATTGAAGTCTTCTAAACTTCCTGATTCGGATTCGGATGAAGATCACCCAGACGGCGAGGGAGTGGGTGACTTGTGCTTTTTCCCCTTACCCTTTCCTTTTGATTTTCGCCTGGACCTAGTTTTGTCCCAATCCTCTGCCTCGGCGATCAAGGTCGTTGAGTCGGTTGCTATTCCTCCTATTCCATGGCCCTTGCTTTAGAGCCTTATCCCTTTTGGAATGCCTCTTCCTTTCTGCACCAGCATCAATATCCCTCACAACGTTGTGAGATCTGAGTTAGTGAAGCCTCCTGGAGGTGGTTTCTTCAAGGCGAGCTCCTCTGTGACTAGGTTCGGGTGGGCTGATACTGGCAGGGTCACTACAAGGTGTTGAAGTCCCATTGTCACCTGGGATATTGATGTTGGAATGCCTGAAATAGAGTTAAATTGTACGAGCAGATTTCGGTTAACAGTGATTTCAGGCAAAATTTCAATATCTTTATGAATTTCTCCTCCCAGACGGCCGATTGACACAAAGTGCCTAAAAGCCAACCTCATCATGAGTTCTTGCTATTCCGGTGTTAGTGCCACCTGGCGAGCGATTTCCATGAACGGGTCCAGCTCCCTTTGAGGATGGGAGGAGCGTTCCTCCATTTCCTTGGTTCCTGAACCCCCAGCTGCGATCGGCGCCTTGGCCGCTGGATCCGCCGTGATTGGTGTTTTGCCATTAGTGTTCACATTTCAGGCACCACCTTGGGTGTCTTTATAGTCATTGATGGTTAGGTTGGAGTTCTCGTGCGACATGATCACAGCGAGAATTGGGTATAATTTGAATTGAAATATTCTTCTTGCTTGGGCAAGTAAACGAAGTCCGCGGTCACCGCACCACTGAAAATATCGTACCTGGATCTGATATTTCCGAATTTGATTATTACGA
This sequence comes from Euphorbia pulcherrima, assembly GCA_947683365.1. Classification (NCBI taxonomy): domain Eukaryota; kingdom Viridiplantae; phylum Streptophyta; class Magnoliopsida; order Malpighiales; family Euphorbiaceae; genus Euphorbia; species Euphorbia pulcherrima. The sequence continues at coordinate 5,737,957 of CANTUS010000004.1, forward strand.
ACTTGTGTGTATCAACGAGCTAATTCCTGCAAAATAATGCACAACTTAGGGGCGATCGGTGTTTACCTCCTGGGGGACCCTCCAATGCCTAAGTCAATAAAGGATTCTGAAGAATATAATGAATATAAGTGAGAGTGAATATTAGATACCTGTTGAACTGACCTAGGGGCATATTTATAGGCGCAGGAGCTGCCCTATTCCTGGTAAAATAGGGAGTCCCAATCATGATGAGTTTAGGATTCTTCATGTATATTTGATCCTTGCACCCCAAGTAGATAAGAATAAGGATAGAGGAGAGAATATAGGAACTAGAGTCAGACTTGGACTTTCTTTCCCTGTGGGACACGGAGAGACCGTTGAGCCGGCCATGAGCCGCCTGGGGGTTCTCCAGCCGGGATGGGATTCCAGCCGATTTATCTATCCGGGCCTTCCCAACACAAAGGAAGAGAATTAGCTAGATGGTCCTTTCGTTGATCCGGTCTCTTAGCCGAGACGAGCGATATATATTTAGTAAGTTATCACTTAGTACCGACACTAATGAAGGTGAATTATACGAGAAAGCAACGTCAAGGTGGTTACACCTCTATATGTTGAGAGGGTCTTCACTTTCATTCATGAAAGCTATTGGCATGAGGCACATGAGGATGACCTTATTCTATGAAAGTCGTTTGCTATTAAAAATAAGAAAAAGATAAATGTGGCTAGTAGAGAGTAAATCGAGTGCACATGCAGGCCGTCAATGAAATATTCTCCTCATTTGACAATGTTTTTAAAGGGTAAATTTAAAAAACATACCCTCTGATTTGAGCCATTTTCAAGATCATAAAATTTTTGTTTTCGAAATGAGAACCGTAATTGAAAACGTTAGCAAAAATAGAATTTTTTCATGACGCCTACAAAATCAATGACATGGCAAGGGACATTTTCGGTAAATTAAAGTTTGACCAAAAAAATTTGGGTCAATTCCTTCAAGATGAACCCTAAATTCAATTTGCAAATCAACCCACTTCTCCCCTCTCCTCCCCAAATTCATTAACGATTTTCATCCCCTCTGAACCACAAAAACATCAATTGCAGGAAATGTAAAAATTTGTAAAAAAAGCAATTGAAACTAAGAAATTGAAACTCATTTCTCCATCAATATAAAAGCAAAAAAAAAATTTCAGAACATCATTTCAACATCTTGTTCCATTTTTTTCATCTCCCTTCCATATTACAAACATCAAAAGAAAGAAATTGAAACTAAGAAATTGAAAATGCAAAATTTCACTTCATGTCTCGCCAATATTTATTTTTTTATTATGTTGACCATACTAATTAACTCATTTATACACAGAGCCACAACTTCAATCTCCATTTCTCTAAAATCTTCATATCACTAATTATTTAAATCTCATCCTCAAGTATCGCCAATAAATCCGCTGCCAATACGAGTGATTCGAAGAGGTGTCCGGAAAAAAAATAGGGGAAATGGGTTTCAGAAATCCGATTGCCAAACAACCGAAAGAGAATAATGGTTATGAGCATACTATTCGCCGGAGAAAGCCTGCTTTCGATGCTGCTCTCGTTTGCCTACGATTCGCCGGAGAAAGCCGTGCGTGCTTTTGGTAGACGAAGGTTGTCGTTTTCTCCGCCGGAGATTCAAACTGCGACATCTAGGTTGGCAAATTCAGAACTCCTGCCAGAAAATTTTTAGTCCAAAAACTGATAGATACTTAAAAATTTCACTTTCTCATTTTTAACATACTAAATTTGAGATTTGTTTGACTGATTTTGCTTGCTCGGAAGAGAGATGAAGAGTATAGGAGAAGAGAACGGGAAATGGGTTATGAACTTGATTTTTCAGAATTGAATTTTTAGGGTTCATCTTCACCATCAATTTGGGGAAGGAGTTGACCCAGATTTTTTTGCCAAACTTCATCTTACTGAAAATACCCTGTCATCTATTTTATGATTTTCTTTTTTTAAAATGGTTAAAATTACAGGATATATTTTTTAAAATTTATCCATTTTTAAATTATTGATTGTTTGTTTCTTCTTTTTCTTTTTATTGTATTATTTTTTGGTTTTAATAATATTCGATTGTCTCTACTTTTAACTAAAAAAATACAAGAAAACATAAATCACTGTAAAACTAAATGAAATTAAGAATTAATATGTTAAGAAATTATTCCTCCTGTGTTGGATTGGTGGTACCTTATAAATATTGTAATATACAGTGCATTTTGACCAATACATATGTAAAAACCACACGGTCAAACAAAATCTCTTAAAAAGAGTTAAAATAACACAATTTCATCGTGTTAGGAGATATGTTGTTGTTCATATCTCATTATCATAAACAAATACATAAAACTGATATTTTAGGTAAACAGGAAAATTAGACCGGAAGGTTGACATCAAACTCTTTGTTTTCAATCCACTTGTATCTCGTTTTCATTGCCTAATAAATTTGGTTTGTTCATTAATAGAAAAAATAGCATGTTAGACTAATATGCAAAATTTCACTATATACTTGTTCAACTGTCACATAATTTTGGAGTTTCGCAAATTATCAGGGCTGGTCCTGACATTTCGAGGGCTATAGGCGAATTAGAAATATGGACCCTCTTTATTCAAAAAATTTTATGTAAAATTAAAATACATTTTAATAAATATTTAATAAAAACTGTATTAAAATTTTATTTTAACTTAATAATTTAACTCATATTAAATTTCTTAAAACTTATATATATAAAAAAAAAAAAATCATGGCCTATTTTATCGTGAGCCAGTCCATAGCAACTCTAACCTATCTAAAAAATTATGAGAAGAAACAAAAAGGCCAACAGTAATTTTGATTAAGGGAGAAATACCAATGGCTAATGTAGGTTGATTAGATAGGAAAAAGCAGCTGATTTGGATAGAAAGACAAAACAGTGTAATAATAATTTAAAACCTCTTCACTTGTCATCTCCCACTTGCTCTTATTATTACTTATTTTGTTAATAAATTTTTAATATTTAAAATATTATTTTTATTATTAATTATAATTTAATTTCAATATTTTCAGTTTTAATATTATTTAATTCAATTCAATATAGTTTAGTTCAATTCAATACAGCTATTTATCAATTAAAAAGAAGAGAGCCTAAAATCTTCCTTATACCTTTAATATTTAATTTCCGCCATAATAGATGATGTGAAGAAATATCCAAATCAGACATGTACAGACATTATAAATAAGGACACAACAAAAACAAAACAAAAAACTATCCAACTAAAAATAAGTATTCAGGAAAATTTATTATTTATTCCACAGAAAATTGTAATTAGATTAAACAAGAGTATTAGTCAATTAAACTTGATCAAGATTCCAAGTGTTGGTTGAGATAAGTGCGAAGGCAGGCATTAGATACATTAAGTGTTTTTTTAATAACAAATAATTAATAAATGAAATAAACAAAAGGGTAAATGAAAACTCAAGGGGTGGACAAAGACAATGTCTGTCGTCAAGAAAAGTCGCACATTTCGAAGTGGTGGGGGATAAGCCACATTACCACTGTCTAATTGCCAATTAATTAATTTTACTAATTTATGCTTTCGACCATCGAATAGAGACCATAATTCAGTATTACTGTTTCATAATTAATAAATCTGTAACGAGTTTTTTAATAGTTTTTTCACTGATCTGCCATTTTAGATTGATTGATGCAACATTAGGATGGATTGATTATTGAGGGCTCATGGTTGATGAAGCTCTTCCAATGAAAACAAACTAATATATATATAATTCAACTAAAATAAGGTTTAAATCCTATTAAATATATTTATTAAGAGGGAAGAGAAGTCGTAATTGTTACTAAATTTTGAATAAAGATACTTATAATTATTAAAAAAAAACTATATTCTCATTAGAAATAACTTTTATTTGTATTCATAACCACCTCATTCAAACTCCATATGTATATCAGTACTCATATATATTATTTAACCTATCTTTGGCAAAACCCTTAAATTTGGTACAAAAACTCAGATGTCACCCTGAACTTTCAAAAATTTCAAATAACCCTTTGAACTTGGCAAAAGTACATCAGTTTGCTCCCTCATTGCTACATGTCAGCTTCTAGTTAGTTTGACTTTTTGAAGATTTCATTTTTATGATTTTTCTTTGTGAATGAAGGGGCAAACTAGTGCACTTTTGCCAAGTTCAAGGGGCTAGTTAAAATTTTAAAATTCCAAGGGGCTAGTTGACTTATTGTGCAAGTTCGAAAAGCAAATGATGTATTTGGCTCCTTTATATCTGCATACATATATATTTGAACTATAGAAAGAGTACTTGTATAACAAGTGAAACAAGAAATAAAGGTTATCAATAAACTCATATTCTAATGCATCACTGATATCACCAGAGATTATGGAATTCTAAACCCACCATCTTGTAAGCAGCCAAAAACAAGCATAATGTCCCCTCTTCCCTATGCCATGTCACCAAAACAGTTATACACTGTTTCCATATAAAGGCAGCATGTACACACTATATAAGGTAAGTAATTCTCACTCACCTTTTCCATCATTCTCTATTCTCTCCCCCTGATAACTAACTTGCGTATCATAGAGGATTTGTCGGACCCCTAACCGGACCCTTCTAACCTACCTCTGTCTTGCATATTATTTAAGAGTACCCAACGACATCAACAGCAACAACAACAATAGCATTACCCCAATGGCTCTCGCACAAATGGGGTAAGGGGGGGTCGGGTGTACGCAACCTTACCCCTGTAATTACAGAGAGGTTATTTCCAATTGACCCTGAAGTGGAGTTGCCAACAGTTATCCGTGACATCACAATAAAAAGAAGCTCAGACAGTTTAATGAATCATTTTGCTTTAGTCCATTATAATCTAAAGCCAAAGAATGATGAATCTTTGGCCCCATCGAAACCCAACGACATCATTAACCAAAATTTATCCATCACATCTATCGTCTTTTATTAGAATCAATAACATTCAATGTGAACTTGACCTGTAATACTAAACTGAAAGATATACAAGCCATATAAAAATATAAATATTTTTCCATCTTTTGCATTTAATATGTATTTTCAATGGACCATAAATATTAAATATATACTTTTTTTATCAAACACATCATGTCACATCCATTATTATTATTATTATTATTATTATTATTATTATTATTATTATTATTATTATTATTATTGTCATCGTTGTTGTCGTGGTCGTCGTGGTGATAACCATTAGTATATTTCATACTAATTTTAGATATAACCATTTTTATATGTTATGTATGAGGGCTTACAAAATTATGGTGATAAATATCTTGAACAATGGTGATGACTAAATTAGTTAATAAAGTTTTAGTCCAGTATATTTTAAAATTTAAATTTAAATAAGTTTATAAGTTTAGTTCAACTCTTACAATTTATAAGAACATTATCTTAATTCCCAACCCAAGTGATTCATTATGATAATCTGATTAGAGAACAAATTTAATTAAGAGGGGAAGTCTTTAATCTAGAAAATGTGGAAGAGTAAAATATGACGAAAATAAGTCAATTAATAGAAATGGAACTCTATGATTCATTATGAAAATGACGTGACCTAATTTGCAGTTAAGAAAAAAGGCTAATCCAAATCAAGATTCCTTCTTGCAACCTAAATTACTATGCAAATTTATTAGTAATTTGGTGACATTTTGTGTCACTTCTGGAATTTCAAATTGTGTCAATTCGTTTTCATTTCTGGACCCCAACTTCAAATCGGTTGATTACATAAAGCTCCAACTACTAATTAGCTTTTTCAGAAAAGCAAAGCCCACTTGCGATTCCAGTCGGTCCTCCAAAATTATGTCAGCTTAATTTCAAATTCTAAAAGTTAAACTAAGTTAGAAGTTGGTTAAATTGAACCAAATTTATTTCAGTGTAAATTTATAACTATGTATAGCTGAATTAAATAAAGTAGATTAAATTGAATTGAACTAAAGTGATTTAAACTGAATTACATTAAATTATAGTTCAAGAGTACCACTGCATTCATTTTCTTTGGTTTGAACTTTAAGCCATCCTCATCCTTGGGTCACCGCATTTAATAATATTAATATGTGTTAATATAGTGGTGGGAGGTATTAAATTTAATATCATTTAATATAGTGGTGAAAGGTCCTAAATTCAACATTTAACCTCTGTAAAATTCATAATTCTTTAAAAAATATTAATATATGTCAATATATTTCAACAATGGAGGTTTAGTTTCAAATTTCAAACTCATTGGAAGCCTTTGGAAATAGCGGGGCACAAATTAGAGAAAAAAAATTAGTTACTCTATTTTTTTTAATTATCATAAGTTTATTAATATCAAGAAAATAATAATTAAAAAAATAAAAGTACTAAAATAGTCCAAATATTAATAATTATTTAAAAAGATAATTGGTCTTTATTATCTTTTGTCATTTTTAATATTACATTAAATAGGGACAAAATAGAAAAGATGCTCAAATAATTGCATTAAAAATTGAAAATGACACTTATTAAAAAAAATTATTTTGTTCGAAAGCAATAATAAAAAAAATGGAGGGAATATAAAGAGATAATATATATTAGAATACCCAATTTTAGAGCAAACTCAAATTTAGTTGCTTTGAATTTTGATTCGGCCGAATGCTTTCTAATCCTATTAAATTGTGTACTTTTGCTTTAGACGTATTTAAATTTTAAAGTGGATATTTAAGGTATTTAAATTTGTAAAAGTGGACCTTCATGCTACTATAGTTTCACTCGCTCAGTCGTAGTCAGGAGAGTATATTACACTCGCTACCAAAGTGGGAAATTTGGAAAAGTCAGAGCGACAAGTGGCACATGCTATCAAAATTTTAAAAAAATCTTGATAAAACTTTTTTTAAGTCCTTATAATTTTAATTCAACAAAAAAAATCAAAAATTTGGAAAAGTCAAACCAATGGCATAACGACATGTGGCATAAACTAAAAAAATCTCAAAAAAATATGACTAAACTTCTTTTAAGTCCCTGTAATTTTAATTCAACTAAAAACATCATATTCTACAATTCATTTCAAAAAAATCTTGATAAAATTTATTTGAGTCCCTATAACTTTTATTATATAACTAAAATAACTTTGGTGCATAAAATGTTTATGAGAGGGCCTGAAAATGTGAAAATACGTTTCAGGCTTGGTTTCATAAAAAATCGAAAAATCTCAAAAAATTATGAAATATCCAGAAAATAAAGAAAATAAATTTGGTGCAATAATTTTTCAGAAAATGTTTCCGAAAGAGCCCGAAAATGTGAATACGTTTCGCGCCACGGAATCATAAAAAATTGAAAAATCCGAAAAAAAATATGAAATATCTGAAAAGTAAAGAAGATAAATTTTGTGCAAGAATTTTTTTGAAAATGTTTCTGAAAGGCCCCGAAAATGTGAAAATACGTTTGGGGCCCGGTTTCGTAAAAAATCGAAAAAATCCCAAAAAATAATGAAATCTCCGAAAAATAAAGAAAATAAATTTGGTGCAAGAATTTTTCAGAAAATGTTTCCGGAAGGGCCCGAAAATGTGAAAATACGTTTCAGGGCTTAGTTTCGTAAGAAATCAAAAAATCCCAAAAAATTATGAAATATCCGAAAGTAAAGAAAATAAATTTGGTGCAATAAATTTTCAGAAAATATTTCCGGAAGGGCCCAAAAATGTGCAAATACGTTTCAGGGTCCGATTTCGTAAAAAATAAAAATATCCCAAAAAATTAAGAAATATCCAGAAAATAAAAAAAATAAATTTGGTGTTAAGATAATGTTTCCGGAAGGGCTCGAAAATGTAAAAATATGTTTCGGGACCCGGTTTCGTAAAAAATCCCAAAAATGATGAAATATCCGAAAAATAAAGAGAATAAATTTGGTGCAAGAATTTTTCAAAAATGTTCTCGGAAGGGCGCAAAAATGAGGAAATACGTTTTGGGGGCCAGTTACATAAGAAACGAAAAAATCCCAAATATTATGAAATATTCGAAAAATAAAGAAAATAAATTTGGTGCAACAATTTTTTAAAAAATGTTTCCGGAATGGCCCGAAAATGTTAAAACACATTTCGGGGCCCGGTTTCACAAAGAATCAAAAATCCCAAAAATCTATGAAATATCCAGAAAATAAATTTGATGCAAGAATTTTTCAGAAAATGTGAGCTTTCCAAACACACCATAAAGGAGGAAGAGGGTCATTTTCCAATTAGAAAAGTATTTAGGGATTTTTAATGATTTTTCAAATAATTAATCAATTTATATAATTTTTTACACATTTTTAGGTCAAAGACGCGCCCCCTTGGTCAAAGGGGGACGCCTCACCTGCCACCAGGGCCTCTCGAAAAATTTTGTGGCCCTGAGCGAAAAACGAAATATAGGCCTATGTGAAATGAAATTATATTCGACATTTTTAAAGCATTTTTTTTCAAAAATTGCACAATTGCACTTACATTAAATTGAAAGGAAAATCTTACCACATCCCTCATTTGTCTTGAAATCATGACATTCCCTAGTCACAGGAAGAGTCTCAACCACTAGGATAAGACATTTGTCGTTAACCAATGTAGTTAAATAACCGATATCACACACTTAATTATATGCTAGTTAAATTGATATTGTATACTCTTAAGCATATATATCAAGTTGAAACTCTATGTAGAATCAAATTGAAATTATATGTAGAAAATGCGAGAACATAATAACCAACCCATTACTTTAAAATTGAAGTTCATAACATATTCAAAATAATTATATATATTTTTCATTTGAATATGTATTAAAAAATTCAAATAGTTTATTTGAAATATATAAATAATTATTTATGAAACTATCATATATATTTAATATTTTTTAAAAGTACTGTATCCATTAGTTGAACTTTAAAAAATTTAGAATAATAAATTTAGTAAATAAGAAAGAAAAAATAATATCTATAAACCATACCATCTAAATTTTAAGTTTTTTTTAAATTAATGGAAATTTGAAGATGCTAGGGTATTAAATCTAGGACCTCCCACCACTTTCATGGAGTGGTGTACCAATTAAGCTACACCCAATTGTGAACAAATATAAATGTAAAAAAATATATATTAAATATATTGAATGGTTATAGTTAAATAATAAATAACATGTAAAAGGACAGAGAAAAAGAATACATATAAAATGGGGTCTTATTAATTATTTTAAATAAGAGGTAATATGTATTTCAAATAAATTTTTGGAAATACATAAATAATTATATATGAAACTATTATATATTTTTAATATTTTTTAAAAGTACCATATCCATTAGTTGAAATTTAATAACATCTATTTGAAAATGTAGAATAATAAATTTAATAAATAGAAAATAAAAAGTAATAAATATTATATCGGAAAGTGAAATTTGTAAGATGTTATGTAGAGGATTTGGAATTTAGAAGTTGAAAATTTTGAATTTATGTATTTATTGATTATTTAATAAGATGAGATGGAATAATTTGACATTTAAAAGTTCAATTTTTGAAATGAGTTAATGAGATGAGTCGTAATAATTTAAAATTTAAAAGTTTAATTTTGCATTAATGATATTAGAGAGTTAACGGGGCTGTTTGGTGGTTTTTAATAGGTAGGGCAAAATGGTATTGATAATTTCATAAGATGAGTTGGGATAATTTGAAATTTAAAAGTTGAATTTTTGAAATGAGTTAACAAAATGAGTTGGATAATTTGAAATTTAAAAGTTCAATTTTGCATTAATGTTGTTGGAGAATTAATACGGTTATTTGGTGGTTTTTTATAGGAATGGTAAATAGGTAAAATTTGAAGGCGACGCAAAGTAAAATAAGGCGACATGTAACAATTCAGTGAATAGAAGGTTAGCCCTTGTAGAGTAAGAGCCCTATACCCTTCAATTTTATAGAGCAAGAATCCAAATTCAAGCATCGAACTAACCAATGAAAATATTATGGATATAAGGTTGAATTCAAATTGGAACATGTAAAATGGAGACAGGTGAATTATAAATAAAAATGTTGAGCCTGAAATTCTGGAGGTCATAAGTTTGAATCAATATTTGAATGGGTATAGTTTAATTTTTGCTATTGTAAGTCTAATGAGACAAAGTTATTAACAACAAATGTTTCAGAATTATGAAATTTACGGAGGAGCATTTTGCTCAAAATTGAGGTGAATGCTATGAGTTTTTTCTTTTTTCAAAGCACAAGTTACTTGGTCTTTAATCACCAATAATTTACTTGGTCCTAAGCCAGAAACAAAATCACCATGAAAAAACCCAAAATTGAATAGAAGAAAAGCTAAATTGGGAACGCGAATCTAAGAGCAAGTCCAACCATTTTTCTCATTTTTCATTCCACAAACCCCATTTTAGGGAATCTACAGTACTTTTGCTCCAACTGTCTCCCCCATTTTTCATTCCCCATATTAGATTCCCTAGAAATAATAATACTTTATTATTATTATATTAATTTCTTTACATTATTTCTATTCTATTCAACTAACAAAACAATTAAAAAATCAAAACTACAAAAAATAATAATATAATAATAAATTCCCTAAAATGGAGTTCCTCTTAGGGACATACCATATAAGGAATGATTGGACTCAACCATTATTCCCCATTTGTGTTCCCCATTCCTCAAAATAGGAAATGAAGTGCTCTAAAATGAGTTTTGAACTAAAGCTTTTGTATATGTTGGGCTTAAGGATCAAAAAGACTAGTATTTGAGAAATTGTAGGCCCAATTTCACATGGGCTAATTAATACCCATAATGTCTGCAAATTTCTGGACTTCCTCATATAACTAGCAAGATTGCTGTGTTATTCGCAGGAGCTATGGTAGATGATTCAGTGTATAGTAAACTGCTTGTATATGTAAAAAGCGAAAAGGGTAGTGTTTTCCCTTAAAAACATGCTATTCTCTTCCCTCTGCATAAACAAGTTTCGATCTTTAATTCGATGACATATTAGAGGTAAGAATGCTTTAGATTTGTATGTAATCTACTGTCTGCTTATTTAGCTACCAATATAGCATCCGAGATGCTGAAGGCACTATCTGAATCCAATACTTTCAGACATCATATGCTATACTTGAAGAGACGAGTTTCCCACTTGTATGGGAGGTTACACGCTAGCAACAGAAATTCGACTTTGTAATAATCTCTTTGGTCGCTGGAGAATGAAAAGAATAGCTTCTCTTAGGGTATGTTTGGAACCTTAAAAAATGAAAGAAATCAATTCAATTCATTTCATTTTGTATAGATTCGAAGATTCCGAACAAGGAGTTAGTACTAAGGTACACACATACCGACACAAGAATGAGTAAAAAGTGCCGGATAATTTCCATATATATATATATGTCCCTGGCTCTTCAGTTGTAATCCGTTCAGGATAAAAGAGCTTCCCCTGTTTTCCCACTCCGGCATTGCCTGTCCTTTTTCTTAGCCTGCTTCTCTGAACAAACATTAGATTATGAAATTGAGAAGCACGAAATGAAATCCTATAGCTTCGAACATGAAAGAACCGGATATAGAAAAACATGCAAAAAAAATGGAAGATAAGATGTATTACCTAATTTTCTTTTCGCTTCTGACTTGGCAAAGAACTCTCTCCATTCATCAGTGAGAACAAAAACCGGGTCATCATCATCATCCTCTTCATCCTTGTTATCTAATTCATTATGCTTAGACTCTTCTCCAACCACCCTATTAGTTAAGTATTATCACAAGCCAGGAAAATTACTAACTAGAATGAGAAAATAAATATAGTACATTTTAGACGAGCATAGATTCGACGAACACAAGCAACAGAAATCCAGGGCTAGAACTGAAATTCCTGGAGCGCTCAACACTCTCAAACCAAGACACTGATAGCTAAAAACCTTATCAAATGAACTAATCCTAGTAAGTAGAGCCAGTTTATCATGATCTTAATCAAATGAAAGGATTTTTTCAATCAATCTGAAAAGTTATGAAACAAAATCGACACAAGCACAGAAGCTACAACACAAACTCAGAGAAAAGCCTATATTTCACAAATGTGTCGCCTATCTCAGTTGGATCAAAATTACAGTGTCTATCTAGGTTGCACGGACACACCCAAGCGTCCGACACGACATAGACACAGACACGCGGACCGGCGATTTGGAAAATATATGCATTTGGACACAGCAACTAAAATAAATTGTCAACCATAAATATTCATATATAATAAAATCCAGATCATTCTTGGTCATTTGATCAATTAAAAACAACAAAAAAAACATATTCAAAATAGTTGTTGTGTCATGTCTTGTGACTTTATTGCACATGTAAATACCTTTAACAGTTATGTGCAACAAATGTGCTTTAAGTCTAGTGTGTGACCATTACTTTTCCTGCTCACATTGTTGCATTTAAATGTCGTATTATCCCACCCCCGCTATGTTTTTCTATTTTTGTCACATATTCCTATAAAGGAGATTCATTAACTTCTGCTGTGTGGAGTGTCCGGGAAATGTCTATCCTACGTGGAGTGTCCGTTTGAAATTTGAAGAGTCAGGAGTGTCCATGCTTCACAGGTGTCTATAGTTGCCTTACAATTAAGTCTTATCACAAAATTCATGACAAGAAACAGCAGCTAAAGTTATTCCTCTTTATATAGTGTACCAGACTGGCAGATTCTAGTCTTCGGTTTCATCAATAAAGGCTAATTTTATAAATGGACAAAACCCTAAATCATTGGAGCTACAGAACTAAAATTTTACAAGCAAGATAGCAATTGTTGAGATAAAACGCCATAGAAATACCTGGAAGATTCTAGTCTTTGGTATACTCAGTAAAGGCTAACTTTGTAAGTGAATTATAAACCCTAAATCATTGGAGCTACGGACGAAAATTGTACAGGCAATACAACACCATAGGAAGAAATTAAAAACTAAGAAAATAATATATCGAATTTGAACTTACTGTGGGATAGAAGCAGGAATTTGGCTGTAAGAATTAGGCTGCAAATGCAAATTCAGGTCAATTTGCGATGCAGGATAATAGCTGGATTGTGAATATTGTAAAGGAAGGGGAGCAATGCTAGGGCATAAAAAATGGCGATTGCAGTGGTGGTGATGGTGGTGACAGCAGGAATGATGGTGATGGTGATGGTGATGGCGGCGGCGGATGTGGTGGTGGTGGTGTGAGCATGGCCGGAATGTGAATGATGACTCCATTGATGAGGTAATTAACTAAGAACCCGGGTTTCTTCCATTAGAATTTGTAGTTGTATATTGGGCCTTTGGCCCAATCACCAACACAAGTTATCAGTAGATCGGGCTTGAGTCCATTTTTTTATTTTTTCCAAGGCGGAATAAACTTGAGCTATTAATTTTTTAGCTAGACAGAATCCGAATTTAGTCCAAGAATTAGTTATTATTACCTCTATTTTTCCCCATGTTTTTGCGTGATGTCATGGGCATACATTTTTTTAATAAAAGTACCGTTTTGATTAATAGATAACCATCAATGCATCAAGACCAAAGTAATGGACATAGCCAAACACATACATCGATCGAACATGCAGAAAAATCCACAGAAGGGGGATAGAAGGACTACAAAGGGTAAAAAGGTCAATCAAATAGGTAGCAAAAGAGAAACATAAAAAATAACTAACTAGATCTTAAACCCAAGAACATAAATCCAAAACTAGCAATCAAAAAATGAAAACATATATAAAGGAAGCATAATATATTCTAATAAACCTTTGCAACATTTAGATCTGAAAAGATGGCTTTAAAAAAATATAGATTTGTATACCTACATTGTTCCGAATATCGCTTTGACCTCTGCCAAGAGTATTTGCAAGAGTAACCCACTTCCAGCTATGGTGCCAGAGTTAATAGAAAATAGATCGAAAAAATAATAATCTAGAGGACAATTGAATGGAGAAAAATCTGGAAAAGACAAGGCCGGAAACCGCGCTAAGAATATAAAGTAAAAGAAAGTAAAAAAAAACTAGTAAAAGATGAGGGGGAGGAATGAAAGAAGATAGAAAGGTTTTTTTAGTGAGAGAGGAGGATAAAAAAAGGAGAATATTGGGCAGGCATTAGGGTTTTGGCTGGTGGAATGCAGAGTTGCATTTCGGATTAAAGATTTTTTTATTATTTTTTTAAAAATTATTTATAAATTTAGGGTGGTTTATAAATTATTCGTAAATTTGGGATATTTTTTTTCTGTCCGATTTTTAAAATATCGGAGAGGCCAATTTTTTTAGTCTATCCGACTATTAAAAAGTCGGACAAACTATTCTTAATCTGTCCGACTTTATAAAAGTCGAACAAAAGCAATCCGACTTTTACAAAGTCGAACAAAAGCTATCTGACATTGTAAAAGTCAGATAGAAGGTATCCGACTTTTACAAAGTCGGATAGGTTAGTAACTTTGATTAAAAATGTCAAAACATCCCCCACCACGTCCCATCATATTTTTTAAAATATATTATAATAATAAAAAAAATTGTGATGGTGAATTGTTATATGAGTGATTTGAATGACCTATATTGGTGGCATTTAGAAGTCAAAAAAACATATGTAGGTGGCTCTTTTGACTTTTTGCAAAATTAAGCTAAACTATTGATAAATGATAGGTATGATATTAGGGGAATATGAACATGTCTTGAGTTAATTTTTCACTTGTCTTGCAGCTTGTCAGCATTAAAAACTGAATTTATAAATTTATTAGTATTATACTATCAAGTTGCTATTAAATGTCCAGCTCTTAACTCCATTTTTAAAAATTGCTCAACTATTGTATTAAATATAAAGATATTCTGTCCGACTTTGTACAAGTCGGATTGGATAACTTCTATCCGACTTTTACATTTTCGGACAGGTTAGGAATAGTTTGACTACACTTGTACGATTTTTTAAAAGTCGGATAGACTTAAAAAATTATTTTCTCCGATCTTTTGAAAATCGGACAGAAAAAAATACCCCAAACTTGATTAAAAAGTCAAAACATCCCCCACCACATTTTTAAAAATATATTATAATAATAAAAAAAATTGTGACGGTGAATTGTGACTTTTTTAAACTATCCGACTTTTACAATGTCGGATAGCTTTTCTCCGACTTTGTAAAAGTCGGTTTGCTTTTGTTCGACTTTTATAAAGTCGAACAGATTAAGAATAGTTTGTCCGACTTTTTAATAGTCGGATAGACTAAAAAAATTGGCCTCTCCGACATTTTGAAAGTCAAACAGAAAAAAAATACATCAAATTTACGAATAGTTTGTAAACCACCCTAAATTTATAAATAGTTTAAAAAAAATAATAAAAAAATCTTTAATCCTTACATTTCAGTAGCACAAATACCATATCAACAACAAACCCCATCATCAAATTTCTAAATAATACATACCAAAAAATTTTGGTCCTTCCTTTCACAAGAAAATAAAATAAACAAGAAAAATTCGGTCAACAAGCATGATTTGGGAAAATCAACGTCCTCAAGTATAGATTTTAATATCCTTGTAAGGTGTTGTTTACTGTATTATAAAGTGGAAAAATGAGTATCAGTACTGAACTTATAAGTAGCAGTACTGAACTAGATTTATTTTAATATAAATTTATATGTATATAATATTAATAAATATTAAACTAAACTGAATATAAGTTAAAAAGAGCACAGCATAATTTTAATAAACCTTTTCAAGACTTTGATCCATGTAAAACAACAAATTGGATTCTAAATTTTCCACCAACTTTTTTGGTAGTTGTACTTGTAACCAATATACCAATATCTTGTTGACTCTTTATCAAGTGATGTGGAAATGAGTGAAAGTTGAATTAACTTTTGGGGCATCTGATGTTTTATTCTGCTACTAGTTTTTTTAATAAATTCCCAGCGCTAAATTTGACATTTTTAGTTATGTCTGCGAGCTTCCTTAAATTAATAAAAGTGTAATTGAGAGTCGCCTTAACTTGGTAAAACGTACTTGAGAGCTGCCTAAAATTGACAAAATGCTTCCGAGAGCCGCCTCATGCTCATATTCATATTTTTGGAGCAAACCATACATGAGGCACCTTCTAAGTGTATTTTTGCCAAGTTAAAATGGCTTTTGGGTGCACTTTTATAAGTTACGGGTAAAATTCAAAGTTAAGGGAGCAGTTGGCAAAAATTGCTAGGAGAGGACTATCATCGTCTTAAACCTATTTTATGTAAGATTTTATACTAGTTAATTGAGACCGTCCGAGTTGACATTTCCACTTCCTATGCCCAGTATATATGCATTTGCCGTCTCAGGCTCAAACTTGTCAACTATGTCTTTTGCCCCAATAAATTAATTGCAGCTGAATTAGCTTATGTATGGCTTAATTTCATATATGATACATCATCTATCTTTTTATTCTCAATTTTATATATTAACTTTATTTTTTTTCACTGTCATACATAAATTTGTGTATGATCTCCTACTATACGACTCGATATTGCAAGTTTCTGGTGACATGTAAACGTTTTGATCACAATCAACTTAAAATATTGGACCCATCTATATTTAAAATAAAATTTTAACCTTATAAAAAAAGTTTATGTCATATTTTTTTATTTGGTTCATAACCAAATACAAATTAAATAGTAAAAAATATATTGATTTGAATATATATTTTAGGGACGTTTATTTTTCATTGCTACTAATTTTATTTTTTGCTTTTACTGAACTATTAATATAATATTGAAATATATTCTACTTGCTTATTTAACAATTTAATTTAACAATATAGTTAAATACTCAAACATACATAGTAATGTGTTTAATTAATAATTACTATTATTGAAAAGGAAAAAATAAAATACAAAAATTATAATTCAGGTAAAAACTATAATACTATTAATTATTATGATTGTTATTGTAATTTAATAATTAGTATTTATCAGTATATTTATTTTTTATTATTATTTAATTTTATTAAATAATTATATTTATTATTATTTGAAAAATATTTATTATTATCATTACTATTATTATCAAATTTATTGTTATCAATTCTTCCAAATTATTACTTTAATAAGTTCGGTTGAATGTAGTTCTAGTTGAATAAGTTTAATTTAAATTTATTCTATTTAATTGTATGAAATTGAAAATAAAGGCCATTTGGTTGATTGGTAAATAATTGAATTGCAATCAATTGCAATTATAATAAATATACATGTGGTTAGTGTGTATGTGTGTGTATATATACATATTGTATATTTGTTCAAATATTGAAAAATAGTTCTTTTTATAATGTAAAGTAATTATTATATAGTGGGACTTAATATTTTGGGTTTACAATGATCAAAATGTAGATATGTCACAAGTAGCCTATAATATCAAGTCATATGTACCATAATAAAAGGTCAAATGCAAGTTTATGTATGATAATGAGATAAAATAAAATTTATGTATGAAATTAAAAAAATATAGATAGTTGATGTACTATAGATGAAAATAACTGATTAATCATCCAAACTACTTGGTCTTAAACAACATTAAACTCTTTTTTCTTATTCTATTTATTGAATGAACATTTCTCTCATCTCCATTGATGTCTATCCGACCTATGTGTATAATTTTAGACTCTTGACCAAAATTTACCCGTAATAAAGAGTCATTTTAAATCTTATGTTGCTACGATAACTATATTGCTTGTTATAACAATTATAATTGTATAATTTGGATTTGAATTATACCATTTATATTATCAACTATACCATTTGTTATAGCAACTATAATATTTGTTACAACAACTATGCCTATATAATTTTGATCTAAAATTTATATCATTTCATTAACAACAATATAAGTATATGATTTAGCAACCATATTGTCTTTAACAGATCCTTCATATCATTTACTATATCTATAACATCTGTTGCAACAACTAATAACCCAGATAAATAAAAAAATTAAAAAAAGTATATCGATATATTTTCGAATTGAAAAATAAAACGAATAAAAATTCTAAAATTACATTTCGAAAAGGCCAAACGCATCCAAAACTCCATTAACTTGGCACGTTTTGTCACATGCCACCCCTAATTTTTAGTGTCATCACTTTACTCCCTAAAGTTGGCAAAATTGATATAGTTTGCCCCCTCAGTGCCACGTGTCAGTTTCTGGTTGGTTTGACTTTTCAAAGATTCCATTTTTTAGATTTTTCTCTTTCCAATCAGAAGTTGACACGTGACATTGAGGGGGCAAACTATATCAATATTGCCAACTTTAGAGAGTAAAGTGATGACGTTGAAAGTTAAAGGTGACATGTGATAAAACGTGCCAAATTAAAAAAGCTTTGAATGCGTTAAGCCTTTCAAAAATTAACATTTTATAAAATAAATGCAAAGTAAAATTAAAATTCATAAAAAGAAGCGTTAAGTAAAAGCAAAATTTTAAAAAAGAATTAAAAAATATATTTTTTGGTGGGTGTTTTTGACCATATATTAAGGAATATGATTTTTTAAAGTAACTTTACTATAAAGTTAGAGAGATATAAGGTAAAAGGTAGTGAGAGAATAAATATTTAAGGAAATATACATTACATCTTAGCCCTTCAAAATTAAATGAATAAATAAAATTTATTTTAATCTAAATCCCTAAATTAATTATAGATTATTTTCCGTCTTTAAAAAAATAAATTGGTGTTTTGCCTAACCCAATACACCAACGGCCAATGGGCCTCCCACCCATTCTCAATTGGTAGCCGAGCAATGCAAGAACACTAAAACCGTGTTTGGTATTACTGTCGGTCACAAAAAGCACCACTTACAAACTTTTAATAAAATAATATATTTTAATATTAAAAAAAAACTTTAATTCTTAATACTAATCACTATTAATTTTCGAAACTATTAATGCAGCTTATAAAAATATAGAAAAAAAGCAATATCAAGCCCATAAATCTAATTGTGTTTCACTTGTAGTGGTAGAAAATGGGAAAAGACAATAAAAAATGGCAGAATGGCTAAATGGAGGAAGAATTGAAGGAGGTAAAAATGAGATCCCGCCCTCTCCTTCGAAAATTGCAATACTTCAACTTGTATAGAAATTCTGGGTTTGGGTCCCACTTGTCGATGAGGCCACCCTCCTCCTCCCTATATAATTGAAGGATCCACAAATCCCCATAATCACCGCCTGCCCTACATTCTTCACCCTCTCTTTGCCTCTCCTTATTGCCTCTACCAATCTGAGTTCACTTGTTTGCAGCAAAGCTTTAGTCTTTATTCAATTTTCTCCTCGATTTATTTCTGGGGTTTTGATTATTTTTCAGTTCTGTGTTAGATTTAGTTTGTTTTTGCATCTGGGTGCTCTTTGTTTTTCCGTTTGTCGGCGTTTTTTTGTGTTCCTGATTTGATTGGCTGTTGAAAGATTTGATTTTGGGGTTAAGTTTGTTGTTAAATTTGGGATCTTGGGGAGCTTTTGGGATTTTTCTGTCAATGGGGGCTTTGGATGAGGGGCGTTACCATGTGGAGCTTGAAAATGGGCTGAAAGTGGATAGCCTTGATTTAGGGATTGAACAACAAACTGAGACTTTAGCTATTGAGAATGCTGTGAGAGTTCTGTTGCAAGGTCTTGGTGAAAATGTTAATAGAGAAGGCCTCAAAAAGACTCCACTTCGTGTTGCCAAGGCCCTGCTCTATGCTACCAAAGGTACAGAAATACAAATCTATTGCAAATAATCTCTTTGGATTTTTTTCTTTGATAATGGCGTTTTACTGTTAAAAAATGTTGATGATGCCCAGTAATTTGGATGTTCTGCACTTCTGTGTCTTTATGTTCTAGTAAATCTAATTCAGCCTGTTGTTGGTGAAAAATTGATTGCTTTTTCTTAAAAATACAAAAAAAGTTGGAGGAAAGTGCTTGTCTTTTCTAGCTTTGGGCTATAGTCTTGGGTTTACTCTTTCCTTTTTGGAGGTTGGTAGGCAATTAAAGTCTCTCTGTTGGTATGGTTGTTAGATTCTGTTAGATTAGTTGAAGTGAAATTCTCACCTTTTACATTGATGGCCTGCATTCAATGTGATTTAGTAATTGATGTAGAGACGAAAGCAAAATGACTCGTCTAAACTTGTTAAATTGTGAAGTCATAGATAGCTGTTGCAACTCCACTTCAGGGTCAATTGGAAATAACCTCTATGTAATTACTTGCGTACGCCCGACCCCCCTTACAAGCGGGGAGCCTTGTTAGGAATTGGGGTAATGTTGTTGTTATAGTAACATCACAATTTAAAATATCTCATGTTTTGCCTTGTATTCTGAAATTTGAAGTGATGCTTAGAGCCACCTTAAGATATTCTCTGTTTTTCTACAGTTTGTATAAAAAGTAATGGTTCAAAGTGATGATTGTTCCACTTGTATGTTCTTGGAACATTTGAATTTTTTTCCAACAATGTTTGAGTTTGTAAGAATTATGTCATTGGTACATCTCTATTATGTATATCAGGTTATAAACAAAGTGCCGAGGACATTGTCCACAGCGCTTTGTTCCCTGAAGCTGGACTAGACAATGCTGTGGGCCATGCTGGAGGAGCGGGAGGTCTCGTGATTGTTCGAGACCTCGATTTATTCTCCTACTGTGAATCTTGCTTGCTTCCTTTTCAAATTAAGTGCCATGTCGGTTATGTCCCTTCTGGTCAAAGGGTTGTAGGACTAAGCAAGCTCTCTCGAGTTGCTGATGTCTATGCCAAGCGACTCCAAGACCCACATCGTCTAGCAACCGAAATCTGCTCATCTTTGCAAGAGGGGATTAAGCCAACCGGTGTTGCCGTTGTACTCGATTGTATGCACATCCATTTCCCCAATTTGGAGTCTTTCTTACTCGACTCGAATCACCAAGAATGGGTAAAAACCGTGGTTCGCGCAGGTTCGGGAGTTTTCGAGGATGAAAATAATGGCATTTGGTTCGATTTTCTTAGTCTTTTGAAGCTCCGAGGTTTAGATGTGTCTAAAATGAAAGACTCTCTATGTTGGTGTCCATCTCAAGTGGCTAAATTTTCGGCCGATATTGAATCACCGAACCCTAGAATGGTCAATGCTGCTGGATCGATTCTTACATCAATAGGAGAAGATCCAATGAGGAAAGAGCTACTCGAAACGCCTAGGCGTTTCGTAAAATGGTTGATGAATTTCCAAACTACAGAATTGGGAATTAAATTTAACAGTTTTGGCTATGGGAAAACCGACAATATCAACCAGAACAAAGAACAAATGCAATTCGAGCTGAACTTATCGCTCTGGTCACAATGCGAGCATCATTTACTGCCTTTCTATGGCGTTGTACATATCGGTTACTTTGCTCCCGAAGGGGTTAACCCTGTGGTGAAATCTCTTTTACAGTCAATAGTACATTTTTACGGTTTTAAGCTCCAGGTGCAGGAAAGACTTACCAAGCAAATTGCCGAGACTGTTAGGTCGTTGCTAGGCGAGGATGTGATGGTAGTTGTCGAAGCTAATCATACTTGTATGATTTCGAGAGGTATCGAAAAAATCGGAAGTAGTACAGCTACTATTGCTGTTCTTGGTCGATTTGCTGTTGATTCGGCTGCTAGGGCAAAGTTTCTGGAAGGTATTCCGAATAGCAATCCGGGTGCTTCTTTATTATACTAATCATTGTTTTTCGGAAATAGTTCCGGTCATTTTTCGTATTTATAGAAGGATTGTTTGACACATTACTTCATTTGAATAACTGGAACAAATACTGGTGATTTGTGAAAGGTTTATGTGCTTTTAGTGTGGGAGTTGTAAGAATAAAAAAAGGCTTCAGATTGATATGAAGGCCTTTTTTTTCCTTATATGCTTAGAAATATAATTTTTTAAAAATAATTTGCACAAAAATTCTCCATCATCCCGGTTGTGGTTTGAACTTTGGACCTTTAAAGGTCACAAATTTAGTGTTAACCAGTGGACTAAAACATTCACCACTTGCTTAGAAATATATGAATAGCATAAAAAGCATTTAAATAATATGTTCCAAATTCAAAATTAGGTTATAAATTCATAAAACACAGCTGGGAATCCAAATTCTAAATCTAGTCTAACCACAAATGCCTGATTGAATGCCAATCTATTTCGACTTTCGATTTTGAGGCATGATGATTGAACTTCTGGCGCAAAATGTCCGATATGATCACGAGCCCAATGCAGAAAAGAAGATATAAAATATAATATAAATAGAAATTCCGTTTGAAACTCGAAGATCCTCGAAACTTTGGAACCTGCAACCAATTAGATCAATACATAAGCTAAACCAGAATTGAAAATTTCGTTTTCTTAGATACTTCTCGAAAACTCAGAAGAAGTTTAGAGATGAAGAGATTACCAAAAACAGGTCTTTAGGAGGCAGGTTTTTATCAGCATGCTCTAGCGAATAACGCAGCATGTCGATTATCGTCAACTCAGTTAATGGATCAGAGGTTTCTGCGAGCAAAGTAGAATGCCATTATTCCCTTAACTCGATTAAAAAATAATTTCTTGACGAATAAAAAGTAGTGAATGTCGAAAGGAATATTACTAAGAGAGATGACCTGGAATTTCGAAAATTTGCTGAGCTGGCGGAATGCCTAGCAACTGCCCCAAATGGACACGAGCATTAGCTCGGTTATGAAGTGAGAGTAGGTCTCCATGTGTCATAACAACAACAGGTTTATCATCTGCAAGTCAACAGGTTGACCGATTAGATGAAACCGAATTTCAGAAAGCTTAGAGGAGGATTAGGAATTTTCTGATTATGCCTCTGAATGATAAATATGGACTGTTAAAAGCTGTAGAAATCATCTGTTCATATTCTGTCCTTTCGGTGGTTTCATAGTCCATAGATTTCAGAATTTCAAGCCCGCTAACTACGAATATAACGAAGTTGACCATCCTTGACTCTCTAGACCGATTGCCATTCTGAGCTTTGCTCTTCAATTTGGTCCTTAAACTCGAATCATCTGATTGGCTGTAAGGTAAACACAAGCAGCAGAAGGCTATTAAAAATGAACATTTATTATCGGCCCAAACCCCTGAACTCAGCGACTATCTCCTTAAACTTTACAAAAGTGCGTCAGTTTGCCTTCAGTGACAAGTGAGAGAAAAATGACATCTTTGAAAATTCAGAGAAAATATAAGCTGACAAGTGCGACTCATGAGCCAGATTGTGCATTTTTGCAAATTTAAGGGGTTAATTGGAACTTTTGAAAGTTCAAGGTGGTTTCCACCGAAAGTTGCCAAGTTCAGGGATTCTGGATGTATTTGATCTATAATGCCATGTAGAAAATAATTTTGGCCAAATTTCGGACCTGATGATGAGTTCTCCATTATGAACACCTTTTGTGATCCAATGTTTTAGCATTTCAACATTATCTGAAAAGTTATTGGACAAACCGCGGGTGTCGTAGAGGCAAAAGGCATCCGAACCTCTCGGGATCTTATATTCCTGGAGAAAGTAGGTTCCTTCTCCAACAGAAGAATTATCTGCGAAAAAAAACCGACAATGAGAATCACATTCATTATAACAGCATCAAAAGTTAACTAATAAAAGAACAAAACACACATGATACTTGGGCTCTTTCAGGTGCGAATTTGTCTTGTTCGAACACCTTTGAAATTCTATTAACAAGACTGCTTTTTCCAGATCCCTTAGGGCCGACAAGCACGAGGGTAGTTGTTTCGGGCACATTGTAGTCTTCCAATGTCATTCTACCCACCTTCTCGGTCCACCCTCCAGGCGTATAACTGAAAAATCGTGAAACCAATATGCAAAAAAGTATCAAATAGATATACAACAGATAATGTATAGATTCAACATAATGTCAAGAACCGATATATGGATTGATTGATTGGTATAAAAGAACAGTCAAAACACCCATTTTCAAACTCTCGTAAATTTTGTGACCTCTAGAGGTCTCAGATTCGAATCATATCAGAGTGGGTGGAGATTTTTCTTTAAATTTAATGCAAGTGCAATTACACAGATTTTCTTTTAAAAAAATTCCGGAGCTTTTTCTGCAAGATGCAATCCAATTCACCGACAAACATTTGTTTTATGCCATATGTTGATATATAAATATTAAATAACAAATCAATTCAAAGGTTCTCCGAAACTCCTAAATATAACAACAATCAGATGAAGAACAAACTAAAAACATATCATTAGCAATTAGGCCTTCTTTTCAACTTATAAATAGCTGTACTGAACTGACAAATACTTATTTCAGTGTAAATTTATATGTATGATGCAGAGTACGACTGAATTATAAGTTGAGAAGAACATGGCCTCGGTCTATTTTTATGCCATTGTCCACTACTAATTGGAACATGAGCAAAACAAAAACAATTAGGGCACCAAATACTAGTAAACAACCGATTTCGAATCACACTGTAATTTCAAAAAAACCAACGAATTTTGAAACTATCTCTCAAAGCGATCAGCGTAATCAATTTACTCCAGACTGTATATTTTTTTATTTAGTAAATAACTGATTCCCATATCTGGAAGCAAACCAGCATATTCAAAGTACCTCAATATACGAGCCTTGGCCTCCTCCAAATTCAGAGTTCTTGTTGGCATCTGATTATAAGTATGCAACACTAGCTTATAATCATTGAATCTCTTCATCCGATGGGCTTCCAATTCCAAATAAGCTGAAACTGAAGAACCTAATTCATCCAATCCATCAAAGACCGACTCATCTTCTCCATTTAAGGAGAGGCTACTAGCTGATGACGATTCTTGTACAACTGATGATTCATCCTCTGAATTGACAGCGAGAATTAAGGAAATTAGAAGCAGAAAAAGGAAGAAAAGCAAGTAGGATTCTAGCAGTGGTGATTGATAAAATTATAATAGAAAGACAAGTACCTGAAGGTGGAGGAGCGAGAGTGAAAGGATCACCTCCCATGGCTGACTGATTTCTTTTGATTGAGAGACAAAGATATTAATGGAGTATTTATACATAATTTTTTTATTTTCTTGTCAGTTAAGGACTCTTCGAATAGGATTCTGAATTAATGGAGTATTTGATTATATAGAGTTGGAGTTGTTCTGAAATTCTATATGAGCGTTTGATTAATCGAGATTTTATCTAATTTAAAAAGATAATTTTTTTTTAAAATGCCGCTTATAATAAAAAATAATATTAATAATAAAAAAAGAAAAATCATATCGGCTTCCACCTATACATGAATTCAAATCTATAATCTATAACTTTAACTACTTCTTCGAAGAAAATTATTAACTTTGCCGAGAAGGAAAAGGAGGGTTGCATTGTTAGCTTGACACCAGGTATTTTCTTCTTATATTATTAGCTAATAGACTTTATTTGCTTGCTATTACAATAACAATTATCCATTTGATTGAGCTCATGTAAAAAATGCTCCCTCTCTATCTATGTAAAAAGAATCATAAAAATTGATAAATATTTATTATATTTTTAAAATGGCTAATAAATTTTTATATATTAACTTATTCACTAATGCATAATCTCTTTTCTAATTAATATAAGAGCGAATAAGAGAAAAAAATAGTGAAAATACAATGATAATTTAATTTTAATAGAAGAACAAATGCACAATTACAAAAAAGAGTATTAAGTAAATGTTTTCTTTAAGCTTTATTAATATTCA
The DNA here is from genome assembly GCA_947683365.1 of Euphorbia pulcherrima. Classification (NCBI taxonomy): domain Eukaryota; kingdom Viridiplantae; phylum Streptophyta; class Magnoliopsida; order Malpighiales; family Euphorbiaceae; genus Euphorbia; species Euphorbia pulcherrima. The sequence continues at coordinate 5,763,589 of CANTUS010000004.1, forward strand.
CTTAATAGGCCATTAAAACTCAAAATTACGTGAAATAAAATGAAAACTATTACGACCATTTAAGTAACGTTCATACTATAACAACTAATGTTTTTTAAAACTAAACTAAATTAGCTCAATTGAAACTGAAACTAATTAAACCTATGAAATTGTTTAAAATACTATACATTAGGCAAACATGTGATAAAATTGTTTAGATCAATAAAATGTTAGATTTTTAATAGGTCAAAATTAATCTCTCCTTTTAATAACTTCTTCAAAACAAAATCTCTCCGATAAAATTTACTATTATTTAGAGGATTTTTGAAAGTTCATTATCTAATATAATAAGAGTACTATGGGTAAAGGAAGTCATACAGTGGACTTACTATTGCTTTAATCTTTACATTAATATAACTTCGATATTATGGTCAAAATAATTTCAAATTATTTATTTTAATCGCAGTTGATTCTTCGATATGCAATGAAATTTATTCACCTTCAATTAAAGATGTTATTGTTTCTGATTTAATACAATAGACTATATTCTTTAGTAAAAAAACTGAGGATAGTTTAAGAGGGATACATTAATTAGAAGGATATATTCTTTACTTGGATTTGATTATCATAGTTACCAGTAATAAAAATTGTAAATAATATTCCAAAGTTTATGAATAACAAAGCAAATTGAACCCCTTTAAAACACATTAAACATAAATATATTCAAAACTAAAGATTATATTCCTGTATTGCCATCATTGAAACTAAGAACATAATTGATCTCCTAAATTATTGTCTTCTAATTAATTTACAAAATCACGTATACCACAAATCAAAATTATGTGCCTAATGACATTAATCAGTCTACAAAAATTACTCATTTCTAATATTTTACCATACCTACATGTTACTTTCGCCTGTATATCTCTAATCTCCCTTCAATTTAACATCTCCTCCTTCACCATTATTGTCTTTTCCACGGAAAAACCCGGCGGACGTCTTAAGTTAGTACAAACAATTCAACACAACCCCCTCCATAAACCTGGAAAAAAAGATTATCCACAAAGAATCAAGTAGTTCTAAATTCAGCCAATTACTATAGTCATTTTCATACCCCAACAAATGCGGCCGTCAGAATTCCCAAAAAACACTAGGCACATGACCCGTGTTTTATGGACCGAACGGTGTCAATTTACATCAGTAAGGGATGACATATGGCAGAGCTGAAATATCGGCAGACTCTATTCGAAAAGCTTCTGCCCATACTTGCCGTGTTCCTTCAATTGAAGAATTTGTGCTCGGTTTCTTCAAATTGGTACTGCTAAATAACCAATCTTGATCATCCAAATCACACCATTCCTCCATTTTCGGTACAGAAAGTATTTGACTAAGATATTTCATGTCAGGATGTAGTGGCTCTGAAAAGTTTTCTCCGTTTTCTTCAACAGCTTTTGAAAACTTTAATGGGTTAGGTTGGTGTGATGCTATAGAGCCGTTGAGCTTCGGTTCCGGGTTATCCACTATGTGGTTAGTACCTAATCGCAGTTCAGGTGTTCGCTCAATATTAGTCTGGGAAAGTACCAACTTTTTTCCATTTTCGACAACTGGTTCTTTGAAAGATAGGTTCCTTGGAAGCTTATTCGCCTGACTACCATTATCTGCAAAAAGTTTTAAAAAAAAATATTAGACATATTCAATTTGGTAATTGTACAATTTAGCAAGGGACTCACCAAGTAAATATCCATTACTCTCAATTTTCTTGCGCTTGCCAAGAATTCCCCCACTAGGACTTGAGGAGCTTGCATTTAATGATTTCGGTGTTGATAGGATATTTCGAAAGTCCAACGACTCCTTGTTACCTTCGTTTACTCTCGAGACTTCTTCGTTTAGCTTTAACTGGTCTTTGCTTGGTTCAATTATCTCCTTCGCCTTCTTTTTCTCTTCTTTAACCCTATCTTTATCCTTTGATTTTTTACTCTTCTCTCGCTCTTTAGTTCCATGTTTGTCACCCTTGCCATCAGATTCCTTATGTTTGTTCTTCTCTTTTGCCTCCATCTGCTTCTCGAAATTCTTCTTATCCTCCAATTTGATGATTGCTTCAACTCTGTCGACTCTTTTATCGAAGCTTGAGAAGTTTTGATGACTACCGAATGTCTTTTCCAAAACTCGAGTGTCATTTTTCCCATTGACTCTTCTATGATCTTCAATCTTATTCCGAAGATAATCTTTTTCCTCGACACTTCTCTCAACCGCCATAGGTACCGCATCTCCACCAAACTTTTGAACCATTTGGCTCCCTGATGCTCGGTCTCCATCCCCAAGTCTTTTGGCCAATTCTTGCAAATGTAACGAGTTCTTGTCCTTGCTGTCGCTCTTATGCAGACTGTCTGAACTAAGCTTTTCTCCATTCTGTAACTGCGTTTCGAGTTTTTTACCGTCTGGAGTCTTGTGTTTAGATTTGTCCCTGTCTTTGTCCTTCTCCTTTGGGTCTTTTTTATCTTTGTGTTTTTCTTTACTTCGATCTTTATCGTGTTTTTCTTTACGGTCTCTCTTCTCTTTCTCCTTATCCTTCTTTGGCTTTTTCTCCTTGTGCTTCTCCTAAACAAACAATCAAACAATTAGCAATTCCAAATAAAATGTGACAAATATTCTGACATATAACGTCTGCTAGTGTTGACATGAAACTTACATAAGAAGGTGCAAATCCATTAAAAAACGACGAGATATAAAGAGAAACACTCCAGAGAATCGAAACAGAGTACAATGAAATCCCTTAACAACATTTTGGGATAGTAAACTGCATCCTACATTTACTTACTCCACAGACCATGGAACCAACAGTACTTTTTCCCCTTCTTATTATCCCTCTAAAGGGCTTCAAGCTAAACCAAGGATGGAACAAGAGTTCCACTCTATGTTCTGAATAATTATTTATATAAAAAGGAGTATAGTTTAATAATACCACTACCTCCACTTTTTAACAAGTGTCACTTTTGGCAAGTTTCCTAAAACCAAGAGATGTAAATATACTAATATACCCTTCAAACTATTCTTCATTTAATACCATAGTTGTTAAAGGCGCGGCTCACGCAAGGCTCAGGGTCCAGCGCCTCCCCATACCTCAGGCGAGGTAGCGTACCTAATGCAAGCGCCTTGTGCACCTAGGCGCGCCTTTTGGTGTGTGCCTCAGAGACACTTTTAGTTTTTAAGGTTTTAACTTTGTGTTGTCCATCTATTTTTAAGAGTTTTCACAATAATTCAAGGCTAGATATTCCTAATTCAACTTCAATTAAGATGTACATCTAACAATTCTCTTAGTTCTTTTTCTAGTATTGTTACTGCATTTAACTTCACTTTTTAAGAAAATATTTTTTGCAAATTTTCTGCGCCTAGCGCACCTCAAGCGCTCGCCTCGCCCCCCTGGCGCCTTGACAACTGCGTTTAATACATGAATAGACTCTTCAGTATCTTTTTACTATTTACAATGGAGGGCAAAAAGGGGAAAAAACAGACACATATGCATTGTAATCCAAAAAGTGACGGTTATTTCAAAAAAAAAATCTACCCTCCATAATTAAAAAATGGAGGGAGTAATAATAATTCTAGGCCATAATTAAATCCTAGAATGCATGTGTCTTGAAGCATCACTGGGAGATTAACAAAAAATATGATTGCTAGAGAAATTGGCTTTTAATCAGCACTGTTAAGACATTAGATACTCTTAATGTCACAAGGCCATAAATTACTTGAGGCGCTAGGCGACAATCTAGACACTAGCCAGGAAAAAATGAAGCATCCCTTAAAGAATGTGTAAAACAAATAAACCATATAGATTTGTCTACAGTGTCCACAATATATAACACCTCTATTGTTTCCAAATCATCTCTAATTATGTATTTTAATTTGTTTTGGAAACTAGATTAAAAACAAATAAATTCCAGAGAATGTTACCACAAATTTTTATCCACTTTCCAAAACAGTATATAAAATGTATGGTAACAAAATCATAATTGATATCTAATATTACTTTTACCTTAAATTGAATCTTCCCTTTACAAATCCATTTCAGTAATCATTTTTAGCACTATAACTTGCAAATATATCCCAAGTGTTCCTTATCTAATCTAGTGCTTGGATTGAGGCGATCGCCCCAGGCGGCACCTCGCTGAAGGAAAACGTGGTGTTTTAAAGGCGCTACTTGCCTTGTCTGAGTGCCTACTGTGCTTATATCAACACTGAATTTTATGCATCTTCTAGCCAGGGCCACCAGTTTGTAGGCCCTAGGCAAAATAAGAAAATAAAAGCCTCTTTAATTAAAATTGCATGCAAATTTGAAATATTTTCGAGTAAATTATTATATGTTAATAATCTAACTTATTTACATTGAATAAATTCATACAATTTTTATAACTTCTATATACATATATACACATAGGTATCCAATTTGGACCCCTCTCTCAGCCATGAACCCTAGCCTGTCGCACTCCTGGCCTATACTCAGGGCCAACCCTGCTTCTAGCCCTATATGCAAGAACAAAAATTGCACTTTAGGCCCTAAAGGAGGACTTGATGGTGAATTCCAACTTTTTTTTTTGTGTAGTTTGGCCATCTACTCTTTGTTCAAGCTGACATCTTTCAAATAGACTTATTTTTTTACATTGCACACTAAATGTGATTTGCACATTAATTGCCTAAAAACAATTTTCATAATTTTAGATGTCTTCTTCATTAAGTGGTGCTAATATCCTATGCAGCACTTAAAATTAATATTTTGATTTCTATTAGTTTTAAGCTTATTTGGGTACTATTTAATAGTTTTAGTTAAAACAAGAAACCACTTAATCCAATATTTGACTTAAAATTATAAGTTGAACATTATAATTTATCAATAGTTTTATTAAATACAGTGCTTATCTTTGGTGTTTATCGATCCAGTAAGTCTGTTTAATTCCTCAGTGTACTATTTTACTATATCTAAACCTCAATCAATATATAATAGGAAATTGCACACTTCCAGTACAGAAATTTTCAAAACAGCAGATTTACATTGCTTTACTTCAATGTGGGACCATATAAACACAATCAAAAGAATTTAATGAAACTAGCTATGACGCAACCAAAAACATGAAATTTATCATAATAAAGTATTCAACACAATTGTTTTTGGATTTTAGTAGAATCCCGCCTAGGCGCTGCCAAGACCGATTTTAAAAACACAAAACCCCGCCTAGACCTGCTTTAGGCCGCCTAGCCCACCGCTTAGCCCCGCCTAAATAGGTCAACTGCCTAGGACCGCTTGACTACCTAAAATCGCAGCGGTGTTATGAAAAATCCCGCACCTAGCCCGATTTTTAAAATACTGAAATAGCATGTAGCATTATTTCCGTGGTTAATGATATCAATTCAAGTACTATCTTGTGATTTCCAGCAAGCAAATCAAGATCATCATCTTCAAACCATTCATCCTAACAAACTTGATTCTATCTAGGAGTGAAGTTCCACACAACTCTTCCTAAAATCGTATCATCGTTTTCAAGTCAAAATGGATAAATTAGCTTGCAACCAAAAATGAAAGATCAGAAACATGAAGACAATTGAAACTAGCATATCTGGTAGGTGCAAACTATAAAGATTATTTTATGAACCTTTTTTAGCAAGTCTGTGTTATCATTTCTGGCCTTCTCATATCCTGGAGGGGGGAATGGGAAGCAGCGAGACATTGCAGGAAAAAACAAGACGGGATCTTTCAGCAACAAAAATAACTTCTACTTTCATGTACTGTTGTTCCAACACAGGAACAGGCCACACACTGTGCTCTTGTCCATACACCATGTCCTTTCAATCATTTCCTGCTTCAAATCACTCCATATCCACTCCAAATAAAACCCCAGATTTCAAATTCCAAATTCAGAAGCTGATCTAATTCCACAAATTTAAATGCGTAATTGGTCGATTGTACTTCACTTAAGTACGAATTAGCTCCAGAACAGCCAGATAAGTTGACAGCAACTCTGATCTGGATGACAACTCTGAAATTCAAAGCAATTTGTTCCTTTGAGTTTATCACTATGCCAACAAAGGAATCAAAACCTGCTGGTAAGCAAAAACCAATGTCAGGAGCTACCCTTTAAATAAGGGTATCAACAACTAATACGCATAATGCAAAGCATCAATTAGGCAATTCACCACCTTGTATAGGCTTCAAAGCAGCTCTCCGTGAGTGGACAAACAGTAAATTTATCTCTCAGATTCAATTGGGCGAAATTTATTTTTATTAAAATATCTAAAACTAGTTCCAATCCTAGAATTTCTTTATTTACAACACGAATTTTCTGATCATAACCCTAATACTCCAAAAACCATAATTAGGGCTGATTCAAGTGACGAATGACGATCCGATCAAACCCTAGAAGAAAAGGATGAAACAAACACATGTCAAGCAAAGCGCCAACTTAAAATTAAAAACCCTAATTTCCAAAAAACACATCAACAAACACACTGAAAGTCGAATTAAAGGGTTGGATTAAGAAAAGTAAGATAAGAGAAGTAGCTCTAATGGAGCTTTTAAAACCCAGATTTCCATAAAAACAGAGGAAGAAGATTTGAAAGTTTGTGATAAAATTTGGAAGTAGACAATGTATAAGGAGATGGGTAAGATCTCAAAGAGGAAAAGCAAAGAAAGAAGCTTTGAAAGTGGTTGTCTCTTTCTCTCTATATCCTTTTCCTGTCTGAATATACCTTCGTAGTTGTGTTTGAATGTAATCTGTAAAAAGGGTTAGTTTGTGAGTAATCAGATCTTCAATTTAGAGGGGTTCTTGGTGTATTTTGAGAAGGGGGGATGGTTCTCTTCTCTCTGTTAATGTGGTATTTTTCTATCAATCCTGGTAAGAAACCCCCAAAAAGGGCAGGTTGAGAAAATATAAGCAAGGGTGGGCAGAGAGTATTTATAAAAAGAGGAGATAGAGAGGCGTGCAAAGGTATTTCCAATCCCGCCCTAAAATGAGTTGGCGACGAGGGATAGAACTTTATTTTTTGCCCAAAAATAAAGGGAAGCAATGGTATTGTCCCAACCCTATCTAATTTAATATAAGCTTTTTTTACTTTTTACCTTTTTTTTTTCTTTTATAATTTATTTAGTTGGGTTAATATTTATTTATTATGTAGAGATGAATAAAATAATAATATTTATGTTTTGAGGTAAAAATTTAAAGTGTAGGGTTGGAGAATAAATATTGTAGCTGCTTCAAATTATAGAGTTTTAGGGAAAAAAATGGTGGGGAGGATTGGAGATGCTCAAAAGGATGACTCCAGATCATGATAGAGGGATTTAAATCTGTTGTCCCGTTTTCGTGTCCCTTTGGATATCTCCCACTAAATGTTTGACACATAGACCATGTATAAGTGAGAGGAAAAGAAAAATATGAAAAATAAATATACATGTAAGAAAAAGATGTCAAGTGTCAGATACTGAGCGGAGGAACACCTAAGGGGACCCAAAAGCGGGGAGAAAAGATTTTCTTTGAGAGAGAAACTAAGTGGAATTGGGCGGTTGGGTTACAAAAATTATACGATAAGCTTCGATTAAAGAACCGATTCGAACTGAAATTCAAATAAGTGAAAATAAGAAAGTCGAAAATAAACCGAATATAATTCAATTTAGTTCAAATATAACTTAATTATTCAAATGTTATAGTTTATAAAATAATTTATAATTTATTTTTCTTTTAAGATTTTATGAAAGATATTTAATATAGTTTTATTTCGATACATGATAATTTTAATGATAATTAGATGTTATAATTTTTATTTACCAAAAATATAAATTTAATATATAAAATATATTAATAAAAATGCATTTATATATAATGAATCCTTGTATTCTAATAGGATTAAGATCCCTAAGGAAATGTTTCTTAATTATGATTTAAGAATACTTAAGTTGAATTCCCCTATTTATTTTTATTATTATTATTATTATTATTATTATTATTATTATTTCCTAATTAGTGTGCCACATATGATTGATTTTAGATATAATATATTTTTAAATATTATATTTATTAATTTATTCAGTTCGATTTAGTTTTTGTTACGAAAAATCGAATCGAACCGAAATTCATTTTTTTGGAATTTTAAAAATTAAAATTGAACCGAAATAACTTCAGTTCAATTCAGCTCGAGGTTTTTTATTCGGTTTCGGTTTTGGTTCGGTTATGCACACCCTAACAGTACATAACAAGTATTGCAATGTCCCATAATTTTATTTTAAAATCATTTCATAAAGAATTTCTTCCCATACTCCCTAATTCAATGTTATTTCTACCTAAAATGAATTTAATATCATAATGTTGTTTATTTAAACTAGTGTAGTACCCGTGCGATGCACGAATAAGTCATTCGTAATAAGTATATCAATGATAAGTAAGTCTAAACTTCAAAAAATTTGTTTTAGTATGTTATAGCTTTGTCTATTAGAGATAGAATTAAAAAAGAATCAGAGCAATTGAGTTAGTGAGTTGAAAGTTATGAATTTTGAAGTAAAGTGAGGTCACAAGGATACTGATTCTAAGTGCAAGGAAAAATATGGCAGAATTAGAGTTCAAAATATCAAATTTGTAATAAATGGAAAGTGATCAGAAAATTATGAAATTTTAATATGCTATAAAGCTATGTATTAAAAGTAAAATGAAACTGGAATCAGGTCATTTGGTTGAGTACTTTGAGAGATATGATTGGTTATAGTCAGTAAGGTCACGGAGATAGTAATTCTATTCTAGTTTTTGTCAATCTTTATATATATACAAAAGGAAATAAGATATATATGTTTATATTTTATATGAATTTATGTTATAGGAGCTCAAAATAGTGAAGAGATTCCGGAGAGAGGTCCAAGTCGTTTCGAGAGAATTAGCTTGGATAATTTTGTGAGTATAAACATGATATGTTAATTGTATGAATATGTGAATGTGATATGAATTGTTTTGATATGAAATTGTATAAGAAATATGTTGATATGTGTCATTTGAATATGATAATGGATTGAATTCTTAAGTAAAGTGAATTGGCTCATATATGAATTATTCTATATGTTTATAATGAGAATTGTATTTGATAAGCTGGATTTATATGATATACATATGTGGAATATATGTTCATTTGCGTTAATATACGCTAATTGTAAATTCAATGGTTCGTATAACAAACATTTGCACTTGAATATATGAAAAGTTTAAGAGACGTTGTGACATGGCCGATCAAACATTGCAATACATGTTCTGTTCACCTGGACCTATATGGTCAACCAATTGCAATATCTGGCAAATGGACCGAAAGGTCAACCAATTGTTTATCTAGACAGAAAGGTCAACCAATTGTTATATAGCTAGCCAGCAAATCAATTGACAATTGTTACAAATATTACATGTATCTCAGGGCAATAGTTTGGCTGAAAATGTCACAATAATTAAATAACCGGTTCATTCATTCTCATATAAGTGTAACTATATATTGAATTTGTTAACGTGTGTATATATGTGATTTGTTAATGAATTTGTTAATGTGTGTATATATGTGATTTGCTAAATTCATAGATTGTTCATATTCACTGAGTTGCGCCTCATATAAAGTGCTAAATTTTTCAGAGGTGATAAAGTTCGTACTAGAAGCTCATTCTCGGTAGATATCATTTGAGAAAGATTGGTTGTTTGTGTTCCATCTCGTTCCCTCTCCTCACATGACAAGCATATAGTATAGAAAGTAGTCGGGTTTTGGTTTAGCTTTGTATAAGATTATTTTGTAAAAAGATATAATGTCAGAAGTAACTATATATATAAATAAAGTATAAGTTAAAAAAAATTTATATATGTTATGGATATTATTTTATGCTTTAGTATAAGATATGCCTCTTTGTAATTTCAACCAAAGATATCGAGCCCAAATTGGTCAAAGAAGGCATGTTGTTCAAGCTATTGTATATTGCCCTTTGAGTTGATGCACTTCCACCATTAAATTCCATATAGCTCGTTCCATATAGAATACGCATGTGCACAACCTACTGAGACATGAAAATGGTCTTCTATAGCAGCGCATAAACTGTTTACATCTACACGTCTTTGCTGAAGGCCTGCACATGGTGGGGAGGGAGCCTGTTGTTTCTTTCCACATGAAGAAATCGACTCCTAACATGACGTTGATATTCCGATTATCTCTCTACACCCGATCGATGTAATTGGCAGGTAAATTGTGCTCATTAGGCTGCTAAATTAGAGCGTAATAACACGACTTTACTGAAAAAGAGTCATTATATTCTAGTCGTCGATACAGCCCCGTCATTTCTCTGTTGCCAATGAAGCTGAATTTTTTTAACCTGCTACGGTTCAAAGTCGGAAAATAACATATGCAGCAGTTGTTCATTCCAGAACCTCTCGACATCAGAAGGCAGACTACAACCATTTATACCTCCAAATATTTACCTAACACCAATTTGAATTGAACTAAACATACAAAACTACAACATTTCGTTTTAGTAATTCTCATACTTGATAAATGCTTCATATTAGGCTAATATGTAATAAAATTGTTTAGATTAATAAATTTGCTACATTTTCAATGGGTCAAAATTAACCTCTCTTTCAATTCTAGAGAAGCTCAATATTTTTTTATTAAAAGGATTGTCAAAGGCACTATTATGAAATATAAATTATAACAGTTCTCTGTCATCCACCTAAAAGAATTATAGCTATGATATAGATTATACCGAGGTTGGAGAGAGTATATAAACTGAAAAAAAAAAAGGTCTAGCTATTGTTACTAGTTACTAAAGGTGTTTAATGGGCAGACTGGATTGAATCTGGGTCGAGCTGATAAATTTATGGCTTGATCCAGATATAAATCGGTCCACAATGATTATGTGGTTTAGGGCCGACCGACTTGAATAAAGCTTCATTCTTAAATCCAGTTCACCCATCCATCATATAATCATTAATTTTTAAATATATATATTATTAATAACTACTCTCTCTATCTAGATATATATGACTTTTTGACTAATTCATGAGTTTTAATAAAACTATAAACTAATGCGTAAGTTACTAATTCATGCAATTAATATGATGATCCAAAGCTGTACAAATTAATAAGGGTAAGATTGGAATAATTGAATGAAAAGTACCTTAAAAATTGAAAAATTCATATAAATGTAGATACAATAAATGGAAATTGTCAAAAATATACATGTTCCATTAAAATATTTACAAAATTGACCATTAAGTTAAACTAATTACATATCCACTCTCCAACCATAAACAATTTACAAATTAACAAAAACAAGAGAAAATAATTACATGAATATGGTCTGATATTTATCTGGTAAATATCTAATATTCTTCTAGTAATTGTCTGGTAGCTATATAGTAAATGTTGTTATGAAATTGTCGTATGCGCGCGCGCGCGCACATATATATATATATATATGTGTATATATATATATATGTTAGGTGTCATTAGATCCATAAAAAACTGTCAAAATTAAGACTAGATAAATACTAGATGTCATATGTCATGCATATTTTAGAGATTTATTTGAAGTTATGATTTACCAGATAACTACTAGACGATTACTAAATAAATACCAGACCGTATTTTTATAGTTACTTACTCCTATTTTTATAAACTTATAAATTATTTATGATATTATCAAATTATTTTAATTTTTTTGCGGGATTTTTTTTGTAAGAAACCTACAATTAAATGAGCAAAAAATTATACATATCTATATGGAGGGAGGAATATATTATATGCTATAAGATTCTTGCTACTAATTCAGGAGCACCTCATTTGCAAAGCTTAAAGGAAGTCACGTTACCATTTTATACTAACAAATAAACCATTTTTTTTCTTCTAAAATACTGATTTCACACAAAACCTCATGATTTTTGAGATATATTCAACATAAATTTATTTTTAAAATGTGTTACTAATATATATAAATTCAGGTCAGGTTGAATTGAGTTTGAGTATTTATACAAATACGAAGTCCAACCCATTATGTTTATTCAGATTTTTACTTATTGAAATATGTTTGTCCAAGCCTCAAGGGCAGGTGAGCCACAAGTCGCTCGAACAATCTAGTTGTTAGTCACTAATGGGGTTTGGAAATAGTTCTTTTTACTAGTTTTTATTTTCGACTAAACATTCAAACTAAACGTAGATGCTGAATAACATTTTCATCCTCCATTATATGATTTGGTACTATGAACGTAAAGGGCATATTTATTAAATTAGAAACTATAATTAACATTGCCATCATTAAATTTAAAAACATAATTTGTTTACTGAATAATTAATGTACAAAATCACGTATACCATAGATCAAAATTTTGTTCCTAAGGACATCAATCAGTCTACAAAAATACCCATTTCTAATACACCTATATCTTACTTTCAAGAGATATCTAATCTCTTTTCTAAATTAACACTCTTTTCTAATTATTGTTTTCTCCATGGAAAAACCTCAGGGCAGACATCTTAAATTAGTACAAACAATTCAACACAACCCCCTCAATAAACCTGAAACAAAAATTAAAAAAAAAAATCATTAGCTTTTCAGTTTGTCCTAAATTCAGCCAATTACTATGTCATTTCCATACCTCAACAAATGCATCTGCCAGAATTCGAAAAAACACTAGGCACAGGATCTGTGTTTTATGGACCGACCGAACGAAACTCGTATGAATTCACATCAGTAAGGGATGACATATGGCAGAGCCGAAATATCGGCAGACTCTATCCGAAAAGCTTCTGCCCATACTTGCTGTATCGAAGAGGTCGTGTTTGACTTCTTTGACTGCGAGTTGGTACTGCTAAATAACCAATCTTGATCATCCAAATCACACCATTCCTCCATTTTTGGAACAGAGAGTATTTGACTAAGATATTTCGTGTCAGGGTGTGGAGGCTTCGAAAAGTTTTCGCCTTTCTCTTTAGCCGGAACAGCAGCTTTCGAGTGTGATGCTATAGAGCCATTGAGCTTCTGTTCGTTGTTATGCACTATGTGATTAGTAGCTAATCGAGGCTCAGGTGTTCGGTCAATAGTAGCATGGCATAATTCTGATTTTTCCCCGTTTTCTACAGCCGATTCTTTGAATGACAAGTTCTTTGGAAGTTTATTAGCCCGACTACCATTATCTGCAAAAAAAAAAACATTACGAGATCTATTTAATCAAAATTGAAGCTTGATAGTTATACATTTTAGTAATGGACTAACCAAGTGAATATCCGTTTCTCTGGATTTCCTTACGCTTGCCAAGATTACCCTCACTAGGACTTGCGAAGCTTGTAGTTAATGATTGTGGTAGAGAGCTGATATTTCGAAAGTTCAATGGCTCCTCGTTACCTTCGTGTGCTCTTGAGACTTTTTTGTTCATTTTGAAATGATCTTTGCTTGGTTCTATTATCTCTTTCGCCTTCTTTTTCTCTTCTTTACCCCTATCTTTATCCTTCGATTTTTTACTCTTTTCTCGCTCTTGATATCCGAGTTTTTCACTCTTGCCATCAGATTCCTGGTATTTATTTTTCTCTTTTGCCTCCATCTGCTTCTTGAAATTCTTCTTATCCTCCAATTTGATGATTGCCTCAACTCTATCGACTCTTTTATCAAAGCTCGAGAGGTTTTGATGACCAAATGCTTTTTCCATGCCTTGAGTGTTGTTTTTCCCATTGACTCTTCTATGACCTTCAATCTTATTCTGAACTTTATCTTTTTCCTCGAGTTGATTTGGGACAATTCTCCCAACCACCATAGGTACCACAACTCCAACCTTTGGAACCATTTGGCTCCCAGATGCTCGGTCTTCATTCGTAAGCCTTTTGGCCAATTCTTGCAAATGTAACGAGCTCTTGTCCTTGTTGTCGCTCTTCTGCAGACTGTTTGAGCTAAGCTTTTCTCCATTTCGAGGCTTAACTTCGAGTTTTTTACAGTCTGGAGTCTTGGTTTTATCTTTGTCCCTGTCTCGATCCTTGTCTTTGCGCTTCTCCTTTCGGTCTTTTTTGTCTTTACTTCGATCTTTATCGTGTTTTTCTTTACCGTCTCTCTTTTCTCTCTCCTTCTTATCCTTCTTTTGCTTTTTCTCCTTATGCTTCTCCTAAACAAACAGTCTTATTAAACAACAAAGCAATCCAAGGAGAACCAACTCAATGGTATAACTTAAAATACTTGTGGAATCGACTCGTTAAGAGAACCACAGTTTCACATTCATGAAACAAATTAATAATTGACATATCGTAGCGTTCAAAAGGGACATAAAACTTACACGAGCAATGAATTATGATGCATATTTGTAGTAGCATACCAATTATGTACGACAAGGAAATTCCAGAACATAAATCCATAAAAAGCAGACAAAATATAAGAACAACCCTCCTCTAGAAAACCAAAACAGCAATAAAACCGTCAGCAAACAAAGTACATCGAATCCCTCCACAACAGGTCGAGATACTGAATTGCATCCTACTTTTACTTACTATACAGACCATGGAACCAACACTACTTTTTTACCTTCTTATTATCCCTCTAAAGGGCTTCAAGCTAAACCAAGAATAGAAGAAGAGTGCCACTCTATGTTCAGAAGAATTGTTAATATATAAAGGAGTTTCGATAATAACAATAATTCTAGGCCTTATTTACTAGCACTATAATAACTTCCAAACAAAAAAGCACACATATATTTCCTAGGTGTTCCTTTTTTAATCTAGTGCTTTGATTGAGGCGATCGCCAAAGGGAGCATAGTTGTTAAACGCGCGCCTCAGGGTCCTGCGCCTTGCTATACCTCAGGCGAGGTAGCATACCCCGGGCACACGCCTTGTGCGCCTAGGCGCGCCTTTGGTGTGCGCCTTGGTGTGCCTTAGGTGCGCCTCAAAGACACTTTTATTTTTCAAGATTTTAACTTACTTTAATATGTGTTATCCATCTATATTTAAGAGTTTTAACAATAATTCAAGGCTAGATATTCCTAATATAATTTCAATTAAGGCTAGATTGACTTAAGGCTAGATATTCCTAATGCAATATGTAAATTTTACATACATATGCACATCTAATAATTCTCTTCGTTCTTTTTCTAGTATTGTTATTGCATATAACTTCACTTTTCAAGAAAATATTTTTTGCAAATTTTATGCGCCTCGCGTACCTTAGGCACACCTGGCCCCCTGGCGCCTAGCACCTTGACAACTATACCAGGCAGCATCTCACTGAAGGCAAGTGTGGTGCTTAAAGGCGCTACGGTGCTTCTTATTCACTGCTTTTGATGCATTTTCTAGCCCTATATGTAAGGACAAGATTCCACTTTAGGCTCTTATTATGGTGAATTCCAACATGTTTAGTGTAGTTTGGTCATCTACTCTTTGTTCAAGATGACGTCTTTCAAACAGCTTAATCTTATTTTTCTTAATTTAACAATTAAATGTGATTCTCACATTGATTGCCTAGAAAACAATATTCATGACAGCTTCATTAAGGGGGTGTGTTACCTGTTAATATCCTTTTCGGCTCTTAAAAATAAAATTTCGAGTTCTATTAGAGTACTATCAAGAGTTATATAAAATACAGCGCTTATCTTTTTTCTTTATCAATCAAGTCTACTAAATTCCTCAGCATACTATTCTACTGTCACCAAGTATCTAAACCTCAATCAATAAATAATAGGGAAGTACAAAATTTCAAAATAGCAGTTTTATATTGCTTTGCGTCAGTTTGAGACCATATAAACACAATCGAAGATCTTCAATGAAACCAAAAACATAAAGTATATCATAACAACCAAGCATTCAACACATTTGTTTTTGGATTTTAGCAGAACATAAGAATAAACAAATAAAACAAAATCTATTAGGAACTCTAGAAGGCAGATGAAACCGACATCTTGTCACCATATGTTAACAGTCTTGGACATTTATTAAATCATCATGCCAGAAACAGGAAGAACCGATCAAATCCTTTTCTTCAAAGGAATACGAAAACAATAACTAAAGTGCCACATGAAGTAGCTCAGAAAGAACAAAAAGAAAACACAGTAGTATAAAGTTAAAAATCAGTGGTAATATCTATTGAAACCATCTGAACTAGTCTAGAGGAGACCTAATCCCTAATATTTTGGACTCCTTTGCAGGGATCACTGCAGCATCTACAAACGAATAAATGATTGTCCAATCAAAGTAGATGTCAATAAAAAAAATCATACGCAATAATAAGACAGGCAAAGATTAGGGATAAGGAATTAACAGATAGAGTAATATGCCATGATCCATCCCTGGCATATATGCTTGACCAACACAAACAATAAGCAATGTGTTAGCAAATTGCTGATTTGTAATCTGGAAACAAAGGAACATAGTTGTCAAGGCACTAGGCGCCAAGGGTCCTGGAGCCTAGGCACAAAACGCATCAGCACAAAAAAACTTATAAATTATGGCAAGTGTTAAAACATGTAAAAAAATTAAAGGTTCAGCAATTTATATTATCTTACAAATCAAGTAAAATGATAATTTTTTCTACGATGGAGTGATCATCGTTATCATTAATAATTTTATTATCATTTATTTATCGTTAGGAGAGAAGCTTTCATAAGTATTATTTTCCCCCTAATATTCTTCCATAACTATTTCTTAATTTCTTTTCTTTATCATTAGGTATCCTGTAAAAACCTAATTTTGGTATTAGGCGCGCCTAGCGCACGCCTTTAGCGCCTGGAGCCTGGAGCCTGGAGCCTGGAGCCTGGAGCCTGGAGCCTGATGCATCCAGGGGCATGCCTTTGAATGTGAGGAGCCTGATTTGCACTTAGGTGGTGAGGCTAGAGCCTAAGGCGCGCCTTTGACTACTATACAAAGCAAGATAATGTAGACTCACAACAAATGTAAAACGTAGCATGTAGCATCATTTCCATGGCTTATGATAACAATTCAACTACTCTCATCGCCAATCTTAATATATATGAACGTTTCATGTGAATTCCAGCAAGCAAATCAAGATCATCAACTCCAAATCATATATCCTAGCAAACTTGATTCTATCTAGGAGTGAATTTCCACACAACTCTTACTAAACTTGTATCATAGTCCTCAAGTCAAAATGTCACAAAGGAAACACTAAATAATATGGAATGGCTTGAAAAGAAAGAGCTGAAACAGAGAGGATAAATTGAAACCAGCAGATGTGATAGGTGCCAGCTACAAAGATTATTAAATGAACCTTTTTTAGCAAGTCTATATTATCATTTCTGGCCTTCTCATATCCTGGAGGTGGAAATGGGAAGCAGCGAGACATTGTAGGATAAAACAAAGCCGGATCTTTCAGCAACGAAAATAACTTCTACTTTCATGTACTGTTGTTCCAACACAGGAACAGGCCACACACTGTGCTCTTGTCCATACACCATGTCCTTGCAATCATTCCAACTTCCTAATTACTCCAATTAAAACCTTCAATTCCAAATTCCCAATTCAGAAGCTGCCCTAATTCCACAAATGTC
Organism: Euphorbia pulcherrima; assembly: GCA_947683365.1. Classification (NCBI taxonomy): domain Eukaryota; kingdom Viridiplantae; phylum Streptophyta; class Magnoliopsida; order Malpighiales; family Euphorbiaceae; genus Euphorbia; species Euphorbia pulcherrima. The sequence continues at coordinate 5,781,094 of CANTUS010000004.1, forward strand.
CAATTGTACTTCACTTAAGCATGAATTGGCTCCAAGAACAGCCAGATAAGTTGATAGCAACTCTGATCTGTGAAATTCAAAGCAATTTGATCCTTTGAGTTTATCACTTTGCCAGCAAAGGAATCAAAACCTGCTGGTAAGCAAAAACGAATATCAGGAGATTCCCTTTAACAGACAGAATCAACAACTAATACGCATAATGCAAAGCACCAATAAGGCAATTAACCACCTTGTATAGGCTTCAAAGCAGCTCTTCAGTAAATTTATCTCTCAAGATTCAATGGGCGTGTCAGAGCTGATCCCAAAACTAGTTCCAATCCTCGAATTTTTCCTTCATTTAATATGAATTTTCTGATCATAAACCTAGTACTCTAAAAAACCATAATTAGGGCTGATTCAAGTGACGATCCGATCAAACCCTAGAAGAAAAGGAAGAAACAAACTAATGTCAAACAAAGCGCCAACTTGAAATTAAAAACCCTAATTTCCAAAAACATCAATAAACACACTGAAAGTCTAAAACGACACGACACAGTCAGGATTGGATTGAGAAAAGAAAGATAAAAAAGTAGCTTTAACGGAGTTTTTAAAACCCAGATGTCCATACAAACAAAGGAAGAATTTTTGAAAGTTCGTGATAAAATTTGGAAGTAGACAATGTATAAGGAGATGGGCAAGATCTCAAAGAGGAAAAAAGCAAAGAAAGAAGCTTTGAAAGTGATTTTCTCATTCTCTCTATATCCTGTTCCTGTACCTTTGTGGTGTTTGAATGTAATCTACAAAATGGGTTTTTTTGTGAGTAATCAGATCTTCAATTCAGAGGGGTTTTGTTGTATTCTGAGAAGGGGAGATGAATCTCCTCTCTGTGTTAAAGACTTTATTTTTTCTATCAATCTTCGTAAGAAATCCCAGAAGGGAGAGAGAACTGAAGGTACGGTGGGCAAAGGGTATTTATATAAAGAGGAGAGAGAAAGAGAGAGACGTGTCAAAAGGAAGACTCCACATCAAGAGAGAGAAACTAAAGTGGATAGGAATTGGGCAATTGGAATTGGGTTAAGGTTTTGGTCCTCTTGTTTTGTTGCCCTTTTTCACCTTGTTCTTTTTTCTCTTCAATTTTAACCATGCAGGTTTTCCATGGATTACACTTCATAATAGAGTTCGGCCCATATCAGTGGGCCGATACCAGACCATAGGCCCTATTTAAAAGACCTACTACGACCTTTACTATTCAAGGAAAACAAATATTAGCCTAAGAAATACTATTGGAATGATACAACTTCTGTTTCAACAAAATGGCACAATCTTTTAACAATTAGGGCCGTTAGTTTAGTTGTTCTTGTTGTTGAGTGGTCCAGAACAATATGATATTGCTCATCCATGAAATAAAAATATTTATGGATGTGTTATTGGATTTAAAAGGGGTCATATCGATGGATAACTATCTACACTTATTGAATCAACTAACAGATTTTTCACCACTTCACTCTAATACATTGGAGGACACAAAGAGCACTAGCAGTTTCGCGGATTGCTAGAGATCAAACTAGGTGCGCCACCTTTGTTCAATATTTCGAGAATTCATACACATCATGGCTATCATCGAAGCATGGCTCTGACACCACATATTGCGCAGCCCACGTAAGCACTTGGACACCGAGTATTCCTATAATGATACGGTAATGTTTACTTTACAGCCTAAGCCCTCATAAATTTATTTTATTCTTTAACTTAAAAGGTGTCATATAAATGGACCAATAATCTTTTTTAATTTTCTACAAAGTTTGTTCCGCGAATTAAACAACTCATTTGAAAGAGAGAATGTTACACTTTCCAAAAAGTGGAGAAATGCTTATCTTTTCGGCTTAAAATCATCAACGGTATATGAACTTTCCCTTTACTAATATAATGGTATATAAACTTTAAATTTTGACATAATAATACACCAACTTAATCTTTTACTAACATAATGATCAAAATCACCGTCCAGCATAATATATACCTTTCACCAAACTTCTAACAGGTAAAACAATTGTGTTTCCATTTTTACCCCTCTCCCAACCACCGACTCAAACCTTCACTTCTAAAATTCCGTTTTATTTAATGAATTGTATTCCACTCTGTAAAACAAATTATCACTTTCTTTCTCCAAAAATTCTTTTAGCTTCCATGGTTTTTTTTTTTTTGATCAATAGCTTCCATGGTTAATGACATACGAATTAAACTTTGAGATTGAGTCTCATGAGCATTTTTGTTTTGCAATTATACAACCGATTGTAGTATAATTACTTCAAGAACAATGGATCCTGCATTTTGTTTTATACTCACAGAGCTTCTCTTGTTTTGCAGTAGTTGAAATTCATTCATTTGATTACTTTCGGAGCAATTTGAATTTATAAAATTCTAAGTTCATCTTTACTGTGTACTATTACGAGGATATCAATATGGCGGGGATAATCCGAAAACCGTAGAATCCGATCCGATGGGTGTCGGGGGAAAACCCGAAAATTTTCACCCATGGGGCATGGGGGTGGGGAAAATTTTACCCCCAATTGAAAACATGGGCAGGGTGCGTGAAGCTATATCCGCCCCATGGGGATCCCCACCCACTCCCAAAAAAATTTCCGTATAAATCCTAGAACAATCCCCGAAAAGACCCGTTATAAGTATAATATTATATAGATAAATAGATATTAAGAAATTGAGTTTGTTTAATTAGACTCCTTTTATCTATCTTTGTAATCAATTATTGAATTAAAAGAAATGAATGGAATCGAATTTTAATTAATAAAAATATTTGAATTCATTTTTTTTGGAATACCTTTTTTGGGAAAACTCTTTGGTATAGAAATAGTTTAAATAGTTACGAATGAATTTATAAAATATTGTCAAAATTGTCCTCATACAACATTTTTTTTGAGTAATAAGAGGCATTTGCCAATTTTGTAATCGTGGTTGCTGCATTTGCATCTGCTAACTCCTTAAATCAGGTTTACTGATTTTTTTTAGTATTGAATTGCCTTGCAACGCATGTGACTGTGATATTGTACCATTTGTTAATGTGGTTTCCTGAGAAGTATGTGTCATTAGAGAAGCAAGTCTTTATGTGTGATGTAAAATATACGTCTATTACATTTTTATTTCGAGCTTTGTATATTGATATGGGCCGTTCAATTTCTCATTTTTCTTACTTAGAGCATCAAACATCAAATATAAAATTCAAGTATTAAGTTTAGTAGGGAAGGGAAAATACTACATACCCTCGTACAACATAGTTCAACTAATTTTTCAAATTTAAACCCAATTACAATTTGAACAACAAAATTATCAACAAATATTAAATATGCGCTAATTTACCAGTTGATTTTATTTCAAACTTTATTGTGGGTGGGGATTCCTGAAACCCGTACAAACCCGCATGGTGGCGAAATGGACGTGAAAAAATCTCCGAAACATCATATGGGGATTCCCCGAACCCGCCCCCAAAAGCTATTGGGTGCGAAGTGGGGGGGTATATCACCCGCCCCCGCCCCGTCCCATTGACATTCCTAGGCCTAATCATTGTTAATCTCGCTGACCGATTTGGGCATCTCGAAAACAATCAAAGACAAAATATTTAGGGAGAGAAAGTGAAGGATTTGAGTTAGAGATATTAGAAGATACAATCGATAATGAAAGAAAAAACAAAGAAAAATGGAAAGGGATGAAGTGTGGATTAGATTAACCAGTTTCGATTAAGAATGAAAACCATTTAATGAGAAAGTGAACGATTAGATTGACCAAAATTAATTACTCTGATATGTCAATTTTTACTGGTTAAGTTAGGTCAACGACATATTCTTTTTTGTTAAAGATCATTTTGATCATTATATTAATAAAAATTTATGCTCTATTATGTCAAAATTTGAAATTTCTATTTTAAGCCTTTATCTTTTCCGAGCTAAACTTCCTTTTTATTTGATATAATAATGAAATCTTAACAAAAAAAAAAAAGAGGGGATTATTTGAGATATGCGTGGTCCACCACGCCATTCATTCATGCACCACCTAACAGATTAATGCATTTAAAGTCAATGATTAATATGGGTTAACAATTTGTGACTAAGGCTCTTATTGTTATTCATGACTATTAATAAAAAAAATTACTCATTTGGTGTTCTAAAATTTCATGCTTAGACTGAAAAGAATGGATGAGATAATATTAATTTGCTTGAAATTGACTTTGGCTTGAGAACATTTTATCACAGTTAATGAAATTGCCAGGTATAGGAATTTCACGTTTAATAAAAAAAGAGCAAATTAATTTAAGACAATTATATGCTTATTTCACTTTTATCATGCTTGTATCTCTCGTAAATCATAATTTTTTCTTTATTAATTATGTTCTTACGTTGATTCTAAGATAACAATCAGCCATTGTTATATATTTCAAATGGACAGGACACTAAGACCATGTACTTTTCAACTTCTACAACCTGAATTGAAGTTGGCTGAGCTCAACTGAATTCATTTCAGTATAAATACGCATAGTTAGACCGAACTAAACTACATTGAATTGTAGTCCAAGAGAACATGGCCTAAATTCAGAATGACAAAGAGACAAGGTTATTTAAAAAGAAAAGAGAATAAACTCAAACAGTATATAAAGGCCTCAAGAAGAGTTGAGAAAAATTGACATATATCGAGTAAATCGGTACATGTGAATTTTAAGCATGCTGAGATTTACAACTTCTGCGAGACAGCTGGCTGGCATCGGCATCATTTGCAAGAATAGATTCTAGAAAATTGGCTAACTTTACAGATCAAATAGAATATATTACAGTTTTATTTATAAATCGTTGCCACTATAAGTCAATCAGAGGTACTGGCTTTGTTGAAAAGGGGAAGACATTGCCAATAATGGCCAATCTAACATATTTGGTTGCAGGGAGTTGATAGCACACCCCGACGATTGTGGAACAACCGCCTGATGAGGCATCGAACTGCAAAACAAAGAAGCATGTCTCATTCAAGCACCAAATGTCGACACAGTGTAAAAATCATTTGACATGAAATTAGTGTCCTGTAATTTAACAGTAAAGGCCAAGCCAAATACAGCATTTACCCCTTGAGCTTGACCCAATCAGTCTATTGCCGTTGAATTTTCACTTGTTTATGTTAACTCCCTGAACCATGCTTATGAATGTTATGTGTCAGTTTCTAGTTCGTTTGACTTTTCAAAATAGTCGTCTCCAACTGACACCTGGCATTCAAAGGGGGTAAACTGGTGCACTTTTGCCAATTTCAGGAGGCTAAGAGCATCTTTAATAGGGGAAATTATATATGGTACCGGGTATTTAATACCCTTCTCTAATCCAACAGTTGAGTATTTATGAGAGAGTATTTATATATTCTCTCATCTTAATTAAATGATCCCTCATAAATACTCAACCATTGGATTAGAGAAGAGTATTCAATACCCGGTACCATACATAAAACCCATTTTAATAGATAGTGGATTCTAGGATTACGTGACGTGGAATGTAAACCACGTTAATGACATGTCAATGATTTTGAAAATAGACTATCTTTTACAAGATAGTCACACTAGACTTGTCTATTTCATTTAGAATTGTATAATTAAATAATAAAAAAAGACTTAATTACAAACTAAATAAAGTGATTCAATGTTCAACATTAAAATATTAATTAATTTAACATTCCATTTGATTGTCTACAACAATGGCGGTGCCAGGAATGTTCCACAGCAGGGGCAGTAAGTTTAATAAAAAGTCTATCAAATGTAAAAAGTTCAACCCAACAAATTGTTGGATATGATGTATGCCCTTAAGGCAATTAGGGCGATATATCTTAATTATGTAATAGTACGAATAATTTATTTAATCAATAAAGACATTTGTTCTTTTGTTTATACCAATGTATTTTTATACATATATATTATAGCTGGTTAAAATATATTCATTGATGTATGTATACAAAAGTCCTTGACATATCATAGCATGAAGTCAGAGAAATTATAGTTGGACTATATTTGGTGGAACCTACTTCATGTGCAATTATGATTATGTCTAAACTATCCTAGTCATAGTGTCATCAAGAAAGGATATTGATGAAACGGAAAAACTAGCATGTGGTCAACTTTCTTGGAAAGGGTCCAAGCAGTTAATCTCCTAAAGACTGAAGGTGGTGCCTTAAGCTTGACACATGGATATATCTGGGAGATATATTGGAGACCGCAGCAAGATAAACACTTGGTATAAATATCAATGTGTTAGTGTTTATCTTCATGCAATAAGCTTTGCGAATGTCCTCATACTTGAGATGCTAGTTGCCTTGTGTGATACTATTGCTATACTTTGGGTCATTGCTATGCACTCATTAATTTAGGGTGCTACGGGTGATTACGGGTATAGTGATAACAACACGTTGGTAGACTGAGTAGTCGGAAAGAATCCATCGCTCCGGATATATTAAGGAGTTGTACCTGGCCACTTGTTGAAGTGGTGATTGCCATAAACCTCTGATCAGAGTATGTGTTTGATAGAAATGGTTTCTAGTCAAACACTCTATGGTAAAAGGCAATATACTTCGGTAACAAGTAAATAACTGAGATAGCTTGGAGCAACCTTGCTATTAGTGGGTTAACACTTTAACCAAACCCAATAAACCAGATGGTACTAATATTAAAGAATGGAAGGAATTTATCGCACTGGATAACTATTGCATTAACCGGGATTAAGTCATAAGCATAAATGACGTTCCGAGTAATGGGGGATGGTAGACCCTTGCTAGAGGCGTACTACAGTCGTTTAAGGTAATCGAGTTCTATTCACGGTCTAGAGCATCGAGCCAATGGTTCCATTAGAACAAGGGTTGGTTAAGCCTTAACAGCTCAATACTTCGGGATCCTATAAGGTCACACACATTGGACCTTCATCGGACTAAGTAAAGAACTAATAGATTTATTCTATTATAAGAATATAACATAAATAATAATTGGATTATTATTTGATTGGTTAAAATTGATTAAATCAATTTTCGATAGACCAAGGAATTTATTTTGACTGGTAACTAATTAATTAGAGTCATAAATAAATTATAATTGATTTGATCAATTTTGGTTGGACCAAGAAATTTATTTTGACTGATAACTAATTTATTAGAGTCAAAAATAAATATTTATTTGAAAGGATTTAAAGGGGATTTTGCATTGGCGAGTTAAAACCGAAAAGTATAAAATATTTTGTACAATGTTCAATTGCACGAAATACATCGAAAGGTGCGGGAACACTGCTGGGCAGTGTTCGCGGTGGCCTATATTCATGGGCTGCACAAAGACAGCCCATGAATGCAAGGCAAGCCCAAATGGGCTTGCCTTACCACATGCAGCACGTGCATGTGGTAGGTGTGTGGGATGGGAGATCACTAACGGGGAGCAAATTTTTGCTCCCCAAGCCTATATATAGGTTGTCCCTTCTCCTTTCAAAATGTATCAAGCTCAAAGCATAAATCCTAAGCGAGATAATTAATCTCTCGGGTACTTGAGCTAGTTATTTTTGTGGAGCCTGAATTTATTCGGGCACCGCTAGTTTATATTTTTTGGTGAGGCTTCTAGAGTGGTCTAGCAACTACTCGAAGCTTCTTAGTTTTTCCTCCTGAGGAGGTTTTGGTTGGTGGGGTTCGTGTGGATACTGATAGAAGCTATCCTACGACTGGAGGCTTGTGCAAGAAGGTCCTGCAAAAGCACGCTTCAACTGGTAAGTTCTTTTTCTTTCTCTTTTAATTATTAAGTCTTTTTCTTTAAGTGTTTTTAGACTTAATAATTATGCTTAGGTTATTTTTGCATGCTTAGTTTATTTTATGCTTAGGTTATAACTTAGAGTTATAACATGCTTAGTATAAAATAAATATGCTAGGATATAATTTGGAATTATGGTATGCCTAGTCCTTTAGCATGCTAACCTGGGTAGAGAATTATTTAGTTAAGGCTTTATTTAATTTATATGCAACTAATAGGAGTTCCTGGGACAGGGACAAAATTTTGAATTTCCGTCATGCCTCTTATGCATGTTCAATTTGACTGTCAGTTCCCAACACAAATACCCCCAAATATTGATATGTTTAAAGATATACCCCTAGAATATTTATTCATTTTGTTCAATTTTTATTTTCTATTCATCAACTTTTTTTTAAATTTATAAAAATATGATTATGTTATTAAATATAAAGAAAAACATAAACCATATCCCAAAAATAGTTCGAACATGTGACCTTTACAGTCACAAATTTAGTCTCATTCACTAGACTAAATCATTCAACATTCTATTCGTCAACTTAAAATACCTCTTTCATATTTTATTTCATCTATTGAAAAATGTTGTAAGAAAATATTTTCATGATTACTGATATTCTAACAGAGGCCTAATGCATATTTAAATACTTGAACTTATTCCAAAAAAATCTATCGTCCCTTGAACTTTTAAAGTAATTCTATAGCTCCCTCAACTTTAAAAAAGTGTCACTTAGCTCCCTGAATGCCACATGTTAGATTTTGATTGGAGAGAAAAAATTAGAAAAATGACATCTTTGTAAAGTAAAACCTATCAGAAGCTGACACGTGGCGTTTAGATAGCAAAGTGATGCACTTTTTAAAAGTTGAGAGAGCTACAAAATCACTTTGAAAATTCCGGGAGGCGCTGAAAATACATTAAACTTTTTTTCATTATATATAAAAATAAAGAAAAGAAAATTTGAGGGCAGAATCGGTAGATGGTACGGTAGCAGTGGGATAGCAACTATTAAGAGCATCTTTTTTCAGGGAGGCGCTGATAATACATTAAACCTTTTTTCATTATATATAAAAATAAAGAAAAGAAAATTTGAGGGCAGAATCGTTAGATGGTAGTAGCAGTAGCGAGATAGTAAAACAGTATTCTAGATTAAAAATTTCTATGCAAATTGTTAACAAATACTGAAAAAAAATTAGCAACTATTAAGAGGACAGATGGTTGGAGCGGCATCCATGCTGTGGGAAGAAGGACATTGGGAGTTGGTATCTGCTTTTCATAAGTGGGCCCCCAGCATATTAAAGAAATAAATGGGTAGAACCAAAGAAGTGACCAGTAAACTCCTTTTCATTCCCTTCTTTTATTTTGTTTCTGCTTTTCCCTCTAATTTTGTTAATAACTAAATCTTTGGTAGATTATGTGTTTAATAATTATGTGGCATATAAAATAAAAAAATTATATTAATAATGTAATAAAATAGATAAGACCTTTTTAAAAAGTAGTTACAATAAATTATTTCTTTGATTTTCTATTATAATTTTTTAAAATAAAATAATAACAAAAAAAATTAAATAATTAACTAAAAAGTTTCTTTCATCAATAAAATAATATAAAATTAATTATACAAGTTTCTATTTGATTGTTTATATGTAGAAGATTAAATAGACATTGTGCAACATTTATTGTACCATGTCATATTAGAAAGAGTAATTAAAAGATATAGTGTAGAGTCATTTTTCAATTAATTATCTATTTTTACCTATATATCAAGACAACTAATAAAATAAATTATCTAACTAACTTACTAGTTGCTAGTTTTTTTTGGTATCTGTTAACAATTCGCATAGAAATTTTTAATCTAGAATACTGTTTTACTATCTCACTACTGCCATCTAACGATTCTGCCCTCAAATTTTCTTTTCTTTATTTTTATATATTATGAAAAAAGGTTTAATATATTTTCAGAAAAGATGCTCTTAATAGTTGCTATCTCACTACTACCATCTAACGATTCTGCCCTCAAATTTTCTTTTCTTTATTTTTATATATAATGAAAAAAGGTTTAATGTATTTTCAGTGCCTCCCTGAACTACTACAATCCATGGCTGCCGCCGGGTGGGCTTCCATGGAGATTTCAAGTGACTGGGTGGGCACTTGCCTCTGCAAGCCCCTGCCCACCTCCGCCCCTGGTCTACAAGACAATATTCAACATTTATTGTGCCACATCATATAGGAAAGAGAAAATAGAAGAGCTAGTGTAGAGCCATTTTGTAGTTTAATTGTCTATTTTGCCTATGTGTCAAGACTATTATTGGAATAAACTATCAACTAAAGATGCTCTAAGAGAAACTTTGGCACAATAGACCATTTGAACCAAGTTTAGGGGGGTAATGGATGTATTTGGCCAACTACAAATGAATAGGCACGTATCATGCAATTGCGAATGAATAAATTTGTATTGCCTCCTGATGAATGACAATGGCAAGATAATTTTATGTTCATAATGAAGTACTTCAACATGAAAGACGAAATAGTGTCCTTTAATTCTGTAAAATTAAGATAATAGTAATTGCAAAAGCACAAGTGTCCATGTCAGTGGTTGAAGGTCCTAGTCTAGTAGTTGAGACTGAATCTGCGACTCTATAAGTCCAGAGTTCGAACCACATTTGGGGTAGGGCGGGATTTTCCTGTGTATATAATAATATAAGTGCATTTGCGCAATTTTTTTTAAGAAAAGATAAATAGTTTAATCAAAGGGCAAGGGTAATCACGTCGGAGAAAAGTACGAATAGTTGTTTTTCTAGGCTAACAATTGTTCGCTGCTGTACCTATTTCTATAACTGCCATATTTATGGGTGCACAGAAAGTTACCTGAATGACAATGACAAGGATGACTCGACTGATGGCATTCCGTTTTGATTGGAAGACAGCAGTGACCAAAAAACTGCAACAATAATACATTTTCATGTTACTATTAAGACTGAACATTAAAGCTTGTGTGTGTAATGTATTGTATGGTTACAAATGTTCCCAACAGGTTAAGTGAGCCTTTTTCATTGAATAAAGCGGTAAAGGCCTTGAAAATTAGCAAACAACATTAGGATATACTTTTTCCAGTGACCAAAAAAAGGAATTAGCAGACAAATACCTGACTGTTCTTGGTGATCTTTGAAATCAGAGCAAAATAGAATATCCTGACATGGAATAATTCATAAAATCTCAGCACCCATCATTCTTTGTTCCATTTATGCATGAAAGAATGCTATATAAAAATCTATGTATTAAAACAGGATCATGCCAGCAAAGATTAAATCTGTCGAACTCACCTCGCCCATGTTTTGAGAGACATTATGTACTGTATCTGCAGGAATTTGAATGTTATAAAGCTAGACAAGTTTGTTGGCTAGTTGTGTTCAGAATCATACAAATAATCAGATGAATCATGAAAAGGGACTCGAAACAAATTTACTCATTTTTCATTTTGTGGAATTCATTTCCAAATGAATTCCTATGCTTGGTATAACATGTCAAAAAATACAGAATATAACTGGATTTCATGAATTTTGGTCTTGCAAAATGTGGATTTGCAAATTCCACCTTATTTAGTGTGATTTGGTTATAGCTTGATGAATTAAATGGAATTCCAATTCCTGGAATTACAAATCCAATCCAATAAAATTTGGAATTACAAATGAATTCCATAAAATTTGATGGAAATCATTTGTTTGCAGTTAATAAGCTTAAAACATTGAAATGACTCAACACAATCCAAATGAAAGAAGAAAACAATCATGTAACTGGATTTCATGTATTTAATCTCATTTATGAGTAGAACTCCGTATATATTCACAAAATGAATATTTTACCCAAGTTTGAAATACTGGGCTTCACTGCCAATGTCAAGCCAAGAAAACAATCATCAGGTTGACCGCCAAAATCCCACAGATTTAGCTCAAGATTTGGCTCTGATCCTGCTGAATAACATAAGACATAGGAGGGTTCATAAACACTCAGAAATTATTTTGGAGAGAAGGAATTAAAATGAAAGAATTTTACCTATATTGTTGAGTGTTAGCTCAAGCGGATCACGGATTGGATACGGAACCCACATATTCACCTGTCCAAACATATTAGTATGCCATTCTTGTAAAAAATACAAGCACAAATAGCATTAGGGAGCAAATATATACATGGAAAAATGGATGTTGCAGCGCCTGTTCAGCAGTTGGTCTCTTCAATGGGTCCCACGAACATAACCGCTATGAATGCAAGCAAGATAACAAAATTCAGTAAAAGAAGTTCAATTTCGTCTAACAGTAATTGGTAACAGAACAAGCAGTGAACATTTCTATGAGCACCCACCATGATCAGATCAATGGCTTCCAAGCTAGCATTGGGAATGATGTCTGAAAGGTTTGCAGGCAATATCTAGCAAAAGTAAAATTATAAAAATAAAAAACAATGACAACAATAAGATTAAAGTTGAAGAATAGAAGTACAGAAATGGTGGGTCTTGTTGTAAAACTTGCCTGTGAATAACAAACATTCATCAATCGAGAGACATTTGTTGCTCTGGGAAATGTATTCCAGTCAGGTGAACCAAGCACACAGCATATCTTGTATAACTGATCAATTTCACTGCCCAATGTGAAAAAAATTCATAAGTTGAAATTAAATTGGCTCTGGTTTCTGAAAGATAATTGGTTATCCATTACAACTCCTACGTATGAACAAGTCAGGTAATAATTTTGCGAATCTGAAATAGAATTACTCATGGCATGCAAATTGCAAACTACAACTTCACAGGCACCTAGGCATCTTTAGTCTAGATCAATACTGTAAATCCATCAATCTAATGTGGAATAAGCCATAACTTAACACACATTACGAGTTGATCATGTGCACCATTACCTGCTGCCTAGGCATGTGTGGACAGGAGGGTGTGCATGCCACGGAAAGAGAAACGGAGAGGTGAAATGAAATCAATTTTAATTTTCTTCACTTAAATGAGATGTGTTAAATTATAGTTGAGTAAATACTGCCATAATTTTCTAGTCATGAAGTAACATGCAAATATAGCAGCATTCCTTATAAGTTGTTGAATACATTTTTTTTTCATGCCAATGACATGCAAATAAGGACAATAACTATCACACCTTTCACCAGGGAAAATCGGGGACAACGTGAATAGCTCAGCTAGTATTGCACCAACTGCCCACATATCTGCGCATACATTATAGTTTCCGTAGTTAAAATAAACAACATTGGAAACTGTTGACAAATCAGCTTGTTTAGTACAAAAGCATGCAAATACTTTGATGCATATTGGTCACTTCTCAGGATAAAACTCTGTAAAATTATACGTCAGTATTCTTCACAGGATCCATCGAAGTATGACACCGTTCCAGCACATGTTAGAAACTTTCATATGACAAAAAAATTGCCACGTCATATTAAACTTCTCCAGAGAAACCAATCAGGCAGTAATTAACAATGTGGACCATGGTTAGTTATTATATAAAGAACTTGTTTTACCATCATCATTTCAAATGATCATACAAGAATGAATGGAAAACAAAATCCATATAGCTGATACAAACAAGCAAGACTAAGTCTTGGTTATTGTTGTTGCAATTATTTGAAATGATTGTATTGGACAACATAACAAAATTGATTAATATCACATTTAAATAACAGTTCAGCCGGAATGTAAGAATCAGACAAATCAAGCTAAAGAAAAAAGTTGGCAGGAAAATAGAAAAGGATGAGCAAGAAAAAAAAATACATACCAACTGCAGGAGTGTAGGATGAGGATTGCAATAAAACTTCGGGAGCTCGATACCTATAATATATTCAATCAAAGATAGAATGAAAGCTAAATTATGTTCACAATGATGTTCAAAAAAATTCAGCACAAAACATGCAAGCAAATAATGGTGCTTGATAGATGATAAAAAAAAGGATGACTAACCATCTAGTGGATACATATTCAGTATATGGAGGTGACGATGAAACTTCTCTAGCCAATCCAAAGTCAGCAATTTTAAGAACATCATTCGTCACGAGCAAGTTCTCTAAAGAGTAAAAGGACTTTGGTTATGAATGAGTAATATCAAATACATAAACTCAATGAAAATGAAAAAGATAAATCACATTCCACAAGTGAGATACATAAAAGTGAAGATAACAGAACAAGACAACCAAGAGTACCAGGTTTTAAATCTCGATGAAAATATCCATTTTTGTGCATGTGAGCAAGTCCTTGTAGCACCTGAGACATTAAGCTGCGTATGTCTTCCTCTGTGAAAGGTTTATCTCGTTCTCTCATGATCTGATACAAATTGTACTCCTGTTTGAAAGATTTGAAAAACCAAGAATCAACAGCTAATACACAAACATTTACCAACCATCAAAACAAATATTAGTCTTCCAATCAGGATATGTTGATGGTTTCATGGCCTGAGGACCAGGAACCACAAATAGCCAGCCCAATCTGAATTGGGGGTTATTTGGATAGTTCTATGAACCACTTATATAACTAGGCCTATGCTTAAGCATATATATGAACCACTTGTGTGGTTGTCTTTTTACCACTATTGACATGTTACTATTTATAATGTATGACATGGTCTGTCATTCTCGGGAGATTTCAGATAATACAAATCCACCAAAAACAAAATTGGTCAAAATGATAATGAAGAATCTCTCACCATGTATTCAAAAATGAAGAATAGCTCATTATTTTCCCTAACAACCTCCTGCAACTTTACAATATTGGGATGATTCAATTTACGAAGAGCCTGCAAAAGCAATATTAATCATGGAAGTTAATTTAGGATATGTTATAGCATAAGAATTGTGACTATACAAAAATCAGTGAAATACATACTTTAACCTCTCTCAGGCTCATGCATTCTTCCCAGACGTAGAACTTTCTCTTCATTTTCTTGACAGCAACCTAAGATTGGAGAGAAACAATATTACTTAAACGACTAAAGTGAAACAAGTAAATTCCTCTTTACATAAACTATACAGCTAAAGATAACATCTTTTTTCCTTTTTGTTTACTAAGCTTAGTTGAATTTAATGGTTAGCAGTAAAGTACTTCAATAACAACAGAACCAACAATGTGATACGCTAAACCAACACTTAACCTCAAAATTTTGTTTTCTTTGATTATCTTTTGTATTTGACACTTAATTTTTTTTGGCAAAAATACATTGTATAGTAGAAAAAGAAATGGTAATAAGTGGACAGCTGAGTTGCTTCTGCTCTTCACCTCGATTGCAAAAAATTTAGTTCCAAGCACCCCAAGATAAATTATTTTCATCTAAAAGTATCTACAAATTCACAATTACTCTAGGCTTAAATGTTAATGGAAGTATGCAACATACTTTTCATGAAAGTTGGACTTCTCAAACCTTATCTAATGGATTTAAATCGTTAATAGTAAGAAAGCAATGCTTTTTCCTTTATATATACAATTTAGCTTACAGAAGATGAGTAATTAAATTGTTTGGATAATTGTGCAAGATGAAATCTCCAATTAGCCATTGATCAATAGGAAAATAGTTGTTAGAGGCGCAAGGCGCACTGAGGCGCAAAGGGGCCAGGCGCTGAAGGCGAAGGCGCCAAGGGTCTCGCCCTTTAGGCGCACCTTTAACAACTACGACTAGGAATATGGGTTAGGAAGCTTGATTTTTTGAATGAATTCAAACCCAGTGATAACAAAAAGTTCAACCAGATGGTATTCTTTATGGCAAAAAAGGATTTAACCAACAAGCAGAACTGACTGCAAAAAATAAATTTAAAGAAATCGTTAATGTCTGTCACCTATCAAAAAGTTACTTACTGTTTCATATGTTTCATAATTGATTGCCTTAAACACACTCCCACATGTACCATCACCAAGCTCTTCCAAAATTTTATATCTGGTGACAAGATAAAAAAAATATTATTCCGAGAGTTGCACAACTGCAATGCAATGATAGAAATGTAATACAATCACTATAAATATTAACTTCTAAAGTGCACACCTTTCCATTATTGGATTACCGAAGATGACAATCAAAAACTTGTCAATGGACTTCCAAGAACCTCCTGATAAAGGTGCCTACTCTGTCAACAGAGTGCAAGTAACTATGTGTATGTGGTTTAGTGCTAAACTGTAGCTTGTTATATACAGCATTGACAGGAACCCAATTATCATTGTAGGAGTAATCAAACTTCAACTGAATTGTTATCAACATGCTTATATGCAGCTTCTACAAGCTGCCACCAGCTGGTGTCATCTAAAAAACCAGTCTGCAACCGCGGTACTCACTACTCAGTAGTCAGTACAACTACAAGTATTGCCAGTGTGTCAATCTATCTCTTCAAAGTTACTTCCAATAACGCCCATCTGTCAGTAAAGTATACCAAGCTGCCAAAAAAAAACAGTGAACAAATAAACTTGGACAATTTCATAAAACTTGCAAAGAAATCTAAAAATTAAATAAAATACAGAAATAACCATCAGCAGAGGATTACAATTTTTTGTAATTCCATAAGTACAAACAGAACGCAACAAGATAGACTATTTGAACTCTAAGATCTATCAAATTACACAAAAAAAATATATTTGATTTCTAATGGCAGAACAAAGGTAATTCTTAGATCTTAATAAGCCTTATATGACAGGAGAATGCAATGATAACGTATTTTAGATTCACATATCCAAAATCATCCGGCTCACCAATAACTGTTACCCTCAAATTTAGAAGATAAACTTGCATATGTTGAACAATTTCAAACTCTTAGCAGCATCAAGATGAACTACATAACCTAATCCAATCCAACAAGAAAAATTATTCTTCTAACCGAAAAAACAGAAAATCGATTGCACAAACAAAAAAAATGCAATAGACAAGTAACAAACAGATGCGATGTAATTACAATTTTATTTTGATCGCTGGAAAAATTCAAAAGTTGAGCACATAGGATTAAATTGTTTTGTTTCATCGTCACTTAATAAACTGAAGACCGAAAAAGGACTGTCCCCCTCGGTTTGTCGGCAAAAGAAGAGAAAAATCGAACTACATTTCAGGTTGCAGGAGAAGTTAAAGCTCTAGGAAAAGGAAATTGAGAAGAAAATCAATAATATAACGAATTCGAAAAATTGAAAGATCGAGATAGGTAAAAACTCACCATGGAATGTTAATGAAGGCAAATGAAAAACAGCAGAGATTCAAGATTCGACATGCTTCGCCATTCCCTTAAGCGATTTCTTCAAAGGAAAGAAATAAAAAGAAAATTTGGAAGGAAGAGAACAGAGAGAAAATTAGATTAGTGCCTCTACCATTTGAATGGATTCCGCAGAAGAAGCAAAGGAGAAGAAACCAATGAAAATATTATACTATTCTATTTAAATTCTTTTAAATTACAAACTACAGGAAAAACTTTTTTTTATTTAATAAGAAGTTAAAACAAAAACTTACAACTATTCGGTGGCTATAATTTCTTCCTAAAATAGAGAAAGAAGTTAAAGATCTGGAGTTTTTTTTATTGCTTATAATTTAACTAGTTACTTCTAAATAAAATTACATGTAATTTGTAGATAAATTAACTGAAAAATAGGAAAGAGCTTGGAGATGAACTTTATCGCTGACTTTAGGTTGGCTCAACTTAAATCTTCTTCTCGGCTAGCGGGTGGCCATTCAGCTTTGAGGTCAGTTGACGTTTTGCTGCTATATTTGTTCTTTCACGTGGTAGGATTAAAATTTTTTAAAATAATTTTACTCTAAAATTAGAGAGATATAAGGTGAAAAGTAGTGAAATAAAAAATATTTAGATAAATATGTACTATATATTAGCCCTCCAAAATTAAATAAATGATGTAATTTATTCAAATATATTTTAAAATTTATTTTTAATTTTAAAGAATCCAAATCCCACATTATATATACCAAATTATTAATTTTTATATATAGTTATTAATATATAACCATTTTTTAAAATATATGTAATTACACTTATATTGATTAAAGAAAACTGCAATTCATCTTAAATGTCGTTCAAATTTAAGATCTTTATAGGCCACAAACTCAATTTTAAGTGCTTCAACAATTTATAACTTGAAATGTTATGAGTTAATTTTTGTAGTTTATTATTAAGTGGATTATAAACACCTTAAATTTTAACAAATCAAACAAATATACCACATTTTAATTTATAACAAAAAAATCAATATTCTGTAAGTATATTTTATTTATTTAATAACTTTTTAATTTTTTAATTCTATAAGCTATATTATCAAATATTTTAACTATTATGAGCGGCTTTTTTTAAAATAAATACACAATTGTTTACAAATTAAATAGAAAAAAATTTAGCAATAACAAACACATATTTATTTATTTTGGAGAAGAACACATATTTATTGAAATAACACTTTTTATCACATTAGATATGTGAACACAATTTTTTTTTATTTTTGACAATAGTGGCTTGATCTATTTTAAGTTTCGTAACGGCACCACCAGATAATACTATTTGACAAATGTAAAATTTAAAATTTATCACATAAATTTCAATTTTACTTTCGTCAATTAATAAATAATAAAATTTAAACAAAAAATTGAGTTAAATTTCTTACCAAAACTATTAAAAAATAATTTTTTTTGTTATTTTGATCTATTAATACTATTAAACGAGTGAAATAAAATATGACCCAACTAAAATATTATTTTATGTTGAATTTTTTAATTACTTTATTATTATTATTATTGAATTAATTTTCATACTACTTAACTAATAATGATAAAAGGTAAAGTAGATTTTATTTGGTAAAAAATAAAGTTATCGTATTATTATTCAGTAACAATAATGGACAAACGAATGAATGCTTAATAAGAAATAAAATAATCATATAAAGTATTAAAAAATGGTATATTTTATGGTTACTTTATTTTTTTATAAAGTATCCATTACTTACACTTTCTTATCATTAGATGAGTGGTGGTTATTTTAATCTAATGATAAAAAAAGTAAAGTAAAGATAAAATAAAATAACCATCGTAAAAAATATATGCAATTTCAAATAAATATCATATATATTAACGATCCAATTTATCATTAAATAGATTTAAAAAAATACTTAAGAATTATTTTAATTCTAGGTATTTATCAATCATGAAAAAAATGTGTTTTTTGACATAGGTGGCTTGCGTTTAAACTTCATTTTCTTATTTTATAAGTATTTATAAAATGAGAACAGAGAAAATGCTTGGCTGTGGTGGGGAATTGAGTGGTCCCCACTTTGATATGGCACAGCGTTACAGAGTTGAATTACTAAACTACCCCTTAACAACTTGCATCCAATTGGTTAAATTACCAGATTAGGCAGGATTTGGCTGACGCAACCCATGATGATTGTGCTGCAAGCGGAGGACTGAAACATCATTAAGTAAAAAGACTATGGGCTTTTTTGGAATTTCAGCTTCACGGTTTATGGGTTGGCGTGTATTTGTGGGTGATCCGATCCGGCCCGATATCGGATTATTGACTTTGCGCGTGGGAATTTAATACTCCGGTCTGGATCATTAACCGGTTTATTTTACTTTTGGGGATTTTGAATGTGCAACTGAGGTAGTACAGAACATTCATGCTTTCGCGGTCCGAGAGTGACACGGGCCAGGAATAAGATGATAAGGATGATTTTGAAAATTTTTAATTGGGAAAGAGGATAAGGTTGATTTTGTCGTAAGCGATTTGTATTTATCTCATATTTATCTCATATTTAATTACAATTTCATTAAGGGAAGCATTAGGCTTATTATTAGCATATTCAATAAAATACAAACTTTTACTTCTTTTTCTTAATTCTCACGTTCAACTTATAATAATATAACTGGATATTAAATTAATAAAATTAATAATTTATGATTTTATTAATTTAATTGGGTTCGGTTCAATCATTTACTTAAATTTTAAATATTTTAATGATAAAAATAGTAGATATTTATGATAAATTTTATCTATTTTAAATTTTAAATAATATTATAATCATATTAAGAACAAAATATCTTTATAACATTACAATACGTTAATATTTTTTTGTAAAAAAAATAAAATTAACAATATTAATAAAGAATTTTTATCTCTTACTATAAGTTATTATGTAAAACAAATAATGATTTTGACCAACTATTTCTTCTATGTTAGCAATATAATAACTCAAAACAAGTAAATAATGATAATATTTCATACCAGTTTAATCATTAATTTAAATTTTCTAATTACTCCTAAATTTATGTAGATTTTATGAGAAAAATGTTAAATAATAAATAAATAATTAATTATCTTTTATAAGAGTGAGAACATATGTAAATATAAATTTAATTTTTTTAATTATATATAGATTTGTGTAGATTTTATAAGAAAAAAAAGTCAAGTAATAAATAAGAAATAATTATCTTTCATAAAACTGGTTAATTATACGTATATATCTAATTATTTCATAAATTCATGTAGGTTCTATAAAAATTGAGTTTTGACTCGTTTAACGATTTTTACGGGTTCAAACTGATTTAGTCCGATTTTCTATTAAATGATTATTATTTATCAATCGAATCGGACTTATTGCTGGTTTCCAATTTTTTTAATTGAACCGATCGCTCCGATCCAATTTTAATAATATTACAATAATAAAAAAAAACTTTATCCCACCCCTTTTATATGTGTACTTAAACTCATTAAATATTTGGCACAAATACCAACTTTTACGTAATTGCTTGGGCCTTGATAAAGAGCTTAGTGCTCTTAAATGATTGTTTTTAGTTGTTTTGTAAATAATAAAGATATCAATTTTATAGAGGGTTTATTATGGATTAGAAGCTGGTCAAACGAGCTTATTTGGTACTTTTAATTTAAAAATAGTGTTTCTCATTTGGTATTTTAGGATTTACAAGTCGATATATTTATCGGGTGAGCTGCGTTGAATTCAGGCTCGATTAAATTAAAATTTTTATTAAAGAATCAAATTAAGCCTGCTCTTGCACACACTTTAAAATTTTATGCTCGAACTACGTACGACTGATTTTAAGAGGTTATTTCCAAGCCTAATTCAAAAGCCCATAACGTAGTTTTTCATTTAAATTTTTAGATAAAATAAAAAAATAAACTACATACAAATGTGTATAAATTTGAAGTATAATTACATTTTTACTTGAATAATTTGATAAATAGTAAGATTTATTGTAAAAATCCACTATATTAGAATATATAATTATTATTCGTCGAATCGAATTTGGGTATTCATATAAAAATTATACATGATTCATAAAATTTTAGCTTTAACAGGTTTAGGCCGAGCTTTGTAAAAATAGTCTTCAAAGCCAGATAGGTACCTTGATTTGTGAACAAATTTACTTATAAGTTGCTTAAAAAAAAAAAGTCTAATAAAAAGTTACAATTAGTGGTGTTCAAAAATCAAACCTAATCAAAATAATCGATTAAACTGATGAATTTTAATTTTTTAATTTAAACGATTCGATTTTAATTTTTATTTTATATATTTTTAATAAATATAATCGATTCAATTTTAATTGAAAAAAATAATAAACTAATTGATTAAACAAAAAGCTTTTAAAATATATATTCTGTAATTCTAATATTCAGAAAACTCTTGATTACGTACAACAGTCCATCATTCCCAAAAATCACAGGTAACCTATCCGCCTACTACTGTCACATCCACCAATGAATTTTTTTGTGCAATTTATTTATTACATCAATTCTTTGTGCAATTTCTCTGCCCCAAAGTTCTTTATCATGTATTGCAAAGGTTAGTTAAAATTTATATCTGATGGGAATTATAAGTTTGAGTATTATTTTTGTATTTTGTTTATGCTTTGCCAATTTATTAATAATAAAAAAGACATGATTTGCTTACTAATCCTAAATCTTCAAATAAAAATTTAGTTGGCGAGTCACTAAATCGAAAAAATCAAAAAATTATTAAAAAAAACATAGAAGCTTACAAATTATAAACTGAAATAACCGATCGAACCAACTAAATTAAATCGGTCGGTTTGGTTCGGTTATTTATTTTATTTTCGTTCGGTTTCAATTTATATTTTTTAAGCATTTCGATTTTCAGTGTATTCGGTTCGATTTGGTTATTCAATCGAATCGACCGATGAACACCCCTAATTACAACAAAAGGCAATTATAACAATAAATATTAACAACTAGGAGCTCTAAATTTATTTAGAACCTTTTGCTTATTATTGTGTAATTTAATTGGATATAACCCGTTGTTCCTATTTAAGCGTTCCCTCTCTATATCTTTTATTCAAAATAGCATAGAAGAAATTAAAAAATATGAGAAAAAAATTTTAAAAATGGAAGTCACACGTGTCAAAATTTAAGTGTAAAAATTTAAATGGATATGTAAATTGAAATAGACAACAAATTTTTTTTTGATAAAATAGACCACAAATTTTAAAATTGTTAATTTTAACATTTGAAGTTCACTGCATGCAAATATGTGGTGTGTAATAGACCTACGGACAGAGTACTTGGACGGAGCCCATGTTCGTTCCTTTGGGCCGTTGTGGAACTTAATTAGCTTTACATTATTTTTTTAGGAGTTCTTACAAAAAAAATTTTCAAAAAAATTTAAAATAATTTATTTACACCATAAATAATTTATAAATTTATAAAAATAAGAAAAAATAATAATTAAATAAATACAGTGTAGTATTTATCTGATAAATATTTAGTAATCGTTTATTAGTTATCTAATAAATCATAACTTCAAATAAATTTCTAAAATATACATAACATATGACATCTAGTATTTATCTAGTAGATCACTGTTAGATATCTAGTTATTATCTAGTATGTCTTAATTTTGAGCATTTTTTATTGATCTAATGACACCTAACATATATATAATAGATATATAATAGATGTGCATATGAATATTTCATAACAATATTTACTAGATAACTACTAAACAATTACTAGACGAAGACTAGGTATTTACCAGATAAATAATAAACCGTATTCATGTAATTATTTCCTCTTGTTTTTGTTAATTTATAAATTATTTATGGTGGAACTGTAGATATATAATTAGTTTGACTTAATGGTAAGTTTTATAAATATTCTAGTGAAACATGTATATTTTTTTATAATTTCCCGGAACTTATTAGCTTTACATAATTCTTCTAAAATCTGAAATTTTATGAATCAGGTTATAAATTTTGTACAAATACCTAAGCTTGATTCCATTGCCAATATTGATTTTTTAGTCATATTTTATATTCTACTTCTTTTATTAAGCTTGACCTGATTCCTCTAAAATCTATATCCCATAAAACAATATAAGAAACAGAAAAATACAACACATAATGCTACACACACCTTCAAACCTATACATACCTCAAAAGCTAAGCATACAAATTACACCAATTCGTATATCAAGGCTCCACAACAATCTTGCCGGTAACATGGCCATCCATACATTTAGCCCAAGCATCTTCAACCTTGCTCAACCGATGCTTCGAGTCTATAACTATCCCGATCTTCCCTTTCTTAACCAGGTCAACAAGATATCGCAGATTCTCATGTTTCGGAATCATAACAAATGGAATTAACCGCTTTTTAGCAAAAGTAAGCTTCTTCGCAACAAAAATCAAGAAAGAACTAGAACTTGGATTTATATTGATTACCTTCCCATATTCACTCAAATTAGGTTCAAAACT
This sequence comes from Euphorbia pulcherrima, assembly GCA_947683365.1. Taxonomy (NCBI): domain Eukaryota; kingdom Viridiplantae; phylum Streptophyta; class Magnoliopsida; order Malpighiales; family Euphorbiaceae; genus Euphorbia; species Euphorbia pulcherrima. The sequence continues at coordinate 5,804,627 of CANTUS010000004.1, forward strand.
ACTCCAAGAAATCCCATTGGCACAATTGATAACCACATCATACTTTCGACCAGACGGGCTTTTCAGAGCTTCCCCTTCTGGAGTTTTGTAGTCAAGAACCTCATCCGCCCCTAAACTTTTCACTAATTGTATATTGCGGGCCCCACAAGTGACTGTCACGTGAGTGTTTCCTAGCTTTGCTAGCTGAACCGCTATGTGGCCCACACCACCCGAAGCGGCGGTTATTAGAAGGTTGGCTAGTGGGCTATTGGTGTCGAGTTTGACCCCAGCGGGTCCCGTAAGAGCCTGATAGGCGGTTAGACCAGCCATAGCTAATGCTGCCCCTTCAGCTGCCGAAACCTGGTGCGGCCTTATAGCCGCAATGCCCTCCTTGGCCACGGCAAACTCAGCTAGTCCACCTCCACTCTGTTAGTTAATTTAATTTACCGCAAAAAAGTGATAAGATTAGATATTCTATTGTAGTCGCGGACTAAAAATTATAGTACAGAGTCTGTGATTACTCACGAAAGTGTTGAGCATAGCTATGACTTTATCACCAAGTTTGAAATTTTTTACCTGTGGTCCAACACCTATTACCTCTCCTGCTACATCAGTACCTGTAATTGGATCTTAATTTTATCAAAGCATATAATCGTTTGTTTCACAAAATTAATCAAAAATTAAATTTAATTAATTACCAGGAATAAAGGGGAGCCTAGGAGGTAAAATAGGGCGCATCATGCCTTTCTGAATTTTCCAATCCGCAGGATTTAGACAAGTTGCTTCTAATTTCATCAAAATCTCATCTTTCTTTGGAATTGGAACTGGAACTTCAACATGCTATTAATTAAACAAATCTTACATTAGCTAATAAATCACTTCTAATGAGGTATAGATTAGATAGAAAAAACACAGACAGACAGTCGTATATTAACAAAATTCTTGTAATAATAACTGAAAATAAAGCAACATTTTCAACCTTTAGACCAGCCGCTCCATTGCCTAAGCTATTGTATTGAACAGCATGCATCAGCTTGGCTAGGTTTGCCATGACAAGGACAAGCAATGTCGTCTGAGATTATAGAGACAGAAATGTTCTGAAGTTGTGTGCTTTGTTCTCATTTTATGCTGAAAACCAACTAATTACATAAGCAACACACAAAAATCAAATTTTAATCTTTTTTATGGTAATAATTCGTAATATATATTGTTAATCAGTTTTCGAATTGCTTAATTTAATGCTGGAAGACGTCAAGTATATGTGAGCATTCATAAAATTAGTTTTATACTAATAAGGATTGGTGCAAGTGGTAAGCGGCTTGGTATCGCTTAAGCAAGGTCGCGGGTTTGAGTCTCAATGAATGCGAAGAATCCTTATTGGGAGACTCATCCGCTACAGCCAGGTGTGACCCGGGTCGAATCTGGATGTAGTTAGAGCAAAGTTCCGGAAAAAAAATAAAAATAAAATTAGTTTTATGTACATTTTCCGTACAATTTACTAAGTCAAAACATGTTTACTATTTTATATGCTAATGGTAAAAGATAAGTTACTTATCTTTTGGTTGTCAATTTCACTCATTATATTCTAATCGCCATTTGCTATAAAAATAACTCCTGAAAACAACGCTTTAAATTAATGCATTTTTTAAAGTACATTGTAAATGAATTTTATCAAATCATTGGAATACGCTCTTCGTGAATCATAATATGAGTTGCAAGATTTAAACAAAATAAGTTTTTAGGCGTATTATACAATAATTTTAATGTTTGACTTTGTTTTTGAAAAACAAGAAGCCGATATTGTCAGTAGACTACTAATTGGATGTAGCTTAATTGATACACCACTCAATGTTAGTGGAGGGAGATCCTAGGTTCAAAATCTAGCCTCTTCAAAAATAATTCTTCAAAAAAAAATATTGTTAGTAGACTTGTTCAAGTGGCCCGTGACTCATCTTACTCCCCCAAGACCGATTTTTGTAGGTCGGGTTTGAACATATATATTTTAGTTTGGATCCACTAAAACCCGAGCATAAATAGATTGAGTTTAGTTTTCATCTAAAAACTCGAACCGATCCAACCCAAGAAATAAATAAATAAATATATAAATACAAAGACCCACTTTTGTTTCTTATCCTCTGTGAGTGTAAACAACCCCTTCAAAATCTACCATTTTCAGACAACTCTGATAATTAATATAACGAGGTAGATTTAAAAAATAAATACAGCACTAACATGGTTTCTAAATAATATATATATTTTTATTCTATAATTATTTTATGGGCGGGTTGGGCTGAGCTTCAGAATCAAGTTTATATTAAGCCTAGCCCAAGCCCGCATACTATTAATACGGGTTGAGTTGAGTTTGGACTGAGCCATATCAAGCTTGGCCCAAGCCTAAGCTATCTCGCCCATTGAACACCTCTAATTGTTAGGCATCCAGAGCCAGAGCTGAAACAATACAAGAACTAATGATAAATTTGTGGCGAAGCGCTTGGCCTAGTGGTTGAGCTTTGAAGCTGTGATCCTAGATGTCACATGTTCAAGTCCACATAAGGATGAGGTGGGATGCGGTTTCTCTTTGTTATTATTGTAAGCCCGTAAGGTAGATTTTTAAATAAAAAAATGATAAATTTGTAACACTTTTCAAATATATTTAGGTAGATATGGCAGTTTCAAACAATTTCTATTTTTTGGTTGTACATTGCTTACAAATCTCTTCACAAGGCTAAACTTACATTATTTCACACACCTTTATAGATGCACAACTCACACACACAAGGCATACATATAACCAATTCAATAGCAGCATTTTGTATCTAAGGCTCCACAACAATCTTGCCAGTAACATGACCATCCATACATTTAGCCCAAGCATCTTCGGCCTCGCTCAACCGATTCTTTGAATCTATAACTATCTTAACCTTCCCTTCCTTAACCAAGTTAACTAGATATGGCAAATTCTCGTGTTTCGCTATCGTAAACAGTGGAAGCAACTTCTTCGTTTTGGAGAATGTTACTTTCTGTACAACAAATCTCAAAAGGGCGCCACCGTTCGGCGTGAGGTCTATCACCTTACCATACTCGGTCAAATTCGGCTCAAAAGTACCCCAACGAATCCCAGTGGCACAATGGATAACCACATCATACTTACGACCTGAAGGGCTTCTCAAAGATTCCCCTTCGGGAGTCTTGTAGTCAAGAACCTCATCTGCCCCAAAACTTTTTACAAGCTCGATGTTTCGGGCCCCACATGTGGCTGTCACGTGTGTGTTCCCGAGCTTGGCTAGCTGAACCGCTATATGACCAACACCTCCAGAGGCAGCGGTTATCAAAATGTTTGACTGTTTTCCACTTTGGTCGAGTTTGACCCCAGCAAGGTCAACGAGAGCCTTGTAGGCACTTAGACCGGGAATTCCTAATGCTGCCCCTTCAGCGGCCGAAACCTCAGGCGGCCGATAATATACTATGCTCTCTTTAGCCACTGCATATTCAGCTAGTCCTCCACCTCCGAGCTGTACTTAAAACGCTAGGGCAACCATCAAAAAGACTGAACTTTTTTTTAAAAAAAAATTTGCAGTAACAGAGGAAAAAATGATTGATTACGTACAAAACTTTTAAGCTTTGCCACAACTTTGTCACCAATTTTGAAATTTTCGACTTTCGAACCTACATTTATCACCTCCCCCGCAATATCGGTACCTGTTACATGGCGGAAAACAAGAATCATTTGAAGCTATATATAGAGACTAATCTACTTTGATTAGTTTGTTTTACCAGGAATAAAGGGAAATCTACGGGGTAACATAGGCCGGAACATGCCTTTCTGAATTTTCCAGTCAAGTCGGTTTATGCCAGTTGCTTCTACTTTCATCAAAATTTCATCTCTTTTTGGGGTTGGGACTGGAATTTCAACATGCTGTAAATTAAACAAATCTCAATCTCTATCAACCAAACCACTTGTAATAACTTGTATCACTTAATATTTTGCTAGCTACTACAACATCATGAATGAGCAATTATTAGTGTATATTTATAGCCTAACTAGCACGACAACTCCCAGACACTAAACGTTTTCGAGACGGTGTAATTTCCGTAAATAATAAAATTTCGAAACGGTTTTATCCTCCAATAATCTTTACTCCTGCTCATCTAAACTGAAAATTGCTTTTACAATTAATTCTCTCAATCAATAATTTGCAACTTTTTCATACTTGTTTTAGACTAATACTAAGGTCATCTCCAACCTATTACTCTATATTCACTAAACTCTATTTTTACAGTATTTATTCTATCTAGTTGCTACAATAAATTCACTCCAACCCATTACTCAATTTCTCTACTTAAATAATATTCCCTCCATAAAATAATATTTTATTGTTACTATTTTTTAAAAACATTATTTTCTTATTATTGTTAAATAAAATATTCAAATGTGATGCATTTTAAATTCTAAATATAGATTTTAAAATTTATATAATACAATTAATATTTAATTTAAAATATTAATAAATGAAATGTTACTAATATTTATAAATAACACATACAAACCATTAAATGAATTCATAATTGAAATAACTATAGATTATATTATGATTAATGAATTAACATAAATAAAAAAAATAATAAAATATTCAACTCTAAAATATCCAAATGTAATTCACGTAAATTATAAATATAGATTTTAAAATTCATATAATAAAATTAATATTTAATATGTAATTTAAAATATTTAAACATAAAGAAATTAAATGTTACTAATAATTATAAATAACACATACAAACCATAAATAAATTCATAATTCCAAATATGGAGTAATATAACAAAAACTCCAAATAAGGAGTGCCATCGGAGATGGCCATATTTTTTTAAAATTATTGTATTAATCTTTACAAAATATCATATGAAATATACTTTTAATTTTAATATATATAAATAAATATCCCCCTCTATATTTTAATTTAGACATCTCCTCAGTTTCCAAAAACGGTTTTTCATTTCGTTTCCATGCTATCTTGTTCATACATACTTGATCTTATAACTTAATTTTCTGATTGTAAGTCCAAGAGAAGGAGGTCTTAATAACATTAACAAGCAAACCCACAATTTAGATTAGTTGCGGAAAACAAGGTTTCACGGTGAATTAGAGCGAAACCCGGTGTTCCGGAAAAGGCCTAAAATCACGCATACAAAATTTACTCAACAAGGAAACCTTTGAAATAAACAATTGATTAAAACTAATGATTATGATAGTATAAACTGAAAATAGAACAAGGGTGACCTTTAAAGCAGCAGCCCCCCCACCATACTTGTCATATTGAACAGCGCGCATTAGCTTGCCGGAGGAGGCCATATAAACAGGCGAGAATTGAAAATGGGTTGAATGAGAAGGAGGTGCCAGGTTATAAACTGACTTTGTGCTGAAAACCAACTCAACAAGCTAACTCAAAATCATATTTTAATCTCTTTTGAGTTTTGAATTGTACAACGATCATAAAATATTACTGGCCCTGGAAGTCAACTGTTTATGCTATCAAAAAAATTAGTTTTCTTCAACTGAACATATCCAAATTGTTCTTATTACTAACGTTAAATGTATTTTTTAATAGCGTGTTAATGATTGATTAACTTATAACTTTTGTAGTCAACTTAATCAAAATTGTTCTAGTAGAAAAAAAAAACTGATAGAAAAGACGATAAAAATAACGGTTGTGATTTTTCAAACTATTTTGATTAGAGCAAGTGGTGGACGAATCATGCATGGAAGAAGAGTGATGTCTAGTTTTTGATGCGAACATGTGTAATTAATTATGTTTGAGACCTACAGTAAATACATAAATCACTTAAGTGTCATTCAAATATAGCGGCAAAGCAGTAATTTTGGATTAAATCTTCTATCCTGAAGGTCCCTCCTTTAAATTTTATTTTGTGTTAGATTTTTTTATTTTTAATTTTTTTTTATATTTTTCTTTCTCTCTTTTACATGTCTAACACATGGTAAAATCTGAATGGGAGATATGAAAGGGGACACATAATTGGGGACATCAGATTTGAATTCAGTAGTTTTATACAGGCCAAATACATCAAAACCATCATAAACTTGGCTCAAATAGCTATTGACTCCCCCAACTTTCAAAAGGACCCCTTACCTCCCTTAACTTTGCAATTATACTCCTATTACCCGTCTAAAGCTGACATAGCAGTGAGTTAATGGAGTAAAATTGAGGAAGGTAATAAGTCATTTTAAAAATTGAGGGATGCAGTAAACTATTTTAGCCCAAATTTAAAATGATTTTGATGTATTTGGATCCCATCAATTAAATGAGATTGAAAATGTTGGATTGCCGTAGATTTAGAAAAAAAATTACAATAACTTAGATGGCTAAGTAAATTAATTAAATTGGAGAAAAATAAGGTTTGAATCCCATTAAATATATTTATTGGAAGTGGTGAGGAGCCTTAATAATTAATAAGTCCTGAACAAGATTATCTTAATAAAGATACTTGTAATTATTACCAAAAAGAAATTATAATCTCAAATACTTTATTTTTAAATTAAAAATTGTGTAGTTGAGCTTTCATTGAAGAAAAAGAAAATTTTTCAACCGCCCTTCAAACTTTTTGTGATAATAGATTCGGTCTTAACCATTAAGCTAAGTCCTTCATATTTCACATTACAATTATTTTCTTATTTTATATAAATATAATTGAAAATGTTAAATTATATAAAAATAGATTATATTATATTTCTAAATTTGTGATTGGAATATATTTTTCGGCCACATCAGAACTCGTTATGAGAGAAGAAAAAAAAGTCATGCATATTAGCAAATAAATTAATCTAGAGGATTTTAATGTGTTACAGAACAAATTAACCAGAAAATCAAATTATTTACGGATTCAAATCTGTTATCCTTAATTGTGTGTACCCTTCTATATCCCTCGTCCATATTTTGCCTCACTTCAATCCATATCAGTTAAACCACTTGTAATAACTTGTATCACAAAATATTTTCCTATACACTACATTTCTAAGTTTAGTTTATGTCCACAAACAATAACAATATTGCAATCTATGTTTTCTCAGTTGTAGTTTTCTTTGAGGGAATCCGAAGATACACCCAACAAAGAGACAACATTAAAGCATGATTTAAGAGAATTTCTAACATTTGTTACTTAGTAAGCTAAAATATTTGATAGTCCATAGTGTCTGTGTATTGTTTTATTAATTTTATTTTTAAAATAAAATTAAGGATATCTCAGTTTTGAACTTCAAATTCAGCCATGAGCGTTTGTAAATTGTCCAATATAAATTAGTTTGGAGTCTTTGGAACACAAAATTTTTTTAAATATTCCGGATCAACATAAAGTACTTATAAAAAAAATTAAATGACTAACCATCAAACATTATGTATATCATGTCCCTCCATATGAAAAGAAGTTAAATAGCAGCATATAATAGTGCATTGCTAATTAGAATTTGTATTAAAGAACTATATATATACATGCATAGTGTTTGGAAATATCAATACACTGTAAATAAATATATCAATATTATTATACATCAAATAATAAAAAAAATATTAAAAATACAAATTTCTTTGGAAATTGTCTGATTTACTAACTTTTGGGAATTTTTATCTTTTTATATAATTTTTTTTCTTTTACCTTTTACTAGTTTTTATTTTTCTCTTTATCATACTTCTCTACTCTATTCCCCTTTAACAATACTCTCTCATATTTAATTTGATTTTCGCAACTTAAAATGACTATATCTCATAAACCGTTAATTTTCTGGACATGAGCTTTTAGAATATTTTGTTCATCTTATTTTTAACTTAAAAAAGACATGCATATTGAATGTTTTTGGAGAAAAATAATATCGCAGTCTTATACCATTTTTTATCTACCTTAAAAAATATTGAGTTGATATTTATAAAATTGACAAAAATTTGTGTTTAGCTAATTTGTCCAATTTCTCTCTATATACTCAGAAGGCCCAATAATGAAGGGTCACTTTAACAAGCCCAATATATATTATTATCTATATAATGGGAACCATATGATGGTAATTCTTATATCAGGTTGGAGCTTGAGGAGAATAATTGGTACTATTTCATTCGTATAGGTATATTGGTCTAATATATTTTTTAAAAATAAGTGTTATTTTGCTTCATGTTTTTGGTAGGTATACTAAAAGCTTAAAAGGGTATAGATTCTCTAAAGCTCACCCTCAAACTTTTAAAGTGAAGTTGTAGTAAATATATATTATTTTAATTAAAAAGATAAAATAAATCTTAGCCATTTATTTTATATTATATGATCAAAATATTTTAAAATTGACTCTATAATTTAAAATGAACCCCAGGAATCTCAATCCAACTTAAAATGGCATCTAACGTGTTTGAAGTATTTAATAATCATGTCTTTTTCCTTTAGTAATCAATATTCCATTTTGACTTTGTAAACATTAATAAAAATTGTGTCTACTAATTTCGTGACCTTTGAATTGGTGGATTAACAGGGGCCATTCTAGATTGTCGAATGTGGGGTTGTGAACTCCACTAATTTTAAAAAATTAGTATTTATTTTTTTAGTTATTAATTTAAATTATTAATATATTTTATATTTTTTTTAAATTTATTTTTATATTAAATATGAGAGAGATTATATATTATTAAAATTATAAGTGAATAATTAAAAATAAAGAGAATTTAGTAAATGATAAATTAGTCATTTTGGTTGTGTAATAAATTTTTCATTAGTTTTGATGATTCAGTTAAATGGACAATATTTTATAGATGGAGGGAGAATTATATTATGTGTAGTTAAATTTTTGGATACTATGAAAATATTTCAATAGACCCTCGTATCGATTAACTCTTACAAAAATGCTTTTATAAAAATATTTGTCTTACAAAATGATGGATGAGTTTCAATTATTTTTCATATTTTTTTACTTAATTTCTAAATCTTTTCTTTACTTATCTTACTTTATCAGTTTGTAACTTTTTACTCATAGATTAAAACAATAAATGAGTTTTTTTTTATCTTGATGTTATTGAAATACATATCTTTTAAATATGTTTAAAATTAAAATTAATTTTAATTGGACCCCATAACAGATTAAGTCTGGATTCGCCACTGTGGATTTATATGTCCCAAACATATAAAATCTAAACTCAAAGACTGCATAATATTATTATGGGTAAATAATTATAACCTCCCTAAGGTTTGTCATATTACACTACTGCCTATCTGAGTTTTTTCAATATAATTTATGCCTCCATGTGTTTTATTTCCATCCAACTAAAACCTCCCTATATTATATTTTGTCACTTTTTCATCCAAAAAATATTTGTCTTGACATATTTACCCTTATTTCCGTTTTTTTGTCCATTTAACTCATTTTCACATTATATATCTATCAGGTGGTTATTTTCAATCCAACTCTTTATTTTTCTTACCCTTTTCATGCCTAATTTTCTAAAACTATTCCTTCTTATGTATTTCAGGGTCCAAAGCGACCCTTTATTTATTTTCATGAACTGAACGAAACATGTGAAAATAAGATTTTTATACTATTAACATACTTTATTGCCCCCTTATATAAGTTGGGAAATATATATGTTCAAAATTAACTACAAAGTCATGTTTCTCTTAGATTATATATTGAAAGAGCTAGTATAAAAAAAAGGCCACCAAGTATAATGCAACAAACCAAATCGCTGACCAGTTATGAGTTTCTTTAGGCATAAAGAAAAGATTGATTGCTGACACGAAAAAAGGTTAGAGTTGTCACGTATGCTTTTTTTTTACTTTGCGGCTTGGTCACTAATAACCTAAGACTGAAAGAAAGCGCAAATTAAAAATTACTTTGCTATTATAATTTTAAACACCAATTATGCAATATATGTAATTGTTTTTTTATTTTTACATAAACATAAGCTAATACATTATTTGGATGAGATACGGTGTATAAGATATAAAAAAAAAACTTCAAAATTCACTTAGTTCAATTAGTGCTAAATCTTTGTAGAGTAAGAAATTTATTCAAACAAAACATTTTATAAATTTTGAATAGTAAAAGTGATGTTATTCTTATGACAATTCTTTACTTTTTTTTTCTGTTTAATTGATTTTAATTTAAGATTTTACTTGTTTTTGCTTTATTTGTTAAATTATAATAAAAAAATTGAGCTTGTCATTATTAACGCATTAACAATTAAATACATTGATACATGTCAAATATATCTTTTTTATATCTAAGCATAATGAAAAAATGTTACTTAAGTAAATAAAAAAAATTAGTCAAAATTAGATATATTTGAAAAGATTAAAGATATGTTTTTTTTCTTTTAGTTTCATTGAGAAGAGGAGGGGAGATCGAAAACACAATTGCTTTCTGAATATGATTTTAAAATAACATTTATATTCATCCGCTTAAATAAGTAAGAGCAATAAATAATATTAACAATATAAAAATAATATTTTTAAACTTATTTGAGATTTACACATATTTAATTTAATTCATGGAATGAATAAAGGGTCACTTTGGACCTTAAAATCGTAAGAATGTCAATTAAAAGAAATAAATGGAGAAAGTATAAAAATTAGAAAGGAAAATGGTAAAAAAAATAAAGAGTTTGATTGAAAATAAGTTAAATGGACAATAAAATAAAGTCAAGGGCAAATTTGTCAACACAAACATTATTTGGATGGAAAATTGAGAAAATATAACAAAAGAAGGTTATAGTTGAATGGAAAAACAAAACACAAGGAGGTACAAATCATTTTAAAAAATTTAGGGAGGTAATAGCGTGTTATGATAAACATCAGAAAGATTATAATTATTTACCCTATTATTATTAATACTATTTATTTATGGTTCCCATTTTCCCATTTGAAAGCATTTAATTAGAAGCCAAACATTTTTGTGCATTGCGAATATTGAGTAGCTATACTACATAATATTTTTATGGTTTTATATCAGTAGATCTTATCAAAATTTATTATAACTTGGTCTCTCACAATTATTATGTCATGATTATTAAAAGGAAACTCTTACATACGGTGCAATGATCAATTTTTTTTATCTCATTTTTCATTCATTGGGCTTTTTTTTTTGTTAATTTCATTTTTCATCAAAATTTTGGAAAATTTTATTATGATCCAAATTCGGTATTTAGCTTTACTACTATAAAGTGTTGCTTGTAGCATTTTAACCTTAACATTGACAATCTATTGTGAAATTTTCAGATTTTACATTTATATAGAAAGAGGAAAGAAGTTTTGCTCATAATTAATTGAACATTATAGGAGTTTGGATTCGAATTCGACTTTCCGGAAAACTTATTGACAACAAAGTGAGGAAGTTAACAAACTTAAGAGCTAAATATTAAAAAACACTAAATCTAAACATTTTAACAAGATTACGGGTCATGTGAAGGCTTAGAGTTTTACCCAAGTTCAGTTTCAGCATATCTGGCCCAGTCCTATGTTAGCCCATTCAAGCTCAGCTTAAATAGCCTACTTGTTTCTGTTGGATATGATGTATGCCCTTAAGACAATTAGGGCGATATATCTTAATTATGTAATAGTACGAATAATTTATTTAATCAATAAACGCATTTGTTCTTTTGTTTATATCAATGTGTTTTTATACATATATATTATAACTGGTTAAAATGTATTAATTGATGTATGTATACAAAAGTCCTTGACATATCATAGCATGAAGTCAGAGAAATTATAGTTGGACTATATTTGGTGGAACCTACTTTATGTGCAATTATGATTATGTCTAAACTATCCCTAGTCACAGTGTCATCAAGAAAAGATATTGATGAAACGGAAAGACTAGCATGTGGTCAACTTTCTTGGAAAGGGTCCAAGCAGTTAATCTCCTAAAGACTGAAGGTGGTGCCTTAAGCTTGACACATGGATATATCTGGGAGATATATTGGAGACCGCAGCAAGATAAACACCTGGTATAAATATCAATGTGTTAGTGTTTATCTTCATGCAATAAGCTTTGCGAATGTCCTCATACTTGAGATGCTAGTTGCCTTGTGTGGTACTATTGCTATACTTTGGGTCATTGCTATGCACTCATTAATTTAGGGTGCTACGGGTGATTACGGGTATAGTGATAACAACACGTTGGTAGACTGAGTAGTCGGAAAGGATCCATCGCTCCGGATATATTAAGGAGTTGTACCTGGCCACTTGTTGAAGTGATGATTGCCATAAACCTCTGATCAGAGTATGTGTTTGATAGAAATGGTTTCTAGTCAAACACACTATGGTAAAAGGCAATATACTTCGGTAACAAGTAAATAACTGGGATAGCTTGGAGCAACCTTGCTATTAGTGGGTTAACACTTTAACCGAACCCAATAAACCAGATGGTACTAATATTAAAGAATGGAAGGAATTTATCGCACTGGATAACTATTGCATTAACCGGGATTAAGTCATAAGCATAAATGACGTTCCAAGTAATGGGGGATGGTAGACCCTTACTAGAGGCGTACTATAGTCATTTAAGGTAATCGAGTTCTATTCACGGTCTAGAGCATCGAGCCAATGGTTCCATTAGAACAAGGGTTGGTTAAGCTTTAACAGCTCAATACTTCGGGATCCTATAAGGTCACACACATTGGACCTTCATCGGACTAAGTAAAGAACTAATAGATTTATTCTATTACAAGAATATAACATAAATAATAATTGGATTATTATTTGATTGGTTAAAATTGATTAAATCAATTTTCGATAGACCAAGGAATTTATTTTGACAAGTAACTAATTAATTAGAGTCATAAATAAATTATAATTGATTGGATCAATTTTGGTTGGACCAAGAAATTTATTTTGACTGATAACTAATTTATTAGAGTCAAAAATAAATATTTATTTGAAAGGATTTAAAGGGGATTTTGCATTGACGAGTTAAAACCGAAAAGTATAAAATATTTTGTACAATGTTCGGTTGCACGAAATACACCGAAAGGTGCGGGAATACTGCTGGGCAGTGTTCGCGGTGGCCCATATTCATGGGCTGCACAAAGGCAGCCCATGAATGCAAGGCAAGCCCAAATGGGCTTGCCTTACCACATGCAGCACGTACATGTGGTAGGTGTGTGGGATGGGAGTCCACATCGCTAATGGGGAGCAAATTTTTGCTCCCCAAGCCTATATATAGGCTGTCCCTTCTCCTTTCAAAATGTACCAAGCTCAAAGTATAAATCCTAAGCGAGATAATTAATCTCTCGGGTACTTGAGCAAGTTATTTTTGTGGAACCTGAATTTATTCGGGTACAGCTAGTTTATATTTTTGGGTGAGGCTTCTAGAGTGGTCTAGCAACTACTCGAGGCTTCTTAGTTTTTCCTCCTGGGGAGGTTTTGGTTGGTGGGGTTTGTGTGGATACTGATAGAGGCTATCCTACGACTGGAGGCTTGTGCAAGAAGGTCCTGCAAAAGCACGCTTCAACTGGTAAGTTCTTTTTCTTTCTCTTTTAATTATTAAGTCTTTTTCTTTAAGTGTTTTTAGACTTAATAATTATGCTTAGGTTATTTTTGCATGCTTAGTTTATTTTATGCTTAGGTTATAACTTAGAGTTATAACATGCTTAGTATAAAATAAATATGCTAGGATATAATTTGGAATTATGGTATGCTTAGTCCTTTAGCATGCTAACTTAGGTAGAGAATTATTTAGTTAAGGCTTTATTTAATTTATATGCAACTAATAGGAGTTCCTGGGACAGGAACAAAATTTTGAATTTCCGTCATGCCTCTTATGCATGTTCAATTTGACTGTCAGTTCCCAACAGTTTCAACCCTAGATCTAAATGTGTTGTATTTAGTTTTTGGCCATCTCCTTTCTTTTCTCTAGTTTTCTTTGTGTTTTTCTTTCTTGAGATATTTTTTTTAGGGTTCATGATATTTTAGTTTGTTAGAGTGGTTGTTATGTAATTGCTAGTAGATTCCTGCAAGTTGTAACCGTTATTGTTGAAGGCTATTTAAAGGCCTTGAGTTCCTCTCGTCAGGTAATCGTTTTTCCAAGAGGAATTAGAGAAATAGAGTCCTAGTTTGAGAGAGTTTGTTCTGTTCATCTAAAACTTCTGTAATCCCGCTTTTATGGCCTTCAAGTGCCGCTAATAAAGAATCTGCCCCTTCTCACCGTGCATTGACAATTCCTCTTTACTAAGGCAATTGGAAGCACGTAAAATATTGGTTGTGTTGTTTACTGCTTTTGCATGCTTGTTAATCTTTCTGATCTTGTGATAAATCTTGTTATTTCCGCATTGTATAAGGTTTAATGTTCTACAGGTGTTATCAGAGCACAGTGAGGCATAATCTCGACTTGATTATGCCTCTTATTTGTTGATTTTATGGTTTCCTTTTCAGTATTTCTTGTTTCAAAATTAAAATCGAAGGTTCTGTTATAGATCTAGGGTTTTATTTCTGGTGAATCTTTTGTGTTGAATGATTCTTTGAATAAAACCATTTCTCAACCTTTAGATCTATTTTCTTTGTCGATTTGTTAATTTCGTTGTTATCTGTTATTTTTTTAAGAAATCTGGAGCTTCTCTTTATTTCGTAAAAAATCAATTAAGCTCCAAATTTTTTTTGGGATTTAGTATCTAATTTGATTTTCTGTTTAATTACTTCATATCTGATACAATTCTTCTTGCAATTGCATTAATTGAATTTGTAATTACAATTACTAATTGTCTCATTTTTTGTGTGAGGTAACTTCATCGATCAATACTGCTAAATCAATGGTTCATTCTAATTTCTTACCATAGATCAACACAAGTAAGCGCTTCTGTGATATCTTCGATACAAGCTGGTAATATCTTTCTAACTTTACTTCTTTAATTTTTCAATACAACTTAAATTAGGATTAAATTCTTGATTTACTTTTGCAATTAAGAGTAGTTCTTGTTAGTTAATTGCTAAGACATAGACTTAAAATTGCTGAAGTGTGTGCTGGTTAGTTTTAGGACTTGGCTCTGCATGCTGTTTTTGGGTGTGGTTATCTTTGCAATTGTGTTTTAGGCAACTAGTTAATGCCTTGGATTAGCTTGCATATCCCTGAATTGTGTGTTGAATCTCTTATCCTTTTCAAGATTTATAAAATGTTTGTAGGAAAGGTCAATATTGAGAAATTTGATGGCAAAGGAGATTTTTCTCTTTGGAAAGAGAAAATGAAAGCCATCTGGGTTCAATAGAAGTGCCATAAGGCACTTACTGGAAAAGATTCTTTAACTAGTACCCTTATTGATGAAGAGAAAGAAGAAATGATGGAGTTGGCATACTCCACCATTATCTTGAATCTCTCTGACAATGTCCTTAGAAGAGTTAAAGGACATGATTCTGCCCCTAAACTTTGGTTAAAACTTGATAATTTATACATGACTACTAGTACAGCTAAAACTGCATACCTAAAAGAGCAATTTTATAGTTTTAAAATGATTTCTCAGAAATCTGTAGATGATAACTATGATGATTTTCAGAAATTGGTTAATGACTTAGAATCTGCTGATGTTGAAGTATCTGAAGAAGATCAAACTATAATTCTACTTAACTCAATTCCTGAAAAGTTTAAAAGTATAATAGAGGCTCTTAAATATGGTAGGGAAAGTCTAGAAGTCAATGATATAATTGCTGCTCTTAAAATGAAAGAATTAGAAGTTAAAACTGAGTCTAAGGGGAAGAATCAGACTAGTAAGGCCTAGTTGTAAAAGGGAAGTCTAATAATAATAACTATAAAGGTAAAAAGGGTAAAAATAAAAAGAATTAGCAGAATAATAATTTTAGTAATGGCAGTGGCAGTAACTCTCAAAATGACACTGATAAATCTAAAAACTACAAAAACTTAACCTGCTACTATTGTAAAAAGAAGGGACATACTAGGAAGTTTTGTAGACAAAGATTAAATAACCAAAATCAGACTAATGAGAATAAGGACCAGGTTAATGCTATTAGTAACACTGCTGAGTTTGAGGATATAGAGGCCCTTACTGCTGGACAGAATAGAGACCTAGAATCTTGGATATTAGATTCTGGATGTACCTTTCACATGACACCTAGGAAAGAATGGCTAACTATAAATCTGTTAATGGTGGTAAGGTTCTTATGGAGAATGATTCCTCATGTGAGATCCATGGAATTAGAACAATTCAATTAATATGTGAAGATGGCGGAAAAGTCTAATTGCATGAAGTTAACCATATACCCAAACTTAAAAGAATTTTAATCTCATTGAGTCACTTAGATAATAAAGGTCTTAAATATACTGCTCAAGGTGGAGTTTTAAAAGTGATTAAAAATGAAAGATGTGTCTTGAGTGGTAAATTGTCAAATGGTCTTTATCATCTCTATGCTTCTGTTTTGGTTGGTAGTGCTGCTGTTATTACTAGTAATGAAAAATCTGTTTTGTGGCATAAAAGGCTAGGACACACAGGTAGCAAAGGTCTAGAGTCCCTTAAGAAATAGAAAGTTCTGGATTTTTCCAGCACTGAGGGTTTAGAATCCTGTAAATCTGCATTATGGGTAAGGCCCATAAGCAGAGTTTCAAGTCTGTTACAAATGTGTCAAAGTGTTGCCTTGAGTATGTGCACAGTGACTTATGGGGATCTCTTTATGTTCCTCATTCTCTGTCTGATTGTCAATACTTTGTTACCTTTATAGACAATTTCTCTAGGAAAATTTGGATATATTTCTTGAGAAATAAGGCTGATGTGTTTGATAAATTTGTAAACTGGAAAGTCCAAGTTGAAAACCAAACTAATTTGAAAATTAAAACACTTAGGACTGACAATGGACTTGAATTAATAAACACTCAATTTAATCAGTATTGTGAAGAACATGGGATAATTAGGCATAGAACCTGCTCTTGCACTCCACAACAAAATTGAGTGGCAGAGAGATATAATCGAACCATACTTAATAAAGTTAGGTGTTTATTGTTAGAATCTAGTCTAGAGTCCAAGTTTTAGGCTGAAGCAGCCTCAACTGCCTGCTACTTGATCAATAGGACACCTTCATCTGTTTTAGAGTTTAAATGTCCTAATGAAAAGTGGTACAACAAACTTGTTAAATATGATCATCTTAAAACTTTTGGTTGTTTGGCTTATGTCTATTCAAATGAATCTAAATTAGAACCTAGAGCTAAAAATGGAATCTTTATAGGGTATCCAACCGGTATTAAAGGTTTTAAAGTATGGTCATTAACTGATAATAAGGTTTTAATCAGTAGGAATGTTGTGTTTAATGAAGGTGTTTTTCCCAAACTTGAAATTAATAATAACATAGATTATGGAGTTAACAGATCTAGTAATTCTCTATTTGAGGTGGAGCTTGAAAAGCTTGAACCAAAGGGATTAAACCCTGAAAATACTCAAATAGATGAAAATACTGATTTTAATAATGATAATTCTAATCAACCTGAACCTGAAACAGAGGTAGACCAGACTGAAAATAATCTTGATTTGAATAATCCTTAACCTAATGACTGTAGACCTAGGAGAGAAACAAGACTACCTTCTAAATTCAATGATTACATAATATATGACTGTAATTATGCTAATTTGATTGAATATTCTGTTTTATCTGTTGTTAATATTGAGTCTAATGACCCTAAATCTTTTATTGAGGCAAAATTTAGTAAAAATCGGAATAAATGGTTAGAAGCTATGAAAGATGAAATGAAGTCATTAGCTAAAAACCAGACCTGGATTTTAGTTCCTAAACCTTTAGGAAAAAGAGTCATAGGCTGTAAATGAGTCTTTAGAAAGAAGCCTTCTATACCTGGTTTAGAGGAAGAAAGGTATAAGGCTAGAGTTGTTGCTAAGGGTTTCAGTCAAGTTGAGGGTACAGATTATCATGAAATATTTTCTGCAGTTGTTAAACATGTTTCTATTAGGATAATCTTGTCCCTTGTTGCTTTGTATGATTTAGAACTAGAACAACTTGATGTAAAAACTGCTTTTCTGCATGGTACCTTAGAGGATGAGATTTATATGTTCCAACCTGAGGGATTTGTAGAAATAGGAAAAGAAAATTATGTATGCAAACTTGTAAAATCCTTGTATGGTCTGAAACAGTCACCTAGACAATGGTATTTAAGGTTTGACAACTTTATGATAAATTTAAAATTTTCAAGAAGTAAATTTGATCCTTGTGTCTACTTTATGAAACCTTAAAATGGTGATTATATTTAGTTGCTTTTATATGTTGATGACATGTTAATAGCTAGTAAAAATAAGTCAGAAATTATGAAGTTAAAGTCAAAACTTAAAACTTAGTTTGAAATGAAAGATCTAGGTCCAACTAAAAGGATTTTAGGTATTGATATACATAGGGACAGAAATAAAGGCATTTTAGTTCTAACTCAGAAAGGTTATATTGAAAAAGTCCTTGAAACATTTGGTTTTGATAATGCTAAGATAGTTAGCACCCCTATTGGAGCCCATTTTAAACTGTCTTTAAATCAGTCCAGTTTGTCTTCTGAAGAAGCCAAGTTTATGGCTGATATTCCTTATCAAAATGTTGTTGGGTCTCTAATGTATGCTATGATCTGCACAAGGCCTGATTTAGCCTATGGGGTGAGTCTTGTAAGTAGGTTCATGAGCAACCCTAATAAAATCCATTGGGCTGCTGTAAAATGGCTCATGAGATACTTAAAAGGTTCAACTAGTAGGAGTCTAGTGTATAAAGCTGTTAAACATAACAGAATTATAGTGGAGGGCTACTGTGATTCTAATTATGCCACTGATCTTGATAAAAGAAGGTTAGTGATTGGTTATTGCTTCACTTTAGGCGAAAATTTTATAAGCTGGAAATCCAGTTTGCAGCACATTGTGGCATTGTCCACAACTGAGGCTGAATATATAGCCTTAACTGAAGCAATAAAAGAAGCTTTATGGCTCAAGGGAATAATATCAGAATTAGGAATAAATCAAGAGATTATTAATGTTCACTGTGATTCCCAGTCTGCAATACGCTTGAGTAAAAATGCTGTTTTTCATGAATGTACAAAACACATAGATGTTAAACTTCACTTTGTTAGAGATGTGATTGCTGCTGCTTCTGTTTGTGTATGTAAAATACATACAAATATTAATCCTGCTGATTTATTTACTAAGATTGTTCCTGTTTGTAAATTTCAGGATGGATTGAAGAGGCTAGGAGTTGTGCAGTGTGACTGTGTGTCAAACTGTGCCTCTAAAGCTTGTGATTACCCTATAAATCTGTGAGAAGGTTTTGGTAGTACTTTATTTGGTGGCAGCTTGGGCAAAAAGATGGAGATTTGTGAAGGCTTAGAGTTTTACCCAAGTCCAATTTCAGCATATTAGGCCCAAGTCCTGTGTTAGCCCATTCAAGCTCAGCTTAAATAGCCGACTTGTTTCAACCCTAGATCTAAATGTGTTGGATTTAGTCCTTTGGCCGTCTCCTTTCTTTTCTCTAGTTTTCTCTGTGCTTTTCTATCCTGGGATATTTTTATTTTAGGGTTCATGATATTTTAGTTTGTTAGAGTGGTTGTTATGTAACCGCTAGTAGATTCCTGCAAGTTGTAACCGTTATTGTTGAAGGCTATTTAAAGGCCTTGAGTTCCTTTCATCAGGTAATCGTTTTTCCAGGAGGAATTAGAGAAATAGAGTTCTAGTTTGAGAGAGTTCATTCTGTTCATCTAAAACTTCTGTAATCCCGCTTTTATAGCCTTGAAGTGCCGCTAATAAAGAATCTGCCCCTTCTCACCGTGCATTGACAATTCCTCTTCACCGAGGCAATTGGAACCACGTAAAATTTTGGTTGTATTATTTACTGCTTTTGCATGCTTGTTAATCTTTCGGATCCTGTGATAAATCTTATTATTTCGCATTTCATAAGATTTAATGTTCTACAGGTCAAATCACGTGATTTGGTTTATAAGAACAAATTTGTAATGTTAAAACAGTGAACCAACCACACTAAATTGAGTACATGTGTAATAAAAAGAAGGGTAAACTTTAAAAAATACCATGTGATTTCACTCATTTGTAAAATAAGGTTTGAGAAATTTTTTTTATAAAATAGGGTCTGTCGTTTTAAAAAAATTACAAATAAAGGATCTCAATATTAAATCATATCACGAAAATGGGTAAGCTTCTTCATTTTTATCTGGATTTTTTTGGGATGGTCACTAAAAATATAATACACATCCATAAAAATTTTTAAATAGTAAAAATATTTTTTTTAATTAAATTATGATAACAAACTTTTAAAAATCATAATAAATAAATAAATCTCCGAAAAGTACTCAAATTATGACGTATAATTTTTAAATAATAAGGTTCATTTATTATAATGTTGAATTATTAAAAATATTCAATATAACACCAATATTTTGAATCTATAGGCCCTATTTTGCAAAGTTTTTGAAACTACAGACCTCATTTTCCAAAAGAATTCTCAAACCCCATTTTATAAATGAGTGAAATCATAAGATATTTTTTTAAAATTTATCAAAAAAAAAACCCCATCATATATGGAACATTCTTGTAAAAAGTAAAAAGTTAAAAACCATTAACTGAATTGTCACGGTCAAAATAATCTGCAGGTCCAAACCAATCAAAAAAAGCAAAGAAAAAGCAGACTTCAAAACATGTTTCTTTTCCGCAATCATCTTCTAGAAATACACATCATATATAACAAATAGTATTTGTTTCTTCATATTTCCCATTAAAAATAATTTCATCTGGGTTGTGTTCATGCATGTTTTTACATTGCTTAAATTTATTAGACTTATTTCCAATGTTTTGAATACCGTACCGCACTTTATACCGGTGAAGTTAATAGTACGTGATATAACTAATATTATTGGTATTATTCATGGTTTTACCGGTTTTTTATTTTTTAAAGAATGTATATTATTTATAGTTTTCAGTGACTATTGTAACGCTTTTTAGGTCTTTTGCAACGCTTCTGCATGTTGCCAGAGGGGTTTTGGAAAGAAATATATTATTTAGGATTTTTAGTGGCTATTGCAACTCTTTTATAGGTCTTTAGCGACGTTTATAAGTCTTTAGCAACTCTTTTTTTGAGTCTTTAGCAACATTTTTACTTGTTGCTAGAAGGATTTTGAGAAAACATGATTTGAACCGGTACGCTGGTTTACCAGTTTTTTCCAGTTCAACCTGGTTTTCTCCATCTTTTTACTAAAACCGGTTTTTACGTGTACCATACTGTATCCATAGTTGGTTCACGGTAACACCAGTCAAACCTGCGGGTACTATACGGTATTGATAACATTGCTTATTTCACAGTGAAATCTCTATTTAATTTAGTTTAATTATGCGTAATTATAAATTTATACTGAAATAAGTTTAGTTTAGTTCAGCCGACTTAAATTCAGTCCGGTTTTCGGAAGTTGAAAAGAACAGGCCTAAGATTCATACCAAACAGAGAGAACCCATAAACCCATAAACCGCATAGATCAAACATAACAAATTGTTTAAACAAAGTTAAAATTAATTTTAACTTCAAGAATGATTCACAAAATATTTTGTTTAGTCTTTCAACCTAAAAAAATTAATCAGATCTACACATAAACAAAAATAGAAAAAAAGACTCTACAAACTTCAAATCTATCTACCAATTGATATCTTACAGAGAAACAAAAACAAATAAAAAAAAAAAAAAAGAAAATCAATCAAGCATTTTCAGTAACATAACCAAAAGCATCCTTATAATTATTCCACAAATCATTTACCAAAGTAGAAACCATTTCAGAAAACTCCTCAGCAAGTTCAGGCAAATCCTTAAGCAAATCCTCAAGAGAAGTTCTTGTCTTCTCCACTAAGCTCCCAATACTCGACCCTGTAAAGCTCACAGACCCCGTTACAGCCTCAATTAAAAGATCGAATCCACTCGAAATTAAGCTACTAATTGCGTCCAATATTAGCTGCAAAACTGTCTCTAAACATGCCTTAATAGCCTCTGCTATCTGCTGTAATGCGCCCTGTGCTGCTTGCCCTGGCACCTTGAAAGCGTGTATGAACACCACGATAAGCTGTGCGATGGCTGTTAGAATTAGGCGAGTGATTAGATTTGTTAGTGTGTTTATTGCGAAGAAGATTAGCCTGAAAATGAAGACTATCATTTCTGGGGAATAGAAGCTTGTTTGTTTAGAAAGTGGTTTGAATGTTTTGGGGGTTTAGGATGGATTTGTTTTGTGGAGTTCCTTACTGTTTGTTTTAAGATTTGTTATATAGTTGGTGGGATGGAAAAGTTGCAGTTTTGGTACTTGGAAATTCAAAGTTTGCTCATTTCATCCTTTGACATTAATTGACTTTATATAGATTGACTTAAAGATGGATATGTTGTTAAATTGATGTCTTCTTTTACATTCTTCATTTAAATATTGGCATGCGTCTATTTTTATTATTATTTTATTCCTTTTTAATTTATCTCTCATATAAATATAATACTTGTTAAATAATAATAACAGATATGAAAGGAGACACTAATTTATAGACACCAAATTTAAATCCGACTTAGAGGGTGTTTTTAGTTGTACTTTTATAAGTGTCTACGATGGTTTATATTTTTTTCTTATATGTAATTAGTTTTGTACATAAAAGTATTTTTTTTTACATGTCATTTTTAGTGGTTTAATAGTTTCTACAACTTGTCATAAGCTACTTTTAAGTAATTTTATTTTACACCGGTTTTTAAAAAACACTTCAATGTTCATTTTTTATGGATTGAAACTAACTTAGAATAGTTACATGCAATAAGTTAAAAACCACCATTTTCTATAAACACACTCTTAATTTTAATTTTGGATATGCAGGTATATTATTAACTAATATACATATAAAATGGAAAAATGTCCAAACTATAAAAAAAATGTAATTTTTTTATTTAAGAATCGAGTAAATAATCAAGTATACCCCGTTACAATAAAAAAAATGTCATGAATTGCAACAAGCTGGTACGTAGGATCATATGTGGTACTCATATTTTGATGGATTAAATGAGAATATTTCTTGATAGATGAGGGCTTAAAGAGATATTCTTCCTCGTTGTTGGTGGTCGTTGAATTTCCATTAGATGATCTGGTTTACGTGGAGTGTGAGATGGGTAGTTGTTGTCTTCACTCATCACACATCTTCTAAGAAATTTAATAAATCGACTTTTAATTTTATTTTATTACATTGTTCTAACTAATACTTTGTTAATTCATTAATCATCAATTAATTTATTAATTTAGTGATAGAAGACTTCAGATTAGTAGTTATTTGTTTTATACTTGTTTAGTAAGACCTTAAGCTATTTTATAAATAAACTACAATTATTTTCATTGAAATAATTTTATTCGGGGTTTATTCAAATATTAATCCCAATTTCAAGCTGAATTTACATGATTTTATGGGCGAATTTAGAGTTTGTCAGGCTTTTCACATTATTTTTGTGGAAAAACAGTTTTGAATATGCATAAAACAAAACCAGAAGTCAAAAAATGACTTATGATTATTACTAAGCCACTTGTACCCAAGTATGACTTAAAATTTTAATATTTGCCAATCGCTTTTGCAGAAAGCAATAAGTAATCAGACAACAAATTTGCTTCCAAGAATCTTTTATTTCTTACCCTAACCCATAGCATATACGTCATCAAGCAAACATATAATATATTAGATCAATATCGAGAATTGATTTTTATTTTTCTAGAATTTTTTAACCCAGAAGAAAACCCAATAAAAAGAAGTTCCTTAGTTGAAAATTTTTAAGTTACTCTTCAAAGATGAAGAAGAATTCAACCTTCT
Organism: Euphorbia pulcherrima; assembly: GCA_947683365.1. Taxonomy (NCBI): domain Eukaryota; kingdom Viridiplantae; phylum Streptophyta; class Magnoliopsida; order Malpighiales; family Euphorbiaceae; genus Euphorbia; species Euphorbia pulcherrima. Next base: position 5,828,429 of record CANTUS010000004.1, read on the forward strand.
TCTATATTTGAACAATCCAGTTTCTTAATGTTATAATATTTCTTTATGCAGTAAATATTAAATTATTTAATTAACTGTATGTAACTTTAAAGTAACTTTAAATTATATTCTTGCTTGCACGATTAAAATCCAATCCCACAATTCACTCAATTGCACATATAAACCACAAGCAGCAGCCTTTGCTTAAAAATATGATGCCAATAAAAATTGGACAAAACGGGACTATAGACTTTACATTATTTATAGTACACATGTACATTTTACAATAACCTGCTGAGCTTAAGAACTATCTCCTATATACATTAGATAGGCGAAAAAAAGCTACGAGTCCTTACAAGTTCTCACTAAGCTTATACATCGAGTTCACATACTCTTCGGTCTCCCAAAGAAATGAACCGAAAGCCACAGCCTCCAAAATCAATCTCTTCAAGGTTGAAAACGACGTCAAAGTAACCTCATCATCATCAGTATCCCCAAAGAGCGCTCGCCTATGCATTTCCATCAAATTCGCTGCCTCTCGAGATCTCAATTTCGCACATAATCTCAAAGCTGCCGCATCAAAACCCATCATGTAGCATTTCAAGTTTTCTCGTTCTGAATTTGACCCTTGACTTGATGGAACGGAGAGTGTCTTGTTCATGTGACTAAAAACGAGGTTTGTTAAATGGGATACAGAGAGACATTGTTCGAGGAAAAGTCGGTTGGATGCTGACTTCACGAAATAACCGTACATGATTGAGTTTGAATATAGTCGAGCGATCTGCAGCCGTTGGATCTCGGTTGTTGCCCAGCTGTCTGAGACGCTGGAGTTTATTTTTAAGCCGATTACTGCAGAGACGTGTTCCCTTACCATTTGTAGGACTTCGAGGCTGTGGATTGACTCTAGCTCCCAATCCTTTGATGGGCCTATCTCGAGCCGGCTGTTGTATGTGCATCTCGAGAGGTTTGGAACCAAAGGGACTCTAATTTCGGAGAATTTGTTGAGTATTAGTATGTACATGATGTCTTCGACTGCTATTTGGCACTCGTGTTCTTTCATTTCTGCGATTCTCCTGGAAATCACAAACATCTTGTAATTAGTTATGAGTAAATGATTATAAGGAACATCAACATACAGAATCTGAAAATTTCCATGTAGGTTTGGAAATCATAATTCCTATAATTGAATTGGGAAATGAAATGGAAAACTTTCAATCAACATCACCCTTGACTCAAGAATTAAAGATCAGCACCTGCTTTCAGAAACAAAAAGTTACACTTTTCACTTTTGCACATACATGGTTCAAATACACCAATACATCTTAACTTAAAATCCAGGGTGACACGTAATTTGCATATTCTATCTCGACAATACATTTCTGAAGGCTTTTATAATGGCCTAAAAAGAGTAAGTTAACTAAGAACTTAAAGGGACATTCAAGTGAGTCTCTTATTTCAGTAAGTCAACAATGCATTTCAACACTTCAAATATTTTTTGTAAGGATTCTAAAGGCCGCCATGCTTTTGACCTTATGAAGCAAAGAGTTCGCAAGCCGAACTTGCAGGAGACGAATCCCCTTGACCGAAACGACTTGTAAGCCCCCTAGGAAGAAAAATTTATCGTATTACAAAAGCCGGAAAAGGATTTATAGCAAGTACAATTTAATATTCACAAGATAATAAGTGAAGCAGATAATTAAACAGGGTGACCGTATCTTGGCTTGGTCAAGCAGAGTCCAAAGCACTTCAGGTACAAAGGTTATCAAGACTTGAATATTTCCTTAGAGAGAACATATTCAAAAGATCCAGGACATCGAGGACCAATACTAATTCCAAGTCTGATAAGTAGCAAACGTGACTGGATAAACGCAATAAAACAACGCAATTCATGAGACAATTTGACATTATACAGTTTCCTAATATTTGTACAAAAACAGAACAAAGAATGGAATTAGGGGATATACAACACTTTGTTGTAGCACAGTGCTTTACAGTCATAATATATACATATTCTTAGGTTTTACATTCTTGATTTATTAGTTTCTCTTGTTAATCCCATCATATCTTGAACAGTTGAACATACACCTTATACAAGTGTACATATGTTCACTCATCAAGCAAAAGAACTCCTGATTCTGAAGCTCGAACTCGTGAAACTAATTTACTTACGCAATGAAATCAAACATACATTATATTTGAGATGAAGTACAAATAATTCAATAAAAGCTGAACATGTTTGCATCCAAACAGAATTGAAACCAGCTTTGATAGTCTAAATCTCCAGATCACCTGTATTTAGTATGAACTTAAATTGAAGCAAGAAGTGAATGAGGATTGATTGCGTATAAACTCAAAACACCAACACTGATTGACCACATATACAAACAAACACAAAATACCAAAGCTATTGAACATTAACCTATTTTAATTGTCATCCAGTTAAGTACTGTGAATTAGATGAGTATAATTCAAGTTCATATAATTAAAAAAATCTCAATATCAAAGCGAAAAACCAGACCTATGAAGGCAGGCTTCATCGGAGCCGGAGCTAAGGAGCATGCGAGCGACGGCTCCATTCCGATCACTAGCCAAAAGCTTCAATTCTTGAGTAACAGCAACCTCAAACAACACCTTCTCATTCAAAAACACGGTACTGAGAAACTTGCCAAGCGATGAACGGAGCTCGAGCGGCGAATTCAAGCCGCCGCTGCTGCTTCTACTAGGCTCGCAGTGGCTGAATCCGGCTCTGGCGACAAGCAAAACCGGCTGGCGAAGTCTCCGATCGGGAAAGTTAACAGGGAAAGGAGAAGCTAAGCTAGGCGAAGAAGGCGAAAGACGGAGAGAAGGAATTGAGGGAGGCGAGGAAGAGAGGCTAAAGTCCATCAACGGAAATTTTGGGTGAAAATTGCAGTGAAACGATTCAACGATTCAGAGTAGTGAAGATAAAGCAAAGAGCAGTTATTCTTTTTCTAGTGATAAGTACGACAAAGGTTTGGATAAGGTTAACTACTACTAGTGCTGCCACTCATACATTCCGGAACTTAATTGCATTTTTCCGTACCAATAAAGGTTGTTCCATTAAACCAATGTTCAACAAAAAAAAAAAGATACATTTTCCTCTACGGTAATTTTAAATTTTTTTAAATTACTTTACTCTTTATTATTATTAATTAACGAGATAAAATTCAATTTAAAAAAAACAAAGTCTGTATAACCCCATATTATTTTGGTCTTTATCAATTAAATTTATTTATCTTGTCTCTGATTTATATAGTTTTTGTTTGAACTAATAAGGTTGGTCTAAGTAGTAAGTGATTTGGTATCGCTTAAATAAGATTTCGAATTTGAGTCCTAATGAATGCAGAAAATCTTTATTGGGAGATTTGCTCATCACAATCAGATGTGCGACCTGAGTCGAATCTGAATGTAGTTAAAGTAAAACTTCAATAAATCAAATGAAAAAAAATATAATTTTTATTTGTTTGATGTATGAAAATTTTAGTAGGACAAAATTATTAAGCTTGATTTATTCGTATGATAATATTAAAATATATTTACATTTTAAATGATAATATTTATATTTTATGTTTTTATGTGTTATTATATGGATATTGTCCGACGTCAAATAATTAAAACTTGAATATGATATGAACTAAATAAACAATTTCAACGTAGAATGACATTTGAGTTTGTTTCTTATTATAAACATTCTCTTATAGCAATCGTTTAGTTTACGATATTTATTATTATTATTTTTTTGCATTTCAAATTTTCTAGCAACATGTTAAAAGAATAGTAGATTTTTTTTTCGAATGGAGCCAAATTTATATTCTGGCCAACAAACATATTTCATCATTAAAACTTATTAATAGAAAAGGCTAAACTAGAAAAGGATAGAATACTAAATATCTTATACAGATAATATAATTTATAAGAAAAAACGATATAAATATGTGGATCCTACATTTTATATTTTATCGAAAATAATGATTATTTGATAGACAACAAAAAATATCTTTGTTCGTAAATTTGATGCTGAACTGGTACCAAAATTATTGGTGTGAAGGCAGTTGGAAATTGACTATATATGCAAGAAAATTATAATAATAAAGAGAGAAGGTAGAGACAGAATTTGAGAGAAACTTTTATTTCTTATTTATAGGAATATAAAATGAAGAAATTGAATTCCTATTTACAGAGAATTTCAACGGTAAAAATGGTAAATAAGTAAGAAACATATTATATCAAATAATAATGACAGATAGAAAAGTAGAAAACATATTACATCAAATAATAATGACGTGGGTCCATATAGATAAATAATTTAACACTCCCCCTTTGATATATCATCTGCCGCAAATGGGACACTGCCTCATTAAAAACCTTATTAAGGAAAAACCCTGTGGGATAAAAACCTCAGTTAACGGAAAAAGAGTACAGTGTTTACTCCCCATGTTGGCGAGTTAGCTGGAGATCCTTAAGACGACGCATTCCAATGCTGTAAATCAATTTCTGGAAAGTTGAGGAAGGTAAAGCCTTGGTAAACAAATCTGCTAAATTGTTACACGAGCGGATTTGTTGAATACTGATTACACTATTATTTTCCAGATCGTGAGTGAAGAAATTTTTTGGTGAAATATGCTTTGTTCTGTCTCATTTAATATAACATTCCTTCAACTGAGCAATACAAGCAGCATTATCTTCATATATTGTCGTCGGACCTTCCTTAACCGTAACTTTTTCACATGCTTCTTGGATATGTTTGATTAATGATCTCAACCACACACATTCACGACTTGCCTCGTGAATAGCTATTAACTCTGCATGATTTGAGGAAGTAGCTGTAATTGTTTGTTTTGTCGATCGCCAAGATATAACTGTTCTTCCATATGTGAATAAATAGCCCGTCTGAGATCGAGCTTTGTGTGGGTCGGATAAATAACCCGCATCCGCATATCCAACTAATTTAAGCTTAGATTCATGTGAATAAAATAAGCCTAAATCAGTAGTTCCTCGAAGGTAGTGCATTATATGTTTAATTCTATTCCAATGTCGTCTTATAGGTGCAGCGCTATATCTTGATAATAAATTGACAGAGAATGCAATGTACGGTCTTGTGTTATTAGCAAGATAAATCAAAGCACCTTTTGCGCTTAGATACGGTACTTCAGGACCGAGAATTTTTTCATTATTTTCTCTAGGACGAAAAACATCCTTTTTCACATCGAGTGATCGTACAACCATTGGATTACTCAATGGATGTGCTTTGTCCATATTAAATCGTTTCAGGATCTTTTCTGTGTAGTTTGATTAATGCACTAAAATTCATTTTTCAAGGTGCTCAATTTGTAAACCAAGACACAATTTTGTCTTTCCAAGATCTTTCATCTCAAATTCTTTCTTTAAAGAATCAACTGCTTTTGGAATCACTTCTGGAGTTCCAATAATATTCAAATCATCAATATAAATTGAGTTGATAATAAAATTAGATCCTGATTTTCTTATAAAAACACATGGACAAATTAGATCATTTTTATATCCTTCTTTCAATAAATATTCACTGAGACGATTTTACCACATGCGCCCAGATTGTTTTAATCCATATAAGGATCTTTATAACTTTACCGAGTAAAGTTCTTGTTTGCCATATTTTTCTGGCAGCTTTAATCCTTCAGGGATTTTCATATAAATATCATTATCAAGCAAACCATAAAGGTAAGCTGTGCCAACATCCATCAAGTGCATCTGTAAATTTTTTTGCACTACAAAACTAATAAGATATCTAAAAGTTATTGCTTCCACCACCGGAGAAAATGTATCCTCATAGTCTATCCCAGGTCTTTGGAAAAAACCTTGTGTAACTAATCTGGCTTTATATCTTGTTATTTCATTTTTCTCATTTCTCTTTCTAATAAAAACTCATTTATTACCTACAGGTTTTACTTCTTGTGGTGTTCGAACTACTGGTCTGAATACTTTGCGTTTTTCAAGAGAATTCAGCTCTACTTGAATTGCTTCTTTCCGTTGTTGCTAATCATTTCTACTTTGACATTCTTCAATAGATGTTGGCTTATGATCTATATTTTCATTTTCAATAGTGATCGCAACATTATATGAAAAAATATGATCTATAACTATTTTATTGCGCTTCCATCTTCTTTCAGTATTGATATAATTTATTTGAATTTCTTCATTTTCAGTAGCTTCAGGTATTTGCACTATAGGTGCTTACACTTCTTCCGGAAGTGTATTTATATCTATATCCTCAATGGGAATATCTTCATTATCAGTAACTCTCCTCTTTTTAGAATTTTTATTCTTTGAACCAATAGGTCGTCCATGCTTCAGGCGTGTTAGAGTATTATCCGTAAGTTATTCTTTAGGAATCTCAATACGAATTGGCGCATTTACTGCTGGTATGTGCGATTTCGTTACTCTTTTAGGATTAGTGAGTGCATCAGGCAATCGATTTGCTAAATGTTGAAGATGGATTATTCTCTAAACTTCTAGTTCAGAATCATTTGATTTAGGATCCATATAAGAAAGTGATGAAGCATTCCATATTATTTTCTTTTCCAAAATTGGGCTCTTATTTTCTCCCCCTAATTTTGGGAAAGTGCTTTCATCAAAATGGCAATCTGCAAATCGTACAGTAAACATATCGCCAGTTAATGGCACAAGATATTTAATTATTGAATGAGATTCATAGCCAACATAAATTCCTAATCTCTTTTGAGGACCCATTTTAGTCCTTTGTGGTGGAGCAATAGGCACATATACCGCGCAACCAAAAACTCTAAGATGAGAAATACTAGGCTCATGGCCAGAAGCTAATTGTAATGGAGAATAATCATGATAACTTATTGGTCTTAAACGTATAAGAGATGTTGCATGTAATATTGCATAAACCCAAATAGTAGTAGGGATATTTGTTCACAAAATTAGCGGTCGTGTAATTAATTGCAGACGTTTAATAAATGATTCTGCAAGACCATTTTGTGTATAAACATATGCTACAGGATGTTCAACTTTTATTCCAATTGACATACAATAATCATTAAATGTTTTGGATGTGAATTCCCCAGCATTATCAAGACGAATTGATTTAATAGGATAATCGGGAAACTGTGCCCGTAATCTTATAATTTGAGCAAGTAACCTTGCAAATGTTATATTTCGTAAAGATAATAAGCATACATATGACCACCTAGTTAAGGCGTCAATTAGAACCATAAAATATCTAAATGGTCCACATGGTGGTTGAATTGGTCCACAAATATCACATTGTATGCGCTCTAAAAATGCTGGCTAATCTATTCCAACCTTACTCCTGGAAGGCTTTATTATTAATTTTCCTTGCGAACAAGCAGCACAAAATAATTCATTATTTTGAAGAAACTTCTAGTTCTTCAATGGATGCCCATGTGAATTTTCAATAATTTTTCTCATCATTATCGAACCAGGATGACCCAGTCGATCATGCCAAATTTTATAAGTATCTGAATCTATAAACTTCTGGTTTATAGTCAAATTGGCCTCAATCATATTAATATATGTGTAGTATAAGCCACATGAAAGAGTATAAAATTTTTCAAGTATACATTTCTTAATTGAAATTATTTTTGTATCATAAAGACATTCTTTATTGTCTTCGCTCACAGTTTCAATATGATATCCATTTCTGCGAATATCTTTAAAACTTAATAAATTTCTGTGAGAATTCGGAGAAAATAATGCATTATTTATAAATAGTTTTGTACCCTTTTGTAATATAATACTAGCTCTTCCGGAGGCTTCAACCATTTTTGTTTATCCCGATATTGTGGTAACAACAGTTTCACCCTTTTTTAGAGTATTAAAATATCTTGCCTCTTTGAGAATAGTATGGGCGGTGACACTATCTACAATACATAAATTTGCTTCATTTTCCTTGAAGTCATATAATACTAGAAAAGAATTCATTTTCTTCATTGAAGAAATGAATGATACATTATTATTTGCTCATAAATAAACATTGCATAAAAAGTACATTAAACAGCAATAATAAAAACAAATTAATAATAACATAAAAATTATAATATATTAATTAAGCAAAATATATGAACTAATTATTCATATTTTTCCTTGCCACTGGTGCTGGGTAACAGAAAATCATCCATCTCCATATTAGGGATATCAATAGGGTCATTAGTTGGGGTATTGTCATCCAATATAAAATTGGTTTCTGGTTTCGCACATTTCTTGAGAGATGCTTAGTACAAGTTTACCAAATGTTTAGCGGTTCTACAACTTCTTGACCAATGACCAGTCATACCGCATCTATGGCATTTATTTTCATCATCTTGACCATTATTTCTTTTATCAAATCTTTCAATTTGATTATTCGACTTCTGGTGGTTATTTGTATTTTTCCACTTCGGGTGGAAATTATTGTTATTATTATTATTAACATGTTTCCACTTCTGGTGGAAATTATTATTATTATATCCTTTACCACGCCCATTACCACGACCTCTACCTCGACCACGACCACGACCATTTCTGCGGTCGCGTCCATTAAAATTATTATGAATTATCGCATTGGCTTCAGGGAATGGATTTGTTCCGGTAGGTCGTAGTTCATGGTTTTTCAACAGGAGTTGAATTCTCTGTTCTGCTAGGAGAAAACCAGTAATCAGTTCACTATATTTCTTATAATCTTTTGCTCTATATTGTTCCTGTAATTGTCCCTCTCGCGAGACGATGATGACGTGTACCCGATTTTAATGCCTCAAATTAAAAGTTCTTTTTGGAATTTTTATTACCAAAATAATGTTCCTTGCGAATTTTTATTTGGTAGAATACAGTTCGGCGTGGCCGATAATGCGTCCAGTGGGAGCTTGAATCAATGATTGGCACCCAAAATAATAAATACGTTTTAAAATATTATTAAAAGTCAAAAAAGATGCCTTTTCACCCACTATTAAACTACTTTTCCCGACTTTTTTAGCTTTTGGCCCGTTAGCTGTCGGTATGCTGGAGGCTGATGCCGCCAGAGGCATCACCTTGCCGCAGGCGGCATCACCATACTGTCGGCGACATCGACCATACCGCCGACGGCATGGCCCGAAAAGGGGCCCTCCACATACAGCATTTCAGCCACTTTGGGCGGAATTGGTCAAAAAGGCCTCAAAAAGCACCCCATTTCACCTATAAAAGCACACCTTGAGCTGCATTTTAGAAGGAGGAACAAGAGAAGGAATAAAAGGTTAGGATTTTAATGTGGGAATGGATTTTAGTGAGATAAGAACTAGATAAAACAGAAAAAAAGGATTTCGATCCATTTTTCCTAGTTTTTCTTCTTTGAATTCTCTGATTGTGAGTTTGAAATCGGTAAGTCCTTAAGTTAATATCAACTTAATTGGATTTAGAAACCAAAAGCACTTAAATTTACTGCCAAATCGTCGTAACAAGCTCCCCGAAGGTGTTTCTTTCGGTTCACGAAGAGTTGGATTCACGGCCTCGAGGTAAAAATCCTGAGTCTCATAGCTCTTTGGCATTAACATTACTGATTTGTGTTAAATTTTCGTCAATTTATATTCATTTTTTAATTTTCGGTCATTTTTACTGTCACCACTGCTGCCCATAAGCTGATATCGCCGGTGACGTAACTGATGTCGCCGGCAGCATCAGCCATGTCACCGGCGGCATCATCCATGTCGCTAGCAACATGACTTTCTAGATAGCAGTTTTATTTTCATTTATAATCCGGTTAAAGTGATGATTGGGCCTAAAAATTGGTTAAGAACGGAATCTCCTCGAAAACGTTGTTCAACTCTCATTTTGGCCATCCGACCAGACTTTATAATACTGTAAATAAAATATGCTATACTCGTGCTAATAATCTCCTGCAGGCAGATGTGTATTGGATATTGAGGTATTTCATTTATTGCATAGAAAAACGTATAGGACTTGAAAACCTTGTAATAATTTTACTTTCCGCACTTACTTTTTTTATGGTTGTAAATATTTCATTCATTGCTTCAATTGCTTGATAAATGTGAAAACAACAAAATAACTAAAAACACAAATAAATAGAATGGATTAAACCGATTAAGAAAGAATGAAGTATCTTAACTTGGCCTAATGAAAAATAGATAACATCATCCGAACTCGGAATCTCTACTTAAGGTATGGGCCAACCAACCGGTGGGAAAATCGTACCAAAAATTTTCCGGTTGAGCTGAACCTGGTGGCGACTCTATTTTAAGTACGGGATTCCAATCTCTTTTATTTTTTAGCACTAAAATATGCAAAATCATTTTCCAAACACATCACATTCATCCCCCATCACTCAAATGGGCCGGCCCTACCAGGCCCAGCCCCGCGCGAAGCGTCGTCCGCTCACAGTAATACCATATCATTCAAATGAAAAGTAGAATATGTCTTTTCTTGTAAATCCTCATCAGTTATTTCCTTTCCATATAATCTTAATGTGGATGTAATTTGAAAAAGTTTAGAATTGTATGCACTGACAGATTCAAAATCTTGTAGCCTTAAGTTTATCCATTCATACTAGGCATTTGGTAGAGATATTTTCTTTAGGTGTTCAAACCTCTCCTTTAATTGTTTCCAAAGATTTGCAGGATCTTTGACAGTCAAATATTCTAATTGAAGTGATTCATTAAGATGATGACGGAGAAAAACTAGAGTTGTTGCCTTATACTGAGGTGCAAAATTATTATTTTCAATCATAGTATTACTAAGACCCATTGATTTTAGATGCATTTCTGCATCCAACACCCAAGAAAGATAATTTTTTCCCGATACATCAAGAGGAATAAATTCCAAACTTCTGATATTAGACATATTAAGAATTATAGGTATAATATATATTTATAGAAAATAAAATAATTATGTCTTACTTTGAATTTATTTGTTGATATCCTTGATTGATAGAGCAAGCTCGTGCTGATAACGTGTTGGAAATTGACTATATATGCAAGGAAATTATAACAATAAAGAGAGAAGGTAGAGAGAGAATTTGAGAGAAACTTTTATTTCTTATTTCTGAGATATATGAAATGAAGAAATTGAATTCCTATTTATAGAGAAATCCAACGGTAAAAATGGTAAATAAGTAAGAAACATATTACATCAAATAATAATGACAGGTAGAAAAGTAGAAAATATATTACATCAAATAATAATGACGTGAGCCCTGATACATCAATAATTTAACAATACCAAAATAAGATATATCCTATCAATTTGTGGAGAGATTATAATATGCTTCGGGGCATTGCTCCCTATTCCCTGCATAAATGATAAGTATTACATAAACTACTTTATGCTATCATTTTTTATTATTTTATTTATTTTTGGAATACTTATCATTTTTAAAGGGAGTAGGAAGCATGATCCGAGAACATTGTATAATCTCTCCAATTTGTGGGAGAGAAAATTAATGGTAATAGAGTGCCAATATAAAGTTGGGTTGAATCATGATAAAGGTTTCAAGATCGATGAACCTTATCGTGGTTCAATTAACTACGATAAATAATGATATATAGTATAATATAATATAATTTTTTTAAAAGATTTTGTTTGGGTAAATTGTATGATATAATATATTTTTTTAAAATAGTTTAATTTGATGCAAAAATATTGAATCCGTGATTCAAAAAATCTGAAATTTTGTGGTTATGAGAACTAAAAAAATCATATCATTGAAAGAATCATGCAAAAACAGTTAATTATAATTTAGAACCATATCATACTATAAATGAATCATGAAGCCAAATAAGGGCTAAAAGTAGTGGTGCTTTATGAAAATTTTTCAATATTAGACTTTATTTGCTTTTTCGACGTCAAGTAATAGTTATAAACGTTTAGTTACGCCTATCTTAATCTATTTTGGAGACAAAAATAATCAATAACTCTAACAACATACCTAACAACTAAACCAAGCTCAGGAGTCTAGACTAAATAGATATTTTACACTAACAGGAAAAATAAATACACTAACATTTTGCTGTTACTCTTTGTCATGAAGTTCTTGATTGTTTTTTTTATTTGATTAATAATTTTTGACTCCCAATATGTAAGATCATAAATGATAATCGCAAGCAATTATTTAAATTACTATTGTTTAATAAAAAAACCAAAGACTGTTGAAGAAGTGGTGGAATATCCAATGAATATTATGATATATAACAGTGACAGGCTGACAGCAGACTGTGGGGGCTATTTGAGATAATAGTGGCCTCTTATATTTGTAATAAGTTAGTGCATGTAAGTGCAAGGTATCGGGCCCAGCCCATCTAAGATTTGTCATAGCTTTCTTAGTAAATTTTAGGTAACCTCCAAGAAGATAAAATGATCTCTCTAATTTTATTTTTTTAAATAAGGTACGTGGTTTTAAAAGTTAATAAATAAAAAAAAATATATAATTTTATTTTTAAAAATTATTTTTTTTATTAATGGTATAGTAATTATTTTAATAAATTTAATATTTTTATATTTAAATTATATTATTTAAAAATTATATTTGAGTAATTTTAGAAATTTTTTATTTTGTTATGATTTTTTAAAGTTATCATTAATTTTTAATTTAAAAAAATATTTGTATTTCTAAAGAATTTTAAAATTTATCACTAAGATGTATTGTATTTTTATTAACTAACATACAAAATTTCACTTCAAAATAGATACGATTCCCTTCGAATTGTGGTTTCAAAATTTGAGAACCCTTTTTTCTTGCTAACTTTTGAAACTACACACCTTTTTAAAAAAAATTCACAAGGAGCTTTTTTGCAAATATGTCAAACAACATTACATATTTTTTAAGTTTACCCAAAAAATAATGTTTATCAAAAATACAGTCTTCAATTCTTCTTAAATGCCACGATTACCGCAAGTAAACATATTAATTCAACGACGAATAACACAATTTTGCTATGGTATTAATATTTAGGAAAAATGACTTATAAAAAAAATATTTAGAAAAAATGCATAAATATACCAAAGCCCAACAATAATTTCAATTAAAAGTTGGTCAAAAATCTAAATTAGATAACACCGTTAACTTTCATAAGTTACACACAACACATACCTTCCACATATTTCTTTTTAATTTTCTTTACTTATTTTGCATTTATCTCTCAAACCATTTAATTTTTTGGCATGCCGCTTTGGACTTTTTTATTCGTATTATTTTTATCTTTGAAACGTCATCCACTGTGCTATATTTTTTTCAAATGTTTTCCAAATTTTTCAACATATGATATAATGTGGTTTTTGCTTGATTTCTTTCATAAAATAGATTCATATGGTTTAGGTTCTTCACGCCTGATATAATGCTAGTGTAAATGTGGTTTTTGTTTTATTTCATTCATAAAATAGTTGCTTAAGTTTGGTTTTGTTTTCAAAACCTTGTATAATGCTGGTATAATGTGGTTTTGTTTAATTTGAAATTATGTCACAACAAAAGTAATTTTATCGCTTTTAAGTTGAAATTTTACAGGTTGATTAATAAAAATACAATGCACCTCAGTAAAGATTTTAAATTTTTTTTTCAGAAGTGAAAATTTTGTGAATTAAAAAATTTCTAGAACTTATTCAAATATTGATATATAATTCTTAAATAATATAGTTGAATTTATTAAAATAAATGGTGTAGTATTAAAAAAGTGCTTATTTTAAAAACAGATTATGTTTTGTTTTTGTTCGATAGGTTTTGAAACCACGGACCTCGTTTTAATAAAAAAAATTTCATAAGACACCAATTTACAAAACAGTCAACCTTATGTGATAAAGCCAAGTCGGAAATTCTACAACTTGACAAATTGATTTTAAAAATGTAACACATGTTTGAAGAAATTACAAACCAAATACTTACTTTATGTTCCTCAAGTTTTCAGATAATTTCGAATATTCCAAGACCAGAGATGGGTGACAGAAAAGAGGAGGTGCCAAAAGCACCCTTAAAAACATATAAGCCTAGATACAGATTAAAATCAACTCATAAAATTACTTTACAATCAAAACACAATTTAAGATCAACTCATAAATTTACTTTACAATCAAAACACAATTGAACCCATGGTTGCTCACTTGTCCTTTTTTTTTTGTGTGTAAAGCAATTTCACCGGTTGATCTTATTCTGTATCTACGCTTACATGTTTTTAAGAGCGTTTTTGACACCTCCTATTTTCTGTCATCCATTTTTAGTTTTGAAATCTGAAAATATTATTTGAAAATTTGAGGAACATAAATTAAGTATTTGGTTTTTAATTTCTTCCAAAGGAGAAACTAATTCTCTTTCAACAAACGATTTATTATTGATTTAAAAAGAAAAGAAAAAAGATTTAATTACTTTGGTAACAAGAGATATCTGAAGATCGAGTCAATCCTGGAGATCTAGGACTTGAAGATAGCAAAACGCAAACATAAAAGAGAAAATGTATAAAGCAACAAACAAGAGCTTCAAATATATATGCCAAATTGAACTGATTACTTGATTGTTCGGTAAGCAAGTGGAAGCAAAATGGATATGATGTGGCAGCTCTAGTTTAACACTTGTCAGGTAAGTGGGTGTGCACTGTTTTGCATGGTTTTTGTGTTTTTATAGAGGGGAGAACGTTGTAACATATTCTCTAACGGGTGCAGTTTATTTTGGGTCGATTACGGGGGATTGGTACAATGATCCTCCTAATTGTATTTCCTCTCTTTTTTGATTAATTGATTATCCTTTTTATTAAAAAAAATATAGCATTTATTTAATTATACCATTTATAATTTTTTTTAAAATATTTACAAGTATCTTCATTGAGGTAATCTTGTTCGAAGTTTAGTAACAGTTAAGGTTACTCATCCCTCCTAATAAGTGTATTTAATGGGATTTAAACTTTATTCTCCTCTAACTTACAGAGTCTACTTAGCCAAATGAACTATACATCGTTGATAATTACACCATTTATGTAAAAGAGATACTTTTCGATTGAGTTATGAGAGAGGACTCGTGTTTAGTTTATGCTTACAAGCGAAACGATGATTGATTTAAAGTCTTTTAGACTAGTATGACTTTTTTTATAAAAAAAAAGAATGAAGTACAATTAAAAATTAATTAAGTGTACTTCAATTGGTACACCACTCAATATTAGTGGTGGAAGGTCCTAGGTTTAATACCTAGCCTTTTCAAAATTCTTCAAAAAAAATGAAGTACAATTAAAATGAAACGTTTTATTTAGAAAATGAATGTTATTATAACATCCTATTTCACGCATTACATTTACATTTATCCACATCTGTTATATGTCATAAAATTATTATATTTAATATTTTACATGTTATATTTATTAAAAAAAATTGGTTAGTTCAAATAATAGTTATTTTAATCATACAAAATACGATATTTAATATCTAGGTACCGAATTATATAGCTATAGAATTTTAAGGAATAAATGGAGTATAGTTATGTTATAGATATAAAATGATTATTTGAACATATGAAGTTGAATAAAATTGTGATATATCATAAGGATTTAAGTATAAGCATTAGTATTAGAATTAGTATTAATATGGTATAGATATACGTATATGTATTTAATATCGTTAGTATTTGTATTAAATAAAGAATTTGAGGGTAAATTGGTCTTTTGCCCCTTAAATTTTTGTATGGCCTGATAAGAATCGATTTAGATCAGGTCTTCATCTCCCAAAAACAAAGCAAAGAACGTAGCTTAAGGAAGAAGAGAAGAAGAGAGCTAGAAGGAAGGAATCAGGTATTTTAGTAACTTTGTAGTGCGATTTTGGTTAGGTTAAAGTTAGAATTAGAAGTTTTAGTAAGAAGATGAATTATTTCGCTTTATGTCAAGGTTCATCCTGCAAAATTTGGGGATTTTAGAATTGGTAGGTTTTTCTCTATGATTTTTAGAATCCAAACTATTCAGAGCTGTTAGGTCACTGCAATAGAGTGAGATTCAAATTAAGTCTGTGATTTTGATACTAATTGTATAATTCTGAAATTTTGATATGTGGTACCCTCATATGTCTATTTTAAGTGGAAAAAGGAATCAGGTCGATTCATATTGTGTAGAGAGAGTTATGGTCGTTTTACTAAGATGTTGTCCAGGTAACACGAAATTGAAACAGAGTATGAATGTAAAATTCACTGTAAATAGTACTAAGATCAGAAAATTTTAAGATTGGAATATATGATTCCCTTGTGTGTTAGGAGTAAAATAAAATAGGAATCACTTTGTTTGATTTAGTAATTTGAGAGTTATGAATTTGTAAGTGAAATAAGGTCAGAAATACACATGCTAAAAACAGGGTTTTGGCTAATGATGATCTTTATTAGAAATGAAATAAATTGTATGTACATTTAATATGTGTTTATATCTATAGGAGTCCAAGAGTGTGAAGGGATTCAAGAGGAAGGTCCTAGTTGTTTCCGAGAGGGTTATATCGGATAATCTGTGAGTATAAACATGATATGAATTTATGGGTGAAATGTTTTGTTATGTGATATTTGAATGTCTGGTGAATTGTTGTGAATTAAATGATTATATGTTATTTGATGAATTTGAATTATACGCACATATGTTTATTTGGTGAAACATGAGTTGATTGAATTATACATGATATACGCATTTGTATAGGAACAAATGAAAAAAAGAGAGACGTTGTGACATAGCCGATCAAACATTGCAATACATGTTCTGTAATCTGGACCTATATGGTCAACCAATTGCAATATTTGACAAATGGACCGAAAGGTCAACCAATTGTTTATCTGCAGCGAAAGGTCAACCAATTGTTATATAGCTGGCTAGCAAATCAATTGACAATTGTTATAAATATTACATGTTCCCGGGGCAATAGTTTGGCCGAAAGTGTCACAACAATTAAATAAATGAATCATCCAATAGCATATATGAATGACTGTATGTTTATTTTGAAAGTGTGACTGTATGTGATTGTTAAATTCATTGATTATTTATATTCATTGAGTGGCGACTCATATAAATTGCTATGTTTTTCCAGTTTGACAAGGTTGTAGATAGACTTTTGGTCTAAAAGGTCCTTACCAGTAGCTGTCATGGAAGAAAGGTCCTTACCCGTAGCTGTCGGCTATATCCATCTCGCTCTCTCTCCTTATATGACAGGCATATAGAATAGAGGTGGTCGGGTTTTGGTTTTGCTAATCAAACATAATTATGGTTTGTAATATGAAGGAATGATATTAGAGTTAATGTAAAATTTTAATGATTGTGTTAATATATGAATATTTATGTAAAAAAAAATTTATGGTATTTTTCTATAGTTATTATGTGATAAGGGTGTTTCAGTTATAATGACTTAATTTTTTATAAGGTAAAAGTTATTTTGCCCTTCATCACTATTGAAATAGTTGGATGAAGCTTACAAAATAAAGAAACCATGTTTTCAATAGAGAAAACACGGAGCAACGTAAAAAGTTTCAATATACTTATTATAATGATTTCAACCCGAGTTCGATACCTGTTGGATCTAGCTCAGAAGCTAGAGCATTTAAGATAAGAATTTTGAAGATAACAAAAAGATAAAGATTGTACTACACGCTCACAAGACACTTAAAGCTAAAAGACAAAGAAGCTCAGAAGCACTCTAAAGATAGAAGAGTCATATCCATGATTTTCAGACCCGGACCGGTCACTGAAACGATGAAGGGAGAGGATCATAGATTTAAGGTTCAACCGAATTAAATTGGTGATCGAACCGAAAATTTTAAAACACTTTAAATATTATAATCAATATATATTACACTAATAAATTTTCATATTTAATTGATAATTCATAATTCAAAGTTCATATTTTGAATAATAATGAAATACATCATATTAACTTCATAGTTTGTGAAAGTAAAGAATTCCTATATTGCATTTAAATCGAATTTAATTCAAATTAAAAAAAATATTCTAACAATTAATAAGTTATAAATTTTCATCTTACATAAAAAATTTAAAAATGTTAATTGTCATGTTATATAAATAAATATTAAATCAAGATTTGAAATTTTAATATATTTTAAGAAAATATAGTATGGTACTAGTTTATTTAATAAATAAAATAAAATAAAATATATTCATTGCAATTTTGTAATATTAAATATTAATTTTAGTTAAAAGATTATTAATATTTGGAATAAATGTAATAATATGAAGATTATAATATAACAAAAAATGTAAATATTTATCATTACCAAATTATAGCTCAGTTCGTTAAAACCTTACCTAGAGATGAAGGTTTTGAATTCAAAACCTAGCCCCTACAAAAGATTTATTATTTTCAAATAGTTGATTTGGTCGAACCGGTCTTTAGTTGAACTGGGAGGTTTCCGTCCCAACGAATCAGTTCAATCAGTCAATGACCAGTTCTTGACCAAAACAAAATCCGCTTGAAAACCGACCGGATCAGTGACTAATTCAGGTAACCCAGTTTAACTGGTCGGTCCGATCTAATTTTTAAAACCATAGTCATATTAACAAAAGTTGAAGCTATCTCTAAGACATTTTCACATCTCAAAGTAAACCCACATTAAGAAAGATTTGATAAGCTATTAATCAGAAGATAAAGGAAGATCTCTTCGCTTGAAGGACAAACTCAGAAGAATATGTCACTAACCTAAAAAGATAAAAGCTCACAAGATTAGTAAGCTTTAGAGTGGATTTGGATTCTCTAAAGTTTAAACACTCTAAAGTTGTATATTTTATTTAATTTCAATCATCCATTGAATTTTAATGGTTCAGATTTAATTGTACTGTGGACCCCACAAATCACTAAAACTAAATCTGAACCATCAAAACTCAATGGATGGTTGAGATTAAGTGAAATGTACAACTTTAGAGAGTTTGAACTTTAGAAAATCCAAATCCCTAATGCAAGCCTTTTGATGCTTACATTAGGGATTTGGATTTTCTAAAGTTCTAGGCGCTAGTCGGGCGGCCGGAGCTTGCGCCTAGGCGGATTTATAAATTTTTTTATTTTTTATAATTATTAATAGATAAAAGTATAAATTCAACAAAAAAATTAATTATAATACAATAATATTTTACAAAAAATATAGTTTAACATATGAAAACACAAGTCTTAGTTAATTTTTACATAAAAATACATCAACATTAAAATCAATTCCTTAAAAATAAATATCTTCACTAATTTTTTGTGGTTTATAATGTACTATTCCTCAGTTTGAGATTTAAAGTAAAAATTGTATGGTGAGAATATTTTGTTGTACATTAGTTTACCTACTGTGCTACCTTTTTTGAATTGAAAAAATTGAACTATAATTATTATAGGTATCGGTATCTAAAAAATTGGGCAAAAAATCGGACTAGGCGGTGCCTAGGCGGAAAAAGGTGGTCTAGGCGATGCCTAGGCAGCAATATGTCAGTCCAGCACCTGATAACGCCTGAGGAATGAAATATCGAACGGCGAGCATCAAAAGAGCGCCTAAATAAACCCTAAACAAAATTAGACGGAAAGTTTTAAAACACTAATAAAAAAAAAAGTCTTTTAGATTAGTACGACTTTTTTTTATAAAAAATATTAAGAAGTACAATTAAAATGGATCGTTTTATTTAAAAATGAATGTTACTGGCTTTAATTTTTTATATGATAAAATTTTATTTTTCATTATCAGTAGATTAATTGGATGAAGTTTACAAAATTACAAAACGTGAAAAGTAACGTCAATATACTTATTATAATGCTTTTAACCCGAGTTGGATACCTAATAACCACCATTTAACTTTGTTTTCTTTTTCTTTTTTTTCAAGGTTTGTATATCATCTTTTAACTTGCTTTTACACCTTTTTTTTCTTTTTCCTATATTTATATTATTGATTAAGTTATCAATATTTTGTGGTAAAATGTCATATTAACTATTTTTACTATATTTGTACAATACCTAAATATTAAACTTCAAGTACTTAATTCAATGTTATTTTATGTGCAATAAAACATCAGTTTATTTGATAAATTAAATTTAAAATATTTATTATTTTTTGAGTGAAAACAAAATAAATGAACTCGCTCATAAGTAAATAAATAAATAAATTGTTCATAAACAAATAAATGAGTTTTTTTATGAGCATATAAATGAGATGCTAAATGCTTGGAGCTCAAATTAAAGTTTTAAGATCGAGCCAACCTTGAAACTCAGCTTTAGCTCATTAGAAATTGAATGGACATATCGAAATTCGGCTTCACTTGCTTTTAGTCAAGCTGGACTCGAATTCGTTAAAAGAACCAAGCTTTGAATAGACCAGAACTAGAGGTTGCAAGTTTGAGTCCACACTCGGGTGGGGTGAGATAAGGTTTTTTTTATCATTATTGTAAGCCCATATGGCGAAAATTCCTTAAAAAAAGGCCAGAACTAGGCTTGACTAGTTTACAACCCCGTGATGACTCCATTAACAGGTATTTCTAATATAATTTATTTATTTTTATTTTTTTGTTATTTTTTTTATTGAAATTTATTTATTATCTATAGTATACAATTCATAACTATTTAATTAATTTTATAATTTCATTTATATTATACACTATGCTGACTTAAAAAAAACCAGATACATAAAAATGAAAAGAGCTATTAAATATAAAATGATTAAATAACAGTTATATGTAATTAAATTTAAATTAATCTTTACTATAATAAAATTATATTAGTGACGTTATAATTGATTTACAATTATCCTGATATTTCAAAACTTATTGATAGATATAAGTAATTTTTTTTGACAAAGTACGTAAATTTACCAAATAAATATTTAAGTTCGGTGTGATGAATAATAATTTTATTTATTATATATATTATATTAAATAATTATTTTCAATTTTTATATTTTATATTAATGTATTTTTGAATTTAACTAAAATAAATTTTATGATAAATTAAGGGCTTCAAGTAAATAATGTATATAATTTTGTAATTTTATTTCTATTACATCCACAGAAAAAAGAATATGAGAAATTATTGAAAATGCATTCATGTGGCATTTGTATTCATAAAATGCACCCAAACCAAACCTATATATTATATACACCTTTTGTGTGAAATTAATTTATTAATTACACCACTCCAAATTTCAGTTATTTAGAAGATCCCGTTATTTTAAGGAAGCTCGATCAAAAGATTCAAATTTTGATTTCTTTCCTTTCTTATTTTTGATTAATTCCTATTTCTATTTTTTATTAATTCCCTTTATCATATTTTTTATTAATTCCTATTTCGATTTATTCCCTTTCTCATTTCTTTTGATTAATTCGTATTTCAGTTTTTGACTAATTAGCTTTCTCATTTTTTGATTAATTCCTACTTCTGTTTTTGATTAATTTCCTTTCTCGTTTTTTTATTAATTTCTATTTCAGTTTTTGATTAATTCACTTTCTAATTTTTTTTATTAATTCCTATTTCTATTTTTGATTAATTTCTATTTCAGTTTCAGATTATTGTACACAATCGTATTGTATACAATCACATACTGTCAACCGTATATTGATTTACAGTACTTGATTCACAATTATTTAATCATGTATATTAGTACCGTCATGCATCAATACTGTTCATGCGTGCACAGTATCTTTTAGGGGTAGGCATCTATACTGTACACCGTTAGCAAAAGGGTTCCATTTGCCCAACCTAGGGTTTTAGTACCATCATGCATCAATACTGTTCATGAGTGCACATTATCTTTTAGGGATAAGCACCTATACTATATGAACAACCGTATATTGTATACGCTTTTATGTTGTTGTATATATTTCAAGTTTATAAACAATTTATGTTGCGCTTTTGCTGGATATTAATGCTTAATTATTTTATTTATTTCCAAAATGCACACTTCCATTTATACCATGCATGTTTAAAAAAATGATCATTTAAACTGTATATTAGCTATATATCGTTTCAATGAGACTGTATATCAGCTATATACAGTTTCAATGAATCTGTATATAGGATTGAAACTGTATTTAGCTATATACAGTTTTCATTTTAACTGTATATTATCTATATACAGTTTTATAGAAACTGAATTTTAGTTCTGTATCTTTAATCTCTCTATTTAATCTTCTTCTATCTCTCATTTCCTCATAACTCTTTTCCCATTTCCTCCTCCCTCTCTCTCTCTAATTATTCATCTCTTTCTCTTTCTAAAAGCTTTACAATAATAAAAGGAAATTAGAAATCGGAAATCAAAGGACGGCGGAATCAAAGGATGGCGGTGGGAGGCAGTGACGGAGTCAAAGGAAATCGAAATCAATGGGGGTGGCGGGTTGCATTATTTTTTCCAGTTTCAGAAGGTAAGGTGGTGTTTTTGTTTTGTGTATTCAAATTGGTAAGGGTAGCTACAAAATAGGGATTTGAAACAGCATCCTAATCTATTATAATTTGATATTTTATAAATAAGGATACAAAAGATGGAACATATTTGAAATATGGTAACCGATTTTGTAGGGATTTTAGATTTGGGGTGGAAACTGACAAAAGGTGTATTTTATGAATTAGAACCTCTGAAGGTGCATTTTGTGAATTATTGATTTCTATATTTTAAATACTTATCTCCTATAGGTGCATTTAGCTAAGTTACCCAAATAATATTTAAGGTCATAATCAGGCTTGAGAATGACCTCATAAGCCCGACCCAAAATTCTAAAGTGTGGGTTGGACCAAACTTGAATTAATACTTTTAGTCAAAAGTCCGATGAATCTCAGCTCGACTCGCCCGACAAACATGTCTATGTTGGTTGGGGGAAATTATTTATCAAAACAAATCACAAACAATTAGACCCGTTCAAGAAGCCCGTGGCCCGTCTAGCCCGCCCAGGATCGACTCTTATGGGTCGAGTTTGGGCAATCAAATATCACTATTGGCCCAAGCCCGCATTGGTCCAAAAATATTATGGGTTGGACTTAGATTTTATGTAAAAACCCAAGCTCTATATAAATTTATCAGTATGGGAAGACAATATTTATCCCTTTTTTTTATTAAGCTATAATTCAATTTGTGGCAAAGGCTTGGTCTAGTAGTTGAGCCTTGAATCTGTGATCTTAGAGGTCGCAGGTTCGAGTCCACACTAGAGCGGGGTCGGATAAGGTTTTCCTTTATTATTAATGTAACCCCATACGAGGCAATTTTTTAAAAAAAAAGCTATAATTCAATTTTCTATCTAATTAAAATATTATTCATAAGAAAATAAAAACTAATATTTACTTGATGGGTGGATTGGGTCGGGCTTGTGAATGAGCTTCTAAGTCAAAGCTCGGCCCAACCCAAATCGAATCTTATAATGGGTTGGGTTAGGTCTGGGTAGAACCCTTTTTTTTCTTAGCCCAACTAGGCTCGGCCCAGCCCACTCATTAAACAGGTCAGTGAGACAATATATTAACTTGAGTAATGAGGCTTGCCAGTTCAAGTCTGAGAAAGACAGAGAAATCGAATGGAATTGCCATATAAGTATGGGTGTAAATGAGACGAATCGTTCATAAATAATTTGGTGTTCGGCTCGATAAGAGCTCGACTTGATTCGACTCGATTTATAAATGAACAGTTCGTGAACATAATTTTGGGCTCGAATAGTAAATGAGCTGAATATGAACAAGTACTAGCTCGACTCGAAAACTCGTGAACAAACTTGAATAGAGACATGTGAACAAATTCTTGAACATACTCGATAAAAGCTCATTAACTAACTCGATAATAATTTTTACATAATAAAATATTTATAGAACTATAATAAAATATCTTTTTTAAAATTGTCAGTAGATTAATTTGTATTTGTAATATAAATACATAAGCAATAATCCAATTTATGTCATATATTAATAATAATTGTTGGCTTATTTTATACTTGAAAACTTACTTTCTCATAATTTTTTTTTGTTAATTTCATTCGTGAACAAAAATAAACATGGTCATTCAAGCACAAACTAATGAACCATTCACGAATAAAATAAATGAGTTGTTCGTGAACAGCTCGTGAACAAATAAACTCGTAAATGAGCCGAGCACGAACAAGATTTTGAGCTCGATTCTAGCTCGGCTCGGCTCAACTCGTGTTCAATTAAAAATTAAATGAGATGAACACAAATATGCCATAACTCGACTCGATTCGGTTCGTTTACAACCCTCCGTACAAGTATACAACTGTCAATTTATGTCACTGTTTTTGTCTCTCTATCTTTGTTGTCCTTTTCACACGTGTCATCCTGTTTTCATCTTAATTGAACCAAGTATACCGTAAATTTCTAGTTATAAATACCGAAATGGAAGTAAACTAAAATTAACATGCATGATATGCGAGTTACTATTACCTTAACAATAGTGTCACGTTGAAGACACTTATTAATATCGAACCAGGTCTTATATCGATGATGCCAATAATATGTGGGGTTACTGGTATTATTGATATAATTAATAATTTTATTGATTTTTTAATTATTTAAAATTTTCAGTAGCTATTGTAAACACTCCCTAGATCTTTCACAACACTTTTGTATATTACATTATTTTCCTTGAATTTTTTTAAATATTCTTTAATACATTATTTACCAATTTAGGAATTACATTTGTGTTCCATTTCATTAGCATACGAACACCACAAGGACAATCAATTGCTCCTCAAGAGAAAGCATACATTAACCATCTTAAACAAGATAATAATACTTTAATCAGAGATTTTGTTGTTTACCTTTACAAAAAGACTACTCCCACAAAAGAATCAAATATCTTACTTTCAATAATAATCTAAAGCAACAATGGGCCATTGGATGAAACCCAAAAATGTATTTGAACTTTGCACATGAAGATCATATAACAATATCTTCAATAACATTTTTCCCTTTCATCTTTTCTTCCCAACAACAAACAAGGCAAAAGCCCTTAATGTCCCCCCTTCTTATACCGGTCTCGTACTAGGAACTTTGCAATGTCCAAAACCTACATCCATATTATATCAACCTCATTAATTCATCATCAAAATTCGACCAAGTAGTTAACATCAGCTAAATAAATTTAAGGTCATGTTCTTTTCAAGTTATAAGTAGATGTACTTAGCTGAATTATATTTATTTTAGTGTAAATTAATTTGTACTCATAGTACTTATGAGTACTGAACTGTACTAAACTAAACTAAATGAATTATTAGTTGAAAAGAACAGGCATTACAATAAATTTACAATGAATTATACTGAATTTTTTTTTGGCCTAACCACCTTTTTGGGCCCTGTGCTATAGCTACTTTGCCCTTTTGGTCCCTCTGCTACACATGTTACCCTTTTAGTCCCTGTACTATTAGTTCCGTTACCCATTTAATCCCATTTTATTATAATTTTTAAGCCAACTAGGATCCACGTGGCAAAAAATTGATTATGTGGAACAATGAGGGTTTAAAATGAAAACATAAATTTATTTAAAGGATTAAAATTTAAATATGTATTTTCAGTTTAACCTCTTTCTTTCTCGCCCGATCTGTTTTCATACTCATCCCTAAAAATCTGATTCCAAAATAATATTGATGAAGACGCAAAAGAGAAAGTTGTGATGCTCAAAATTGAAGCCAAACATAATTAGTGCTAAAAAAAATGCAGCCAATCTCTGATAAAAAAAAGCACTGCAACTCTCCTTTTTTCTTATTCTCTTCTTACCCGTTTCAATTAATTGTATTCAAATAAGAAAATGGCCCCATTTTAATTCAGTCCATCAACTAATTTTATATTTTTAATTTAAACCCACATTTCTACATAATCAAATTTTTTTGCCATGTATATGGCTTGAAAATTATGAATCCGTTAAAAAATGGACTATATAGATAACGGAACTAATAGCACGGAGATTAAATAGGTAACGAAATTAATAGCACGGGGATCAAAAAGATAACATAAATAGTAGAGTAATTAAAAAGACAAAATAACTATAGCACAGAGTCCGAAAAGGTGGTTAGACCAATTTTTTTAAAAAATTTATCTACTCTTATATTGAATAAAGAAACTTACTTGGATCTTTAGAGGTAAGAGTAGCTAGCCCATTGAAAGAACAGGTCCCACCAATCTTCTTAAACTCCGACCAATACGAACTAAACGCATACCCGGCATGCCAACTCAGCGAATCCGGTTTATAACACGGCTTTCCGGGTTGAATCGCCCACAAGTTTTATTCCCCTGCGAGCATGCCCACGACAACACTTCAGCAACCGCTGTCCTGTTGGCTCCTCTTTTCACCACACACCACAAATCCCCTTTATACGGCTCATCGTGCACCGGCGCCGGCAACGGCGCTTTATACTCCCACTCCGTCGTCTCTCCACTCAGATCAATCTCGTACACGTACGTCCCGTTCGGGTATAACAACCCGAAATGTCGCTCCGTTCCAGGACCCGGTTTCTGATTCTCGTTAAACAACGCAAACAGGATAACCAGAATGACAACCCCGGGTCGGGCCGGGGTGCCGATGTTGGGTTTGGTAGTGAACCGTTTTACCACATTGCGATTGTAAGTTGCAGCGTTGTAGATGTTGGCTCCGATTTGGTCAATATCGCCGCCGTTCGGCCAACCGATTTCGGCTATAAAAATCCAAATTTCGGGATACCCGAGACGTTTCATGGCGAAGATAACGGCGTCAACCATTTGGTCAAAGAGATTAGTGTAGGTTAAATTTGTGACCGGGTCAGTGTAGGTTATGTTATTAGCCTTAAAAAGGTCGTAATCTAGATTAATGCCGGCCGGGTTATCGGCCCAGGCGAAATAAGGGTAAATATCGACGAAAAAGAAAGATTTCGTCCAGTTTAAGAACTGCAGCATTGGCGTTATAATCGGACCTGATATATCGGACCAAAAAGTGCCGTTGGAAGAGGGAAACGACGATTCCAGCACATTGACCACCGATGGAGTTCTGACTTTGACCTTGTGGATTCTATAGGTTCTCAGAGATCTCTTGATTCGCCACATGGCCGAAACGAGATTGAACCAGGTGCCGATATCGGGATTTGTGAGGATTTCGTTTCCGATGAGGAGATAACGGATTTTGACGGCGGGGTAGTGGCGGACGACGTTTTCTCTGACCCATTGATCGGAGAGTGACTGGCTTTTGGAGATATTGGGGATGAGCTCATTAGGAACCATAATGGAGACCTGGATATCGGTGTTTCTGAGAGCATTGAGAATTTTCGGATTGGCATCGTAGATTTTGACTCGTTTGGCTTTGAGATATTGAAGTAGCTCCACTGTATGCGGCGGCGATGGGAGGTTATTCCCGAGCCTTCCCCAGTTAACTCTGATCTTATTAGAGATCTCGGCGGCTGTAATTAAAGAAGAAAAAAGTCAAATTTAATGGAAATAGAGGACTGAAATGCAGAATTATTAAGAAACAGAGGGACTTACAGGAAAAGCAAGTAAAAAGAGCAAAGTTTAAAATATTAAACTTAATTTTTTAAAATAATAAAAAATGGAGTTATGGTAATAAATTTAGTTTAATTATTTTTAAAAAAATTAATAAGAAGACTTTAAAAAATAGTGGAAGTGTTTTTGGTGGTTAGAAACATTGAAAAAATGAGCACTTGATTTTTTAGGAGACTTAGACTTTGTAGGATTTGTTAGTTGGATTTTGTGGAAAATTAGAAAAGTTGTTAAACCTAAATTTCAATTTTGTAATAGATTGAATTATTGAGAAAATGATAGGGTCATTGCAGAATTCATTAAATGCCTATATAAGGCAATGTAATTTGCTATTTTAAAGGGGTAAGAGAGCGAAAAAATAATAAGAATTTATGAGTGTATTGTAATAAAATTAGTGTAAATTACTCGTTTTTATTTTTTGAGCATTTTTTGCTTGATTATTTTCCTCTTCCATCCAACAAAGTAGCACCAGAGCCATTTCGTATCTAATCCTCTTTCCAAAAATCCCCGAGTAAAAAAGTCGAGTTTAAAGAGCCTCAGAAGCAGCCCAGAAAGTGTTGCAATAGGCTGTCAGAAGTGTTGCAAAAAAATGCAAAAAGTGTCGCTGTTAGCTTAAAGTGTCGCCAATACTCAAAAAAGTTGCAATAGCCTTTAAACTTCCTTTCTGGAAAATTTTCAAGTTCATCTAAAATTGCAAGGAAATATTTTCCCTTGCTGTTCTCCTTGCAAAATCTGTCTGGAGCTATAGCGACGCACCAAAGTGTCGCAATAGACTCAAAAGCGTTGCACCAACCCCTATACTCTTTGAAAAAAAATTTCCTCTACAGAAATGAATCTCAACGGTGTTTCCTTCATTTTCCCTCAACTTACAAGAATTAATTACAAAAATTGGTGTATCAAGATGAAAGCCAATCTAGGATCCCAAGATGTTTGGGATATTGTTGAAAAAGGCTACGAAGTCCCAGCTGCAGATGCACAACTGTCGCAAGCCGAAAAGGACAGTTTGCATAAGAGTCGTCGTAATGACCAGAAGGCTCTTAGTATCATCCATCAAGGGTTAGATGATGTTATATTTGAGAAGGTGGCAGAAGCGACCACCTCCAAGCAAGCTTGGGATATACTACGAGTTTCTCTTCAAGGAGAGGAGAAAGTACAAAAAGTTCGGCTCCAAATGTTGAGAGGAGAGTTCGAGATGATGAAGATGAAGGAGATAGAAGTGATTGTAGATTACTCTTCACGATTAAAATCTGTCGCTAACCAAATGCGGCAATATGGAGAAAAGCTTGAAGAATCCAGGGTTGTTGAAAAACTTCTAAGGTCACTACTACCAAAGTTTGACTATGTAGTAGTGGCAATAAAAGAATCTCGGGATATAAGTAAAATGACCGTCGATGAAGTAGTTGGCTCATTACAAGCACGTGGGGAGAGGCTAAACAGACAAAGAGAAGAGTCTGTAGAACAAGTCTTGGCAGCAAAGGTTTCAGTCAAAGGTGAAAGTAGCTAGGATTCTAGCCATTACGGACGAGGACGTGGTAGAGGCCGTGGAGGAAATGGAAGAGGAAGAGGACATGGTAGAAATCAACCATTCGGTAAAGGTGAAAATAATAGTGGAGATAATTGGTCCATACGAGGCAGAGGTCGTGGTCATGGACGTGGACGAGGAAAAGGAAACTGGAGGCATAATGATGGACGTGACAAGTCCAATGTTCAATGCTATAATTGCTCCACATATGGCCACTATGCAGTAGAATGTCGGAGCCCACCAAAGCAAACGAAGGAAATGGCGAACAACATTTAAGAAGAGGACGTAACCGATACGGTATTACTAACCTGTGAAGGTGAATATAGTCAAGAAAACAACATATGGCATCTTGATAATGACGCAAGTAACCATATGTGTGGAGACAAGAAAATATTCATAGAGCTGGACCAGTCATTCAGTGGTAATGTTGTTTTTGGGGATTTCTCAAGAGTTCCTATTCAAGGAAAAGGAACTATTCTTATTCGTTTAAAGAATGGAGAGCACCAATTCATCAACAATGTTTATTACGTTCCAAACATGAAAAAGCAACGTTTTAAGTTTGGGATAACTGCTGGAGAAAAATTACCAAATTCATATGGTGAACCGAAAGTTGGTGCTGTTAAACGAAAAGAAGGAGCTGCTAGCTAGTGTACCAATGCCAAAAAATAGACAGTTCACTTTCAACATCAAGATGGATGTAGCAAGATGCTTAAAAGCTTGCGTGAAAGAATCTGATTGGCTTTGGCATTTGAGATTCGGTCATCTCAATTTTGGAGGGTTAAAATTGCTAAGCCAGAAGAAGATGGTGCATGGTCTTCCGCTGATTAATAAACCCCATCAGCTTTGTGAAGGATGTCTTGTTGGAAAACATTGTAGAACTAGTTTTCCAAAAGAGTCCATGTCAAGAGCAAAGGCTCCCCTTGAGATTATTCATGCCGATGTCTGCGGACCAATGACACCAGTATCATTGGGAGTCAACAAATATTTCTTGCTATTCATTGATGATTATAGCAGAAAGACGTGGGTTTATTTTCCGAAAGAGAAATCAGAAGTTTTTGAAGCATTTAAAAAGTTTAAAGCTATGGTGGAAAAAGAAAGTGGCTATTACATCAAAGCTTTGAGATCCGACAGAGGGGGAGAATTCACGTCAAATGAATTCAAAAGATTCTGCGAGCATCAAGGAATCCATCATTTCTTGTCAGTCCCGAGATCGCCTCAACAAAATGGTGTTGTTGAACGAAAGAATAGAACCGTGATGGTTATGGTGAAGAGCATGTTAAAGAGTAAGAATTTGCCCAAAGAGTTATGGGCAGAAGCTGTTGATTGTGCTGTCTACATCTTGAACCGATCGCCAACAACAAGTGTGTCGGATATGACACTCGAAGAAGCATGGAGTGGGAGAAAGCCTAATATCTCTCATTTTCGTTTTTTAGGAGTGTTGCACATGTTCATGTTGCGGATGAAGAAAGGAGAAAGTTGGACGACAAAAGCAAAAAATACTTGTTCGTAGGATATTCAGAATTTTCAAAAGGTTATAAGATGTTTGATCCTGACACAAGGAAGACGATCATCAGTAGGGATGTGACTATTGACGAGGAAGCAATTTGGGAATGGAATAATGACAAGCAGAAGAATTATAGTTTTTATCCTTTCACCATGGATGAAAATAATGACCGAGATGTGGAGGAGCCATGCAAAGAATCGACGTCATATAGTCCCATTCCAATTGCATCTCTAGGACACGATGATGATGAAAGTTAAATTCCAAGAGAAAGACCTAGAAAATTTCATCTTGTTGAAGATCTTTATGATGCAACTAGAGAGCTCAATGAAGAATTGACTCTTTATTGTCATCTTATTGATAGTGAACCTATTGATGCTGAAGAAGCCATGAAAGATGAGAAATGGAGAAAAGCCATGGAGGAGGAGATCAATTCAATTGAGAAAAACAAGACGTGGGAGTTGACCAAACTTCTAGTTGACAAAAAGCCCATTGGAGTCAAATGGGTGTTCAAGGCAAAGAAGGATGCAAATGGAGAAATCGTTCGACATAAAGCGAGGCTAGTCGCAAAGGGATATAGTCAAAAACCCGGTATTGACTATAATCAAGTATTTACACCAATAGCAAGAATGGAGACTATCATACTGGTGATCTCAGTCGCTGCCCAAAATGGATGGAAGATCCACCAAATGGATGTAAATTCAGCATTTCTGAATAGATACTTGGAGGAAGAGATCTATGTCCAACAACCACCTGGTTACATTGTCAAAGGTCATGAACGAAAAGTGTTGAAGCTGAAGAAGGCGTTGTACGGACTTAAGCAAGCACCGAGAGCTTGGAACAGCTGCATCGATAAATACTTTTGCGAGAATGGATTTGTCAAGTGCCCACACGAGTATGCCTTATACGTGAAAGTGAAAGGTGGAGACATATTGCTTGTTTGCTTATATGTGGTCGATCTCATATTTACCGGGAACAATCCTCAAATGTTTAATGATTTCAAGAAGACGATGACTCGTGAATTCGAAATGACTGATATTGGCCTGATGTCGTACTATCTTGGCATTAAAGTGAAGCAAAGTGATGATGGAATTTTTATTTGTCAAAGTGGCTTCGCCAAAGAGATCTTGAGGAAATTTAAGATGGAAAATTGCAACCCTGTCAGCACTCCGGCCGAATGCATTTTGAAATTGACCAAGGATGAAAATGGAGTTAGGCTGAACCCGACAATTTTTTGAAGTTTGATCGGGAGTCTCAGATACCTGACGTGCACGAGGCCAGATATTTTGTATGCAGTTGGACTAGTGAGCAGATACATGAAAGAACCGAAGGAGTCTCACTGGAATGCAGCAAAAAGAATACTCCGCTATGTTAAAGGTACAACTAATTTTGGATTGCATTATTTAAAATCTGACGAATTCAAATTAGTTGGCTACAACGATAGTGATTGGGCTGGAGATAAAAATGACCAGAAAAGCACTAGTGGATTCGTATTTTTTCTTGGTGACACCGCGTTCACATGGAGTTCAAAGAAGCAACCAATTGTGACATTGTCAACGTGTGAAGCTGAATATGTTGCTGTAACATCATGTGTGTGTCATGCAATATGGCTGAGAAGATTGTTGAAGGAGCTTTAAATGACACAATATGACCCAACAGATATTTTTGTTGATAACAAATCAGCGTTGGCGTTGGCAAAAAATCCGGTCTTCCATGATCGAAGCAAACACATCGATACGAGGTATCATTTCATCCAAGAATGTATTGAGCAGAAGGAAGTCACATTGAAGTATGTCAAAACGCAAGATCAAATAGCGGACAGCTTTACGAAGCCACTGAAGTATGACGTGTTCAACAAATTACGAGGGTCGTTGGGAATAACGGACAATTAAGTTTAAGGGGGAGTGTTAAAATATTAAACTTAATCTTCCAAAATAATAAAAAATGGAGCCATGATAATAAATGTAGTCTAATTACTTTTGAAAAATTAGTAAGAAGACTTTGAAAAGCAATGAAAGTGTCTTTGGTGGTTGGAAACATTGAAAAAATGGGCACTTGGATTATTAGGAGACTTAGACTTTATAGGATTTGTTAGTTGGATTTTGTGAAAAATTAGAAAAGTTGTTAAACCTAAATTTGAATTTTGTAATAGATTGAATTATTGAGAAAATAATAGGGCTATTGCAGAATTCATCAAATGCCTATATAAGGCAATGTAATTTGCTATTTTAAAGTGTGTAAGAGAGTAAAAAATAATAAGAGTTTATGAGTGTATTGTAATAAAATTAGTGTGAATTACTCATTTTTATGTTTTGAGCATTTTTTGCTTAATTATTTTTCTCTTCCATCCAACAGAGGAAAAAGGGAAGTCCCCATGACACACAATATTCTTCTTTTTCTTCTTTGAGGTAGAGTGAAAGAAGAAGAGAGAAGAGTGGGGATTATATATTAATGGGAGAATACTATACCGTTGAATATTAAAAGTGAGGTTTAAGAGGGAATAAAAAGTTGAGATGGAGAGAAGAAAGATGAAAAAGATAGGAAAGAGAGATTATTATAATCAATGTTTTAAAAATTAGTTTAGGCAACTCATTAACCAGGATTTTTCATAATACGCTAATTTTAGGTAATTGGACGGTCCTAAATTATTGATTGATTTAGACCGTTTTAGGTAGGGATTTGAATTTTAAAATTGGTTTAGACGGTCGTTTAAGTGAGAGTTTTTAAAACACTATAAAATTTTAGTTGAATTAATTATATATGTATTAATATATTAATAAATTAAAAAATACAAATCCGCTTAGGCCTCGATTAATCCCGCTTAGTAGGGATGGACTGGATCTTGGATCCAACCCAGATCCGTGGATCCGTATCCATTTCAAGGGTCTGGACCTTGTCATTTCATATCCATCACATTCAGGCCGAGTCTGGATCTAACTAAAAGAATATGAATCCAGTATCATGTACTTTCAAAGACCCCAATCCGTTTATATATATAATTATTTGTTCATATTTATATTTATATATAAAATAGTGACATATAATTACCCTAACCCTATACATATATATATATATAGTCACTCCTATTCAACTTTCTAACGATTATCATCGGCTCTATATTTGAATTTGGACGAATGTTAATTTGCATTATAATTATTCGAAGTTTAAACCTTGAAATTACATATTAAACTCTTTCGTTTTTTTATAGACTAAGATAATGATTTTAAGGAACAAATCTTTGGTTGGCTGTTGATATTTTTATATGTTGTATTTTCCAAATTTTACTTTTTACAGATTCGTTTTAGACCCATGTTGGACTTGGATCAGTGAGATCCATTGGATATGGATGCAGGGTCTAATTTTATAGATCCAATAGATCTAGATTGGATTTAAATCTTATATATGAAAAATGACATGGATTTAAATCTATATGGATCCGGTCCAAATCCAACCCACATCCACCCCTGTCGCTTAAACTTCGATGGGCCTGACCCCGTGTAGCGCTTTTTAAACCAGTGAGTGCAAAAGAAAAGTGATGAAATTAACCATTGATTAGGATAGGTCCTTACCAGTGTTTTAAAACTCCCTACCTAGATCCGCCTAGGCCCCGCCTAAGCGCTATTTTGGGGCTTGCCGCCTAACTTTTCATTCCTCGGGCGCTATCAGGCGCTTGACCAACATATTGCCGCCTAGGCACCGCGTAGTCCGATTTTTTCCACCTAGGCACCACCTAATCCGATTCTTTCTGCAAATTTTAAGATACTGATACTTATAATAATTATAGTTCAATTTTTTCAATTAAAAAAATAGCTCGGTTGGTAAAATTAATGTACAACAAAATATTCTCACCATACAACTTCCATTTTGAATTTCAAATTGAGAATAGTACGCTATAAACCACAAAAAATTAGTGAAGATATTTGTTTTTAAGTAATTGATTTTAATGAAGTTGTGTTTTTATCTAAAAATTAACTAAGATTTATGTTTTCATATATTAAACTATGTTTTTGTAAAATATTATTATTATAATTTATTTTTTTAAGTTGAATTTATACTTAATAATTGTAAAAAATAAAAAATCTACAAATCCGCCTAGACGCTGCCTAAGCCCCATCCAGGTCCCGTCTAAGCATTTGAAGATCGGGCCGCGCGCGCAGCGGCTAGCACTCTTTAAAACATTGGTCCTTACTTGTGTTGATTGATGACATGTACCAAAACAATTCACAGACAATATATTAACTTGAGCAAGGATTTGTATCCTCTAAAGTTGGGAATTGATAAAGTCGTATATTTTAATTAATCTCAACCATCCATTGAGTTTTAATGGTTCAGATTTAATTTTACTGTAGACTCCACAAACCACAAAAACTTAATCTGAACCATTAAAACTCAATAAACAATTAAAATTGATTGAAATGTATAACTTTTCCAATATTAGAGAAGCCAGTTTTGGTAAATTCATTTAAATACTTGTGGATAAGAGTTTGGGGGCAATTCGGGTACTGGTCAATTGAAGCATTATTTTCCCGTTTGTAACCCGAAGATACCATTAGAAGGTACTTTGAGCTTGCGTCTCCGTGGCTCATCATGGGAACACGCAGCCTAAAAAAAGGCACAAAATCTAGTTAAGGATTTAAATAAGGATAAATTTTAAAAATATATTCTGTAATTTTCAAAAAATAATTATAAAATTATTATTTTTGAAATAAGGGTTACGGTTTTAAAAGTTAGTAAATAAAAGAAAAAATCTATAAAATGTCTCGTTTATAATGTTACAAATGGTATTTTAATTAATTCAACATTCTTATAATTTAATCATAATATTTATGAATTATATATCAAGATTTGAATAAATTTGGGAGATGTTTCGTTTTGTTATGATTTTTTAAAATTATTATCGTCTTTTAATAAAAAAAAATAATTAAACTTCTAAAAAATTTCAACGTTTATCATTAGGGTGTATTGTATTTTTACTAACTGACCTGCAAATTTTCAGTTCAAAATGGACAGAATTACCCTTTTTCGAAACATAATTTCAAATTGATGAGGATCTTTTTTTGTCATTTGCTTGCTAACTTTTGAAACTATAGTCCTTGTTTCGAAATAATAAATTTTATGATCATTTTTTTTAAAATAGCCGAAACTACATAGTATATTTTTAAAATTTACACTTTAAACAAATAAGAAACGAAAGAAAAAAAGAGCAAAAATTGTAGTATCGTCCATCAATATAAAGTAGTATCGTCCGTCAATATAAAGTTAAGAGTATACTAAGACATGGACATTATTTTCTCAAGTTATCCTTCTAAAAAAGTCTAATATCTTCTTTGTATCTCTCATTTAATTTTTTATCATATGACAAATACATAGGAGAGAGAAATAAACTAACAAAAGATAAAAACTGAAAATGAAGAAAAATAAACACGTAAAAAAATTGGATGACGGAACAAAAAGGGACATACAATATATTATAGCCAGCATTGAGAAAAGAATCTCATTTAAATTACAGATGGTACAATAATGAAGGTCATAACACTCTGACATTTCAAAAAGGGCTAATACATGGGAAGCCCCATGAGCCCCATGACTTACCACAATTTTTTCACTGCACTCCTTATTTTTTTTTTGGAAGACTCTCACAAACCCCTTAACTCGATAAAAGTGAATCATAAAGTCTCTCTTGAAGTAGCAGTTGAAATGTCAAAATTTGAAAAGTCATGCGCATGAAAAGTGTACTAATTACTTTTTTTATCTTTAAGGAGGCATTTGGTTCACATCAGAAAAAGAAAAGGGAATCAAGAAAGGGAAATGTAAGAAAAGGAATGCGATTCCCTTTAATTGACTTATGTGTTTGATATGGTTAATAAAGGGAATGAAATTGTTTCTGATTTCATTTATTATTTTTTGATGAAAGAAAATCAATTATTTAATTATAGTATAATAAAAATAATTATGGAATCTTAATTAATTAATTATAATAAATAAAAATATATTTTTATTAATAATTAATATTTATATTATATTTATAGTAATTATAAAAATAATATTAATATTAATAATATATATTATTAAAATAATAATATTTATTATTATTTAATATATTATTAAATAAATATTAGTTAAATTTTTTAATATTATTAATATTTAATAATATTATTTATTATTAAATAAATAATAATATTATTAATAATATTTATTATTAATAAATATTATTTAATAATATTATCAATAATAATAATATTACTTAAATAAATAATAAAATTATTGAATAAATATTATTTAATAATAATAATAATTATTATATATTTTTATTATCATTAAATAAATATTATTATTTAATAGTAATACTCTATATATTTTATAATAATATTATCAAAACATAAAAATTAATTAATTATTTTTATATATTATTATTGATTATATTAAATAATAATATCATTTGTTATTATTAATTATATAATATTGTTTTAATTACTATACAATAATATTTTAATAATATTCATTATTATTATAATTATATAATAATAATAATAATAATTATTATTATTATTTAATTATAAATTAGTATTGGAGAAAGATAAAGAAAGAGAATGTTAATACTGAGGTCAACAAAATTTGACTCCATTATTCAAATAAATAACGAGAATCAGATATTTTAATTCTATTTCCGTTTCATGAAACAGCGCCCCTAATTTTTCTTTCTCAGTGTAATTTTTTTCACCCTCTCCTCTTCTTCATCCATGACCACTTCCCCATTATCTCTGTAAATCAAAATTTCCAAATCCATAGTTTTAAAAATTCAAAACAATCCATATATGCAATTAGAGAATCAATTTTAGGAGTCGACGGTGATTGCAAGCGAATCTTCATCCCTCAATAATCGTAATTTAATCCCTGTGTTAATGAATTCTGAAATTGATTACTTGTTTTTTCTTATTTTGTTCATGAGTTTTGAAATTAATTATTTCGGTTTTCCATCTCTTTATCTTAGGCCAGGTCCACAGGTATTTTGAACTAAAAATTGAATTCCGCTTGAAAATTCCAGTAATTTAATTTCTGTAATGGACCTGGCCTAGATATAGCCATATAGGGCTATACAATCCAATTAGATGGATCCATGTGAATCCAAATCCATAAATACCCGATTTCCTTTTCCTTTTCCTCCCTATTTTTCTTCCACAATCCAACAAACGCATTGATTCACTGCTCAAATGAGTACTGGTCGTGCAATGAAGGCTATTGCAGTTATCCTGTTCTTGGCGCTCTTCTCATTGGGTAATAATCTTTTACTTAATCTCCACTTATGATTTCATTGATCTATCTCGTTCTGTGAATTAATTTCGTTTCTCACCTTAATGTCCTAGTTCTAGCGAAGAAATCAGGCGATGTGACTGAATTACAGATCGGGGTTAAGGTGATTGCATCATTTTCTGCACTTTGTTTCGCATAGCTTTCTAATTCGGTAGAACTTCGCTGGATTCTCTTCCATTGATTGTTTTGGTTTGGAATTGAGTATCGTTCGGGTCTTTATTATGGATTTGTTTGTTGTTTTGTTTTGTTCCGTCGTTGAATTTTGCCGCTGATATTGTGTCAACTCTTCATAATATCAGCACAAGCCCAAATCTTGTGAAATCCAGGCTCATAAAGGAGATCGAGTTAAAGTACATTATCGGGTGAGTGGGATTATTGTAACCATTAACCAATATCCGGATTTCCTTGCATTACATAATAGTAGTTCAGTATCATAATTCATGAATTTCAATGTTCAGTATCATAGTTCAGTAACTGATATTTGAATTGCAACGCTCTTATTTTCCCCCCGAAAAATGAATATTCATTTTAGCTCAACTTGATGAAATACACGCTTAGAACCTCTGTTGAATACTTGAATGCAAGCATGAAAATTGACATTGTCATTAGATTAGCTTGATTGTACCTTTTATGGAGAATAACAGTTTTAATATTTGGAACTGTAGCTGATAGCAATTAACCTGATTTCTGAAAGATAAAGAGCAGAATCAACCATTCGATCTGTACTGAAAATAGAATGAATGTGTATCAGCTTCCACAGTAGATGTTCTTCCCTCTTTATAACTCTAGGACCCTGCAAAAATATTCAGAAATGAGGGTTATAATCTTGTCTCCCCTATAATAATCATATTCTCAAATATAAATGGATCCCTAACTAGTAGCCAGCTTACTGATAGGCCTTAACTAACTTGTTCCACCGGATTGCTTCTTAGCCTCTATGAATAACTAACAGTAAGTGAATTTCCTTTTTTACCCTCTTCTTGTTGTCTTAACGATTGTGAAATTCTCGCTCTTGGTTTAGACAATTTTTTATTATTATTAATATTATCTAGGTTGGACGGACACACCCCGAGTGTCCGACACGACACGGGCACGGACACGGACACGGCAATTTGGAATAATTATGCATTTGGACACGGATGGGATACGGCAACTAAAATAAATTGTCAAAACATAAATATTCATATAAAATAAAATCTATATCATTTATAGTCATTTGATCAATCATAAAACAACAAAAAAAAAAATCCAAAATAGTTGTTATGTCATGTCTTGCGACTTTATTGCACATTTCCATACCTTTACCAACTATGTGCAACAAATGTGCTTTAACTCTAGTGTATGACCCTTACTTTTGTCACCCACATTGTTGCATTTAAATGCCATATTACCCACCTCCACTACGTTTTTCTATTTTTATCACATATTTCCACAAATGAGATTCATTAACTTCTATGTGGTGTGTCTGCGGAGTGTCAGTTTGAAATTAGGAGTGTCGGACACGTGTCTGACGAGTGTCCAGAGAGTGTTGGTGTTCGATACGTGTCCGACACGGGCACACATCAGGTTTTGGAGTGTCCATGCTTTATAAAATATTATAGCTGTTTTTGTTCTCATTTCTGTTGTTGTATAGCATTGCAGAAGGGATTCTTGATATTATTGATACATCACTTTTCAGTGCTGTACATTATCTCCATTTATTAACAACTTGGTTCATTATTTTCTTAATACAGGGAAAGCTCACTGACGGGGCAGTTTCGATTCGAGCTTTGAAAGGTGTGATCCAATTGAATTTGAACTTGGCAGTGGTCAAGTTATAAAAGGTATAACCATAGTTATCAGAATCTTACGATTCTCGATACGAATCTTACGATTCTATTCGATTCAACCCCAAATCGATTCGAATCTATGGGGTGAATCTAAATTCATCCTGAATCTTACGATTCAATACCGATTCAGAAGCAAATCTACCGAATCTTACGATTCTACCAATTCGGTCGATTCATGATCTTTACTAAATTAAAGCATGGTAGAACCATAGAAGCATATTATTTTGAAGATGATGAAATTTAAGAGTCGACTCAAGGTAGCGAAAGTAGATTGTCCCACAAATTAGTCGCCGAATCCAATAAGTCGACAATGCTCTCGAGTCGCATCGACGGTCGAGCCATTGTGCACTGAAATGTGTCACATCTATGTTTTGCTTTAAAATTATTATCTAATTTAGAAAAAGTGGAAATTAAGACTCTTTGAATACTGATTGAAAAAAATCTTACCTTAAATAATAATTCATGTTCAACATCAACTCTAGATCAAGATAAAAATTGAAGCTAAATTAAGAATATATTACTATAGGCTAAAACTTTTATTAGGATTATATATGCATTAGGTTTGAATTATAAGTACTTATCTGGTTACATAATTCTTTTAACATTAAACTTGCATGTCTGACTAAAATTAAATAATATCTTTTAAGTTAAACATTTTAAATGTCCAGTTTTTATAATTTTATGAACATGAACCGAATCTTACGATTCGATTCGATTCGCGATTCCCGATTCACAAAATATGGAGTTCGATTCTCGATTCGAATCCCGATTTGACAACTATGGGTATAACATGCACCTAATAATTCTTTGTGGCTTTTGTTTTCTTTATTAATTTGGAACAATATACATTTAATATTGTTGGTTGCACTTTGCTAATCAAGTATGGTCCTTTTAAAGTGGTATAATGTATATGCAGTGATCATTCATAATTTGGGGAAATTTTTTTGTTGCAGGATGGGACCAAGGTCTACTGGGAATGTGTGTAGGTGAGAAGCGGAAGTTGAAGATACCTGCAAAACTCGGTTATGGTGAACAGGGTTCCCCACCTACGATACCTGGTAATTGTTTTTCCTTCCATTTTCTGAACTTTTTTTGTCTTTCTTATTAGCATGCTGAGGGAGTACCTTTTATTATGTATTAATGTGTTTACTATATGTCTTCATTCGAGTAATGCATCATTAATTATAGCATATGATATGAACTAATCACTGGCCTAGTCATTCTGCTGAAATACTGTAACTTCTCAACTAATAATTTAAGTCATTCAAAAACTTAATCCAAGCAATGCATTGAAGTCGTGTATGTCCCCAATTCCAATTGCATGGTATAAACTGCATATACTTTATATATCTTCTTCATCATGAACATGAAATTATCAAATGTAAATACGTCATTGTAGCACATCCCAAACTAACAATTGGAAAAGTAGAACTCAGTATGTAGCACAAAAAAGGAAACTGAAAGGAAACGGACCATAGCTTAGTCTACAATGAACTAAGCTCATTTGAATGCCCTGTAACATGAATGTTACAATTCTTTTCCCTGTTGACTTTCACTTTACTTATTTGAGATAAGACTAGAACAGGGACAGATGTCATTAAAATCATTGTTCCTTTTGATCTGTAGATATAATCAGGTCAAAGAGATCTAAAGAACTTGTATATCTATCTATAACTTTTCTTCGGCAATTTCAGGTGGGGCAACACTTGTATTCGACACAGAGCTTGTTGCAGTGAATGGAAAACCGGGTGCAGGGAAAACTAGTGATAGTGAGCTATAGTCACCAGTTAGGAACATTGGAGTTTATTGATTCATTACCCTTTTTAGAAGTTCATACTGGTCTGTCAAAACATTGTTTTGGATAGTAAACATGAACAAACCAGAGAAAGTTAACAGTTTGATTCTCTGGCTTCATAAACTAGGCTTTTGTATGTTAATCAGAATCTTCTTGTTTTTTTACTGAAGTACTTGCGATTAGCTTTTCCATAGGATATTGCAGCATATTCCTTTCGATTCCATTAATTTTTGACTTCGGTGGCCAGTTTCTGGTTGTGTTCATCGATATGGTGCAAAACTCTAAGAAAGTGCACAGCATTTGCAATATGGATGGAAGCACATTCTGAAATCGACCTTTATGGTCAATTTTGAAACTCAGTTTGAACAAATCGTTCATTTTATCCTCGTTAAGGATGCAATGGTGTTCTATTTTCAGAGATTGTGAAGTACAGTTGTGCAAATGGACTA
Organism: Euphorbia pulcherrima; assembly: GCA_947683365.1. Lineage (NCBI taxonomy): Eukaryota > Viridiplantae > Streptophyta > Magnoliopsida > Malpighiales > Euphorbiaceae > Euphorbia > Euphorbia pulcherrima. Next base: position 5,870,233 of record CANTUS010000004.1, read on the forward strand.
TAATTTGTCAAGTGATTTTGTTGTTGCTCGGCTTCTGCTTTCTACAAAAGTATTTGAGAGCATATTTTTCAGTAAAACATGCAGAAAGCAGCTTGAAGCCACGTAAAGCTATGAATCTACTATGCTTCATGGTTGAAACAGATAGTTTTATTAGTTTATAAATCATTTGCAAGTGTGGTTATAATTTGAAAATATGTAATGCCAAAATAAAAATTCATATTAGCTGTCTATACCACTGTTATCAAAACCATACCGGATGTCATACCGGTGAATATTTTGGTATGCAGTACTACCAGTATAATTAGTGGTTTTACTGGACATTATACCGGTTTTTTACAACGCTTTTTGGGTCATTTGCAACGCTTCTTGGGACTTTTGCAACACTTTTTGGGTCTTTTGCAATGCTCTTGCACGTCGACATAGCTGTTTTTTAAAAAAACAATTTTAAGTTAAATCATACCGTAGCCATGGCCGGCTTGTGGTAAAACTGGTCAAACCAGCCGGCATGGTACGTTTTGATAACACTGGTCTATATAAATACTTCATAATCAGCAATTTCTGCTCCCTCTCATATCTATACTATATACCATGACGGCCTTAGAAAAACAAAAATTTGGATACGAGAATAAACTATTCTGTGAAAGAGAATTTGGTACAAAAAGGTAAAAAAATACCCTATATTTTCATATTGATGCAAAAGTCTACATTGTATATACTTTTCCTAATGACACTACGTTTTCACAACAATACAAAAGTTTTTATTGTTTACTATTTGACATTCCAAATACTTTATACACACTTTTGATACATTTCTATACATCAGTTCCTCAATCTAAGGTCCATGTGAAGGTGATAAAACATGACAAAGGGTCCTTCATATAAATTTCTTATATTTGCATCACTTTTGGATAGTATCTTTAGTACTTTAAGATCTCTGGTACTCATGCCAGAACTTATGGTGAGTGTGTTTTTCAAACAACTTACGCTTAAGTTATTTGTAAATTGAATTCTACGTGAAAGCTAAACTTATAAATAGTTATCAGAAAGGGAATAAAGCACTGGGTGTTCAGATTTTTGATGTGAAAAATGAATCTCAATACATATTTTGACATGTGTGTTGATGATATAAATTTATAAAACTTTGGATCCCATAAGCACACATTTCAAAATGTATGATGAGGCTTCTTTTTACGCATGAAAAGACCCGGTCCTTTGTACAAAAAGTTATAAGAATATAGTTCAGACAATCCAACGTGTCAAGATTATTGAATTAGAGGTAAGATTAATATTCCTAATTAGCCCCTCAACGTGCTTAAGACAGCCTAAACCTTTAACATTTTCTCTTCTGTTTGATATAAATTATCAATCATGTATACCGAGCAAAATGAACTCATTAACAACTAAATTATTGGACATACAATATAGTGCATCTTAATGTTCCATTTAGAGCTGAACATCTAATATTTCCAGCTAAGTCTGCTGAATTATTCATAGCAATGTCTAACATGGCAACGTTGTACTAAGTTATTTTCGTTTAAAAATTGAAAGATACGCTTAATCCTGGTCTATAAAAACCCGAAAACCAGACTCCATTTCTCACCAGTTTGAGCATATAATCAAAGGCTAATTAATTACATATATCTGAAAATCAAATTAGAACTGAAGGAATGGCAAAGAGAGGAGTAGCCTCAATTGGATTTATGCTGTGTTTAATGTTGGAATATAAACTTGATCCATATTAATGGAAACCCAAAATTCAAATCCAATCAATTGGAGTCCAAGCCCACAAATCCAAAATAAAGTAAATTTATTTAAGTATTTTAAGTATGTAGATTTTTTATGTGTGATAACCAAATTGGAGGCTATTAACTACAACCAATTTGGAGACCATTAAATTAACTAAATAAGTTGGCTATTAATTGTATTAGTTGGAGGTGGTGGTGAGTAATTGTGTTAGTTGAGAGTTGTATAATTCACCTATAAATAGGTAAGTTGTTTAGTTGTTTTTCAACAACAAAAATAACAACTTCTTTAGAGAGAAAAGAAGTAAAGAAGAAAAGAAGTAAATAGTGAGTTGTAGTTTTGTATTTTGAGTGAGAGTATTCTTAAAATATATTTGAGTTTAATAAAAGTTGTTCATTTGAGTGTTTTAATTCCAACAAAGTGATATCAGAGCCACGTTCAAAAGCTGATTACGCTTCTGAAAAGTTCCATTTTCGATTGCAAAAGTTGAATTTCAGAAACTCTAGACGTTGCAGTAGCCCAGAAAGTGTTGCAAAAGACAGAAAAAAGTGTTGCAAAAAGCTACAGAAAGTGTTACAATACGTCCAATGTGTCCCAAAAGACTCCAAAAGTGTTGCATTAGAATAGCTACTTGAGTAAGATGGCGTATAGTGTGGCATCGTTTCAAGTTCCAACAATCAACAACAACAACTATGACAATTGGAGTATCAAAATGAAGGCTCTTCTCGGAGCACATGATGTTTGGGATATCGTAGAGAAAGGCTTCACCGAGCCCCAAAAATGAAGCTTCTCTCACACAAGATCAAGCTACAACTTTGAAAGATTCTCGAAAGAGAGACAAGAAAGCTCTCTTCCTCATCTATCAAGCATTAGATGACTTTGGTTTTGAGAAAATCTGAAGCACAACCTCCGCCAAGCAAGCATGAGAGAAGTTGCAAACCTCTTACAAAGAAGTCGAAAAGGTGAAGAAGGTCAGTCTCCAAACACTAAGAGGTGAGTTTGAATCCTTGCACTTGAAACCATGAATCCTTGCATATGAAACCATCCGAGTCTATCTCCGATTACTTTTCTAGAGTAGCAGCCATTTCGAATCAATTGAAAATAAATGGTGAGAAATTAGAAGATGTAAGGATAATCGAGAAGATACTTCGATAGTTGGATCCAAAATTCGAGCACATTATAGTGACGATTGAAGAAACCAAAGACTTGGAGGAAATGATGACCGAGGAACTCCAAGGATCATTACTAGCCTATGAAGAAAAGCACAAGAAGAAGTAAGGTATCTTTGATAAACTCCTCAAGCTACAACTCAAGGATACGAGTTAAGGTCAAAGAAATAGTAGAAACAACCATGGAAGAGGTAGAGGCAGAGGACGAGGCCGCGGACGAGGTGGTAGCCATGGACGTGGACGAAGTTAGAATTACAACAATAGTTCCAGTCATAACTACGAGAAAGGAGAAAGTTCTACACAAGGTTGCGGAAGAGGCAATTCGAACGCGAGGTATTACAAATCTCAAGTTCGGTGCTATAATTGTCAAAATTTTGGGCATTACGCTTCAGAATGTAGAGCTCGTAATGATCAAGTTGAAGAGAAGGCAAATTTCATGGAGGAGAAGATCGAGGAGAAAGAAACACTATTACTAGCGTATAACAACAACAATGATCATCAAGACAACACATGGTATCTCGACATTGGTGTAAGCAACCACATGTATGGAAGAAGGAACATGTATGTAGAGCTCAATGAAGCAGTAAGTGGCGATGTTTCACTCGGAGATGATACAAAAATATCAGTAAAGGGAAGAGGTAACGTCCTTTTTAGAGCAAAAGATGTAGCCACCAAATGATTTCAAATGTCTACTATGCGCCTGGTATGAAATGCAATATTCTTAATTTGGGCCAACTCTTAGAAAAAGGCTATGATATTCATATGAAAGATTGTAGTCTTTTTATAAGAGATGGAAATGGGAATCTAATCGCCAAGGTATAGATGATGAAGAATAGAATGTTCCCTTTGAATATCAGAAATGATATTGCAAAATGTCTAGAGACTTGTTACAAAGAGACATCGTGGATATAACATCTTTGATTTGGGCATCTAAACTTTGGAGGATTAGAGTTGTTATCCAAGAAAGGAATGGTAAGAGGTTTGCCATGTATCAACAATACCGATCAATTGTGTGAAGGATGTCTACAAGGGAAGCAATTCAGAAGAAGCTTTCCAAAGGAGTCAGACTATAGAGCCAAGAAGCCGCTCGAGCTCATCCATACCGACGTATGTGGTCCTATTAAGCCAAGTTCTCCCTCTAATAGTAACTACTTCCTTCTCTTCATTGACGATTATTCAAGAAAAACTTGGGTGTATTTCTTGAAGTAGAATAGTAACTACTTCCTTCTCTTCATTGACGATTATTTAAGAAAAACTTAGGTGTACTTCTTAAAGAAAAAATCAGAAGTCTTCAGAGTGTTTCAGAAGGTCAAAGCCGTCGTGGAAAAGGAGAGCGGTCATAAGATCGAAGCCATGAGATCTGATCGAGGAGAAGAATTCACATCCAATGAATTCAACGAGTTTTGTGCAGCACATGGATTTCGTCGACCCTTAATGGTTCCTAGATCCCCCCAGCAAAATGGTGTGGCAGAAAGGAAGAACAGAACAATCCTCGATATTGCTCGAAGTATGCTTAAAAGCAAGAAACTACCCACTGAGTTTTGTGCTAAAGCAGTGGCATGTGTAGTCTACTTATTAAATCATTCTCCAATGAGAAGAGTATGGGGAAAGACACCACAAGAAGCATGGAGCGGAAGAAAACCTAAAATTTCTCATCTTCGAGAGTGTAGCTTATGTTCATGTACCGGATGAGAATCGAACCAAGCTTGATGACAAAAGCAAAAGTTTTATTTTCATCTGTTATGACTCAAGCTCAGAAGGCTACAAGCTATACAATCCGAATGACAAGAATTTTATGATCAACCAAGATGTGATATTTGATGAAGAAGGAGAATGGAACTTTGATTCTCAAAAGGAGGACTTTAATTTTTCCCCATTCGAGGAAGATGAGCAGACAACACCTGAGCAACAAGGCCTCACAACGCCACCAAATTCTCCTACTTATAAAGAAGGGACATCATCATCATCATCATCATCTCCATCCTCAAGCGGGACTGAAGATGAAAGAGAAGTGCATTGTACGAGAAGTCTTCGAGAACTCTATGAGATGACTGAACTACTAGACAATCTTACATTATTTTATCTATTTATTGAGTTTGAACCAGTGACATTTCAAGAAGCTGCACAAGAGAAAAAGTGGAGAGATGCAATGAACGAAGAAATTAAGGCCATTAAGAAGAACGACACATGGGAACTCATTTCACTTCCCAAAGGACACAAGGCAATAGGTGTCAAATGGGTGTACAAAACAAAGCAAAATGCCAAGGGAGAGATTGAAAGGCACGAAGCGAGGCTTGTTGCAAAAGGCTACTGTCAAAAGGCTAGAATCAACTACGATGAGGTGTTTGCTCCTGTTACTCGATTGGAAACTGTTAGACTAATTATTTCTTTGGCGGCTCAAAATAAATGGAGAATTCATCAAATGGATGTAAAATCTGCCTTCCTAAATGGAGTTCATGAAGAGGAAGTTTACATTCAGCAACCATCAGGTTATGAAGTTGAAGGCCATGAAGATAAGGTGTTAAAATTGAAGAAGGCTCTTTATGGGCTAAAACAAGCACCAAGGGCATGGAATAGCAGAATAGACAAGTACTTCCGAGAAAATGGTTTCAATAAATGTCCATATGAGCATGCTTTGTATATTAAGACTAAAGATGGATATATTTTGATCGTGTGCCTCTACGTGGACGATTTAATCTTCACCGGAAGCAACCAAAGAATGTTTGATGAATTCAAGAAAGTGATGATGAAGGAGATTGAGATGACAGACATAGGACTTAGGGCATACTACCTCGGCATAGAAGTAAAGCAACAAAAGGATGGAATTTTTATTTCACAAGAAAGCTATGTAAAGGAGATCTTGAAAAAGTTCAAGATGGATAATTGCAAGCCAATAAGCACACCGGTGGAGTACGGGATCAAGATGTCTAAACATGAAGACGGGGAGAGTGTAGATCCAACACATTTCAAAAGTTTGGTCGGAAGTCTACGCTATCTTACCTGCACGAGGCCAAATATCCTTCATGAAGTCGGGTTAGTTAGTTGCTACATGGAATCACCAACAACCACCCATTTCAAAGCCGCTAAGAGAATTCTTCGCTATTTGAAAGGTACAACCGACTTGGGCTTATTCTATTCAGTTTCTAATGATTACAAGCTTGTTAGATATAGCGATAGCGATTGGGGTGGAGACGTAGATAACTGAAGAAGCACTAGTGGATTCGTGTTTTTCATGAGAGATACTGCTTTCACATGGATGTCAAGAAACAACTGATTGTAACTTTGTCTACATGTGAAGCAGAATATGTTGCAGTAACCTCGTGCGTTTTTCATGCAATTTGGCTCAGAAATTTATTGAAAGAGATCGGCTTGATGCAAGAAGAACCGACTAAGATTCATATTAACAATAACTCAGCCATTGCCTTAGCAAAGAATCCTGTATTCCATGATCGAAGCAAACACATCGACATCCGCTACCATTACATAAGTGAGTGTGTTGCAAGAAAGGAAGTGCAAGTTGAATATGTGAAGGCACAAGATCAAACTGCGGATATCTTCACTAAGTCGCTAACAAGCGAAAACATCAACAGAATGAGAAGCTCACCTGGGATGACAAGATCAAGTTTAAGGGTGGTGTTGGATTATAAACTTGATCCATATTAATGGAAACCCAAATCCAAATCCAATCAATTAGAGCCAAAGGCCACAAATCCAAAATGTAGTTAATTTATTTAGTTTTTTTAAGTATGTAGATTTTTTATGTGTGATAACCAAATTGGAGGTTATTAACTACAACCAATTTGAAGGCCATTAAATTAACTAAATAAGTTGGCTATTAATTGTATTAGTTGGAGGTTGTGGTGCGTAATTGTGTTAGTTGAGAGTTGTTTAGTTGTTTTTCATTAACAAACATAAGAACTTCTTTAGAGAGAAAAGAAGTAAAGAGTGAGCTGTAGTTTTGTATTTTGAGTGAGAGTGTTCTTATAATATATTTGAGTTTAATAAAAGTTGTTCATTTAAGTGTTTTAATTCCAACATTTAAATCCGCTGTTTATCACAAGGGTGAGCTCTGCAAAGTGCCCAACAGATGCATTGAAATTTAAGGTATGTGTAAATGCATTGGGCCTAATTCAAATCCCACCAAATGAAAAATGCTGTAGCTTAATTTCTGGGCTTGCTGACGTGGATGCTGCTCTTTGCCGTTGCACTGCAATTAAAGCTAAGGTATTGGGAATAAACCTTAATCTTCCTATTGACTTGAGCTTGTTGCTCAACTAATGCAACAAGAATGTTGCCGAAGGACTTAAGTGTCCCTCTCATTATTAATCTTATTTTATTAGTTTTAAGTGGGTTTGATTTTGTTTTTGAATTCTGTTGTGTATTGATTCAGTGGAATGTACTGATTTAATACAAATTTAATTGTATTTGTCATGTCTTATTGTTGTTTGTGTTGTTTCAGTAATTAATTTTACAGAGATTTTGATGTAATAAGATCATACTTATAGTTGTATTTTTGTTTATTTGGTATCCTCCATATTTGCTTTTTTTATGCACTCAAACCAACTAGGAGTAGTGCTACGTCACATGTTTAGAAATTAAGAGTAGTTTTAATGTATGCCAATTAGTTTTGTTATGTTGATTCAGCTCCACGTATATATGCGTGAATTCTTGCATTATATATTTGAAATTCTTAAGGATTACAATTAATGTCCTTCATGGTATCATACCGGTATGATGTCCAGTAGGTCACTGGGAGGGTAAACTGTAAGATAGAAAGGGTGTTAGACTTGTAAACTCTTGTTGAAAACTTGATTATTATTTGTATGAGATTACAAATATATAGTACATGAATCTTGTTATACAAGATTTACAATACATACACATAGGGAATCTACACCTTGGGAATATACATATAGGGAATGTACACCTTGGGAATAAACACTACTTAAATATATCTTGGGAATATATATTTTACTTTAATACCCTCCCTCAAGTTGAGCATGAGAGTGAACAAATGCTCAACTTGTCTCAAAATGGTATAAACCAATTCTTATTTAGTGGCTTTGTTTGAACATCCACAACTTGTTCTTGAGTAGGAGTATGAGACACATGTAACAACCCTTTGGATACACGATCACGAATGAAATGGAAATCAACTTCAAGATGCTTACTCCTTTGGTGATAAATTGGATTCACAGTAGGTTGCCGGCAAATTGTCACACCAAAGCTGAGGTGGCCGAGTAAGCTTGATGCCTAGCTCACATAATAGAATTTCCAACCATCCGATCTCAGATGCATCTGAGTCCATGATCAAGGGTTGGTGGTGAGTAGGTGTAGTTGCAATATGAGAGGGGTTTATGTTGAGTTTGGGTGAGGAACAAGTTTGGGCAATGTGACCAAATCCCTGACAGTTGTGACACACAACATGCTGAGAGTAAGTGTTCGAATTATTGAGGGGAGGGAGTGGCTGCTTGGTGGCCGTCGGCTGCCTTGTGAATTGTTAAGACTGATCAATGGTCGTATATATTTGTTACTGCCTCGGGTAAATGACACGCCCTCTACTACCTCCCCATGATTATCTGCCGCCGTGTGAACTGCATGCTCCACTCCGACCACCACAGGCAAAGTATCCGTGCGATACATTCATAGCTGTAGGAGTAAAATTGGTGGTGGATGGAGGCCGATCAAGTTGCCTTTCTACAGTGAGTAACAAGTCAAAAATATCATCAAAATAAATTGATTCGAGTTTTGCTTCTATAGCACACTTAAATGTATCATATTGCTCACCAAGACCCATAAGTATGGCATCAACAAGATCATCTTCCGGCATAGGATAACCCAAGGAACAAAGTTTATCATATATACCTTTCTCTTTGAGCATATAAGTAGTGATATCGTCACTCCCACGCTGAATACTAAGGAGTTGATAGCGAAGGTTCTGAATTTAAGACCGAGACCAACATGCATAAGCTTTTATCAATTTGTCCCATGCAATAGATGCTGTTTTCGTCGATACTATCTACAATAACAAGTTTTCAGAAATTGTAGTAAGAATCCAACTCAGGACCTGTTGATCCTTTTGTTCCCAAGCTTTATACACAGAATTAGAAGAGCCACCAGCAAGGTATCTTTATGGAATAGTGTGCAAGGGAATCAAGGTGATAGTTTAAACGACAACCCTTTAATAAGCTTATAAATTTTACTTTCCAAATAAGAAAATTCCCTGAGGTGAGTTTGTTATTAATCATACCGACTAAGTTTGGAGTGATAACCTGGCTGATTCTGGGTAGAGGAGGAACACCTTGATCAACCAAAGCAGTAGTGACCGTACTTGAAACACCATTGGACACATTAAAAGGAGGTAGCCCGAGAACACTTCCAAGGTTCAACATTGTACCAGATGCATTAAAGAGGAGAAGATTTGTACCCATAGACACATCTGAACCATTAAAAACATTTGAACCAATAGACATAGTTGGAATTAAGGCTGTGGTATTGGCGAACGCTGATTAAGAAGCTGAAATTTCAGAAATAGGAGAAGCCATAACTGAGAGCGACTTGAAATGTCTTAGAGCGACAAAAAAGAAATTAGAGTTTGCTGCTCTGATACCATGTAAACTCTTGTTGAACACTGGATTATTATTGATATAGGATTACAAATATATAGTACATGAATCTTGTTATACAAGACTTATAATAAATACACATAAGGAGTGTACACCTTGGGAATATACACATAGGGAATGTACACCTTGGGAACATATACTAGTTTAATATATCTTGGGAATATACATTTTACTTTAATAATACTGTCCTGGTCGGAGGTCGGACGAGGCCACTCCGATGCCTAAGTAAGATACTGGCAAGAGAGAAATGAGTATGGAAATGAGAAGGAGAGAAGCTTGTAATCTCAGAATTAGTGTTTTGAAGATGATAAACCAATTTAGGATTAGAATATGCTCACTTGTATTTTGTTACAGTGATTCTTTATGTTTGTGACATATTTATTTTGACACTACATATTTATTGTTAATCATATGTATTTATTTCTTAAGGTGTCAAGCATAACTAATTGTTTTTAGATATCATATACGTGTCTTCCATATTTTGTATGGCGGCTTATTTAATTTGAGTTGACTAACTTTACATCTTAAGGACCAAAATTATATTTTGAGTCACTTTGGTATTAGTAGTAAAAAAAATATTTCCATTTATGCTAAGGAATACTTGGAGAAGAGAGCTTTGGATTAAAGAAAGGGAAAATATGCAATATCTTGAGAAGACAAAAAGAAAATGCTTATTTCCTAATATGGCAAAAAGTGCTACTGGCAGGATTCAACTTCAGTCTGCCAAGACCACAAATGGCAATCTCTCCATTAACAGAATAAATCTTCTATTATCAGCCAAAAGTCAACTTGCTGATCAAGGAGAAGCTACAAGGCATTCCATATGAGGCAATTAACAACCACTTAACCACCTGGAAGCTGGAGCCATCAGTTAACGATCAAGATGAAGGCATCCAACAGCTACAACGATTACCATAGAAGAATTCAACATTTCAAACGGCGATATTCTTCAAGAATATAAAGAAGCCAGATTCAAATATAAAAATAACTATTCAACTAAGAGACTCATGCTTCATCATTCATCAATTTAAATGAGAGTCACAAAAACATTGAGCTTCATTGTTCACACTTCTACAAAAGATTCACACTTCTAGAACTTCAATGTAGACATTTTTCTGGAATAGCTTTCGAAGATTGTCTGATTGTAATCTTTGCTCACCAATCTCTACTTCTCACTTGTTGGTGTGGGAAACACTACTTGGGTTATAAGTTGTGGGGATACATCACTTGGTATAAGTAGTGGGAAGACTTAGTTTGTATTTAGGACTTGTAAAGGGGAGAGCTTTTGACATGTGATGAATATACCAAGTTGTAAATAGTTTTGAATTCTACATGTTGGAAAGAATTATTAGCGCATTAAAGCATGATAGCTGGAGGCAAGTGGACTGGAGTAGGCACGAGGTTTGCCGAACCAGAATATATCTGTAACACCCCCCCTTATTGGGAGTGCCACAGGTACTATAATCACCCAATAAACAACTCTACTCCACTATATAGAGTTCAATACTTATAGATTTAATATGTACAAGTACAAATATAGCATTCCAAACTCTAAATTATTCTCCAAATATTTCTCAATGCCACTTTACATTTCTCACCCTATCTAGTACATGCCATTATTCTACAAACCATAATATTACATTAAATTACAAATCCACCTCGAGTCTTTCCTTATTTGCTCTTCAAGCTGATCCACTTATTCCAGTTTGGTCCAAGGTATCTACAAGTTCTCCACCTACATGTAGAAAAAAAAACTACATGCTAAGCAATTTGCTTAGTGGTGTCCATAAAAGAAATATAACAACTTTGAACATTTTCAAAATAGAAACAAAGTATATTTATAAGTCAAAAACAAATTAACCAACTTTATGGAACCAAATCACAAAACTTATATAGTAATCCTTTCAAAGTACAATAAAATTTGTATCCAATTTTTCCAAACACTTTAACCACATATTGCCCAAAGTAAACAAGTCCTGAATAATGGTAAAATGGATACGGGAGCGGACAAGCCCGAAGCCGAAGCTTCAAAATCAATATATCGGTCAAGCTCGAAGCCGAAGCTTCAATATATATATATATATATATGTATATCATAATATCGGCCGAAGGCCGAAGCCAAAGCTTCAATTGTTTGTACGGTACTGTACCCCCCTTTATTGGCGCCAATCTACCCTGACCCATATTCTACTCGTTTGATAAGGGCAATAAATCAAAGTAACATCTTAAAAAAATTCTGGTATAAACCATCAATCATAATTCAACATAACTTCAGTAATTAAGAAATCCAAATCCCAAATTTTTAAGCATCAAACTTTAATTTAAACTCAATAAAATCAATATTCATACTTTCCAGAAATTTTCAGATTCTGTGACCTGACTTCCCTTGAATTTTTCACTATCAAAACATCACCCAATCGAAGAACTTTCTTCTAAACATAAATATCCACATGTCTCAGCTTTCTAAAACCACAAGAATCACAGAAATCCAAATTGTATAACCAAAGTTATGATCAAAATACTACACAGTGAACAAAGCTGAGATTTTCCGAAGACGGATTTCATGACTCAACTTCAAACGAAAATTTCACATTGAAAACGAACGAAATGCAACAAGATTTCTTCTGAACATATGTTCCTTACTTTCTGTAGATATCAATAGAATCAAGAATCATTCAAAACAGATTTATATATCAAGAGAAATCATTAAAACAAAACAGGGATACAAATCTAGAAAATTTTCCGAAAAACCGATAAATCGAAATTTGAGACACAAACCTTTTTCTAAGCTCTTTCTAGCTCTCTTCTACCTCTTTTGCCTTTGATTTGCTTGCACTAGCTTCCTCTACAACATCCACATATAATTCTATCAAGATATTGTATAAATAAACTTCCTAATACCATAAATATGCTTAATCTACCACGAATTCTACTAATTAAGCTTCAATTTCATCAAAAATCACTCACCTCAAATTCGGGTTACTATTCATCAGAATCTTAAAATATGAAATCATCCTCTTCTAACCTTAATTCACTGAAATTGATGATGATAGAGGGCTTTATGATCGATTTCTAACAAGAATTTGAAGTTAAATCGAAGAAATCAGAAATTTTTAGGTTAAGGAAAATTTGATAAAGGATAGGAAGAAGGAAGGAATGAGTAAGAGGCAAATGAAGAAGATGAAAGGGAGAGAGAAGAGAGGTTACTATAGATTTTGGATTTTTCTTTTTTTTTTTTTCAATTTCCAATAATGCCCTTGAACAAATAATTAAATGCCCAATCCATCCCTCTTAGTTAATTAACTCACTTCCTCATGTCTTATATCCAATAATAATAATATCAATAATTACCAAAATAATTTCTGTGATATTTTAATACTATAATAATTTATTATAAGCAAATTTTGGAATTTCGGTTCGTTACAATTCTCCCCTTCTTATGAATTTTTGTCCTCGAAAATTACCTGCAAACAATTGCGGATATTGAGTTTTCATTGTATCCTCCGGTTCCTAAGCTGCTTCTTCAACTTTATGATTCTTCCAAAGTACTTTTACCAGTGGAATAGACTTGTTTCTCAATTGTTTAACTTCCCTCGCCAAGATTTGTACAGGTTCCTCTTCATACGTCAGGTCGGGATCGATTTCTACGACATCAGGAGATAAGATATGTGATGGATCTGATCTGTATCTCCTTAACATCGACACATGGAACACATTATGAATTTTGTCGAGTGTCGGGGGTAGTGTCAACCGATAAGCTATCGGTCCAACCTTCTCTATAACCTCATATGGGCCAATGAATCTAGGACTGAGCTTGCCTTTCTTGCCAAATCGCAGGACTTTCTTCCAAGGAGATACTTTGAGAAATACTTTATCCGCAACTTCATAAGTAATGTCTTTTCTTTTTAGATCAGCATAAGACTTTTGTCTATCCAATGTAGCCTTTAATCTCTCTTGAATAAGTTTTACCTTCTCCTTTGTCTCTTGAATTAAATCCACTCCCACAATCTTGTTTTCACTAAGCTCGGCCCAATATAATGGAGTTCGACATTTTCTTCCATACAATGCTTCATATGGCGCCATTTGTATGCTTGACTGATATCTGTTATTATAGGCAAACTCTATGAGGGACAAATACTTATCCCAACTTCCTTCAAATTCAATGATACAACTTCTTATCATGTCTTCCAACACCTGAATTACTCTTTCAGATTGACCATCTGTTTGAGGATGAAATGAAGTACTGAAATGAAGTTTACTTCCTAAGGCTTCTTGCAAATTCTTCCAAAATCTCGAAGTAAATCTTGGATCTCGGTCAGAAATGATTGAAACAGGCACTCCGTGTAGTCATACTATCTCATCTATATATAACTGAGCCAACCTATCAAGTGAATAATCCATCCTAACTGGAAGAAAGTGGGTAGACTTTGTCAATCTATCTACAACAACCCACACTGCATCATGTTTCTTCTGTGAAAGTGGTAAAGATCTCACGAAGCCCATTATGATTATTTCCCATTTCCATTCTAGAATTGTTATAGGTTGCAACAATCCAGAAGGAACTTGATGTTTTGCTTTCACCTGTTGACAAGTTAGACATTGAGCAACATAGCTAGTAATGTCTTTCTTCATTCCATTCTACCAATAATGGCCCTTCAAATTTTGGTACATCTTGTTTGCTCCTGGATGCATCGCATAAGGACTACTATGCGCCTCATATAAGATATTCTTTTTTAATTCTTCATTGTTTGGCACACACATTATATCTTTAAAATATAGACATCCATCTTCTCGAACCATATAGTTGTCTACGATACCCACTTATGTCCTTGCTCAAATGACCTTCAATTCATCATCTTCATTTTATGCTTGCTTAACCTATTGTAGTAGTATAGGTTGAACCTTCAATTCTGCAATTAAGGCTCCACTACTGGTAAGAGCTAACCCCGTATTCATAGCCCTTAGTGCCATCATTGTCTTTCTGCTAAGAGCATCTGCCACTACATTAACCTTTCCTGTATGGTAATCAATAAGACAATTGTAATCTTTAATGAATTCCATCCACCTTCTCTGCCTTAAATTCAACTCCTTCTGTGTTGGTAAATATTTCAAGCTTTTGTGATCTGTGTAAATATAACATTTTTCTCCATAAAGATAATGTCGCCAAATTTTTAAGGCAAAGACTATTGCAGCCATTTCCAAATCATGAGTAGGATAATTCCTTTCACGATTCTTCAATTGCCTGGAAGCATAGGCAATCACTTTCCCTTCTTGCATCAAAACACACCCAAGACCACTATGTGAAGCATCACTATAGATTACAAAGTCTTTTCCAGGCTCTGGTTGGGTAAGGATAGGTGCTTTTGTCAACATCGCCTTCAACTTCTCAAAACTTTCTTGACACTTATCATTCCACTCAAATTTTTCATTCTTTTGAAGTAGTTTCGTTAGTGGGGCAGCAATGATAGAAAATCCCTTCACAAATCTTCTATAATACCCCGCTAAACCAAGGAAACTTCTGACTTCCATAGGGTTCTTTGGGGGTTTCCATTCTACAACTGCTTCTATCT
Organism: Euphorbia pulcherrima; assembly: GCA_947683365.1. Classification (NCBI taxonomy): domain Eukaryota; kingdom Viridiplantae; phylum Streptophyta; class Magnoliopsida; order Malpighiales; family Euphorbiaceae; genus Euphorbia; species Euphorbia pulcherrima. The sequence goes on from CANTUS010000004.1 coordinate 5,885,341, forward strand.
TTTTAGGATCCACTTTAATTCCTTCTACAGAAACAACATGGCCTAAGAAAGAAACTTCTTCAAGCCAAAACTCACATTTGCTAAGTTTGGCATACAATTTATTTTCCCTCAAAGTTTGGAAGACTATCCGCAAATGTTGATCATGCTCTTCCCGGGACTTAGAATACACCAAAATATCATCAATGAAAACCACTACAAACCTGTCTAAATATAAGTAAAAGACACAGTTCATAAGGCCCATAAATGCTGCTGGTGCATTAGTTAGACCAAATGGCATCACCAAAAATTCATAGTGCCCATATCTGGTTCAGAAAGCCGTCTTTGCAATATCATCATCTTTCACTCTCATCTGATAGTAACCCGATCTCAAATCAATCTTGGAAAAGTATTTGGCACCTTTGAGTTGATCAAATAAGTCTTCATTCCTTGACAATGGATACTTGTTCGTGACTATCAATTTATTCAACTCCCGGTAATCAATACATAATCAAAGCGACCCATATTTCTTCTAAACAAACAACACTGGTGCACCCCACGGGGATATACTCGGGCGTATGAATCCTTTGTCTAACAATTCTTGCAACTGAATCTTTAACTCTTTCAGTTCAGCAGGCGCCATTCTGTACGGTGCTTTGGATACTGGTGTGGTACCCAGTAATACATCAATTGCGAATTCTACCTCTCTTTTTGGTGGCAACCCCGATAGTTCTTCTGGAAATACATCGGGAAAATCACATACCATAGGAATATTCTGCAATTCTAACTCACCTTTCTTCAATTCTAGAGTGAAGATTAGGTAGGCCTGACATCCCTTCCAAACCAGCCTTTTAGTCTTCATAAAAGAAATTATGTTACAGAGATAATCTGATCTTTCCCCCACGATAACTATTTCTTCTCCATCAGAAACTTGAAGTGACATTCTTTTGTTTTTGCAATCCACCACAGCCCAATGTTTCGATAACCAATCCATTCCCAAGATAACATCATAATCTCGGAAAGGTAACTCAATTAAATTTGCATGGAAAAGTTGATGTTGAATCATAATAGGGCAATTCATATACACTTTGCTTACTATCACACTGTGTCCTAAAGGATTAGTCACTTCAATATTTTCTCCTAATTCTTCTACATGTAACCTTTTCTCTTGTGCTAATGCAGTACATATATATGAATGAGATGAACCAGGATCTATCAAAGCATAAATATCGTAATTAAAGAATGAAAATTTACCGACTATAACATCAGTAGATTCCTGAGTCTCAGGCCCTCGGATTACATAACTTCACGCCATTCCCCTTGGTCTACCACTCTGCGGTGCTTGTTGAGTCACATCATACCACTTAAACCATTAGCATTTCCTCTTCCTCTTCCTCTTCCACCTTGCATTGTAGGAGTAGGAACTACTGCAGGTGCAGATATACTTATCTGTCTTTGAGGACAATTTGCAATCAAATATTCCCTCGAGCCACATTTAAAGCAGACTCTACCTTTTCCCCAGCATTCCCCTGTATGCATCCTTCCACAATTAGAACATTTTGGAATATTTCCTCTACCGTGACCTGAAGGTACACTAGCTGCTGACCCCGTACTTATGGTTTGTCTCGGTGAGAACCCTCTGAAATGAGATTGTGTTTATTCTGATGTTCCCTTCTGTTTCTTACTTGGAGATTCTGAACTAGCTGGACCCTGTGATCCCTTTTGAAATCCAGATCTTTTAGCCATTCTTTGTTGTCTATCTGAATTGATCTTCTCAATGCCCATAGCAGCATCAACCAAGTCATTGAATACCCTAATCCTTTGTGCAAGTAAATGCACTCTAATTTCATCATTTAGCCCATGCTCGAATCTCTTACATCTCTTAACTTCACTATCAACAATATTACGAGCTTACCTCTCGAGTTTGAGGAATTGGATTTTATATTCTGATACAGTCACTCGTCCCTGTTTCAAAGACAAGAACAATTTCCTCTGCTCATCTTTGAATCATTCACTAACGTACTTCTTGTCAAATTGTTCCAAGAAAAGGCCCCAAGTGATTTCTTTGGCTTGCCTTTCTCTCACAATATTATCCCACCACCTCCTAGCTTGTTCTTTGAGTAGACCTTGCACACAGTCTAATCTCTCTTCATCTGTAAAATGAAGACTAGTCATACACCATTTAGTATGATCAAGCCAATCTTCTGCAAATGCAGGATTCACTGTATCCCCTTTAGAGTCATCAGCCAGAACCTTTTTGATTCTTTCAAGAGGAGTTCTCTCCTCTCTTCTTTCAACATTAGGTACTATAGGAACTTGAGGGATTTGTATCTTTCGTAGTACTTGTGTGATTACTTCAATAGTCATATGCTGAAGTAAAGCAGCTTGTGTTGGAGTAGGTTGTTCGGGAAAACCATGAACTGGTGGAGGTTCATGTCTTTGTTCATCCCCATGCCCAATACGGACTGTACTCTCAGTATCCTCTTCCTCATTCCGGTTGTGACTACTACTAGCCATTCTTATTCCTGAAAATTTTACCAAAGTGGATCAAACAACTAATATAACATATTTATATCCTAAATGGCATGTACATACTAGTCCTAGAATCGCCTAAACCTCGCTCTGATACCAACAAATGTAACACCCCCCCTTATTGGGAGTGCCACAGGTACTATAATCACCCAATAAACAACTCTACTCCACTATATAGAGTTCAATACTTATAGATTTAATATGTACAAATACAAATATAGTGTTCCAAACTCCAAATTATTCTCCAAATATTTCTCAATGCCACTTTACATTTCTCACCCTATCTAGTACATGCCATTATTATACAAATCATAATATTACATTAAATTACAAATCCACCTCGAGTCTTTCCTTATTTGCTCATACTGATCCACTTATTCCACTTTGGTCCAAGCTATCTACAAGTTCTCTACCTACGTGTAGAAAAAAAAACTACACGCTAAGCAATTTGATTAATGGTGTCCATAAAAGAAATATAACAACTTTGAACATTTTTAAAATAGAAACAAAGTATATTTATAAGTCAAAAACAAATTAACCAACTTTATGGAACCAAATCACAAAACTTATATAGTAATCCTTTCAAAGTACAATCAAATTTGTATCCAATTTTTCCAAACACTTTGACCACATATTGCCCAAAGTAAACAAGTCCTGAATAATGGTAAAATGGATGCGGGAGCGGACAAGCCCGAAGCCGAAGCTTCAAAATCAATATATCGGTCAAGCTCGAAGCCGAATCTTCAATATATATATATATATACCAAAGGCCGAAGCCAAAGCTTTAATTGTTTGTACAGTACTGTACCCCCCTTTATTGGCGCCAATCTACCCTGACCCATATTCTACTCGTTTAATAAGAGCAATAAATCAAAGTAACATCTTAAAAAAATTTCAGTATAAACCATCAATCATAATTCAACATAACTTCAGTAATTAAGAAATCCAAATCCCAAATTTTTAAACATCAAACTTCAATTAAAACTCAATAAAATCAATATTCATACTTTCTAGAAATTTCCAGATTCTGTGACCTGACTTCTCTTGCATTTTTCACTATCAAAACATCACCCAATCGAAGAACTTTCTTCTAAACATAAATAGCCACATGTCTCAGCTTTCCAAAACCACCAGAATCACAGAAATCCAATTATATAACCAAAGTTATGATCAAAATACTAAACAGTGTACAAAGCTGAGATTTTCGGAAAACGGATTTTATGACTCAACTTCAAACGAAAATTTCACATTAAAATGAACAAAATTCAACAAGATTTCTTCTGAACATATATTCCTTACTTTCTGTGGATATCAATAGAATCAAGAATCATTCAAAACGGATTTATATAATAAGAGAAATCAGTAAAACAAAACAGGGATACAAATCTGGAAAATTTTCCGAAAAACCGATAAATCGAAATTTGAGACTCTCTTTTGCCTTTGATTTGCTTGCACTAGCTTCCTCTACAATAGCCATATATAATTCTATCAAGATATTGTATAAATAAACTTACTAATACCATAAATATGCTTAATCTACCATGAATTCTACTAATTAAGCTTTAATTTCATCAAAAATCACCCACCTCAAATTTGGGTTACTATTCATCCAAATCTTAAAATCTGAAATCCTCCTCTTCTAACCTTGATTCACTGAAATTGATGATGATAGAGGGCTTTATGATCGATTTCTAACAAGAATTTGAAGTTGAATCGAAGAAATCGAAAGTTTTTAGGTTAAGGAAAATTTGATGAAGGATAGGAAGAAGGAAGGAATGAGTAAGAGGCTAATGAAGAAGATGAAAGGGAGAGAGAAGAGAGGTTACGTATAGATTTTGGATTTTTCTTTTTTTTTTTAATTTCCAATAATGCCCTTGAACAAATAATTAAATGTCCAATCCATCCCTCTTACTTAATTAACTAACTTCCTCATTTCTTATATCCAATAATAATAATATCAATAATTACCAAAATAATTTTCGTGATATTTTAATACCATAATAATTTATTATAAGCAAATTTTAGAATTTTGGTTCGTTACAATATCGCTGAGTTTGTTTTCCTAACCTTAAACCTCTTTACTTTACCACTATAGCTATAACTATAGCTATTGCTAAAGCTATTGGACAATTTCTGCTATTGCTTGCGAAGTGTGCTATTGTTATTGTCTTTGTTATATGCATTGAATACCGTTTGTCAAACTCTCAAAAGTTCTTCATTTATTTCTGCTATTGTCTGTTTATGCTATTGGTTATCTGTCTGCTATTGGATTATATATTGTCTATTGGCCAATTTATCTTTTACTATTATTATTTAATATTGTTGATATCTGTCAACTTTGAAAAGAGGTTTTTTAGCTTTCGATTGTTCAATTCACCCCTTCTTGAACCTTATTGGCCATAACCGGGACCAACAAGTGGTATTAGAGCACAACTCTATCTATTGGATCTCACAATCTTAGAGTTAACGATTTGTTATTGCTAATTCTAGTAAGAGAAGTTTGTCGGGTAATGAATTTACCCAAATACTTCCTGAAGGAATGTGTCCAACAAGACCACTCTTATTCTTTGGCTCCAATTATATATACTTTTTAGAAGAACCGAATGCATAATTTCATTCAAGATCGGAATATACATGCTTGAGAGTCTTATAAAATGCGTAATTTCTGCTCCCTCTCATTTCTATACTATATACCATGACAGTCTTAGAAAAACAAAAAAATTGCATACGAGAATAAACTATATGGTTTTATGTTTTGTGAAAAAGAAATTTGGTACAAAATGGTATAAAAGTACCCAATGTTTTCGTAATGATGCAAAAGTCTACATTGTATATTACTTTTCCTAACGACACTACGTTTTCACAACGATACAAAAGTTTTTATTGTCTACTATTTGACATTCCAAATACTTTATACACACTTTTGATACATTTTTGTGGAATAAAATCTGTTATTCCCAAATTGGTGTTCCCTTCCATGTCTCCCATTTATCCTTTGACATGTAACATATTTGTAGGAAACAGAAACTAAAAAAAGAATATAATAATAATAAAAATAGACACATATCAACAATTAAATGAGGGGCAAGAGACACCAATATGGAGACAACAGATTTGAATCCCATTTCTATAAATCAATTCCCAATGGTAAGGTCCATGTAAAGGTGATAAAAGATGACAAAGGGTCTCATACAAATTTCTTATTTCCATCACTTTTTGATAATATCTTTAATACTTTAAGTCCTCTGGTACTCATGCCAGAACTTATGGTACGTGCATTTGTCAACAGCTAAGGCTTTAGTTATTTGAAAATTACTTACACGAAAGCTAAACATGTAAATAGACAGAAAGGGAAAATTATATATAAAGCATTGGGTGTCCGGATTTTTTACGTGGAAAATGACTCTCAATACATATTTTGACATGTCTGTTGATGATCTAAATTTATAACAGTTTGGATCCCATAAGCACACATATCGAAATGTATGTTGAGGTTTCTTTTTATGCATCAAGAGGCCCAGTCCTTCGAGTAAAAAACTATAAGAATATAGTCTAGACAATCCAACATGTCAAGATTATTGAATGAGTGGTAATATTAATATTCCTAATTAGTTCCTTCGATTGGATTATAAACTTGATCCATATTAATCGAAACCCAAAATCCAAATCCAATCAATTGGAGTCCAAGCCCACAAATGCAAAATGTAGTAAATTTATTTAGGTATTTTAAGTATGTCGATTTTTTATGTGTTATAACCAAATTGGAGGCTATTAACTACAACCAATTTGGAGGCCATTAAATTAACTAAATAAGTTGGCTATTAATTATATTAGTTGGAGGTGTGGTGAGTAATTGTGTTAGTAGAGAGTTGTATAATTCACCTATAAATAGGTGAGTTGTTTAGTTGTTTTTCATCAACAAAAAAAAGAATTACTTTAGAGAGAAAAGAAGTAAAGAAGTGAAGTGTAGTTTTGTATTTTGAGTGAGAGTGTTCTTGTAATATCTTTGAGTTTAATGAAAGTTGTTCATTTGAGTATTTTAATTCCAACAAAGTGGTACCAAAGCCACGTTCGAAAGTTGATTACGCTTCCGAAAAGTTCCATTTTCGATTGCAAAAGTTGAATTTCAGGAACTCTAGACATTGCACCACAAAGTGTTGCAAAAGGCAGAAAAAAGTGTTGCAAAAAGCTGCAAAAAGTGTTACAATACGTCCAGTGTGTCACAAAAGACTCCAGAAGTGTTGCATTAGCCACTGTACAATTAGAATAGCTATTTGAGTAAGATGGTGAATAGTGTGGCATCGTTTTAAGTTCCAACACTCAACAACAACAACTATGACAATTGGAGGTCAAAATAAAGGCTCTTTTCGGAGCACATGATGTTTGGGATATCGTAGAGAAAGGCTTCATCGAGCCCTAAAATGAAGCCTCTCTCATATAAGATCAAGCTACAACTTTGAAGGATTCCCGAAAGAGAGACAAGAAAGCTCTCTTCCTCATCTATCAAGCATTAGATGATGTTGGTTTTGAGAAAACCTCAAGCGCAACCTCCGCTAAGAAAGCATGGGAAAAGTTGCAAACCTCTTACAAAATAGTCGAAAAGGTGAAGAAGGTCTATCTCCAAACACTAAGAGATGAGTTTGAATCCTTGCACATGAAACCATCCGAGTCTATCTCCGATTACTTTTCTAGAGTAGCAGCCATTTCGAATCAATTGAAAATAAATTGTGAGAAGTTAGAAGATGTAAGGATAATCGAGAAGATACTCCTTTCGTTGGATCCAAAATTTGAGCACATTGTGGTGACGATTGAAGAAACCAAAGACTTGGAGGAAACGACGATCGAGGAACTCCAAGGATCACTACAAGCCTATGAAGACAAGCATAATAAGAAGCAAGGTATCTTTGAGCAACTCCTGAAGCTATAACTCAAGGATACGAGCGAAGGTCAAAGTAATGGTAGAAATAACCATGGAAGAGGCAGAGGCAGAAGACGAGGCCATGGACGAGGTGGTAGCTGTGGTCATAGACGAAGTTGGAATTACAACAATAATTCCAGTAACTACGAGAAAGGAGAAAGTTCCACTCAAGGTCGTGGAAGAGGCAATTCGAACGTGAGGTATGACAAATCTCAAGTCCGGTGCTATAATTGTCAAAAGTTTGGGCATTACGTTTCAGAATGTAGAACTCCTGACAATCAAGTCGAGGAGAAGGTGAACTTTTTGAAGAGGAAGATTGAGGAGAAAGAAATGCTATTACTAGCGTATAATAATAACAATGATAATCAAGATGACACATGGTATCTCGACACCGATGCAAGCAGCCACATGTTCGGAAAAAGAAGCTTATTCGTGGAGCTCACTGAAGAAGTAAGTGGCGATGTCTCATTTGGAGATGAAAACAAGATATTGGTGAAGGGGAAAGGTAACATCCTCTTTCGTGCTAAAGATGGTAGCCACCAATTAATTTCAAATGTCTACTATATGCCTAATATAAAGTGCAACATTCTAAGTTTTGGCCAACTCTTAGAAAAAGGCTATGATATTCACATGAAAGATTGTAGTCTTTTCATAAGAGATGGCAAAGGAGATTTGATTGCTAAAGTACAAATGTCAAAGAATAGAATGTTTCCTTTAAGTATTCAACACGATGTTGCAAAATGTATGAAGGTGTGTTACAAAGACGCATTGTGGCTGTGGCATCTTTGATTTGGTCATCTCAACTTTGGAGGATTGGAGCTGTTATCGAAGAAGGAAATGGTTAGAGGCTTACCATGTATCAATAATTTTGATCAATTATACAAGGGAAACAATTCAGAAGAAAATTTCCAAAGGAGTCAGACTATAGAGCTAAGAAGCCTCTCGAGCTCATCCATACAGACGTGTGTGATCCTATTAAGCCAAGTTCTCTCGCTAATAGTACCTACTTCTTTCCCTTCATTGATGATAATTCAAGAAAAAATTGGGTGTATTTCTTGAAGCATAAATCAGAAGTCTTCAGAGTGTTTCAAAAGTTCAAAGTAGGCATGGAAAAGGAGAACGATCATAAGATCAAAGCCATGAGATCTGATCGAGGAGGAGAATTCACATCCAATGAATTCAACAAGTTTAATGCAGCACATGGAATCCATCATCCTTTAACAGTTCCTAGATCCCCCCCCATCAAAATGGTATGGCAGAAAGGAAGAATAGAACAATTCTTGACATGGCACGGAGTATGCTCAAAAGCAAGAAACTACCCAAGGAGTTTTGGGCAAAAGCAGTGGTATATGTAGTCTACCTATTAAATCATTCTCCTACAAGAAGCATGTGGAGAAAGACACCAAAAGAATCATGGAGTGGAAGAAAACCCAGAATTTCCCATCTTCGAGTCTTTGGGAGTGTAGCTCATGTTCATGTATTGGAAGAGAATCGAACCAAGCTTTATGATAAAAGCAAAAGTTTTATTTTCATCGGTTATGACTCAAGCTCAAAAGGCTATAAGATATACAATCCGAATGAAAAAAAATTTGTGATCAGCCGAGATATGATATTTGATGAAGAAGGAGAATGAAACTTTGGTTCTCAAACGGAAGACTTAAACTTTTCCCCATTCGAGGAAGATGAGCAGACAACACCTGAGCAACCAAGACAACTTCAACAAGGCCTCACAACTCCACCAACTTCTCCTACTTATAGAGAATCATCATTATCATTATCATCATCATCTCTATACTCAAGCGGGACTGAAGATGAAAGAGAAGTGCATCATACAAGAAGTCTACGAGAACTCTATGAGGTGACTGAACAAGTAGACAATCTTACATTGTTTTGTCTATTTATTGATTACGAGCCAGTGACATTTCAAGAAGCTTCACAAAAGAAAAAGTGGAGAAATGCAATGGACGAAGAAATCAAGTCCATTAAGACGAATGGTACATGGGAAGTAACTTCACTTCCCAAAGGACACAAGGCGATAGGTGTCAAATGGGTGTACAAAATAAAGCGGAATGCCAAGGGAGAGATCGAAAGACACAAGGCAAGGCTTGTTTCAAAAGGCTATTGTCAAAAGGCTGGAATTGACTACGATGAGGTAGTCATTCTAGTTGCTCGATTGGAAACTATCAGACTAATAATTTCTTTAGTGGCTCAAAACAAGTGGAGAATTCATCAAATGGATGTAAAATTGGCCTTCCTAAATGGAGTTGTTGAAGAGGAAGTCTACATTTAGCAACAACCAGGTTACAAAGCCAAAGGTAACAAAGACAAGGTGTTGAAGTTGAAGAAGGCTCTTTACGGGCTAAAATAAGCACCAAGGGCATGGAATAGCAGAATAGACAAGTACTTCCGAGAAAATGGTTTCAATAAATATCCATATGAGCATGCTTTGTATATCAAGATTAAAGATGGAGATATTTTGATCGTGTGCCTCTATGTGGACAATTTAATCTTCACCGGAAGCAACCAAAGAATGTTTGATGAATTCAAGAAAGTGATGACGAAGGAGTTTGCGATGACAGACATAGGACTCATGGCATACTACCTCGGCCTCGGCTCGGCGTAGAAGTGAAGCAATAAAAGAATGGAATTTTCATTTCACAAGAAAGCTATGCAAAGGAGATCTTGAAAAAGTTCAAGATGGATAACTGCAAGCCGATAAGCACACCGTTGGAGTATGGGATCAAGATGTCCAAACATGAAGAAGGGGAGAGTGTAGATCCAACACTTTTTATAAGTTTGGTCGGAAGTCTACGCTATCTTACCTGCACGAGGCCAGATATACTTTATGCAGTCGGGTTAGTTAGTCGCTACATGGAATCACCAACATCCACCCATTTCAAAGCCGCTAAGAGAATTCTTCTCTATTTGAAAGGTATATTCGACTTGGGCTTATTTTATTCAGCTTCTAATGATTACAAGCTTGTTGGATATAGCAATCGCGAATGGGGTAGAGACGTAGATAACCGAAGAAGTACTAGTGGATTCGTGTTTTTCATGGGAGATACTGCTTTCACATGGATGTCAAAGAAACAACCGATTGTAACTTTGTCTACATGTGAAGTAGAATATGTTGCAGCAACCTCGTGTGTTTGTCATGCAATTTGGCTCAGAAATTTATTGAAAGTGATCGGCTTGATGCAAGAAGAATCGACTGGGATTCATGTTGACAACAAGTCAGCCATTGCCTTAGCAAAGAATCTTGTATTCCACGATCGAAGCAAACACATCGACATCCGCTACCATTACATAAGAGAGTGTGTAGCAAGAAAGGAAGTGCAAGTTGAATATGTGAAGACACAAATTCAACTTGCGGATATCTTCACTGAGTCGCTCACAAGCGAAAACTTCATCAGATTTAGAAGCTCACTTGGGATGACAAGATCAAGTTTAGGGGGGGGGGGGTGTTGGATTATAAACTTGATCCATATTGATGGAAGCCCAAAATCCAAATCCAATCAATTGGAGTAAAAGCCCACAAATCCAAAATGTAGTAAATTTATTTAGGTATCTTAAGTATGTAGATTTCTTATGTGTGATAACCAAATTGGAGGCTATTAATTACAACCATTTTGGAGGCCATTAAATTAACTAAATTAGTTGGCTATTAATTGTATTAGTTGGAGGTGGTGGTGAGTAATTGTGTTAGTTGAGAGTTATATAATTCACCTATAAATAGGTGAGTTGTTTAGTTGTTTTTCATCAACAAATGTAAGAACTTCTTTAGGGAGAAAAGAAGTAAAGAAGTGAGTTGTAGTTTTGTATTTTGAGTGAGAGTCTTCTTGTAATATCTTTGAGTTTAATAAAAGTTGTTCATTTCAGTGTTTTAATTTCAACACCTTCAACGTGCTTAAGACGGCCTAAACCTTTGACATTTTCTCTAATCTATTTGATAAAAATTAGTAATCATGCATACCGAGCAAAATTAATTACTAATTAACAACTAAATTATTGGATATGCAATATAGTACTGCATCTAAATGTGCCAATTAGAGCTGAACATCAAATATTTCCAGCTAAGTTTGCTGAATAATTCATAGCAATGTCTAACATGGCAACATTGTTCTTATTTTATTTTATAAAAAAAAATGAAAGGTAAGCTTAATTTTGGTCTATAAAAGCCCTAACACCAGTCTCCATTTCTCACCAATCTCAGAAAAAAATATATGCCTAATCAAATTACATATCTGAAAATAAAAATCTAGAAGAAATGGCAAAGAGAGCAGCAGCCTCAATTGGGTTTCTACTGTGTCTGAATCTGCTGTTTATCACAACGGTAACCTCTGCAAAGTGCCCAACAGATGCATTGAAGTTCAAAGTATGTGTCAATGCGTTGGGGCTAATTCAAATCCCACCAAATGAAAAATGCTGCAGCTTAATTTCTGGTATTGCTGATATTGACGCTGCTCTACCTTAATCTTCCTATTGACTTGAGCTTGTTGCTCAACCAATGCAACAAGAACGTCGCCAAGGGTTTCCAGTGTCCTTAATTAATTACTCCTTGTTATTTTATTCTAAGTGAGTTTTATTTTCTTTTTGAGTTCTGTTGTATTGATTCAGTAGGATGTACTGAATTAATACAAATTTAATTGTATTCGTCTTTCCTTTTTGTTATTGGTGTTGATTTCAGTAATTTATTGTACTGAAATATTTAAATTAAAGGCTGAGTTTGGCAAATACCGCCTCAATTTATTATAATAATATACCTATTTGTGTCTTTGTTTAACTGCTCTACCCCGCTCAATGAGACTGACATCAATATAAGTTGACGAAACACGGGATTGATAACGCTGACAAAACACTAGAAAATAGAATCGAAATACCCAAGTCTATGAGACTGATAGTAACAAACATTGAAGAAACACTGAAATACCTTGATCAACGTGATTGACAACATGTTGACAAAAAAACTATTGGAGTGGCTGAGATTCGGCAGCCTTAACACGTCTCCAAGAATAAGCATAAAACCCAAGCAAGTAAATAATGAGCTGTTGGAGTAGAGAGGATAAAATAAATTCAATTAAAGCTCAAATTAATAAGAGTAAACATAAAATAATTTTATTGATAATATACTCACAAACTCTTATTATTTCTCACTCTCTTACTCACTCTTACAATATGCAGATATAAGTTCTTATATAGGAAACTCAAAATAACAAAAAAATAGGTCCACACAATAAATTCAACTTTTATGATTTCATAATTTTTCAACCCATAGCCGTAATACTCTAGATTTTGGTTCCTAAATCAATCAATTTCAGCCTCCTTAAGTCCCATCTTTGACTTGGCACCAAATTCAACTTTCTTACTTTACAGATGTCCATCATATCATATCATGATTTTTTTCTTTCATTAATTTCCATCAAAGACTTCATATTTTTGTACTTAATTTAGTTTAATATATTTTTGTACACAGTTTCCATCACATCCTCTTCATAGATGTTGTTCACTGTCTCTTCTGCTTCCTTTCGTTGACTTTGACATTCTGATGCATAATGGCCATAATTATCACAATTATAGCATTGAATATTAGACTTGTCAAGTCCATAATTCTGCCATTGGTTTCCTCGACCTCTTCCACGTCCACGACCTCTGCCTCTTGTGGACTGGTTATTTCCATCATTGTTATCACCTCGCTTGAATTGGTGATTTCTACCACGCCCACTTCCTCTTCCATATCCTCCACGACCTCTACCGCGTCCTATTTCATCTTGGCTATTTTCACCTTCTTCTAGTGAAGCCTTTTACCGCTAAAACTTGCTCTACAGACTTCTCATTCTTTCTGATTAGACTTTCTTCTCACGCTTGCAATGAACCAACAACTTCATCAACAGTCATTGCACTCGTATCTCGCAATTCTTCGATAGCGACTACTATATAGTCAAACTTTAGTAGCAGCGATCGTAAAATTTTCTCAACGATCCTAGACTCCTCCATCTTTTCACCATACTGTCGCGTCTGATATATGACAGACTTTACTCGTGATGAGTAATCTACAATAGCTTATGTTTCCTTCATCTTCATCGTCTCAAATTCTCCCCTCAACATCTGCAATCGAACTTTCTTTACTTTCTCCTCTCCTTGAAGAGAAACTCGAAGGAAGTCCCATGCTTGCTTCGAGGTGGATACTTTCGCCACCTTTTCAAACATCACATCATCCAATTCTTAATGGATGAGACTGAGCGCCTTTTGGTCACTCCAGCGACTCTTGTTAAAATTGTCTTTTTCTGCTTGAGATAGTTGTACATTCTCAGCTGGGATAACATAACCTTTCTCGACAATATCATAAACATCGTGGGCTCCGTGGATTGCTTTCATCTTAATACACCAATTTTTGTAATTGGTTTTGTTAAGTTAGGGGAAATTGAAGAAAACACCGTTGGTGTTCATTTTCGGAATGATTTTTCAAACAACTTTGTTTTTAGGCGTATAAGTGTTGTTGCGACACTTCCAGATCTCTAACAACATGCTGGACTTATTGCAACACTTGTTGCAGTTTTTTGCAACACTTTATACAATCTTTTGCTACACTTTTGGGTTTCTGGCTACTGCCACGCCTGGGCACTTTCAACTCGATTTTTCCGCACTTGAAAAAAATTTCTTTTGGGAAGAGGACTCGAGCTTTCAACCTAGCTCCGAAACTACTTTGTTGGATTAGAAAGGATAAAATAAACTCAATTAAAGGTCAAATTAACAAGAGTAAACACAAAATACTTTATTCATAATACACTCACAAACTCTTATTATTTGTCACTCTCTTTCTCACTCTTACAATGCATATATAAGTTCTTATATAGGAAACTCAGAATAACAAAATAAGTCCACACAATAAATTCAACTTTAATGATTTCACAATTTTTCAACCCATAGCCGTAATACTCTAGGTTTTGGTTCCTAAATCAATCAATTTCAGCATCCTTAAGTCCCATCTTTGTCTTAGCACCAAATTCAACTTTCTTACTTTACGGATGCCCATCATTTCATATTATGATTTTTTTCTTTAATTAATTTCCATCAAAGACTTCATATTTTTGTACTTAATTTAGTTTAATATATTCAACATGAGCTACTGACATGAATACCCTCTCATACCGAAATCCATTTGAAATGTGGAATGAATATTAATGGAAAACAAAACAGAAGTTGGAAACAATGCTAGAAAATAGAGGAACAAAAACAAAGAAAGGAAAAAAAAGAACACTAAACCTAGGAAAACCGTGACTATAATACCATGAAAACTCTTGTAAACCGCATATTATAGTGATAAGTAAAGTTTGCCTATAAAAAAGATACATACTGGAATACACATAATATAGAATTCTACCTAATATAGGAAATATATACAATACAAGAAATATACTCTAATATAAGTCTAGACCTGTTCAATGGGCGGGTTGGGCCGAGCTCGGGCCTGACTTGGTCAGGCCAAAGAAAAAATCATTATGTCTAGGTCCAACTCAACCCATACTAATAATATACGGGCTTGGGCCACACCGAATCGGGCCGGGCTTTGATTAAGAAGCTCATTCCAAGCCCGGACCAGCCCGCCCATCAAATAAATATTAAGTTTTAATTTTTCATAAATAAAAATTTTACTAAGATAAAAATTGAATTTTAACTAAAAAAATGGTTAATATTATTTTTTCCATTCAAATTTTCTTTAAATGTAAATACTGGAACAATGAGCTAACTCACCCCAAAAGGTACCTAATGACTCCTAAATCTGACTTATTTCCTGCCTATTTCATTTAATTATTTGAATGATTTGTTGCTGCTTTATGATGATTTTGTGCTTATTTAGGTTATGAATGATATTTGGCCTGATTTGACAAGTTTGGAGAATATAGAAGCATTTTTCGAGATTTAGGAGCAAATTGGAAATTGCATATCTGAAGCTTCCTATTTGAAAAAGATGACTAAATTTGATTTACATGATATCCCTTTTAGTTTTTGATTTATCTTTTACCTTTTTAGTGGGCTTTGTTACTCCTTTTTAGTTGTTAATTAGGAGACTACAATCCTAATTAGAGGATTTTTTTATTTTCTTTCTTCTTTAAATAGGCATAGAATTTCCTTTGGAAAGACATCTTTTGTTTGGGCCTTGTGACAATGTCTCCTTCCTTAATGAATTATTTTGTTTTCTTTTTAATTATGTTTAGCTAATTTTCACTATCTTTCGATTGAGGATTAAACTTGAAGCTAATTGCATGTTGTGAGACTTGTTCTTAATCTTCTTTTGAATTTCAGTTTTCGATTAAACCGATAATATTTTTTTCATTACACTTTTGATTTCTTCAATTTGGCCAATTGTTGTTTTTGGAATTATAATGAATTGTTATTTTCATTGAATTTATGCTCATCATAGTTTAATGGAAAATTGTAACAAACGATTTCTTTAACAATTTTTCGTGGTTTATTCGATTTAAATCAATCTTTATGCTTGATCATCATAATTTTGGTTTAAAGTTGGTTCTTCAAAACTTAATGCTTTTTGAAGATAAAATCTTAACAGCTTCTGCAAGTGCATCTGATAATTGAGGGTTTTTGATCTAACTCATCTAAAATCAATATCATATTTAGAAAAAGAATTTAACGCATGCTCATCATGGTTATAACCAACTAATTGAAGTTTCGAAATCTATCTTCTGTGCCTATGATCAATTGCAACTAAGCTAAGAATATCCTTAACAGGAAGAATTTTTTTAATCATATATCTTTATTCCTTTAATTTTAGTATTTTTATTTTAAACAACAAACAATTTCAAACCCCCCATTTATTTATTTATTTTATTTTTGTTGGTCACTAATTTGAATAGAATTGATTTTATTATTTTACATGGATTCAACCCTACTTAAACTACAAATCCAATCATTGGATTAATAGGAATTATTTTTGGTGGATTCAACACCCGTCAGTACCTCAAAGGATGAGGATTGCCTCACACATATAAGGAGTAACATTGCTCAACCCATAGCCAATGTGAGATATTCAACAAACTTGTACATTCATTAACATATACTATTATAGTAATATCCGTGCTAGCAGAAGCTTTTATATATATATATATATATATATATATATATATATATATTTGAGCGGCACGGCAGGGCTGGGCTTGTGTTTTCACATTAAATCCAAGCCCATCCCATAATATTTTCGGTCTTTAGCGGGCTTGGGTTGGGCCGGGCCAATAGTAAAATTTATTTGTCCAAGTCCGACCCATGATAGTCGGGCTTGGACGGGTTAGACGGGCCACGGGCTACTTGAACAGGTATAATATAAACCATAACATTTTCATGAAATAGAAAACTACGCTGAGTTTGTTTTTTTTTTTTTTTACTTTTTTAATGGTATTCATGAATTATAGATGCAAAATTGAACTATCTTTATAAGTCATAACTGTGTTACAAAACTATCACTTCGGAGTAGCTTTTGTAAGATGAAGGTGATAATAAAATATGACAAAGGTTATGTAAATGGCTTTATTGGTTAGAGTTTGTGTCTCAGAGTAATACATTGGGAAATTATACAAGTATCGTGTCTCCGTACAAATTTCGTAATATGTAGGGCTAGTATTACAAAATTTGTGGCCTTGTGGAAAAATAGAAATTTTAAAATTGTGGAGCCTTAGACAAGAAAATATGCATTTTAAAATACACAAATAACATTATTATCACATTTAAAGCTCATTATTTAATACATATAAAAAATATAACAAGTGTAGTTGAAATTGGATAGTTAAATTGTGTATTGAAATAAATATAATATAAAACACTAATAGTTTTGGAGCCCCTAATATTTTGGGGCTTGACTGGCCTCTACTGTAAGGCCGACCTGGTAATATGTATCAGTTTGATCTCATTCGTAACACGTAAGTCCAGGTTGAACACATTATGTGAATTTTTCCACAGTGAAGGTTTTAATCATTAGTAAAAATTCTTTACATGAGAGCCTAATCCTGTAAATAAATAATATAAGAATAATGGAAAATTATATAGAGTACCGGTTTTTTTGACATGGAAAAGATCTCTTAATACATATCGCAACATGTGTGTAGATGACTCAAATTTGTAATATTTAGAATTGTATTAGTGCACATGTCGAAATATGTCTAGAGTGTCATTTTTCTACGTCGAGTATCTGTCCATTTGAAAATCAAAAACAGATAAAAAGAATAAAGGTTGGACAATCGAACATGTAAAGATTCTGGAATGAGGGTATAATATTCATAAATTAGGTCTCTCAACGTGCTTAAGACAGCCTAGACATTTGACATTTTTGCTTATCTATTTGTAATAAATTAATAATCATGTAAAACGAGCTAAATTAACTAATCAATAACGTTATTATTGGATATACTGCATCTTAATGTTCGAATTAGAGCAGAATAATTTCCAGCGAAGTCTGCTGAATCTAATTTATTAATTTCTTCTAAAAAAATTGAACGATAAGCTTAATCCTGGTCTATAAAAACCCTAAAACCAGACTCCATTTTTCATCAGTCGCAAAAAAAAAATTAAAGGCTAATCAATTAGAAGAAACAATAGAAGAAATGGCAGAGAGAGCAGCAGCTTCAATTGGGTTTCTACTGTGTTTGAATCTGCTGTTTGTTACAATGGTGAGCTCTGCAAAGTGCCCAACAGATGCATTGAAATTCAAGGTATGTGTAAATGCATTGGGCCTAATTCAAATCCCTCCAAATGAAAAATGCTGCAGCTTAATTTCCGGGCTTGCTGATGTGGATGCTGCTCTTTGCCTTTGCACTGCTCTTAAAGCTAAGGTTTTGGGAATTAGCCTTAATCTTCCTATTGACTTGAGCTTGTTGCTCAACCAATGCAACAAGAACGTTGCCAAGGGATTTCAGTGCCCTTAATTCATTGATCTTGTTTTATTTTAAGTGGGTTTTTTTTTTGAAAAACCCCCGGAGGAACAATGTGTCCCCCCAAAGGCTAAAAGTTTGGAGCAGGTGAAAATTTCGGGGCGGAGTCCCCAGTTAGGCTGGTTTCTCCGCTTACCTACAAAACACCTACCCCTCTTTTATTAAATTAAAATCAACTCACGGTCTCAAGACGAGAACATGAGCAAATCAATTACACGAGAGTAGCAGGTTCGGAAAATTAAATACACCAGACGCTACAAAATTAACACCACGCCTCCTACATTTAAAAATAAACCAACAAAAATGAATGCAAGATCCAATAATGTCTTCGGACCCCAACATGCCTTCGAAAACAAATTTATTCCTTCGTTTCCAAGTTGCCCAAGCAATCAAGAACCATAACGCTGTTCCAAACTCTCTACCACTTCCAGCTGCAAAGAAGCCGTGCCACATGGCCAAGAAATCCACTGTTTTCCACGGCAGAGGCAGCGAAATACCGAGCAATCTCATCACTTGAGTCCACACCTTATAACTGTTGGTGCAATGTAACAGGGCATGATCCATAGTCTCCTCCAAATCCCAAAATGGGCATTGAACGTCCACTACAGCTTGGCAACCACGAAGGAAAAGAAACATTTTTGTTGGTAATCTTCTGTGAAAAACGAGCCACCCGAAGAAGCAAACTTTCGGAATCAGACAAGCATTCCAAATTACCGAAAAGTCGAGCCTCGGCTTTGGCCATTTTGGCGTGCTATAATAACCAAGACAAAAAGAACTCGTCGTGTACACCTTCCTCTCCCCCAACTCCCAAATAAGCCGATCAACCGGCCCTGAAAAAATAGGCTGCCGTTTTCCCTGCCCCTAACTGTCATCACCCTCTACAAACAAACACGGACAACTTATAACGATCCAGTTCCGAAGTTCCACACCTCTTTCCTGTCCTGAAATCCTCAAATTCCTTTTCCACAAAGGCCTCGAAAAAGCAGATGACCCGAAAAGATAATGACACCCCTCGGCCACCAAACATGATTTTCTATTGCACAAACGGTAGAGGTCAGGGAACAAAACCGCCAACTCTGAATTTGTCGTCCAGTTATCATGCCAAAATGAGCAACTCTCCCCACTCTCAATATCAACCCGTATAAAGGACCTAAAAAAGTCCCACCTCTCCCCATTTCGGATACAACATGCTATAATTCCTCTCCAAGTATGTGACAACCTAGATGAATCATAGTTTGCAATGGACCACCATGAAACAAACCCGTAGCGTCTAATGCAAATCTCGTACCATAATGAACCATGCTCACCACTTCTAACCTTCCAAATCCACTTCATTAGCAAACTACAGTTTACCAACTTAAAATCCCTAATGTAGAGACCCCCGAGATTTTTGGGTAAGGCAATCATCGTCCAACTAACCTTACTAATACCCGTAGCATTCGAATCACCCCTCCATAAAAAATTCCGCATTAGCTGCTCAAGTTTCGTTATTACCGCCCTTGGCATTTTATTCAATGATAGCAAAAAAATTGGAAGAGATGACAAGATCGATTTCACAAGCACCACTCGTCCCGCATAGGATAAACATTGTCCTTTCCAACTAGCTAACCGATTCTGAAACTTACTTATCAATGGATTCCAAGAGGAAACAGGAACACGCCTAAAGCTGAGAGGGGTTCCAAGATAGGTAATCGGGAATCTCTCCACTCGACAACCCAGGACGCCTGCGCAAGATGAAGCAAACTTCTCCTATACATGAATACCCATAATAGATTTTTTTTTAAAATTAATTTTCAGCCCAGAAATCAATTCAAAACATCGTAAAATTCTAACAAAGGTAGGTAATAGAGACTCATCTGCCAGTAAAAGCATAGCATATCATCAGCGAATTGCAAGATGGATATGTCTTTCTCTGAACCGTCAAGCTGAAACCCCGACAATAGGCCAATTCGAATACTCTCCTTAGACATCAGCTTCAAACCCTCACTAGCCAAAATAAAAATAAAAGGAGAAATAGGATCTCCTTGTTTAACCTCCCCTAGCTAATTTAATCGGCTCAGACGGCGTCCTATTAATCAGAATCGACATGACCGAATTTCTTCTATAGTTGTCAAACCATTGAACCCATCTTTCATCAAAACCCATTTGTCTAAAAACCGCATCAATATAATTCAATAAAACATAATCATAAGCCTTATGAAAGTCTAACTTAATAGCCAGACATGGTTTACGACTCCTACGAACTGAATGGAAATCTCCGAGGCTATGAACGAACATTCATGAATATTACGACCTTTAATGAAAGCAAATTAATTGTCTGAAATCAACTTAGGCAACAATGGTTATAGTCTATTAGTAAGCAACTTAGACACAATTTTGTATATACCATGAATCAAGGCAGTAGGTCTAAAATTATTCAATGAAGAAGAGCCAGGTACCTTGGGAATCAGAACAGTAAATGAAGATTTAATAGCATTCGGCAGTCGTCTAGTCGCATGAAATTTCGCAAATAGGTCCAGTATCTCAGGCTTCAGTTCATCCCAAAATCATTTGTAGAAGAAAAAATTAAATCTCAGGTCCAGGCGCCTTCCCCTCATTACAGGAGCAAACCGCAACCCATATCTCTGCTTCTGTGAATGGTTCAACCAGACGACAAATCTCCATCACATCTATCGTCCGGAAATTCAGCCTCCCCAAGTCAAATGGAATAACTACAGTTCCCAAAAATAGGTACGAATAATAGTTTTGAATTCTATAAGTGATCACAACAGAGTTGCTAGTAAATCCCTCTCCAATTTCCAACTATGAAATCCGATTACCTCTGAACCTAGCCGAAGCGATGCGGTGAAAAAGCACTGTATTGTTGTCACCCAGTAAAGTCCACTTAACCCTTGACTGTGAGGCCAAATTTTTTCTAAGCTTCATCTAAATTGAAACAAAGAAGTTCTCATAATTTGTAGTTCAGACCCGGCTGAAGCGTCCAATGACCAAACCACATTAGAGTCAGTCAATTCTAAAACCCGGGCTTCTAAAAATTTAATTCTAAGTTCCAATTGACCGAAATTAGATGAGTGCCAAGGACGAATAAATCCCCATAATTTTCAAAGCTTAAAATCAACATCTCTATCCTTGCTATCAGTCGCACCACAAATATAACGCCACTTACTCGTAATAAATTGCAAAAAAGTATCAACATCCTACCAACAATTTAGCGATCAATCTATTCTCCTTCCCCATCTCTACGAAGAATGCGACTAGAAGACAATTGGCAAGTGATCCGATAGGGTTAAGTCTACCGTCATGAGTTGTAAGCCCGTCCATCTATCTAATAAACCACAGGAAACCAACACCCGCCTAATCCGCGAATATGACTAACTGTTGCTCCACGTATAATCCCTCCCAACTAGAGGAACATCATACAATGAACAATCATTCATAAATTCCTGGAATCTTATCATAGAACTAGAAATAACCCCATTCCCACCCGCTCTTTACGAATAATGAAGTATTTCGTTAAAGTTACCATATATCAATAGATTGCCTATATCCCGAATAAAGGGCAACAAGTCAACCAATAATTGGTTCCTCTTGGCGGCACTAACTAGCCCATATAAGCAAACAATATCAGTCTTGACCTGATTCACTACCGTACTAAGTATACACCATCTCACCCCAGCAACTCTAACTGTACCCCTGATTTACCTGGAGTTCCACGACACAATTATCCCTCCCAAAAAACCTTAAGCAAGTAAACAATAAAATGAAAAATCATTGTGGCCCTATAATTTCCTAACAATCATCTCCGACACATCTGGCACCTTTGTCTCCACTAACACAACAACATGCAAAGACCACTTACGGACACACGAACAAACAAAAAACTGCTTCGCTCCATTCGTGAGCCCCCCACGATAATTCTAATAGAAAAGGTTTAATGATATAAAGTACATGTACAAACCTCGGTTCGGACGGAATTGCCCAAACTCCAGATTCTTTCAATACCTGAACAATTTTCTCCACATGTTGCTCCTGAAACAGAATCAACATCTCACCGACCCTAACCACCAATCTTGCCTCATTCCCACGAGGTTCTAAATGCTGTTTGTTAATAATCAACCTATTCATATTTGCCACATCCAGCCCCGACGACCTAAAAATTCTGCCAGTGTCCGCAACCCCATTAGTCACTGAGTTATCACCCTCAAGACCGTCCGATTCCCTTAAAGAAGAGTTTTCCTGTATAACGTTATCTCGCAACATTCTAGTAACGCCACCTTTATAGGGAGCGCCACAGTAACTATAATCACCCATTAAACAACTCTGCTCCACTATATGAAGTTCAATACTTATAGATTTAATATGTACATATACAAATATAATGTTTCCAACTCCAAATTATTCTCCAAATATTTCTCAATGCCACTTTACATTTCTCACACTATCTAGTACATGCCATTATTCTACAAACCATAATATTACATTAAAATACAAATCCACCTCGAGTCTTTCTTTATTTGCTCTTTAAGCTGATCCACTTATACCACTTTGGTCAAAGCTATCTACAAATCTTCAGTATCTGCGTGTAGAAAATAAACTACACGCTAAGCAATTTGCTAAGCAATTTGCTTAGTGGTGTACATAAAAGAAATACAATAACTTCGAACATTTTTAACACTTTAAAAATAGAAACAAAGTCAATTCATAAGTCAAAAATAAATTAAATGACTTTATAAAACCAAACACAAAACTTATATTATAAACCTTTCAAAGTACAATCAAATTTATTTCCAATTTTTCCAAACACTTTAACCATATATTGCCCAAAGTAAACATGTCCTGAATAACGGTAAAATGGATACGGGAGCGGACAAGCCCGAAGCCGAAGCTTCAATATCAATGTACCGGTCAAGCCCGAAGCCGAAGGTTTAGAATCAATATATCGGTCAAACCCGAAGCCGAAGCTTCAATATCAATATATTTTTATCAGAATACCGGCCGAAGCCCGAAGCCAAAGCTTCAATTATTTGTATAGTACTATACCCCCCCTTTATTGGCGCCAATCTGCCTTGACTTGTATTCTACTCGTTTAATAAGGGCAATAAATCAATGTAACATCTTAAAAATTCTAGTATAAATCATCAAACATAATTCAACATAACTTCAGCAATTAAGAAATTCAAATCCTAAATTTTAAAGCATCAAACTTCAATTAAAACACAATAAAATCAATATTCATACTTTCCAGAAATTTCCAGATTTTGTGACCTGACTTCCGTTGCATTTTCACTATCAAAACATCATCCAATCGAAGAATGTTCTTCTAAAAATAATTATCCACATGTCTCAGCTTTCGAAAACCACCAGAATCAAGGAAATCCAAATTGTATAACCAAAGTTATGATCAAAATACTAAACAGTGTGCAAAGCTGAGATTTTCCGAAAACAGATTTCATGACTCAACTTCAAACGAACATTTCACATTGAAAACGAACGAAATTTGACAAGGTTTCTTCTGAACATATATTCCTTACTTTCTGTAGATATCAATGGAATCAAGAATCATTCAAATTGGATTTATGTAACAAGAAAAACATTAAAACAAAACAGGGATACAAATCTGGAAAATTTTCCGAAAAACCGATAAATCGAAATTTGAGACACAAAGCTTTTTCTAAGCTCTTTCTAGCTCTCTTCTACCTCTTTTGCCTTTGATTTGCTTGCACTAACTTCCTCTACAACAGCCATATGTGATTCTATCAAGATATTGTATAAATAAACTTCCTAATTCCATAAATATGCTTAATCTATCATGAATTCTACTAATTAAGCTTTAATTTCATCAAAAATCACTCACCTCAAATTCGGATTACTGTTCATCCGAATCTTAAAATCTGAAATCCTCCTCTTCTAGTCTTTATTCTCTGAAATTGATGATGATAGAGGGCTTAAGGATCAATTTCTAACAAGAATTTGAAGTTGAATCGAAGAAATCGGAAGTTTTTAGATTAGGGAAATTTTTGATAAGGTAAGGAAATGGAGAAGAAGATGAAGGTGAAGAGGATGGAGAGAAGGATACGTATAGGATTAGGATTTTATGTTTTTTTTTTCAATTTCCAAAAATGCCCTTGAAAAAATAATTAAATGCCGAATTCATCCCTCTTACTTAATTAACTCTTATTTTCTCATGCCTTATATCCAATAACAATAATAATAACTATAAAAATAATTTTCATGATATTTTAATACCATAATAATTTATTATAAGTAAAATTTAAAATTTCAGGTCGTTAAAATTCTCCATCTCTTATGATTTTTCATCCTTGAAAATTACCTGAAAACAGTTGCAGATATTGAGTTTTCATTGTATCCTCCAGTTCCCAAGTTGCTTCTTCAACCTTATGATTTTTCCAAAGTACTTTTACCAAAGGAATAGACTTGTTTCTCAATTGCTTAACTTCTCTTGCCAAGATTTGTACCGGTTCCTCTTCATACGTCAGGTCGGGTTTGATCTCTACGACATCAAGAGATAAGATATGCGATGGATCTGATCTATATCTCCTTAACATCAACACATGGAACACATTATGAATTTTGTCGAGTGTCGGGGGTAGTGCCAACCGATAAGCTACCGGTCCAACCTTCTTTATAACCTCATATGGGCCAATGAATCTCGGACTGAGCTTGCCTTTCTTGCCAAATCACAGGACTTTCTTCCAAGGAGATACTTTGAGAAATACTTTATTCCCCACTTAATAGGTAATGTCTTTTCTTTTTAGATCAGCATAAGATTTTTGTCTACCCGATGCAGCCTTCAATCTTTCTTGAATAAGTTTTACCTTCTCCTTTGTCTCATGAATCAAATCCACTCCCACAATCTTGTTTTCACTAAGCTCGGTCCAATATAATGGAGTTCAACATTTTCTTCCATATAATGCTTCATATGGAGGCATTTGTATGCTTGTCTAATAGCTGTTATTGTAGGCAAACTTCATGACGGATAAATACTTATCCCAACTTCCCTCAAATTAAATGACACAACTTCTCATCATGTCTCCCAACGCCTGAATTACTCTTTCAGATTGACCATCTGTTTGAGGATGAAATGAAGTACTAAAATGAAGTTTACTACCTAAGGCTTCTTGCAACTTCTTCTAAAAACTCAAAGTAAATCTTGGATCTCGGTCAGAAATGATTGAAATAGGCACTCCGTGTAGCCGCGCTATTTCATCTACATATAGCTGAGCTAACCTATCAAGTGAATAATCCATCCTAACTGGAAGAAAGTGGGCAGACTTTCTCAATCTATCTACAACAACCCACACTGCATCATGTTTCTTCTGTGTAAGTGGTAAAGACGTCACGAAGTCCATTGTGATTCTTTCCCATTTCCATTCTGGAATTGTTATTGGTTGCAACAATCCAGAAGGAACTTAATGTTCAGCTTTCACCTATTGACAAGTTAGACATTGAGCAACATGGTTGGTAATGTCTTTCTTCATCCCATTTCACCAATAATGGCTCTTCAAATTTTGGTACATCTTGTTTGCTCCTGGATGCATCGCATAAGGACTACTATGTGCCTGATGTAGGATATTCTTCTTTAATTGTTCATTGTTTAGCACACATAGTCTATCTTTATAATATAGACACCCATCTTCTCGAACCACATAGTCGTCTATAATACCCACTTGTGTCCTTGCTCGAATGACCTTGAAGTCATCATCTTCATTTTGTGCTTGCTTAACCTGTTGTAGTAGTACAGGTTGAATCTTCAATTCTATAATTAAGGCTCCACCATTGGTAAGAGCTAACCCTGTATTCATAGCCCTTAGTGCCATTATTGTCTTTCTACTGAGAGCATCCGCGACTACATTAGCCTTTCCTAGATGGTAGTCAATAAGACAATCGTAATCTTCAATGAATTCCATCCACCTTCTCTGCCTTAAATTCAACTCCTTCTGTGTTGGCAAATATTTCAAGCTTTTATGATCTGTATAAATATAGCATTTTTGTCTATAAAGATAGTGTCGCCAAATTTTCAAGGCAAATACTATTGCAGCCATTTCCAAATCATGAGTAGGATAATTCCTTTCATGATTCTTCGATTGCCTGAAAGCATAGGCAATCACTTTCCCTTCTTGCATCAAAACACACCCAAGACTACTATGCGAAGCATCACTATAGATTACAAAGTCTTTTCCAGGCTCTGGTTGGGTAAGGATGGGTGCTTTTGTCAACATTGCCTTCAACTTTTCAAAACTTTCTTGGCACTTGTCATTCCACTCAAATTTTGCATTCTTTTGAAGTAGTTTCATTAGCAGGGCAACAAGTACTGAAAATCCCTTCATAAATCTTCTATAATACCCTGCTAAGCCAAGGAAACTTCTGACTTCTGTAGGGTTCTTTGGTGGTTTCCATTCTACAACTGCTTCTATCTTTTTAGGATCCACTTTAATTCCTTCGGCAGAAACAATATGGCCTAAGAAAGAAAATTCTTCAAGCCAAAACTCACATTTGATAAGTTTGGCATACAATTTCTTTTCCCTCAAAGTTTGAAAGACTATCCGCAAATGTTGATCATGCTCTTCTCGTGACTTAGAATACACCAAAATGTCATCAATGAAAACCACTACAAACCTATTTAAATATATGTAAAAGATACGGTTCATAAGGTCCATAAATGCTGCTGGTGCATTAGTAAGACCAAATGGCATCACCAAAAATTCATAGTGCCCATATCTGGCTCGGAAAGCCGTCTTTGCAATATCATCATCTTTCACTCTCATCTGATAGTAACCCGATCTCAAATCAATCTTGGAGAAGCATTTGGAACCCTTAAGTTGATCAAATAAGTCTTCATTCCTTGGTAATGGATACTTGTTCTTGACTGTCAATTTATTCAACTCCCGATAATCAATACATAATAGGAGCAACCCATCTTTCTTCTTAACAAACAACACTGGTGCACCATACGAGGATATACTCAGGTGTATGAATCCTTTATCTAGAAATTCTTGCAACTGAATCTTCAACTCTTTCAGTTCAACAGGCGCCATTTTGTATGGTGCTTTGGATACTAGTGCGGTACCTGGCAATACATCAATTGTGAATTCTACCTCTCTTTTTGATGGCAAACCCAGTAGTTCTTCTGGAAATACATCGGGAAAATCACATACTGTAGGAATATTTTGCAATTCTAACTCACCTTTCTTCAATTCTAGAGCGAAGATTAGGTAGGCCTGATATCCCTTCCTAACAAGACTTTTAGTCTTCATAAAAGAAATTATGTTATAGAGATAATCTGATCTTTCCCCCACGATAACTATTTCTTCTCCATCAGAAACTTGAAGTGACATTCTTTTGTTTTTGCAATCCACTATAGCTCGATGTTCCGATAACCAATCCATTCCCAAGATAACATCGTAATCTCGGAAAGGTAACTCAATTAAATTTGCATGGAAAAGTTGATGTTGAATCATAATAGGGAAATTCATATACACTTTGTTTACTATCACACTATGTCCTAAAGGATTAGTCACTTCAATATTTTCTCCCAATTCTTCCATATGCAACCCTTTCTCTTATGCTAACGCAGTACATATATATGAATGAGATGAACCAGGATCTATCAAAGCATAAGCATCATGATTAAAGAATGAAAATTTACCGACTATAACTTCAGTTCAGATTGCATAACTTTACGCCATTCCTCCTGGTCTACCACTCTGCGGTGCTTATTGAGCCACATCATGTCTATTTACCCCACTAGCATTTCCTCTTCCCCTTCCTCTTCCACCTTGCATTGTAGGAGTTGGAACTACTATAGGTGCAGATGTACTTATCTGTCTTTGAGAACAATTTACAATCAAATGTTCCCTCGAGTCACATTTAAAGCAGACTCTACCTTTTCCACAACATTCCCCTGTATGTATCCTTCCATAATTAGAACATTGTGGAATATTTCCTCTGCCTCGACCAGAAGGTACACTAGCCGCTGACCCCGTACTTATGGTTTGTCTCGGTGAAAACCCTCTGAAATGAGACTGTGTTTGTTTTGATGTTCCCTTCTATTTATTACTTGGAGATTCTGAACTAGCTGGACCCTGTGACCCCTTTTGAAGTCCGGATCTTTTAGCCATTCTTTGTTGCCTATCTGAATTGATCTTCTCAATGCCCATAGGAGCATCAACCAAGTCATTGAACACCCTAATCCTTTGTGCAAGTAAATGCAATCTAATTTCATCATTCAGCCCATCCTCGAATCTCTTACATCGCTTTACTTCACTGTTAACTATATCACGAGCATACCTGCCGAGTTTGAGGAGTTGAATTTCATATTCTAATACAGTCATTCATCCCTGTCTCGAAGATAAGAACAATTTCCTCTGCTCATCTTTGAATCGTTCACTAACGTAATTTTTGTCAAATTGTTCCAAGAAAAGGCCCTAAGTGATTTCTCCGGGTCACCTTTCTCTCACAATATTATCCCACCACCTCCTAGCTTATTCTTTAAGTAGACCTTGCACATAATCTAGTCTCTCTTCATCTATAAAATAAAGCCTAGTCATACACCATTTAGTATGATCAAGCCAATCTTCTGCAAATGCAGGATTCACTGTATCCCCTTTGAAGTCATCAGCCGGAAGCTTCTTGATTCTTTCAAGAGGAGTTCTCTCCTCTCTTCTTTCAATGTGAGGTACTACAAGAACTTGAGGGATTTGTATGTTTTAAAGTACTTGCGTGATTACTTCAGTAGTCATATGCTGAAGTAAAGCAGCTTATGCTGGAGTAGGTTGTTTAGGAAAGCCATGAACTGGTGGAGGTTCATGTCTTTGTTCATCCCCATGCCCAATACGGACTGTATTCTCGGCATCCTCTTCCTCACTTTGGTTATGACTACTACTAGCCATAACTTATTCTTGAAAATTGGACTAAAGTGGATCAAACAACTAATATAACATATTTATATCCTAAATGGCATGTACATACAAGTCCTAGAATCGCCTAAACCTCATTTTGATACCAACAAATGTAACACCCCCTTTATCATGGTAACTATAATATTATATTAAACAACTCTACTCCACTATATGAAGTTCAATACTTATAGATTTAATACGTACATATATAAATATGATGTTTCCAACTCCAAATTATTCTCCAAATATTTCTCAATGCCACTTTACATTTCTCACACTATTTAGTACATGCCATTATTCTACAAACCATAATATTACATTAAAATACAAATCCACCTCGAGTCTTTCTTTATTTGCTCTTTAAGCTGATCCACTTATACCACTTTGGTCAAAGCTATCTACAAATCTTCAGTATCTACATGTAGAAAATAAACTATAAGCTAAGCAATTTGCTTAGTGGTGTATATAAAAGAAATACAACAACTTTGAACATTTTTAACACTTTAAAAATAGAAACAAAGTCAATTCATAAGTCAAAAACAAATTAAACAACTTTATAAAACCAAACACAAAACTTATATTATAAACCTTTCAAAGTACAACCAAATTTATTTCCGATTTTTCCAAACAGTTTAACCATATATTGCCCAAAGTAAACAAGTCCTGAATAACGGTAAAATGGATACGGGAGAGGACAAGCCCGAAGCCGAAGCTTTAATGTCAATGTGTAGGTCATCCCCGAAGCCGAAGCTTCAAAATCAATATATCGGTCAAGCCCGAAGTCGAAGCTTCAAAATTAGTATATCGGTCAAGCCCAAAGCCAAAGCTTCAACATCAATATATTTTTATCAGAATACCGGCCGAAGCCCGAAGCCAAAGCTTCAATTGTTTGTATAATACTATACCCCCTTTTATTGGCGCCAATATACCCTGACCCGTATTCTACTCGTTTAATAAGGGCAATAAATCAAAGTAACATCTTAAAAATTCCAGTATAAACCATCAAATATAATTCAACATAACTTCAGCAATTAAGAAATTTAAATCCTAAATTTTAAAGCATCAAACTTCAATTAAAACATAATAAAATCAATATTCATACTTTCCAGAAATTTTCAGATTTCGTGACCTGATTTCCCTTGCATTTTTCACTATCAAAACATCATCGAATCGAAGAACTTTCTTCTAAACATAAATAGCCACATGTCTCTGCTTTCGAAAACCACCAGAATCATGGAAATCCAAATTGTATAACCAAGTTATGATTAAAATACTAAACAGTGTACAAAGCTGAGATTTTCGGAAAACAGATTTCAAGACTCAACTTCAAACGAAAATTTCACATTGAAAACAAACGAAATTCAACAAGGTTTCTCCTGAACATATATTCCTTACTTTCTATAAATATCAATAGATTCAAGAATCATTCAAATCGGATTTACATAGCAAGAGAAAACATTAAAACAAAATAGGGAGGCAAATCTGGAAAATTTTCCGAAAAACCGATAAATCGAAATTTGAAACACAAACCTTTTTCTAAGTTCTTTTTAGCTCTCTTCTACCTCTTTTCCCTTTGATTTGCTTGAACTAGCTTCCTATACAACAACCATATATAATTCTATCAAGATATTGTTTAAATAAACTTCCTAATACTATAAATATGCTTAATCTACCATGAATTCTACTAATTAAGCTTTAATTTCATAAAAAAGCACTCGCCTCAAATCCGGGTTACTATTCATCTGAATCTTAAAATCGGAAATCCTCCTCTTCTAGTCTTGATTCACTAAAATTGATGGTGATAAAGGGCTTAAGGATCAATTTCTAACAAGAATTTGAAGTTGAATCGAAGAAATCAAAAGTTTTTAGATTAGGGAAATTTTTGATAAGGTAAGGAAATGGAGAAGAAGATGAAGGTGAAGAGGATGAAGGGAAGGTTACGTATAGGATTAACAACTAATTAAATGCCCAATTCATCCCTCTTACTTAATTAACTCTTATTTCCTTATGTTTTATATCCAATAACAATAATAATAACTACAAAAATAATTTTCATGATATTTTAATACCATAATAATTTATTATAAGTAAAATTTGAAATTTCAGGTCGTTACAATTCTTGTATCACATTCCTCCTCTGATCTAACCATTGCCTCGGATAACCTATCTGCCATTGATCCCTCATCCGAATCACCCTCTGAGCTAGAGTAATCATCCTGACACCTCAGACAGCCAACCCCTTGTCGGATAGAAGTGTAAATCGTAATCTCCCTCTCCCCCACTCTTGACTTCAAATTACAGCGCATAGTGCCCGTGGGAACTTACACTAAACAAGAAACAACATCCAATCGATCTGGCCTTTCAACGTTGCAATCCATAGCCATAAGCTGACCAAACCTCCCAGCAAGGCTACGGACTAATGATTCATAGATAATGGTTAGTGGAATACC
Source organism: Euphorbia pulcherrima (assembly GCA_947683365.1). Taxonomy (NCBI): domain Eukaryota; kingdom Viridiplantae; phylum Streptophyta; class Magnoliopsida; order Malpighiales; family Euphorbiaceae; genus Euphorbia; species Euphorbia pulcherrima. The sequence goes on from CANTUS010000004.1 coordinate 5,917,073, forward strand.
CATAAAATTAAGATACATGACACACTTGGAGGGAATAAAATTCACCGACAGATGCTCAACTGAAAACATAAGGTGACTAAGTACCTTCCATTCGTGGCTAACAAAATTAATCATTGCATCTCCTGTGATAAAGGAGACAATCACACATTCCCCACCAACAGGTGCAACAAATTCAGTATCAAATCCGCGCTCACATAATAAATCATAGATATTTTGAATATGAGAAATATTGTGTAACCGAATCAAGCAGGCCTTATTATTCCAAGGGGTGGACTGCACCATGCACTCCTCACTATTCTGCGAATTATTCTTGTCCACTAAGCTTGTCGTAACCTTAGGCTGCCCCTTAATTGCCTTTTCTGCAGATTTTCAATTAGGTGACATAACTGCAACATACAATCTCCCATCACGAGGTGAATCATGAAACACTTTCTCCGTACGACTAGGCAGCTTTTGGTTCGGCTCCTGAAAATTCTGAACATTCAAAGGCCTTGAGTATCTTGCTTTATACGCCCGCAATCGTACAACCCTTATTTCAACAGAATTCATCCTGTTCAGTGCTTCATAAATGGGATAATTCCATCGATCATAATGAACCTAAAGTTCAAGTTCTTGGCATTTCTCTTTTGTGAGACAAACACCCAACTAGAAACTCCAAACCTCCTGAAAACCTTCTTCAAGGCTAGTGCATCGTAACCATTCGGAAAGTTCTCAAAATAAATCTTATTCGCAATCAAATTCTTGGTGGTGCTAATATGATTAGGGTTCGTAACCCTAACCTGCCTAGTGGCGGCTTGATTAAAAAATGTAGAAGAGGGGGGTTTTGTATTTGGTTTTTGAGTTTTGCTGTATTAATTTAGTAAAATGTAACGGATATATGAAAATTTTATTGTATTTGTCTTGTCCTTATTATTTGTGTTGATTTCAGTCATTAGTTTTGCTGAAATTTTGATGTAATAATTTATTCATATTATTGTCTTTATTTTTCTTATACTCTATATAATTGTTTTTATGCAATCAAATTAGATCTGTTCAACTGACTCGTGGCATGTTTGGCTTGTTGAAATAAAAATGTATTAAACTTAATTATAAAAAGCAAGCTGTTAGCTTAGAAATGAAGTAGCTTAGAAATTAAGTAGCTTGGAAATGAAGTAGCTTAGAAATGAAGTCCTACTACCACTATAAAAAGGACCCCAAGGGTAATTTGAAAACACAACAAAGCAAAGTGAAGAAGAGAGAAAGCCAAGAGAGAAAGAGAGAACACATAGAGAAAAGAGAGTTAAGTGTTTATGCCTTGTAATACCTTGAGTGTTTGAATTTATATATTTTTGAGTTGTTTATACTCTTCCTCTTTATTCCTCCAACAAAGTGGTACCAGAGCTAGTATAATTCGTAGTATGCTCTATGGTTACAACATTGTCTCAATCTGAAAATGACAGTTTGCATAAGAGTCATCATAAAGACCAGAAGGCTCTTAGTATAATTCATCAAGGATGAGATGAGGTGATGTTTGAGAAAGTGCCCACCTCTAAACAAGCTTGGGACATACTCCGAGTTTCTCTTTAAGGAGAAGAGAAAGTACAGTAGACTTCAGATGCTGCGAGGATAATTTGAAATGATGAGATGAAGGAAACAGAAGCAATTGTGGATTATTACTCATGAGTAAAATCTGTCGTCAATCAAATGCAATAGTATGGAGAAAAACTCGATCAATCAAGAACTGCAGAAAAAATTCTATGGTCACTACTACCAAAGTTTGACTATAAAGTATTGGCCATAGAAAAGTCACGAGACATAAGTGCAATGACCATTGATGAACTTGTTGAATCATTGCAAGCATGTAAGGAAAGGTTGAATAGACAGAAAATGAGTCTATTGAACAAGTCTTGGCAGCAAAGGCTTCATTAAAAGAAGGTGAAAATAGCCGAGCTGCTAGTCAATTCGATCAAGGACACAGCGGAGGTCATAGAGTAAAGGGAAGAGGAAGAGGATGTGGTAGAAATCAACAAAGAAATGATCATAATGACAGAAGTAACAGTCGACAAGAGGTAGAGGCCATGGACATAGACGAGGGATAGGAAGAAAAAATTGGAGGCAGAAGGATGGATGTGATAAGTCTAATGTCGATTGCTATAATTGCTCTAGATTTGGCTACTATGTAGCAGAGTGTCGGAGCCCACCAAACTAATCAGATAGCCAACAACATCCAAGACGAAGAAGTAATTGACACGGTTTTACTAACCCATGAAGGTGACCACAAGCAAGAAAATAACATGTGGTATCTTGACAGAGGAGTGAGCAGTCACATGTGCGGTGATGAGAAGATGTTCATAAAACTGAATAAATTGTTCAGTGGAAATGTCATCTTTGGAGATTCGTCAAAAGTTCCTATTCAAGGCAAAGGAACCATTCTGATTCATTCAAAGAATATAGAACACCAATTCATTAGCAGTGTCTATTATGTTCCACACATGAAAAGTAATATTTTGAGTTTGGAACAACTGTTGGAGAAAAACTACAAAGTTCACATGTGAACCGAAAGTTGGTGTTGTTTAATGAATAGAAGGAGCTACTAGCTAGGGTGCCAATGTTGAAAAATAAAATGTTCACTCTTAACATGAAGATGGATGTAGCAAAGTGTTTGAAAGCTTGCGTGAAGGATTCTCATTGGCTTTGGCATTTGATATTCAGGCATCTCAATTTTGGAGGTTTGAAATTGCTAAGCCAAAAGAAGATGGCGCATGGTCTTCCCTGATTGATAAATCCAATCAACTTTCTCAAAGATATCTTCTTGGAAAATAATCCAAAACCAGTTTTCCAAAAGCGTCCATATCGAGAGCAAAGGTGCCCCTTGAACTCATTCATACCGATGTTTGTGGACCAACAATACTAACACAATTGGGAGGACACAAATATTTGTTGCTATTCATTGATGATTATAGTAGGAAGACATGGGTTTACTTTCTAAAGGAGAATTCAGAAGTTTTCAGAGCTTTTAACAAGTTCAAGGCGTTAGTGAAGAAAGAAAGAGGCTATTACATCAAATCCGTAAGATCTAATAGAGGGGGAGAATTCACATCAAAGGAATTCAAACAGTTCTATAAGCATCATAAAATCCATCATTTCCTGTCAGTCCCGAGATCACCACAACAAAATGGTGTGGTTGAAATAAAAAATAGAACAGTGATGAATATGGTGAGAAGCATGCTAAAGAGCAAACATTTGTCCAAGGTGCTGTAGGCAAAATTAGTTGATTGTGTAGTCTACATCTTGAACCGGTCCCCAATAACAAGTGTCTCAAATATGACACCCCAAGAAGCATGGAGTGGGAGAAAGCCTAATGTCTCTCATTTTTGAGTTTTTATGCGTTTAACACATGTTCATGTTGCTGATGAAGAAAGGAGAAAGCTAGGCAATACTCAGAATTTTCAAAAAGTTGCAAGATGTTCGATCATGACATGAGAAAGACGATCATCAATAGAGTTATGACTATTGACGAAGAAGTAGTTTGGGAGTGGAATGATGATAAGAAGAACTATAGTTTTTACCCTTTTACCATGTATGAAAGCAATGATAGTGATGCGGAGGAACCATTCACTACGTCAACATCAAGGAGTCGTATTTTGAATGCATCTCCCAGATAAGAAGATGATGAAAGTGAAAGTCCTAGACAAAGGCCAAGAAAGTTTCAGCGAATAGAAGATCTTTATGATGTCATTAGAGAGCTCGGTGAAGAATCAACTCTCTACTGCCATCTTATTGATTGTGAGCCCATTAACGCTGAAGAGGCTATGAAAGATGAAAATTGGAGAAAGGCCACGGAAGAGGAGATTAATGCGATTGAGAAGAATGAGACATGGGAGTTGACCAAACTTCCACCTAACAAAAAGTGCATTGGAGTCAAATGGGTGTGCAAGGCAAAGAAGGATGCAAATGGAAATATTGTTTGACATAAAGTAAGGCTCGTTGCGAAGGGATATGGTCAAAAACCCGGTATTGACTATGATGAAGTGTTTGCACCTATTGCAAGAATGGAAACCATCAAACTGGTGATCTCCGTTGCTACTCAAAATGGATGGAAGATCTACTAAATGGATGTAAAGATAGCATTTCTGAATGGCTACTTGGAGGAAGAAATCTATATTCAACAACCATAAGGTTACATTATCAAAAGCCACGAAGAAAAAGTATTACAATTATAGAAGGTGTTGTATGGACTCAAGCAAGCACCGAGAGCTTGGAATAGTCATATTGACAAACACTTTCAAGAGAAGGGATTTGTCAAAGGCCCATATGAATATGCCTTGTACATGAAAGTGAAAGATGGAGATATGCTACTTGTTTGCCTATACGTGGATGATCTTATTTTTATCGAGAACAATCCTTGAATTCTTGATCATTTCAAGAAGACGATGACTCACAAATTTGAAATGACAAACATTGGTCTAATGTCTTACTATCTTGCTATTGAATTGAAGCAAAATGATGATGTCTGAAAGTGGTTTTGCCTAGGAGATAATGAAGAAATTTAATATGGAAAGTTACAACTCTGTTAGTACTCAGGTCGAATGCAGTTTAAAATTGACCAAGGATGAAGCTAGAATTAGGGTAAACCCAAAATTTTCTGAAGTCTGATCAGGAGTCTCAAATGCTTGACATGAACAAGGCTAGATATTGCGTATGCTATTGGATTAGTGAGTAGATATATGGAAGAACCGAAGGAGTCTCATTGGAATGCATTAATTGCATTATTCAAAATCTAATGAATTCAAATTAGTTGGGTACAATGATAGTGATTGGACCGGTGATAAAAATGATCGAAAAAGCACTTGCAGATTTGTATTTTTTCTAGGCAAAACAGCTTTCACCTGGAGTTCAAAGAAGCAACCAATTGTGACATATCAACCTGTGAAGCTGAATATATTGCTGCAACCTCATGTGTATATCATGCGATATGGCTATGATGATTGTTGAAGGAACTTCAAATGACACAACAAGATCCAATTGATATTTTTATTGATAATAAGTCAGCCCTGGAATTGACTAAAAATCCTATTTTCCATAATCGAGGCAAGCACATTGACATGAGATATCATTTTATTAGAGAATGCATCAAATAGAAGGGAGTGACACTAAAATTTGTTAAAACGCAAGATCAAATTGCAGACATCTTTAAAATGCCACTCAAACACGATGAGTTCAGCCAGTTATGAGCATCATTAAGAATAACTAAGAATTAAGTTTAAGGGGGAGTGTTGAAATAAAAATATACTAAACTTAATTATAAAAAGCAAGTTGTTAGCTTAGAAATGAAGTAGCTTAGAAATGAAGTAGCTTGGAAATGAAGTAGCTTAGAACTAAAGTCCTACTAACACTATAAAAGGGACCCTAAGGGTCATTTGAAATCACAACAAATTTGAAGAAGAGAGAAAGGCAAGAGATAAAGAGTGAACAAGTAGAAAAAAAAGAGTTAAGTGTTTATGCCTTGTAATACTTTGAGTGTTTGAATTTATATAATTTTGAGTTGTTTATACTCTTCCTCTTCATTCTGTTGGTCCCTGTGAGGGTCTAAATAAGGTTAGAGGGGGTGAATGACCCTTTTTTGCGGAATTAATGAACTTTAAAAAGTCTTAATGTAGTGTGTTTGATTATGTTCTAAATAAGATGGATCCAGATGATGCAGGTATGCATTATAATGCAAATAAATAAAGAGTTAGAAAATCAAACACAGAGTTTTACCCTGGTTCGACCTCGCCTAATTCAGTCCCCAGAGTTTGCTTCCTCCGAGCTTTTCCACTAGTGGATTCCTTTCCAACTGGTAGGAATCAAGCCTTACAATTTGTATCCAGATGGTAACCCCTTTCAGATGTAGGATATACTACTAGAAGCACCAACTCCTAGCTGAGTCCTCTCATCTTTAGCAGGATATACAACTTAGATTTCTGCCACAAACCTAAGCTGATTCCTATAGGGAGATCTCACTTAAAGCTCCAACTCTAAGCCGTATCCTAATCTCACTACTCACCCAAGTATGAGATTTTTTACACTTTATTTCTCAAAGCTTTTGGTTTTGGAGTTCCTCAAGTTTATAACGCACTTAGGAATCCTTACAAATAGATTTGGAATTGTTGGATTCTTGGAGGGATTAAGTAACTGATTGCAATAGCGAATTCTCTTGTGTATGATTTCTCAAAACAACCAGCACCTTCTCAACTTATGAAGCTTTACTTTTATAAGCTTCTATCATAAATGTAGCCGTTGTGGGTTGCTGAAACTGAATTTAATCTTCACCGTTGATAAGGTATAATATGGTGCTTCCAGAGCTGTTGATCAATATGTTAGACTCAGATTTTGTCCCATTTATATCCTTAGGATTGAGGCTGAAAAGTTGTCAGTGAACATTTTCCTTGGATTTTAGTGTTTCACCAATTTTTACGCTAGTAGATCGGATGGGTAATTCTCACACGCCATTCCTATTAGGCTACGTGAAAACGGTTGTTACCTTTTCTCTTTCCCATGTCAGTCCTTCTGCCCATTTCTGAAAAGTGCTAGCTATCATTTTTGTCTTTCATAACGGGAAAGGATCTTTGACTTTCCGACCAAATAGGTGGAATTTTGAATTATTCCCTTTGTTTAGATATTCAAGTCTTCTAGATTTCTTTAGACTTAATATCTCTGGATCTGTCTTCTTCTGGATGCTTATTCAATCAGTTCTTTTAGATGCTAATTTAGAGCGGTTCAAGGTCTGTTTCCTTTCCAAATTTAACCAGATTCTTCCATTATGTGCTTAGGTACTTATGATCTTCAATGGAATTCCTTATGGCTTGATTTGGACCGGATGCTTCCATTTGGATTTAGGAAATTACATGTTTAGGTTTTTACAAGTTTTTGTTTTCTTCAAACTTAATCCGAATAGTTACTTGACTATTCTTCCAGATCATTGTTTCCCAACAATCTCCCCCATTTGATGAAAATAAAAACTAAACACATGGAAAAGGAGTTTTATGATCTAAGTATGATTCTTGATACTTAGTCATTTACAAGTTTTACTCCCCCATAATTTAAGCAACCTAGCTCCCCCAACACTTTTGAATTCTTGCTTCTAAGTTTTTGAAGTACAATTATAGATTCTACTTAGAAGCAATTTTGAGTATAAGTTTTTCACTATATACTTCTATTGTTAACAATAGTTAACCTCGTGAAGTTTTGGAATGACAATTACATAAATATATAAGTGAAAAATAGAACTAGCTATTACAGATTTTTACTTTTGAAAAAATAGCTATTCTAAAGGTTGATCTCTTCATTTACTGCTTCTGCTAGATGATTCTCACTGATTACTCTTTTCTGTGCTCTTCTCCCCCTTTTGGTTTTCATCAACTTGGAGGTCAATGACCATGTAGGATTTTCCATCCCAATTCTTTTTCCAGGCTTCCGAGTATACATAATAATCCACATTCCCCTGCCTGTTTTTTAATAGTGGTCTCAACTGTTGTTGGTAGGAGATGAACTTGACTGAGTGAATTCTGGAGCTCCTTATAGGATTTAGTGTTGGCAGGGATCATCTTAAAGGCATGAGCTTGGTCCTTCTTATCCAAATATGGAAACATGAATTTGAGGAGAGTTAGACCACACTTATAGCCAAAGAAACCTGTGTCACCTATATGCTTGACTAAGTTGTTGACCACTAGTATGTGAAGACTGTCCGGAGTAGGAGATGAGGATTCGGAGGAGGAGATGGATAAATTAGCCATACCTGACTTTAGAAGATCAATATCCTAGCAAATATCTCTCTGGATGTTGTGGATACTAGTGTTGAGCATAGTGAGCTCCTTGTGAAAAGCCTCTTGAAGATTTTTTATCAGATCATTAGCTCCGGATATATGGCTGCCACAGTCATCACTAATTTTATCCATTTGCTTCTTCAATAATTTGGGGAGGCCTTCATCAAGAAAATTAGTGAGCATTTCTTGTGCAGCTTGATGCTCCTCAATAAGTTCTGTGAGCACAGATGTAATCCTTTTTCCTCCTTCTACAATTAATCATGGAATGAATATTTCCAAGATTTCAAACTTCCAATCCATATACTCTTTAAGCTTATTAGTTGTCTCTTGGATGAGGAGGTGATTTTACCCATTAAGGTAGCATAATTATTATCGCCTTCGGTGAGTACTTGATCTGCAGAGTGATTTGCTGGTACAATGTTGGTATTGATTTAATTGAGCACATGAGAGATCTTGGATAATGAAGCTTCTGCAAATTTTTCTGCTGAGGGATACCCTTGCACTTTTCTTTCAATACTTTGCACCAAACCCTTGATTTCCCCTAATTCAGACTTCAAATCCAGAGCCAAGGATTTATCTTTAATGGGATCTCCACGGATTTAAGCCGATTGTAGATACTTTGGAGGGTTTTCTTAATATAACTTTCTTCCTACCTTTCCACTGTAACATCCTGGATCATTTTTACAGCAATTGTCAACTTATCAACTCTCTCAGGATTATTCTTTGGGATTAATGGCTTAGGCATATTTTCAGAGGAGGAAGTTTCCTCTAATCCATAACTAATTTTTGATTCTTTTGATCTAGATGAATCCTCTTTACTTGATTCCTTATCAGCAGATTTCTCCTCTTTCTCCTTCTCTTCCAAACCAGCCTCTAGATTGGCCTCACCTTTGAGTCTGCTTCAGAAGTACGATCATTGGATCTCAGATCATTTCCCTCCTCCAAAATATTGTGTTTTGGTATGGACTGGTTGTCCTTAGATGCATTTTGAGTGTTTGCACCTAAGTTGTCCTCTATTTCTATTGCATCAGCAACTTAAATCAGTAGTGGAAATATTTGGAAGAATGATTATCTCATTTATCTAATAAGTATCCGCTTGTCTTGCTTCATTCTGATCATTTGACCTAACATCCAGAAGACTAGAACTGTCTTCAGTCTTCCCTTTGATTACCAGTATAGGACTTCCGACTACAATCATTTCATTTTTCGAAATGGTAGAATTGTCCTCACTATCCCCTTTGGTTGCCTTTTTAGGACTTTTAATCTCCACTACTTCTGGATCTTTATTTAGCAGATTATCTAGAAGAGGTCCTGATCTGGCTTAGAAGTTGAATAAATCCTCATCCTGATACTTGGTTTCTTTGAGCAGCACCTGATCTTTTGGGGATAAAAGGATATGTGGGCTTTCATTGGCTACTACTTTAGATGAGCCTCGGAGTCCTTCTTTAGTCAATAGATTTATCTTTTGGCTATCCCGGAATGCTGATATCATTTCAGCAAACTGAGGATCTTTCGGAGAGATATTATCCTGAATAACTGGTTGTTTGGTGAAGACCACTAGTTCTTTTCCCTTGCTCAAGTCCAATGGTGCGGCTGCTTTGGGAGAGGGTTCTCTAATTGTTATTCCAGTGGTGGGCTTCTTGATTGGAAGCTTTGCTTTCTATGCTTTTAAAGCTTCACGAAAGGTTAACCTCCTCTTCCAAAGTTGCGTTTTAGGTGCGGGCTCCTCATCTTCGGTTTCCTTGCTGTCAGACCCATTTCCCTCTACTGTGATATCTTTAATACTCCTTTTTTCCCCTTTTTATAACCTTTCCTGATAGTAGTAACATCTATTGTAATGTTTTCTCTTGCTTCCTGTTCACAGACTTGCCTTTTCATTTTATTAGCAGCTTTAATGAGCCTTCCTCTTGGCTTATTGGCGGGTGATTCAGCCGTCAACTGAACTAAGGATAGAGTGTCCTCATCCTACTCCTCAACTACTGGCTTAACAAGTTTCCTTTGAGCTTTTGGCTTAGTGGCTCTGGATTTCTAAGCTTCTGGTGCGATCTCCACTTAGCCTTCCTAGCCTTGTTCTTTCGTTTCTTCTCATCCCTCAATCTAATAACCTTTTCTCCATCCCATATTTCTCCAAAGGATAGATCCTTGTAGTTTTTCTCCAGAATGGCCTTTCCATCTATGGATTCTTCCTTAGTAACATCAATTCCATTTTCCACCAAGATTTTGCTGATGAGGCCTCCTTGATTGTATTTGTGCTGCTTAATGAAATGGATCAAAAGTACTAGCATGTTGACTATTACGCTATCTATCCAGTGCTGGATAACATAATGTAGGAATGAGGAGGCTGTAGTGAGGGCGCCCTTCTAGATGAGCATAAATTCTGCCAGCATAAATTGCAAAAATCTGGGAAATTCTGGCCAGTAAGTGGAGCATTTATCTCTGAAATATCTCTATGGGAGACACTTTAATGGTTGATACTTCACCTTATGTTCATCTTCATATGATATCAGTATTACTCCATCATTCTTCATGTTGAGATGAGTAACAAAGATTTCTGGAGTCAAGGTAATCACCTTGCCATCTACAATGGTCCGAAAAGCATCATAGTAGTTATGAGCCTTGGGATTGTCATAGAATTGCTTCACAAATACCAAATAGGTTAGGTTATACATGGTAAGGAAGGTTTCTATTCCCTAATCTCTGAGAAGTTGGTTAAATGGGTCAGTTGAGAATAAATAGTTATCTCCCAAGTAATATGAAGGAACAACGGCATCAAAGGCAATCTTCTTGACTAGAATGAAATCAGAGTTATCAAGGTCTTCCATTTTGAAGGTATTCTTTGAGGGAAGGATGATTTTGGTTTGAGAGTTTGTAGGTGCCATTCGAGAGATTGAAAGAGGCTGGGAAATTTAGGGTTCTAAGATTTAAAATTTGCAAAGTAACAGTAGGAAATTACTTGCGTGAAGAAGAAGAGGAATTTTTGGGGGGTTTTTTTTAATAGAATTCCCAAAATAAGGGTAAAATCATAATCCATACACCATTAACTTTGGTTGGATTGATGTTGTGGTAGGTAAAAATTGATGAGAGACGTAAATGTCGTTTAATCGGAGAATTGGAATAGTTTATTTTCCAAAATAACAGTTGCTTTTGCCTTGCATGGGATGCCCAATAAATGTTTGAAATTCAAAATGTGTACAGTTACTTTTCAGCACTTTTACTGCCATTTGTCTTTTCTGTTTGCTGAGCTGGCAGTCTTTGCTCCAAGTCCAGAATTAACATTATTTCTTCTTTTATTTTTGACTTTTTGAATTATAAAAGTCCAAAATAACTCCTAATTATCTTTCGGATTTTCCTTCAAATTGGATAAGCCATTCCAATTGACTCTCTTAGCTTGTTGAATTGATCTTTACTTAATGGTTTAGTAAAGATATCTACTCTTTGCTCATTGGTTAGAATGTACACCAATGCAGCATCCTTCTTCATCACATGACCCCGGATGAAATGATGCCTGATGTCTACATGCTTCATCCTGCTATGGAGCATTCAATTCTTTAACACATCAATGGCACTTTTACTATCGCACATCACTTCAGCACATCCGGATTGGACTCCATAATCTTCTAACTATTGCTTGATCCATAAAAGTTGAGCCACACAATTTCTAACTGCCATATATTCTGCTTCTGTGGTTGATAAGGCAACTAAAGTTTGCTTCTTGCTATACCATGATACTAAGCAATCTCCAATAAAGTGGCAGCCTCCGGATGTACTCTTTCTTTCATGAGTATCTATGCCATAGTCTGAATCAATGAAGCCTTGGAGTGTGAAATTCCTATTACTAGGAACCATAACCTAACTTCAGTGGTTCCTAAGAGATATCTAAGGATTCTCTTTACTGCTTTGAGATATGAATCCTTAGGATTGGATTAGTATCTTGCACAATAGCAAACTATATAATGTATGTCAGGTCTACTAGCTATCAAGTATAGCAGTGATCCAATCATTCCTCTATAGAGCTTCTGATCTGCTTCTTCTCCTTCACAATCCTTTGATGGGATTGTATCTGATCCTATAGGAGTGGACATTGGCTTTCTTTTGTCCATGTCAAACTTCTTTTGATGGGATTCACTTAGATCGATTGATGAAAATCCCATCCGAACTTTGCTTGATTTGTAAACCAAGGAAGAAGCTGAGTTCTCCCACAATAGACATCTCAAATTCCTTCTGTATTTAAGTGCTAAATTCTTCACGCAACTTTTCATCTATTGCTCTAAAGATGATGTCATCAACATAAATTTGGACTAGAATCACATCATCCTTCTTCTACTTGATGAAAAGAGTTGTATCTCTCTTGCACCAGATATACCACTTGGATATGATAAATGTAGTGAGTCTCTTATACCAAGCTTGTGGTGCTTGCTTTGATCCATAAAAGGCCTTTTTCAGTTTGTATACAAGATATGGATGTTTTGAGTCTTCAAATCTAGGTGGTTGCTTGACATATACTTATTCTTGGATAATTCCATTTAGGAATGCACTTTTGACATCCATTTGGAATAATGTGAATCTCATGAATGATGCAAAAGCACATAGAATCTGGATTGCCTCCATTCTTGCTATAGGTGCAAAAGTTTCTTCAAAATCAATGCCTTCTTGTTGATTGTAGTCTTGGCAACCAATCTTCCTTTATTTCTCACTATAACTTCGGACTCATCCTATTTGTTATAGAATACCCATTTGGTGCCAATGATTTACTTCCCTTTTAGTGGCGCCACTAGATCCCAAACATCATTCTTGATAAATTGATCTAGTTCTTCTTGCATTACCAATATCCAGCTTTTATCTCCTTTAGCATCTTGGAATTTCTTTAGCTTAATGAGAGAGACAAAAGCATCATGGCTCATCATCTGGTTGAGTTGTCCTCTGGGTCTAACTGGATTTTCGACATCATCCAAAATGGCTTCTATTGGATGATTTCTGTTAGTCCAAATTTCTCTTTGAAGATCTGTTTGCTGGTCTGGAGCTTGTTCCTCAACTGCTTCAACTTCTTCTTGATTATCCATAAAATTTATCTCATGATAACCTTGTGGAACTTCTAAGTTGAGAGTAATTCCTACATATTCTTCCTTATACTTCTTGATCTGGAAGGAATCTGGAATCTACGCTTGTTCTTTTTCTCGAGTGTTTTCAGTTTCCAGAGTTAAATCTTCTAGATTTGAACTTCTTCTTCCTGCATAGTTAGTCTTATCAAAATCTACATGTATTGACTCTACCATAGTTTGGGTTCGTTTGTTATAGACTCTGTAAGCTTTGCTATGTGTTGAGTAGCCAAGGAAAATTGCCTTATCAGACTTAGGATCAAATTTACATAATTGCTCTCTATCATTCAGGATGTAGCATTTACATCCAAAGGCTTTGAAATACCCAATTTTTGGTTTCCTTCCCTTCCAAATTTCATAAGGGGGTCTTTTCTAAAGTCTTTCTAATGAGAGCTCTATTTAAAATGTAACATGCTGTATTTACGGCCTCACCCCAGAAATACTTAGGCAGACTATTCTCACTATGCATTGTTCAAGCCATCTCAACTATGGTTCTATTTTCCTAAGTTGTATGAGGGGCAGAGAAGTTATGTTCAATTCCCTTGGATTCATAGAATTCAGCAAAGAGCCTATTTTTAAATTCTCCTCCATTATAACTCCAGATACGTGCAATGCTTATGCCCTATTCTACTTCTATCCGGATGAATATTTTTTAGAATTGGTTAAAGGCTTCATCTTTGCTAGCTGGCAAGGCAACCCAGGTATAGCGAGAATAATCATCCACAATGACCATGGTGTATTCCCTTCTACCTAAACTCAATGGTTTGATTGGACTAAAGAGATCAATATGCAAGAGTTCAAGAACTCTCTTGGAAGGTATGTATGAGATGGAAGGGAAGCTTTTTCTATGCTATTTAGCTAATTGACATGTAGTGCATATGTGATCCTATCATAAGCCACCTTAGGCAAACCTATAACCAATTCCTTTTTGGCTAATTTGGATAGGAGGTTCATCCTTACATGTCCCAACCTCCGGTGCTATAGTCCTGATTCTTCTTCTTTAGATACCAAGCATATATTCTTTTTCTCATTTTTAATGTTAACACAATAAACATTATTTACACTAGGTGAATGAAGAATGAGTTGATTTGACCTACTATCATAGATTGAGCATCCTTCAGAGTCAAAGGTGACTTTTCTTCCTTTATCATAGAGTTGTGCTACACTTAGCACGTTAAACTTCGATCCAATGGTTCCATATCCAATGATCTATCCCTTTTGGTTATCTCCAAAGCTTACTTTTCCACCTTTCTTCTAGACTAAAGTGATGAAGGCCTTCTCATCACCAGCCATTTGCCTTAAGCATCCATTATCAATGTACCATGTGGTTTGATCTACTGTGGATCTAAGCCATACCTACAAAATTGATCAAGTGGGTTTAGGTACCCAATCAGATTTGGGTCCTTTCGGGTTATCAACCATTTCAGGCCAAGGATAAACATCATAGTAACCATTTTTTAATCTACATAATTTAGTAATATGATTGTTTTCCCCATAAAACCTACATCTTGAGATGGGTCTGCTAAGCTCGTTCTTCTTTTGGATCTTCTTTAGATCCTCCTTTCCATAGTTTCCAACATATCTAGGTTCTTGTATACTTATTTGTTCGGTGTGTATCCAGAAGCTAGTTGGAGGTGCAATTTTTGCTTTATGATTCTTTCTTTGCTTGACAGGTCGCTCATTTGATACAGCCTTAGCTTTTCCCTTTTGAGCAGTTGTGAATCTCTATGCTTGAGGTTGCTTGCTAACTTTTCTTTCCTTTAGAAATAGGGGCACCAGATTCTTTTGATTAAGATTTCTTGGTGCTGCTTGCCTTTGATTTTTCCTTCTTTGTGAAGGATCTGATTTCCTTCCGGATGCCTCCTTCATCACGGTTAGCTCCCTATCTAGCCCTATCAAGTTAGCACTTAAGATCTGCACTTGACTCCTTAGGAAATTATCTTCAACCACATGCATATGCTTTTTGGTTCTTATCAAATTGATGTCTTGTGACATTGCTTCAGCATCTTCACCTAGCTCCAGAACTTGTCTTTAAAGGGATTTTATGGCTTTGGTGTTCTTCCTTACATTATGAATCACCACCCCTAAAGCTCTAGCACGATCAAGGTTAGAAATAGAATTAGAGTGAGAGTCTACCTTGGTGTTGGCTGTCTCAGATTCTGAATCCTCAATTTGCTCAGTATCTTGCTTAGATAGATTTCTTCCGTATTAATCTTCTTTTGGATCTGTCAGTTCCATGAATGCATAGTTGGCTGTTTCTTCTTCCTCTATTGAAGATGAACTACAACTTTCTTCACTATTTCTCTATATGGCCACCATAGCTTTCTTCTTATATTTTCTTTCTTAAGCTTGGGGCATTTGGTTCAGAAGTTGCCTTTTCCTCCACATTCAAAATAGGCAGCTTTTATTTTTTGGATCCTTCTTTTCTTCCGGAGCCTTTCTTGGCCCCGTCTCTTCTAGAGGTGCCTTCCTTTGATCTTTTAGATTTATATCTTCTAGATCTCCTCCTATCTTTCTTCTTTAGGAATCTATCAAAATATTTGGCCAACATGGCCATATCTTCTTTGTTGTAATTAGATTCCTTTGGTAGCTTATCTGATCCGGAGGTGGCTGATCTGGCTGAATCTGCCTTGAGCGCAATGGCCTTCTTCCTTTCTTTAAAATTTTTCTCCTATTGGCTATATCTCTGCAAGGATAATTCTTGAGTTAAGAGATTACCAATGAGTTCATCATAACTATAGAAGTTTGAGTCATGAGCTTCCTCAATGGTAGTCTTCTTATTGTCCCATTCCTTGGTGAGACTCCGAAGTATTTTCTTAACCATATCTACTTCTGAGATCTCCTTCCCAAGCCTCTTCAACCCGTTTACTAGATTGGTGTATCTAGTATTCATGCTGCTGATGAATTCTTTGGGCTCCATCTTAAAGGATTCTTACTTTTGTTGTAGTAGATCAATTTTGGCTTCTTTGACCTTGTTTGTTCCTTCATAGGTCACTTCCAACTTCAGCTAGATTTCTTGTGCAGTCTTACATTGGAATATTCTGTTGAATTTAGCGGCTCTAAGAACACAATGAAGCATATTAATAGCATTTGCGTTTTCACAGCAATTTCTTATAATCATTCTCATCCCATAAACTAGATGGCTTTCGGGTAGTTATACCCTCTACTTCATGAGTAGGCTCATATGGGCCATCTTTAATGGCCATCTATGCTTGCATGCTTTGTGCTTGAATGAAGTTCTTCATCTAGTTCTTCTAGAACTTGTAGTGTTTACCGATGAAGAGTGGAGGATGGGTAATAGACATGCCCTCAGGAAGGAGTTGCGAGTTTTGGAAACTCATTTTGATTCTTTGATCAAAATATAGACCTTTAGCTCAAGATTGTTAGATCTCTAGTTTTGAGCACTAGCTCTGATACCACTTATTGGTCTCTGTGAGGCTCTAAATAAGGTCAGATGGGGTGAATGACCCTTTTTCACGGAATTAACAGACTTTAAAAAGTCTTAGTGTAGTGTGTTTGATTATGTTCTGGATATGATGGATCCGGATGATGCAAATATGAATTATAATGTAAGTAAATAAAGAGTAAGAAAATCAAACACAGAGTTTTATCCTGGTTTGGCTCCGAATACTCCAGTCCTCGAAGTTTGCTTCCTCCGAGCTTTTCCACTCGTGGATTCTTTTCCAACTGGCAGGAATCAAGCCTTACAATTTGACGCCGGATGGTAACCCCTTCCGGATATAGGATATACCACTAGAAGCACCACCTCCTAGCTGAGTCCTCTTGCGTTTAGCAGGATATACCACTTAGATTTCTACCCCAAACCTAAGATGAGTCCTATAGGGAGATCTCACTTAAAGCTCCAACTCTAAGCCGTATCCCAATCTCACTACTCACCCAAGTATGAGATTTTTTACACTTTGTTTCTTGTAGGTTTTGGTTTTGGAGTTCCTCGAGTTTATAACTCACATGGGAATCCTTACAAACATATTTGGAATTATTGGATTCTTAGAGGGATTAAGTAACTGATTTCAATACCGAATTCTCTTGTGTATTCTTTCTTAAAACAACCAGCACCTTATCAACTTATGAAGCTTTCCTTTTATAGGCTTCTGTCATAAATGTAGCCATTGTGAGTTACTGAAACTGAATTTAATCTTCACCAATGATGAGGTATAATGTGGCACTTCCGTAGCCGTTGATCAATCTGTTAAACTCAGATTTTGACCCATTTAAATCCTTGGGATTGGGGCCGAAAAGTTGTCAGTGATCATTTTCCTTGGATTTTAGTGTTTCACCAACTTTTACGCCAAGGGTCCAGAATTGTGATCTTCACACGCTTTCCCTATTGGTCAAGGTTAAAAAGGTTGTTACCTTTTCTCTTTCCCATTTCAGTCCTTCTATTCTTCTGAAAAGTGCTAGCTGTCATTTTTGTCTTTCATAAGGGGAAAGGATCTTTGACTTTCTGACCAAATAGGTGGAGGTAAAAGTGATTTTTGAAACTTTTCCCCTTTTTCTTTTTAACTGTATCTTCCAAATGTCTTTAGTCTTTATGTATCTGAATGCTATACAATCAGTCTTCTTCTGGATGCTTTCATTAAGTAGTTTAAAGTTTGTTTGCTTTCCAAACTTTAACCAGATGCCTCCATTGTGTGCTTAGGTACTTGTAGTCATGTTTTGTTCCTGATGTTTCCATTTTGGATTTAGGAGATTACATGATTTTGTTTTTATAGTTTTTGTTTTCTTCAAACTAGATTCGGGTAATTTTGGTTCTTTCAGATCATTGTTTTCCAACAGTTGCTTTACCAGAAATTATGTAGCTGAAAAATGTGTTGTTTGTGCCTAGATTCAAGTATAATCTATTATTGCTAGGGCAATTACTTGAGGAAGAAAAGATATCAATTATCTTTCAGCCTAACTATTGCTACTTGCAGGACCTTACAACACAGAAGGTTCTAGAAATAGCATGGAAATCTGATGGACTCTACAGGTTAAATGACCATTCATTCAACACAGAAGCCATGGCAAAGTTTTCATTAAGCTTGAATAATTTTTCAATATGTAATAAGCCAAATTTATAGCACTATAGACTTGGACATGTCTCTGTCGATGTATTAGCTCACATTAGTGACATTGAAGTTAGTTGTAATAAAGTTGTTTGCTCTATTTGCCCATCTGATAAACAATGCATATTTCCCATCCAAACTAGTACAATAATAACTCAAGTCCCATTTTAACTATTACACATGGATCTATGGGGTCCATACCACTTGCCAACAATATCTGGTGCAATATATTTCCTCACTGTAGTAGATGACTTCTATAGAGCTGTGTGAACTATTTTTGTGCAACAAAAATCATAGACATGCCAAATTATGACATCATTCATCACAATGGTCAAAACATAGTTTAACTCCATTATCAAGGCAATCAGAATAGACAATGGGCAAGAGTTCAGAAATGAGCAATGCAAGCATTTGTTTAATGAGAAAGGCATTCTACACCAGAGAAGCTGTGTATATTCACCACAATAGAATGGAAGAGCTGAAAGGAGACATAGAAATCTGCTTGAAATAGCAAGAGCACTACTATTCCAAGCTTCCATGCCTCCTACATATTGGGGAGAGGCAATCATGATGGCCACTTCCATAGTTAATGTACTTCCCAGTAGAGTCATTCAATGGAAATCACCTCATGAATGGTTATACAAAAACAAACTAAAGTATGACTCATTCAAAGTCTTTGGTTGCAAATGTTTCTATAAAGACAACACACCACACAAGAACAAGTTTGGGCCAAGGGCTTATAAAGCAATTTTACTTGGGTTTTCACCAGGGCAAAAAGGGGTGGAAGTTATTGGATTTAGAAACAATGAGGGTTGTTATTTCAAGGGATGTTCAGTTTCAGGAAGAGATTTTCCCATTTGCATACTTAATTGGTGAAAAACCAATAACTGTAGGCACTGAGTAAGACAAATGTGAAGACACCATTGATGAATCAAACCAAAGAAACAAAAGAGTGTCAAAGAAACCCACATAGTTGGCTGATTATGTGTCAGTTATTCATAAAATACCTCGAGTTTAACTTATGCTAGGAACTACAGCTTTAATGACCAAAATTTCAATAATCAAAGAACTAAGAAATTTTATAGAAGCTACAAGAGATGAGAATTGGCAAAGGCCAATGGAAGAAGAATTGCAAGCATTGGAGAACACTGACACATGGCAAATCACAGAATTGCCAAAGGAAAAGAGACCAACTGCTTCAAAGTGGGTTCGTAGGGTAAAGTACAAACCAAGTGGTGAGGTGGATAGATACAAGGCCAAACTGGTTGCAAAAGTGTTCAACCAATAATTTGGAATTGATTTCCATAAAAGCTTTAGTCTAGTAGGCTGGACAATAACAGTAAGACTCTTCCTTGCTATTGTTGTTGCCAAGAATTGGGAAATCCACCAAATTGACATCAACAATGCATATTTGCATGGTCAATTGGAGGAAGAAATTTACCTGACACCACCACTTGGATATCAAAAGGCCAGCCAAGGTCAAGTATGCAGGCTCATTAAGTCATTATATGGCCTGAAAAAGGCTGGATGCTAGTGCACGAAGAATTGTCTACTCAACTACTACAATATGGCTTCAAGAGATCCACAGGAGATCACTGCCTTTTCACCTTGATGAAAAATGACTCTTTCTTGGCTCTACTGGTGTATGTTGATGACATTCTAATAACTGAGGGTAGTCAACAAATGATAAATGAGGTAAAAGATCACCTCCACTCCCTATATACTATTAAAGACATGGGCCAAGCAAATTATTTCCTTGGCATTGAACTATATAGAAATAAAGAAGGAATTTACATATCCCAAATGAAGTATGCTCTCGACATTCTAAAAGATGACAAGATGGAAGCATCAACTCCTATTAGTGATCCAACTAGCCATGGCATCATTCTCTTTGATATTGGAAAGCCATTATCCAATCTAGAAGAGTACAAGAAAATCATTAGCAGATTGTTATATATGGGGTTCACAAGACCAGTCTTGTCTTATGTGACAAAACAATAGAGTCAACATATGCAATCTCACGGTTTACACCACTTGCAAGCTGCACAACATGTGCTTCGATATCTCAAGGGAACACTTAACTGTGGTCTACTTGACCCCAGTGAAACAGACTTAACCTTGAAAGGTTATTGTGATATAGATTGGGGAAGGTGTAAAGAAACCAGGAAGTCATTGATAGGGTTTTGTATTTTCATTGGCGATTCCCTAATATCCTGGAAAACTAATAAGCAAGCCATTATAAGTAAATCCTCAGTTGAAGCAGAGTACAGGGGTATGAGCCAGACAAGTTGCGAGTTAAAATGGATTAGCTACTTAATGGCAGATCTGCAAATACCACTGAAGCTCCCAATTCAGTTATTCTGTGATAACCAGGCAGCCATTGCCATTGCTCAAAACCCTATTTTCCATGAACAAACTAAACATGCTGAGATTGATTGTCATGTTGTTTGTAATCACATTGAATCAGATTTTATCACAACTCCATGCATCTCAACGAAGCTCTAAGTGGCTGACATGTTCACTAAACCCTTACCATTCACACAGATGATCCTAAGTCTACAGGCTTTTGGCGTGATTGAATTCAACCACACTGATAAGGATGTTCACTATGAGGGGGGAGTATTGCAAGCCAAAGAAAGAAGCAAATCAGCTGATTATATGTCATCATATCATTGGCTAGAAATAATTCACTCGGATCAGTGAGGTGCTAGTTAGCCTAACAGATTTTTCCGCCTTTTTCTTTTTGGAATTTTCTAACTACTTTTGTGATATATGCTATTGAGAATGTAATTGATTCAGAACAAAACTAATCAATCACAATAATTCTTTCTCTTAATTTTCTGTATTTCGATCTCTTAATCTTTGCCATTTCTTCAAAGTTTATGGAATTAGAGCGTGAAGTTTAGCGCCCTACACTTTTGGTGAATAATTAAAGAATAAGAATAAATAAAAATAAAAAAGCCACATCACCATATATCGCAATCTCACTCTCTCATGTGCGTTTTTCGAAAATCCCCAATTTCACTACTAGCAGTTGGTTCGTTTCCCCAATTTCACAACTCTCAATTCGTTCGTTTTACCAATTTTGTTTCACCGTTGTGATTCAAATCTGTTCACTCTTGATTTTTCTCACGATCTCACTCTCAGTTCGTTCATTTCCCCAATCTCTCACCAGCTTCATCGTTGTGATTTAAATCCGGTAGAAATCAGTTCGTCGACAGCATCTCACTTGCGATTTCACCGATTTGATCATCTGACTTGCGATTTCAAGCAATGTCACCTGCGATTTTGGTAAGATTTTGATTCATCTGCTAAATTGTTTGATGTTGGGGTTTTTCATGTAAATATTTTTTGTTTGGCCAATTCGTTTGAATTAATAGTATTGTCAACTTCATTCAATGGTTTCAACTGTTGATGCAGTTCATTATTTGTTACATACTTTCTCCTATTGTGTGTTCGTTTCTGTTTACTCTCTGTTAAAAATTTTGGTATCTACTGATTGTGCTTGGTTTCAACCTTTTATGATTTAAGTTTTAACTCTTCAGGCTTGGTTTAGCAAGATTGGTTAATTGTTTGCTGTACGAAAGCATTTTTCATATTTTTACTCAATTTAGGCCAAGATTTGGCACTTGTTTCGTCTAATGAATGACATAAACACTACAAACAAAGGTGCGTGGCAAAGAACACCAGGTTCATTCACTGAACTTGATCAATCCAATCAAACACCAGGTTTAGAAGAAAATGCCGTTTTTGTTATGTTGTGTTGTTCTTGAAATTAGAGGAATATATGCAAAGGGAATTGCTGCATATGATTGATTAGTGTGAGCACGGACTTTTCGGTGACCCGCAGAACGATAATGACTTTTTGCTCTAAGCTTTTACGGACTAGTTGTTCTATTCTTTGAGAGTCGAATCACGTTTGGAGAGCTCCCTTTGACGATTTTGTGACCTTTGACCGTGCTTAAAGTCATTAAAAATAATTAAAATTGCATTTAAAATGAGCATTTATGTTTCCCTCGCTCACAGTAATTTGTTTCGCGGTTTTCTAAAAAACCTGAAAATTTTCAGCGAGTCTGATTATTTTTCCTAGATTCTAGACTCTTTGAGGTTTCCGAAATGTCAAGAATCGCTTGAATCGAATAACTGTGGTGAAAGTTATGATTTTTTAAAGTTGACGGTCTTTTTTTAATCTTTGTCGCGCCTTGCAGGAGACGGCACCGCCGGCGGCGGAGGCCGGAGCTCCGTCGACCGGAGCTCAGATGGCCGGTGGCAGCAGCCATGTGGTGGCCACATTACCAAGGTAATGTTGGCCGCTTCACATGAAGCAGCCTAGATTTGGGCGCTTCATGTGAAGCAGCCTTCCTTTGGCTGCGTCAGCTGATGCGATCTACCGTGTCACTGTCGCGTCAGCTGACGCGGTCTTATTCCGGGGACTGAATTTTTATACGTTCTAGGCTATTTTCTGTCAAAAAAAATTTAGAATTTTTACCCTTTTTTTTATAAAATTCATGCTTTTAAGGGACCAAATGAATTATTTTCACTTATTCAAGTCTATATAAACCCCAAAATCACCTAAAACTGGACTTTTTGGTTCATTTAATAAAAATTCAGATTTTAGAGATTACTAGGCTTATTTAGGAAGAACAAGTTTTATAAAATGGTGAAAATCAAATATCTAAGTTTCCTAAGCTTTATTAGATTTGATTCTTTAGCTCAAATCATTAAAATCTATTAGAAGTCCTAAATAAAAATTGGTTTAAATAGGATTTAGGGACTTTTTTCCTTAGAAATCACTAAATCCTTTGCTAAATCGGTTATTGTTTCGTCGGGTTTTCATCTCAAATCTGTCACAAAGCTTGCCTTGCGTCCGGTTCGAGTCTCGAGAGTGGATTCACGGCCTTTAGGTAACTTTCTGAGTTCCAATCTATTTCTTTTTGTTATTTATTTCTGCTGCTGTGTTTTTTGGTTGTTTTTCCGGGCGTTTGGCCCTTTTTCTTTGTCCTTTTTATGATTTTCTGCCAAAACTTCGGCTGACCGTTCCGGCGAACGTCAGGCCGACTAAACGTCACCTAGGCCACCTCGCTGAGTCGGCCTTCCACTTCGTTCAATCGGCCTACGGGTCGCTGAAGCGGCCAATCGTTGTTTTGTCGGATTTTCTAGGTTCTTTTTCCCCAAAACTGAAAAACCAATGTTATCTAATCATTTTAAGTCCGAATCTACTGTAACAATGTAGGAAACGACTTGAAATTTTAATAATCTTGGGTTTTCAGGCACAAAAATGTCGATTCCGGCTTGTTTAGACACTTTTTCCTTCAGACCACTTCAGTGGGATGAAGGCCGACTGAGTGTCATCTAGGCCACCTCGTTGAGTCCGCCTACCATGTCACTGAGTTAGTCTACCACCTCACTGAGTCGGCCTACTAGTAAAAATGTCCAAATGGTCCTTGTTTGCTTTATTCTATTGTTTTTTGCCCTGTTTTTGTCATTTTAATGCGTTTTTTACCCGAAAAATCTCAAAAAATCACAAATAATATGAAATTAATTAATTTAATTTTTATACCTGCTGGAAATTATTTTATCTATTATTTAATGGGTTAAATGACTATTTAATGGCTTAAAAATGACCCTTTTACTGAATAAATGCCTAATGAACCTTTTTGCCATGGTTGAAAATTCTCAAAATATTCTGAAAATACTAAATCTGATCTTAGGATGTTTAGTTGATTTATTTCACTTTTTTTAGGTTGTTAGGTTATTGATTAGCACCCGAAAATTATGTTTTTGTCCCAAAAAATCCAAAAATATGTTTTCTTTATGCTTTGTGTTTATTTTCCGCTTTTATTTATTTATGCTTTATTTATGATTATTCCCGTATTCCTTTCACCTCGTTTGGAGCCGGGTCCGAGTCGGTAAGCTCGGTTAAAACCCGGTTTTGTCCGTTTATTTGTTTATCACTTTATTTATTTTCTTGGATTAGAACAATGTATTGGTATTTGTAAAGCCTTGTAATAATTATTTTATTTACTTTATTTATCGCTTTTCGTGTGATGTATGGGATATAAATCGAAAACTCCAAACTATAATCGGAATTAAATCGCATAAGAACCAAAGTCGCATTTATAAAAATAAATGGCTTGATTTAAAAATTGAAAAGTAAGCAACATCATCAGGACTTGGAATCTCTATTGTAAGGTACGGTCCAACCGCCCGATGGGAATATCGTACCCAAATTCCAGGTGGAGCTTAACCGGGTTGTGACTCTATCTTAAAATACGGGATTTTAAGTCTCGTATCCCTTAACACTTAAATCGGACTAAATCTCAATTTCAACATCATTTTCCATTATCCGTTTTCATCACGCTAAAATAAGGATTATCCCTTAGCGCGCTTCACAGTTCTCGTTGTTTCTCAGCCCCATGTCGAAGAGCATTAAACCTTACCTTGCGGGCGGGGGATTTGGTCGTCGGCTCACAGTGGCATCTCCGTTGGGGATTTCCTTTTAACTTAAAATTTGAAACACCGCTCTCTTTTTTTTCAAACTTTGGTTGAAGGATTTTGATGGTGTGCTTAAATCGTTTTTAAATCAACACTTTTATTTCTTATGCCTTTTGAATCCATCGCTTAGATTCTAAGTTTTAAGGTGCCATTATTTTTCACCCCCTTAAAGCTCACTTGTATACCTCATGCCCGCCAGAAATTGGGGATATTTGTGGGTGGAACACTCGTTTCAACCAACATGTAATTCCCGCGGTCGCACTCATTTGAGGAGTGGTTGAGTTACATGGAATCAAGGTAAACGAGACCCTTTTGCAGTATCGTTCCACAATACCAGCCATTAGAGACTATGAACCGCGATAAATATAGCCATAGCAAATTCCCCTTAGGCTCACCAAAACAATTTAGATTTAGGTCGCATACTCTCTTGCCGTATCCTGGCTCAAGAGTTAACCCCAGAATCCAAATTGGCATTGCGTGGGAGTCATAAGGTTGGAAGAATTTTATTTGCTTCCGTGTACTACTTGTGTTATACACATGCATACGCACTCCATGCTTATGCCGCATGTGGCCGACCTTTTTTTTCGGTTCTTCGCTTACCTCTACTATCCCCTTGCTTGAAGGGGGAATTTCACAAAATGCCTTAGATCGTTTGAATCCCGACGACCTATACCTAGTTCGCTATGCATAGTGAGGAATTTGTATATCTCATGTATTTTGGGGTTAACCTTCGCATCATAAGCCATTCTGTTCTCTACCTCTCTAAACCACTCTTATGTATAGCATTCATCACTCGAATATTTATGCTATCATCCATCTCATTCATGGTCCGATTCGGGCTGATCATCTTCCAGCCTTTAGCTAGGTCAAGACGTCCCAGTCGCCGCAGCCCTCTTTGGTTGCGACTCGACCGCCATTTAGTTCGTCGTTCAGTGTCAGAATCGGTTATTCCTACTATGTACGATATTCCTCCGTTTAGCGGGTTTTTAACTGAGGGCACTCCTGCGCCTGTCTCTTCTCCACCAGTTGATTAGGGGCAATCTCAGTTAGGTTTAGAGTTGGCTAATGCTATGGCTATGTTCCTCCAATCAGATATGTTTCGAGCCACTATTCAAGAGCAAGTTAGATCCGCTCTCAGGAAGGAAAGAGAGTCTTAGAGGTCAGTGGGGCCTCTATTTCAAGCTCCGGGAGAGATAGTTCAGTCCTTGCCAGTTCAGAATCAATTTTCGGTCCCGCCGCTTCCGCCTGTCCGTCCTATCCAACATAGTCAATTTTATTTCGTTAGAGTTCTTCTCAGCCACCCTTGTCATTCATTGCACCGACCTTTGGTTTTCCTCCCCCTGTGCACTCAAGGCCTGCTCCCCGTTCTTATATTCTCCCCGCTTTTCTCAGGGGGCTTTACTCATCAGATGACAATCCCCTCAAGTGGCTTTGTTATTCCTCCGGTGCAACCAACTATTTTCACACCCTATCCTCATAGCTTCGTGGTTAATCCCTGCGAGACCACTTACCCTCGAAATCCTTTTTCTCACCCCTAGATCGAAATCCCGACTCCTCCACCTTTTCAATTTGGGTCATCTCTATGCGACCATGTCACGCAGCCTCTGGGCGTGAAGCTCGAAATGGCAGCATTCTTCAGGAAGTTTCTCAACAAGAGCGAGGAAGAAGTAAGAGATGATGATTGGGTGCCTAAAAATTTCTCAATGCCCCGAATGGTTATTCAGGTTAGGGACCTCCCAAGTCCTGTATAGTGATGTATGAGTGGATCATGCATGTCCAAAACATTGGGGATAAGGTGCTAGCTAAGTCATTCCTGTGTACCCTTTCAGGCCCTGCTCTAGAGTGGTACAATACTCTCCCGAAGTCCACAATACTAAATTGGAAACTCCTATCTGAAGCTTTGATTGCCCACTATGGATTTAATTCTACAATGGAGACTACCATTCAGCATCCTGAGGTAGTCAAGCAAAAGCCAGGTGAATCCTTCAAATCATATTTCAACAGATGGATGACCACACAAGTTCTCTTAAAGCAAAAGCTCAGTTTAAAGGAAATGATTCCGAAGTTGCTTGATGGCTCTCCCGATGCTCCAAAAAGATATGGAAACTGACTCTTTTGAATCATATCAAAAGGTTTTTGAGAAATCTGAGAAGATCAAGCGTCGGAAGGAGAGAGAGAAGGCAGGCAAGCCAAGTGGCAAACCCTGATTTAACAAGAACAACAATTCTCAATCTTTCAAAGTTACTCTGGCCCCAACTGAGGAAGTGACACCCGTAGTTCAAGTTGTCGATCAAGAGAGTGTTTCCGCAGTTCAAACCATACTCGCTCAGGCTCCTGGTTAGAAGGCATTCAATTCTCCGTGGAAGCTCCCTCTTCATATCATATTTGCCATATTGCGAGAGAAAGGCATGCTTAGCCCTCTTTGTGAATACCGTTCTCCTACGCCTGAAGAGAAAGGGAATTTTTATCACTATCATGTTCAAAAGGGACACACAACAAATCAATGTAAGCCTCTAGGCATGGCCATTTGGTGCTTGGTAAAAAAGGAAAAATGGATGAACCAGCTAGGAAAACTAATACTGAGGAGAAACCATCACCGAGCTCTAATGATGGAGTGAGCGCCACCAATTCCGGTCTCCCTGAAGATATTGTGTTGGCAATGGTCTTCTCTAATTCAGCCAACTCCGTTATGGAAGCCAATTCTATCACCAACTCTAGCAAGAATCTCGCGAGGTCTCCAGCGAATGAAGGAGACAAGTCATTAGCCGAACAAGGGAAAATTTTAGATCTCGTCCTAGACGACATGCCAATGGAAGCTACCGAGGATGATTAATCTACCCGCTCTACCAATCAAGACCCTCTGCCTGTGGAGGATGATTTTTCTATGATGTAAATTTCTTTCTTTTTATCTTTAGTATTTTGATGTGAACAGTTCTGTCTTTAAGGTATTTTTAATTAAATCAAAGACTTTGCTTTTGCTTATCTGTTTGATGTTTCGCCTGTTGGGTCCTTGCATTAATTTTATCATAAACATAATATATTTAGTATTCATGACGTTTCTTTAACTAAAATAAATTTGAGTATAGATGATAACCGAAAATGGTAACCATTGTCTAATGACCTAACCTCTGAAAGAAAATGAGAGATAACAAGGGCCTAAGAATCATGATAATGCTTTCGCCTGGTCATACCTTGACATGACCAGGATTCATCATCAGATTATCGAACATCCCATCTTCACACATAAAATAGAAAAAGGAGCTTAGTTCTTCCTTGGATAGGTTTAATATGTCAGTCGGTTCATTGCAGGCCACTATGTGCAAACCTACTTTCAAACCACCGAAGAAGTATCAGCCGATTATGGAGAAAGAGTATCGCCAGGTCATCTTCGATAGAATTATGGCTTATCTTTTCTTCGCCCACCCATTCTCAAAATTCCAACCCCCCAATACAACATTGCCTTTTTCCAATATCCATTCCCTTACACCCTCAAACCCTCCCTATTTCTGTCCTCATTGGCCATTCTCGCCGAGGAAGATACATATGATCAGCGAGATTTGACCCTCATCAACAAATGAACACTGCTTCATCAAGAGAGGGGTAGGTTACTTCTCAAAATAGGGGGAACCCGAGTCTTTCGCCAATATCACCACCGAGAAGATGGCCAAGTTCATCGAGAAGCACATCTTCACTCAGTGTGACCTACCTCTTCACATCATTTCAGATAATGGATCTCAGTACCAAGGGAAACCACTGATTTGGTCCAGAAATATGAAACCGAATGTCACAAATTTTTTCCTCACTAACCACAAGCTAATGGAGCAATCGAAGCCGTAAACTAGCTCATCAAGAAGTTCATTTCAAAGACTACCGCAAGGATCAAAGATTGAGCCGATGAGCTCCCGTTCACCCTTCATAGATGTCAAATAAATTCTGAATTCTCCCAAGCCAAACACCTTTCTCCTTTGCCTATGAAATGGAAGTCGTGATACCAACCAATGTCGAGATGAAATCCTTGAGATCCGCACTAAAACCAAGTCAAAGGGACCCCTATGGACCAAGGCGCAATTAGAATAACTTATTCAGATGTACCAACAGTCAATAGCAAAAGCGTACAATGACCAAGTCAAGCATCAGAAGTACCCACCAAAGGCTAATGATCTAATTTTGAAATAAGTAACGCCTACCAACACTGACCCAAAGGGGAAGTTCTGACTGAATTGGGAAAAACCTTATGTAATTAGAACGATTCCCGGTTCTAGGGGCATGAAGATTTCAGATGGTACCGAGTTTGTAAACCCTATCAATCAAAATAGGTCAAAGCTCTATCATATCTAACCAAAAAAGAATCAAATCCAGAAAAGCGGCACATAAAAAAAATAAATGAAATCAATCACCCGATGAGTGGTACTCTACTACTCGAGCAAAAACTAGGGTGTATCCCGCTGATCGGCATTCTGCAAACCGGGCAGGTAAAAGTTAGGGTGCGAAATAACCCGCTAGACTGAAAATTTGAAATGGGCGGTCTAGGAAAAAGTTAGGGTAAAGTGAGCTACGAGAGGTTGTTGGCTAGAAAACCTTTATAGGCTAGTTAACATCAGAGTTTGGGTCAATAAAAATGATTATCATCATCGTGTACTCAAACTTACTTCATTTAATGGAAATGTCATTTTACTGAATCCTTTATATTTATGGTTGAATGAATTTATTGGGCCCAAAAGGTGAAATGCAACAGATGAGTCGAACGTAGGGTTCTGTGCAGTCAACCCAATACCTCAAAAGAAAATAAAAGCAATGATAAAAGGCAAAAATCCTAATAGACTGAAAACATCGTGGTCTATGCAAAAGACAGGAAAAGTTCGCTGGATTGAAAACCTGAAAAGGGTGGTCTAGGCAATTATTAGAACATAAGAGCAAAATGGTAAACAAAATTTGATAGGCCCATCTCAATGTTCGGGTCTATACAAAAATTAAGACAATCAAAATAAAGATAAATGACTACCATCGATCACATCGAAGTACTCACATTATCGTCATCATCAGAGTGCCTGAAAACATTCTCTGGTCTAGTAGACTTGAAGGACTCAAATCCATCCTCTACTCCTATTTACTCTGATTCCGACCACGACCTAGCATCTCTAGTTCACTAGGCTTGAATCCTCTGAAACCGTCCTTGGTAGAATTCATTGGTGGTGATAGCGTCCAGCCGTTCGTCATCCAGAATCTCAAACTTTGCTTCATGCTCCCACTTGTGTTTGATACGCTCAATTCAATAATCATTTATGCAAGCAAGAGGGTATGTAGAAAATGACAATCCTCAGCCTCAATGTCCGGCCACGTAAGCCTATTGTGTGCATCGCAAACTCCCTAATTACCCACCAGAGGCATCCCCACCTAATCTGTGCGACATCCCTAATCCTCCGCTCGGGGCATTCTTGCCTTGTCCGTGCTGTGATGCGATTCCATATATCCTCTCTCTTAGCAAGAGGTTGGGTCGGATAAGTCAATCGAGCAAGCAATCGAATTAAGCAAAATTGATCAGGCTAGCACCCATATAGATTAGATGTGGAGGATGATCAGTACGAGTAGCTCATGGATTCATAAATTCATGCATAATATTCATAAATGTCATGTCTATTATTCTATACTGAATTCTACAGGAAACAAAGCACAGAAAAGTATCCTCGAGCTATACACTCGACTTCAAAGCAAGCACCTATATTAAGGGGCATATCAGAATTGTTCTCTATCCTATATCTAGGCCGTGCCCAAAGGGCATGTTAACTAATGTCTTTGAGCTCTACATTCAACCTCAGCAGTTTCTCCAGAATCCCAGAAATCCTAACTCTATTTTTATTTCATTCTTCCATTTTTATTAATTAATTGAAGGGGCAAAAATCATTTTGTTCCATAAAATAAATTAAGCAATAAAAATGCAGTTTATATCATTTTCTAATGCTTCAAAATTTCCTCGACATGTACACCATGTGGTAATCCAGATGGACAACCAATTCGATGGATTCTAAAATAAGAACTCAGATTTTCTCCCCGGGGCACCTTGATGCAATTACCTAGGAGCACCTCGATATAATCGTCAGGGGCATCTCAACACATGTTTAAAACTGCTTTCAAAGATAGAGAATCCAAGGGGTATATCAGCGAGTCCAGATAGACAACCCAGTTTCTCCAGACTCTCGAAAATCCTAACGCAGTTTATATTTCATTCTTCCGTTTTTATTACTTAATTGAAGGGGCAAAAATATTTTTGTTCCACAAAATCAATTAAGCAATAAAAACGCAATTTGTATTGTTTACTAATGCTTTAAAACTACCTTGACAGATACATTGTATGGCGATTCCGATGGACGATCGATCTGAAGATCCAGAATCTAAAATTTAGAAAATCCTTTCGAGGTTCCTCACCGTAACCTTCCGAATCCCCAGGGGCACCTCGATGCAACCTTCCGAATCTCCAGGGGCACCTCGATGAAGCTTACCAATCCGAGAATCCAACCTTCAAAAGCCCAAGCCTACGCTTGGCAATCCTTAAAGGCCCAAGCTCGTACTTGGCAACCCTTAAAAGCCTAGGCTTGGCTTGGTAAAACCTCAAAAGCCCAAGCCCGCGCTTGGCAACCCTCAAAACCCCAAGCCCGCGCTTTGCAAACAACAAAAGCCTAGGCCCGCACTTGGCAAAACCTTAAAAGCCCAAACCCGCGCTTGGAAAACCTTCAAAAGCCCATGCCCGCGCTTGGTAAAACCTTAAAAGCCCAAGCCCGCACTTGGCAAACCTCAAAAGCCGAGGCCCGCACTTGGCAAAACCTCAAAAGCCCAAGCTCACGCTTAGCAACCCTTAAAAGCCCAAGAACGCACTTGGGAAACCTTAAAAGCCCAAGCCCGCACTTGGCATCCCTTAAAAGCCCAAACCTGCGCTTGGCAAACCTTAAAAGCCCAAGCCCGCACTTGGCAATCATCAAAGCCCAAGCCCGCGCTTGGCTATCCTCAAAAGCCCAAGCCCGCACTTGGCAAACCTCAAAAGCCCAAGCCTGCGCTTGGCAACCCCCAAAGCTCTCTTAATAGATACACCATCAAACAATCTACCTTGAATCCATTTGGGGCAACGAAGGCAATACCGAATCAAAATTTCTAATTCAACCTGGTTCTTGATAGGTCTATTTATGGCAATCCAGAAGACAGCTGGTTCGAGAATTTGTGTGTCAGGTATGCCTTTCTAACCCTTGCTCTTTCGTGAGATCACACATGGCCTGCCAAGTGGCAATCTACCGAGGGGTAGCCTATGAGCACGGGCTTTTCGGTGACCCGCGGAATGATGATGATTTTTTGCTCTAATCTTTTACGGACTAGTTATTCTATTCTTTGAGAGTCAAATCACATTTGGAAAGCTCCTTTTGACGATTTTATGATCTTTGATCGTGCTTAAAGTAATTAAAAATAATTAAAATTGCATTTAAAATGAGCATTTATCTTTCCCTCGTGTGCAGTAATTTGTTTCGCGGTTTTATGGAAAACTCAAATATTTTCAGCGGGTTCTGTTATTTTTCCTAGATTCTAAACTCTTTGAGGTTTCCGAAATGTCAAGAATCGCTTGAATCGGATAACCGTGGTGAAAGTTATGATTTTTTAAAATTACCGGTTTTTTTTGAATCTTTATCGCGCCTTGCCGGAGACCGCACCGCCGCGGGCAGCGGACGAAGCTCTAGCGACCGGAGCTGAGATGGCCGGTGGCTAGAGCTCCGGTGGCTGCTGCCTTGGCAGCAGCCATGTGGGGGCCACATTACCTTAGATTGGCCACTCCAAGGTAATGTTGGCCGCTTCACATGAAGCGGCCTAGATTTAAAGCGGCCTTTCTTTGGCCGCGTCAGCTGACGCGGTCTACCGTGTCACTGACGTAGCCTTGTTCCGGGAACTGAATTTTTGCGCGTTCTGGGCTATTTTCTGCCCAAAAAAAAATTTGAATTTCTACCCATTTTTTAACAAAATTCATGCTTTTAAGGGACCAAATGAATTATTTTCACTTATTCAAGTCTATATAAACCCCCAAAATCACCTAAAATAAGACTTTTTGGCTCATTTGATAAAAATTCAGATTTCAGAGATTATTAGGCTTCTTTAGGAAGAACAAGTTTTATAAAGTGGTGGAAATCAAATATCTAAGTTTCCTAAGCTTTATTAGACTTGATTCTTTAGCTTAAATCATTAAAATCTATTAGAAATCTTACGTAAAAATTGGTTTAAATAGGATTTAAGGACTTTTTTCCTTACAAATCACTAAATCCCTTGCTAAATCGGTTATTGTTTCGTCGGGTTTTCATCTCAAATCTGTGACAAAGCTTGCCAAGCGTCTGGTTTGAGTCTCGAGAGTGGATTCACGGCCTTTAGGTAACTTTCTGAGTTCCAATCTATTTCTTTTTGTTATTTATTTCTGCTGCTGTATTTTTTGATTGTTTTTCTAGGCATTTGGCCCTTTTTCTTTGTCCTTTTTATGATTTTCTGCCAAAACTCTAGCTAACCGTTCCGGCGAACGTCAGGTCGACTGAATGTCACTTAGGCCACCTCGCTGAGTCGGCCTACCACTTCGTTCAATCGGCCTACGTGTCGCTCAAGCGACCAATCGTTGTTTTGTCGATTTTTCTGGGTTCTTTTACCCCCCAAACTAAAAAACCAAAGTTATCTAAGCATTTTAAATCCTAATCTACTGTAACAATGTAGGAAATGACTTGAAATTTTAATAATCTTGGGTTTCCAGGCACAAAAATGTCGATTCCGGCTTGTTTAGACACTTTTTTCGGTAGGCCACTTCAGTGGGACGAATGCCGACTGAGTGTCATCTAGGCCACCTCGTTGAGTCGACCTACCATGTCACTGAGTCAGCCTACTGGTAAAAATATCCAAATGGTCATTGTTTGCTTTATTCAGTTGTTTTTGGCCATATTTTTGTTATTTTAATGCGTTTTCAGTCCTATTTTTTACCTAAAAAATCTCTAAAAATCATAAATAATATGGAATTAATTAAATTAATTTTTATAGCTGCTGAAAATTATTTTATCTATTACTTAATGAGTTAAATGACTATTTAATGGCTTAAAAATGACATTTTTACTAAATAAATGCCTAATGAACCTTTTTGCCATGATTGAAAATTCCCAAAATATTCTGAAAATACTAAATCTGATCTTAGGATGTTTAGTTGTTTTATTTCACTTTTTTAGGTTTTTAGGTTATTAATTAACGGCCGAAAATTATGTTTTGTCCCGAAAAATAAAAAAATATGTTTTCTTCATGCTATGTGTTTATTTTCCTCATTTTTTTATTTATGCTTTATTTATGATTATTCCCATATACCTTTTGCCTCTTTTGGAGCTGGGTCCAAGTCGGTAAGCTCGGTTAAAATCCGGTTTCACCCGTTTATTTATTTATCGCTTTATTTATTTTCTTGCATTAGAAAAATGTATAGGTATTTGTAAAGCCTTTTAATAATTATTTTATTTACTTTATTTATCACTTTTCGTGTGATGTATGACATATAAATCGAAAACTCCACAATATAATTGGAATTAAATCGCATAAGAACCGAAGTCGCATTTATTAAAATAAATGGCTTGATTTAAAAATTGAAAGTAAGCAACATCATCCGGACTTGGAATCTCTCTTTTAAGGTACGGTCCAACCACTCGATAGGAATATCGTACCCAAATTCCCGGTGGAGCTTAACCGGGTGGCGACTCTATCTTAAAATACGGGATTTTAAGTCTTGTATCCCTTAACACTTAAATAGGACTAAAGCTCAATTTCAACATCATTTTTCATTATCCGTTTTCATCACGCTAAAACAATGGAGGAAAATTATGTTGGAGGAGGGCAGAAGAAGAGACATAATAATGATATAAAACAGAGATAGTAGGGAATAGGTATAATTAAAAGACAACAAGTGTTTAAAGTGGTGGAAACTTGTAAAAAGGAAAGTGATAGATATTGTGGAAGTTATGCAAATATGGTTAAGTCATTATTGATAGATATTATTGTATTTCGTATATATGGTAGAGTTATTATTATAATGTCTTAATTAGTGTTAGCTCCCAATTAGTGTTATAGCCATATGTAAATACTTCCTATATTGTAATGTTATTATATTAATGAGAATCATTCACCACATATAATGGGTGAGCTTTACCAAAACCCCAATATAGTTTACATGGTATCAGAGCTTGAGAAGGCAAAACTGCCACCATTTACTAGTCTCCTGCCGGTCATCTTCTTCTTCGTTTAATAAGATTTTCCGACGCCATGGCTATGCCTACATCGCTCCCACTTCTTTGTCAACAGTCGCTATTGCTTCTTCTTATTCGTGATTTGTTCTCCTTTTCTTTTGGTTCCTTTTCGATTTCTTTTTCTCTAATCGTGATTTCTTCTTCTTGATACTCCTTTTTCTTCTTCTTGGTATATGATTTTCTTCTTTTTAATTATAGATTTCTTCTCCTTTTCTTTCTCGTTCTTTTTCGATTTCTTTTCCTTCAATCATGATCTCTTCTTCTTGATTCTCGTTTTCTCCTCCTTGGTCGATGATTTTCTTCTCTTTTATTCGGGATTTCTTCTCGTTTTCTTTCTTGTTCCTTTTCGATTTCTTTTCCTCTAATCGAGATTTCTTCTTGTTGATTCTCATTTTTCTTCTCCTTGGTCGATGATTTTCCTTACCTTGTTTTGCGATTTTTTTCTCTTTGATTAATTCGTTTACCTTCTGATCTCTATTCCGATTGAGGTTTGTTGATTTCTTGTATCGATTCTGATATTGTTGATTCCCGATCGCAATTGATTCGTCGATTTGAGTGATTTTTTTCTGTTTAAATGTCAATTTAAATGGAGAATTTGCTATTTTTAGTCCATTATGTCAGTGTTCGATGGTTTTGTAGTTAGTTTAGCCTTGAAGCAGCGTACAGTGTGCCGGTCCTCCACATAGGCTGAATACCGGGCATCTAGAGTTGGATTTTCATTTCGTACGTGAATGGGTGGCGTCTAAAAGCTCCTCAACGTTCGTCATATCTCAACCGTCACTAAACCTCTTTCCAGTCATCGGTTTCTACTTCAACTTGATAAGTTGGTTGTGGTTCAAAACCCCACCCAACTTGCGGGGGAGTGATAGATATTATGGAAGTTATGCAAATATGGTCAAGTCATTATTGATAGATATTATTGTATTTTGTATATATGGTAGAGTTATTATTATAATGTCCTAACTAGTGTTAGCTCTCAATTAGTGTTATAGCCATATGTAAATACTTCATGTATTGTAATGTTTTTATATTAATGAGAATCATTCAGCACAAACAGTGGGTGAGCTTTACTAAAACCCCAATATAGTTTACAGAGGGGACACGATTTTCACTCATGACTAGAGTAAACAATTTTTTCTCATTTTCCAGTTTTTCTTTTCTATCTACTAATCCTTCCCTATTTGTCCATGATCCATTTTTTGTTTCTTCATGAATGAATATGATATGAAGAGATCATTTTAAAAATTACATTTTTTTATCCAATTCAAATTTTTAAATGAGGGCCTTTATCAATTATCAATATCTGATTTTGGTTTTGGGCAATTGAATTAAAAAGTGAAATTAAGCTTAAATTGGACAACGAGTATAATGGATTTTATTTGTTATGTGTATTATACATATGTCACTCTAATAAACAAATAGAGCTTTTGATTTGGTATTGGGATTTTTTCATTATGATATTGGAGGATTGGTGTTCAATTTTCTTTTATTATCTTCTCTTTAGTTTTGTGGTTGTTAATTTGATGAAAAAATTAATAAAATAATTGATTCTTTTTTGTTTCAGTTACAATTTTTTTTATTTAAAAAATTAGAGGTTCCTGGTATAGAGGCTGCGGTTCCGGGTGTCACTGTGTTGCTGAACCCTGACAACAAGGTAATTATAATTCCTTTTTTCCCACCTCTTCAAGAATAAAATAAAAATTAACATTCGTGGCAAAGGCTAGGTCTGAGCTTTAAAACTTTGATCTTAGAGGTCGCAAGTTCGAGTCCACACTT
This sequence comes from Euphorbia pulcherrima, assembly GCA_947683365.1. Taxonomy (NCBI): domain Eukaryota; kingdom Viridiplantae; phylum Streptophyta; class Magnoliopsida; order Malpighiales; family Euphorbiaceae; genus Euphorbia; species Euphorbia pulcherrima. Next base: position 5,953,576 of record CANTUS010000004.1, read on the forward strand.
GGGCGGGTTGGGATAAGATTTTCCTTTGTTATTATCTCATATGAGCAAATTTTTTTATTTTTTAAAAAATAAAAATTAACATCCCTCTGCAAAATTTCTTGTTATTAGTACCCTGATGCAAGTATTAATGCGTGATATGGTCTATATGTATAATATATTAACATTATCTACAATGAATATAATGGGATGTTACATTTAGTTGTTTTAGAATTGTCATGCTTTATATTTTGTTTTGTTTTAAGTAGTTATAATTTCCTTCCAATTTTTTAAATCGTTTTCATACTGGAATTAGCTTCACTGCAACTGTGTGTACACTGTACACAAACTTGGCTTGTTGCTCCACTACTTTTTCTTTACATCCTTGTTTTGCCATGGCTAACCAGCATGTATTATTTAGGGTTGAATTTGATGAAAAGAAAGAAATATGAGAGGTTTTGTGGAGATTCAAGAACAATTGTTATCTATGGCATGGATGGAATTGGAAATTTTATTTACATGTTTCTTTTTCCACTATAACTATTGATGCTGAATTTATTTGATTTGCATGATATGTGACTCCATCAAACTAAGTTTTGGGGTTTTACCTCTTCCTTTTCAATATCTTTGCTCTGCACTATAAAATCCAGTTATTAGTATTATGGCCTTTAAAGTATGAGAAACAATATCAAATCTGAATATCTTTCTGAAATAATTAAAAAAAAAAAAAAAAATACAAAACCGAATTCGGTGGTGATTGGTGGCGCAATTAAAGGAATTGAAAGACAACCATTTTACGCGTCTTTTAATTCCTATAAATAGACAGGCATTCTGCCTCATTTTACAGACAGATTGAAAAAACACAGATACAAGAATATAATCTGTGGATATAAACTTAGGAAAGGGGTTCCTAAGAGTTGGGTAAGAGAGAAAATAGTGAGGTTTTGGGAAACACTTGTGTGCCACTACTTTGTAATCTCTTGGTGTACCTACTATTATTTTATAGTGTAGAATTATCCGGAGTTTATCCCGTGGTTTTTCCCTAATTCATTTGGGGTTTCCACGTAAAAATCTTTGTGTCTTTTTATTCTGCTGCTATTATCTTTTCTCGTAATCTATTATTGGGCCTAACAAGTGGTACCAGAGCCGAATGTTGTTTTATCAGTAAAATTTGTGGATATATTTTTCAAAAATAAATATACCACGACGACGAGAAAATTACGATAAATCCGGTGGCGCAATCCGTTCGAAAAACCGTCGCAGATACGCAATTTGAGTGAATAGTAAAATAGTAACTTGAATAATAGTATTCATATATAATACTATTCATATTCGGCCATCTTTATGAATAGTATTATTTATGTATACATGAGGCATACTATTACTATTTCAATATACAAGTATTATTTGAGTATACGATACTATTCACATATACAGTCACTATTTATGAGAATAGAGAAATTCATGAATAGTGAAATTTGCCATTCTTAAATTTTCGACATGGCGAACGACGGTGTAATGATCAAATTGATTGATACAAATTATTCAATGTGGAAATCCAGAATGGAGGACTACCTCAATTGTAAAGATTTGTATGATCCAATTGAGGGTGATGACGCAAAGCCGAAGGATATGAAAGATCAGTAGTGGATAAAGTTGAAGAAGCAAACATTGGGTACAGTACGCCAATGGATAGATGCTAGCCTGTACAACCACGTGAGGAATGAAACAGATCCCAAAGTTCTCTAGAAGAAGCTAGAGGATATGTACGAGGCTAAAAATGCACAAGGAAAAGTGTTCATGATTCGTAAAGTCATGAACTTGAAACAGATAGAGGGACGATCAATCACACAACACCTGAACGGCTTTGAAGGATTCATAAGTGAGTTAGAAGTCACTGGTATGTCCTTGGATGATGAGATGCAAGCATGTCTTTTGATGGGAACTCTACCAGATAGTTGGGATACTCTTGTTGTATCACTGAGTAACTCAGCTCCAAATGGTGTGGTAACATTGTCTATGGTAAAGAATAGCCTACTTAATGAAAAACTTCGTAGAAGAGACATTGCCAATACCAGTTCACAAGCCCTTATCACGAAAAACAGGGGTCAAAGCAAGAGTAGAGGTCGTGGGAATGGAGAATCGAAAGATAGATCCAAGTCCCGGGAGAAGAGGTCATGTTACCACTGTGGAAAGCAGGGCCATCTCAAAAGGAACTGCCGTTTCTTTAAACAAGAGAATGCAAACCGAAGTCATGATAATGACAAAAATACATCTGGTACAGTCACAAAAGAAGATGGAGAAGTGGCTTTAGTATCTCATGATGTAGATTGTTGTCATATTGGAGATGTAGATACCGAGTGGATTGTAGATTCTGGTGCCTCATACCACTGTGTTCTAAAAAGGGAATACTTCTCAATATATAAAGTAGGTGATTATGGTACTATTAAAATGGGAAATAATAGTGTCTCGCAAATGGTGGGAATCAGTGATATCTACGTGAAGATAAGTGTCGGATGCACATTTACACTTAAAAATATGCGACACATTCCAGATCTTTGGTTAAACCTGTTGTCTGTTAGTGTATTGGACAAGGAAGGTTATCACAATCATACATGCAATGGAAATTGGAAACTCACTAAAGGATCGTTGATGGTGGCGAAAGGAAGATTGTGTTGCTCGCTATACAAAATGCACGCAACAATATGTGTGAGTCAACTGAATACAGTTGGAGATGATGCTTCACCAAATTTGTGGCATAGGCAACTGGCGCATGGTAGTGAGAAAGGGTTGAATATACTGGCTAAGAAGTCCCTCATCCCATTAGCCAAAGGAAAAATTAGCCCGTGTGATCACTGTTTATTTGGGAAGCAACAACGAGTTTCATTTTAGAAAAGCTTTAGAAGGAGAAATAATAAGTTAGAGCTGGTACACTCTGACATTTGTGGTCTCATGGATACAGAATCCATTGGAGGAAGAAGATACTTTCTTACCTTCATTGATGATTTTTCAAGGAAAACATGGTTTTATTTGATGCGCATAAAGGATGAAGTATTCAAGCACTTTCAGCAATTCCATGCAATGGTGGAAAGGGAGACTGGAGTGCCATTGAAGTGTTTACGCACAGATAATAGTGGTGAGTATATCTCCAAGGAGTTCAAGGATTACTGTAGTCAACATGGTATCAGGCATGAAAAGATAGTTCCTGGTACACCTCGACACAATGGCGTTGCTAAATGAATGAATCATACCATTGTCGAAAGAGTTAGATCCGCGCTCAAAATGGCTACCTTACCTAAGTCATTTTGGGGAGAAGCTGTCAATACTGCTGTCTATCTTATCAATCGACTACCTTCAGCACCTTTAGATTTTGATATTCCAGAGAGGGTCTGGACAGGTAGAAATATCTCATACTCTCACTTGAGGGTATTTGGCTGCAAGGCATTCATGCATGTTCCTAAAGAGGAAAGGCTAAAGCTTGATGATAAATCAGTTCCTCGCACTTTTGTCGGTTATAGAGATGAAGAGTTCGGCTTCATATTATGGGATCTAGTGAAAAAGAAAATTGTACGGAGCTGAGATGTTGTGTTTCACGAGAATGATATCATTGGTGAAAGATCTACAAGTGACAGTGTTATTGATATAACACTAAAGAGCATTCTATCAGATGATGCCACAGAAAGAAGAATGCATCAATCAGAATAAGATGGAGAAGAAGAGCCAGTTGTGAGGGATCAAGATGCGATTGTAGAAGAAGATACGAATGAAGAGGGTATTGAGCAGGGGGAGCCAGAGAACCCCATTCTACCAAAAGAAGAACCTCAATTAAGAAGGTCAGTCAGAGAACGCCAACCATCTACAAAATACTCCAATTCTAATTATATTTTAATCACTGATGAGGGGGAGCCTGAAAGCTTCCAAGACGTGCAATCTTGTAAAGATAAAGATTGTTGGATGAAGGCCATGCAGGAGGAGATAAATTCTTTACAGAAGAATGACACGTACGAGCTGGTAAAACTTCCTAAAGGGAAGAGAACACTCAAGAACAAATGGGTGTATAAGCTGAAGAAAGATGATGGAAACCTAGTGAAATTCAAAGCTCGATTGGTTGACAAAGGCTTTACTCAAAATAAAGGAATCGACTTTGATGAGATTTTTTTACCAGTTGTGAAAATGAGTTCCATTCGAGTTGTGCTAGGTCTTGTAGCCAGCTTGAACCTTGAGTTAGAACAACTTGATGTAAAGACCGCGTTCTTGCATGGGGATTTAGAAGAAGAAATTTATATGGAACAACCAGAAGGTTTCAAGGTCAAGGGAAAGGAGGATATGGTGTGTTGCCTGAAGAAAAGTTTGTATGGGTTAAAACAAGCCCCGCGGCAATGGTATAAAAAGTTTAATTCCTTCATGGTGAATCGAGGATACAAGAGGACAGAAGTGGATCCATGTGTATATGTCCAGAAATTCCATGATGGAAAATTTATGATTCTTCTCTTATATGTTGATGATATGCTAGTCGTTAGGCCAGATGCCAAAATGATTAGTAAGTTGAAGTGTGATTTGTCTAAGGCGTTTGACATGAAGGACTTGGGACCGGCAATGCAAATTCTTGGAATGGAGATTATCCGAGATCGGAGGTTCAGCGTACTATGATTATAGCAAGAAAAATATATTGAACGGATACTAGAAAGGTTCAATATGAAGAATGCTAAACCAGTTAGCACTCCACTTACCGCTCATTTCAAGTTGAGTAAGAAATCCTACCCTTCAACAGAGAAAAATAGAGAACATATGTCAAATGTTCCATATTCTTCAGCGGTCGGCAGTTTAATGTATGCAATGGTGTGTACAAGACCAGACCTCGCTCATGCAGTTGGCGTTGTGAGTAGATTTCTATCAAATCCCCAGAAGACACATTGGGAAGTAGTTAAATGGATCTTTAGATACTGAGCGGAACTTCAAAGTTACATTTAACCTTTGGAGGTGGAAAGCCAGCACTTGTTGGTTACACAGATGCGGATATGGCTGGTGACCTTGATGAAAGAAAATCTACATGAGGTTACTTATTTACATTCTCAGGGGGAGCTATTTCATGGCAGTCATGGTTACAAAAGTGTGTTTCATTATCAATAACTGAAGCAGAGTACATTGCAGCAACAGAAGCAGGAAAGGAAATGCTTTGGTTGAAGCAATTCTTTCAAGAATTGGGTGTGCAAGAAGAAGACTACATAGTTTATTGTAATAGTCAAAGTGCACTAGACTTGAGCAAGAATACTATGTATCATGCGCGGACAAAACATATTGACGTAAGGTATCATTGGCTCAGACTTGCCAATGAAGAAAAAGAGTTTAAGTTGCAGAAGATTCATACAAACAACAATGCTGCCGATATGCTGACAAAGGTCGTTCCAAAAGAAAAGTTTGATCAGTGTGTCAAAGCAACCGGGATGGAGAGTCCCACAATGTAGTCGGGAGGGGGAGATTTGTTGAGTGGTGTTCCTTTAAATGTGGGACCCACTGAAATAAAAAAAAGAAGAAAAATACAAAACCGAATTCGGTGGTGATTGGTGGGGCAATTAAAGGAATTGAAAGACAGCCATTTCACGCGTCTTTCAATTCCTATTAATAGAGAGGCATTCTGCCTCATTTTATAGACAGATTGAAAAAACACAGATATAAGAATATAATCTGTGCATATAAACTTAGGAAAGGGGTTCCTAAGAGTTGGGTAAGGGCGAAAATAGTGAGGTTTTGAAAAACACTTGTATGCCACTATTTTGTAATCTCTTGGTGTTCCTACTATTATTTTATAGTGGAGAATTATTCAGAGTTTGTCCCGTGGTTTTTCCCTAATTCATTTGGGATTTACACGTAAAAATATTTGTGTCTTTTTATTCTGCTGCTATTATCTTTTCTCGTAATCTATTATTGGGCCTAACACTTTCAGCTTTAGGTTTTTTACTACATCCTCTATCACTTGAAGATGTTCATCTAGCAACTCTAATTTGAGAAACATTTGTGATGTTAAATTTGCAAATTCATCCTTTATCATATTTTTTAACTCGGTCACAATAGAATCCATGTGAGAAGCTGGAAGTCTCTATCAAGAGGCCAATATTCTTGGAGTGAGAGGTTCGCAATTTCTTCTTGGGTGGCTTCAATTTTGTGAAATTTGAGCTGAAAAGGTAAAGGTTATATGCATGAGGCAATTTATACATGAATTTAGAGGAAAATAAAATTGAACATGCAAGCATATTTGATACCTTTCTCGAATTGATGTTGAATATATTTTTTGTCAGGAATGGAGCGTGTGATGGCATGATTATAGAGTCTCCACTTAAACATTCTTGGTTTAAAACAATGATCAAAGTCCTGTGTTTTATCACATATTAGGTTTTGGCACACATCACAAACCTCAAAGAACCATGTTTGAAATATTGTGGGGCACCCTTGTAATATGTAGGATGATGGGAGTTTTTTCTTCTTATAGACTTTTTCAAGCCCGCAATAGTTTCATTGTCGGAGAGTTCACCCCAAGCAGCTATTACACAGTCCCCACTCTCAACACAGTCAAAATACTGGGATGGTATGGCTCGCTGTGGATCTACTCTAATCACATAGTAGGCAATGAAATATACGACTGCCAACTTGAAGCAATCATCCACATCCTTCACTTCTCTGTTTCCTAGCTCACTTAGCTCTAGCTTACTTTTAATTAACTTCCCTTGTTTTTGTCGGGGCCCCGAAAATTCTGGTGCAGAATTCTGTTGATGCTGTTCAAATTATTAAACTTAATGTGATAAAAAAAATAATGAAAAAAAGGGTCAAAAATAGCAAGCCACCTAAATTGGACTTTGAAAAAAATTGGTATTTGTAGGATTTGTTAGTTGGATTTTGTAGAAAATTAAAGTAAGTTGTTAAACCTAAATTTGAATTTTGTAATAGATTGAATTATTGAGAAAATGATAGCATCATTGCAGAATTCATCAAATGCCTATATAAGGCAATGTAATTTGCTATTTTAAAGAGAGTAAGAGAGTGAAAAAATAATAAGAGTTTATGAGTGTATTGTAATAAAATTAGTGTGAATTACTCATTTTTATGTTTTGAGCATTTTTTGCTTGATTATTTTCCTCTTCAATCCAACAAAGTGGTACTAGAGCCATTTCGTATCCAATCCTCTTCCCAAAAATCCCCGAGTAAAAAAGTCGAGTTTAAAGAGTTTCAGAAGCAGCCTAGAAAGTGTTGCAAGAGGCTGTCAGAAGTGTTGCAAAAAATTGCAGAAAGTGTCGCAGTTAGCATAAAGTGTCGCCAATACTCAAAAAGGTTGCAATAGCCTCTGTTCTTCCGTTCTGGAAAATTTTCAAGTTCATCTAAAATTGCAAGGAAATATTTTCCCTTGCTGTTCTCCTTGCAAAATCTGTCTGAAGCTATAGCGACGTACCAAAGTGTCGCAATAGACTCAAAAGCGTTGCAACAACCCCTGTACTCTTCGAAACAAATTTTCCTTTACAAAAATGAATCCCAACGGTGTTTCCTTCGTTTTTCCTCAACTTACAAAAACCAATTACAAAAATTGGTGTATCAAGATGAAAGCCATTCTAGGATCCCAAGATGTTTGGGATATTGTTGAAAAAGGCTATGAAGTCCCAGCTGCAGATGCACAACTTTCGCAAGCCGAAAAAGACAGTTTGCATAAGAGTTGTCGTAATGACCAGAAGGCTCTTAGTATCATCCATCAAGGGTTAGATGATGTTATGTTTGAGAAGGTGGCAGAAGCGAGCACCTCCAAGCAAGCTTGGGATATACTACGAGTTTCTCTTCAAGGAGAGGAGAAAGTACAAAAAGTTCGGCTTCAAATGTTGAGAGGAGAGCTCGAGATGATGAAGATGAAGGAGACAGAAGTGATTGTAGATTACTCCTCACGATTAAAATCTGTCGCTAACCAAATGCGGCAATATGGAGAAAAGCTTGAAGAATCCAAGGTTGTTGAAAAACTTCTAAGGTCACTACTACCAAAGTTTGACTATGTAATAGTGGCAATAGAAGAATCTCGGGATATAAGTAAAATGACCGTCGATGAAGTAGTTGGCTCATTACAAGCACGTGAGGAGAGACTAAACAGACAAAGAGAAGAGTCTGTAGAACAAGTCTTGGCAGCAAAGGTTTCAGTCAAAGTTAAAAGTAGCCAGGATTCTAGCCATTATGGACGAGGACGTGGTAGAGGCCGTGGAGGAAATTGAAGAGGAAGAGGACGTGGCAGAAATCAACCATTCGGTAGAGGTGAAAATAATAATGGAGATAATCAGTCTGTACGAGTCAGAGGTCGCGGTCATGGACTTGGACGAGGAAGAGGAAACTGGAGGCATAATGATGGACGTGACAAGTCCAATGTTCAATGCTACAATTGCTCCAGATATGGCCACTATGCAGCAGAATGTCGGAGCCCACCAAAGCAAACAGAGGAAACGGCGAATAACATTCAAGAAGAGGACGTAACCAACACGGTATTACTAACCCGTGAAGGTGAATACAGTCAAGAAAACAACATATGGTATCTTGATAATGGTGCAAGTAACCATATGTGTGGAGATAAGAAAATGTTCATAGAGCTGGACCAGTCATTCAGTGGTAATGTTGTTTTTGGGGATTCCTCAAGAGTTCCTATTCAAGGAAAAGGAACTATTCTTATTCGTTTAAAGAATGGAGAGCACCAATTCATCAGCAATGTTTATTTCGTTCCAAACATGAAAAGCAACATTTTAAAATTGGGACAACTGCTGGAGAAAAATTACCAAATTCACATGGTGAACCGAAAGTTGGTGCTGTTAAACGAAAAGAACGAGCTGCTAGCTAGTGTACCAATGTCAAAAAATAGAATGTTCACTCTCAACATCAAGACGGATGTAGCAAGATGCTTAAAAGCTTGCATGAAAGAATCTGATTGGCTTTGGCATTTGAGATTCGGTCATCTCAATTTTGGAGGGTTGAAATTGCTAAGCCAGAAGAAGATGGTGCATGGTCTTCCACTCATTAATAAACCCCATCAGCTTTGTGAAGGATGTCTTGTTGGAAAACATTATAGAACTACTTTTCCAAAAGAGTCTATGTCAAGAGCACAGGGTCCCCTTGAGCTTATTCATGCCGATGTCTGTGGACCAATGACACCAGTATCATTGGGAGGCAACAAGTATTTCTTGCTATTCATTGATGATTATAGTAGAAAGACGTGGGTTTATTTTCTGAAAGAGAAATCAGAAGTTTTTGAAGCATTTAAGAAGTTTAAAGCTATGGTGGAAATAGAAAGTGGCTATTACATCAAAGCTTTAAGATCCGACAGAGGGGGAGAATTCACGTCAAATGAATTCAAAAGTTTCTGCGAGCATCAAGGAATCTGTCACTTCTTATCAGTCCCGAGATCGCCTCAGCAAAATGGTGTTGTTGAACGAAAGAATAGAACCGTGATGGATATGGTAAGGAGCATGTTAAAGAGCAAGAATTTGCCCAAAGAGTTGTGGGCAGAAGCTGTTGATTGTGCTGTCTACATCTTGAACCGATCTCCAACAACAAGTGTGTCGGATATGACACTCCAAGAAGCATGGAGTGGGAGAAAGCCTAATATCTCTCATTTTCGTGTTTTTGGGAGTGTTGCACATGTTCATGTTGCGGATGAAGAAAGGGGAAAGCTGGACGACAAAAGCAAAAAATACTTGTTCGTGGGATATTCAGAATTTTCAGAAGGTTATAAGATGTTTGATCCTGACACAAGGAAGATGATCATCAGTAGGGATGTGACTATTGATGAGGAAGCAATTTGGGAATGGAATAATGACAAGCAGAAGAATTATAGTTTTTATCCTTTCACCATGGATGAAAACAATGATCGAGATGTGGAGGAGTCAGGCAAAGCATCGACGTCATATAGTCCCATTCCAATTGCATCTCCAGGACACGATGATGATGAAAGTCAAAGTCCAAGAGAAAGACCTAGAAAATTTCATCTTATTGAAGATCTTTATGATGCAACTAGAGAGCTCAATGAAGAATTGACTCTTTATTGTCATCTTATTGATAGTGAACCTATTGATGCTGAAGAAGCCATGAAAGATGAGAAATGGAGAAAAGCCATGGAGGAGAAGATCAATTCAATTGAGAAAAACAAGACGTGGGAGTTGACCAAACTTCCAGCTGACAAAAAGCCCATTGGAGTCAAATGGGTGTTCAAGGCAAAGAAGGATGCAAATGGAGAAATCGTTCGACATAAAGCGAGGCTAGTCGCAAAGGGATATAGTCAAAAACTCGGTATTGACTATGATGAAGTATTTGCACCAGTAGCAAGAATGGAGACTATCAGACTAGTGATCTCAGTCGCTGCCCAAAATGGATGGAAGATCCACTAAATGGATGTAAAGTCAGCATTTCTGAATGGATACTTGGAAGAAGAGATCTATGTCCAATAACCACCTGGTTACATTGTCAAAGGTCATGAACGAAAAGTGTTGAAGCTGAAGAAGGCATTGTACGGACTTAAGCAAGTACCGAGAGCTTGGAACAGTCGCATTGACAAATACTTTTGCGAGAATGGATTTATCAAGTGCCCACACGAGTATGCCTTATAAGTGAAAGTGAAATGTGGAGACATATTACTTGTTTGCTTATATGTGGACGATCTGATATTTACCGGAAACAATGCTCAAATGTTTAATGATTTCAAGATAACGATGACTCGTGAATTCGAAATGACTGATATTGGCCTGATGTCGTACTATCTTGGCATTGAAGTGAAGCAAAGTGATGATGGAATTTTTATTTGTCAAAGTGGCTTCGCCAAAGAGATCTTGAGGAAATTTAAGATGGGAAATTGCAACCCTGTCAGCACTCCGGCCGAATGCAGTTTGAAATTGACCAAGGATGAAAATGGAGTCAGGGTGAACCCGAAAATTTTTCGAAGTTTGATCGGGAGTCTCAGATACCTGACGTGCACAAGGCCAGATATTCTGTATGCAGTTGGACTAGTGAGCAGATACATGGAAGAACCGAAGGAGTCCCATTGGAATGCAGCGAAAAGAATACTCCGCTATGTTAAAGGTACAACTAATTTTGGATTGCATTATTCAAAATCTGACGAATTTAAATTAGTTGGCTATAGCGACAGTGATTGGGCTTGCGATAAAAATGACCGAAAAAGTACAAGCGGGTTTGTATTTTTTCTCGGTAACACGGCATTTACTTGGAGTTCAAAGAAGCAGCCTATAGTGATGTTGTCAACATGTGAAGCTGAATATGTTGCTGCAACATCATGTGTGTGTCATGCAATATGGCTGAGAAGACTATTAACGGAACTTCAAATGACACAACATTATCCAACGAATATTTTTGTCGATAACAAATCGGCATTGGCATTGGCATTGGCGAAAAATCTTGTCTTCCATGATCGAAGCAAACGCATCGATACAAGGTATCATTTCATTCGAGAGTGTATTGAGCAGAAGGAAGTCACATTGAAGTATGTCAAAACACAAGATCAGATAGCGGACATCTTTACAAAGCCATTGAAGTATAACGTGTTCGATCAATTGCGAGTTTTATTGGGAATAACGGATAATTAAGTTTACGGAGGAATGTTCAAATTATTAAACTTAATGTGATAAAAAAAATAATGAAAAAAAGGGTCAAAAATAGCAAGCCACCTAAATTGGACTTTGAAAAAAATTGGTATTTATAGGATTTGGTAGTTGGATTTTGTAGAAAATTAAAGTAAGTTGTTAAACCTAAATTTGAATTTTGTAATAGATTGAATTATTGAGAAAATGATAGGATCATTGCAGAATTCATCAAATGCCTATATAAGGCAATGTAATTTGCTATTTTAAAGAGAGTAAGAGAGTGAAAAAATAATAAGAGTTTATGGGTGTATTGTAATAAAATTAGTGTGAATTACTCATTTTTATGTTTTGAGTATTTTTTGCTTGATTATTTTCCTCTTCAATCCAACAGATGCCCCTGTAGCTTTTATTTGGACGGTATCTTCAGCCAATTTTGGTAGTTCCGATAGGAGAAGGAAATGCTGAATGTTGAAGCATAGATCAGTTCCACCAACTCTTGTGTGAAAAGGGTCACGATCACGATCTGACCGATATATTTCTTTGAACATCAAAATGTGAATTAAAGGTTTGCAAGCTCTTGGAGGGGTATTTGTGAAGAATTGCCCAAATACCGATTCAGCCAGTTTTTTCTTAGCATCTGGAACTATATTTGTGTTGAAAAAGTCAATGACATCACGTCTGATGTTATTGTTCCTCTTGCTCCATATTTATCTCGATTGTAGGGGTCCAAAGGCTGAATCAAGTAACATGAATAAAATATCAGGATACATACAAGAAAAATCTTATAATATCGGGATAAGCATAAGTTGAAGTTTCCAAATTAGAAAAGAAATAGAAATATTTTATTATAAAAACTATAACAGAAACTACAACAAATCTATATAAAGCTATAAACTCTAACAAACAAACCATATGGAAATATACTAAAACTCTATAAATGAAATATAAAGTATAATAGGAAATAATTTTTTTTTTGAAAAACCCCCGGAGAAACATTGTGTTTCTCCAAAGGTAAAAAGGTTGGGGAGGGGGAAAATTTCGAGGCGGAAGACCCAAGTAGGTTGGCCCTTCAGCTTGCCTACAAAACTCCTACCCCTCTTTTATTAAATGAAAAAAAAAAATACTAAGAGAGTTAGGTGAACCGAAATAAGCTTAGGCCACTCAAATTATGAAAATAAGCATCAAAGCAAAAGGTTGGGACAAGATCCCACCATCTAAAATCAACATTCTCTCTACCATAATTAGCTAAAATATCAGCCACTAAATTGCCTTCCCCAGAAGATGTGCGACACTTTGATCTGCATGTTCTCAATATTGCGCAAGCAATAATTCCAGTCTCGATAAATTTGCCAAGGAACCTGTCTATTCCTAGTCAGAACAGAGTGAACAACTTAGGTAGAGTCACTCTCCAGCCACAAATAGTTCCACCCACGGTTAGCAGCCGTTTGCAAGGCAACTATGGCTGCTTTCATCTCAGCCAAGAACGCACGGCAATTATCGAATCCAAACGCAAAGCTCCCCATAAATCTGATTTTAGAATCTCGAAAGACCCCACCACAACTAGCCTGGTTCTCAACTACAGAGGCGTCAGTATTAACCTTCACCCATCCAGTCGCCGGAGGAGTCCAGAAAACCAGAACAATTTGCTGTGCTCTAGGACGACGAGGCATAATATTCAAATTACTAAGAATGGTCAACTCCACTACCGAGTTTCTAATGAATCCCTTTCCAAATCTGTTGGACTCACACATTAGAGTCCATAAACTCCGCAAACAAAGGTTAATATTAGGACGCCTATCCTAAAAAATGCACTCGTTTCTAGTGCGCCATATAATCCAACAAAGGTGCACCCACGTGCTTTGCCAAAGAGTAATAATTTGAGAAGAAAATCGCTGCTTAGCCGCCCATTTGGAACGAGCCCATAAGTTATCAGCCTCGATGATGTCCCTACGAAACAGACAATCAATTCCCATCCACAATTGTTTCGTAAAAACAAAATTCAAAAAAAAGATGATGCAACGATTCCGTAGAATTATTGCACAAAACACATTTAGAGACAATGACCATCCCTTTCTTAGAGAGCACATCATGAGTGGTTAGATATCCACGACGCGCTCTCCAGCATAAGAACGAATGAGAAGGTGGAATGAAGCGGCTCCAAATAAATTTGGAAGTTTGAGATTGCATCGATTCACCGGCAAGCCATTGATAAAATAGTTTTATCGAGAAAATACCCATACTTCCTGGTCGCCATAGGCAAGTGTCTGAATCATCATGAGGCTGAATATTTAACACTTGGTCCCTAATAATATTCGGCAGCTCCGACAAATTCTGCCAGGAATTTTCAAGCCAGAAGTTTGAAATAGGGCAGTGAGACTTCGTTTCTCAAAGTTCCCGAGCTGAAGTTGATCCGAGATGGGTGGAATTTGTCATTCCAAGTTCCAAAAATTGAGGGAGGAATTGGTACCAGGAATCCAAAAAACATTATCACGTAAATTGGCGAAAACAAGATGAACCGAACTCCAAATAGAGGAGTTAGTAACCGATCTAGCTTAGCCTGCTTTATCAAAAAAATGAGCACGGAGAGTATCATAACAAATAGACCTTTTAGCCAAAATCCCCCAGACCGTCTTCCCCAACAATGCATCATTCTTAGTAGAAAAGTCATAATAGAAAATATAGTTTCTCTTCCGGAAACTAAGATCTATTTGAATATATTATATATAATGAGTGATTTATGTGAGATAAGGAAAATAGTATTTGAGATGAGATAGAGTTACAAATCAGCATTTAAGAGGGTTGAGATTAGGAAAGAGAGTATTTAAGATGGGATCAACTTCAATAATAAAATTCAGCGTATAATATAAAAAGGTTAGTTTAGTATTTCACATATCAAAAATTAATTATTTCTTTGCTTAAACGACATGGATAACAAATCTAAACTAAAAAACTAGTTTTAAATTTTGACAAATCCATAAAAGAAAAGGCCGGCAAACTTGAAGTACCTTGTCAGTTTATGATATGGTTGAAAGATATTCAATGCATTTGGAGTTTCAAGGGTCATGTAGGTTATAAATAAATATGTATGTTTAATAAGAGTCATTAGGAGTCATTTAATTTAGTAGATTAAGAGTCGCTTTGCATGGATATAAATATGTGGTTGTACGGAAGAGTAAAACAGTTTTTATATATGATGATGAATAATTGAATAAGAGGCGTCTTATTACTTTTTCTAAATTCTCTTAGAGGTTGCGATTGCTAGTGTTTTTGGAAACCTAACTATCTTAGAGGTTGCGCTTTATAAGGTTTTTAAAAGAATCGGTTTCCTTTGAGGTTGCAATTTCAATGGATTCCGATTGTTTATCTCTTTTTCGTTCCTTTCGCTGCATCAGTTGGTATCAAACCTAGCGGCAATGGAGATTGCTGAAGAGGAGGAGACCCGCAATATTACATTAGTTTCATAGCCTAACGATAGTCGAAGTATAGCTCCGTCGTAGAAGGGACCGAGATTGTCGAAGAGGGGGAGACTAGCAATGTTGCATCAGCGAGGATCATCTCTATTTTCTACTTTTTTTATAATTATAAAAAAATATAAAAAAAAAGTTTAGGATTTTTTTAGTTTTCTATTTATGAACAAGAAATTCGAGGACGAATTTTGTCCAAGAGGGGAAGAATGATGTGGTTGAAAGATATTCAATGTATTTGGAGTTCCAAGGGTCATGTATGTTACAAATAAATATGTAGGATTAATAAGAGTCATTAGGAGTTATTTAATTTAGTACAGTAAGGGTCGCTTTGCATGGTTATAAGTATGTGGCTGTACGGAAGAGTAAAGCAGTTTTTATATATGATGATGAATAATTCAATAAGATGCGTCTTATTACTTTTTCTAAATTCTCTTAGATGTTGTGATTTCTAGAGTTTTTGGAAGCCTAACTATCTTAGAGGTTGCGATTTCTAACGTTTTTAGAAGAATCGGTTTCCTTTGAGGTTGCGATTTCAATGGATTTTGATTGTTTATCTCTTTTTCGTTCCTTTAGCTGCATCATTCGTGTTTAGGCCTAGATTTGTTAGCCACAAGGATGTATGATTAGGGCTGTAACCAAATCTAGCCGAGCTCGAACACTGACTGTTCCAGCTCTGTTCGTTTAAATTTTAACGAACTCGAGCCGAGCTCAAACACTGACCGTTCAAACCGAGCCCGAGCCTATATCGAGTTGTGTTTAAATCGAGAGCTCGAGCCTGTAAAAGAGATAGAATCCGTAAGATGCAGAATCAGAGATGAAGGATCTAAGTACCACAAATGATTTTCAGTGAACAAAGAAGAGGAAGAGGAGGAGGATGATGAATGTTGTGTTGGAGGCTGCACTTTTTTATAGGAAAATGGGATTAGAGTTTTACTGAGCGTATGAAGATGGATGAATAATATATGGTAGGGATTCGATTGGATCCGAATTTTATATCCATCTTTTCTTTCTTTTTTCCTTATTTTTATATATATATTTTATATATTACGTTATACATATTTTTCCTTCACTCTTTATCTTATATTTATATTTTTCTTTATATATTTTTATACCCATTTTTATACATACACTATTTTATATTTTTCATGATCTATCTATCTCGTAAATATAATGTTTAAACTTTTCAATTATGTTAACGAGCCTACTAACGAGCCTGCTGGCGAACTAGTTCGTGAACCTCTTATTGAGCCTGTTCACGAGCTTTCGAGCCGAGTATCCCTTTGTTCAAGCTTGGTTCGTTGTGATAACGAGCCTGAAATTTTGTTCACGAACAAGCTCATTTATTGAAGAAACGAGCTTAAACGAGCTTTGACCGAGACGAGCACCGAGTAGTTCATGAGTAGTTTGGCTCGTTTACAGCAAAAAGACTTAGTTTCTATTTTTGAGAAAAATCTCAGAGAATTCCGCTACCAGTTGATCGATTTATTTCATGTAGTGAAACGATTTTCTTGTATCACTTCAAAATAGGTTGAACTTTATGCATTAACATAGTTAATTTGTCCTCTCTAATAGATCAAAACTCGTTGCGAGTTCGCTAGTAAATATTTAGGTCTTCTCAATACAATATTAGATGGTATTCTGCAATGCTTAGAGATTTAATTGCTTTCTTCCAATTTAATTACAGTTGATTTGCTTTAACTATATCTCGTAAAGTGGTAAATGTACTAAAGAAATTGCAAAAATGCTACTGATTAGGTTTGCTGTAGCTAAAGCATTGGGATTTTTTTTGCAAGTTTGTATTCTTCTCATTGATTTTTCTTCTTTTATTTTATAGGGTTTTCTGTTATGGCCTGGGTATTTGAATTAATTGCAGATCATGTCTACCTGAAACGTCGCAGTTTAGGTCAGAATGCCCTCTTTGTAAAGCTCACTATGTCGATCAAGGTACATAGCTTTACTTCCCTCTTGATAGAGATTTCTGATTAGTGGGAGCTTTTATAGTTTAATTCTTTAATTGATTATTATTTGGCATTAATCATCCCTTTAATGTCCAACGTTTATCAATAATCAATTGGCTCTCCCTATTACTTGTCAACTAATCCTCTTATTTGCTAAATATCATTCTTTTAAGATATTAGTCCTTTTTTTTTTTTGAAAAACCCTTGGAGAGACAGTGTATCTCTCCAACGGCTAAAAGATTGGGCCAATTTTTGGGGTTTTTTTTAATATGGGCTTGTTTCAGCCCAACTTTCATATCATAACATAAATGACCATTTAAGTTTTACATATGTTACGTTCCTTTTCATTTTTGGGAAATCTAGAGATATACGGGATTTATAGGATTGTTTTTCTATTTAACAAACTTTCCTTATCTTTTTCTTGTTACCACTTATTGTATTTCTCTGCTATTTTTTACGATTCTCTCATCTGCTTCGTTCTTCCTATTTTGTACGTTTTTTCCACTTCAATCTCAATTTCCATCTTTCTCGACTCCAATCAATCCCCATCTATTTTGACTCTAATAAATCTGAATTTCTTGTTCTATTTCTCATCTGCTAGGTTTTTTTAATCATTTTCCGACGAGGGAATTCCTTTACCGATTCCATTACTTTCTCATATCTGCGATCGTTTGATTTTGTTCTTCGTTTCTTTTCAATTTACGTCCATTTTTTGTTTCGAATTTTGTATTTCTGTGGATCTTACAATTTTTGTTTCTTGAGATCTCTTATAAACTTCTAATCGTGATGGAGGAAATTGCAATTTTGGTTCAGTACGGTGAAGCTTAGTGTGATGATTTTAGGTTTGTTGACTGTGAAGCTTGTGGTGATGGTGTTTAGCTGTGTTAGTTTTAGTGATTTTAAGCAAATAGAAGTTAAGAATATTAGGATAAATGCTGATAAAGTAAGCTTTAAGTTTCAGTTTCAATTTCAATTTCAATTTTAAGTTTCAGTTTTAGTTTCAATTTCAAGTATCATCGTCAGATTGAAGTTTGTGACAATATGCCGCTTCATTTTTTTCCATACGAGGACTGATGTTATGAGTTTTCTTGAGTGTCCTGTTGGGTTACTACATTTGAGAATGCTGCTAAGAGTAATGAAAGCATTGTTCTTTGATATTGTTCGATTTTGGCTTTTGTAAGAGCTCTTATACCTTTTTATACTTGGTATAAGAGTTCTTTCTTATGTTTTGTTCTTGTTTTATTATACTTAAGGTCTTATACCATAATTATATGTGGTATAAATAGTATTATATATCTTTTTTGTCTATATTTATTGTTTAACATCATTTGTAATAATCTTATACCTGGTATAAAGTTTTTTAAACATTTTATAATTTGCAGTCCACAGCTTAGCTACGATTTGAAATTCACTTGGAAAATCAAATGAATGACAGGCTTGTATTTGTTTCTAACCAAGTGAAAATTGGTATTTTGAATCCCAATAGTTCATCATTATAATTGGTGTTTACAGACTTGATGAAATGATTGAGCTTTTAGAATTGAGTGGAAGCAATTATTCTTTATCTGATTAAGATTTTCAATACAAATGTTTAAACATTACTAACTGAAATAGCCCGTAATTGACATATATGTTGATAACCAAAAAAAGAGAATTTTGAACATGATTGAAGAAACAGTGAAGATTGAAGAAATCGCATATCTACATAATTAAGATACAAATTTGTCATCTTACTCCAATTTTGTTAGATTTTCATTGAAATGGCAAAGGAAACAAAACAAGGAAATAGAAGAAAGAGTAATAGTATTTCCTTCAGAGTTTGTGAGAGTTGAGAATATAATTAAAATTTATTCTTTGTGTTTACAAAAGTACTCAATTTTCAAACAAAGATTATGGCATGAAGGCTTTTAACTTGGTATATTAGTGGTATAATGTCTTTATATCGCTAATTTTTTAGTAATTTTTACAATAGATATTAACTACCAGCTAGATCCATATTTTGAAAGCCTTATACCTAATATAAGATTGGTATACTGCCTTTATATAATCATTTCTCCTTTATGTTCACAACATGACTCATTTCTCCATTAAAAAAAACTTTGTTGTGAAGGTCTTATCTTGGTATAAGACATCTTTTACCACTCTTAATTTTTTATGAAGCAAATATGTTTAAATGGCTAGCACAAAAACTCTTCTACCACTCTTATACATGGTATGAAGACCTTACACCTAGTATAAGGCTGGTATGTGACTTTTATACCACCCATTTTTCATTTATTTTTTAGAAGAAATTTTAAAATGCAAGCAAAAACCATAATATATTGGCCTTATACATGGTATAAAAGCTCTTATACCAAGTATACGAGTGTCTTAAAGCTATGAATAAAATTAAACGTTAAAACTAACAACGCCGATCAAACAATAACGAAAAAGGGCAAATGAAAAGGAAAATCACTCATTTCATTCATATGGAAATAACTAATTAATAATAGAATTCAGAATAGAATAATCCTTCATCAAATAATATATAATTTAAAAGCACAACAATCGCCTCCTTCAACAACCTAACAAAGGCATTATCATCGCCATTCATAACTGTTGATTCCAATAATGTCACACCATATATGTATTATTCAAAAGTTCTCGATCCAAACATATTTTATCCCGACAATGTTTATATCACTATCCTTAGCCATGCCTCTTTTTAATAGCAAAATAGTCAATATTCTCCTTCTTTCTCCCCTTATATACAATTTGTACATAAGTTGTACAACAACAATGGAATATAAAAAATACAGGATATATTATCAAATGCTATTGTAATTATTAAAAATTGAGCAAGCTTCTATGACGTAATTATCGAGCAAGCTTCCATATTACAATTCTTATACATAGAATCAAATATGTGTACAAATTGCTTACATAAGAGCTCTTTTACGACTTTATAAAATTCAATGAAACAAATATGTTTAAAAAGTTGGTATAAGAGCTCTTTTTACCACTCTTATACTTGGTATAAGACATTTTTTACGACTCTAAAACTTTAGTCAAACAAATATGTTTATATGGTTGATATAAGAACTCTTTTACAAATCATATGCTTGGAATAAGACCCCCTTTACCCCTAATAAACTTTAGTGAAACAAATTTCTTTTAAATTGTTGGTATAATTGCTATTTCACAGCTCTTATACCCCTTTTTTTTACCCCTTTTTAATTTCCTTCTTGATGTTTTATAATCATCTCATCATTCTCTAGATAAAACTACTCATAAGCATATTTTTGAAATATCATATTTCATATCTTCTACCACTTTCAGTAAGAATGCATATTATTCAAAAATTTACACTCTTAGGCATTTCAACAAACAACTAATGTGCTTGATTTATATATATATATATATATATATATATATATATATATATATATATTTCACACAACCATTAACCATGGAATTTCAACTCCCAAAACCAAAAAAGCAAACAATCAAAACATTCTTGTTTACAAATATGGCAATTTATAATGACAGTAGTAAATTTTAAATTGATTGAGATAGCGACAATAATACCTTGTTTAGACCATTTTTTCTCGTTGATTTCTCTTGCCTCTCGATTTTACAGTAGTTATTCGCTGATTTTGTTAGGCCCAATAATAGATTACGAGAAAAAATAATAGCAGTAGAATAAAAGACACACAGATTTTTACGTAGAAACCCCAAATGAATTAGGAAAAACCACAGGACAAACTCCGAATAATTCTCCACTATAAAATAATAGTAGGTACACAAAGAGATTACAAAATAGTGGCACACATGTGTTTTCCAAAACCTCACTATTTTCTCTCTTACCCAACTCTTAGGAACCCTTTTCCTAAGTCTCTCTGCACAGATTACATTTTTATCTATGTTTCTTCTCTCTTTTGCTTTGCTCTTAAAATGAGCAAAACCTCCTCTATTTGTAAGAGATTTAAAACACGTATGGCCGAATTGTGCACAGTAAATTACTGTGCACTTTTTGAAAAACTCTTCTGCCGACATGCTTCCATGTTTGAATTACTTGCTGCCTCTTTTTTGTCTTTTTCTTTCTTTTTTTTAATTAATTAATTCAGTGGATCCCATAATAAAAAGGGATACCACTCAACAAATCTTCCCCTCCCGACTACATTGTGGGACTCTCCATCCCGATTGCTTCCACGCATTGGTCAAACTTTTCTTTTGGTATGACCTTCGTTAGCATATCAGCAGCATTGTTGTTGGTATGAAACTTCTGCAACTTGAACTCTTTTTCTTCAATGGCAAGTCTGAGCCAATGACACCTTACATCAATATGTTTTGTCCATGCATGGTACATAGTATTTTTGCTCAAGTCTAATGCACTTTGACTATCACAATAAACTACGTATTCTTCTTGTTGCACACCCAATTCGGTAAAGAATCGCTTTAACTAAAGCATTTCCTTTCCTGCTTTTGTTGATGCAACGTACTCTGCTTCAGTTGTTGATAATGAAAAACACTTTTGCAACCGTGACTGCCATAAAATAGCTCCCCCCAAGAATGTAAATAAGTAACCTGATGTAGATTTTCTTTCATCAAGGTCACCAGCCATATCAGCATCTGTGTAACCAAAAAGTGTTGGCTTTCTACCTCTAAAGGTTAAACATAACTTTGAAGTTCCTCTCAGGTATCTAAAGATCCATTTTACTGTGTCCCAATGTGTCTTCTAGGGATTTGACAGGAATCTTCATACAACTCCAACTGCATGAGCGATGTCTAGTCTCGTACATACCATTGCATACATTAAACTTCCGACCGCTGAAGAATATGGAACATTTGAAATATCTTCTCTATATTTCTCTGTTGATGGGTAGGATTTCTTACTCAACTTGAAATGAGCGACAAGTGGAGTGCTAACAGGTTTAGCATTCTTCATATTGAACCTTTCTAGTACCCGTTGAATATATTTTTCTTGCAATAACCATAGCCTGCAGGACCTTCGATCTCGGGCAACCTCCATCCCAAGAATTCGCCTTTCCGGTCCCAAATCCTTCATGACAAATGCCTTAGACAAATCACACTTCAACTTACTAATCATTTTGGCATCTGGTCCAACGATTAGCATATCATCAACATATAAGAGAAGAATGATAAATTTCCATCAGGGAATTTATGGATATACACACATGGATCAGCTTCTGTCCTCTTGTATCCTTGATTCATCATAAAGGAATCAAACTTTTTATACCATTGTCGTGGGGCTTGTTTCAACCCATACAAACTTTTCTTCAAGTGACAAACCATATCCTCCTTTCCCTTAACCTTGAAACCTTTTGGTTGTTCCATATAAATTTCTTCTTCTAAATCCCCATGCAAGAATGCGGTCTTTACATCAAGTTGTTCTAACTCAAGGTTCAAGCTGGCTACAAAACCTAGTACAACTCGAATGGAACTCATTTTCACAACTGGTGAAAAAAACTTGTCAAAGTCGATACCTTTCTTTTGAGTAAAGCCTTTGACAACTAATCGAGCTTTAAATCTCACTAGGTTTCCATCATCTTTCTTCAACTTGTACACCCATTTGTTCTTGAGTATTCTCTTCCCTTTAGGAAGTTTCACCAGCTCGTACGTGTCATTCTGCTTCAAAGAATTTATCTCCTCCTGCATGGCCTTCATCCAACAATCTTTATCTTTACAAGATTGCACATCTTGGAAGCTTTCAGGCTCCCCCTCCTCAGTGATTAAAATGTAATCAAAATTGGAGTATGTAGATGGTTGGCGTTCTTTGATTGACCTCCTTAATTGAGGTTCTTCGTTTGGTAGAATGGGGTTCTCTAGCTCCCCCTGCTCAATACCCTCTTCATTTATATCTTCATCTACAATTGTATCTTGATCCCTCACAACTGGCTCTTCTTCTCCGTCTTATTCTGATTATTGCATTCTTCTATCTGTGGCATCATCTGATAGAATGCTCTCTGGTGTAATATCGATAACACCGTCACTTGTAGATCTTTCACCAATGATATCATTCTCATGAAATATAACATCTCGGCTCCTTACAGTTTTCTTTTTCACCGGATGCCATAATCTGTAGCCGAACTCTTCATCTCCATAACCGAAAAAAGTGCAAGGAACTAATTTTTTATCAAGCTTTGGCCTTTGCTCTTTAGGAACATGCATAAATGCCTTGCAGCCAAATACCCTCAACTGAGAGTATAAGATGTTTCTACCTGTCTAGACCCTTTCTAGAATATCAAAGTCTAAAGGTGCTGAAGGTAGTCGGTTGATGAGATAGACAGCAGTATTGACAGCTTCTCCTCAAAGTGACTTAGGTACGCTAGCCATTTTGAGCATGGATCTAACTCTTTCAACAATGGTCTGATTCATTCATTTAGTAACACCATTGTGTTGAGGTGTACCGGGAACTGTCTTTTCATGCCTGATACCATGTTGAATATAGTAATCCTTGAACTCCTTAGAGATACACTCACCACCATTATCTATGTGCAAACACTTCAATGGCACTCGAGTCTCCCTTTCCGCCATTGCATGGAATTGTCGAAAGTGCTTGAATACTTGATCCTTTATGCACAGCAAATAAATCCATGTCTTCCTTGAGAAATCATCAATGAAGGTAAGAAAGTATCTTCCTCCTCCAATGGATTCTATATCCATGGGACCACAAACGTTAGAGTGTACCAACTCTAACTTATTATTTCTCCTATAATGCTTTTCTGAAATGAAACTCGATGTTGCTTTCCAAATAAACATTGATCACATGGGTTAAATTTTCCTTAGGCTAATGGGATGGGGGACTTCTTAACCAATATATTCAACCCTTTCTCACTCACATGCGCCAGTCGTCTATGCCACAAATTTGGTGAAGCATCATCTCCAATTGCATTCAGTTGACCCACACATATTGTTGCTTGGTTTTGTATAGCGCGTAACACAATCTTCCTTTAGCCACCACCAACGATCCTTTGGTGAGTTTCCAATTCCCATCACCTGTACGATCGTGATAACCTTCCTTATCCAATACAATAACAGATAACAGGTTCAACCGAATATCTGGAATATGTCGCAAATTTTTAAGTGTTAATGTGAATCCAACACTTATCTTCACATAGATATCGTCGATTTCCACCATTTGTGAGACACTATTATTTCCCATTTTAATAGTACTATAATCACCCGCTTTATAGGTCAAGAAGTATTCCCTTTTTGGAACACAGTGGTATGAGACACCAGAATCTACAATCCACTCAGTATCTGCATCTCTAACATGACAATAATCTGCATCATGAGATACTAAAGCCACCTCTCCATCTTCTACTGTGACTGTAGCAGATGTATTTTGTCATTATCATGACTTCGGTTTGCATTCTCTTATTTAAAGAAATGGCATTTCCTTTTGAGATGAACCTGCTTTCCATAGTGGTAGCATGACGTCTTCTCTCGAGACTTGGATCTATCTTTCAATTTTCCTTTTCCATGACCTCTACTCTTGCTTCGACCCCTATTCTCTGTGATAAGGGCTTGTGAACTGGTACTGGCAACATCCCTTCTATGAAGCTCTTCATTAAATAGACTATTCTTTACTATAGACATTGTTACCATACCATTTGGAGCTAAGTTACTCAATGATACGATAAGAGTATCCCAACTATCTGGTAGAGTTCTCATCAAAAGACATGCTTGCATCTCATCATTCAAGGACATATCGGTGACTGCTAACTCACTTATGAATCCTTCAAAGTCGTTCATGTGTTATGTGATTGATTGTCCCTCTGTTAGTTTCAAGTTCATGACTTTGCGAATCATGAACACTTTTCCTTGTGCATTTTTAGCCTCGTACATATCCTCTAGCTTCTTCTAGAGAACTTTGGGACCTGTTTCTTTCCTCACGTGGTTGTTCAGGCTAGCATCTATCCATTGGCGTATTATACCCAATGTCTGCTTCTTTAACTTTATCCACTACTATTCTTTCATATCCTTCGGCTTTGCATCATCATCCTCAATTGGATCATACAAATCTTTGCAATTGAGGTAGTCCTCCATTTTGGTTTTCCACATTGAATATTTCGTATCCGTTAATTTGATCATTACACCGTCGTTCGCCATGTCGAAACTTAAAAAATGGCAAAATTTTACTATTCATGTGAATAATAACCATATACGTGAATAGTATCGTATACTCAAATAGTAATAGACAATAGTTTAAATAATAACTATAGGAACACAACTCATAAAATGGACCAAATATGAATAATATTATTGGAGTTACTATTTTACTATTCACTCAAATTGTGTTTCTGCGCCGGTTTTTCGAACGGAGTACGCCACAGGATTCCCCGTTATTTTCTCATCGTCGCGGTATATTTATTTTTGAAAAATATATCCACGGATTCTATTGAGAAAACAACCTTTGGCTCTGATACTACTTGTTAGGCCCAATAATAGATTACGAGAAAAAATAATAGCAGTAGAATAAAAGACATGTAGATTTTTACGTGAAAACCCCAAAAGAATTAGGGAAAAACAATGGGACAAACTCCGAATAATTCTCCACTATAAAATAATAGTAGGTACACAAAGAGACTACAAAATAATGGCACACAAGTGTTTCCTAAAACCTCACTACTTTCTCTCTTACCCAACTCTTAGGAACCCTTTTCCTAAGTCTCTCTGCACAGATTACATTTTTATCTGTGTTTCTTCTCTCTTTTGCTCTGCTCTTAAAATGAGCAAAACCTCCTCTATTTATAAGAGATTTAAAACGTGTATGGTCGAATTGTGCACAGTAATTTTACTTTACTGTGCACTTTTTGAAAAACTCCTCTGCCGACATGCCTCCATGTTTGAATTACTTGCAGCCTCTTTTTTCTTCTTTTTCTTTCTTTCTTTTTATTAATTAATTCAGTGGGTCTCACAATACGAAGGGACACCACTCAACAGATTTCAGATTGTAATCGGTTTAGAAATGAAGATCCAAGAGGATGAGATGTGGAGTAGCGTGAAGGAAATGGGTTGATTCATGAAAAAATTGGGATTTGAATAGTCGGTTTCGTATTAAAGAGATGGATCTGACAGTTTTTTCGTAATAAGAAAAGAAAAAGGTTTTGTGTGGGACTCCAAAAAGCTGGGTTGGTAAATAAGATTTTATAAGCCCATATTTATGTATTCAGCTAAAATGCCCTTCATTTTTTCCCTAATTAACAACAGACCTTGCGTATGTCGTGTTTTATTTTTAATTTTCTTATTTTATTTTGCCATTATCTCTCAAACCGTTCATATTTTTGATATGCCGCTTTAGAGTTTTTTGTTTGTCACATTTTTATCTTCGAAATGTCATTCAATATGATATACTTTTTAAAACTTTTTTTTCAACTGTACGATATCTACTAGGAATCTTATATTTCACTGACAGTTTGTTCCATCCACCAAGTTTATGCTTGTACCTAGTTTTTACTATATTTCATGAATATATACCAACATTCTACCAGATACTTCAAAATTTTTTTTTCTAATTGTTGGAAGGAACCTAGTAGGTATCTGGTAGGAATCTTATATTACATTGGAAGTTTGTTCAAATCCACCAAGTTTATGTTTGTACCTGGTTTTTACTACATTTCATAAATATATACCAGCATCCTACCAGATACCTGCCATATTCTGTTGAGTTAAGAAGTGTATTGTTATGAGTTAAATCTTCACAATATATAAAATTAGAAAAATGAGACCTATTTCGGAAAAATGAATTAACGATTTTATATGAATAAAATAAAGAAAATATATCATATTAATTTATTAGTATTTCATAATTAATTTATATGTTGATCAGTTCATGCATTCAATAACGTTTCATCCACTCTCTGTAAAACTAAGAAATTTAAGCGTCAGAATTAAAATTTCTGAGGACACGAGAAAGATAGGACTGTGATTGCGTTTAAGACAAGTTCTTTTGGAACAAATGAAATTGAACTAAATTAAATTTCGTGTAAATTAATAATACACTCAATTGAATAGAAGTCATTGCATTTCAGAAGAATAGTGCCTTATTGGAGTAAAATAGTCGAAAAAGTTGTAAGTTCTAATCCTAAAGTAGTTTCAAAATCTTTACTATTGAATTCAATATTGATTTTGTGTAAAGCAACAAATGGTAAAGAAAAGTTACACTAAAAAAATTTGTCTCAGACATTTAGAGGTTATAACTTAAGACAATTGGCTTGGGAAGACAAGGCAAAGAACTTTTTTGGATAGATGTTTTCATGAGAAGTTACCATCCGTTTGCAAATTGTGTGGCTCGGTTGGATACTGTTGCAAACAGAATAAACAATCAAATAAGGATTTAATGATCAGGTAATTCGTGGTCGTTCAAGATAACCAAGATCAAGAGAGATAATTAATAAAGACAGGAATACAAGGGGTCGAAATTCAGCAATTTCAACAGAACTTGCATACCACCATGTATACACGGATCTTCGAAAGGATGTTGCTTCTCCAGTTATTGCTGGTCCTCTTTTGACAAACGTTGCACAACAACAAATAGATATGATTGAACATTCAACATAAGAGGGGTAGACCACAAGATTTTGAGGGCGAGAGAGAGGGAGATAGAGTGCCCCACTGGCCGCTGAAACCCGCCCATCACTTCTATTAGAAATAGCTTGATAGAATAACTAATAAAATTTCACTTTAAATTACATCAGAATCAAAATAACTTGACAAGTTCATTAACCAAAGTGAAAAAGAAAAGCTAAAACTGGCAATTGAAACCTCAGTTTATTTAATAAACTTATACAAGAATCTATCGGTGATAACGTGCAAAGCGTACATGTCTTTATGTTGATTAGGTTGATTTTAAGGATTGGATGCTACTGATTTGGTTATTTTGTGTGTTTTAGACTTACATTGAAGTAGGGGATTGGTTTCATTGCAAAAGAAGAGATTTTGGACCATTTTGAAGTGAGTTTGGCAAGTTTGAAAGTTACCCTAGAGTAATTGAAGCTGTCAAGTGGACTTGAAGCAACCCCACAATCGTACTTTGCGAAGCCCAAGTAGCTGATGCAGATTGGAGTTCATAACAATCATATTTTGGCTGAGAGTTAATTCTTGCTGACCTAGAATCCATGCTGTCTAGCTGCTGAGTTATTATAGAAGACTATTTCGAAACTCCAAATTCAAATCGACCACTATGTTTACTCTTCAAGAATTTCCAGGTTTATATTAGGCTTTATTCCCTTTTATCTTATTCCTTTTTAGTCAATTAATTGTTTAGGATTGTTACATCTCCTAATTTAATATTTGACTTTAATTAGAAGATCTATTTCCTCGTTAAGTCAGACTTTCCTTTTAGCTTAATTAGGCTCAGATTGCCAGCAGTAGAACACACAATTTTGAGGCTGGTCATTTTTGGAGTTCAACATGTTCTATAATGAAGTGTAAGCTTTCAATTATTATTTTAGCTTTGCTCTCTTTAATTATGAGCAACTAATTACCCTTCGATGAGATCGATTTCAAGACAATAGTTGTATTGTAAGACTTTTCTTATTTGTTTTTATCTTCTAATTCTCAATTTGCAATTTGCTTTAATTTTATCATTGATAAGGTTGATGTTTCAAGTAAAGCTCCTTGACGTTTTCTCCTATTCAATATATTGTTATTCTCTTATGAATTCAATGGTGTCTTTATAATTGAATTGTGGTAACAAGCAGGTTGTAGGGATCTGTAATTGTAATTGAGTTTGTTAAATTACTTCATGTTGGGTGATTAATTTGATAGGAATTGGATCTTTAAAACGTAATGCTAAGTTTATGATTAAATCTTGTATGCTGGTTGTGAGCGGACGACGTTTTTCTTAAAGGGTGAAAAACTGGAAGCGGTGAAGCGCACCAAAGAAGAGTCCTCTTAATTTTAGAGGTGAGGAAAATAGTTATTAAGTGATGTTAATGTTGATTTAGAATCAATATTAGTTGTTAAAAGATACGAGATCATAATCTCGTACTTTAAGATAGAGTCGCCACCCGGTTCAGCTCAACTGGGAAATTTGGGGTATTATTTTCCCACCAGGTGGTCGACCGCACCTTAAAATGGTGATTCTGAGCTCGAATGATGTTATCTATTCTTCGTTAGGCCAAATCAAATCATTTACATTTAAGCAAAAGTATCGATCTTTCTTATGTGATTTCATTCCTTCCTAATTAGTATTTTCGGTTTATATAGCTCATTCATCACACAACGATCACGCAAAAGCGGGAAAGTAAAATTATTACAGTCATCCAATAAATAAAATGTAGAAATTAAAATTATTACATCATTATCAAATCCAATACATTTGTCTAAAAACGGAAAATAAAATACTCGAAGGCCTAGGCATACATCTAACCTAATCTACCTGCAACCACAAGGATTAGTACAAATTCAGCACATAACGAGATAAACCACCCATTAACATGCACAATTAGTGTACCAGATAAGACTCGAGTTAACGTATAATTTTATTTTGAAGGAAACAATTTAAAACGCATTTTCTTGAGAAAAATCCATATTTTAGAATCGGTTTCTCGATTTTAATTAAAATGCCACATAATAATTGTTGGGACTAATTTCAGAATGTATTGGACCTTCATCATTGGGGTATAGTCCTAAAAACCTAAGAAATAAAGATCTAAGGCCAAAGAATGGGGAAACAAAGATTATTTCTTTGAAATATTCCCGACACCTCGGTAGTTGGCCGGTAAGGCTATAGCTGGAGTAGTGGCACCACCACAAATTGTGGCAATGTTGCTACTAGATCAGTGGCATCGCTAGAGCAACTACACAGGTGTCGGTGAAATTTTTTCCCGAAGAGAAATTGAGCATACCACAAAGGGGGAGATGACACCTCTAGACGTGGTGTCACCGTTGCAGCTTAGGGCGATGAAGCCATCACCATGCGAGGTGGTGCTGGCCCTCTCAGTGGTATGGAAACAAATCGGGCAAAAAAGTGGTGTTTTTGTACCCGTAATAGCGGTACCACTAGAGTTTTACACCGATACTGCACCTACTACAACGGTGCCAGATTTAAAACGTCAAAATAGTGATTTTATTACAGATCCAAGGGAAAAGGACTCAAAAAATAATGAAAAAGGCCGATACCACCGTAGCTGCTCGGTTCCACTAGAGCAGCTCTGACGAAGCCACTAGAGAAGTGGCAGCTGCGCCCAGTGTTGTAGTAGTGCCACTGTAGCTATGGCGATGCTGGAGATTTTCAGTGTTTATAGATTCACCAATGGGAGAAAAATGGGAAAAGGACCCAAAAACACCAAAACAACAGCCAACAGGTAGAAAAACATGAAAATAACAAAGAGAAGTTACAAATTATACCTTTAGGTCGTGAATCCACACTTCAAGACTTGAATCAACCCTTTGGAAGTCCCTTTTTAATGATTTTGGGTAATATTTAGAAGAATTAGTCTCTAAAACCTATTTAGATCATTTTACCTATGATTTCTAACAAGTTTTAATGATTATCTAAGAGAACAAATGAAATAACAACTCAAGAAACCCGACTTTGAATGATTTTTTGGCTTTTCTAAAACTTTCTCTCTCTAGTTCATCTCTCTCACTAGAATTCTCTCTTCAAATATGAAAATTAGTGAAAAATGATCAAAGCTCTCTCTCCTAACCCTAACTTTTGGCTTTTATACCCTTCTCAAGCTTTCACAAGCCGCCCCACATGGGAATTTTATGGAAATTTCGCGTCATGTGATGGCATGTGCAAGAGAGCGAAAGAAAAACTAGAAAATCAGATAAGGGAGAAATCACTGTAGCAGCGCCGTCGGAGGCATGGAGGTAGTGCTGCCAGAGCAAGTGCAGTGGTGTTAGTAGTACCACCGCAAGGAGGGGGAAGACTTCTATTATGTTGAAATTTAGGTCTATATGTGACTTTTAAGCGCGGTTTAAGTTCCAAATCATCAAAATATGTTATTTCCAAATGTGGATGCTAAACTCAAGAAGTAGTCACTCATTATGGGGGAGTTTGCATCTTCTCTGAGATAACTTATCTCTAAATAACGTATTGATTTAATTACTCGCTCCGTGGTTTACCATTGATCAAAATGGGGGAGATTATTGGACCGAGCA
This sequence comes from Euphorbia pulcherrima, assembly GCA_947683365.1. Taxonomy (NCBI): domain Eukaryota; kingdom Viridiplantae; phylum Streptophyta; class Magnoliopsida; order Malpighiales; family Euphorbiaceae; genus Euphorbia; species Euphorbia pulcherrima. Next base: position 5,984,698 of record CANTUS010000004.1, read on the forward strand.
TGAGTTGAATTGACTCAATCATGTTAGAAAGTTTTGATAATGTCAAATTACTCAGTTAAAGTCTATTAAATCGATAATGATGTTAAGATAGTCAGTTTAAGTTAATTAGCATATTAAGAATACCCAAGGGTAGGGTCATTTAGTACAACTAACCTAAATCTATGTCTTAACTCAGCGTGACTGAAATTGAATTTTTTCTTTAAATTGGTTTTAAGTAAAATTCAATCAGCGCAGGTTATTTAGTTGATACCTCAGCTGTGTTACTTATGTTCTATTATTAGGTTGAGCTGTTAAGCTCGGTGACCTTTACGCCTGGAAAGAGGAATATTCTTTGTTGTCTGTTTTCACATAATTGAATGATACACTTTACACATCAGTAATAAGATAAAAAGAATGTACAACAGATAATGTTTAAAAAGTTGCTCTAATCAACAAAAGTTGTGAGGAGAAAAGCTATAGCAATACAAAGTCAAAATAGATCAAATGTTGCACGTATGTCCCTGCCACTGCATGCTACTACAAGTTCATCATAGTACTAGAGGAATGAGAAGATGACATGTAGCAAATGGTGCGCCCTATCTCTCAAACGGATTCTGACATCAAGACGATAAATGGAATAATTTTCTAGTGAAATTCAGTCGCTCTCACAACAGAGCGATTCTATCTCTTAATGAATTGATTTTAATCTGCAACTGGTGAAATCTAAGCTGGAGATATTGGAAGAAGATGTCAAACAAGTTCAACAGCTAATTCAAGCTTCAAACCTATAAATGGAGCACGAAGGCAAGCGTTAGAGCTTGGTGATTACACCTGGAATTTCTTACAAGCTGAAACTCTTCAAAAATCACAGTTTGCAAGAAATTTAACTAGAGAAGCATTTACTTAGCCAAAACCCTGCTTAAATTGAGAGAGATTAGAATAGAAAAATTATCGCAATAGCTGTTTTTGTAAAAGGATCAACATAACTATAAGTTGAGTCCTTCAATCTTTTTAGAAAATCTGAGTTGTTGGTAGAAGAGGGTATTCTACTCAACAGTGAGCGATTACAGTGAGGTTAATACTTATCTGTACTTGGGAATTTAGTTAAAGGCTTCCCGACCTAGGGTAAACGAGTTGAGATTGGTGAATTAAAGCCAAGACACCCTCTTAGGACTGGCGTAGGCACAAGTTGTCAAACCAATATAAAATCATTGTCTTATTTCCTTTCAATTGTTTGCTTTCATTGTTTCCAGCCAGTCAGCCAACTTGCTCAGCCCAATTTATATCTAGTAAAAAGAATCCAAAAAGAAACAAGTTTTAGTGAAGAGAGCCATTCACCCCTCCTCTGAATCAGTGATTTATATGGACTAGGACCAACACAAACAAATTCCAAACTTCCATTCTAACATGTGATTAGTCATTTTTTTAATATCTTTGTCTTATTTTGCATTTATCTCTCAAATGGTTCATTTTTTCAACATATCGCTTTAGAATATTTAGTTCATCTCTTTTTATATTCGAAACAACATCTATTGTGACATTTTCAAACTTTTTGAACCAGTAGACATGTGGTAGAAGTCTGATGCACATGTGGTAGAAGTCTAGTGCACATCTAGTAGATGTATGAAATCTATTTTTTTCATTAGCCTTTTTCTCTCTCCTGATCTTTTCGTTGCGCTTTCTTTAATTGGATTTATTCTTGCGTTCTTTTCTCAATCTGGAATCGTATATCGATTCTCTTCTCTTCTTGTTATTTTTTTGATTTCTACCACTAGCTAATCGTTGTCTGATTTTCTGCGGCTTTAGTTTTGTTTTTTTCCTTTTTTGGATTTCTTATTGATGATGTTTAGTGATTATTGATTTTGATTCACATGTGTTTTATTTCAAAATTGAAATTCTTATTGTTGTTTAATAATGAAAAATATTGATGAATTGCTTCATCATAATTGAATTTGGGCTGCTGAACATGATTTTATTGCTTTTTAGTATAGCTAGTGGTTTGGTTGCAAGGTTCGCACAAATTAACATAACGATTGTATAAAAAAAATATCAAAAACGAATATCTTAAAGATATCTGTTGGATATCTACAGAATGTCTATTGGATATCTACCACGTCTACCAGTTGAAAAAGTTCAAAAATTCACAATGGAAATCATTTCGAGAGAGAAAAATAAGACGAACAAAAAACTCCAAATCGACATGTCGAAAAAATAAATGGTTTGAGAGATAAATGAAAAATTAGAAAGAAAATCAAATAGAAAAAATTGAGAAAGAGATGGAAGGTATAATTTGTAAATAGATTAGAAAGGAATGTATAATTAGAACTAGTTTGACTTAATTGTAAATTTATAAATAGTTTACCAACTTTGATTATTTTTTATAAATAACCAAATTATTTTATGGAGGAAAGTTTTTATTAAAAGCCCCGAACATTTATTTATACAATACTTGGAATTGAATTTAATTCCTAAAATACTTATACCAAATTTCGTTCAAACAAATAAGGCTGACAAACAAGTCTAACGAGCTAAGAGTGAGCACAAAAACAAAACAAAAAGCCTAATTTTACTCCTGAACCAAAAGGGTACTTGCCAACTATATTATTTTCTCCCCAAAGTAATAATATTATTTTCTTCACTCCCCAGAGTAGCTTGACAAGTACATTACGCATTAGTCAATACTTTGAACTTGCAATCCCATTATTGGATTGCACAACGATATCAAATTGATGAAGATAAACTATCGAAAAACACGGAGGAGGTAATGATTGTGAATTATTAACATCATCATCAGTGTTTTATAAATTTTCATCAAGCTGTGCTTAGGTCAACCACCAGCGGCTCCCCAAAATTAGCAACACCCGATATGTGCCAACCATAAGCGGCTGACCATCTATCAGGACCCTATCTAAGGCTCGCCGCCGTTCTCCTTGCCGCCGTTCAGCACCTCCCTGCCGCGGATCATCATTTTTTTTTTTCACCTACTCTTATTAAGGCCACTACTGGAAGTGTATCTAATGTAATTGTTACATCAATTGAACCTGCTGCCGCCAATCCAATCCCTTCATTCAGCCATCAATTAAGATAAAAACAGCCGCACCCCTATGGAGAAAAACCCTAGCCTCCACCGCCGCACCCCCTCCTACACCGCAAACCACCTCAGCCGCCACTACAACCGATCCAACCCCCCTTCGCTGACAGCCACCGCCATCACTACAACCGTTTCAACCCCCCCTTCGCCGACAGCCATCACTACAACCGATCCAACCCCCGTTCCTTCCCCGCCAACCGTAACCATCGGACTTCTGAACCTCGCCAAGCCAACCTCTCCATACCCTACCGCCACCATCGCCTGGCTGCTGTCCATCGTCACAGTCGCCAGCCCGCCGCGACTCACCGCCGAAACCATAACCTTAATCCTAACCCCAATGCGGCTGCCCTCAACCACCGCTCAAACCCTAACCCCGAACCCGCCCCCACCAGATTCTATTTTGAAAATTTCCCAAATTCCTATGGAGCAGATTCTATGAGTAGGGTTTTCAAGAAGCATGGAATTTCGGGACGTGTTTATGTAGCTAGGAAAAAGAATGTCAGGAACATTAACTTCGGCTTCATTACGGTAGATGACTCTCTGTCTGTTCAGGAAATACTCCACAGGTTGAACTCAGTAAGCATTGGAATTATTCGTGTGCGCGCTTTCAAGGCCAAGTTCACGAACTCGGCTGCAGCTCCAACATCTCGACAATATCAGCCCAAGAAATCAGCAGGACAGATACCTAAACGACGGGTTAATTTCCGGGAATCACTACGTGGAGACAGATCGTATGCCAAAGTTGTGGCAGAATCACAAGTTCCAAACGAGGCTTCTTTTGCCACTCATAATTCAATCTCAGCGAACTCACCCAGGGGCCATGATTTTATTACAAATGTGGCCCCTTGGAAAGATAAGTCATGCTTAGTCACTCTAATCAATATCTCGAATATTCGGCTCACCTTTGATTTATTGCATGAACGTGGTTTTGATGTTTCTTTTGCTGCCCCTGTAGGCAAGGATAATGTTATTGTCTCGTTTAATTCAATACTGGCTATGAAAATTTTTGTAGGTGGTGAATGGAAGGTCATGCTGCATATTTTTAAGGATGTGCAGTTGTTGCCGGCTGATTTTATACCGACAGAATGCATCATGTACCTGGACTTTATGGGAATTCCCCCCACTCTGATTCGAGAGGAGCTGATCAGACACTTAGCGAGCTCCTTTGGCCGTGTTATTTTTGTAGACTTCAATTTTGATTTCCCGGATCGTCTGGATGTGGTTTCCTGTCTGGTTTCGGTCCCCTTTGGGACAACCAATCGCTCCTTCAAACTGTTGGTGAATACTAAAGAAGTGCTCATTCACACTAATCTGAGACAAGGTGTTGGCTGTGAACATTACCAAGATGATGATTCCGAAATTTCCGATGCCCCGTCCGATATCCCATCCGATGCTTCTTTTGACACTTCCAACGACTCGCGTAGTTCCGGCTGCCAGGAAGTGGAAACTGCAGATTATATTAGCCCAGATCTCCGAATTATCCCCCTCCCAAATCAATCAAATGATAATTTGAGTGTTGTCCCGGAATCAAACCCAGCTACACATGAAGCTTTAATGGAGGCCGAACAACCTGTAAGGCTAGTCAACCCACAGATGGAAGCCAACCAGCCTGTTACTTCAGCTTCGTCAGGACCTGACATTTCTAATATGAATCGGGTGATCATTTTATCTCAGTCAAGGACATCTCCGACCCTCGAAAAAGAGCTGACTATGGAAATGGGGAAAAAACTAGGAATATTCTCGGAGAAAAATAAGCAAGCTGTTCTGACAGCTATGGATAATTTAGTGAACTGATTAGTTCACATTCATCAAGGTATTTATTTTCTTCTATTATGTCGATGGATTTTTTATGTTGGAATTGTAGAGGAGGTGTCAATAATAGGGCAAAGCAGCAATTTGTCTCTTCTTGCATTCGTAAACACAATCTCCAATTTTTTGTCATGTTAGAAACAAAGATGGAAAGTGTCTCTGAGCAAGTGGTAAAACGGTTCTGGGGGCACAATGACTTTGCTTATCACCATATCCCCTCTAATGGTCTTTCGGGTGGCATCCTATTTTCTTGGAACTCCTCGTTGCTTTCGATTTCGGTTCTCCATTCTACTTCCCGATGGGTGTTAGTTAAATTTCCCCTTCAGCAGCAAGATTTGCACGTTCTTAGTCTATACGCCCCAACAAATCATATGGATAGATATGATTTATGGCAAGAACTTATCCCGATTATTCGAGACTTTCAAATGATCTTGATTTGTGGGGATTTTAATGAGGTATTACATGTGTCGGAAAGGGCAAACGATCGCTCCTACCCTTCCATGTCGGCTTTTCAAGACTTTGTATTGCAATCTGAACTCCACGATCTACCCCTACACGGCCGTGATTATACTTGGTCTAATAGAGTTTCATTCTCTCGTATTGATCGTGTTCTAGCCTCGAATGGGATACTGCAGTTATGGCCTAACTTATCCATATCAACGGTGGACACCACCCTATCCGATCATTTACCGATTTTATTACGCTCCTTCATTGCTCACTCAGCCGGCCCAAGACCCTTTAGATCGTTAAACATGTGGTGGGATAAGGCAGATTTTTTGCCTTTCATTCGTAATAAATGGCACCTCATTTGTCAATCCTATGCTCACAAAGACCTATCTTATAAATTGACAAAGTTGGGTCGTGCAATCAGCCCTTGGCACTCGGAAAATTTTGTTAACCTACAGAGAAAGATTGGCGATTTAGAGGAAACTATATTGGCCCTTACATCGAGTAGTGTTCCTCGACCGCTCACCTTAACTCAAAATTCAGAACTAAATCGTAATCGCTCCCTCCTTCAGGAAAAGAGGGCTTCTTTGGAAAAATTACGGCACCAACAATCAAGGGTGAATTGGACGCTATTGGGTGATAATAATACATCGTTTTTCCACCGTACCGCTTCAGCCCGATCTCGCAACAACCGTATATCGCAACTGGACATCGAGGGAGTAATTGTTACGGACTTGAAGGTCATTTTAGATACTATTTGCAGCTATTACGCCCAATTATTCAAGGCTGCCCCTATAACGCCATTCTCTCTTAGAAAGTTACGTTTCAACACTGTTACTTTGCAACAAAATGCAGCTCTTATCGCCCCTTTTCAGGATGAGGAAATTTGGAACAGTATATGTGCGTGTGGGGAGAATAAAGCACCGGGACCAGATGGCTTCAATTTTTTCTTCTACAAAAGGTTCTGGGACGACTTAAAACCATAATTACTGCAAGTTTTGGATCGTTTTTATGCTACATCTCAGCTACCTGATTCGGTCAAGACATCCTTCACGGTGCTAATACCTAAAATCCCAGGTTCTTGTTCTTTGAACAACTTTAGACCTATCTCGCTCATCCATGGTATCTATAAAATTGTTGCGAAATTGCTATCGATTCGTCTTCAGGCTGTTCTACTGTCTCTTATCTCAAATAACTAGTTTGCTTTCATCAAAGGTAAAAGCATTCATGAGTGTTCTTTTGTGGCTTCCGAGGTAATTCATGACCTCCACATTAAAAGGAAACCATGTGTGGTGCTGAAACTAGACTTTCACAAAGCTTTTGATAGCATTTCTTGGACCTATATTGACTCGGTTCTCCAAAGGATGGGTTTTGATCAGAAATGGATTTCATGGTTGTCAAATAGTAGGAAAAAATCCACTACTTTGATTCTAATCAATGGCTCACCAAGCCCTCCTATTCACATCCGTAGGGGGGTCAAACAAGGAGACCCTTTATCGCCTTTTATTTTTGTGTTAGCAGTGGAGGGCCTAAAACAGCTTATAGATCGTAGCATTCAAATAGGCGTGCTACCTGGATTTCATTTGGAGGAATCCCTTCCAGATATCTCTTTGTTACAGTTCGCTGATGATACGATTTGCTTCCTTCCAGCAGAAGAATCCATAATTCCCAGTTTCATTCGGATCCTAAGGTGTTTCGAACTAATCTCAGGATTGCGTATCAACTACCACAAGAGTGCGATTATGGGAATCCACGTCAATGAAGCCTCCTTGGCCTCCTATGCAGCTCAATTAGGATGCCGAGTGGACAACTTTCCGATAAAATACTTAGGTACACCACTATGTATTAAACAGCCACATATCTCTGATTGGGATCCTTTGATCGCCAAGTTCAAGTCTCGTTTGGCAAATTGGAAAGGAAATTGTCTATCATATGCTGGACGCACCATGCTTATCAAAACGGTACTTTCTTCCCTTCCCATTTTTTTAATGTCAATCTTCTACATGCCTTGCTCTGTATCTTCTTCACTAAATCAATTAATGCGCAATTTTTTGTGGCGAGGCGACTCTTCGATCAATGGCATATGCAAAGTAAGCTGGGTTACGATCAATTTACCATATCACCTTGGGGGATTGGCAATTCGGGATCTAAATCTTGTTAACTCCAGCCTACTCTTTAAATGGATTTGGAAAATGGGAGACCGCAATGATGACTCCTTGTGGTCAATGTACTGTGTTCGGCGTTACGGGATTAGTTCGTGGCATGAAATGACTCTTCTCGACTCCAAGCTTGTTTCTCCATTATGGCATGGAATTATAAAATGCTGCTTTAAAAAGGAGAGAATTTGGTCCTTCTTCTCATCACAGGTGCGTGTTCAAGTGGGAGATGGTCAAAACGGGTTGTTCTGGCACGATAATTGGACCTCGAACACTCCAATTAAATCACTCTTCCCCGACTTATTTGCGATTTGCAACAGGAAATTCTCAACCATTTTCGAAGGGTGCAGTCATATTTTTTCCAATCATTCCCAAACCCGCCCCTTTTGGAAAAGAAGCCTCCGCATTACGAACCAACAACGATGCAATGAACTGAAAACCTGGATATCAATTTCATGCCCAACGCTCTTCCAAGACCAGGAAACCGTAAACAGCCCCACCTTCTTCCTGAGAAGAGATTGCTTCCTATGGGACATTGGAGTTCAGAAAAAATATTCAGCAGCGTCCTTTTATCATGGATATTATCAACAACGATTATGGCCGAATCCATTGAGAGACTTTACACTCATTTGGTCCTCCCACATGCTCCCCAAGATAAAAAATTTTGGCTGGTTGGTCTTTCACAATAGGTTACCGACACGTGAGTTCCTTTTCCAGAGGGGATATCGTATGTTAACTAGCGCCGGTTGTCCGTTCTATCCACTACCTGAATCTTTGGAACATAGCCTCTTTTTATGTCACGCGAATTATCAGATTTGGAGAGATGCATTCCGGTGGCTGGATATTCAGGTTGTGATGCCGAATGATAGTTACAACTTCCTTCTGTTATGGTGCACATTCTTCAAACCTGGAATCTCCCATGAATTTAGTAGGTCTCTCTGGTTCATTATATCATAGAATCTCTGGAAGCGCCGCAACAAGAAGATTTTTCGAGATGAAACTGACGATGGGGATATTTTAATTGCGAGTATCCATTTTTGTTGGTTTCTTTTTCATTCCTATAAGCGCAACGTTAGCCTTTCGGTTTCTGATTTGTTTACGAACCCGAGGATTCTTATTATGTAACTTTGATGTACTTTTGGTTCTTGTTTCGAGAACCATTATTAATAAAAGTGGGGTGGGTGTTTTGTAGGTAAGCAGAGGAACCAACCTAGTTGGGTACTCTGCCCCGAAATTTTCACCCACTCCAATCTTTTAGCCGTTGGAGAGATACACTGTCTCTCCAAGGGTTTTTTCAAAAAAAAGCTGTGCTTAGGTCCCGTCTAGACACTATTTTAGGGTTTGCTATCCAACTTTTAATTCTTTGGGTGCTATTAAGCACTGGATCGATATATTGCCGCCTAGGCACCACCTAATACGATTTTTCCTCCTAGGCACCTCTTAATATGATTTTTCCGCAATTTTTAAGATACCAATACTTATAATAATTATAGTTCAATTTTTTCAATTCCAAAAAAGGTAACTCGAGTGGTAAAACTAATCTACAAAAAATTTTTCTTATCATACAATTTTCATTTTGAATATCAGATCGAAAAATAGTACACTATAAACAACAAAACAAATTGTGAGAAAATGTGTTTTTGTGAAACTGATTTTAATATAGATGTGTTTTTATGTAAGAATTAATTAAGACTTATGTTTTCATATACAAAACTATATTTTGTAATATATTATTATATTATAATTTACTTTTTAGTTGAATTTATACTTTTATCTATTAATAAATATAAAAAATAAAAAAAATACAAATCCCCCTAGACCCCGCCTAGACTCCGCCTAGGCACTGGAAGCCCTGACCGCCAGACTAGCGCCTAGCGCTTATTTTTTAAAACATTGATTATCATATATTGGATGTGTAGCAATAATTTGTTATTTATAGGTAATTATCACTTATCCAGACATTAACCAAATAGAAAAAAAGCAACAACTTTTTACTGAAACCTCGCTTTATTTAATAAATTCATACAGAAATATACCACTCTTACAGTTGCAGTCTTGATCATAAAGATGAGAATCTAGGCGGGGGGACAAGACAACTTCAAGTGGATATTCCTTTGGCAACACCATGGATTGTGCTGTTGTCATGTCCACTGGCTCATTACTTGGAGTTGTAAAGTCAAATGCCTGAGTCAACCTTGCAAGACTCAGATTCAAAACTTGCATTGCCAAGTTTGTCCCGGGGCACACTCTTCCCCCTCCGCCAAATGGCAAGTCACTACAAGAAATCAAGATTTTTGTGATGACAAATGTTGTCATGAAAAGCAAGAAGTTGTCACATATAATATTATGTGACAAAAATAAGTTGTCATAGTGTCGTCGCTAATAACTCCGTTGCAGATTATATTTCATCAAAATGTTGTCACAAATAGTGAAGTATTTTTGTGACAACATTTTCTTGTGACAACATTTGGTGTAACCAAAAAAAATTGTCATCACAAACAAACTAATTGTCACATATAATACATCAAAATAAACTAAAACTACGTGACAACATAAGAAAGTTGTCACGCAAAAAATTATTTGTGACAATAAAGTTGTCACAGATATTACATTTTTTTTGACTAACAATTTACGTGTCACAATATTTTTATTAGTGACAACTTTTGTTGTCATTGAAAAGAAAACTACTTGTTAGAAATAATATTGTTGTCACATATTATAATATTTATGATGTCACAGAAAAAATTTTAAGTTGTCACACAAGTCTATATGTGACAAGAATAATTGTCACAAAGATATCGTTGCTAATAACTCCGTTGTAAATAATATTTTTAAATGTGTTGTCACAAAAATTACAATTTTGGTGACAATAATTTTCATGTTACATAAAAATTGATTGTCACAAATAGATCAAATTGTCACATATTGTACGACAATTTACAAAATGCATGACAACTATTATTTGTCGTCATAAAATACTGTTGTGGCAACTTTTTATTGTCACATAACATGTGATGACAACACTTCACATCAGTTACAACTTTTTTCCGTCCTTGTCTATCTGTAGTTACAACAATAACTTGTTACATTAAATATTTGTAACTTTGGATTGAAGGGATCTCAAATTTAGAGAAATGCTGTCACAAATTTAGATGCCATTATTGAGAAAGGATACGAATGAGCAAAACAGGCAACCTGATAGCAGTGGAATATAGAACATCTAAAAACTATATTTCCTCAAATTAGAGATACAATTAACATGTGTCATTTAAAGAAGCACCAGAGGCAACATTCATCATAGGAAAAACAAATTAGATGGTAAAGGTCTAAAAATTCCATCTATTCAAGTTCACATAGAAGAATAAAGCAGTAAGGCATATTATGAATATACAAATGTAAGCTTACAGGTCAACACACTAAGTTAGAACATCAAAATTATTGGATGTCAGACGAAAAAGTAAGTGGTGTACTTGAATTCTTAAACCTGATTTGCTCAATTGCAAAAGATAACAGGAAAAAGCTAACCTTTATAGCTCCAGTGCTAGTAAGCTCCATGCCTATAGAATCCAAATTTAACATCTTTGTATATGGGCCCTACTTGAAAACATTAAAGAAACTACCATAAGAACTAAGAATGCTGATAAAATGACCTTAATATCAAAAACAAACTTCGGCATCACAAAGATTAGTGTCAATAAGAAACCCAAGCACATTCATATATTGAAATCATGAAACCACGAGCTATATAAAGAAAACAGTAATGTCTCTTGACGATGGAATCAATGAATTTAAGAAGCGTTGTAACAACAATAATGAGATGAACAATTCCATATTAAAATTAGGCCAACAAATTTTAGGTCCCACTTAGTACACCAAATGAAAAATCCAACTTCCAAACCCATAAATTCATGTTTAACTCTTTGATGCCTTCCAGAAGGCAATAAGCACTCTTTTCTTCTAAGGCACCATCACAGGTCATTCTCAGATTTAGAACCTCTATAGTGTTATCCAAAATGTTTGTTGCTTGATATATAAGCTTCTTAGGATTCTCACTAATCTTAACAAAGATGATTTATTTATTGAACAACAAGAACATCTGTTCCCCAGTTGAATACATCAAAGATCAAATAACATAACATTCCAATTTTGTTTCAGTTATGAATAGAATGGTTTGCTAAAAGACTTATTCACTAAACTCTAACATACCATTGCACAACCAAAATGTAACTCCAACTAACTAGCTTATAAATGTATATCTTAATCCTAAACTTGAATAAACTAGGGCCGCATAAAAGGGCAATTTGAAGTTTTTTTACCACACTAAAGAGAGCAGCAAACCTGGACAAGAGCTGCATAAAATTTCACGTACTTTGTTATTTACTTCAAAGAATTTGCAGTGCTTTCCATTTTTCCACCGTGATCTTGGTACCCAAGAGCTTTATGGTACCTCTTTTGATTAAAATGTCGACCGAAAGTAAACATTCAAAACTAAGAATAGATACACTAATGCGTGTTCTCCTTAATCTTTACATCTAGGACATAAGAGGCATTCTTAATTTCTTACGACTTTTATTATGTAATGACATTGCAAGCCAAGAGGTCAAAATAAAATTAACCATGACATGATGCATACATAGAAGTAACTAAAGCAATAATGTCTCTTGATGATGGAATCAATTAAATTTTTATAAAAAAAGACAGATGTTTATGCTGAATGCGGAATCATGCCTAAAATATCAATAGGTCGTACAATAGAGAAATGAGACTCAACAAATAACTACACAAATTTCTTTCAACTAGATAAAAGCAATCTATTATCTTACTGACTACCTCATCTCTCATGAAATCGATGGAATCGATTCAGACTTGTTGACTACCTGGCATACTATCAATTAATTTATTTACTACCTCTAGCTTCATTAATAGGAACTAAAGAAATAACGATAAAATAACATAAATGCAAGTTCATTTCATATAATAGGAACTTATAATAATGGATTAGATATACATGTTTTGAGATATATGTATTGACAGGTTCGTGTATCAATTTCATTTTGCATTTCTTTTGCGATCCACATGTAAAGCCACAAGTATATATTTATGTTAGTTGCATCTATTTATTATGAACACTAATAAGCTAAATGGTAAAGATAAGCAAACTTACATAATTGTCAAGAAGGCTTGATATTGTATCCATTCTCTCACATGGTCTGGTTCCCATTTAGTCCTGCGCTACCGGATCTCCCTCCACTTATCCTAAACTCTGCAAAAGTTGCAGGGCAAACAAATCGATGTCAAATTAATCAAGAAAAATTTACTGAAACCAAATACTTTCTCAAATCTGAACTAATGTATGACCAAAGGAACAAAAGATCCAGATGCAAACAAGAAAAATCAATAAAATAATACAAAGGGGCAAGATCGTCGTTAGCATTTAGAATCTGTAGAGATGCAATTAGATCTTAGAACATATATAAGAATTGAAAACTGAATATTAATTAGGTCCATGTCCATTATACTTTCTCACTAAAAGGTATCACTAAGTTATCTATTTGACCTTCTGATGCAGTTAGTTTTTAAATAATAATCACTACAAGAAATTTAATTTTTAGTGGGGAAAATTTTCCCTACTAAAAGCCATTCTAGTGGCCAAAAAAAAATTCATGGCTGTTGCTGCTCCCCTAAAGGGTTTTGTGGGGAGAAAAGTAGTTCGCCACAAAAAGTGTTTCTTTGTGGCGATATTAAATTCGCCACTAAAAATAGAAGCTATAGTGGCAAATTATATCGCCATTAAAACAAACCAATAGTGGCGAATTAAATCCCCATTATCCTTAGCTATAGTGGCGCTTTAAACCCCTCTAAAACATGGCTATAATGGTGATTTTGCTTGCCACAAATTTTGACACCTTTAGTGGCGATTTGGTTTTCCCCACTATTTGGTGATATTTATCCCACTATATAATTTAATTTATGCTATAAGATACAGATAAAGGTATACCCCTGCCACTAAGATAAACAAAAAAAATTAATCCGACTATTAAAAATAAATGCACAATGGAATATTTTGAGTCAACTGACAATATTATTAATAAAATTAAGATTTATCCATCACAGACAAAAAGATAAAATATCCCAATAGTTTCAACAAATATATACAAATGGATGTGCCAAACTTTTTTTATATTCATGAAATGCATCTCCTCGGAAGATATCTTCAGTTGTATCTTTGTTGCGCGTAGTTCTGAATAGCATGTTCTCATTAATGCTTGTACTTTATGGAATTTGCATGTTAAACTAGCTGAATATTAACAAATTAGAAGGAAAGGATCATCTCACCTTTATAGGTATAGCACCTGAGGGTCTTGTATTCTTAGGAAATTGATCCCATTTGTTGCAACATTATGAAAACCTTCCCCTCAACCTAACATGGAAAGCAAAAGAAATGAAAATCAACAACATATAATAGCTAACCTTAACCTCCATAGTGATAAACTTCGGAGGCATAAGAGCTAAATAAAGGGCATTAATCTAACTAGTGCAAAAATGGGCTATGGGGTCCTTTTTTTATATATTGGGATCGGTTTTGAACCGACAGCAAAGCTTACGACGTCATTGCTACCCTTAAAATGGGGTCGGTTTAAAAACCGACGCAAATGTTGGAAGAAGAGTCGGTTTTATTTTGTAATCGACTCCATGTCCCTATTAAAAGCACTAAAAAAAACCGGGTTCTGCAGTCGGTTTTCATTCTAAACCAACCCTATTATGATTTGTAGGGACGGTTGTCTCGAAAAATTATCGAAATCTGATTTTTATATTTTACATCAAAATTAACCTGTAAAAATTATTAATTTGGATTGAAGAGAGCTCTCGTGTATACCTATAATTTCATATACAGACAACTATAATTATGACATCCAAAACTTTGTAACCATTTCAAATAAACACATTTGGCATTTGAAAATTGACAAACTAAAGTAAGCACAGCTCAGCTCAAATAAAAATGACAGAACTAATATTTTAAGTACAGCAAATACAACAACGCCTATAAGCTAAGTTCAACATAGCACATGACGAGCACAACAAACACACTTCTCTTTTACTCACAACAATCATCTGAAGAAGAACGAAACCTATAACTATGAACTTGGATCGAGGCTCAATCCTTGAATATTTTACATTATCCGCCTCTAGACCTAAAATCACCAAATTCTTTTCTTAGGCTTGGCAATGTAACAATCCTAATCCAATATTAAACAACTTTATAAGGGATAATTAGTCTTGCACATAAAATGCAATAGAATCGAATCAATTAAGTACGAAGTGTTTGTGCCACATTATATACATTTGAAGTGCAAACAGATGTAAGACAAAGATAAAAAAAAGTAATATAATATAGGTAGAAAATTACCATGAAGATGCATGGGTTGTAAGTCAACAAAATTGGCTGCAACTAACCTCCAGTGTTCAATCCTTAAGACAACAAACAAAAAACATGAATTAAAATAAATAAAATAACTTGGGAAAAAATAAAAAGTAACAATAAGAAGGTGAACAAAACCAAATGCTCAATTGAAAGTTCTGTTTGAATTAAAGAAGAGTTTGTTTGTCTATGGGGAAATTCAACATAACTGTAGAAAATAGAAGACAAGAGAGACTTGAGGTGATGCAGCAGAAGAGAATACGCCATGATAAATACCGAGACCCGTAATCAAGCAGGATACCGGAAAATAGTAAAAAATATCGAAACTCGTTGATATCATCCTGTACAACGGAAGACAATGGATATTCCATACTAAACTCCGTTGATCATACGCCTAACCCCGGACACTGATCTTCTAAGACCCTGGAATCATCTTGTTCGTAGGAATTAGAAATAGGTCACACTAAATCTCCAACAAATATTCCAGTTTGAAGGAAACATAGTCTTCTAAAATCTCGAGACTCTTCTAGGACTAAAGATATTTAGGAAAACCAATAAGAAACATTCTTATTCAAATATAATCAAAAGCTCCCTAATCTATTACATTAAAGCCTATTTATAGGCAATTATTCCAAATGCGGTTATTCTAAAATAACTAAAACTCCTAAATAAACTAAACTACTTAAATAGATAAAATAAAATAAAATAGAAATCCTTATATGTATGGAATCCTTACTATAAAATACAATTATAAAATAATCCTAAACAAGATAACATTAATTAAAAAGATAATTTTAATTTTCATCCAAATCTAGAAGTTGTTTCCAAGTTGACTTGTAGGACCAATTAACTTTTATTCTGCAACAGTTTCATTCCTTTTTCATTCTGCATCATTCACTTCCTCTTAGAAAAAAAAAACTCATCCACGAGTTTTCCACAAAAGTATAAGCTTGAAGCTCAATCCGATCCCTCATCTTCCTTTGACATTGACTCAAATTTAAAGAAAAGACTAAAGTATAATCAAACTGTTTTTTTACATTAATATAAACTACAAATAAAAGTAAAGGATAGATACAATCCTCACTAATGCAAAAGTTTGGAATTCAAATACTGTTCCTCGGTTGTCACCGCAACACTACACCTCAATCGGTGCCTTAGTGCGTAAGTGGACAGCCGTAACACTATACCTCGGTCGGTGCCTTAGTGCGGAATAGGCTTTGATACCAACTGATGTAGCAGAAGAGAATACGCCATGATAAATACCGAGACCCGTAATCAAGCAGGATATCAAAAAATAGTAAAAAATATCGAAACCCGTTGATATCGTCCTGTATAACGAAAGAAAATGGATATTCCATACTAAACTCCGTTGATCATACACCTGACCCTGGACACCAATCTTCTAAGACCCTAGAATCATCTTGTTCGTAGGAATTAGGAAAAGGTCACACTAAATTTCCAACAAATCTTCCAGTTTGAAGGAAACATAATCTTCTAAAATCTCGAGACTCTTCTAGAACTAAAGATATTTAGGAAAACCAATAAGAAAAATTCTTATTCAAATATAATCAAAAGCTCCCTAATCTATTACATTAAAGCCTATTTATAGGCAATTATTCTAAATGCGAAAATTCGAAAATAACTAAAACTCCTAAATAAACTAAACTACTTAAATAGATAAAATAAAATAAAATAAAATAAAATAGGAATCCTTGTATGTATGGAATCCTTACTATAAAATACAATTATAAAATAATCCTAAACAAGATAACATTAATTAAAAAGATAATTTTAATTTTCATCCATATCAAGAAGTTGTCTCCAAGTTGACTTGCAGGACCAATTAACTTGTATTCTGCAACAGCTTCATTCCTTTTTCATTATGCATCATGAGGTCATGCACGATAACCTAAAAAATTAGGATTTATCCAGCACAAATCAGAATTCTTTGTCTACAGATGAAGAAATGATCCTAAAAAATAGAATTGAAACAAAGCTGCAATGGCCGCCAGCACAAACTGGTTGATTATGGTAGTTGTGCCTGTCATAGTTGCACAAATGCTACTACTTTCAGACTAAAAAAGGGAGGTTGTCCAATAAATATACACACATCAATACACATAGAGCATAGCCATAGAAGATCCAAGACCTTTATCTAATAAAGAAAACATGAATTCTAAATAGTTGAAGGCTATGTCACATGGACTCGTTTACAAGTATCGGACATGGGTACAGATCCGCGTGTCTAGTACGGTAAGTTCAAATATTTAGGACACATGGACACTGTCCTAATTTTGGACATCGGTGTGGGGACACGACAATTTTTATACACACATATATATGTATTTATATATTCAAAAGATATATTGCAAAACCCAATCCAACTGTATTATAGCGCAAAATAGAGAACTGAATATTGTTAGAGAAGGAGATGAAGAGACGAAAGAGCAAAATGGAGTTACAGAAGATAGCAGATATTGGCGAGTTGATAATTTGATTGAGAAACTAAATACTCCCTCCATCTATTTTTTATTGTCTTTTTAGCTCTTTTTTTTAGTTCTCTTTTTAGTTGTGAACTTATATTTTCAATGCAATTTTTACCACTTTTTCTCTAATTTGCCCTTGTATTAATGATGAGAGAGATTGTATATGAATGAAAATTATAAGTTGGTAGTTAAGAAGAAAGAGAATATTTATATAAAGTGTAAGGGATAAATTAGTCATTTTAGCAATGTAATGAATGTTTATTGGTATTGATGATTCGGTTAAATGGACAATTAAAAATAGATAGAGGGAGTACTATTTAGTAAATAGTTATTAATTAGTGGTAATTCATAGACATAACACGTTTCAAAAAAATTCTTTTTCATTAATTTCTAATTTAGAAAAAGAGAATTAATTAATAAAATTGAAAAATTGGAAAAATCACCCACGTAATCAATATGCCTTTATTATAGAAAATTAGATAAATACTTAATTAATTAAGAACCAATCAATCAAAATAATTTAATATTTTGATTATATCTTATTAATTAGATAAATAAAGATTAATTCCTATTTGAAAGCCCTAAATTTGATTTCATTATTAATTAAAGTCTATTGAAAATTTTAATTTAAAAATAAATCTTGCACCTAATATTGGTGTGTCCGAGAGCCATCTGCTAGATCGAACATGGATTATATGTCCATGTCCGTGTGTCCGTGTACCGGTCACGGGTGCGGCTACTCTTTTGGACAGTCCATGTGACATAGGTTGAAGGCTTTATAGAAGTATGATACTAATAATATCACAGTGAATTATGAATAAAAACAACTTCCTTTAAAATGGTGAATTAGGTCTACATCCCTCATAAAAAAAGCTTAAAATCATAGTAAAATCACAAAATTCGAATCTCACCTCAAAATAGAATCTCGCAAGGACGACAGAAAATCATAGAAGATTCCTCCCCAAGCAATATATCTACACTGAATCTCCTAAAAATGAACAAAAACAATATAAATGATATAGATATTTAGAAAAATGGAAGCTCAACAAAGCATATATACTTCCCATATAAAGGCTTACAACGGAGAAAAGTCCCATACAAGGGCTTACAGTTGAGAAAAATCTACTCAAGTCACACTTTTGGTTCATATATTGATAACCATTTCAAGTGATTAAAATTTGAAGCAACAAGCCCTAGTCGGCACCGCGCCGTAACCCTTCCTACCCCGATAACCACTGCCACTACAACCCCCCCTTCGCCATCAACCGCTGCAACACCTTCCATCACTACCGTCATACTGAAACCCATCACCACCGTCGCCAAAACCTTTCCCTAAACACAAATTACTATCGTCATACTAAAACCCATCGCGACTACAATCGCCAACCCACTGCCCTCAACCATCGCCAAAACCCTAATCCCAAACCCACCCACACCAGAATTTATTTTGAGAATTTCCCGAATTCTTATGGAGCAGATTCTATGAGTAGGGTATTCAAGAAGCATGGAATTTCGGGACGTGTTTATGTGGCCAGGAAAAAGAATGCCAGGAATCTTAACTTTGGTTTCATTACCGTTGATGACTCCCTGCCTGTTTAGGAGGTGCTTTATAGGATGAACTTAGTAAGCATCGGAATTGTTCACGTGCATGCCTACAAACCAAGTTCACAGGTACGGCCGCTGCACCAACAAATCGGAATCACCAACCCAAGCCATGCACACGACGGATAATTCAACGACGGGTCAATTTTTGGGAATCATTACGAGGAGACAGATTGAATGCCAAAGTGGTTGCAGAACCATAAGTCTCAAATGAGGCATCCTTTGCCAACCATACTTCAATTCGACAAGAACTCCCTCCAATTCCAGCAAGCTCACCAAGGGGCCCTGATTTTATTGCAAATGTGGCCCCTTGGAAAGATAAGTCATGCTTAGTCACTCTAAACAATATCTCGAATATTCGATTCACCTTTGATTTATTGCATGATCGGGGTTTTGATGTTTCTTTCACTGCCCCTGTAGGCAAGGATAATGTTATTGTCTCGTTTAATTCAATACTTGCTATGCAAAATTTTGTAGGTGGTGAATGGAATGTCATGCAACATATTTTTAAGGCTGTGCAGTTGCTGCCTGCCGATTTTACACCGACAGAATGCATCATGTACTTGGATTTTATGGGAATTCCCCCTACTCTGATTAGAGAAGAGCTGATTAGACACCTAGCTGCCTCCTTTGGCCGAGTTATTTGTATGGACTTCAATTTTGATCATCCAGACCATCTTGATGTAGTCTCGTGTTTGGTTTCGGTCCTTTGGGATGACCAACGATCCTTCAAATTGTTGGTGGATACTAGGGAAGTGCTCATTCACACTAATCTAAGACAAGGTGTTGGCTATGAACATTGCCAAGACGATGATTCTGAAGACTCCGATGTCCCTTCAGAGGCTTCCATTGATACTTCCAATGACTCGTTCAGCTCCGGTTGCCAGGGAGTGGAAATTGATGATCATAATAGTTTGGATCTCCATATTATCCTTGTTCCAAATCAATCAAATGATAATTTGAGTATTATTTCGGAGACTAATCCAGCTACACATGGAACACAAATTGAGGCCGAACAAGCTGTACAACTGGTCAATCCGCGTACGAAGGCCAATCAGCCTGTGACTTCAGTTTCATCAGGGCCCGACATTTCTAACATGAATCGGGTGGTCATTTTATCTCAGTCGAGGACATCTCCGACCCTTGAAAAAGAATTTACTATAGAAATGGGGAAAAAGTTAGGACTATTCTCTGATAGAAATAAACAAGCTGTATTGGCGGCCATGGATAATCTGGTAAATTGAGTAGTTCTCACGCATCAAGGTATTTATATCCTACATTATGTCGATAGATTTTTTATGTTGGAATTGTAAAGGGGGAGTCAATAATGGGGCGAAGCAACAGTTTGTTTTTTCTTGCATCCATAAACACAGTCTAAAATTTTTTGTGATGTTGGAAACGAAGAGAGTAGGCGACGGAGATTTGTGATGATTTTAATGATGTGTTACATGCGACGGAGAGAGCAGGCGAGCGCTCTTATCCATCTATGTCGGCTTTTCAAGATTTCGTATTGCAATCTAAACTTCATGATCTACCCCTACACGGATGCGATTATACATGGTCCAATAGAATTTCTTTCTCTCGTATTGATCGTGTCCTTGTATCAGATGCGACGTTGCAGTCTTGGCCTAATTTGTTCATCTCGATTGTGGATACTACCTTATCTGATCATTTGCCGATTTTATTTTGTTCCTTCACTCCTCACTTGGTTGGCCCTAATCCTTTTAGATCATTGAACCTATGGTGGGATAAGGTGGACTTTTTGCCTTTCATTCATAATAAATGGCACCTTATTTGTCAATCCTATGCCCACAAGGACTTATCTTTTAAATTGATGAAATTGGGTCGAGCTATCTGCCTATGGCACTCGGAAAATTTTGGAGACCTACAGAGAAAGATTGGTGATTTGGAGGAAAAAATCTTGGCCCTCATGTCGAGTAATGTACCCCGGCCTCTCACTTCAACTCAAAACTCATAACTAAACCGTCATCGTTCCCTCCTTCAGGAAAGGAGGGCTTCTTTAGAGAAACTGAGACATAAACAATCGAGAGTGAATTGGACTCTATTGGGAGATAATAATACGTCTTTTTTCCACCGCACTGCTTCAGCCCGATCTTGTAATAACGATATATCGCAACTGGACATCGAGGGAGAAATTATCGCTGACCTGAATGTTATTTCGGGAGCTATTTACAGTTATTACGATCAATAATTCAAGGCTGCCCCTACAACACCTTTCTCACTTCGGAAGCTAAGTTTCAATACTGTTAGTTCGCAACATAACACGGCTCTTATCGCTCCTTTTCGGGTTGAGGAAATTTGGAATAGTATATGTGCGTGTTGTGAGAATAAAGCGCCGGGACCTGATGGTTTCAATTTCTTCTTCTATAAAAGATTTTAGGAAGACTTAAAGCCAGAATTTATGCAAGTTTTTGATCATTTTTATGTTACATCTCAGCTTCCAGATTCGGTTAAGACATCCTTCACAGTGCTTTTTCCCAAAATCCCAGGTTCTTGTTCTTTGAATAACTTTAAGCCTATCTCGCTCATTCATGGTGTCTATAAAATTATTGCGAATCTGCTATCTCGTCTCCAGGCTGTTCTACCATCCCTTATTTCAAACAATCAATTTCTTTCATCAAGGGAAGAAGTATACATGGGTGTTCTTTTGTGGCTTCTGAGGTCATTCATGGTCTCCATGTGAAAAGAAAATCATGTATGGTGTTGAAATTAGGCTTTAACAAAGCCTTTGACAGTATTTCTTAGACCTACATCGATTCGGTACTCCAAAAGATTGGTTTTGACCAAAAATGGATTTTATGGCTGTTTAATTGCACGAAGAATTCCCTACTTCTATTCTAATTAATGGCTCGCCAGGCCCTCCTATTCACATTTGTAGGGGGGTCAAACAAGAAGACCCTTTATGGCCTTTTATTTTTGTATTAGCTGTGGAGGGCCTAAAATAGCTTATAGACCATAGCATTCGAGTAGGCGTGCTACCTGGTTTTCGTTTGGAAGATTCCCTTCTAGATATCTCGTTGCTACAGTTCGCTGATGATACGATTTGTTTCCTTCCGGTAGAAGAATCCATCATTCCCAGTTTTATTCGGATCCTGAGGTGTTTTGAACTAATTTCAGGCTTGCGTATTAACTATCATAAGAGTGCGATTATGGGAGTTCACGTCAATGAAGGCCTCTTACGCAACTCAGTTGGGATGCAAGGTAGACAAATTCCCGATAAAGTACTTGGGCACTCCACTATGTATTAAACAGCCACATATCTCTGATTGGGATCCTTTGATTGCTAAGTTTAAGTCTCGCTTGGCAAATTGGAAAGGAAATTGTCTATCATATGCCGAGCGTACCATCCTTATCAAAGTTGTACTTTCTTCTTTTCCTATTTACTTACTGTCCATTTTTTGCATGCCTTGCTATGTGACCTCTACCTTAAATCGATTGATGCGTAATTTTTTGTGGCGAGGTGATTCTTCAATTTATAGCATGTGCAAAGTAAGCGGGGGTACGGTCAATTTACCTTACCACCTTGGGGGATTGACAATTCGCGATTTCAAGCTTGTCAACTCCAGCCTGCTCTTTAAATGGATTTGGAAACTGGGAGACCCTAACGATGACTCCTTGTGGTCAATGTACTGTGTTCGACGTTATAGGGTGAGATCGTGGCATGAAATGACTCTTCTTGACCCCAAGTCTGTTTCTCCTTTATGGCGTGAGATTCTAAAATGCTGCTATAAAAACGAGAGGAATTAGTCCTTTTTCTCTTCATAGGTGCATGTCCAAGTGGGAGATGGTCGGAATGGGCTGTTCTGGCACGAAAATTGGACCTCAAACACTCCAATCAAATCACTTTTCCCCGATTTATTTGCTATTTGCAATAGGAAATCCTCAACCATTCTTGATGGGTGTAGCTTTGTTTTTTCCAATCGCTCCCAAACCCGCCCTTTTTGGAAAAGAAGCCTCCGCCACGAGCCAACAACGATGTAGAGACTTAAAAACCTGGATATCGATTTCATGCCCCTCTCTGTTCCAAGTTCCTGGAATCATTGACAACCCTACCTTTTTACCGAGAAGAGACTGTTTCTTATGGGATATTGGAGTTCAGAAAAAATACTCGACAGCTTCATTTTGTCATAGAAAAAATACTCGACAGCTTCATTTTGTCATGGTTATTATCAACAACCACAATGGCCGACTCCCTCGAGGGACTTTAGATTTATTTGGGATTCCCACACGCTTCCCAAGATAAAAAAATTTGGCTGGTTGGTCTTTCACAGTAAGTTATCGACTCGTGAGTTCCTTTACCATCGAGGATATAGCATGATAACTAGCGCATGTTGCCCGTTCTGTCCACTACCTGAATCATTGGAACACAGTCTTTTTTTATGTCATGAGAATTTTCAGATTTGGAGGGATGCATTTCGTTGGCTTGGTATTCCGGTTGTGATGCCTAACGATGGTTACAACTTCTTTCTCTTATGGTGCACATTTTTCAAGCCTAGAGTCTCTCGTGATTTTGGTAGGTCTCTCTGGTTTATTATAGCATGGAATCTATGGAAGCGTCGCAACAAAAAGATTTTTCAAGACGAAACAGACAACGAAGATATTTTAATTGCTAGCATTAATTTTTGTTGGTTTCTTTTTCATTCCTATAAGCGTGATGTAAGCCTTTCGGTATCTAATATGTTCACGAATCCGAAGATTCTTACTGTGTAACATTTGATGTAATTTTTGGGTTCTTGTTTCGAGAACCATTATTAATAAAAGCGGGGTGGGTGCTTTGTAGGCAAGCAGAGGAACCAACCTAGTTGGGTACTCTGCCCCGAAATTTTCACCCACTCCAATCTTTTAGCCACTAAAGAGATACACTATCTCTCCAAGGGTTTTTCAAAAAAAAACAAATGCAATCATGAGATCAATATATGCCCATTGTCATCTCCCAAAATGAAGTAATGAAGCAAATAACACAAAAATCTTTCATTTATGTCCTCACTCCCTATAATCTTTTCCCTCCCCTGTCCCAAGCACACAATCAAACACATGAAACAAGAGGAAAACCACAAGAGGACAAACCATAAGAGAAAAATGAGAGAACCCTGGAGAAAAGAATGGACAAAAAAGAAATTTAAAACTCACATCCATAAAAGGATTCTGAATAATTTCTTTAAATTAATACGAACGCGAATTTACTTGCAACCTTCATTATCATTGTAATATAGTAACTATGACTGGGTTTATCGATTCTGAACTGGAATCACAAAAAAAGATTTTTTTTCAGCATATTTGATTCCAAATTCCTTTTTGCAATTTCCTCCGAAATAACCATTCAGAGCTACAACTAAGTTTATATGAAATATTGCCTTTAAACTACACCACATCAAAATATGGTATGGTACTTTGCTTACCAAAAGGAAAAAACTAAAGAAAATGTCTATTAGATAAAATCATTGAATATTAAGGAAAGAGAGAGAGAGGACCTGTTATTGCGCCCAGGAGGTCATCACACTCTAAACGACCAGTTCAAACATAATCCACGAGGTCAACTACTGCTTTCCTGCAGACAAATACAATATATGAGCAAATCAACAAAACTAGGATTGCCTAACTAATTGTCTATAAATATAATATTTGGGGGAGGCAAGAGCATAATAAGACCTTCTAAAGTTAATTTGACGTATTCCCATTGCCATTATCATCTGTCATTATGAAATATTATGGTCTCTATATCACAAAGACGAGACATTTATAGAAGGTCTAATACATCAGGACCCCTGAACTTGTAACTAAACACCTAATTGTGCCCTCAACTTGTTTAAAGTGAACCTACTAACCCCATGAATGACACATGTTAGCTTCTGATTGGAGAGAAAAGTTAAAACAACCAGAACTTGACACGTGGCATTTAGGGGGGAAAACTTGTGCTTTTTCCAAGTTTGAGGGGGTAATTGGAACGTTTGAAAGTTCAGCGAGGAATTGGCATTTAGGGCCAAGTTTAGGGTTCCCGATGTATTAGGCCTGTAAAGAATAATGAAAGTTTTTTTTTGAAAAACCCTCAGAGGGACAGTGTATCCCTCCAATAGCTAAAAGTTTGGAGCGGGTGAAGTCCCCAGCCAAGCTGGTTTCCTTGCTTACCTACAAAACACCTGCCCATCTTTTATTAAAAATAAAACTTACCCAAGATCTCAAGATGAGATCGTGGGCAAATCAAATACATGAGAGTAGCAAATTTGGGAACATAAATACATCAGATGCAACTAGGCTAACATAACAATTCCTAAGCTTAAAAATAAACCAACATAAATAAATGCTAAAGCCAAGGATGTTGTCCAACCCAGTAGTCAAGTTTTCAAAGATGTGTTTGTTGCGTCTTCTCTAAATATTTCATGCAATAGTGAACCACAGAGATGTCCCAAATTCACGTCCTATGCCACTTTTAAAGAAAGATTGCCATAATAGGAGAAATGCATAACTCATTTGTGGTATGGCAATAGATATGCCCAACCATGAAAAGGCCTCTCTCCAAAACCTGTAACTCGAATGACAGAAGAACAGGCAATGCTCTAAAGTTTCTGTTTCTTGGCAAAATGGGCAGTTGTTATCCACGATTACATTGCACCCACGCCGAAATAAGAAGTCTCGAGTAGGGAGTCGGTCATAAAACATCATCCAACCAAAGTATTTAATCTTCGGAAGCAAGTACGAATCCAAAATTAATGTAAAGTTTTTAGCAGAACGTGTCCATATAGGTTGTTCATAATAGCTGTGGCAGAACGATACTACCGAATAGTCCTTATGTTTACCAATCTCCCAAATAGCTTTATCAATACTAGCTAAAAAATCAGCTTTCCACTGTCAGAGTTTTCGAATAGGAATGAACAGGAGGAAGCAATCCAATCTTTCAGTTCCGTGCAGTGTTGTTGACCCGTGATCCTCAATCTCCTTTTCTAAAAAGGCCTCGCTTATGTGTGATTTTGGAATAGAGAGTTACATCCTTCCTGAATTGAAGAGTGTTTCTTATCGCAATCCAAAAAAAGATCCCGGTGCAGAGATTTGATTAGTGTGTTACCAGTCTAGTTATCATACCAAAATGAACCAACCATGCCGTTACCCACACGAATATGTACCAGAGATGAGAAAAAATTCCAATCGTCCGCTTTTCTAAAGCAGCATTTGACTATGCCATGCCAAATATGGGAAATTACCTTACAGTTGAGGAGTACAAATTCATGCCATGAGTGCGTTCCATATCGCTAGATGCAATACGTGAACCGCAATGAATCACGATTGGGAATATTCAACTTCCAAATCCATTTGAAAAGTAGACTTGAATTAGCAACCTGAAAATCTCGAATGAAAAGGCCACCCAAATGACATGGTAGGTTTATGGTATTCCAGCTTACTTTACAGATGCCATTCACATTAGAATCAGCTCACCACAAAAAGTTTCACATAATACGATTGAGAGTAGAAAGCACCGAATTAGGCATTCTAAATAAAGATAGTAAATAAATAGGGAGGGAAGAGAGTACCGATTTGATAAGGATACAACGACCCGTATAAGAGAGACAACTGCCTTTCCAATTTGCCAGGCGGAACTTAAAATTCGCAATTAGAGGGTCCCAGGCTGTGATCGAAGGCTGTTTGACAGTAAGCAGAACCACCTAGATATTTCACTGGGAATTTTTCAACCCAACAGCCCAGTAAGTTCGCATAAGATGTAATTGAATTTTCAGAAAGATGAACTCCCATCAAAGCACTCTTGCTATAATTAATACGAAGGCCTGATATTAATTCGAAACATCTCAGGACACGAATGAAAGTACGAATATACGATTCCTCAGCCGGCAGAAAACATAAGGTGTCATCTGCAAATTGGAGTAGAGAAACATGGGGTAGCGATTCATCCAAGCGAAATCCCGGTAAAATACCCTTTCTAATGCAACAATCCATAAGCTGTTTCAGGCCCTCAACGGCTAGAACAAAGATAAACGGTGATAGGGGATCAGCTGTTTCACACCTTTTCGAATGCAAATTGGAGCACTGGGAAGGCCATTAACCAAAATTGAGGTCGTGGAATTTTTCCTACAGTTTGAAAGCCAAGAAATCCATTTGTTATGAAAGCCCATTTTTACGAGAATCGAGTCGATGTAACTCCAAGAGATACTGTCAAAAGCTTTATGAAAATCTAATTTCAGAACCAGACAAGATTTTCTTCAGGAGTGCAAGTCATGAATGATCTCAGATGCTAAGAAAGAGCACTCATGGATACTTTTGTCTTTAACAAAGGCAAATTGATTCCCAGACATAAGAGAAGGAAGAACTGCTTGAAGCCGAATGGATAACAGTTTAGCGATGATCTTATAAACTCCATGTATTAGTGATATCGATCTTAAATTATTCAGCGCGGACGTGCTTGGGATTTTGGGAATCAACAAGGTATGCGATGTTTTTATCGAGGCAGGCAGCCATGAGGTGGCTTGAAACTGATTAAAGATGCTCATGAGTTCTAGCTTCAAAGCATCCCAGAATTGTTTGTAGAAAAAGAAGTTGAAACCATCTGGTCCCGGGGCCTTATTTTCCCCACAGGCACAAATACTGCTCCAAATCTCATCGACTGTGAATGGCGCAATCAAGGCTTCGTTCTGCTCCATACTAATGGTTTGAAAATCTAACTTCCCCGAGCGAGAACGGGATCTCAGGATTTGCCATAAAAAGTTCTGCATAGAAGGTTCAGATAGATTCCGTAATGAAAGTTACCTGATCAAGATGTGTGTCCACTATTCCTATTGGAAGTGGAGTAGTAATATGATTCAAGTATGATATTGGGGTAGCAGCTTCGACCATTTCCACTATATTTTTCTGTATGAATGCTCCAAAAGACATTATTGTCCCCTGTATTTGAAGTCAATAAGGGCACCCAACAAGGAGGAAACCAAACACCTATGAAAATATGTAACAGTATGAGATATACTATACTTGTGAATGTCCAACAATAAAAACTTTCGTGTTTGTTGTAGAATATATATATTCTATCGTTGTAGCTAGGTCATAGAGAGCATAATCCTCCCAGTTAAAGTCCCAAAATTCCTGAAAAACACGTTTATGTTTGATAACCAAAGTACAGAAAAGAAAGATTTTACGAGGCTTGTTTAATAGAAATTATATACCCTATCCCTCTCTCGTAAAGATACATGCTCATGGCTCCAAAATGTACCACGCACATTTGCTGCCCACACATCAAAACCCTGATCCGTGAGAACGTATCCTAAAGACTACTCCGGAGAACCCAAAAACCATGCATCACCCCCCTGTAAAAGTTTTTTTAAATTACACAAAATTAATGAGATTATAATGGACTAAAGCAAAATGATTCATTAAACTCTTTGAGCTTCTTTTCATTCTGAAGTCACAAATAGCTGTTGCAACTCCACTTCAAGGTCAATTGGAAAAACCCCTCTGTAATTATAGGGGTAAGACTACGTACACCCAACCCCCCTTAGCCCCCTTGTGCGGGAGCCTTATTAGGCATAGGGGTGATATTATTGCAGACAAAATTTATGAGAGCCGGCATTGAATGGTTGGTAGTTATCCTAAAACTATGAGCAAGAGAACGTGCTACTCCTTACCAATATATGTGGAAAGTTTTCCTAAAAAGCATGACAAAGTAAACAAGTAAAAGAAAATTGATGTCTGATTTTAGGCTCTGTTCTTTTCAACTTCTAAAAGCTAAACTGAACTGAACTGAATTGAAGTTGGCTAAACCAAACTTATTTCAATGTAA
This sequence comes from Euphorbia pulcherrima, assembly GCA_947683365.1. Taxonomy (NCBI): domain Eukaryota; kingdom Viridiplantae; phylum Streptophyta; class Magnoliopsida; order Malpighiales; family Euphorbiaceae; genus Euphorbia; species Euphorbia pulcherrima. The sequence goes on from CANTUS010000004.1 coordinate 6,013,484, forward strand.
ATTTATAGCTATGCATAGCTGAACCGAACTGAACTCCACTAAACTGCACTGTACTGAACTGCATTGAATTGTAGTCCAAAAGAATAGGGCCTTAGTCATGGTATGTGCAAAAACTAATCTTGAATTGACAATTGACATATTCTTATGCAGTACATCACTTATGCGATTATATAAAGTAATTTAGTGAAACAGAATTTCTCTAAAAGAATTTACAATGGGCATATGATTGACTGGGTTAACATCTACAATTGTATCTTCATCCACCTCAGAAACTTCTTGTCATAAAAGGGACTATGAATCAAACACTAAATTATGTTTTCACATAAGCTCAGTAACCCCAATTCTATTCTGTCAAATCACTAGTGATATAATCCTAATTCAACGCACATGCATATCTGATCAAAGTTCAAACTGTTAAAATATTAAACTTAATCTTCCAAAATAATGAAATAAAAAATGGAGCCATGATAATAAATTTAGTCTAATTACTTTTGAAAAATTCGTAAGAAGACTTTGAAAAACAATGGGAGTGTTTTTGGTGGTTGGAAACATTGAAAAAATGGGCACTTGGATTATCAGGAGACTTAGACTTTGTAGGATTTGTTAGTTCGATTTTGTGAAAAATTAGAAATATAAGTTGAATTTTGTAATAGATTGAATTACTAAGAAAATGATAGGGTCATTGCAGAATTCATCAAATGCCTATATAAGGCAATGTAATTTGCTATTTTAAAGGGTATAAGAGAGTGAAAAATAATAAGAGTTTATGAGTGTATTGTAATAAAATTAGTGTGTGAATTACTCATTTTTATGTTTTGGAGCATTTTTTTGCTTGATTATTTTCCTCTTCCATCTAATAAAGTGGTACCAGAGCCATTTCGTATCCAATCCTCTTCAAAAAAATCCCTGAATAAAAAAGTCGAGTTTAAAGAGTTTCAGAAGCAGCCCAGAAAGTGTTGCCATAGGTTGTCAGAAGCGTTGCAAAAAAACTGCAGAAAGTGTTGCAGTTAGCATAAAGTGTCGCCAATACTCAAAAAAGTTGCAATAGCATCCGTACTTCCTTCCTGGGAAATTTTCAAGTTCATCTAAAATTGCAAGGAAACATTTTCCTTGCTGTTCTCCTTACAAAATCTGTCTAGAGCTATAGCGACATACCAAAGTGTCGCAATAGACTCCAAAGCGTTGCAACAACCCCTGTACTCTTTGAAACAAATTTTCCTTTACAGAAATGAATCTCAACGGTGTTTCCTTCATTTTCCCTCAACTTACAAAAACCAATTACAAAAATTGGTGTATCAAGATGAAAGCCATTCTAGGATCCCAAGATGTTTCGGATATTGTTGAAGAAGGCTATGAAGTCCCAGCTGCAGATGCACAACTGTTGCAAGCTGAACAGGACAATTTGCATAAGAGTCATCGTAATGACCAGAAGGCTCTTAGTATCATCCATCAAGGGTTAGATGATGTTATGTTTAAGAAAGTGGCAGAAGCGACCACCTCCAAACAAGCTTGGGATATACTATGAGTTTCTCTTCAAGGAGATGAGAAAGTACAAAAAGTTCGGCTCCAAATGTTGAGAGGAGAGTTCGAGATGATGAAGATGAAGGAGACAGAAGTGATTGTAGATTACTCCTCACAATTAAAATCTGTTGCTAACCAAATGCGGAAATATGGAGAAAAGCTTGAAGAATCCATGGTTGTTGAAAAACTTCTAAGGTCACTACTACAAAAGTTTGACTACGTAGTAATGGTAATACAAAAATCTTGAAAAATTAGTAAAATGACCGTCGATGAAGTAGTTGGCTCCTTACAAGCACGTGAGGAAAGACTAAACAGACAAAGAGAAGAGTTTGTAGAACAAGTCTTGGCAGCAAAGGTTTCAGTCAAAGGTGAAAGTAGCCAGGATTCTAGCCATTACGGACAAGGACGTGGTAGAGGCTGTGAAGGAAATGGAAGAGGAAGAGGATGTGGCAGAAATCAACCATTCGGTAGATGTGAAAATAATAATGGAGATAATCAGTCCATACGAGGCAGAGGTCGTGATTGTGGACGAGGAAGAGGAAACTGGAGGCATAATGATGGACGTGACAAGTCCAATGTTCAATGCTACAATTGCTCCAGATATGGCCACTATGCAACAGAATGTCGGAGCCCACCAAAGCAAACAGAGGAAACAGCGAACAACATTCAAGAAGGGTACATAATCGACACGATATTACTAACCCGTGAAGGTGAATATAGTCAAGAAAACAATATATGGTATCTTGATAATGGTGCAAGTAACCATATGTGTGGAGATAAGAAAATGTTCGTAGAGCTGGACCAGTCATTCAGTGGTAATGTTGTTTTTGGGGATTCCTCAAGAGTTCATAATCAAGGAAAAGGAACTGTTCTTATTCTTTTAAAGAATGGAGAGGACCAATTCATCAGCAATGTTTATTACGTTCCAAACATGAAAAGCAACATTTTAAGTTTGGGACAACTGTTGGAGAAAAATTACCAAATTCACATGGTGAACCGAAAGTTGGTGTTGTTAAACGAAAAGGAGCTGCTTGCTAGTGTACCAATGTCAAAAAGTAGAATGTTCACTCTCAACATCAAGACGGATGTAGCAAGATGCTTAAAAGCTTGCGTGAAAGAATCTGATTAGCTTTGGCATTTGAGATTCGGTCATCTCAATTTCGGAGGGTTGAAATTGCTAAGCCAGAAGAAGATGGTGCATGGTCTTCTGCTGATTAATAAACCCTATCAGCTTTGTGAAGGATGTCTTGTTGGAAAACATTCCAGAACTAGTTTTCCAAAAGAGTCTATGTCAAGAGCAAAGGCTCCCCTTGAGCTTATTCATGCCGATGTCTGCGAACCAATGACACCAGTATCATTGGGAGGCAACAAATATTTCTTGCTATTCATTGATGATTATAGCAGAAAGACGTTGGTTTATTTTCTGAAAGAGAAATCAGAAGTTTTTGAAGCATTTAAAAAGTTTGAAGCTATGGTGGAAAAAGAAAGTGTCTATTACATCAAAGCTTTAAGATCTGACAGAGGGGGAGAATTCATGTCAAATGAATTCAAAAGATTCAGCGACCATCAAGGATTCCGTCATTTCTTGTCAGTCCCGAGATCGCCTCAGCAAAATGGTGTTGTTGAACGAAATAATAGAACCGTGATGGATATGGTGAGGAGCATGTTAAAGAGCAAGAATTTGCCCAAAGAGTTGTGAGCAGAAGCTTTTAATTGTGCTGTCTACATCTTGAACCGATCTCCAACAATAAGTGTGTCGAATATGACACCCCAAGAAGCATGGAGTGGGAGAAAGCCTAATATCTCTCATTTTTGTGTTTTTGGGAGTGTTGCACATGTTCATGTTGCTGATGAAGAAAGAAGAAAGTTAGATGATAAAAGCAGAAAATACTTGTTCGTTGGTTACTCAGAATTTTCCAAAGGTTACAAGATGTTTGATCCTGATACTGGAAAGACTATCATCACTAGGGATGTGACTATTGACGAGAAAGCAATTTGGGAATGGAATAATGACAAGTAGAAGAATTACAGTTTTTATCCTTTCACCATGGATGAAAACAATGATCGAGATGCTGAGGAACCAGGCAAAGCATCGACGTCATATAGTCTCATTCCAACTGCATCTCCAGGACACAATGATGATGAAAGTCAAAGTCTAAGAGAAAGACCTAGAAAATTTCGTCTTGTTGAAGATCTTTATGATGCAACTAGAGAGCTCAATGAAGAATTGACTCTTTACTGTCATCTTATTGATAGTGAACCTATTGATGCTGAAGAAGCCATGAAAGATGAGAAATGGAGAAAAGCCATGGAGGAGAAGATCAATTCAATTAAGAAAAACAAGACGTGGGAGTTGACCAAACTTCCAACTGATAAAAAGCCCATTGGAGTCAAATGGGTGTTCAAGGCAAAGAAGGACGCAGATGGAGAAATCGTTCGACATAAAGCGAGGCTAGTCGCAAAGGGATATAGTCAAAAACCCGGTATTGACTATGAAGAAGTATTTGCACCAGTAGCAAGATTGGAGACTCTCAAACTGGTGATCTCAGTCGCTGCCCAAAATGGATGGAAGATCCACCAAATGGATGTAAAGTCAGCATTTCTGAATGGATACTTGGAATAAGAGATCTATGTCCAACAACCACCTGGTTACATTGTCAAAGGTCATGAACGAAAAGTGTTGAAGTTGAAGAAGGCGTTGTACGGACTTAAGCAAGCACCGAGAGCTTGCAACAGCCGCATCGATAAATACTTTTGCGAGAATGGATTTGTCAAGTGCCCACACAAGTATGCCTTGTACGTGAAAGAAAAGGTGGAGACATATTGCTTGTTTGCTTGTATGTGGACGATCTCATATTTACTAGGAACAATCCTCAAATGTTTAATGATTTCAAGAAGACGATGACTCGTGAATTCGAAATGACTGATATTGGCCTAATGTCGTACTATCTTGGCATTAAAGTGAAGCAAGTGATGATGGAATTTTTATTTGTCAAAGTGGCTTCACCAAGGAGATCTTCAGGAAATTTAAAATGGAAAATTGCAACCCTGTCAGCACTCCGACCGAATGTAGTTTGAAATTGACCAAGTACGAAAATGGAGTTAGGGTGGACCTGACAATTTTTCGAAGTTTGATCGGGAGTCTCAGATACCTGACGTGCACAAGGCCAGATATTTTGTATGCAGTTGGACTAGTGAGTAGATACATGGAAGAACCGAAGGAGTCTCATTGGAATGCAGCGAAAAGAATACTTCGCTATGTTAAAGGTACAATTAATTTTGGATTGCATTATTCAAAATTTGACGAATTCAAATTAGTTGACTACAGCGACAGTGATTGGGCTGGAGATAAAAATGACCGGAAAAGCACTAGCGGATTCATATTTTTTCTTGATGACACCGTGTTCACATGGAATTCAAAGAAGCAACCAATTGTGACATCAACGTGTGAAGTTGAATATGTTGTTGTAACATCATGTGTGTGTCATGCAATACGGCTGAGAAGATTGATGAAGGAGCTTCAAAAGACACAACAGATATTTTTGTTGATAACAAACCAGCGTTGGCGCTGGCCAAAAATCCTATCTTCCATGATCAAAGCACACACATCGATACAAGGTATCATTTCATCCGAAAATGTATTGAGCAGAAGGAAGTCACATTGAAGTATGTCAAAACGCAAGATCAAATAACGAACATCTTTACAAAGCCACTGAAGTATGACGTGCTCAACAAATTACGAGGGACGTTGAGAATAACGGAGACTTAAGTTTAAGGAAGAGTGTTAAAATATTAAACTTAATCTTCCAAAATAATGAAATAAAAAATAGAGCCATGATAATAAATTTAGTCTAATTACTTTAGAAAAATTAGTGAGAAGACTTTGAAAAACAATGGGAGCGTTTTTGGTGGTTGAAAACACTGAAAAAATGGGCACTTGAATTATTAGAAGGCTTAGACTTTGTATTATTTGTTACTTAGATTTTGTGAAAAATTAGAAAAATAAGTTGAATTTTGTAATAGATTGAATTATTAAGAAAATGATAGGGCCATTGCAGAATTCATCAAATGCCTATATATGACAATGTAATTTACTATTTTAAAGTGTATAAGAGAGTGATAAATAATAAGAGTTTATAAGTGTATTGTAATAAAATTAGTGTGAATTACTCATTTTTATGTTTTGGAGCATTTTTTTGCTTGATTATTTTCCTCTTCCATCCAACACAAACAACCCAATCTGATATATATAAGACTCAAATTCTAGTAATAATTTAGCAGAATTTGGCATATAAAAATGAAAGATTAAGCAGGGATTTTCCCCCTTTGTCTTTACCTGCAAAAACAGGGAAAGTAAACAATCAGCTTAACTAGCCTAAAGCGACCGATAAAATAAACATAAAGCTATGGCACTGTCCAAGTTCTGCAAAAAAATCCATTGATCTATACAAAAAACACAATTAATTTCCGGACACTACAGAATTATTTTCCACAAATTGAGTCAAAACGCTGTAATCACAGGCGGAAAATACCTTTCACACTTCAAATTTCGCAGAAACATGGATTTCAAGCCAAAATTTGTTAATACGCATCAAATTAAACAACCGATACAAAAATGTAGATCACATAGACATTAGGCTTAAAAATCAGTTGTTCAATAACTCACACAAAAAATCCAAATATATAAACTGAAGTAATTAAACCAAAATCCAAAATCCAAATCCTATAAACTGAAGTAGCTCATGTTACTTGCTTTTTATAATTAACGCCAAAATATCCTCAACAGAAGCACCATTTGAGAAATGGAAAGTAAATACTACAAATTAACTGTCAATTTGATGTCATGCATTCATCTTAATAACAAAATTAATAAGTCCCAAGTTCAAAGAGCAGAAGCGTACCTCAGATTGGATAAGAGCTTTAATGATGATGATTTGAAGGGTTGAAGATGAAATGAAACTACGGATTTGAACATTTTGATGGCAGGTCGAATTGGTAGGCATCGGTGAAAATGGTAGATTAGGTCTGAGGAGCAGCGGCGGAATGACCGGCGAGAGGAGCAGCGGCGGCAGTGAGCAGTGGTGGAGATCGGCGAGAGGATCAACGAAATAATGAGTAGAGAGAGTAGTTGCGGGATTGACGACAGGAGTGAGCAATAATGGAGATGGGCAGCGGGAGGAGCGATAATGAAAAAAAAACGAAAAACATAAAAATGCCGATATGGACTTTAACAATTTAATTATTTATATTTATAAAAAAAACAATTTATTTATTTACTAAATGTCAATGGGTCGGTTTTGAGTAAGAACTGACTGCATTGATAATGCAAGTTATTTGTTTTATACAATTGCGTTGAGTAAAAACCCACTCAACTGCCCATGTGCGTTTTTTTATTTACACATTGGAATCGGTTAAAACATGAACCGACCCTAATGTAGCGACCCCATAGAGTAATTTTGTATTTAAGCTACAAATTTGTATACACCAAACTAACGCTTGGGAGAATAATTCAAAGTAAACTTGCTAAAATTTCAATAACCGTACAATAGGAATATATTGATCACAAAATGGCCCTTTAAGCAAATAATTCCACTACAGGCTTAAGTATAAATTATGGTTGCAATTAAAATTTAGCAATACTCATTTCATGCCAACATATATCAAGACTTAGCAATGGGGCTGATTAGATGGCTAATATAATTACACAAAAACAATTATTTCTAAATCCTACAGAAAGTCAAATCCTTTGAGGCTCTGACACTTACAATGAAAACAAAACTATATGGAGAAAATTAAGTGATCGAATTGTAGAATGTTGCATTGCATTTGATGATCCAAGAGAACAAGTAACTTACTTGTGTTAAGGGCATGTACCCATGCAATTCAACTTTACAATGTCTCTCAAGTCAGCTGACCTGATAATCAAAGTGCCACGTATCTATTATGTAATCATAAGCCTAACAAGGCCAATTCTAGTTCAGGTCTATGCTCTATTTTTTCACCCTTCACTTCAAGTTGCTTATATATCTTTCATGATCTCCTCTTTTAGCCATTTTATAAATATGAATTGCTGACTATGTTGTATATGTAATATGAATCTCAAAATGTACAAACAAGACAAACAAATTGATGATAGCGTTTAAGATTAATGTTATCCACATTGGAATGATGCACACATTTTTTATCTAAACTATAAGAAATGAAACTAAGGCATATATCTAACCAAACAAGTCTCATGAATTTCTTAAAAATGTCAACTTGTCTTTTAGTTGGCCGATTAAATATTTAATACATCTAAAGACCAAAAGATAAACATACCAATGAGATTGATGCCCTAGTGTCTTAGCATCCTGAACCTTATCCTCATTTCACATGTTGGAGAGCCTTTACCCTGCAAGTCAACTCTTAATACTGCAGAGTTGATGAGTTTTAGCATTATGGCACCATTGACATTACAAACAGAATATACCTTCACTATTGAAGGTTGATTCACATTTATGGTAAAGAAATATCATATGTAGAGCTTTTTTATCTCATTCCAAATTGAAAAATCTATTAGTAGTTAAGACTCCTGTGCATTTTCTATATAGGAAGCATATTTTATTAGTGTAGAAATACACAAGTGATTTGGCTATTAATAATGCCTAATTCACCCCTGAACTTATAAAATGGCTCATATTGATTTTGTTGTCATAAAACTTTAAATGGAACAAGCAAACAAGATCTCTTGATTTATTAAATATCTAATGCTCAACCATCTAATCATCCTCGGACCTGCAAAAAATTAATCAATACCATCTTATGGGCTATTAATTTGAAAAAAATGGAAAAGAGTTTTTCCATCTCAAAAAATGACATAGTCAACCCATCAGAGAATTATCCTATGGTTTCCAAATATTAATTTTCCAACAAACCATACCATATTACAACGCGCAAGTAAAACAACATAAGTAGGAAAACGAAATGCTGCTATCCAATCAATGACCAAATTATTCTAAGAAACCATTTAAAATGCAGAAGAATGAAGACTGTATTAAAAGTTTATAACATATTTGATATTCATAACTCAATCGAGACTTCATACCTGAGTCAAGACCAGAGGCGCAATCCTCTGCCTCAGATTTCCTTTGATTCGACTTTGCCTATTGTTTAGGGATTGAGAATTTTAGAGAGCGAGAACAAAGAATGAGAGTTACGGTTCGAGATTCAAAGAGGGAGATTAAAGAGGTAGACCATAGAATGAGAGTTAGGGTTCGAAAATTCGAGAGATCAGGATTAAAGGGGGATTTTAGGTTTGAAAGTTTTAGAGAGTGAATGTGTTAGTAAAAAAGATTACGGAGGGGAGAGCAAAGGATCTTGAATAAGAGATGTGGAGAGAGGTACGAATCGTGAATCAGAGGAGAAGAGCGTTTAATATTGTGGAGGCGAATAATTGATTTAGTCGAACCCTAGAAAACTCAAGCAACGATTTATATCTCTTTATAAATGGTGGGGAGAATTAATTTTTGCCACCGATTCTTAAGTTTTCAGTGGAGAATTTTAATATTTGCCTCCAGAAGGTATGTTGTAGTGGCGCTTTTAAACTTCCCCACCATAGGATGTATCTTTTGTGGGGATATACAATTTTTCCCCACTAAAATTAATACTTTTGTGGCGAAATAATGGTTCACCAGTATAATCTATTATTTGTGGCGAAATTTTCATTTGCCACTGTAATATTACTTTTAGTGGCAAACATATTTTCGCCACTAATTTTTCGCCACTAAAGGTACAAACTCTTGTAGTGAATGGAGTTTTTTATTCTAAGAATACTCAACCAACAACAAAATCAATTAAACAACTATATAGCTACACTATATAAGAAACTGAAAATTAAACAGAAAACAAGGAAACTACAAAAAGAACTAAGTGTAAAATAGTAAAAGGCTGATATACATAGTTCAAAGTACTCAAGTCCAACTTCTCTAAGTTGTTCAAACCACTCAATTCTGCAAATACAAATTCTTGGTAAAAGAAGGTCCAAAATTTAAGGGAAAATAGAACATTCCAAGAAGGTTGAAAATCTACAAATATAATTAAATATATTACTACACAAAAAATCTTCATAAAACAAATCATTAAAATTCAATTGTTTATATGTAACCTGTGATATAAAAGGGTCCATTGAATTGGTTGGAACTCATTTCAAGAGTTTTGAGAGATGAAAGCCCACTTAGTCATTTCTATAAGCAACTTTAAGTGAAAAAGAGCGGTGGATAACAACTCGTTAATAATAATTAACACAATGAAAACTGATTTTCTAGAATATATACCTTGTACAGTTTTGAAGCCTTCAATTTCATTTGAGTGTAAGCTCAACTCTTGAAGAGTACTTGTGAGATTGTTCAACACTAGCAATGAATTGGTAAAATAAAAATCAAATAAAACAATTAATATTGAAAATATATATCAGATGGACCAAAAGGGCAATCAAGTACGTAAGTGGAGCCAAGAAATGAAAAACACAAGTGGAGAATATAACCAAACAGAATATCATTTTCAAACCCATTCGCATAATTTCTAAATTGAAGCACACGAGATTTTAATTTTAACAATGTTGTCTCATAAAATTAACAGATTATAGGTATTGTTTCCATCTCACAATTCCATATCAGACTTTTTTTAATCTTCGAAACCATTCAAAACCCTAATTTTAAAACCCAATCTCTATACGCAAAGAGTTCAAGTCATTCAAGAAGGTGGAAAGACAGTTCTTACTGGAAGGGAGTTGGTTCTCAAAATTGCAATGTGTTGAGTGATTTGAGAGAGTGAGATGAAAATTCACTCTGGTATTGACTAATATCAATATACTAAGAAGAAAAAAATGAGCAGGTCACTAACATTAATTTGGTTCCTTCAACATATGAACTAATGTATTTCCCCACTTCAGCATTGATACAACCATCAAATTCAAAGAGTGAATATCTACATACTAAAATGTAATGAGATAGAAAACCAGACTGTATCTCATTTAGCAAGAGCAATGACCAAAATTCAACTAACATTCTCTAATATTGATAATAATTCATCGATTCAATCATCACATAGCAAAGAATTCTACATCAATAGCCAAGCATACGACCTATAGCTGCTCCACTTTGCAAGATAGTTTACCAATTAAACCATCGCGGTTTCAATTAGCCATTTTGGACTAGAGCTTAAGATTCAAAAGCCTAATTAACACTACAAATCCTCCTTTAAAAAAAACACTACAAATCCAAGCAATCAAAGCTGATATCTCATAATAAGGGCATAGTTATTAATTAAGCAATTCAAATCCGAATTAAAATAGAAGATGAGTACCTGAGAGGTCCGGGTGGGGCTACGGAGATGAGACGACTCGTAATCGAGAAATTCACAGAAATTTAAAAATTTAAGTATCGATTGGCGAAATTTGGTTTGACCATATGGAAAGATGATGAACAAAACGAATTACAGTGACTAATCCAGTTTAATTTATTAGGGGGAAAAGGAGAGATTGAAATAGATAGGGTAAATAGAGTAACTGATTGAGGATTGAAGAATAATTAGGTGAGAGCTATTCTTAAAGGAGTAGGAACAGAAGCTTACGGTGGCGGGACGAGTAACGGAGGAACGACGGCGAGACGAACAACAAATGAACGGCGGCGAGATGAACAGCAGAGGAACGGCGGCGAGACGAGAAGCAGGGGAACGATGGTGAGACGAGCAGTAGAGGAACGACAACGAGACGAGCATCGGATGAACCGCCGCAGACGAGAGCGGATGAAGGTGAAGGCGGTGGCGAAGTTTTAGAGACAGTGATCGACAGGATAGGTGAGGTAGGTGAGCAGATATGAGATAGGTTATATTTTTCTAATTTATTATTTTTATTATTACATTATTAATTTTCAAACTCAAATTTATTATAATTTTCAATTTTGGACAATTTCAATTTTAGTGTTCAATTATTTTTAATTCATGTTATTGTTATTGTTATCGGTGTTATTGTATTATTATTATTATTATTATTATTATTTTCTAATTATGGATAATAATAAAAAGTTATTAAGTTACGAAAGAATTTAATATACTTCATTATAATTAATTAAATTATTTGAGAAATAAATATTTATTATTAAGATTTAAGTTTCAGGTTTATGGTCCATGATTTACAATTTATGATTTAAGGATTGTAGTTAATTAATATATTAAAACAATAAATATTCATTATCATGATTCTAGGTTTAGGGTTTATAATTCATGGAATAGGGTTCATGATTTATATAGTTATGTTTTAATTTTATAATTTTAGTAATTAATTATAGAATAAATTTATATGCCTTATAATTTTATTTTTCATAAGTTAAAATATATTATAAACATAATATACAATTAATTATAATTAATTAAAATTTTAAAATAATTTGTTCTAGTTACTTCCTTATACTTGTTCCATACCTTTTATATAACATTTTAAATAACATATAATTTTACTGTAACTTTTTTTTATACCTTTACTATACCTTTTATATAATTTCTTTAATACCCTATAAATTTCCTATAACTTTTAAAATAACCTATAATATTATTAATTATTATAATTAATTAACTATATGGAGGTAAGAGAGTTAGAGAATATAGAGTTTTTTTAGTTTTAAATTTTATTTATTTATTTAATTATTTACCAAAAATTTTAGCACTCAACATCCAGCTAGATCCATTTCTATAATTTTTTTCACTCTTTTTGCCTTTATGTTAAAATTTATTACAAATGTGTCACTATAGGTATGCTTTTATCAACATTTACAAATAAGTGTTGGCACAGACATAAGTGTTGGTACAGACCAATTTTTATATCAAAATGGTAACACTTTGGTGCCAACACTTCGGTTTTTAGTTGGCAGAACCAATCTATGGTGTAGTGCACATGGTACTTTTTTGAAGTTTACCCTAATATAAATACTACGATTGAGTCTTATGTAACAGCTTAAGCTTTTGGGTCAAATGGTTCTATGACATGGTATTAGAGCATCTTAGACCTAAAGATCAAGGGTTCGAACCATGACAGCTCCATTTGTTGAATTATATTACAACACATAGCGGAATGAGTCTATTTTGTACCCGCTTCAAGCCCAAGTGGCATTCGCGTGCGGGAGAGTGTCAGAAATAATATAAATACTACAATTGAGCATTACCTAACAACTTAAAGATTTTGGTCAAACAGTTCCATGACAAAAATACAACCAACACTTTTTTATATATAATTACTATACATTATATATCACTTTTTAAATACTATATAACTTTCCTCTAACTTCCATGTACCTTTTATGTAACTTATCATCAATTTTTAACTTTCGTATATCTTATTTATAATTAATTGAACTTTATTAATACTTAATATTAAAAATAATAGTTTTTCAAATTATTTTTACTAATATTGAATAAATAATTAAAGGCATAATACATGTATGCCAAGTATTACCCTGAATGTTCACTTGTTCCTAGTAGCCCCATTAACTTGGCAAAAATTTGGTGAAACTCTCTTATAAATTTTTCTATAACTTCTTGTATAACTTATAATCTGACATTTATAAACCCTTCTTTTTTCTTATAACTTCTCATTGAACATATAACTTTCCTTTACATTTTAATTAACACATTTCCTATTTTTTTCATATAACTTATAACTTTACATTTTTTTACATTTTATAGAACATATAACTTTCTTCTTACTCTCCTCTATAACTTGTCATATAACTCAAGCCTTGATTATACCTTTGCTATACATATTTTATAACATTTCACAACACCCATTACTTTCTTATATTTTTCCTATACATTTCATTTACCTTTTCAAAGTATTGACACAAAACTAATGCATTATTTGCAATAAACTTTTTATATTGTACTGTACATTGTTTTTATGACAATAAAAAATTGTCACATATTGACTATTTTTAGTTACAACTTGTACTTGTAATTGAAGTATTTTTGTTTCAACTTAAATTTATTGTCACAAATGAAATTTTTTATGTTGTCACATAAATAGTTTATGTGATAGTAAAATTTCTATTGTCACAAATTCTAAATTATTGGTTACAACTTAAGTTGTAATGGCAAACTATTAGTTACAATCTTAAAAATTGTCACAAAACATCTATTTCAAAATATCAAAAAACTAATATATGTGACGGTAAAAATTTTATTGTAACAAATAATAGTCTTTTCGTGACAACAATTTTGTGACAAGTAAATTGTTGTCACATATTAATTGATTTGGTGTAGTGAGTACTCGAAATTTTTTCCATTGACATCAAAATGTGATTTGTCTGTGAGAAATCTTTCCGGGATGAATTCCTCGGGATTGCTACAAACTTGTGGATCCCTATATAACTTATAGATATTCATAAACAAACGTGTACCCTTTGGGATGTAATGTCCTAAAGTGTAACAATCTTCGACACATATCTCGAGACACTTAGCGGACCTGGAGGGTATAGCCGCAATGTTTCTTTGATAACTACATAGAGGTAATCTAGTTTAGCTAAATCATCAACTGCAACACATTGGTCTTTTCCGACTTTGAGGTCTAGCTCTTTTTGGCAATGCTTTAATGCTTTCCTGTTATTGATTAAGTTGGACAAAACCCATATGGCAGTGATTGATGATGTATCAGAACCTGCAAGAATGATAGCCTGCAAGAAAATTGTATTCAAATATGTTATTGGTTTCGTCAAACTCGAACCATTTCATCATGTCATGTCGATATTAGACTTGTATGCGGGGTGTGCTGAGCCGAGTTCAATGGACTTTTTATTAAAAATATCGGCCCAAATCCAGCCTGACCCATTGCCCATATACAAGGTTTTTTTTTTCTAATTTTTAGGTGGATCAAATAGAAGCAAAAGACAAATTTATAAAAATATGTTCAAATTTACACATAATTGAATTCTTTACTTGAATTCTTTAATAAAAAGTAAGACTTATTCTAAAGTTTGAAAATTTTAATAGACTAAAAATAAAAATAAAAATAATATATAATACACTATATAATAAATAAAATTAATATTTGCATGGCTGAGATCAAGCATAAATATAAAACCAAACCCGACTATTAAAACTCCAGGCTTTAGCGGGCTTGGACCGGGCTGGCTTTGAAAAAAAATTGAGTATTCAAACTCGGCCCCTTTGAGTGGACTCAGGTCGGGAGATTACTCTGGCCCGTGAATAGGTCTATTGAATATATAAAGTCAGTTTGTTACCGTTGAAGTTCCTTTGACAATGGTAGCTTGGTCAAGTCCCATGGAAGGTTCATCTTCAATTACAGAGAGCATAACATCAATAAAGTCCTTCCTATCTTCATTTTCCGTCTTTCTCGACTTATGTTCTTCGATCCATTTATCGATAATAACGCCAACTTCCTCGCTAATACGCTTCATATTCTTAACAACTCCATTAATATCAAGCCATCCAATGAATGGAATAAAATCACCAGGAACAAGTTCTCCAACAACATTGATGAAGTCCTTAATAACTTCACTCATCGCCTACCCTTTAGCATTCTCCACTTCCTTATTCCCATCGTAAAATCATTTCCCAGTAACCATTCTAGTCATCATATTAAACACAGTATGATGAATAAGTTTGCCTAAATTGACCGCCCTATCATTGTTTGAACAAAAATGCTTGTACAAGTCCTTGACTAGAAAATCGACTTCCGATTTTTGTACATAGTTCTGTTCAAATTATTAAACTTAATATGATAAAAAAAATAATGAAAAAAAGGTCAAAAATAGCAAGCCACCTAAATTGGACTTTGAAAAAAATTGGTATTTGTAGGATTTGTTAGTTGGATTTTGTAGAAAATTAAAGTAAGTTGTTAAACCTAAATTTGAATTTTGTAATAGATTGAATTATTGAGAAAATGATAGCATCATTGCAGAATTCATCAAATGCCTATATAAGGCAATGTAATTTGCTATTTTAAAGAGAGTAAGAGAGTGAAAAAATAATAAGAGTTTATGAGTGTATTGTAATAAAATTAGTGTGAATTACTCATTTTTATGTTTTGAGCATTTTTTGCTTGATTATTTTCCTCTTCAATCCAACAAAGTGGTACCAGAGCCATTTTGTATCCAATCCTCTTCCCAAAAATCCCCAAGTAAAAAAGTCGAGTTTAAAGAGTTTCAGAAGCATCCCAGAAAGTGTCGCAATAGGCTGTCAGAAGTGTTGCAAAAAAAAATTGCAGAAAGTGTCGCAGTTAGCATAAAGTGTCGCAAATACTCAAAAAAGTTGCAATAGCCTCTGTTCTTCCTTTCTGGAAAATTTTCAAGTTCATCTAAAATTGCAAGGAAGTATTTTCCCTTGCTGTTCTCCTTGCAGAATCTGTCTGAAGCTATAGCGACGTACCAAAGTGTCGCAATAGACTCAAAAGCGTTGCAACAACCCCTGTACTCTTCGAAACAAATTTTCCTTTACAAAAATGAATCCCAACGGTGTTTCCTTCGTTTTTCCTCAACTTACAAAAACCAATTACAAAAATTGGTGTATCAAGATGAAAGCCATTCTAGGATCCCAAGATGTTTGGGATATTGTTGAAAAAGGCTATGAAGTCCCAGCTGCAGATGCACAACTATCGTAAGCCGAAAAGGACAGTTTGCATAAGAGTCGTCGTAATGACCAGAAGGCTCTTAGTATCATCCATCAAGGGTTAGATGATGTTATGTTTGAGAAGGTGGCAGAAGCGAGCACCTCCAAGCAAGCTTGGGATATACTACGAGTTTCTCTTCAAGGAGCGGAGAAAGTACAAAAAGTTCGGTTCCAAATGTTGAGAGGAGAGTTTGAGATGATGAAGATGAAGGAGACAGAAGTGATTGTAGATTATGCCTTACGATTAAAATCTGTCGCTAACCAAATGCGGCAATATGGAGAAAAGCTTGAAGAATCCAGGGTTGTTGAAAAACTTCTAAGGTCACTACTACCAAAGTTTGACTACGTAGTAGTGGCAATAGAAGAATCTCGGGATATAAGTAAAATGACCGTCGATGAAGTAGTTGGCTCTTTACAAGCACGTGAGGAGAGACTAAACAGACAAAGAGAAGAGTCTGTAGAAGAAGTCTTGGCAGCAAAGATTTCAGTCAAAGGAGAAAGTAGCCAGGATTCTAGCCATTATGGACGAGGACGTGGTAGAGGCCGTGGAGGAAATGGAAGAGGAAGAGGACGTGGTAGAAATCAACCATTCGGTAGAGGTGAAAATAATAATGGAGATAATCAGTCCGTACGAGGCAGAGGTCGCGGTCATGGACGTGGACGAGGAAGAGGAAACTGGAGGCATATTGATGGACGTGACAAGTCCAATGTTCAATGCTATAATTGCTCCATATATGGCCACTAGGCAGCAGAATGTCGGAGCCCACCAAAGCAAACAGAGGAAACGGCGAACAACATTCAAGAAGAGGACGTAACCAACACAGTATTACTAACCCGTGAAGGTGAATACAGTCAAGAAAAGAACATATGGTATCTTGATAATGGTGCAAGTAACCATATATGTGGAGATAAGAAAATGTTCGTAGAGCTGGACCAGTCATTCAGTGGTAATGTTGTTTTTGGGGATTCCTCAAGAGTTCCTATTCAAGGAAAAGGAACTATTCTTATTCGTTTAAAGAATGGAGAGCACCAATTTATCAGCAATGTTTATTACGTTCCAAACATGAAAAGCAACATTTTAAGTTTGGGACAACTGCTGGAGAAAAATTACCAAATTCACATGGTGAACCGAAAGTTGGTGCTGTTAAACGAAAAGAAGGAGCTGCTAGCTAGTGTACCAATGTCAAAAAATAGAATGTTCACTCTCAACATCAAGACAGATGTAGCAAGATGCTTAAAAGCTTGCGTGAAAGAATCTGATTGGCTTTGGCATTTGAGATTCGGTCATCTCAATTTTGGAGGGTTGAAATTGGTAAGCCAGAAGAAGATGGTGCATGGTCTTCCGCTGATTAATAAACCCCATCAGCTTTGTGAAGGATGTCTTGTTGGAAAATATTCTAGAACTAGTTTTCCAAAAGAGTCTATGTCAAGAGCAAAGGCTCCCCTTGAGCTTATTCATGCCAATGTCTGTGGACCAATGATACCAGTATCATTGGGAGGCAATAAATATTTCTTGCTATTCATTGATGATTATAGCAGAAAGACGTGGGTTTATTTTCTGAAAGAGAAATCAGAAGTTTTTGAATCATTTAAAAAGTTTAAAGCTATGGTGGAAAAAGAAAGTGGCTATTACATCAAAGCTTTAAGATCCGACAGAGGGGGAGAATTCACGTCAAATGAATTCAAAAGATTCTACGAGCATCAAGGAATCCGTCATTTTTTATCAGTCCCGAGATCGCCTCAGCAAAATGGTGTTGTTGAACGAAAGAATAGAACCGTGATGGATATGGTAAGGAGCATGTTAAAGAGAAAGAATTTGCCCAAAGAGTTGTGGGCAGAAGCTATTGATTGTGCTGTCTACATCTTGAACCGATCTCCAACAACAAGTGTGTCGGATATGACACCCCAGGAAGCATGGAGTGGGAGAAAGCCTAATATCTCTCATTTTCGTGTTTTTGGGAGTGTTGCACATGTTCATGTTGCGGATGAAGAAAGGAGAAAGCTGGACAACAAAAGCAAAAAATACTTGTTGGTGGGATATTCAGAATTTTCAAAAGGTTATAAGATGTTTGATCCTGACATAAGGAAGACGATTATCAGTAGGGATGTGACTATTGATGAGGAAGCAATTTGGGAATGGAATAATGACAAGCAGAAGAATTATAGTTTTTATCCTTTCACCATGGATGAAAACAATGATCGAGATGTGGAGGAGTCAGGCAAAGCATTGACGTCATATAGTCCCATTCCAATTGCATCTCCAGGACACGATGATGATGAAAGTCAAAGTCCAAGAGAAAGACCTAGAAAATTTCGTCTTATTGAAGATCTTTATGATGCAACTAGAGAGCTCAATGAAGAATTGACTCTTTATTGTCATCTTATTGATAGTGAACCTATTGATGCTGAAGAAGCCATGAAAGATGAGAAATGGAGAAAAGCCATGGAGGAGGAGATCAATTCAATTGAGAAAAACAAGATGTGGGAGTTGACCAAACTTCCAGCTCACAAAAAGCCCATTGGAGTCAAATGGGTGTTCAAGGCAAAGAAGGATGCAAATGGAGAAATCATTCGACATAAAGCGAGGCTAGTTGCAAAGGGATATAGTCAAAAACCCGGTATTGACTATGATGAAGTATTTGCACCAGTAGCAAGAATGGAGACTATCAGACTAGTGATCTCAGTCGCTGCCCAAAATGGATGGAAGATCCACCAAATGGATGTAAAGTCAGCATTTCTGAATGGATACTTGGAGGAAGAGATCTATGTCCAACAACCACCTGGTTACATTGTCAAAGGTCATGAACGAAAAGTGTTGAAGCTGAAGAAGGTGTTGTACAGTCTTAAGCAAGCACCGAGAGCTTGGAACAGTCGCATCGACAAATACTTTTACGAGAATGGATTTATCAAGTGGCCACATGAGTATGCCTTGTACGTGAAAGTGAAAGGTGGAGACATATTACTTGTTTCCTTATATGTGGACGATCTCATATTTATCGGAAACAATCCTCAAATGTTTAATGATTTCAAGAAAACGATGACTCGTGAATTCGAAATGACTGATAAGCAAAGTGATGATGGAATTTTTATTTGTCAAAGTGGCTTCGCCAAAGAGATCTTGAGGAAATTTAAGATGGAAAATTGCAACCCTGTCAGCACTCCGGCCGAATGCAGTTTGAAATTAACCAAGGATGAAAATGGACTCAGGGTAAACCCGACAATTTTTCGAAGTTTGATCGGGAGTCTCAGATACCTGACGTGCACAAGGCCAGATATTCTGTATGCAGTTGGACTAGTGAGCAGATACATGGAAGAACCGAAGGAGTCTTATTGGAATGCAGCGAAAAGAATACTCCACTATGTTAAAGGTACAACTAATTTTGGATTGCATTATTCAAAATCTGACGAATTTAAATTAGTTGGCTATAGCGACAGTGATTGGGCTGGCGATAAAAATGACCGAAAAAGTACAAGCGGGTTTGTATTTTTTCTCGGTAACACGGCATTTGCTTGGAGTTCAAAGAAGCAACCTATAGTGACGTTGTCAACATGTGAAGCTGAATATGTTGCTGCAACATCATGTGTGTGTCATGCAATATGGCTGAGAAGACTATTAACGGAACTTCAAATGACACAACATGATCCAACGAATATTTTTGTAGATAACAAATCGGCATTGGCATTGGCGAAAAATCCTGTCTTCCATGATCGAAGCAAACACATCGATACAAGGTATCATTTCATTCGAGAGTGTATTGAGCAGAAGGAAGTCACATTGAAGTATGTCAAAACACAAGATTAGATAGCGGACATCTTTACAAAGCCATTGAAGTATAACGTGTTCAATCAATTGCGAGCGTTATTGGGAATAACGGATAATTAAGTTTACGGGGGAATGTTCAAATTATTAAACTTAATATGATAAAAAAAAATAATGATAAAAAGGGTCAAAAATAGCAAGCCACCTAAATTGGACTTTGAAAAAAATTGGTATTTGTAGGATTTGTTAGTTGGATTTTGTAGAAAATTAAAGTAAGTTGTTAAACCTAAATTTGAATTTTGTAATAGATTGAATTATTGAGAAAATGATAGCATCATTGCAGAATTCATCAAATGCCTATATAAGGCAATGTAATTTGCTATTTTAAAGAGAGTAAGAGAGAGAAAAAATAATAAGAGTTTATGAGTGTATTGTAATAAAATTAGTGTGAATTACTCATTTTTATGTTTTGAGCATTTTTTGCTTGATTATTTTCCTCTTCAATCCAACAAGTTCAACATCTTAGTCCTCTGGCTAGAGAGGAGCTCGATAGAGGCTAGTTTATGCATATTATGCTAGTAGGGACCACAAAGGGCGAACCCAAAAGAAGAACCGCTATAGCCAACGATCTGAGCTTAGTAGAAGGAGGCCTATAGGCAATGATTTTTTTATTAACAGTCAAGCATTCTTTGATAGCTTTATGGTCACTGATAACAACGACTAGATGAACACCCAATACATTATAACTCAGATACGTATATTCAAAGAGAACAAGGGATGACGAACCCTAGGCAATCCTCACCACCACCGCTGCTCAACAACCACCACCACTGTCGTCATGATCGTCATACTGTCGTAACCAATTCTAATCAAATTCAATCAGCCAGTCGCCGCCCTTATCCCACCACCACTCTATATTTTGAAAACTTTCCAAACATGTATGGAGCATATTCGATAAGAAGAGTTTTTCAGAAATACAGAATCAATGGTCGAGTCTATGTGCCAGGAAGAGAAACGCAAAGATCCTCAATTTCGGATTCCTAACCCCGAATGACTCACTGTCGATCCATAAGGTTTTGTATAGAATGAATTCGGTGATTATTGGAATCATCCGTCTACGTGCTTATCATGCAAGATATTCTTGGTCCGATCATTCTTTGAAGCAACAACGAATCTAGTTGCATCCCATGAGGAGTGCGTTTCCTCAATAGGCCTTTAAACAGAAAATTGAAGTTTGAGATTCACTAAAGGGGGAGAGATCCTATGTAAAAGTTGTTTCTGCCTTGCCAGACTCTAATAAAGCTTCCAATGCTGTTCTAAATATTATTACGCAAGATGTACCAATCAGCCATGAAAAATGTCTCGAGGCCATGATCTTATTGTTAAAGTGGCCCCGTGGAAAGATAAGTCCTATCTAGCCTCTCTAATTAACATATCTCACATTAGATGTGTGCATGATTTATTACGGAATGTGGTTTTGACATAACTTTTGCTACCCCTACAGGCAGACCTAATGTGATTATTTCTTTTAATTTTGTGTCTGCGATGAATGATTTTGTAGGAGGAAACTGGGATATTATGAGGAATATTTTTTCGAGGGTGCAATCCTTGCTGGATGATTTCACACTAAAAGAGTGTATCATGTACGTAGATTTCATGGGGATTCCTCCTATCTTGATTTGCGAAAATTTGATTTGATGATTGGCAGCCTCTTTTGGCTAATTAGTTTCATAGGATTACGATTTCTACAGGCTGGATCGACTAGATGTTCTTTCTTGCTAAGTTTTGGTTCCCTTTGGAACACTAAACCGATCTTTCAAACTACTTATTGGTTCAACAGAGTTGAAGGTTCATACAAATCTTAGACAAGGGGTTGGATGTCAATAGGGTCAAGACTTAGAATCCAAGGCGTCTAGTGACTCGGGTGACATTGATAGTGATTCCGACAGATTGAGCTCTCCAACAGAACATCAAAGGGGTGTGTCTGCTCCGAGTTTGGGTTGCAGAATAGTGAATCAAAGGAGCATTTCTACTATGAATTCGGGTTTAAGAGGTGATTTCTTATTAGAGCAGAATGATGCAATTATGAATGTAATCCCTGAAATAAATACTGTTTCAAATGGAACACAGCCTGAATTCGTACCAGGTACCCTGGAAGATGAGTTATAGGAAATAGTAGTACATCAACAAGTAGATTCGGTTTCATTAGGGCCTAATACTTTGAACATGAACCGAGTTATCATCCTATCTCAATCAAGGCAATCCCCAAACCATGAAAAGCAACTGACTTATGAGGTGGGAAGTAAATTTGGCTTATTCAAAGATCGTCATGAGCCAATTATTTTGGCTGCTACGGATAAGATGGTTCACAGATAAACCATCGAGTACTCATTGGCAAGGTATTTCTATTTTTTTAATCATGTCGTTAGCTTTCATAAGTTGGAATTGTCGAGGAGGCCTTACAAATGGGGCAAAACAGCAATTCGTATCATCTTGTGTTCGAAAATATAATCTACAATTCTTTGTTCTGTTGGAGACAAAATAGGAGGAGGTCTCGAATTAGGGGGTTAGTCATTTCTGGGGACACAATGACTTTCTATATCATTACGTCCCTTCTACGGGCCTTTTAGGGGGTATGTTATTATCATGGAATACTGCACTCCTTATTGGTAGATTATTAGTTTCTCAGCTACATGGATGGTGATTAAATTTTCTTTATTATAATTAGATTTCCACGTGTTGTGCCTTTATGCTCCTACAGGCTATGTTGACAGAAATGAAATATGGTTGGAAATTTCCCTTATTATTCTTGGTTTGCAAATGGTTATAATATGTGGTGATTTTAACAAGGTATTACATGCCTCAGAACGGCCGGGTGGTAGATTTACTCCTTCTATAGTGTCATTTCAGGATTTTGTTTTACAATGTGAATTACACGACCTTCCCCTTCCTGGCAGGGACTATACTTGGCATAATAGAATATCCTTCTCACATATTGATAGGGTTCTTATTTCGGTGGAAATTCTGAACCACTGGCCTTTTATGTCTATTTCAACAATTGATACAGCTCTTTCCAACCATTTCCCCATTTTGTTCAGATCCTGCAATATTCCATCTATGGGATCGAAACCTTTCAGATCACTCAATTTCTCGTGGGAAAAGGCTGATTTTTTGCCTTTCTTTGATATGGCAATCCATTTGTTCGTCTTACTTAAACAGGGATCTCCCATTCAAACAGAATCGTCTGAGTAAGGCTATTCAGCCTTGGCATTTGGAGAATTTTGGAGACCTAGAGAAGAAAATTTTAGAACTCGAAGCAAGTGTTTTGGCATTAACTGGTAGCAAAGTTCCTCGGCCTCTTACATTGGCTCAGAATGAGGAGCTAAATAGCAAACACAACCTGCTACAAGATCATCGTATTTGTTTGGAGAAATTGCGACATCAGCAATCTCGGGTTTCATGAACTCTATTGGGGGATAACAATACTTCTTTCTTTCATCGCGTCGCATCTGCCTGGGTTCGGAACAATTGGATAACTCAACTAGACATAGATGGTGAAATAGTCACAAATATGCAAGTGATAAAGGAATTTATCCGATCATATTACGAGCGACTATTTACGACAAATCCGACGGTTCCTTTTACACTTAGAAAGTTACAATTTTACACGGTTACAATGGAACAAAATACAGCCTTGACTGCTCTGTTCATAGATGATGAGATTTGGAATAGTATTTGTGCTTGTGGGGAAAATAAAGCTCCTAGGCCAAATGGATTGAATTTTTTCTACTACAAACGATCTTGGGATGTTCTGAAATCAGAATTTATGGATGTTTTTAATCACTTTTGCACCACTTCATGGCTGCCCGACTGGATAAAAACATCTTTTACGGTGTTGTTGCCCAAAATCCCAGGTTCTTATTCTTTAAATTATTTTAGACTGATTTCACTGATTCATGGAAGTTACAAAATTATTGCCAAGTTGTTATCTGCCCGCCTATAAGTTGTTCATCCTTCTCTAGTGTCTAGCATTCAATTTGCTTTTGTTAAGGGTAGAAGTATTCACGAGTGTTCATTCTTGGCATCTGAGGTCATTCACGACCTTCATTCCCATCGGAAGTCTTGCTTGGTCCTGAAATTGGATTTTCATAAAGGTTTTGATAGTATATCTTGAGTGTACATTGATTCGATCCTTCAAAAATGGGTTTTGATAAGAAATGGATTTCCTGGCTTTCTAATCCTAGGAAAAACTCAATCGCTTTGGTTATGATAAATAGCACACCAAGTGCACTAATTCGTATTAGAAAAAGGGTTAAGTAGGGGGACCCATTATCACCATTATTTTCATGCGGCCGTGGAGGGCTTAAAACAGCTCATGGACTATAGTATTAGAGAGGGTATTCTAAGTTTTTGACTTGATGACATACTACCAGGCATTTCTCTCTTACAGTTTTCTGATGACACCTTATGTTTTCTCCCGGCGGAGGAACTGATTATTCCATGCTTCATTCGCATTTTGAGGTGTTTTGAGTTAATCTTACTACTTCTTATAAACTGTCACAAGAATTCTTTGATGGGGATTCATGTACCCGAAACCACTCTTTCATTATATGCGAATTTAATGGGCTGCCAGGTGGATGAATTCCCGATCAAATATTTAGGCGCACCTCTCTATGCCAAATAGCTTAACATTGCTTCTTAGGACCCTTTAGTGGCAAAGTTTAAGAATCGTCTGGCAAACTGGAAAGGAAGCTGCCTTTCTTATGCGGGGAGAATCACTCTTATTAAATCTGTACTTTCTTCTCTTCCAATCTATTTATTGTCTTTATTTTAAATGCCAAAATTGGTGATCACAATGCTAAATCATCTGATGCATAATTTTTAATGGTGAGGTGATTCAAATGTGTATGGCATTTGCAAAGTTAGATGGGACACCATTAACCTTTCACATCATTTGGGTGGCCTTTCCATCCGAGATTTTAAGCTCATTAATAGCGTCTGGCTTTTTAAATGGATTTGGAAAATGCGAGTTACAAATGATGAATCGCTATGGTATGTTTATTACGTTCGACATTGAAGGATGAAGTATTGGCATGACTTCGTACTGTTAGATCTTAAAGCAGTCTCACCAATATGGTGTTAAATATTGCTATAAGAACAATTGGACCTGGAATTTTTTCTCTTCTCAGCAGCGTAACCGGGTAGGAAATGGGCGAATTGACTCTTTCTAGCATGATAATTGGTCGTCAAATTCTTCGATTGAATTACTATTTCTAGATTTATATGCTATTTGTAATAGGAAGCACTCTACGATAGAAGATGGGTGCTATTTCTTATTCCAAACTAATTCCCAATCATGCCCCTTCTGGAAGCGTAGCTTGAGGATTATGGGGTAGCAACGTCGTTTGGAATTGAAAGCTTGGATTTCGATGTCAAATCCCTCCCTTTTCCCGAATTTAGAGGCTAATGGGCACCCTTTCTGCTCTACGGACGGCGACCAGGTATCATGGATGATCGGTAAAAACAAATAATACATGTTAGCCTCTTTTTGCGATGGTTATTACCAACAGTTACAATTGTCATCACCAACAAATTTTTTTAACTTAATATGGGTTCTCTCTGGCTTCCAAAGATAAAATTTTTTGGGTGGTTGGTTTTTCATGGTAGATTACCAACTCGAGAATTTTTATTTCAACGAGGATGCAATGCAATCATTGATGACATTTGCCCACTTTGTTTGGAATCTAAATCACTAGATCATTGCCTTTTTCATTTCGAGGCAAGCCTTAGCTGCTAGAGAGATGTATTTAAATGGTTGGGGCTGATGGTAGTCATCCCATATGCTTGTGCTATGGTATTCAATCGAGTACCACTTATATATACCATTGAGTGAAAGATTGGTTATCGAGTAACCTCAATATGTAAGACATGGGGGAGTTTGCATATATCATAAGGATTAAGATCTCAATGGATAAAAAGATAAATGAGTATCTTTGCCTAAAAAAATCTTGCACAAAAAGAGTTTGACAAAGATGTTTTATGCATAAATATAAACCCCTAAGTATTCCTATGACTAAGACTATAGTTTCTTAGTTTAAGCATTTTTCCTAAAACTCCTAAAAAGAGTGTAAGGATATGGAAATAGTTCCATCTGATGGAAACATCATATATGTTATGTCTCACTTCAGACCTAATATTTGTTATGTTGTGGGCATTGCAAGTAAATATTGATCTATTCCTGTAATAGAGAACTGGAACACTGTTAAGAAATTGTAAGATACTTGTAAAGGACTGTTGGTTATGCTTTTATGCATCATGCTAAGGAAATAGACCTTATAGGAAACTAAGATGCAGATTGGATAATTCCAATGCTAAGTTCGTGCTTTTTCAACCATGGTCCAACAAGTCGTTTGGCTAGAGAGGTTAGTGAGTCTTTACATGCTAAGTGCTCCAAACAATAATTGGCTATTTATAAGTAATAACCAAACATTGATAGCTTATACGATAGATCCTAAAATATTATTTAAGGTATAAGCATATCGAAATCAAGTATCAGTTATTTATAGACTTAAGTACAGGTTAAAATGAGGTATTTGTCTATGTATTACATGCTTGCATATTTGTTTATGAAGCATGCCCCTAAAGATGTATATGTGAAATATATTACAAGTGGGTAAAATAAATATATTATATTTATTTAATTACCTCATTTAACATACCCTTCAAATCGTGAATGACACCGTGATGATATAAATTAGTTTTATACTATGAGCAATGTATGTGCGTGTATATATTGTGTATATATATTAATTATCATTTATAGCATGTCGGAGAGAGAAGTAGCCTACTCCATTGGGTGTTTACCCTAGTGTTACCACGTGGGTATAGACTAGGATGAGATTGATTTTAAGCATACTGTGTATGATTCAGGAACCGATTTAAAATCGTGAATCGACGTGTTTAAGTAACATGGAAAGCCACATTGTATGGAACAATGTGTATTGAATCCAAGAAGGAATCAAGTAAGAACTGTGTAGTTCACATGACAATATGTCATGTTTTGTCTGAATAGCTAAAGGTAATTATTAAAGTAGAACAAGGTTAAATGCTATGGTGCATTATAACTGAAACCTTTACATAGTGTTAGTTCGAATTATTGAGAATAGACATGCACTCCTTTATAAGGGTAAAAGGAAAGAACATTATGGTACATTATCAAAATGGGAGAGAATTGAGTCCTTAGGATAATGTGTGCTTAGCGACCATGAGATGAGAAGTTTGTACTCTGTATAAGGATCTCAACTTCTCTAATGTGAGACTCAATGCATTAACTAAAGTGTTTTTGGACCTTACCCTCATTACTATTGTGTTATCTTGAGAAGTAAGGACTAGCAAGGACAATTTGATCAATCACCGAGAGATTATGATTTGATTCGATCTGGGAGATTTTGGTTGGTGGTACGAATTAGTTCTGTATGGAATGGATAACTCAAAAGGAAGATATGGCCAATGAACATTCACCAGAGTTCTGTTAGTTCATCGGCTAACTTATCATTACATTTAATGTAAGATAGTGAACAACATATTAAGGCTTCCGAGATCCTTAATGATGTGGAAGTGGGTGATTGTCGACCAATTTAGGGTAAAACATACGCACAATATATCAATTTGATATTATTTTAAATATAAGACGTTAACTAAATGGTTGGGTACCTATTTTAGTATAGTCTAGGGGAGACCCTAACGGGTGCAAGATGTACTGAATACGAGATGTTAATCTACTTCGTTAAGTACCACTCAGGATAGTCTTGGCAGACTTTAACGGGTGCAAGACAAAGTGTTCCTAATAGTATGGGGGTTGCATGACTTCACAGGATAAAGAAGATATGATGACCTTGTACGTACTATGACCCGTCAAGTGCGAGTGGGAGATGATGGAAATACCCGATCCGCCCGTGAGCGGGTCAATCGGGACCTGATCCAATTTAGGTAAGTGGATTTAATTGGAGAACTAAATAAGTCTTAGGACTTAACTGAAAAGTTATTAAACTCTCAGGAATTAATTGCAAATAATCAAGAGTTTAGGGACTTAATTGCAATTAAGAAATTCTTCAGTTTCCTATATATTTGCAAACGTGATTTGCATATTAAGAAATGAAAAAGTGAGTTTTTATTTTTATTCTAATTCCAATTAAACATTCTCTCTCCCAATTTCTCGTTCCACATCCTTTCTTTGCCAAATTCCTGAAGAAGTTGTGAACAACGACTTAATCTCGACATACCATGGGTTAGTCAACGACTTAGCATTCAAACAGTTTAGCAAGTCGTTCATCGATCTCGGGCACGGAAAAAGGAACAAATTCGATCCATTCTCTTTCAATTTCCATCAAAAGTCATTGTATTTCAAAAGAATAGTGCCTTATTGCAGTAAAATAGTCGAAAAAATTGTAAGTTTTATTCCTAAAGTAGTTTCAAAATCTTTACTATTGAATTCAATATTGATTTTTTGTAAAGCAATAAATGGTCGTTCAAGACAACCAAGATCAAGGGAGATAATTAATAAAGATAGGAATACAAGGGGTTGAAATTCAGCAATTTCAACAGAACTTGCATACCACCATGTATACATGGATCTTTGAAAGGATGTTGCTTCTCCAGTTATTGCTGGTCCTTTTTCAATAAACGTTGCACAACAACAAATAGATTTGATTGAACATTCAATATAAGTGGGGTAGACCACAAGATTTTGAGGCAAGAGAGAGGGGGATAGTGTGCCCCACTAGCCGCTGAAACCCGCCCATCACTTCTATTAGAAATAGCTTGATAGAATAACTAATAAAATTTCACTTTAAATTACATCAGAATCAAAATAACTTGACAAGTTCATTAACCAAAGTGAAAAAGAAAAGCTAAAACTGGCAACTGAAACCTCAGTTTATTTAATAAACTTATACAAGAATCTTTCGATGATAACGTGCAAAGTGTACTTGTTTTTATGTTGATTAGGTTGATTTTAAGGATTGGATGCTACTAATTTGTGGTATTCTATGTGTTTTAGACTTAAATTGAAGTAGGGTGATGGTTTCATTGCAAAAGAAGAGATTTTGGACCATTTTGAAGTGAGTTTGGCAAGTTTGAAAGTTACCCTAAAGTAATTGAAGCTGTCAAGTGGACTTGAAGCAAGCCCAAAATCATACTTTGAGAAGCCCAAGTAGCTGATGTAGATTGGAGCTCATAGCAATCATATTTTGGCTGGGAGTTAATTCTTGCTGACCTGGAATCGAGGCTGTCTAGCTACTGAGTTATTATAGAAGATTATTTCGAAAATTCAAATTCAAATCGACCTCTATATTTACTCTTCAAGAATTTCCAGGTTTATCTTAGGCTTTATTACCTTTTATCTTATTCCTTTTTGCCAGTTAATTGTTTAGGATTGTTGCATCTCCTAATTTAAGATTTGACTTTAATTAGAAGATCTATTTCCTTGTTAAGTTAGACTTTCTTTTTAGCTTAATTAGGCTCAGATTACCACCACTAGAACACACAATTTTGAGGCTGGTCATTTTTGGAGTTCAACATGTTCTACAATGAATTCTAAGATTTCAATTATTATTTTAGCTTTGCTCTCTTTAATCATGAGCAACTAATTCCCTTTCAATGAGATCGATTTCAAGACAATAGTCGATTATAAGACTTTTCTTATTTGTTTTTATCTTCTAATTCTCAATATGCAATTTGCTTTAATTTTATCATTGATAAGGATGAGGTTTCAAGTAAAGCTCCTTGAGGTTTTCTCCTATTTAATATATTGTTATTCTCTTATGAATTCAATGGTGTCTTTAAATTTAATTGTGGTAACAAGCAGGTTGCAGGGATCTGTAATTGTAATTGAGTCTGTTAAATTACTTCATGTTGGGTGATTAATTTGATATGAATCCGATCTTTAAAATGTAATGATAACTTTATGATTAAATCTTGTATACTGGGTGTGAGCGGATGACGTTTTTCTTTAACGGTGAAAAACTAGACGCGGTGAAGCGCACCAAAGAAGAGTCCTCTTAATTTTAGAGGTGAGGAAAATAGTTATTAAGTGATGTTAAAGTTGATTTAGAGTCAATATTAGATGTTAAAAGAGACGAGATCATAATCCTATACTTTAAGATAGAGTCGCCACCCGGTCCAGCTTAACCGAATTTGGGGTACAATTTTCCCACGAGGTGGTAGAACGCACCTAAAAATGGAGATTCTAAGCTCGGATGATGTTATCTATTCTTAGTTAGGCCAAATCAAATCATTTACGTTTAACCAAAAGTATCGATCTTTCTTATGTGATTTCGTTCCTTCCTAATTAGTAATTTCAGTTTATATAGCTCATTCATCACGCAACGATCATGCAAAAGCTAGAAAGTAAAACTATTATAGTCATCCAATATATAGAATGCGGAAATTAAAATTATTACATCATTATCAAATCCTATACATTTGTCCAAAAACGGAAAATAAAATACTCAAAGGCCTAGGCATACATCTAACCTAATCTACCTGCAACCATAAGGATTAGTACAAATACAATACATAACAAGATATACCACCTATTAACACGCACAATTAGTGTACAAGACTCGAGTTAACTTATAATTTTATTATGAAGAAAACAATTCAAAACGCATTTTCTTGAGAAAAATCCGAATTTTAGACCCGGTTTCTCGATTTTAATTAATGAAAATGCCACATAATAATTGTTGGGACTAATTTCAGAATGTATTGGACCTTTATCATTGGGGTGTAATCCTAAAAACCTGAGAAATAAAGATCTAAGGCCAAAGAATGGGAAAAAAGCTGATTTCTTCAAAATATTCCCGACACCTCTGTAGTTGGCCGGTAAGGCTGTAGCTAGAGTAGTGGCACCACTAGAGCAACTACAAAGGTTTTAGAAAAATTTTGTCCCGAAGAGAAAATGAGCATACCACAATGGGAGAGATTACACCTTTGGAGGTGGTCTCACTATCGGAGCCTAGGGCGACAACGCCATCACCATCCGCGGTGGTGCTGCCCCTCTCACTGGTATGGTAACAAATCGGGCAAAAAAGTGGTGTTTTTGTACTCATGATAGCGGTACCACTAGAGTTTTACTCCAATACCGCCCCTACTACAGCAATGCCGGATTTAAAACGTCAAAATAATGCTTTTATTACAGATCCAAGGGAAAAGAACTCGAAAAACAAAGAAAATGGCCGACACCATCGTAGCTGCTTGGCACCACTAGAGTAGCTTTGACAGCGCCACTAGAGGAGTGGCGGCGGCGCTCGAGTGCTGTTGTAGTGCTACTGTAGCTACAACGATGCTAGTGATTTTCAGTGTTTATAGATTCACCAATGGGAGAAAAAAAGGCAAAAGACCCAAAAACACTAAAACAACAGCCAAAGAGGTAGAAAAAACATGAAAATAACAAAGGGAACTTAGAAATCATACCTTTAGGTCATGAATCCACACTTCAAGACTTGAATCAACCCTTGGGAAGTCCCTTTTTGATGATTTTGGGTAATATTTAGAAGAATTAGTCTCTAAAACCTATTTAGATCATTTTACCTATGATTTCTAACAAGTTATAATGATTATCTAAGAGATTAAATGAAATAACAACTCAAGAAACCCAACTTTGAATGATTTTTTGGCTTTTATAACACTTTTTCTCTCTAGTTCATCTCTCTCACTAGAATTCTCTCTTCAAATATGAAAATCAGTGAAAAATGATCAAAGCTCTCTCTCCTAACCCTAATTTTTGGCTTTTATACCCTTCTCTAGCTTTCACATGCCTCCTCACATGGGAATTTTGTGGAAATTTTGCGTCATATGATGGCATGTGCAAGAGAGCTAAAGAAAAACCAGAAAATCAGATAAGGGAGAAATCACTTCGACGGCGCCACCAGAGGCATGGAGGCAGTGCTACAAGAGAAAGGTGGCGGCAGTAATGCCGCCGTCGCCGCTGCCCTTTGGTGGTGCTGGTAGCACCACCGCAGGGAGGTGGAAGACTTCTATTATATTGAAATTTAGGTTTATAGGTGACTTTTAAGCGTAGTTTAAGTTTGAAATCATCAAAATATGTTATTTCCACATGTGGATGCTAAACTCAAGAAGTAGTCACTCATTGTGGGGGATTTTACATCTTCTCTGAGGTAACTTATCTTCAAATAACGTATTGATTTAATTACCCGCTCTATGGTTTGCCATTGATCAAAATGAGGGAGCAGGATTTGAATTGACTCAATGATGTTAGAAAGTTTTGATAATGTCAAATTACTTAGTTAAAGTCTATTAAATCAACAATGATGTTAAGATAGTTAGTTTAAGTTAATTAGCGTATTAAGAATACTCAAGGGTAGGGTTATTTAGTACGACTAACCTAAATCCATGTCTTAACTCAGTGTGACTGAAATTGAATTTTTTTCTTTAAATTGGTTCTAAGTAAAATTCACTGAGCGCAGGTTATTTATTTGATACCTCAGCTTTGTTACTTATTTTCTATTATTGGGTTGAGCTGTTAAGCTCGCTGACCTTTACACCTAGAAAGAGGAATATTGTTTATTGTCTATTTTTGCATAATTGAATGATACACTTTACACATCAGCAATAAGACAAAAAGATTTTACAACAGAAAATGTTTAAAAAGTTACGCTAATCAACAAAAGTTGTTGGGAGAAAAGCTGTAGCAATACAAAGTCAAAATAGATCAAATGTTGCGTGCATCTCCCTGCCATTGCACGCTACTATAGGTTCATCATAATACCAGAGGAATGAGAAGATGACATGTAGCAAATGGCGCACCCTATCTCTCAAACAGATTCTGACATCAAGAAGAAAAATAGTACAATTTTCCATCGAAATTGAGTCCCTCTCACAACAGCGTGATTGCATCTCTTAATGAATTGATTTTAATCAGCAACTAGCAAAATCTGAGCTGGAGATATTGGAAGAAGATGTCAAACAAGTTCAATGGCTAATTTAAGCTTCAAACCTATAAATGGAGCACGAAGGCAAGTGTTAGAACTTAGTGATTAGAGCTGGAATTTCTTACAAGCCAAAACTCTTCTAAAATCACAGTTTATAATAAATTCAACTAGAGAAGCATTTACTCAGCCAACACTCTGCTTAAATTGAGAGAGATTGGAATAGAACAATTATCACAATAGCAGTTTTTTTTTTTGTAAAAGCATCAACATACCTATAAGTTAAGTCCTTCAATCTTTTTAGAAAATCTAAGCTGCTGGTAGAAGAGGGTATTCTACTCAGCAGTGAGTGATTACTGTGAGGATGATACTTATCTATAATTGGGAATTTTGTGAAAGGCTTCTCAACCAAGGGTAAACTAGTTGAGATTGGTGAATTAAAGCCAAGACACCCTCCTAGGACTGGCATTAGCACAAGTTGTCAAACCAGTATAAAATCATTGTCTTATTTCCTTTCAATTGTTTACTTTCATTGTTTCCAGTCAGTCTAGCTGACTTGCTCAACCCAGTTTATCTCTAGCAAAAAGAATCCAGAAAGAAACAAGTTTTAGTGAAGTGCGCCATTCACCCCCCTCTAAATCAGTGATTTATATGCATCGAGACCAACACAAACTAACTCCAAACTTCCATTCTAAGATGTGATTGGTCATGTTTTTTTAATTTCTTTGTCTTATTTTGCATTTATCTCTTAAACCGTTCATTTTTTCAACATGTCACTTTAGAATAGTTTATTTGTATCTTTTTATATTCATAACAACATCTAATGTGACATTTTCAAACTTTTTGAACCAGTAGGCATGTGGTAGAAGTCTGGTGCACATGTGGTAAAAGTCTAGTAGACATCTAGTAGATGTATGAAATCTATTTTTTTCATTAGCCTTTTTTTCTCTCCTGATCTTTTTGTTGCTATTTCTCCTTATTGGATCTGTCCTTGCATTCTTTTCTCAATCTGGAATCGTATATCGATTCTCTTCTTTTCTTGTTGTTTGTTTGATTTCCACCACTAGCTAATCGATGTCTGATTTTCTACGGCATTAGTTTTGTTTTTTGCTTTTTTGGATTGCTTATTGATGATGTTTAATGATTATTGATTTTGATTCACATGTGTTTTGTTTCGAAATTGAAATTCTTATTGATGTTTAATAATGAAAAATATTGATGAATTGCTTCATCATAATTGAATTTAGGTTGCTGAACATTATTTTATTGCTTTTTAGTGTAGCTAGTGGTTTTTTTGAAGAATTTTGAAGAGGCTAGATATTGAACCTAGGACCTCCCACCACTAACATTGAGTGGTGTACCAATCGAGCTATACCCAATTGGTGTACAACTAGTGGTTTGATTGCTAGGTTTGCACAAATTAACATAATGATTGCATAAAAAAAATCAAAAACCAATATCTGTTGGATATCTACAAAATGTCTATTGGATATCTACCACGTCGACAAGTTGAAAAAGTTCAAAAATTCACAGTGGATATCATTTCGAGAGATAAAAATTGGACGAACAAAAAACTTTAAAGCGGCATGTTGAAAAAATAAACGGTTTGAGAGATGAACGAAAAATTAGAAAGAAAATAAAATAGAAAAAATTGAGAAAGAGAAGGAAGGTATAGCTTGTAAATAGATTGGAAAGGAATGTATATTTAGAACTAGTTTGACTTAACTGTAAATTTATAAATAGTTTACCAATGTTGATTATTATTAATAAATAACCAAATTATTTTATGGAGGGAAGTTTTTCTATAAAAGCCCCAAGCAATTGTATATACAATACTTGGAATAAAATTTAATTCCCACAATACTTATACCAAATTTCATTCAAACAAGGCTGACGAACAAGTCTAACGAGTAAGAGATTGTTAGGCCCAATAATAAATTACTAGAAAAATAATAGCGATAGAATAAAAGACACCCAAATTTTTACATGGAAACCCCAAATGAATTAGGGAAAAACTACGGGACAAACTCCGAATAATTCTCCACTATAAAATAATAGTAGGTACATAAAGAGATTACAAAATAGTGACACTCAAGTGTTTCTCAAAACCTCACTATTTTCTCTCTTACCCAACTCTTAGGAACCCTTTTCCCAAGTCTCTCTGAACAGATTATATTTTTATCTGTGTTTCTGATATATTAAATGAGGCAGAAGCCTTCTCCTTTTATAGGAATTGAAACCGTGTCTAAAGCTATCCTTCCTTCAATCATGCAACAATTGATTCCTTCAATTGTGCAATTGATTTCTTCCGCCAATCATGCACTCAATCTGTGCCTCAATTTTTCTGACAATCAACACCTAAATTAAAATGTTGTGCCACCTCCCTTCTTGTATTTTTCTTCTTTTTTATTTTTTATAATTCAATATTATGGGTCCCAGATGTTGGAGGGATACCACACAACAAATCTCCCCCTCCCGACTACGTTGTGGGACTAATCATCCCGGTTGCTTTGATGCACTGATTGAACTTTTTCTTTTGGAACGACCTTTGTCAGCATATTGGCAACATTTTTGTTTGTATTAATCTTCTGCAACTTGAACTTCTTTTCCTTAATGGCAAGTCTGAGCAAATGATATCTTACATCAATATGTTTTGTTCGCGCATGATACATAGTATCTTGCTCAAGTTTAATGCACTTTGACTATCACAATATACTATGTATTCTTCTTTTTGCACACCCAATTCGATAAAGAATTTCTTTAACCAAAGCATTTCCTTTCCTACTTCCACTGCTGCAACGTTCTCTACTTTGGTTGTTGATAACGAAACACATTTTTGTAACTGTGACTGCCATGAAATACCTCCCCCCGAGAATGTAAATAAGTAACCTAATGTAGATTTTCTTTCATCAAGGTCACCGGCCATATCCGCATTTGTGTAACAACAAGTGCTGGATTTCCACCTCCAAAGGTTAAACATAACTTTGAAGTTCCTCTCAGGTATCTAAAGATCCATTTAACTTCTTTCCAATGTTTCTTCTAGGGATTTGATAGAAATCTACTCACAACTCCAACTACATGAGCGATGTCTGGTCTCGTACATGCCATTGCATACATCAAACTACCGACCCCTAAAGAATAAGGAATATTTGACATATGTTCTTTATATTTCTGTATTGAAGGGTAGGATTTCTTACTCAACTTAAAATGAGTGACAAGTGTAGGGCTAACTGGTTTAGCATTCTTCATATTGAACCTTTCTGGTACTTGTTCAATATATTTTTCTTGTGACAGCCATAACTTGTTGGACCTTCAATCTTGGGTAATCTCCATTCCGAGAATTCACCTTGCCGGTCCCAAATCCTTCATGTCAAATGCCTTAGACAAATCACACTTCAACTTACTAATCATTTTGGCATCTGGTCCAATGATTAGCATATCATCAACATATAAGAGAAGAATGATAAATTTTCCATTGGAGAATTTCAAGACATATACACATGGATCAACTTTTGTCTTCTTGTATCCTTGATTCACTATGAAGGAATTAAACTTTTTATACCACTGCCGCGGGGCTTGTTTTAACCCATACAAAATTTTCTTCAAGCGATAAACCATGTCCTCCTTTCCCTTAACCTTGAAACCATATGGTTGTTCCATATAAATTTCTTCTGCTAAATCTCCATGCAGGAATGCGGGATTTACATGAAGTTGTTCTAACTCAAGGTTCAAGTTGGCTACAAGACCTAGCAAACATCGAATGGAACTCGTTTTCACATCTGGTTAAAAAATCTTATCAAAGTCGATACCTTTCTTTTGAGTAAAGCCTTTGACAACTAATCGTGCTTTGTATCGTACTAGGTTGCCATCATCTTTCTTCAGCTTGTACACCCATTTGTTCTTGAGTGTTGCTTTCCCTTTAGGAAGTTTCACCAGCTCGTACGTGTAATTCTTCTTCAAAGAATCCATCTCCTCCAGCATGGCCTTCATCCAACAATCTTTATCTTTACAAGATTCCACATCTTGGAAGCTTTCAGGCTCCCCCTTATCAATGATTAAAATATAATTAGATTCGGAGTATTTTATAGATGGTTTAATTGAGGTTCTTCTTCTAGTAGAATGGGGTTCTCTGGGTCCCCCTGCTTAATACCCTCTTCATTCGTATCTTCATCTACAATCATATCTTGATCCCTCATGATGGGCTCTTCTTCTCCATCTTATTCTGATTGATGCATTCTTCTTTATGTGGCATCATCTGATAGAATGCTCTTCGGTGTAATATTGATAACACCATCACTTATAGATCTTTCACTGATAATATCATTCTTATGAAATACAACATCTCGGCTCCATACAATTTTCTTTTTCATCGAATCCCATAATCTTTAGCAAAACTCTTCATATCCATAACCGACAAAAGCACAAGGATCTGATTTATCATCAAGCTTTAACCTTTGCTCTTTAGGAACATGCATAAATGCCTTGCAGCCAAATACCATCAGGTGAGAGTATGAGATATTTCTACCTGGCTAGAGCCTCTCTGGAATATCAAAATCCAAAGGTACTGAAGGTAGTTGGTTGATAAGGTAGACAAAAGTATTGACAGCTTCTCCCTTAAATGACTTAGGTAAGTTAGCCATTTTGAGTATGGATCTAACTCTTTCAATAATGGTGTGATTCATTCATTTAGCAATGCCATTGTGTTTGGGTGTACCAGGAACTATCTTTTCACGATTGATACCATGTTGACTACAGTAATCCTTGAACTCCTTGGATATATACTCACCACAATTTTATATGTGCAAACACTTCAATGGCACTCGAGTCTCCCTTTCCACCATTGCATGGAATTGCTGAAAGTGCTTGAATACTTAATCCTTTATATGCAACAAATAAATCTATGTCTTCCTTGAGAAATCATCAATGAAGGTAAGAAAGTATCTTCTTCCTCCAATGGATTCTGTATCCATGGGACCGCAAATGTCAGAGTGTACCAACTCTAACTTATTATTTCTCCTTCTAGAGCTTTTCTTAAATGAAACTCGATGTTGCTTCCTAAATTAGCAGTGATCACACGGGTTAATTTTTCCTTTGGCTAATGGGATGAGGGACTTCTTAGCTAGTATATGTTGGTCCCTGTGAGGGTCTTTATAAGGTCAAAGGGGGGTGAATGACCCTTTTTCTTAGAATATACGGACTTTAAAAAGTCTTAGTGTAGTGTGTTTGATTATGATTCGGATGATGGATCCAGATGATACAGTTATGACAGTAAAATGCAATAAGTAAAAAGTTAAAGTGATCAAACACAAAGGATTTTATCTTAGTTCAGCCCCACCTACTCAAGTCCCTGAAGTTTCCTTCCTCCGAGCTTTTTCACTAGTGGATTCTTTTCCAACTGGCAGGAATAAAGCCTTACAATTTATCTCCGGATGGTAACCCCTTCCGGATGCAGGATATACCACTAGAAGCACCAACTCCTAGCTGAGTCCTTTAGTCTTTAGTAGGAGATACCACTTAGGCTTCTACCCCGAATCTAAGCTGAGTCCCACACGGAGTTCCCACTCAAAGCACCAATTTCAAGTTGTATCCTAATCTCACAACTCACCCAAGTTAGAGATCCTTACACTCTTGTTTTCATAAAGGTTTTGGTTTTTGGATTTCCTTAAGTTTATAGCTTACTTAGGAATCCTTACAAAAGATTTGGAATTAATTGATTCTTGGAGGGATTTATAAGCTGATTGAATGCTTTTTTTGTTACTTGTTTTTATCAATCAAAATGGCCAACCTTCTCATTTGGTAAAGCTTCCCTTTTATAGGATTCCATCATAAATATAGCCGTTGTAGGTTGTTAAACTTGTAATAAATCTTCACCCTTGATCAGGTTATAGGTGGCGCTTCCAGAGCCATTGATCAATCCGTTACACTATAATTTGACCCATTTGAATTCTAGGGATTGATGTTGAAAAGTTGTCAGTGATCGTTTTACTTGGCTTTTTGTGATCCATCAACTTTTACACCATTAGCTTTTTTGTGTGAGCTCCATGCGCCTCCTCATTGGTCTAGGTTAATTGTTGTTAGCTTTTTTGGTCCGATGTCAGTCCTTTTATCCTTTCTCTAAAAAATGCAAGCTATCATTTTGTCTTTGTCTAGGGGAAAGGATCTTTGACTTTATAGACCAAAAAGCTGGCGGAAAAAGCTATCTTTGAAACTTTTCCCATTATCTTCAAGCATGAGTCTTAAGAATGTCTTTATACTCATAATCTCCAGATGTGCCTTCTTCTAGAGATAGGGCAATCAGTTCTTTCGGATGCTGTTCTTGAGGGATTAAAGCTTATTTCCTTTCCAAGCTTTATTCTGATGATTCCATGTGCTTAGGTATTTGATATCTTTAATGGATAGCCTTGTAGCTGGATCTTTGTCTAGATGTTTCCATTTGGAATTGGGATTTACATAGTTTTATGTTTTTGTTTTTTTTAAACCTGATCCGGATAATTTAGTTTAATTTGTGGTCCTGATCCAAGTTTCGCAACATTCTCGTCCATTTGATGGAAACAAAAAATAAAGTACAAGGGAATGGAGTATATATGTACTAAGTATGATTCTTGATACTTTGATATTTACAGATTTTACTCCCCTATAATTCTCGCACACTAACTCCCCCAATATTTTTCGATTCTAGCTTCTAAGTTTATTTTAGTACAATTGCAGATTGTACTTTTAGAAGCAATATTTTGAGAATGAGATATAGTCACTATATATACTTCTACTATTAACAATAGTTAACATCAATGAAGTTTAGATTACAAATTACAAAAATATATAATAGTGAATCTAGCTATTACAAAATCTTACAAGTACAAAAGATAGCTAGACTAATTCTGATTCCTGCCGGATGGTTCTCCCTCTTTCTTCTTTCCCTTGTCGGATCCAAGTTCTTGTGTACTCTTCTCCCCCTTTTTGTTTCCAGCTTGGGGGTCTATAACAATAAAAGTCTTATTATCCCAAGCTGTTTGCCGCACATTTGAATAAATTGTGTAGTCAGTGCTACCTTTTGACCTTTCATCAATAATCTTTTCAACCATAGGAGGAGTGAGATAGTAAGGCTGGATGGTCTTCTTCAGATTGTGATAGGATTGCTTGATGGATGGAAGAATGCGCAAGACAAACTCTTGATCCTTTGGGTTATAGTAAGGGAAGAGAACCTTTAGGAGAGTTGTCATCCCTTTCTAACTGAAGAAACTGGAATCTCCAATCGCTTGTATAAGATTATAGAAGACTGGAAGAAGCTGGCTTTCTAGAATAGTAAGAGAGGAAGAGGATCCGGATATGGAGAGGTTATTGATTTTGGTCTGGAGCAGGGTGATTTCTTCACTTATTCTCTTCTGGATATTATGGATAGAC
Organism: Euphorbia pulcherrima; assembly: GCA_947683365.1. NCBI lineage: Eukaryota > Viridiplantae > Streptophyta > Magnoliopsida > Malpighiales > Euphorbiaceae > Euphorbia > Euphorbia pulcherrima. The sequence continues at coordinate 6,053,765 of CANTUS010000004.1, forward strand.
TACGTTTGAAGAGAGATTTCTTTGCTGATGGATGCCTTCCAGTCCGTTATTATTTTCTCAAATCCGGATAGGTAGCTTCCTAGTTCATCACCCATGTCATCCAAAATCTTCTCCTAGATCTTGGGGAGAGTTTTCTCAATGAAGTGCACCAATATTTCTTGGGTGACTTGCTGGTCTACTCCTAGATCTTTTATGGCGGATGTGGGATCTTTCTCAGCCATGAATTTTGTCAAGTTTTCAAACTTGGTATCTAGATAAGCCTTTACTTCTTCTGAGAGCTCAGAGGAAGGGGATGTGACCTTGTCAATTATAGTTCCATAGTTATTTGAAGCCAAGGTATTGGCTTGATCAGCAGTCCGGTTAGCTGTGGAACCATTCTCTTTAAGCTCATTCAAGGTTGTCTTGATTAGAGCGGGAGAGGCTTCAGCTATGGTACTTGGAGTGGGAAAATCCAAGACCTTTTCTTCAATTATCTTTACGGATTGCTTGATTTCACCCAGCTCCTTCTTTACTACCAGATCATTGGCTTGTCTGAGTAACTCTTTTTCAACTCCTCGTAGATGTGTGCATATGGTGCGGAGGCTCTGCTTGACATACCCTTCTTTATTTTCTTCTTGAGTAGCCTCCTTAAGCAAATGAAGTGCTGCTAAAACTTTAGATTTGACAGTGTTATTAGCAGGCACTCCCATGGGGCTAATTTTGGGAGGAAATTCTTCTTCAGAGGAGCTTGATATGTCATCTCCGAAACTTGATCTACTTCCGGAGGGTTCATTATCTGTTTGATTGTCACTCTCTACAATATCCCATTTCATGCATTATATTTGCATTTGTCCACATCTATTACATGTCATTATATTTAATATTTTATATGTTATATTTATTAAAATTGGTTAGTTAAAATAATAGTTATTTTAACCATAAAAATAAGATATTTAATATCTAGGTATCGAATTATATAGCTATAGAATTTTAAGGAATAAGTGGAGTATAGTTATGTCATAGATACATAATGATTATTTGAACATACAAAGTTGAATAAAATTGTCAAGCATTAGTATTAGAATTAGTATTAATATGGTATAAATATACGTATAAGTATTTAGTATAGTTAGTATTTGTATTACATAAAGAATTTGGGGGCAAACTGGTCTTTTTCCCCTTAGATTTTTGTATGGCCTGATAAGAGTTAGATCAGTTTTTCATCTCTCAAAAACAAAGCAAAGAACAAAGCATAAGGAAGAAGAGAAGAAGAGAGCTAGAAGGAAGGAATTAAGTGTTTTAGTAACTTTGTAGTGCAATTTTTATTAGGTTAAAGTTAGGAGTAGCTCTTTTAGTAAGAAGATGGATTGTTCCCCTTTATGTCAAGCTTCATCCTGAAAAATTTGGTGATTTTTAGATGAGTAGTTCAATAGCTATGATATTTATAAGATGAAATGTGTAGAATTGGATGATCAAAGAGGTATGGTGAGTTTCAAAGTTAATATGGGATTGTTATGCTGCTTAGAAAATTCTAAGGTTTTGATATGTTATTTCCTTAGGTGTATACTTTAAGTAGGAAAAAGAATCAGGTCGATTCATGTTGTGTAAAGAGAGTTATGCTTGTTATATTACGGTGCTGTCCAGGTTTACCGGAACTAAAACATGTTTTGAAGGAAAATCCACTATAAATCGTATAAGGCTTTAAAAATTTTGAGGTTTTAGTATGTTATAGCTTTGTGGATTAGGGATAGAATAAAAGAAGAATCAGATTGTTTGGTTAAGTGAATATAAAGTTATCAATTTTTAAGTGGAATAAGGTGATAAAGAAAGTAATTCTGTTTTGTGAACATTTGCTTGTAGAAAAGGAAATATGATAATTATGTGTATATGATATTGAAATTATTTTTATAGGAGCTTAAAATCGTGAAGGTATTTCGGAGGAAGATTCAAGTCACTTCTGAGGGAATTAGCTTGATACTATGTGAGTATAAACATGATATGAATTTATGGGCGAAATGTTTTGCTATGTGATATTTGGATGTCTCGAGTATTGTTGTTAATTGAATAATTATATGTTATTTGATGAATTTGAATTATATGCACAGATATTTATTTGGTGAACTTACGCATTTGTACAGAAACAAATGAAATAAAGAGAGACGTTATGACATAGCCGATCAAACATTGCAATACATGTTCAGTTATCTGGACCTATATGGTCAACCAATTGCAATATTTGATAAATGGACCGAAAGGTCAACCAATTGTTATGTAGTTGGCCAGCAAGTCAATTGACAATTGTTAGAATTGTTACATGTTCCCCGGGCAATAGTTTGGCCGGAAATATCACAACAATTAAATAAATGAATCATCCAATAGTAGATATGAATGACTGTATGTTTATTTTGAAGGCGTGACTATATGTGATTGTCAAATTCATTCATTGTTTATATTCACTGAGTGGCGACTCATATAAATCGCTATATTTTTCAGTTGTGAAAGTTGTAGATAAAGTTTTGTACTAGAAGGTCCTTACGCGTGGTTGTCATGGAAGAAAGGTCTGTCGGCTGTGTCCATCTCGCTCTTTCTCCTCACATGACAAGCACATAGAATAAAAAGTGGTTGGGTTTTGGTTTTGCTAATCAATCATAATTGTGGGTTGTAATATAAACAAATGATATTAGAGTTAATTTGAAATATTATGGTTGTGTTAATATATGAATATTTATGTACAAAGAAAATTTTTATGGTATTTTTCTATAGTTATAATATGATAAGAGTGTTTTAATTGGTATCAGAGCGGGGATATGGTCATAGGGACACATAAAAATGCATACATAATATGAGATTAGTATATGTTATCATATTCATATAGGGCTGATGAGAACCAAAATGTTAACCCGAGGAGAGAGGGATCAGCCATAAATCAACCTGTAGAAATCTAACCTATTACATCTGCATCTCCTATGCATTCTCATGCATCAAATTTGTAGCATCATCAGGAAATACCTATGGTGCAAGCACCTGCAACATTTGTCCAAAGAGAAAGAAGGTTCGATAAATTGAAGAAACAAGGTGCAGAAGACTTCAAGGGAACTACAGATCCTGCAATAGCAGAAAGATGGTTAAAAAGGTTGGAAAGAGTTTTAAATATGATGTATTGTACTCTAGATGAGAAGTTCAATTATGCGGTATTTTTCTTCAAGATGATGCTTATGACTGGTGCGAGACTATCCCGGGGAGTATTGTTCAGCCTCTTATCTTGACTTGGGATGATTTTTTTCGAGAATTCAAAAGTAATTATATGCCAGATGTGTACATTGATGATAAAAGAAGACAATTTTTGAACTTAAGACAAGGGAGGATGAAAGTGGTCGAGTATGAAGTTAAGTTCAATCAGCTATCCAGTTATGTACCAACATTAGTGGCGACTGAAAAGGATAGATGCAGGAAATTTGAGGATGGGCTTAGATATGAAATTCGAACCAAGATATCATCATTTGAATTTGAAAGTTACCTAAAGTTGAAAAATGCTGCGGTTAGGGCTGAACGACTAGAAAAAGAGAAAGCAGATTATAAAGTTAGAAGAGGTTACAGTGATTTTGTTGGTGACCAAAGTAAAAAGTCTGCTAAACATAAAACAAATTCTTCTCCATCACAGTTTATAGCCAGAGGAGGATATTCTGGGAATAGAGGAGGAAGAACGAATACGTAAACTCATTCAAGATAAAGTCAAGGACAAAGCTCGGGACAAAAACCTCAGTGTATGCTATGTGGTAAATTGCATGAAGGCGAATGCAGGAAATTGACTGAGCCTATTACTTATGTAGCTCTTTTGAACATTTAATACGTGATTGCCCAAAATGAATAGAAGTAACTGAAAGAGCTCAATCAGAGGCTACAATTCAGAATACCAGAGGTAGGGGAGCTAGTGTAGTAGCAGGTAGAGGCAAGGGTAGAGGAACAACAATAAGAAATATTGGTAGATCTGAGGCTTAGAGTTCTAGGCCTCCAACACAGGCTCGCATTTTTGCCATCACTCGACAAGAAGCTATTGATGCACCAGAAGTTGTTACCGGTAAGATTTCTATTTGCAACATGGATGTTTGTGCATTAATTGATCCTGGATTAACTCATTCATTTATATCACCAAACTTGGCATCATAATTGCATATGGCTTGTGAACCTTTGGGATTTGATCTATATGTAGGAACTCCTTTAGGTGAATTGGTGATTACAAATCACGTGTACTGAAATTGTTTGATTCAAATTGACGAAGTTATATTAAGTGCGGATTTGATTAGATTGACTATTATATAGTTTGATGTGATTTTGGGTCTGGATTGGTTGGAAAAACATCATGCAGTAGTAAATTGTTCTACTAAGGAAGTTATTTTAGAGACATCATATAAGCCAAAAGTCATTTTTAGGGTGAACGTTTGATAATGCCGACTTGTTTAATATCTGCAATTAGTACTTTTCAGATAATCAAGGGTGGATGTGAGGCATATTTAGCACATGTTATTGACACTAAAGTATCAGATGTATCACTTGATGATATTCCTATTGTTAAATAATTTCTCAATGTATTTCCTGCGGACTTGCCAGGATTGCCACCTGATAAAGAAGTAGAATTTACCATTGATTTTGTTCCAGGAACTGCACCAATTTCTATTTCTCCATATAGAATGGCTATAGTGGAATTAAAAGAGTTAAAAAAGCAATTACAAGAATTACTTGATAGGGGGTTTATTAGACCTAGTGTATCTCCTTGGGGAGCTACGGTATTGTTTGTTAAGAAAAAGGATGGCACTATGTGACTTTGCATTGATTATAGACAGTTGAATCTGGTAACTATGAAGAATTGATATCCTTTACCTCATATTGATGATTTATTCGATCAATTGCAAGGAGCATGTGTATCTTCTAAAATTGATTTGAGGTCAGGGTATTATCAACTTAGAATTTCAGCGCAGGATATTCCAAAAACAGCTTTCAGAACTTGATATGGACATTATGAATTTCTGGTGATGCCGTTTGGTATGACGAATGCACCTGCAGCTTTCATGGCTATGATGAACAAGGTATTACAACAGTATCTTGACAAGTTTGTTATTGTTTTCATTGATGACATACGTGTGTACTCGAAAAGTAATGAAGAACACGGACAACATTTGAGAATTGTTGTTTAAATTTTGAGAGAAAAATTGTTGTATGCAAAGTTTAGCAAATGTGAATTCTGGTTGGAACATGTTTTATTTTTGGGACATGTGGTTTCTGGTCAAGGCATTCAGGTTGATCCTAAAAAGATCGAAGTAGTGGTTCAATGGGAAGCTCCGAAAAATGTAGTAGAAGTAAGAAGTTTTCTGGGATTAGCAGGATATTATCGATGATTTGTTAATGGGTTTTCTCTTATTGCTGCTCCAACAAAAAAATTACTGTAAAAGAATGTACAGTTTCAGTGGACAGATGATTGCTAAAAAAGTTTTGATGAATTAAAGAAACGATTGACTACAGCTCCAATTTTGACATTTCCAACTGGCACTGGTGGATTTGTTGTTTACAGTGATGCTTCTCACCAAGGTTTGGGTTGTGTTCTCATGCAACACGGGAAGGTAATTGCGTATGCATCTAGACAATTAAAATCATATGAACTATCTTATCCAGTGCATGATTTAGAACTTGCTGCTATTGTGTTTGGTTTGAAAATTTGGAGGCATTCTTTGTATGGAGAAACTTTTCAGATTTTCACTAATTATAAGAGTTTGAAATATTTGTTGAGTCAGAAAGAATTGAATATGAGGCAAAGGAGATGGCTAGAATTATTGAAAGATTATGATTTCATGATAGAATATCATCCGGGAAAAGTGAATGTTGTAGCCGATGCCTTAAGTAGAAAATCCAGTAGTTTAATGGCTAATGTTTAAGTTTCTAAACTCCCATACTTTGTTCAATTGCGAGCAATGAATGTTGACTTAAAATTGGGCAAAAATGGAGCATTATTAGCTAACTTCAAGGTAAGACCAGTGTTACATGACAGAATTAAGGAAGCTCAAGTTCAAGATCCCCAATTAAAAGAGATTATGGTAAATGTCAAGCAAAGAAAGAGCACTAATATTACAGTAGAAAATCATACTTTGCTGTTGGGACAAAGAATTTGTGTGCCTGATGTTGATAATTTGAAGGAAATTTTAGAAGAAGCTCGTACTGCTCCATATACTATGCATCCGGGAATGACAAAAATGTATCATACCTTGCACTCTCATTTTTGGTGGTTTGAATACATTTCAAAGTTTTTGATATGTCAACAAGTAAAGATTAAACATCAAGCTCGAGCAGGGAAATTATGACCATTGCCTAATCCAGTTTGGAAATGGTAGATGGTAACTATGGATTTTGTGTACGGGATTCCAAAAACTCCAAGAAAGAATGATGCTATTTGGGTTATTATTTATAGATTGACGAAATCAGCCAACTTTTTGCCCATACATTGGGGTTATTCATTGGAGAATTTGGCAAAGAAGTATGTGAATGAAATTATCAAGTTACATGGAATACCTGTGTCTATTGTATCAGATAGAGATCCTCGATTTACATCTCGATTTTGGAGAAGTTTACAGCAGGCATTGGGCACAAAATTGAACTTTAGTACTGCTTTTCATGATCAAACAGATGGTCAATCAGAAAGAATAATTCAGACTTTGGAAGAAATGTTTCGAGCTTGTGCTATGGAATTCAAAGGTGCGTGGGACAAATATGTTGCTCTAATGGAATTCGCTTATAATAATCACTATCATAGTAGTATTGGAATGGCACCATATAAGGCTCTTTATGGAAGAAAATGCAGAAGTCCTATTTGTTGGGATGAAAAAGGGATAAGAGTTTTAGAGGGTCTAGAAATAGTACAAGACACGGTTGAAAAGGTGAAGATAGTTAGAGAAAGAATTAAGGTAGCACAAGATAGACAGAAAAGTTATGCTGATCAATATAAAAGGGAAAAGGAATATGAAGTAGGGGATAAAGTTTTTCTTCATGTATCACCTTGGAAAGGCGTGTTAAGGTTTAAGAAGAAAGGGAAGCTTAGTCCGCGGTACATAGGGCCTTATGAAATTCTTGAAAGAATTGGTCCGCTTGCTTATAAATTGGCATTACCACCAGAGTTAGCTCAAATTCACAATGTCTTTCATGTGAGCATTTTAAGGAAGTATCGGTCAGACCCTACTCATGTATTGAAGGACCAAGAGATAGAGATTGCTGATAATTTGAGTTATGTAGAAGAACCAGTAGCAATTATCGGGTATAAGACCAAACAATTGCGAAACAAAGAAATACCATTGGTAAAAGTACTTTGGGAAAGTCATTCAGTAGAAGAAGCCACTTGGGAAACAGAAGATCGAATGAGAAAGGACTATCCTTATTTGTTTTCTGATTCAAGTATTTGATTTCGAGGATGAAATTCTTTAAGAGGGGGAGAATTATAATATCCCATTTCACGCATTATATTTGCATTTGTCCACATCTATTACATGTCATTATATTTATTATTTTACATGTTATATTTATTAAAATTGGTTAGTTAAAATAATAGTTATTTTAACCATTCAAATTACGATATTTAATATCTAGGTAGGGAATTATATAGCTATAGAATTTTAAGGAATAAGTGGAGTATAGTTATGTCATAGATACAAAATGATTATTTGAACATATGAAGTTGAATAAAATTGTGATATATCATAAGGTTTTAAGTATAAGCATTAGTATTACAATTAGCATTAATATGGTATAAATATACATATATGTATTTAGTATAGTTAGTATTTCTGAACCCACTCATTCAGAGACACCTCTGGCGATGAAAAAAACCCTAAAATTTTCCCTTGATTTTCCGGCTGATCTTGATCTCTACCGGTGACCTTTTCTTTTCCACTACATGGATGATTAATATCTCTCTTTCTATTGCAAGAATACGAACAAGGCTTCAATCAATAAGCAGGCTGCATCTTGTGAAATCGAAAACCCTAACCCACAATCAAAATCTTATGTGACTATTATTTACCAATGGGTTTCGATCCCGACCGTGGTGAATCCATCGGAGAAACTGATTTTGGCTACTATATCAGGTGCTAGTGATGGTTACAAGGCAATCAAGATCCCAGAAGAGTTCTACTCAGACCGATTTTCATTATGCCAATTTTTGGCAATTGGCAGGCTGACTTTTGCAAAGGGCGACAAGCTTTTGAAGCACGCTAAAATTAAAAGCAAACTGAATGATATTTAGAATCGCAAAATGGATTAGAGACTAATATCCTTAGGAAAAGGATTTTTTCACATTATTATGCCTTCAGCAGAGGCTCTTCAAAAGATTTTGTCTATAGGAAATCTGAACCTAAAGCCTGGCATCATGAGGTTTTCAGTTTGGAAAGTGGCGTTTGATCCTACAGTTCAGAAACAAACGTCTTTACAAGTTTGGATTCATTTATACAACCTTCCTTAGGAGTTTTGAGATCGCAGATTATTCTCGAGTGTGGCACAGTCAATTGGGGTCCCAATCAAATTCGATCATAATACAATCAAAGGGGAACTTGGGCACTATACTTGAAATATGGTGGATATAGATCTTGCAAAACCAGTTATGGACCAGGTTAGGGTTGACACGGCTGTAAAGATCATTTGGAGTGTAGTTGAGTACAAGAACATTCTGGATCTTTGCTCAATTTGTCATTCAATCGATCATATAGCAACAAATTATTGAAGGAATAAAAATTAGGAGAAACAACCAGGGAAGCCTAGGGAGCCTTCTTTAGGCAGGAAAGCAATTCCCCGGGATTGGACTAGAAAGGAAAGCATTATGGTTTTTCCTGGAAGCTCTAAACGAGTTGAATAGAGGAAACTTGCTACTTCTTCGGAGGGTGCATGTTAGGATGATCCAGTCTAAAGGGAAGTAAAAAAGGTCTTATCTTGGGCAGATGACTGTGAGGAAATTGATAGTGACACTAAAAATATTAATGCGGATGCACTTATTTTACATGTACCAAAAGAGAGGGATGTGATTCCCAACCTGGAACTCCTTCAACGTAGCAAATAGAGACAACGAGATTTGGAGGAGAGACTTAAAACTACTATAGTAGTTCTAACAGTGATTGCTTTCCATTCCTTAGTAGATAGTCTCGAACCCAATTCGGACTCTGAAGAGATATTTGAGAATGGGCATATTGACTCTGAGATCGTCACGAATACCCCATCAGTTATAGAAAGGGTGGAGAATATTGAGGGGATTAATTTGGAAGTATGCTTACAACATGGTAAATCCCTAAAAGAGAAGGAGAATTCTTGGGAAACGGTCAAGAGGAAAAAGAAGGGTTCTAGCCCTAGTGAAAGTGGGTCTGCCTCAAATTGGAAGCCATTTTCAGTCCAGAAAAAAAGTTTATAGATTGCTACTAGGGAGCAAGTGCAACGGGATCGCAGAGGTCCGGGCTTTTAATCTCCTCCATTAGGAGTCCTTTAGATTATCTGATGTGATTGCCCTTGTTAGCATCCTAGAGATGTTTTTTCTTTTTCTTTTCTTTTTTCTTCTCTTTTCTTTTTTGTTGTTTTTCTCTTTTTATTTTCTTTTTTAATAAATGGAGCCGGTTTTGGCCTGGCTCAGCCTTTTAATAAAAAAAATAGTTAGTATTTGTATTAAATAAAGAATTTGAGGGCAAATTGGTCTTTTACCCCTTAGATTTTTGTATGGACCGATAAGAGTTAGATCAGTTTTTCATCTCCGAAAAACAAAGCAAAGAACAAAGTATAAGGAAGAAGAGAAGAAGAGAGCTAGAAGGAAGGAATCAGGTATTTTAGTAACGTTGTAGTGCAATTTTTGTTATGTTAAAGTTAGAATTAGCAATTTTAGTAAGCAAATGAATTGTTGCTCTTTATGTCAAGGTTCATCCTACAAAATTTAGGGATTTTTGGATGAGTAGATCAATAGCTATGATTTTTATAAGATGAAGTGTGCAAAATTGGATGATCAAAGAGGTATGGTGAGTTTCGAAATTAATCTGGGATTGTTATGCTGCTTAGAAAATTCTACATTTTTGATATATTATTCCCTCATGTGAATAGTTTAATTAGGAAAAAGAATCAGGTCGATTCATGTTGTGTAGAGAGAGTTATGCTCGTTTGATTATGCTATTATCCGGGTTAAGCGGGAGTGAAACATGTTTTGAAGGAAAATTCACTATAAATCGTATAAGGCTTTGCAAATTTTGAGGTTTTAGTATGTTACAGCTTTGTGGAGTAGGGATAGAATAAAATAAGAATCAAATCATTTGGTTAAGTGAATTGAAATTTATGAATTTTTAAGTAGAATAAGGTCATAAGGAAAGTAATTCTGTTTTGTGAATAATTACTTGTAGGAAAGGAAATATGATAATTATGTGTATATGTTATTGAAATTATTTTTATAGGAACTCAAAATCGTGTAGGTATTTCGGAGGAAGATTCAAGTCGCTTCTAAGGAAATTAGCTTGATACTATGTGAGTATAAACATGATATGAATTTATGGGTGAAATATTTTGCTATGTGATATTTGGATGTCTAGAGCATTGTTGTGAATTGAATGATTATATGTTATTTGATGAATTTGAATTATATGCACATATGTTTATTTGGTGAACTATGAGTTAATTGAATTATACATGATATACGCATTTGTATAGGAACAAATAAAATAAAGAGAGACTTTGTGACATAGCTGATCAAACGTTGCAATACATGTTCTGTTATCTGGACCTATATGGTCAACCAATTACAATATTTGACAAATGGACCAAAAGGTCAACCAATTATTTATCTGGACCAAAAGGTCAACCAATTGTTATGTAGCTGGCCAGCAAATCAATTGACAATTATTACAAATTTTACATGTTCCCGGGTCAATAGTTTGGCCAAAAATGTCACAACAATTAAATAAATGATACATCTAATAGTATATATGAATGACTGTATGTTTATTTTGAAGGTGTGACTGTATGAGATTATCGAAATCATTGATTGTTTATATTCACTGAGTGGTAACTCGTATAAATCGCTTTATTTTTTAGTTGTTGAAGTTGTAGATAAAGTTTTGTACTAGAAGGTCCTTACCCGTAGCTGTCATGGAAGAAAGGTCTGTCGGCTGTGTTCATCTCGCTCTCTCTCCTCACGTGGCAAGCATATAGAATAGAAAGTGGTCGGGTTTTAATTTTGCTAATTAAACATAATTATAGGTTGTAATAAAATGAATGATATTAGAGTTAATGTGAAATATTATGGTTGTGTTAATATATGAATATTTATGTGCAAAAAAGTTTTTATGGTATTTTTCTATTGTTATTATATGATAAGAGTGTTTCAGTTAGTATCAGAGTGGGGATATGGTCATAGGGACACATACAAATGCATACATAATATGAGATTAGTATATGTTATCATATTTATATAGGGCTGATGAGAACCAAAATGTTAACCTGAGGAGAGAGGGACCAGCCGTAAATCAACCTGTAGAAATCCAACCTATTACATCTACATCTCCTATACATTATCATGCATCAAATTTCCAGCATCATCAGGAAATACCTATGGTGCAAGCACCTGCCACATTTGTCCAAGGAGAAAGAAGGTTTTTGATAAATTGACAAAATAAGGTGTAGAAGAATTCAAGGGAACTACGGATCCTACAATAGCGGAAAGATGGTTAAAAAGGTTGGAAAGAGTTTTCAATATGATGCATTGTACTCCTAATTAGAAATTCAAGTATGCAGTATTTTTACTTCAAGATGATGCTTATGACTAGTGGGAGACTATCCCAGGGAGTACTGTTCAGCCTCCTATCTTGACTTGGGATGATTTTTTTCGAGAATTCAAAAGTAATTATATGCTAGATGTGTACATTGATGATAAAAGAAGACAATTTTTGAACTTGAGACAAGGGAGGATGACAGTGGCCGAGTATGAAGTTAAGTTCAATTAGTTATCCAGTTATGTACCAACCTTAGTGGCGACTAAAAAGGATAGATTCAGGAAATTTGAGGATAGTCTTAGATATGAAATTTGAACCAAGGTATCATCATTTGAACTTGAAAGTTACATAAAGTTGAAAAATGTTGGAGTTAGGGCTGAAAGACTAGAAAAAGTGAAAGCAGATTATAAAGCTAGAAGAGGTTATAGTGATTTTGGTGGTGACCAAAGTAAAAAGTCTGCTAAACATCAAACAAATTCTTCTCCGTCACAATTTATAGCTAGAGGAGGATATTCTAGGAATAAAAGAGGAAGAATGAATATGCAAACTCATTCGAGACAAAGTCAGGGACAAAGCTCGGGATAAAAACCTCAGTGTATGCTATATGGTAAATTGCATGAAGGCGAATGCAGGAAGCTGACTTGAGCCTGTTACTTATGTGTCTCTTTTAAACATTTAATACGTGATTGTCCAAAATGAATAGAAGTAACTGAAAGAGCTCAATCAAAGGCTGCAGTTCAGAATACTAGAGGTAGGGGAGCTAGTGTAGTAGCAGGTAGAGGAAGGGGTCGAGGAACAACAACAAACAATATTGATAGATTTGAGGCTCAGAGTTCTAGGCCTCCAACATAGGCTCGCATTTTTGCCATGACTCAACAAGAAGCTATCGACGCACCAGAAGTTCTTATCAGTAAGATTTCTATTTGCAACATGGATGTTTGTGCATTAATTGATCCTGGATCAACTCATTCATTTATATCATCAAACTTGGCATCACAATTTTCTATGGCTTTTGAACCATTAGGATTTGATCTATATGTGGGAACTCCTTTGGGTGAATCGTTGATTGCAAATCATATGTACCGAAATTATTTAATTCAAATTGACAAAGTTATATTAAGTGCGGATTTGATTAGATTGGCTATTAGAGAGTTTGATGTGATTTTGGGTACAGATTGGTTGGAAAAGCATCATGTAGTAGTAAATTATTCTACCAAGGAAGTTATTTTGGAGACATCAGATAAGCTAAAAGTCATTTTCAGGGTAAACATCAGATAGTGCCGACTTGTTTAATTTCTGCAATTTGTACTTTTGGGTTAATCAAAGGTGGATGTGAGGCATATTTAGCACATTTTATTGACACTAAAGTATCAGATGTATCACTTGATGATATTCCTATTGTTAAAGAATTTCCTGATGTATTTCATACAGACTTACTAGGATTGTCACCTGATAGAGAAGCAGAATTTTCCATTGATTTAGTTCCAGGAACTATACCAATTTCTATTTCTCTATATAGAATGGCTCTAGTGGAATTAAAGGAGTTGAAAAAGTAGTTAAAAGAGTTACTTGATAAGGGATTTATTAGACCTAGTGTGTCTTCTTGGGGCGCTCCGGTATTGTTTGTTAAGAAAAAGGATGGCACTATATGACTTTGCATTGATTACAAATAGTTGAATCGGGTAACTGTGAAGAATAGATATCCTTTACCTCATATTGATGATTTATTCGATCAATTCCAAGGAGCATGTGTATTTTCTAAAATTGATTTGAGGTCAAGGTATTATCAACTCAAAATTTCAGCGCAAGATATTCCAAAAATAGCTTTCAGAACTTGATATGGACATAATGAATTTCTGGTGATGCCGTTTGGTTTGACGAATGCACCTGCAGCTTTCATGGCTTTGATGAACAAGGTATTTCAATCGTATCTTGACAAGTTTGTTAATGTTTTCATTGATGATGCACTTGTATACTCGAAAAGCAATGAAGAACATGAACAACATTTGAGAATTGTGCTTCAGATTTTGAGAGAAAAACAGTTGTATGCAAATTTAGCAAATGTGAATTCTGGTTGGATCATGTTTTATTTTTGGGACATGTGGCTTCTAGTCAAGGGATTTAGGTTGATCCTAAAAAGATCGAAGCAGTGGTTTAATGGGAAGTTCCGAAAAATGTAGCAGAAGTAAGATGTTTTTATGGATTAGCAGGATATTATCGACAATTTGTTGATGGGTTTTCTCTTATTGCTGCTCCAATGACAAAATTACTATGAAAGAATGTACAATTCCAGTGGAAAAATTATTGCCAAAATTTTTTTGATGAATTAAAGAAACGATTTACTACAGCTCCGATTTGACAATTCTGATTGGCACTGGTGGATTTATTGTTTACAGTGATGCTTCTCACCAAGGTTTGGGTTGTGTTCTAATGCAACACGGGAAGGTAATTATGTATGTATCTAGACAATTAAAACCATATGAACTATCTTATCCAATGCATGATGTAGAACTTGTTGCTATTGTGTTTGCTTTGAAAATTTGGAGGCATTAGTTGTTTAGAGAAACTTTTCAGATTTTCACTGATTATAAGAGTTTGAAATATTTGTTGAGTTAGAAAGAATTGAATATGAGGCAAAGGAGATGGCTAGAATTGTTGAAAGATTATGATTTCACGATAGAATATCATCCAAGAAAAGCGAATGTTGTAGGTGATGCCTTAAGTAGAAAATCAAGCAGTGTAATGGCTAATGTTCAAGTTTCTAAACTCCAATACTTCATTCAATTGCGAGCAATGAATGTTGACTTAGAATTGGGCAAAAATGGTGCATTATTAGCTAACTTCAAGGTAAGACCAGTGTTACATGACAGAGTTAAGGAAGCTCAGGTTCGAGATCCTCAATTAAAAGAGATTATGGAAAATGTCAAGCAAGGAGAGAGCACTGATTTTATAGCAGAAAATCATACTTTGATGTTGGGACAAAGAATTTGCGTGCCTGATGTTGATAAGTTGAAGAAGGAAATTTTTGAAGAAGCTCATACTGCTCCATATGCTATGCATCCGGGAATGACAAAAATGTATGGTACCTAGCGCTCTCATTTTTGGTGGTCTGAAATGAAGAAGGATATTGCTGAATACATTTCAAAGTGTATGTCACCAAGTAAAGATTGAACATGAAGCTCCAGCCGGGAAATTACGACCATTTTCTATACTAGTTTGGAAGTGGGAGAGGGTTACTATAGATTTTGTGTATCGATTTCCGAAAACTCCAAGAAAGAATGATGCTATTTGGGTTATTGTTGATAGATTAACGAAATCAGCCCATTTTTTGCCCATACATTAGGGTTGTTCATTGAAGAATTTGGCGAAGAAGTATGTGAATAAAATTGTTAGGTTACATGGAATACCTGTGTCTATTGTATCAGATAGAGATCCTCGATTTATATCTCAATTTTTGAGAAGTTTACAATAGGCATTGGGCAAAAAATTGAACTTTAGTACTGCTTTTCATCCTCAAATAGATGGTCAACCGGAAAGAACAATTTAGACTTTGGACGAAATGCTTCAAGCTTGTGCTATGGAATTCAAGGGTGCGTGGGATGAATATGTTGCTCTAATGGAATTTGCTTATAATAATCACTATTATAGTAGTATTAGAATGGCACCGTATTAGGCCCTTTATGGAAGAAAATGCGGAAGTCCTATTTGTTGGGATGAAGAAGGGATAAGAGTTTTAGAGGGTCTAGAAATAGTACAAGACACGGTTGAAAAGGTGAAGATAGTAAGAGAAAGGATCAACGCAGGACAAGATAGACAAAAAAAGTTATGATGATCAACATAAAAGGGAAAAGGAATATGAAGTAGGGGACAAAGTTTTTCTTCATGTATCACCTTGGAAAGGTGTGTTAAGGTTTAAGAAGAAAGGGAACCTTAGTCCGTGGTACATAGGGCCTTATGAAATTCTTGAAGGAATTGGTCCACTTGCTTATAAATTGGCATTACAATTAGAGTTAGCTCAAATTCACAATATCTTTCATGTGAGCATTCTATGGAAGTATCGGTCAGACCCTACTCATGTATTGAAGGACTAAGAGATAGAGATTGCTGATAATTTGAGTCATGTAGAAGAACCAGTAGCAATTATCGGGTATAAGACCAAACAATTGTGAAACAAAGAAATACCATTGGTAAAAGTACTTTGGAAAAGTCATTCAGTAGAAGAAGCCACTTGGGAAACAGAACATCAAATGAGAAAGGACAATCCTTATTTTTTTTTCTGATTTAGGTATTTGATTTCGAGGACGAAATTCTTTAAGAGGGGGAGAATTATAATATCTGATTTCACGCATTATATTTGTATTTGTCCACATCTATTACGTGTCATTATATTTAATATTTTACATTTTATATTTATTAAAATTGGTTAGTTAAAATAATAGTTATTTTAACCATTCAAAATATGATATTTAATATCTAGGTACCGAATTATATAGCTATAGAATTTTTCGGAATAAGTGGAGTATAGTTATGTCATAGATACAAAATAATTATTTGAACATATGAAGTTCAATAAAATATTGATATATCATATGGATTTAAGTATAAGCATTAGTATTAGAATTAGTATTAATATGGTATAGATATACCTATATGTATTTAGTATAGTGAGTATTTGTATTAAATAAAGAATTTGAGGGCAAATTGGTCTTTTTTCCCTTAGATTTTTGTATGGCCTGATAAGAGTTACAACAGTTTTTCATCTCCCAAAAACAAAGCAAAGAACAAAGCATAAGGAAGAAGAGAAGAAGAGAGCTAGAAGGAAGGAATCAGGTATTTTAGTAACATTGTAGTGCGATTTTTATTAGGTTAAAGTTAGAATTAGCAGTTTTAGTAAGAAGATGAATTGTTTGTCTTTATGTCAAGGTTCATCCTAAAACATTTGGGGATTTTTAGATGAGTAGATCAATAGCTATGACTTTTATAAGATGAAGTGTGCAGAATTGGATGATCAAAGAGGTATGGTGAGTTTTAAAATTAATCTAGGAGTGTTATGCTACTTAGAAAATTCTGTTTTTTTGATATGTTATTCCCTTATGTGTATATTGTAATTAGAAAAAAGAATCAGGTCGATTCATGTTGTTTAGAGAGAGTTATGCTCATTTTATTACACTGCTATCCAGGTTCAGCGAAACAGGCTTTGAAGGAAAATTCATTATACGTCGCATAAGGCTTTGAAAATTTTGAGGTTTTAGTATGCTACAGCTTTGTGGATTAGGGATAGAATAAAAGAAGAATCAGATCATTTGGTTAAGTGAATTGAAAGTTATTAATTTTTAAGTAGAATAAGGTCATAAGAAAGTAATTCTGTTTTGAAAACATTTGCTTATAGGAAAGGAAATATGATAATTATGTGTTTATGATATTGAAATTATTTTTATAGGAGCTCAAAATCGTGAGGGTATTCCGGAGGAAGATTCAAGTCGCTTTCGAGGGAATTAGCTTGATACTATGTGAGTACAAACATGATATGAATTTATGGGTGAAATGTTTTGTTATGTGATATTTGGATGTCTGGAGTATTGTTGTGAATTGAATGTTTATATGTTATTTAATGAATTTGAATTATATGCACATATGTTTATTTGGTGAACTATGAGTTAATTGAATTGTACATGATATACTCATTTGTACAGGAGCAAATGAAATAAAGAGAGACGTTGTGACATAGCCGATCAAACATTGAGATACATGTTCTGTTATCTAGACCTACATGGTCAAACAATTGCAATGTTTGACAAATGGACCGAAAGGTCAACCAATTGTTTATCTGGACCGAAAGGTCAACCAATTGTTATGTAGCTGGCTAGCAAATCAATTGACAATTGTTAAAAAAGTTACATGTTCCCGGGGTAATAGTTTGGCCGGAAATGTCACAACATTTAAATAAATGAATCATCCAATAGTATTTATGAATGACTGTATGTTTATTTTAAAGGCGTGACTGTATGTGATTATCAAATTCATTGATTGTTTTTATTCACTAAGTGGCGACTCATAAATCCCTATATTTTTTAGTTGTAGATAATGTTTTGTACTAGAAGGTCTTTACTCGTAGGTGTCATGGAAGAAAGGTCTCTCGGCTATGTCCATCTCGCTCTCTCTCCTCACATGCCAAGCATATAGAATAGAAAGTGCTCAGGTTTAGGTTTTACTAATCAAATATAATTATGGTTTATAATATAAACTAATGATATTAGAGTTAATGTGAAATATTATGATTGTGTTAATATATGAATATGTAAAAAAGAATTATGATACTTCTCTATAGTTATTATATGATAAGGGTGTTTCACTCTCCTCTGGATCTTGTTCTTCTTCCCTCTCTTCTGACATATCCTTTGGACTTGCCTCGTCCATTGAGTCCACTCTAGGAGTGTTCTCATTGGATCCTATACAATATCCCTCCTCCGGAGTAAGATTATCCTAGTTGGGCACACCTTCCTTGGATTCATTTGGGATACATGTATCCAAGTTGTCCCTACTTCCAATTACTATTTCATCATTGGCAACAACATCAGTATTATTAAGAGGATTTATTGGGATTGAGATTACCTCAGTTGATGGCAAGATGTTCTGAACGACTACTTCTTCATTCCTTTTCTCCACCACTACTTTCGGATGACTGGAACTATCCTCAGACATCCCTCCAAGTGCCTTTTCAGGACTTATTATACATCCCCTAGGTGAATTAGAATTGTCCTTAATGCCCTCTACTGTTGCCTTTTCAGGACTTATTTCTGCTTGATTTCCAGCTTCCAGAGTTTGCAAATTTTCCAGAAGAGGCTCTATGATGGATAGGAAGCTGAATGATCTGAAGTCTGGAATTTTGGACAGCTCAACCATGGCATTTGAGTCAATTAAAATTGGCTAAATAGAAGATCCCCTGTGTCATTCAATGGCTAAATTGTTCAGGTGGTAGTTTTCTACCACAGAAGCCATCATCTCTTCACACTGTGGATCCTCCGGGAGGGTGTCCTCATTGGATTCGGGCACATTATTTCCCTTTGAGCTTTTGGCCTTAGCCAGCTCCTCCATAGCTACCCTCTTTGCTACCTTTTCATCAATGACTATAGCCGTTGGCCTCTTGGTGGTTTTCTTTTGATGTTGCTATGCCTTGACTGCCTCATCAAAAGTACACCCCTTCTAGGTGAACTGATTCTTTGGTGCAAGCATTTCATCTTCCATTTCCTTTTCATCAGACCCATCTCCCCCCTTTAGCAATTTCGATGCTTTTCTTTTCTAGCCTTTCCAATAGCCCTTTCTTATTGTAGCAGCGACTACTGCAATGGTTTCCATTGCTTTCAGATCACATATCGATCTTTTCAATAGATCAACCGTCTTAATTAGCCTTCCCCTTGGTTTTGGCTTTTCTAGGGATTTATTGAGCTGCTGGGTGATGGTTTGGGTTTCCTCATCCTCCACTTCATCCAAAATCATAACATTTTTCTTCTGAGCCTTGGTCCTAGGCTTTTTAGGAGCAGGGGCTATAGTATCCGGATTTGCAGCTTTTTGGGTCTTGTTCTCTCTGATATCCCTGAGCTTCTTTACTTTCTCTTCATTCTATTCTTCTCCAAAGGACAATCTTTTGAAGTTCTTCTCAAGAATTTCTTTTCCATTTTCAGCATGGAAACCAGTCAGATTTACCTTATTAGTTACTAGGATCTAGGTGATTAGAGCCCCATGGGAATTCATGTGGTTCTTGAGGTAACTGATTATTAGTACAGGCCAGTTGATTTCCACGCATCCAACATAGTGTTGTAGGATGCAGTGTTGTAGCGTAGAGACTGTTGTCAAGGATCCATTTCGGATTAGAATGAGTTTTGCTAAGACATGCTGGAGAAATCTTGGGGTTTCTAGGAAGTCAAAAAAAAATTATCCCCAAAGTAATTAGGATGTAACCATAACTTTTAATCATACTCCACTTCCACTTCTTCTCCATCGGTCTGTAGTTGTAATCCAGAATTCTTCATATTGAGATATTTTTTAAAGAAATTTGGAGTAATAGTGATTTCTTTCCCTTGAACCTTAGTTCATAGGGCGTCAAACTCCTTGTAGACTTAGAGGTTATTATAAAACTCTTTAACCAATTTCGGATATGTTGGGCAGTTAGATTTCGTAGTGTGGTGAGCTGTTGGGTTGTTTACATCATCAGAAATAGATTTCTCACGTTGTATATGTCGCCCTTTGGTTAAGAGGGTGCCAAGGAGATCATCAAAACCGATTGTTCGTGATGCAAGCGAACTACAAACAGTACATAGAGGGCCCCGTAATCCATCAAGAAGAATATCAACAAGATCATTTTCGGGAACAGGACTTTGGAGCGATGCTAGTTTATCTGCTAGGGATTTTCCACAATGCATATATTTTATGACAGTTTCTGTACGGGATTGCACAATCGTGCACAGCTGATGCTTCAATTCTCGCGATTGTGCGATTGATCCGGCAGCATAAGTGGACTCCAGTTTTACCCAAACCTTACGGGCTATTTTAGCCCCAATAACTTGCGGCAATAAGGAGGGAGAAATCGAGTTAATTATCCATGACATAACCTATTTATCTTGCTTGAACCAGGCGACATATGCGGGATGAGGTGTATTTGCGGCAATCATCACTTCAGGGGCTGGTTCAGTGCCTTCGATGTGAGAATCCAAACCACAACCGGCAATCATGGTCCCGATTAGGGTTTTCCATAACATAAAATTCGATGAATCCAATTTAATTGGAAGTTGATGTGAGTATGAGGGAATGGTGGAGGAATCGGCATGAGTGGCAGAAGCAATAACATTGGAGATTGCATTTGATTGGGTTCCTTGAGTGGCAATTGGCAGAAAAATCGACGAAAGGAGGGAGAGGCGGCTATTTTGGGATCGAAAAAGGGGATGGTTGCCAAGCCTAGAGAGGCGTCTGATACCAAGATAGATTTTAGGGTTTGGGGAATTCTCTACTCAACTGAGTCAGAGATACTTGTATATATAGTAAAGAGAGATTTATACAATTACAATTACAGTCCTATATACATATGTAAATTACAATAACATATAGTATATCTTACATCTCCATGTTAAATCATTTTAACACATTTTGTGTATAGTTAGATGCTCAATTTGTAATCCAAGACAAAACATTGTTTTTTCAAGATATTTCATCTCAAATTCTCTTTTCAAGGAATCTCTTCAAGAGTGCCGATGATATTCAAATCATAAACATAAATTGAGATGATGGTGAATTCAGATCATGTATTACTTAAGAAAAACACATGGACAAATAAGATGGTTCTTTTAACCGTCTTTCAATAAATATTCACTAAGACGATTATACCGCATGCGTCCAGACTAGTTCAATCCATATAGAGATCTTTTTTGCAACTTTATTGAATAAAGTTCTTGTTTGCCATATTTTTCTGGCAATTTCAAACCTTCAAGAATTTTCATGTAAATGTCATTATAAAGCAAGCCATATAATTAAGCTGTAACAATATCCCTTTATTGCATTTGAAAATTTTGTTGCACTGCCAAATTTATAAGACAACGAAAAGTTATCGCATCTACTACTAGAGAATATGTCTCTTCATAATCAATTACGGGTCTTTGGAAAAATCTTGTGCAACAAGTCTCGCTTTATTATCCCACAACTTCATTTTTCTCATTTCTCTTTCTTACAAAAATCCATCTATAACCCAAAGGATTTACACCTTCTGGTGTTCGAACAACTGGTCCAAAAACTTTGCTTTTTTCAGTAGAATTTAATTGTTCTTGAATTGCATCCTTCCATTTTAGCAAATCATTTCTTGTTTGACAAATTGAATTGTGGTTCATAATCCATATTTTTGTTTTAAATATTCGTTGCAACATTATACGCAAAAATATGATCGACAACCAATTTGTCTCGATTTCATCTTTTTCCATACTAATATAATTTATTTGACTTTCATCATTTTTAACAACTTCAGGTGCTCTCACTTCAAGTGCTAGTACTTCTACAAGATGTGTATTTTATGTTAGTACACTTATTTATGATAAAATATAAATAAAGTATGAATATAAATATGCGTATGATAGAAAAATAACAATAATATTAATAAACTGAAATGGAAAGTAATTAAATATATCTTTATCTTCAACACGAATATCTTTATTGTCGACAATATTCTTTTCGAGGATTTTTATCTTTTAACCAATTGGTCAGTCATTCTTCAGGCATGAAAAAGCGCTTTATTAATCTGTTTTTCATAAAACTTAATATGAATTAATGCATTAACTAGTATATGAAAGATCAAAACTCATTTTGGATCCATATGAGAAAGTGATGGAGCATTCCATATTTTTTTTCTTTTCCAAAATTATATTTCTATTCTCTCCTAATTTTGGAAAAGTACCAAAAATAACAATCTGAAAATCATCTAGAAAATATATTATCAATGAATGACTCAATTGTATTTAATTATTGAAGGAGAAATTTATAGCCAATATAAATTTATAATCTTCTTTGTGGACACATTTTAGTCCTTTATGATGAAGCAATAAACACATATATTGCACAACCAAAATCTCTAAGATGAGAAATATTGGGCTTATGACCAAAAGTTATTGTAATGGGGAAAAATCTTGATAACTTGTTGGTCTTAAACATATAAGATTTGTTGAATGGAATATTACATAACCCCAAACTTTAGTTAGGATATTTGTTCGCATAATTAACGTTCGTGTAATTCATTGCAGACGTTTAATATATGATTCTGCCAGATCATTTTGAGTTTGAACATATGCTATTGGAATTTCAACTTTTATCCCAATTTATAAGCAAATCATTTAAAGTATGAAATGTAATACTCCAGCATACATGTGACATCTCATTTAACATGTGTTTCCACTTCTTCAGGAAGTGTACTTAATAACTAAAAATTCACATTGTGGATTAATAGGTCCACATATATCACAGTGTAAGAATAGAGATTACTTCCAACCTTACTTTTAGAACATTTTATTATCAATTTTCATTGCGAACAAGTAATATATAATAATTTATTACTTTAAAGAAATGTCTGGTTCTTCAATTGATGCCCTTGTGTATTTTTCTAAATTTATCTCATCATTTTCAAACCAGGATAATAATTTTTATAAATGTTCATTTCTTTCTATCAAAAAATTCAATTTGATATTCTACTTCTAGTGGTGACTATTATCATCAATTTGATGTTCCACTACAGGTGAAAATTGCTAGCACACTCATATAAAATAACCAGTACCATATATATTATAATGTAACAAAGATCTACAAGATCTTTAATAGTCGACTATCTTACTATAATATATTTTATAACTTGTATAAAATTAAGTAAATAACTTTAATAAAATAAAAACTAAGATTAAATGTTAATAAAAGCAAAAATATAAATGTTAGGTTAGTGTATATTGCCCAGTTTCATTTTCCACATCAGGTGGTTATATAATTATATTAATGACTATAAATTTACCATTAAAATTTCTATAATGATATAATATTCACTTTAGGGAATATGTCACATTTACTTCAGGGAATATATTTGATCTAATAAAACATGTCCATTGCTTTTTAACAAATTCTTTATTCATTATATTTTTACTATTCACGAAATTCACTATTCACAGGAATAATAATTGTATACATAAATAGTATCGTATCCATGAATATTAATAGTATGCGGATGCATGAATAGTATCATTAACCAAAATACTAACCGTATACTCAAATAGTAAATGATGGCAAAATTAAATTCTGGAAATGAATAGTGGCATACTATTTTAGTATTCATCAAAATTACCAATTTATGTAAGTTATTCGAACTGATTGTACCACCGATTTTGTTGTAATTTTCTCGTCATCGTGATATATTTATTCCAAAAATATATCCATGTGGAAATCATTAATTATTCATTTTAATATTGCTTAAGAGCACGTGCTCGTACAGGAGCATATATAAGTTTATATCAAATAAAGTCCAAAAATTTTATTCCACACAAAATCACATAAAATGAGCCTTTTGGTGGATATATTACTTTCGTATGCTCATAATTTTTCGAAGATCTTCAGGATCTTTTGTAATAAAATTAACATGACATCACTGTTTAAAGATCTTCAGGATCTCAATATATCGATACTGTCGATACCGATTGAAAATAAAAATGCAATATTCAACACTCATAAAAATTAATTTCTCGGTAACATCAATAGCTAATAATTGAAATTTTTTAACATATATGATAATAAGCAAAAATATACCAAAGATAGTCGTACCACTTCTACCTTACACGAAAGTAGCTTTTAGAAATTTTCTCAACGATCCAATAGTGAAAACAAAGAAACGGATGTGAGGAACCTTCTGACTAAATTTCAACGATGATCCAATGGTTAGAACTCCGGTAATGTTGAAAAACGTACGGATTGGCAGATTCATCGAAAAACCGAAAAAACCCAAATTTTATTGCTATTCAAAGTAGAGCAAGCTCGTGTTGTTAACGTGTTAGAAATAATATGAATAACAAGAATATAAACCATTGAAATAGTAGAGTATGAGCGGGATAAAGAAGGAGAAAGTGATTATGTCTATTATTCTATTATGTATGCATAGGCAAATACACCAATTGGGTGTAGCTCAATTGGTACACCACTCAATGTTAGTGGTCGGAGGCCCTAGGTTCAATACCTAGCCTCTTCAAAATTCTTCAAAAAATAGGTAAATACAAGAACTTGAAGAGACACAAGTTACATAACATAGACGGTGGAAAGTTATGGACATAAATATAAATGAATGTTTGTAACTCTTATTCTTAACAATTGGGAGGTTTTGAGATAAAAAATAGTAGAAACAACAAATGAATAAATATGTAAAAATACAAATAATACAAGGCTTTCCAATTTCAGCTGATAACGGACACAAAGATACCTTCTTTTTCATCCAATTGATTTAAATACCTTCTTTTTCATCCAATTGATTTAAAAGAAATTGTTTCTTTAATTACAACATGCCTTTTACTAAATTTAAATAAAAAAATCTCTTAACATTTCATAATTCTATACCAATATTAAAACTCTATACCTAGCATGCAAGATTTAATCACAAAATTAGCATTAAAATTTAGAGACACAATTTCTATGTGACTAATCATCAAGAAATAAATCAATAGACCCAAACCCTAATCATGCATGAATTCAAAGATTTTGTTTGTAACCACAAATCAATTATTGGAGACTGTCCTTATTCCTTAAAGTTAAGGATCACTTTAGAATTGCTTTATTTGCTCTTTAAAACTAGTCAATTGGGAATTGCATGCGCTTATCGTGTATTTAGAAACATTCTTTTAGAGGAAATCAATTTATTTTATGTATAACATGTATGTAAAGTGATTCAAATGACCTGAATTTCTTGAAAAGAATATTTTCAAACAGAGAGTTAACATTGTTTGTTGTATGCTGATCTCGATTCTTAGTAAGGGATTTCCGGTAGATCATTCTATTTTATAAAAAATGCTAATGATGTTTAGTTAGTATAATTGAAAGGAAATATAATATCTATTCGTGTAGAATAGCTATTCTATTGTTTGATTATTCATCAAACTATGTAATACCAACTCTGTTTTCGAGGAAAACATTTAATGGTTGGTAATTAGATCTATATTGCGTATTTCTTTTATTATTTAAGTTCATGTTTCTAGTTTTTTTTCTTTGTTCTTTTATGGTTTTGATTTTTTTTTCATGTTTCCTCACTTCGTTCAATTTTTTTTTCCTTTTTTCTCTCTTCATTTGATTTATTTTCCTTTTTTTTGTCTTTGTTTGTCAATATTGTTTTTTCTCTTGGGTGTGCTATCAGTTTTCATTGCAAACATCTATATTATGTAGTGTAAAAATTGTGAAATATCAAGCTGAAACTACTAGTTAAGCTAGAACCAAGCGATCCTTCATGTCAACAATCAATGCCAGTATGCACAAGGTAGTTAGGTGGTTACAATCAATCCAGCTGAGCTAAACAATACAAATTGAATAATTCATTTGTAACTAATCTAATCACATACGAAATCCAATTTTTCATCTTCTCTAGGCTCAAGATCTCTCTGATTTCATGGTATCAGAGCTATGGATCGCAAGAAGAGGAATTAAGAATCATCAAACACATACCCATCCTTTAATGAAGTTGATACAGAGTACACCACTGAAAGTTCGAAAGAAATGAGTGACTTCTAGGACGATCCAGGTTTGTTGTTAGTTCTGATTCAATTATCTTGAAGTGGAAATTTTCTATCCTTGAAGAATTCGATGATTAGAGCACTAACAGCTAAAGACAAGCAAGACTTCGTGCTCCAAGATGAAGAAGCTTTTGAAGAAAATTATGCATATCACAAAAAATGGAGGAGGAACGACTGTCTGGTAACTTCTTGGATACTGAATGCGATTTCAAAAGATATTGTAGAAGGTTTTACATCTGCTAACTCCTCGAGAGATCTATGCAAAACTTTGGAACATAGCTTCTATGAAAGCAATGGCCCAATGTTGTTCAAAAAAAAGAAAGAAATACATCTATTTTAGCAAGGTGACATGACTGTGCTTCAATAATTTAATAAATTGAAAAGAATGTAAGAAGACTGTATTTGCTAAGGTCTGTGCCAAGTTGTAAATGTGGAGCATCGAAGAGATGCGATTGCAATGTCTTTAACATGATGGCTCAACAGGAGTAGAAGGACAGACTAATGCAATTTCTGATGGGACTGCATCCTGACTAGGACCAGGTTAAAGACTTAATTTTATTGGTGGAATCTTTACCTAGTATGGATAAGGCCTATTCCATGATTTGCAGAATTGAGAAGTAAATGGCGGTCAATAATGGTAGGTCTATGGAAATGGCCGGTCATATTTACAACGTAATGCCAATGGCAAATTACTCTACATCTAGTTCCAAAATGAAACATCAAGATCAGGGCAAAATGGACAAGAGTTCACTGAAATGTGATTTCTACAATGGAACAAAGCACACCAGGTAAAGTTTCCTTAAGCTCATTGGATATCCTGAATGGTGGAAACCAAAGAAGGAGAGAGGTAAAACTCCTTTTCCCCAATCTCATGCTAACCAAAGTCATGCTGTAGATTACAATATGATGAAGAAAAAGCTAGGGAAAATTGTCAGTCAACATATGATGCAACAAGTAGTCAGTGAGATGTATAGCAGAATTATGAAAGGAAAGGAACAAGTTGAGATACCAATGCTAATCTAGCGATCATTAATGGACTTCAGTGCATTTGCTGGACACTCTGGTAAGGAAATAGATGTATCTTATAACTAGATAGTTGATAGTGGGGCAAGCGTATCTTATAACTAGATAGTTGATAGTGGGGCAAGCTCACATATGTGTCATCAAAAAGAACTTTTTACTATGTTAAAATAACATAGAATGCATGGTGTTCACATACCAGATGGAGGTGTTAAGAAACTAACACAGAGTGGAAGCATTCAATTGACTGAAAAATTCCTTATAAGGAATGTATTCTATGTACCTAAGTTCAAGTATAATTTATTATCAATCAGTCAATTAGCAAGAGAAAAATAAAATTGAATTGATCTTTAGCTCTTCACACTATTGTCTAAGGGACCAGAAGATAAAGAAGTGAGAGTTGTGGCATGGCAAGTGAATGGACTCTACATCTTGGATCCATCTTCATTTCAACCAAAGATATTAAGGAACTTACAATTTTGTAATTCTGCTCATTTTCTAAACAAATGTAATTAAAAGCCATTTGAACTTTGGCATACTAGGATAGGCCATGCATCATTTGACAGTTGAAGTCACACTACTGGCATAAATTTTGACTGTAACAAACTTTGCTACGGAATTTGCCCTCGAGCCAAGCAACACAGGTTTTCTTTTAACAAAAGTAGCATTTCCTCAACTCATAGGTTTTAATTGTTAAATGTGGATGTGTGGGGAACATATAGACATGCCTCTATCACTAGTGCAACCTATTTTCTCCCATTAGTAGATGATTATACTAGAGTGACCTGGATTTACTTAATCAAGAATAAAGCTGAGGTGTATTATGCTATAGAGAGTTTAATAAATGTGGCAGAAACTCAATATACTGCCAGGTGATTAAAAGTGACAATGGCAGGGAATTCATGAATCACGCATGTGATGAATTGTTTACAAAAAATAGGATTATACATAAGAGATCGTGTACATACACACCACAATAAAATGGTATGGTAGAGAGGAAACACAAGCATTTGCTTGAAATTACTAGGGCAATCATTCTGCGAGCTAAGTGCCTACTGGACTCTAGGGTGAAATAGTTTTGTATTCTGCTGACATAATTAATGTCCTACCTACGTAGGTTCTAAACTAGAATTTGATGAGTTCCATGGACATGAGCCAGCATAAGGAAGATTTCAGGTGTTTGGTTTCTTATACTTTTATAGGGTATTACCTATGAAGGACAACCTGGCCCCTAGAGGGAGCAAAAACATATTCTTAGGCTTCTCTCCAGGCTAGAAGGCTTATAAGGTGTATGATTTATAGTTATAGAAATTTGTGGTATCTAGGGATGTCATTTTTCATAATAATAGCTTCCCATTTGCATCTGAAGTTGACTTGAATCCAGGAGTTCAAATGACTGAAGTAAGTTTAAAGCCAGAGAACATTCTGAGGAGATTCCAAAGAGTAAAGAAGTCCCCAGCATGGCTAACAAATTTTTCCAGATGTGTCACATTGGATTTTTCTATCACAGATAATGCGGATCAAAGAGCCAAACAATTACTAAGAAGCTAAGAAGGACCCAAGATGGGAAGAGGCAATGCAGAGGGAATTGCAGGCTCTAGAAGAGAACAATACATAGAGTTTATGTAGCTTACCATAGGGAAAGAAAGCATTGGCTAGTAAGTGGGTTTATAAAATGAAGTTCTTGCCAAATGGTGAAGTTGACAGATTTAAGGCAAGGGTAGTAGCAAAGGGGTATAACCAAGTTTTTGGAATTGATTACTTAGATTCCTTCAGTCGTGTGGCAAGGACTACAATAGCAAGATTGTTCCTAGCTATAATAGCTTAAAAATAGTGGAATGTTCATCAAGTTGATGTTAACAATGCCTATTTGTATGGGCATATAGAAGAAGACATTCACTTGCTTCCACCAGAGGGTTACCATAAAGCTGGAAGGGCCAAGTTTGCAAGCTAGTAAAGTCCTTGTATGGACTAAAACAAGCTGGAAGATAATGGCACAAGGAGATCTCGGATAAGTTGATCCAATTTGGTTTTCATAGAGCCAAGAGTGATCACTGTTTGTTCATCAAATAGGAGGGAAGTGATTTTCTACGTATGCTAATTTATGTTGGTGACATACTTGTCGTGAGTTCAAATGATGAATTGGTGACAGAAGTGAAGAAACATTTGCATTCCCCTTTTTACAATTAAAGATCTGGGGTTTGCCAAATATTTTCTAGGCATTGAGGTAGTACAAGGAGAGGAAGGCATGCACATCACTCAAACCAAATATATTATAGACATGTTAGAAGATGCAAAATTAAGCAACTGTGTCCCAGTTAAAAGCCCAATAGAAGGGAGCAATGATTTAGCAATATAGGGAGAAGAGTTAGAGAATGCAAAAGTTCAAAGAAGAATGGTTGGGGGGCTTTTGTATTTAAAAATTTACAAGGCTAGACATTTCTTACTGTGTGCAATAACTTAGTCAACATATGCAGAAGCCTTGCCATCATCATTTACCGGTAGCCTTGAAAGTCCTGAAATACTTGAAGGGCACAATATCACATGGATTATTTTATCCAACCAAAATATATTTAAAACTGTTTGGACACTGTGACTCAGATTGAGGCGGTTGCAGGATAAATGGAAGATCTTTAACTAGCTTTTGCTTGTTCATAGGAGAGGCACCAATTGTTAGGAACTGGCAGTCACTTTGAACATGCATAACAGGCACATCGAAAATTCAAAATTTTGTCCATTGTCCCTAGGAACTCCTATTAGTAGCATATAAATTAATTAAAACTTTAACTAAATTAATTCTCTACTTAAGTTAACATGCATAGGCTAGGCGTACCATAATTCTAAATTATATCCTAGCATAAAAAATATTTTATTTTATACATGTCATAACTCTAAGCTATAGTCAAGGAACAAAATAAACAAAGGATGCAATATAACCCAAGATAATAATTATTAATTCTTAAAACACTTAATAAAAGGACTTAATAATTAAAAGAGAATTAGAGGACTTACCAGTTGAAGCGTGCTTTAGGAGAACCTTCTTACACAAGCCTCCAAGTATAGAATAGCCTCTATGAGTATCCACACTAACCCCACCAAACAAAACCTCCCAACGAGGAAGAAACGAAGAGCTTTGAGCAGCTGCTAGACCACTCCGAAACCCACCCGAAATAAAAAGAATTTGCTCTTGAGTTAACTTGAGAGATAACACATTGGAATCTCAAATCAAAACTCAAATGAGCTTGTGGTGCATTTGAGAAATGGGAATGGGTGCTCTTTATATAGGGGTAGCAAAGGCTCCCCGTAATAAATGCAGATTTAATGCGGGATTAAATGCGGATTAAATGCTAATTTAATGCGAGATTAAATTTAATCCTCCTTTCATTTAATTTATTTTATGACCCTAATAAAATTAGTTACCGGTCAAAATAAATTCTTAGCTTAACCATAAAAAGATTTAATCATTTTAATTAACACTTTAATTTATTTATGACTCTAATAAAATATGTTACTAGTCAAAATAAATTTCTGGCTTAACCATAAAATGAGCACCAGTACGAGTATTAACAGGTTTATTATTATCTGACTCAAAGTTACTTAAAATTTTCTTTACATAATCAACTTGAGTTAGTACTAAAAAACCTTTAGACCTATCTCTATAGATGTCAATGCAAAGAATTCTCCTAGCAGGACCTAAATCCTTCATTTCTAAAACAGTACTAAGTTGAACTTTCAAATTGTCTATGCCAGACTTATTTTTGCAAGTAATAAGCATGTCATCAACATATAAAAGCAGGTAAATGTAAGTTTTATCATTTAATCTCTTATAATACACATATGAGTCATAATTACTTCTTAAAAACTTCTGACTTAGCATAAATTGATCAAACTTAACGTACCATTATCTAGGAGATTGCTCAAGACCATAGTGAGACTTTTTAAGAAGACAAACATGATTTTCATAACCTTTTTCAATAAAACCCTCAGGCTGAGACCTATATAATTCATCAGTCAAAGTACCATGTAAAAAGGGAGTCTTAACATTCATTTGTTCTAACTCTAAGTCATATAAAGCAACAACGGACAATATCAATCTAATAGAGACATGTTTCACAACTAGAGAGAATATTTCTTTATAATCTATGCCCTCAATTTGTGAAACACCTTAGCCACCACTCTGGCTTTGAACCTTTCAGGTTCAATTCCAGGTATGGCAGGTTTCTTCTTGTAAATCCACTTACAACCAATGATTCTCTTACCATCAGGTTTAGGAACCCAAATCCAAGTTTTATTCTCGGTAAGAGAACTCATCTCCTCCTTCATAGCTGAAAGCCAATGATTCCAATCTTTACAGTTCTTAGCATGAGTAAAAGACTTTGGTTCATTGAAATCAATACTTTCAGCATTCAGCACAATAAATTCTAACATATCATAATAGTTACAATCATAGACAATATAAACTTTAAACTTAGAAGGCATCCTAAACTCTTTTCTAGGTCCTTTATTTAGAATGTCATGATTCTCAATATTATTCTCAATGTCAGCAACAATTTCAACTTGATCAGGATTATCAGAATTTTCATTACCAAACTCATTATTATCAAAATTTTCATTATTAGTATCTTAAGTCTCATTAGGTTCAGTATTTTTGGTTAACAACTTATCCAATTCTATTTCAAATAATTGATCAACAGAGTTAGACTTATTGTACTTATTTGCATCAGTCATAGGAAAAACAGACTTATTAAAGGATATATCCTTGCTGATAAGCGCCTTGTTGTCAGTGATGGACCAAAGTTTGTATCCTTTAACACCAGTTGGATATCCCAAGAACACACATCTCTGTTCTCTTGGATCCAACTTGGACTCTATGTTATGCATATAAGCTAAACAACCAAAAATCCTAAGATTATCATAGACAATAGGTTTATTATACCATAACTCATTATGACACTTTTGACTAATAGATGAACTAGGAATCCTATTGATTAGGTAACATGATGTGGCTGTTGCTTCAAACCAAAACTTATAATCCAGACCAGATTCTAACAAAAGGCATCTGACCTTATTTAGAATAGTCCTCTTGTACCGTTCTACTACTCCATTTTGTTGTGGAGTGCAGGCATAGGTTCTGTGTCTAACAATGCCATTACTTATACAAAATTCATTAAATTGATTGTTTATAAATTCCAAACCATTGTCAGTCCTTGGTGTTTTAATTTTAAAATTTACCTAGTTTTCAACTAAGGCCTTCCATTCATTGAATTTATCAAACACATAACTTTTATTTCTTAAAAATAAATCCATATTTTTCTAGAAAAATTATCTACAAAAGATACAAATTATTGGCAGTTAGACAGAGTAAAAGGAACATAAGGTGATTCCCAAAGATCACTGTGAACATATTCCAGTGGATCTTTGCAATACAATTAGCAGACATAAAACTCTGCTTATGGGACTTTCCCATAGCACAAACATCACACATATCAGATTTAACAGACATAGGCAATTTTAAGGTTCCAGATTATCTTATGGATTCTAGACCTTTAATTCCTATGTGACTAAGTCTCTTATGCCACAAACTAATCTTATCAACCCCTATAACTACATCAGATGACCCAATATACACAGAGCCTAAAAGATAATACAAGCCATTAGATAGTTCACCTTTTAAAACACATTTTCCATTTTTAATTATCTCAATAACTCCACCTTGAGATTTAAACTCAAACCTTTACTATCAAGGTTACTTAAAGATATTAAATTCCTTTTAATATTGGGAATGTTGGTCCCTGTGAGAGTATTTATAAGGGTAAAGGGGGGTGAATGGCCCTTTTTTGCAAAATTAGCAGACTTAAAAAAGTCTTTTGTGTAGCGTGTTTGATTATGATCCAGAAGATGGATCCGGATGATGCAAATGTGTGCAATTAAGTAAAAAAGAATGAAAATCAAACATAAGTATTTTATACTAGTTCAGCCCCACCTACGTCCAATCCCCAGAGTTTCCTTCCTCCGAGGTTGTCAACTAGTGGATTCCTTTTCAATTGCTAGGAATCAAGCCTTACAGATTTGTCTTTGAATCGTAATCCCTTCCAAAAGTAGGATATACCACTAGAAGCACCAACTCCTAGCTGAGTCCTCTTATCTTTAGTAGGATATACCCCTTAGCCTTCTTCTTTGAATCTGAGCTGAGTCCTACAGGGAGATCTCACTCAAAGTGCCTACTTCAAGTTATATCGCAATCTCTCAACTTACCCAAGCTAGAGATTCTTACACTTTAGTTTTTAAAAAAGGGTTGGATTTTGGAGTCCCACAAGTTTATAGTTTCACTTGGGAATCCCTAGAAATAGATTTCGAATCAAGGGTTCTTAGAGGGATTATATTAATTGATTGTATATGTGTTTCTTTGTTACTTACTTTTGTAGATTAATTAGTTAACCTTCTCATTTGGTGAAGAGCTCCTTTTATAGACTTTTGATCATAAATGTAGTCGTTTGTGGTTGGTGAGCTTTTATTCAATCTTCACCATTGATCAGGTTGAGATATGGAGCTTTCGGATCTTTAGATCAATCCGTTACACTGTATTTTGATCTGTTTGAAATCTAAGGATTGAGGCTAGAAAGTTGTCGGTGATCGCTTTGCTTGTCATTTTGTGATGCACCAAATTTCATACCAATTGCTTTATGATGTGAGCTCTATGCGCGCCTTTATTGGTCTACGAGAAAAAGTAGTTAGCTTTTCTCTGTTTGGTGTCAGATCCTTTTGACTTTTTCTGAAATATACAAGCTGTCATCCCATCTTCGTCTTGGGAAAAGGATCTTTGACTTTTATAGACCAAAAAAAGGGTAAAGGGAAAAGTATATTTGAATACATTCCCTTTTTTTGAAATATATGCCTTTCGGATGCCTTTTAGTCCTATATGCTTCGGATCTATCTTTCGGAGATGGCATCAATCAGTTCTTCCGGATGCTGGTCTTAAGGGTCAGAAGTTTATTTCCTTTCCAAATTCTGTACGGATGATTTCCCTTAGTTCTTAGTATTTTAATTTGTTCAATGGATAACTTGTGTCTTGATCTTTGTCTGGATATTTCCATTTGGATTTGGGAGAAATTACATACATTATTTTTGTTTCTTTCAAACTTGATCCGGACTTAGATTTTTTATCCGGATCATTGTTTCCCAACAATCTTACCTATTTGATGGAAACAAAACCCTATGTCATCTCAAAATGAGAGTATTTACTAAGTGTAATTTTTGTTACTTAGTCTTTTATAATGCTCCCCCATAATTTTAGCATCCTAACTCCCCCATAATTTTATGATTCCTGCTTCTAATTTTGTTTTATTACAATTACATATTGTACTTTAAAAACGATTATTTTGATAGTTAAGAATTTTTCACTTTATATATACTTTTGCTGTTAACAATGGTTAACATCATTAAGTTCAGTATTACAAGATATAGAAATACATATGAAGTGAATCTAGCTATTATAAGTATTACAAGATTATCCAGCTAGCTTAACTATCTCTTCGGATGGACCACTCTTCCGGACTTACAACGTCTTTCCTTCCTCGCTTCCTTCTCCTTGATGACTCTGATCTTCCTCCCCCTTTTTACTTCCATCAGGGGGATCAATAACCATGTAGGTATGCTTGTCCCATGATTGCTGCCAGGTAGAGGAGTAGATCGAGTAGTCTTTGTTGCCTTTTGCACACTTATTGATAATATGATCCACTATGGGTGGAGTCAAATAATAAGGGCAAAGGGACCTCTAGAGTTGATCATAGGATTGAGAGACTTGAGGAAGAATGCGTAAAATATGCTCTTGGTCCTTGGGATCAAAATTAGGAAACATGGCCTTGATTGGAGTAGTCAAACCTTTTAGGCTCATGAACTCTGAGTCCCCTATAGCTTGAATAAGATTGTGCAGCATAGGAATGAGCTAACTTTCTAGAAGGACCGGAGATAAGAAAGATTCAGAGATAGATAACTTATAGATTCCGACTTGAAGGAGGGTGATTTCTTCACTGAGGGCCTTCTGGATATTGTGGATGGACTTTGTTTGATCCTTAAGCTCTTTGAAGCTCTTTGGAGACAGTCTTATTCCAATCATTTATTGTTTGCTCAATACCGGAGTTGAGAGCTTGCATTTCATCACCCATATCATCTAAGATTTTTTCTTTAAGCTTGAGGATGGTTTTGTCTATGAAGTTGGCAAGCATTTCCTGAGTTACTAGCTGATTAGTTTCTAGGTTCTACAGAGTAGGTTTTAGGTCTCTATCCTCCATGAATTTTGTCAAGCTTTCAAACTTGGAGTCAATATAATCCTTGATCTCTGTGGATACATTAGTGGTAGAGGAGGACATTCTATCCAGGACAGTTGCACAGTTATCAGAGGCTAAAGTGTTGGCGTGACTGGTATTGCAATTTGTTGTGGAGGCGCGCTTTCCTTTAGCTCATTTAAAAGAGGCTGGATCTCAGAAAGGGAAGCTGCCGCTAGAGCTCATAGAGTTGGGAAGTTCATGAATTATTGCTCAATTTTGGAAAGGCACTTCAACCTTTCTTTGATCTCACCCAAATCCTTTCGGACTGCTTTATTAGTCTTTTGCCTGAGCAACTCCTTCTTTACAGCTTTTAGATGGGTGCATATCGTCAGGAGACTCTTTTTGATAAATCCCTCTTCATAATGCTCAAGATTTACCTCCTAAAGGAGTTTAAGAGCGGCACTTACTTTAGATTCTTTAGAGTTTTCATTAGGGAGAGTCACTGATTTTGTACGAGGGGGGAAGTTTTTATTGGAGGGTCCGGATGAGTCACCATCAGATGAGCTAGATTCATCTCTGGAGCTTTAACTACTTTCAAAGGGGCTATCATATACCAAACTGGAGCCTCCAACTGCTCTTTCTCTTCTCCACCCTTGCACATTTCCCTTTCCTCTGGAGTAGCCTCACCTGCAGGATCCACTTTAGAAGTGTACCCTTTGGAGCTTAGACTTTCTCCCTCCTTCAGAGCTATTGCATCTAGGTTTGGCACTATATCCTTAGCTACATTATGAGAGATTGTAGCTAAGTTGTGCTCTTCATGATTAGAATAGAGATGAACAAGATTGGGGGTTACCTTAGTGGTTAGTAGCATCTGATCCTCATCCAGCCTTGTCTCTAGATGGTTGGAACTGTCCTCAACCACCCCTACAGTTGCATTTTTAGGACTTTCTTTTTCTCCCTTAGGAATGATGGTATTTTCCTCAATAGCCTTCTCCAATGCCTTTTCAAGACTTTCAAGATTAATGACTTCACTACTGGATCCAAGCAGATTCTCCGAAAGTTGTCCTGTTCTATCAGCAAATATGAATTCATCTACTTCCGAAATCTTTGACAGAGCGTCCATATCCTTTGGATGTACAAGAATTAGGGGAACTTGAGATGATTCTCTAGGTCCTTCGGTCGTTCTCCCCTAATTTATTTCATTTATTTCTTTTATAGCGGCCTGAATGTTATCGTATTGCTCGTCATCTGGCCCTATAAATTCTGTTACAGCGGGAACATTTTTCACTTTGCTAGACTTTACTTTCTCTAAAGCGTCTCTCTCCCTATATTGCCTTGCTTCCTCATTCAGGATTATTCTAGCTAGCCTCCTACCTTCCCTAGCTTTCTTTTCTTGGGCAACGAGGGCTTCATCAAAAGTGAGTCCTCTTCTCCTGAGCTTCTTTTAAGGAGTAGCTTCATCCTCTGTTTCCTTATCATATGCCTCCTCTTCCATCTCAGCCAACATTCTTTGGCTTTTCTCTTTCTGGCCTCAATTGTTTTTATGGCAATTTAAGGTAGACCCGCAGCAAGCGCAAGCTGTCCCTTCTTAGCTACAACTTTAATTAGTCTGCCCTTGGGTCTAGTCTTTTTGGAGCTCATCATTTAAGTGAGGGGGAGAGTGTCCTCATCAATTTCTTTCGGAGCCTTTTTAACTTGCTTTTTGGCTTTGGCTTTGGTGGTTCTGGGCCTTTTGGGAATAGGAGCCTCCTCTTCCGGATTTACTATCTTTCGGGATTTAATCTTCTGCTCATCCCTCCTCAGTTTTTCCTTTTCTTCATTCCATTCCTCATCAAAACATAGATTGAGGAAATTCTTCTCTAGGATGGGCTTTCTATAAATCCCTTCAAAATCGGTCAGATCCACTTCTATCGCTTGGAGAATTCTTGTGATCAAGGCTCCACACAAGTTTACATGGGTCTTGAGAGAGTGAATGATCAAGACTGGCCAGTTTACTTCCACACTACCAACCCAGTGCTGCAAGATACAGTACTGGAGGGAAGAAACTATAGTCAATGACCCCTTCCTTATTAGGATGAGTTGGGCCAGAGCCTGCTGCAAGAATCTAGGTATTCTGGGAAAGTATGTTAAGAATTTATCGCCGAAGTAGTTCTAGTGGAGCCATGGTTTGGACTCATACTCAACTCCAGTCTCATCCCCATCTTTCCTCAATATGATTCCAAAGTTTTTCATGTTCAGATTCTTCTCATAGAATTCTAGAGCGAGAATTATGACTTTCCCCTATACCTCAATGCATAAGGCATCAAAATGATTGTGAGCACTGAGATTTGAAAAGAACTCTCTTACCAGCTTGAGGTAGGTTGGGTAATTTATCTTTAGAAGGTCACTTATATTTTGATCTTCAATTAGAGTGAAGAAAGGAGAGGTTCTGAATAGGTAATCATCACCTAAGTGATCAGTGGGTATCACAGAGTCAGAGGTTTTGAGATTGAGGGGCTCAAAATTAGAATCCTTCAAGTCAAATACTTGAAAGAGATTTTTGCTAGGTAGGATTTCAAGGGTGTTGGAGGTGTTTGTGGCTGCCATTATGGAGAAAGTTTTTGGGAGATTGAGTTTTAGTTTGAATTTTTGCAGAGTAACTGTAGAGTAGTTGCTCGCTTGAAGAAGATAAGGGATTTTAAGGAGTTTATATAGAATTTATGAGGTGAGGGTATATTGGTAATCCGAACTCTGGCTGTTTTGACTGGATTGATGACATGTCAAGCGGATTTTTAGGAGAGAGGTGAATTCAGTTTAACCGAAGAATGGGAACGATTTATTTTTGAATTAACTTCTGTATTTACTGCGCATGTAACAGTCAATGGACTTTTAAAATTCAAAATGTGACAGCTACCTTTATGAGCTTTTACTACCATACGTCATTGTTGTTGGCTGACATGGCAATCTTCCAAAATAGATCTTCCTAACTCTTCTTATCTTCTGGAGTGCATTTCTATCTCAGGATCCGACTTGATTCAAAACTAACTTCCAGAGTTTTTCTGAATTGGATTTGACATCCTAATTGATTCTGTTAGTTTCCCAAATTGATCTTCACTTAGTGGTTTGGAAAGGATATCAGCTCTCTGTTCATTGCATATACCAATCTAACATCCTTTTTCATTACATGATCCCGGATGAAGTGATGCCTTATGTTGACATGCTTCATCCTGCTATGAAGCACCGGATTCTTTGACACATCAATAGCACTTTTGTTGTCACACAATAAATCCACACATCTGGATTGCGCTCCATAATCTTCAAGTTGTTGTTTGATCTATAGGAGTTGAGCAATATAACTTCCAGCTGCCATATATTCTACTTCTGTGGTGGATAAGGCAACTGAAGTTTGTTTCTTGCTATACCATGAGACTAAGCAATCCCCAAGGAAATGGCATTCTTTGGATGTACTTTTTCTTGAAAGAGTATCTCTACCATAGTCTGCATCTGTGAACCCCTGAAGTGTAAAGTCTCCATTACTAGGATACTAACCCAACTTCAGTGGTTCCTAGGGGATATCTAAGTATCCTTTTAACAGCCTTGAGATGAGAATCCTTGGGATTGGCTTGATACCTTGTACAGTAGCATACTGTATAGTGTATGTCATGTCTGCTAGCTGTTAAGTATAGGAGTGAGCCAATCATTCCTCTATATAGCTTTTGATCAACATCTTCTCCTTCACAGTCCCTGGATAAGATTGTGTTTGAACCCATTGGAGTAGACATTGGTTTATTGCTGTCCATTTCAAACTACTTCAGGATTTCCTTGGTGTATTTTGATTGATTGATGAAGATCCAATATGGACATTGCTTAATTTATAGACCAAGGAAAAAGTTGAACTCTCCCTCACGGACAACTCAAATTCCTTCTACATCTGAGAGCTGAATTCTTTTCACATCTTCTCATCAGTGGAACAAAAAATGATATCATCCATATAGATCTGGACTAGAATAATATGATTTTTCTTCTTTTTAGTCAAGAGTGTGGTATCTTCCATGCCTTTGGTACATTCCTTGGATATAAGGAATGAGGTTAATCTTTCATACCAAGCTCTTGGTGCTTGCTTTAATCCATAGAGAGCTTTCTTCAGCTTGTAGACATGGTCCGGATGCTTTGGATCTTCAAATCCGGGTGGTTGCTTGACATATACTTCTTCTTGAATGACACTATTTAGAAATGCACTTTTGACATCCATTTGGTATAATGTGAACCCCATGAATAATGTAAAAGGATATAGGATTTGGATTGCTTCCAGTCTTGCTACAGGGGCGAAAGTTTCTTCAAAATCAATTCCTTCTTGCTGATTGTTGCCTTGAGCAACTAATCTTGCCTAATTTTTTACTACCACTTCGGATTCATAAAGTTTATTTCAAAGCACCCATTTAGTGCCAATAATTGATTTTCCTTTAGGAGAGGGCACAAGATCACATACATCATTCCTAGTGAATTGGTCTAGCTCTTCCTACATCGCCATCATCCAGCTTTCATCCCCTTCAGCTTCTTGAAATTTCTTTGGCTCTATGAGAGAGAAAAAAGTAGCATGGCTCATCATCCGGTTTAGCTGACCTCTAGTTCTAACAGGATTATAAACATCATCCAGAATATTCTCTATAAAATGATCTCTATGAGTCCGGATCTCCCTTTCCAAGCCTTCATGTTGAACTTGGACTTGCTCCACTTCAGTTCATCTACTTCTTCATTAAAGTTAATCCCTTGTAAATTGAGATTGACTAATTGTATTTCTAGATCAAATAACATTCCTTCATCTTCCTCTTTGTACCTCTTGATTTGAAGTGAATCAAGAATTCCTCCTTTCTCCTTTTCTCCAAATTTTTCAGCTTTCAGAACTTGATCTTCCGAAGTGTAGCTTTTCTTTCCTGTAGTGTTAGTCTCATCGAAATCTACATGTATAGATTCTACCATAGTTTGGGTTCGTTTATTGAATACTCTGTAAGCCTTACTATGTGTTGAGTAGCCTAGGAAAACTGCTTCATCAGATTTAGGATCAAATTTTCGTAATTGCTCTCTATCATTAAGGATACAGCATTTACACCCGAATGCTTTAAAGTACCCAATTTTTGGTTTTCTTCCATTCCAGAATTCATATGGGGTCTTTTCTATAGTTTTTCTAATGAGAGCTCTATTTAAGATGTAGCATGCTTTGTTTACGGCCTCCCCCAGAAATAATTTGGCAAACAATTTTCACTAAGCATTATTCTAGCCATTTCTACAATGGTCTTGTTCTTTCTCTTGACTACTCCATTCTGTTGAGGAGTGTTGGTGGCAAAAAAATTTATGTTCAATGCCCTTGGAGTAACAAAAGTTAGCAAAATGCTTATTTTTGAACTCTCCACCGTTATCACTCCGGATGCGTGCAATGCGTATGCCTTGTTCTACTTCTATTCGAATAAATGTTTTGGAGAATTGGTTAAAAGCTTCATCCTTGCTTGTCAGTAGGAGAACCCAGGTATATCGAGAATAGTCATCTACAATGACCATAGTGTATTCTCTTCTACCCAAACTCAGTGGCTTAATTGGACCAAAGAGATCAATATGCAAGAGCTCAAGTACTCTTTTGGCAGGAATGTATGAGATGGAAGGGAAAGTTTTCTTATGATGTTTTCCTACTTGACATGCAGTGCATAAATGATCCTTATCAAAAGAAATCTTAGGCAAACCCACAAATAATTCCTTTTTGACTAATTTGGATAGGATGTTCATGTTTACATGTCCCAACCTCCGGTGCCATAGCCATGACTCTTCTTCTTTAGACACCAAGCATATATTCTTCTTATCATTTTCAATGCTTAAAGAATAGACATTATTTACTCTAGGTGCGTAAACAATAAGTTGATCAGACTTACTGTCATATATTGAGCAGCCTCCGGAGTCAAATGTGACTTTTCTTCCTTTATCACATAATTGGGCTATGCTTAGCAGGTTGAACTTCAGTCCTTCAACCAGTGAGACATCTTTAATCTTGAATCTGAATCCAATGATCCCATGACCAATGATCTGACCCTTTTGATTGTCTCCAAAGCTCACTTTACCTCCCTTTTTTTGGGTTAGTGTGATGAAGGCCTTCTCAACACCTGTCATATGCCTTGAGCATCCACTATCAATGTACTAGGTGTGTTGATCTACTATACATCTAAGGCATTCTTATAAAACAGATCAAGTGGATTTGGGTACCCAATCAGATTTGGGTCCTCTCGGGTTACTAACCATTTCAGGCTAAGGATAAACATCATAATAACCATTTTTTCTCTGCTTGATTTAGTCATATGATTATTTTTCCCAAAAAACCTGCACCCTGAAATAGGTATGTTTTGCTTTTGCTTCTTGTTGATCTTCTCTAGATCCTCCCTTCTGTAGTTGCCTTTAAACCCAGCTTCTTACACACTAGTGGATGGTCCGGTATAATTCTAGAAGTTAGTTGGAGGTACAACTTCGGCTTTGTAATTTCTTCTTTGCTTGATAAGTTGTTGGTTATAAGCTACCTTAGCCTTTCCCTTTTGAGCAGCAGTAAATCTTTGTGCTTGTGGCTGTCTTCTTACTCCATTTGTCCTTTGAATTGAGTTCCTTTGAACCCTATTTTAAGGAGGAGAAGGATTATCTCTTCTTGGATTCTTC
Source organism: Euphorbia pulcherrima (assembly GCA_947683365.1). Lineage (NCBI taxonomy): Eukaryota > Viridiplantae > Streptophyta > Magnoliopsida > Malpighiales > Euphorbiaceae > Euphorbia > Euphorbia pulcherrima. The sequence goes on from CANTUS010000004.1 coordinate 6,095,744, forward strand.
GTTTTAGGTTTCTTTTTGGATGCTTCCTTTAATAGATTGACTTATCTATCCAGTCTCGTTACATTTGCATTTAGAATCTGGACTTGATTTCTCAGAAAGTTTTCTTCTACTACATCAATATGCTTGGTTGGTCTAACCAAATTGATGTCTTAGGCCATTACCTCAGCATCTTTAGCCAATTCTAGTATTGCTCTTTTCAGAGACTTGATGGCTTTCGCAATCTTATTCACTCCCTTGATAACAATAGAAAGAGCTTTTGCAAGATCAAAGTTAGAGGTAGAATTAGAACCAGAATTTACTCAGTGTTTGCTGTATTTGATTATGATTCTTTGCTTTGAACTATTTCTTGCTTGGAGGCATCCCTTCTGGATTGCTCTATTTCTAGTTCAGTCGTAGCCATGAATGCACAGTTAGCAGTCTCCTCTCCTTCTGTTAAAGATGAGCTGCTGCTTTCTTAACTATTGCTCCAAGTAGCAACCATCACCTTCTTTTTGAACTTCTTGATTATTTTGAGTTTGGGGTACTTTGTTCTGAAGTGGCCTTTTTCACCATATTCAAAACAGGCAGCGCCTTTCTCCGGATCCTTCTTTTCTTTAGGATTCCTTATGGGCTTACTTCTTCATAAAGCGCCTTCTCTTATTTTCTGAGATTCATACCTTTTTTATTTCCTTCTATCTTTCTTTTGTATGAATCAATTCAGCCTTTTGGTCAGTAAAGCTACTTGATCTTTGATGCTCAGTGACTCATCAATTTGCTCTTCTTCTCCGGATGAAGCTGATCCGGTGGATTCTACCTTAAGAGCAATGGCCTTATTTTTCTCCTCAGGTTTCTTTTCTTGTTGGCTGTATCTCTCCAAGGATAATTCTTGGGTGAGAAGATAGCCAATGAGTTCATCATAACTATAAAAATTTAAGTCATGAGCTTCCTCAATGGTAGTCTTTTTATTATCCCATTCCTTGGTGAGACTCCAAAGCACTTTCTTGACCATTTCTACTTCTGGAATCTCCTTCCCTAGCCTCTTCATTTCATTTATTAGATTTGTGTATCTAGTGTTCATGCTACTGATTAATTCCTTAGGCTTCATCTTAAAGGATTCAAGCTTCTGTTGAAGTAGATCAAGCTTGGCATCTCTTACTTTAGAAGTTCCTTCATAGGTAACTTCCAGCTTCTCCCATATCTCTTTTGCAGTCTCACATCCGGATATCTTGTTGAATTTAGCTGCACTAAGAGCACAATGAAGCATATTAACAGCATTTACGTTTTCACGCAATTTTTTTAAAGTCATTATCATCCCATATGCTTGATGGCTTTTGGGTAGTCATACCCTCTACTTCGTAAGTAGGTTCATACGGGCCATCTTTAATGTGAAGTTCTTCATCCGATTTTTCTAGAACGTGTAGTATTCACAGGTGAAGAGTGGAGGATGGGTAATAGACATAACCTTGGGAAGAAGTTATGAGTTTTGGAAACTCATTTTGATATATGAATCAAAATTTATGGACCTTCAACTCGAGTTTATTAGATCTCTAGCTTGAGCACTTACTCTGATACCACTTGTTGGTCCCTGTGAGAGTATTTATAAGGGCATAGGGGGTCAATGGCCCTTTTTTGCAGAATTAGAAAAATTAAAAAAGTCTTTACTGTAGCGTCTTTGATTATGATCCGAAAGATCGATCCAGATGATGCAAATGTGTGCAATTAAGTAAAAGTGAAAGAAAATCAAACACTAGTATTTTATACTGGTTCGGGCCTGCCTACGTCCAGTCCTCGGAGTTTCCTTCCTCCGAGCTTGTCCACTAGTGGAATCCTTTTCAACTGGCAGGAATCAAGCCTTACAGATTTATCTCCGGATGGTAACCCCTTCCGGCAGTAGGATATAGCACTAGAAGCACCAACTCCTAGTTGAGTCCTCTTATCTTTAGTAGCATATACCACTTAGCCTTCTACCTTGAATCTAAGCTGAGTCCTACAGGGAGATCTCACTCAAAGCACCTACTTTAAGTTATATCCAAATCTCTCAACTTACCCAAGTTAGAGATTCTTACACTTTGGTTTTTAACAAAGGGTTGGATTTTGGAGTTCCTCAAGTTTATAGTTTGACTTGGGAATCCTTACAAATAGATTTTGAATCAAGGGTTCTTGGAGGGATTATATCAAATAAATGTAAATGTGTTTCTTTGTTATTTGCTTTTATAGATCAATCAGTTGACCTTCTCATTTGGTGAAGAGCTCCTTTTATAGGCTTTTGATCATAGATGTAGCCGTTTGTGGTTGGTGAGCTTTTATTCAATCTTCACCATTGATTAGGTTAAGATGCAGAGCTTCTGGATCCATTGATCAATCCGTTAGACTGTATTTTGATCCGTTTGAAATCTTAGGATTGAGGCTAGAAAGTTGTTAGTGATCATTTTGCTTGTCATTTTATGATACACCAACTTTCATACCAATTGCTTTATGATGTAAGCTCCACATGCGCCTTTATTTGTCTAGGAGAAAAAATAGTTAGCTTTTCTCTGTTCAGTATCAGACCCTTTTGAATTTTTCTAAAATATACAAGCTGTCATCTTGTCTTTGTCTTTGTAAAAGGATCTTTGACTTTCATAGACCAAAGAAAGGGTAAAGGGAAAAGTATATTTGAATACATTCCCTTTATTTGAAATATATGTCTTTTGGATGTCTTTTAGTCCTATATGCTCCGAATCTATCTTCCGGAGATGGCATCAATCAGTTCTTCCAGATGCTGGTCTTAAGGGTCAGAAGTTTGTTTCCTTTCCAAACTCTGTCCGGATGATTACCCTTAGTGCTTAGTATTTTAATTTGTTCAATGGATGACTTGTGTCTTGATCTTTGTCCAGATATTTCCATTTAGATTTGGGAGAAATTACATACATTGTTTTTGTTTCTTTCAAACTTGATTTGGACTTAGATTTTTTATCCGAATCATTGCTTCCCAACAAGGAACATGTCTAATATCATGTAATAGAACTCTCTTACCATTATCGCATATGATCTGAACTTTTCCAATTCCTAACATATCATAGGAGGTATCATTTCTCATAAGAACTTTTCCCCCTTTATAAGGTTCATAGTCTATGAGCTATTCCCTCTAAGGAGTTAAGTGAAAAGTGCATCCTAAATCCAATATCTAAGAATTAGGAACTCTAGTTTGACCAATGGTAAGAGCCTCAATATCAATTGTTTCAGTTATATTGTTAATAGCTCCTGTATTTTGGGATTCATTAGGTGATTGTTGACCACTAATCCTGAGTCTACAGAATTTCTTAGTATGGCCCTTTAAATTACAATAATAACATATGAACTGCTTTTTATTTTTTTATTATTCTGGCCATTACTATTCTTAGTAGGATTATTGGTAGACTGGTTACTAGGTTGATTATCATGTTTGGACTTCTTCCCTTTATTCTTTTTACCTTTTACAAATAGACCTTCATCATTTTGACCCTTTTTAGTAGTTTCAGACTTAAATTCAAGTTATCTCATTTCAAGAGCAACAATTATGTCACCAACTTCTAAAGACTCCCTACCATTTTTCAAGGCTTCTTCTAGGTTCTTAAATTTGTCAGGTTCAAAATTTAAGAGAAGAATAGATTGGTCATCCTCACTGATGTCCACATCTGCTCCTTCTAACGCTATGATGAGTTTTCGAAACTCATCATAGTTTTCATCAACATTCTTTTGAGGATTCATTTTAAAACTGAATAATTTTTCTTTCAAAAATGCAATTTTAGCAGTACTAATGGTCATATACAGTTGGTCTAATTTGGTAATTAATTCGACAGCAGTATTATGGCCTCTAACCGTCTTAAGAATGTTGTCAGTTAGATTTAGGAAAATGGTGGAATAAGCCTGATCAAGAATATCATCCTTTTCAGTTTCAGTGAGATCAGTAGGTAATTTATCTTTACCTAGAAGGGCCTTATGACATTTTTGTTGAATTAAAACGCATTTAAGTTTTTCTTTCCAAATTGTATAATCTCATTTTCCATCAAATTTTTCTAAACTGACTTTACCAATCGACATTTTAATAACCAAATTCAACCAAGCTACAGTTAGACAAAATTTAATAGGAAACAAGTGTAAACTCAGAGAGACAGACTTAAAGAACGGTATAGTGGTAAAGAAGAGAGCCCTAAAGGAGGAATCTAAACTATTCAATCTAGAACAAACCTTAGAAAAACAAGAAGAGCTAATCTTAAGAACCGAACAACACATATAGATCAACAAAAATGCAAAAGAAACACAAGAATCAAACAAGAAAACAAAATTATAGCACTCAAATCAATATGATCAAGTATCTCACACAAGATAGTAGTCAATTTAAAAGAAGAAAAGATTAAGAGTACTTATAGTGCGTAAATCAACTCTTTAAGAGAGTTCTTCCTTTAATAGTGCTACTACATCAAAGAGAAGTTTCAAGAAGGGGACCTGGGTGCGATTGATTTCCTCATTTTCAAATTAATCAAATCAGAATGCATTTCACTAGATATTCATGCAACATCAAACAATAAAAAGAATTAGAATACAAAGATTGGAAAAACTAAATCAAGCGGAAGCGGAACTGTAATTTCTAGGTTATCAAAATCTTTAAGAGAAAAAGAGTTGCATGTATCAAAATTGAGTAAAGAATGTTAACATGAAACACCTTAGCATAAAATCATATGAAAACGTTAATCAAGGGAAATTTAAGAATAATTTCCAGAAAAACGATTTTATGAAAATTTTGATAGAATAAAAATCATGCAAAGGAAGATTAATACTAAATCTTTACAAAAAATACACATGCAATAGAATCTTAAACTGCGAAATGCTCTGATACCATTCATTACAGTTTAAGCCAATTTCCAATAATCATTCAACAAAATCAATAAGTAGAAAAGTAAAGAGCAGAATTGAATTTTAACGTAATTTCATCTATCCTTATTTTCAAAGGATCCTCTATGAAGAGTTGATGCCAATGCATAGGTTAAGAAGAGTAGCTTTATTGATGGCTAAACTGAAGGCCAAAGGGAAAAATATAGAGAAATATCCATAGAAGAACGAAAACCAGAAAAATAGTATAAAACCTAATAAACCCTAAAAATTACAGTACAGCAAGAAGAGATACAACCCTGATTTATATAGCCTTGAAAAGAAATCACCTCATAACAACCTTCAACAATAACATGCCACACAAGATCATCAAACGATCACAGTTGAAGATAAAGAGCCCAGAAAACCATCGTGAAGAACACATGAGAAAAGATCAAGCGGCGAGAGAGAAAATAAGGGATAAGATTTAAAACCTACAGTAAACCGGCTTATATACAAAAGGGAAAAGAAACAAAATGCACAACTTTACACTAGGTTACAAAGAGGTGTAAAGGAAATGGGTTTGGGCCTGGGCTAAAGTCTTTGGGCATACTAACTCCAACACTTGTCTTACTGCTCCATCAATATCCTTTCTTGATGAAACTATGATTAGGGATAGTTTAGACATAATCATAATTGTACATGAAGCAGGTCTCACTACACATAGCCCCACTACAATATCTCTCACTTCATGCTATGTATTATGTCATGGACCTTTGTACAAAGATATCAATGAATATATTTTAACCAGTCACAATATATATGAACACACCGATATAAACAAAAGATTGAATGCCTTTATGAATTAAATAAATCATTCGTACCAATACACAATTAAGATATATCGCCCTAATTGCCTTAAGGGCATACATCATAACTAGCACTAATATTATAGAAAACTAAGAAACACAACATTGTGAGCAGGTCATCGGATGAAGCTGAATACAGAAGTATTGTAAATAAATGCTGTGAAGTTAAATGGATACAACAATTAATGCAGGAATTGACATTCCCATAAGACTTGTCAGTGCAGTTATTTTGTGATAGTCAAGCTGATTGCTATTGCCAAAAACACCGTGATGCATAAGATGAAGCATGTGAAGCTAGACATCCATTTTTTGAGACTTAGTGGCACATGGCCTCATTTCAATTACACATGTCAATACCAACTACAACTAGCAGATTTATTGACCAATGCTAAAAGCTATCAATATATGCACCTATACTAAGGAAGGGTGAATCTAATCCCTCTTGAAGATGTTTTACCTTGAGCGGGTGTGTGAAATATCAAGCTGAAACTACTAGTGAAGCTAGAACCAAGCGATCCTCCATGTCAGCAATCAATGCCACGTATGCACAAGGCAGTTAGGCTGTTACAATTAATCCAACTGAGCTAGACAACTAGCTGCTCTACTTGTATATAAATGCAGATTGAATGACTCATTTGTAACTAATCCAATCATATATGAAATACAGTTTTTCATCTTCTCTAAGCTCAAGATCTCTGTGATTTCAAAAATCAACATAATCTTGTTTTTAAACCAAATATTTATAGAGTGGAAAAACTATAGTCATTTCATTCATCTTATATTTCATTCCATGAAATAACCATTTTATTTTCAACTTATTCCATTTTGTGAATCAGACTTTATCATCAAGTTCCACTAACCTATTTAACTACTAATTTTAAGATTACTCCAATCTAAATTGAAACATGTGGAGCCAATGTGTGTTAGAAAGGAAAGATTAATTTAATTTGGAATAGGATTTTATTGGAATTAGAATTATGGTAATCATTTCTATTCAATATCATGATTTTAGGATGCTATTATAGAAATGTATTTATCTCTTTTTTTCTATTAAATAGCCATCCTTTTGTAAAGATTTATTTCGTTTCATCACATTGTACATTCTGCTATATAAAGCAGTGTAATATCAAATGCAATATATACCAATAATATATAACCTCCCCCCCTTTGTCTTTCTTTTCAATGTGATCTCTAAAGTTAATCAGAGTTGCCTTCAGTGAGGAGCTCTGAGTTTATTTTTGTAATTTTATTTTCTTTTTTATTCAAATTTCAACATGAGCAGGTTCTCAGTTCCCAAAATATCAGAAGATAAAATAGATAGAGAAAAAGAAAAATAAAGAAAAAGAAAAAAATGGAGCCGAAATTCTCTAAAACTATCGGAAGAGCAATCTTCTAAAACTATGATGATGGGAGGCAAAATCCTCTAAAACTATAATAGGTGAATCCACAGTTTCCTATTCAAGCAATGGAACATGGCTATCAGGAACCATCAGCAAAAAGGTGGATCTTCAGTTATGTTCTTTTGAGCAAGTTGTGCATTGGAAATCCCCCTACTCAACTCGAGGGGAGTGTTAGAAATGAAAGATTAATCTAATTTGGAATAAGATTTTATTGGAATCAGAATTATGGTAATCATTTCCCTATTCAATACCATGATTTTAGGATGCTATTATAGAAATATATTTATCTCTTTTTGTCTATTCAATAGCCTTCCTTTTGTAAAGATTTATTTCCTTTCATCACATTGTACATTCTGCTATATAAAGCAGTGTAATGTCAAATGCAATATACACCAATAATATATAACCTCCCTCCCTTTGTCTTTTCATTTCAATCTGATCTCTAAAGTTAATCAAAGTTGCCTTATTTGAGAAGCTCTTTGCTTATGTTTGTAATTTTATTTTTTTATTTCAAATTTCAACAATGTGGACTACAAATACATGGGAAAATTGATTGGATAACAGTACACATACCTATCAATCAAGAAAAACAAAGATTGCAATTGGAAAATTCTCACTACAATAAATTCAATAATATAGCCATTTTGAAAAATCCGTAGTATCAAAGAATGTAAAATGAGAAAAGCTAAACAACCACGTAATCACGAAATTGACAACATTAAATATATAGCAGCACGTGCTTACAGAAAAATCAACAAGTATATTGGATTGTGGGTTCCGCAATCTAAAAAAATTGAAAAAAAAATCTTTTATTTCTAAAACAAATTATGCCTTACCAATTAAATCCGTTAAAGAGATTTAGTGACGCTATGAAACCGCATCAAAAATAAAATATTAATCTGATTCTAGCAATGACTAAATAAATTACAACTTATAAATAAATAACCTATCTCCTATTACTTGTAACAATGTATTGATTTTTCATCTCTCAATTTTTCAACGAAAATTTCTCTCATCATCATTTTCTGGAAATTTGTGAGTTCTTAACATTGGTACTAGTCTATAGTCTAAGAGGGTTGCCCATCTCACATGGACCTCGAATACGAAATTTTTAGAGGAAGTTTACATAAATATGCTTCTTTGAATTTTATTTGGCCAATGATTTTTGGTTCTTTTTATATTATAGGCTTATTTTTATTTTGGTTCCTTTTATTATCATTAGGATCGAACCCATAGAGAATTGATAAACTAATCGTACCTTCAATCAATGAATAAAATAAAACAATAATGAGGTTACCAGAGTTTTGAGGATAAAAAATAATAGAAATAAAATAAATAAATGTGTAAAAAATCAACAATAAAAGGCCTTTCAGAAAAATCTTCTCTTCACCTATGTTGGAGGATTGATAATTTGATTCAATGGTTGAAAAGTGTACATAAAAGTAACAAAAACCCTAACGACTATGGAGAGCAACCCTAGCCTCCACCGCCGCACCCCCTCCTACACCGCAAACCACCTCAGCCGCCGCCGTCACTACAACCGATCCAACCCCCCCTTCGCCGACAGCCACCGCCCCCGTTCCTTCCCCGCCAACCGTACCCATCGGACCTCAGAACCTCGCCAAGCCAACCTCTCCATACCCTACCGCCACCATCGCCAGGCTGCTGTCCATCATCACAGCCGACAGCCCGACGCAACTCACCGCCGAAACCATAACCACAACCACCGCCTTAACCCTAACCCCAACCACAACGCGGCTGCCCTCAACCACCGCTCAAACCCTAACCCCGAATTCGCCCCCACCAGATTCTATTTTGAAAATTTCCCAAATTCCTATGGAGCAGATTCTATGAGCAGGGTTTTCAAGAAGCATGGAATTTCGGGATGTGTTTATGTAGCTAGGAAAAAGAATGTCAGGAATCTTAACTTTGGCTTCATTATGGTAGATGACTCTTTGTCTGTTCAATAAACGCTCCACAGGTTGAACTCAGTGAGCATTGGAATTATTCGTGTGCGCGCATTCAAGGCCAAGTTCACGAACTCGGCTGCAGCTCCAACATCTTGACAATATCAGCCCAAGAAATCAGCAGGACAGATACCTAAACGACGGGTTAATTTCCAGGAATCACTATGTGGAGACAGATCGTATGCCAAAGTTGTGGCAGAACCACAAGTTCCAAACGAGGCTTCTTTTGCCACTTATAATTCGATCTCAGCGAACTCACCCAGGGGCCATGATTTTATTACAAATGTGGCCCCTTGGAAAGATAAGTCATGCTTAGTCACTCTAATCAATATCTCGAATATTCGGCTCACTTTTGATTTATTGCATGAACGTGGTTTTGATGTTTCTTTTGCTGCCCCTGTAGGCAAGGATAACGTTATTGTCTCGTTTAATTCAATACTGGCTATGAAAAATTTTGTAGGTGGTGAATGGAAGGTCATGCTGCATATTTTTAAGGATGTGCAGTTGTTGCCGGCTGATTTTATACCGACAGAATGCATCTTGTACCTGGACTTTATGGGAATTCCCCCCACTCTGATTCGAGAGGAGCTGATCAGACACTTAGCGGGCTCCTTTGGCCGTGTTATTTCTGTAGACTTCAATTTTGATTACCCGGATCGTCTGGATGTGGTTTCCTGTCTGGTTTCGGTCCCCTTTGGGACAACCAATCGCTCCTTCAAACTGTTGGTGAATACTAAAGAAGTGCTCATTCACACTAATCTAAGACAAGGTGTTGGCTGTGAACATTACCAAGATGATGATTCCGAAATTTCCGATGCCCCTTCCGATATCCCATCCGAGGCTTCTTTTGATACCTCCAACGACTCGCGTAGTTCCGGCTGTCAGGAAGTGGAAGTTGCAGATTATATTAGCCCGGATCTCCGAATTATCCCCCTCCTAAATCAATCAAATGATAATTTGAGTATTGTCCCGGAATCAAACCCAGCTACACATGAAGCTCTTATGGAGGCCGAACAACCTATAAGGCTAGTCAACCCACAGACGGAAGCCAACCAGCCTGTTACTTCAGCTTCGTCAGGACCTGACATTTCTAATATGAATCGGGTGATCATTTTATCTCAGTCAAGGACATCTCCGACCCTCGAAAAAGAGCTGACTATGGAAATGGGGAAAAAACTAGGAATATTCTCGGAGAAAAATAAGCAAGCTGTTCTGACAGCTATGGATAATTTAGTGAACTGATTAGTTCCCATTCATCAAGGTATTTATTTTCTTCTATTATGTCGATGGATTTTTTATGTTGGAATTGTAGAGGAGGTGTCAATAACGGGGCAAAGCAGCAATTTGTCTCTTCTTGCATTCGTAAACACAATCTCCAATTTTTTGTCATGTTAGAAACAAAGATAGAAAATATCTCTGAGCAAGCGATCAAACGGTTCTGGGGGCACAATGACTTTGCTTATCACCATATCCCCTCTAATGGTCTTTCGGGTGGCATCCTATTTTCTTGGAACTCCTCGTTGCTTTCGGTTTCGGTTATCCATTCTACTTCCCGATGGGTGTTAGTTAAATTTCCCCTTCAGCAGCAAGATTTGCACGTTCTTAGTCTCTACGCCCCAACAAATCATAGGGATAGATATGATTTATGGCAGGAACTTATCCCGATTATTCGAGACTTTCAGTTGATCTTGATTTGTGGTGATTTTAATGAGGTATTACATGTGTCAGAAAGGGCAAACGATCGCCCCTACCCATCCATGTCGGCTTTTCAAGACTTTGTATTGCAATCTGAACTCTATGATCTACCCCTACACGGCCGTGACTATACTTGGTCCAATAGAGTTTCATTCTCTCGTATCGATCGTGTTCTTGCCTCGAATGGGATACTGCAATTATGGCCTAACTTATCCATATCAACGGTGGACACCACCCTATCTGATCATCTACCGATTTTATTTCGCTCCTTCGTTGCTCACTCAGCCGGCCCAAGACCCTTTAGATCGTTAAACATGTGGTGGGATAAGGCAGATTTTTTGCCTTTCATTCGTAATAAATGGCACCTCATTTGTCAATCCTATGCTCACAAAGACCTATCTTATAAATTGACAAAGTTGGGTCGTGCAATCAGCCCTTGGCACTCGGAAAATTTTGGAAACCTACAGAGAAAGATTGGTGATTTAGAGGAAATTATATTGGCCCTTACATCGAGTAGTGTTCCTCGACCGCTCACCTCAACTCAAAATTCAAAACTAAATCGTAATCGCTCCCTCCTTCAGGAAAAGAGGGCTTCTTTGGAAAAATTGCAGCACCAACAATCAAGGGTGAATTGGACGCTATTGGGTGATAATAATACATCGTTTTTCCACCGTACCGCTTCAGCCCGATCTCGCAACAACCGTATATCGCAACGGGACATCGAGGGAGTAATTGTTACAGACTTGAAGGTCATTTCAGATACTATTTACAGCTATTACGCCCAATTATTCAAGGCTGCCCCTATAACGCCATTCTCTCTTAGAAAATTACGTTTCAACACTATTACTTTGCAACAAAACGCAGCTCTTATTGCCCCTTTTTGGGATGAGGAAATTTGGAACAGTATATGTGCGTGTGGGGAGAATAAAGCGCCGGGACCAGATGGCTTCAATTTTTTCTTCTACAAAAGGTTCTGGGACGACTTAAAACCCGAATTACTGCAAGTTTTGGATCGTTTTTATGTTACATCTCAGCTACCAGATTCTGTCAAGACATCCTTCACCGTGCTAATACCCAAAATTCCAGGTTCTTGCTCTCTGAATAACTTTAGACCTATCTCGCTCATCCATGGTATCTATAAAATTATTGCGAAATTGCTATCGTTTCGTCTTCAAGCTGTTTTACCGTCTCTTATCTCAAACAACCAGTTTGCTTTCATCAAGGGTAGAAGCATTCATGAGTGTTCTTTTGTGGCCTCCGAGATAATTCATGACCTTTACATTAAAAGGAAACCATGTGTGGTGCTGAAACTGGACTTTCACAAAGCTTTTGATAGCATTTCTTGGACTTATATTGACTCGGTTCTCCAAAGGATGGGTTTTGATCAGAAATGGATTTCATGGTTGTCAAATAGCAGGAAAAAATCCACTACTTCTATTCTAATCAATGGCTCACCAAGCCCTCCTATTCACATCCGTAGGGGGGTCAAACAAGGAGACCCTTTATCGCCTTTTATTTTTGTGTTAGCAGTGGAGGGCCTAAAACAGCTTATAGATCGTAGCATTCAAGTAGGTGTGCTACCTGGATTTCGCTTGGAGGAATCCCTTCCAGATATCTCTTTGCTACAGTTCGCTGATGATACGATTTGCTTCCTTCCAGCAGAAGAATCCATAATTCCCAGTTTCATTCGGATCCTAAGGTGTTTCGAACTAATCTCAGGATTGCGTATCAACTACCCCAAGAGTGCGATTATGGGAATCCACGTTAATGAAGCCTCCTTGGCCTCCTATGCAGCTCAATTGGGATGCCGAGTGGACAACTTTCCGATAAAATACTTAGGTACACCACTATGTATTAAACAACCACATATCTCCGATTGGGATCCTTTGATCACCAAGTTCAAGTCTCGTTTGGCAATTTGGAAAGGAAATTGTCTATCATATGCTGGACGTACCATACTTATCAAAACGGTACTTTCTTCCCTTCCCATTTATTTAATGTCAATCTTCTACATGCCTTGCTCTGTATCTTCTTCACTGAATTAATTAATGCGCAATTTTTTGTGGCGAGGCGACTCTTCGATCAATGGCATATGCAAAGTAAGCTGGGTTACGATCAATTTACCATATCACCTTGGGGGATTGGCAATTCGGGATCTAAATCTTGTTAACTCCAGCCTACTCTTTAAATGGATTTGGAAACTGGGAGACCGCAATGATGACTCCTTGTGGTCAATGTACTGTGTTCGGCGTTACGGGGTTAGTTCGTGGCATGAAATGACCCTTCTCGACCCCAAGATTGTCTCTCCATTATGGCGTGGAATTATAAAATGCTGCTTCAAAAATGAGAGAATTTGGTCCTTCTTCTCATCACAGGCGCGTGTTCAAGTGGGAGATGGTCAAAATGGGTTGTTCTGGCATGATAATTGGACCTCAAACACTCCAATTAAATCACTCTTCCCCGACTTATTTGCTATTTGCAATAGGAAATTCTCAACCATTTTTGAAGGGTGTAGCCATATTTTTTCCAATCGTTCCCAAACCCGCCCCTTTTGGAAAAGAAGTCTCCGCATTACGAACCAACAACGATGCAACGAACTGAAAACCTGGATATCAATTTCATGCCCAACGCTCTTCCAAGCCCAGGAAACCGTAAACAGCCCCACCTTCTTCCTGAGAGGAGATTGCTTCCTATGGGACATTGGAGTTCAGAAAAAATATTCAGCAGCGTCCTTTTATCATGGATATTATCAACAACGATTATGGCTGAATCCATTGAGAGACTTTACACTCATTTGGTCCTCCCGCATGCTCCCCAAGATAAAATTTTTTGGCTGGTTGGTCTTTCACAATAGGTTACCGACACGTGAGTTCCTTTTCCAGAGGGATTTTGTATGTTAACTAGCGCTTGTTGTCCGTTCTGTCCACTACCTGAATCCTTGGAACACAGCCTCTTTTTATGTCACGCGAATTATCAGATTTGGAGAGATGCATTCCGGTGGCTGGATATTCAGGTTGTGATGCCGAATGATGGTTACACCTTCCTTCTGTTGTGGTGCACATTCTTCAAACCTGGAATCTCCCGTGAATTTGGTAGGTCTCTCTGGTTCATTATATCATGGAATCTCTGGAAGCGCCGCAACAAGAAGATTTTTCGAGATGAAACTGACGATGGGGATATTTTAATTGCAAGTATCAATTTTTGTTGGTTTCTTTTTCATTCCTATAAGCGCAATGTTAGCCTTTCGGTTTCTGATTTGTTTACAAACCCGAGGATTCTTATTATGTAACTTTGATGTACTTTTGGTTCTTGTTTCGAGAACCATTATTAATAAAAGCGGGGTGGGTGTTTTGTAGGTAAGCAGAGGAACCAACCTAGTTGGGTACTCTGCCCCGAAATTTTCACCCACTCCAATCTTTTAGCCGTTGGAGAGATACACTGTCTCTTCAAGGGTTTTTCAAAAAAAACAAAAACCCTAATTCTTGACTTTGTTTTGATATACGGAATTTTTATAAACATCAAAATTGAGGCAAATTTTATATAGGACCGAGTATTTAATATTTCTTCCGTTAGATGTTTGACACATATACAATTTTTATTATTATAATATATAAATTGGATATATATCAAATATCCAACAGAAGGGTTATTAGATGCCCGGTCCCGTGTAAGAGAAACCCAAAATTCAAATATGTCATTGCCTTTTTTATTTTTTTTGCATATAACCATATATATAATTTATTTATATATAAAATTGTGTTTTATTGTTTAATTTATTAACCTTATTAGTTTTATAAAATATCAAAAGATAAAGAAACAAAACAGAGGAACATCAAAAAAATTTTGTTGTTCAACAGTGAATCTTATAGTTATAACTTTTGACTCCATGTACTGCATTCATCTACAACAACGATTTTTATATATAAAATTCGAAAATTTTTTTATATTAATTAATTTAGTCGTATTTCATCATTGTACTTTTATTTAGAGTTAAAAGTGCGGCAGAGATTTTCCGAACCTGATGGGGATCCTCTCCTATGGAGATAGGGAATCCCCATATAAGAATTCCCACGGGACGAGGATGAGGATGGATACTTTTTAATCCCTAAAACCTAATGGAATGGGGCTGGGTAGCATTCCCCAATCCCGAAAATCTCCAAACCCTATGATTATAAATATATTTCAAGTTTATAACAAGTACAAGCATAAAATCTAATAAAAATCATTAATTAAGTAAAAATAATTTATAATGAAACATAAAAAATCTAAGACCTATCATTTTTAATTTTCTTATAAAAACAAAGACAATTGATCTAAAGTTGAAATTTATCACTATTAATTAATCATTATTAGTATTTTAAACTAAATTAGTGTCAACTATAGGTGTTGTTTTTAGTTTATATTGTCTTTTTATTAAATATATATGGTAATCTATTTTTTTCCATGTTGCTTTAACTAAATATATATGTTAATCTATATTTTCTATGAAACTTTGGGAGAGAGTGATAGAACACCATCTTAGGATGAGCGGTAAGGTTTCCGCAAACCAATTTAGTTTCATGCCTAGTAGGTCCACGACTAAAGCTATTTTTCTTTTGAGAAATATGATGGAGATATATAGGGAGAAGGACATTCCGATGATTTTCATTCACTTAGAAAAAGCATATGATAGAGTGCCGAGGAAAGTACTTTGGTGGGCACTGGAGAAAAAGGTATCTATGTAAAGTATATAAACTTAATAAAGGACATGTATGAAGGAGCAGTAACAAGTGCACAAACTGGACAAGGAGTGACAGAGAAGTTTCCCATCACAAATGGATTGCATTAAGGATCATCTCTAAGCCCATTTTTATTTGCCGTGGTTATGTATGAGTTGACCATTAAAATACAAGACGACATCCCATGGTGCATGTTATTTGCGGATGACATCGTATTGTTAACAAGAAGCTAGAGGTGTGGAGAAATGCATTAGAGAGTAAAGGTTTTAAGTTAAGTAGAAGTAAGACAGAGTATTTGCACACTAAGTTCAGCCTATGGAAGGGAGACGAAGGAGAAGTAAAACTAGGAGATACAATTGTGCCAAAATGCAAAAGATTCAGGTATTTGGGCTCTATCTTCATCGAGGAGGGTATGATTGATGATGATGTAACCCATAGAATCAATGTAGGATGGATGAAATGGAAAAGGGCTACTAGAGTCTTATGTGATAAAAAGATACGTTTGAAAGTGAAAGGTAAATTCTATAGAATTGTGGTTAGACTAGCCATGACATATGGGAGTGAATGTTGGGCTATTAAGATGCAACATATTCAATGGATGAATGTGGCAGAAATGAGGATGCTTAGGTGGATAAGTGGGCATACAAGGATGGATCGAATTAGAAATGAGTGCATCCGTCAAAAGATCTGTATGGCACTGTGAGCACGGGATTTTACAGTCCCTCTCGTGAGATGATGATGATGTATGCCCGATTTTATTCCTCATAATAAAAGTTCTTTTTGGAATTTTTATTACCAATATAAAATTCTCTACGAATTTTATTTTCGGAAAAAATCTGTTCATCGTGTCCGATAACGCGTCCGGTGGTAGCTCAGATCGATGATTTACACCAAAAAAGTAATTTAGTCCAAAATACCTATTAAAAGTAAAAAATATACCCCAACATTTTAGTTTTTCCGTCAAAATCACCTTTTGCCGGATTTCCTCTCCCTTTCCCCGATTTCAGGCACGAATCGTGCTTGCTTTTTAGTCCTGTCAGGAATGTGAGGCCGCCGGTGGCCTCATCGATACCGATGACGGTATCATCCATGCCCATGCCGGCATCATTTCCTCTGCAGAATAGTTATCTGCCTTTTTTTGCTCAATATCCGACGTATAATTGATCAAAGGCAATTTCCAACAGGTTTTAGCCTATATAAGCAGTATTTCTCAGCTAAAATTAGGGGTTGGCAATTACACAGTTGAATTTTAGGGAGATTTTAGCTAGTTTTAGTAGGATAAAGTTTAGAAAAGGTAAGAAAAGAGGATTCAATTCATCTTTTCTTGGTTTTGCTCTACTGAACTCTCTAATATCTAGGCACATTTTAAGTTTAGAAATCACTAAAATTAGGATTTCGAGACTAAATCACCCATTTCTTCCCAAAATCATCATTTGAGCTCCCAAAAGGTGTCATTCGGATCACGAAGAGGTGGATTCATGGCCACGAGGTAGAAATTCTGAGTCTCATAGCTCTTTGGCTTTCATTTTACTTATTTATTGTGTTTTAGTTGATGTTTGTGCTTAGTTTTGGGTTTTTGGTCACTTTTTGGCAAAAAATAGTTGCTCCGAGAAATTAAAGCCATCGGTGGCATTTGAAGCCGCCAGTATTATCACCCATGTCGCCAGTGGCATTGCTGATACTGCTAGTGACCTCACTTGCCCCTAGTGGCCCCATTTTCTTGCAGGACCCTTTCTCTATGGTATCCATAAAGTCATGTAGACTGCCTATATAACTGAGACTGCCAGCGACATCATCCATGCCGCCAGCAGCCTCAGTCATGCCAACGGCGGCATGACCTTCCGGATAACATTTTTATTCACATTTTTTTATTCCCGACCTAGTTTAAATTCCGAAGCTAGGATGTATAGTGTAATGACGAAGGTCCTGAACCTTCTAAAAATAGACCTCACCCCATACTATGTGGCATTTTCAGTAATAATCCGGTTAAAACAATAATCGAGTCTAAAATTTGGATATAACGGAATTTTCCTACAAACGCCGTTTAAATCTCATTTTAGCCATCCAAACGGGCTCCATAAATTGTAAATTAATATGCCATGTTCATGCTAACTCGGGTCTTGTTTGTTTACTAATTATATATGTTATGTGATACACCTCGTACAACGTGCCTAATTTGAGCTAACCATTTTGTGCAGGTAGATTTAGGTTAGATGAATGCTAGGCCTTCGGGTATTTTGCTTATTGTATAGAAAAATGTATAGGATTTGGAAAGCCATGTAATTATTATTTTATCCTTCACATTTTATTCATTGGATGACTGTAATAATTATTTATTTCCCACTTTTAAATGCTTGCTAACTGACTCGATAACAATATATGACTGAAAACACAATAAATAGGGTGGATTAAAACCGATTCAGAAAGAATGAAATCCTTTAAATTGGTCAATGTAAAATAGATAACGTAATACAAACTCATAATCTCTACTTAAGGTATGGTCTACCACCCGGTGGGAAAATCATACCAAAATTTCCCAGCTGAGCTGAACCGAGTGGCGACTCTATTTTAAGTGCGGGATTTTGATCTCGTATCTTTTGAACAATAAAACATGATAAATCATTTTCACCATCATACCCCATCATTTTTCAGGAGATCGGTCCTCCGACCTGGCCTTACGACCCTTCTAAAATGTTATCCGCTCACAGTGGAGACTGTATCTCTTTAAACTTGAAACTTAAATTTTTCAATAAGTTTAAAGGATTTTGATGATGTATTGAAATCATTTGCTAAATTAAAACTTCATTCTTTTTTATGACGTTTTATCCTTATACGTGTAGATAGTTCGGTAATATTAGGTGCCCCATTTCACCCGAGAAGCTCGCGAAAGTATCACTCATGCCCTGTTTGGAATTGAAGATGCCTAGCGGGTGGATCACTCATTTTAACACACATATAAAATCCTGCGATCGCACATATTTGGGGAGTCGTTGAGTAATGTGGAATCAAGGTAAATAACAATCTTTTACATCAACAACCCTATACTAAAGCCACGCTAGAAAAGCCTTAGCACTTCATTCCTTTAGGACTACCAAAACAAAGAAAATAATTGGGATGCACTTCTTTCAACATTACCAGTGAAGAATCTAAGCCTCCATGCTTTCCAAAAAGGCATTACGCGGGAGTCATAAGGTCGGAAGAGGGACGCTTTATGTGCTATGTGCTACATGAATCACCCATGCATCAGCTTCAAGAGCCAAAAAACAATCAACTTACCCTTACCAATCTCCATTCATGGAAGAGGTTTAGCAACATCCGTAGGACTTCTTTTGTACTCCTACTGAGTCATGACATATCAGTATGCATGGTGAGAGGTATGAATGTCCCACATATATTAGAGGGATAAGCCGCCACATCATCCCTAACGACATCTACGTGCAGCCATACGAATAAGCATGTCACGCATCAATTATCAAACAAAAAGCATGCATACCATCCATACCATTTACAACCCACTCATGGTCTGACCATCGATTCATGATCCAAAATAGTCTTTCTTACAATCCGAACCTTTACAACTAGCCATGTCCTTTCCTCATAATGATGATGACACTGCCCTACCTAACGAGCAGATCAGTTCTACCCCTGCTTCGAGAGTAGCTCCTACACCATCTATTGGGTCTGAAATCATCGCCGTCATCAACCAGTTTTTGAGTTTAGATCTATTCATGAACCTTAATTGGGAACTAATTCAGACAGCTATTCAGACATCAGTCAAGCAAGCCCTAGAAAACTCAAACTCCGACCCGGTCACGCAATCTCTAGGCATGATACCCATATCTGTGACTACACTATAATAGTCATCAGTTCTCTAAACCAGCGACTAGGTCATGCAATCTCCGGGCATGACACCCAATGGTGAAACACTCTTGTAATCACCGCCATCTGCTTACCACGGGCAAAGGGAAGAAGCCTAGAGTCCAGTTCCTCCATCATTCTCTAATGTCATGCCTCCGACGTTGGTTACCCCATTATAATTTTTGCTATCCACAGCCCCGACACATCCTCAGTATGACCAGGTCATGCAACCTCCGGGCGTAACACCCGAAGTGGAAACCTTCTTGCGTCAACCAGTGGCAACTAATTATAATCGGAGAGAGGAGGAAGCCCATAAAAAAGAAAGATCAGGTTTTTCAGAGCCTCAGCATACATCCATCGAACCCATCCCCACCTCAAGCTAAAATGGGCCAAAAAGGCTCTCAAAAATTGGGGCCAACTGCCATCACCGAACTAGGTCTTGTTCACACTCGAGGTATAAACCTATAGAGGCTACTGCTTAGTGTAGGATTGAGAGAACCCGTCCTTCTCGTGTCACTCCATGACTGCAGATCCCCCACAAGGGTGGAAAGGAAAATTTTTTGCAGATCTCATGTCCAGCCAGGTCACCGTGCCAATGAATCATCCTCCTACAATGAGGACAAAGAGTCAATCGATGAAGAGGCCAAGGAGGTTATAGCTACCATGATCAAAGCCATGACAATTTTAGCAAAGAAGCACAGTCAAAGCAAAGTAAAGAACCCAATGATTAAGGCTATGAGGTAGTTCACCGAGGTGTTCACCGGAGAGTCGAGTCAAGTGAGGGATATCTCGCCATGTACCAAGCAAAACGAGACTTAGCTCGCTGCCGGCATCAACAACGAAGACCCTCCGCCTGTGGAGGATAAAAACATTGATTTGTAATCTTTAGATTTCTTTATGCTTTCAGTTTGAATAATTTCATCTTTGTAACTCCCAGCACCGCGAGTAACTTTGTGTTCTGTTACTTATTTCATGTTTTGCCCAATTGACCAATGTATTCATATGAATATACACATGATACTTTCGGTATTCAAAATAATTTATTGCATGAAATTAATTTGAGTACAAATAGAATCTCTCGAGTGGTATTTATTTCTAATAATTTAACTCCTGCCAAAACACATGTGAGATAATAAAGTGCTTAAATACCGTGATAACGCTTTTGTGTAGTTATGCTCACAAGATATGCCAAAGAGCGATAGTGAGATTGCCAAACATCTTGAAAGGAGAGGACAAGTCTCTCTTAGAGTTAACTCAGCAACCTCAAAACTACTAAAGAAGTATTAAAGCATTGATCGATAAACTCTGACCTTCATTAACACCGTAGCTCTAAAAGAAACTGAACCTTACACCAATGTTACCTCTATAAAATGACCAAACTCGCAAAGAAACACACCTTCACCTAGCATGAATTAAAGGGGGGACAACCACCACCAGGAACATAAAGTTTAGGAGCATCGCAGATCTTCTCAGTATAGACCACAAGCCAATGGTGCTGTCAGAATAGCCAACAAATCAGTAATTAAAATGATAGCCGATTATGGAGATTTGGCTGACAAACTACCTATTATGGTTTGGGGATACCAAATGAGTGTCCATGCCCCAATCAGTCAAGCTCCGTTCTCCATAGTTTATGAAATGGAAGCAATTTTTCCAATCAAAACTTGACCATGCTCCCTGAGGGTCGCTTTAAAAGCTAAATAGAAGGAATCTGAATAGACTTAAGTGAGATTTGAAGCAACTGAATAGGATGAATGGGGACTAAGGGCAGTAGATTATCCCCCGATGAGCTGGTAGCACATAGCTCAAACCCATAATAGCCAGGTAAGACACCAGAAGTTTCTACTAAAAGCCAGAGATCTAGTCCTAAGCAGTCGAAACCCTCTGCAACCGATGTAAGGGGAAAATTCAGGCCTAAGCAGGAAAGGTCGTACAAACCATAGTCTAAAAGAGCAATCAAAGTGGCAAGGGAACTAGTCAAGAAGGGGCTTCTCAAGCACCAAAACTCCCACAAACCAAACTCCTTGTAATGTGGCCAATCGAAATCGAAGTAGGGTTACCCGATGTCACTTTGAAGACCAGAATGAATCGAGTGATCTAATGTGATAGTTGAATGGACACTAAGAGCCTTAGACAATCTGCACATGTGCGGTCAAGCATATAACTACATGTCAGATACCTAACAACCTCCCTAAAAGTCATAGACCCGACATTGAGGCATCTGGAACTTTCTAACACCGATATTAAGGAGAAGTTTAGATCAAATTGGGAAAGCTGTCAGGTGGTTAAAGGTGGTGCCAAATGAATGAGGCAATCAAGATCACGAACATTGGCGAGAGCGAGTTTATCAACCTGATCGGCCGAGAAGGGCTTAAGCATTATCATATCCAAACAAAAGAAATAAATTAGAAAAGTAGCACAACACAAAAAATAAATATGACAATCACCTGCCTTTCAGTCTTCCACTAATCGAGCAAAAATTAGGGTGGCACCCCGATGGTTGGTATTCTGCAAACTGGCCGTGCAAAAATCAGGGTATCTCTTTACAAAATCGCTCGCTGAATTGAAAACCTAGAAAGGGCAGTTCAGGAAAAAATTAGGGCACGAGAGAAAATAAGTAAGATGTTAACTTGAAAATCTATAAATACTAGTTAACACCAGGAGTAAGATTAATGGAAATGATCTCCAACATCTTGTACTCTGATTAAATTCGTTTAGTGAAGGTGTCTTCGTACTGAAATCTTTATGCTTGTGATTGTATGAATGTTTAGCGGCCAAATGGTGGAAACATAGCAAGCTAACTTAATAGAGGTATCGAGAACTCATCAATGATTCAACTCAAAAAAGATAATAAATTCAGACAAATTGAAAACATCTAGGTCTATGCAAAAGTTGAAATAAGTCTGCTGGATTAAAAACACGAAAAGGGCAGTCAAGAAAAAAATTAAGACAAGGCTCGATAGATTGGAAACCCCAAAGGGCATTCTATGAAAAATTTAGAGTCAAAAGAGAATAATAAAAATTAAAAGGAAAGCAAATAGAAACAAATTGCAATTCTAGAAGACGTGGTCGCCGACAATTTGGATCATGCTATCGATGGCATGGGTACAATTGTAGGCGATATCAGCGAGGCCGCCAGTAGCATGACTACTTTTCCAGCAAGTTTAAGGCCTACTTCAGCCGATCCAAACCTGTGTATAGCTTGTAGAAAACCTGTATGCTGCTCCTAGATTAATTTCAAGTCACACATCCATTTTATTCAAATCTAAAAGCCCAAAGGCGCAAAAATTCCAAGCATCAAGCCTAAACAAGTCAAATCCAAATCACCCGAAATTGAACCAAAAATTCAAAATAATTATAGCACAAACCCCAATGTAGTGGAGGTAACAAATGAAATGAGAAAAGGATAAAATCTAAGACTTCCCGCCTCCATAAGTCGGATAAGACAAAAATTCAGTACCGTCCACAAGATAATGTTTGACCACATCTTCATCCTCCTCTTCCATCCTCCCCTTAGTTAACGAAAGGCTCCATGAACCCGCAGTCTCGGTGGTGGGGTGTCGACCTGTTGCCTACTTCTTCCCTTTACGGCTAGCCTCAGGTTGAGGGGTGCGGTCTAGGTTGTATTGGTATTTTACTGTAATTGGATCAACTAGTTGACCAATGCAGTCGTAATATTTCATCGAACAAGTTAGGAGAGTGTGGAGTGCACGCTTGTTCAAGTTCTATTACGATACTTAGCTTACGAGGGTCCGGGAGGTACATTTCGCAACACTTCTGTTATGAACTATTGCAGCTGCCCGAATGGACATGTCTTTTCGCAATGCTTCTGTTCTGAAGAGTTGCGACTATTCGTATTAGGCTTATAAATATCTGGCATTGGCAACATTTTTAGCGATCTGGTTGCAATCTGGTTCACTTTTTCACAACAAGAAATTCATTCTAAGTTCTTGTCAATTCTGATTTTATCCGATTGATCTATTTAGTAGAACCGCCAAATAAGATTCAATCTGAAAGTGTTCGTCACGACTTCAGAAGTATCCAGGCTTCATTCTACCAGAATTCCCCAACAAAGATTGAATCTTATTTTGTCACTTGAAGCCTGAGTTTTTCACCGAAAAGGTACGAATTCGATCCGTACTCTTGCGATGATTGTTTGTGTCTGTTACTTCGATTTTTCGATTTTTTGGAAAACTTCCAGATTTTGTCCCTCTTTTGTTTTGATGTTTTCTCTTGTTATATAATTCCAATTTGAATGATTCTTGATTCTATTGATATCTACAGAATTTAAGGAATATATGTTCAGAAGAAACCTTGTTTAATTTCATTCGTTTTCAATGTGAAATTTTCTTTTGAAGTTGAGCCGTGAAATCTGTTTTCGGAAAATCTCAGCTTTGTATACTGTTTAGTGTTTTGATCATAACTTTGGTTATACAATTAGGATTTCTATGATTCTGGTGGATTGGGAAAGCTGAGACATGTGCCTAATTATGTTTAGAAGAAAATTTTTCTATTCAATGATGTTTTAATGGAGAAAAATGCAGGGGAAGTCAGGTCATGAAATCTGGAAAATTATGAAAAATATGAATGTTGATTTTATAGTGTTTTAATTGAAGTTTGATACTTTAAAATTTAGGATTTAAATTTCTTAATTATTGAAGTTATGTTGAATAATGTTTGATGGCCATTTTTGTTTTTGGTTGTTTATGGCGGTATAAACGTTCTTTTTCTCGGAAAAAATCTTGATTCTCAAGTCGTTTTATATAAACGACGTGTTTAGGTTCATTTTTTGTAAAAAGAACAACGCCATTAAACTCGAGATATCGAAAAACCTTAGGAGGGGTTTTGTCGTTGGCCGAAATCGATTTTGAAATGGTTTAAAATCTGAATTCGTTTTTCTGCAGTTTGCAAGGGATTCTGAATCCGTTGCAAAATTTGTTGCAGAATGAAAAGTTGCGATGGTTCATTTGCAACAACTATTTTTTGCGACAGGTCTTGGTTTCTTATGACCGTTTGTGAGGGATTCTGAGTCCGTCAGAAAGTCCGTCGCAAATTGAAAAGTCAGGATGGTTAGTTTTTGTGACAACCATTTGTGACAGTTCATGATCTGTGGTGATGCTTCCTGTATCAGTTTTGGCAAAGCTTTTGTGATCTATTGTGACGCTTTTAGAAGTGTTGCCAGAATTTTTTTGTGTGTCGCAAGAAAGAATGTAAGTGAAGCAATTTTGGCAACACTTTAGGGAAATTAAGCGTTGCCAAAAACTTGTCCTTATCCAAATTTAACCGTTATCTAATGTGGCATTGGTTTAACTTTTGGGGTTGACATGTCAATGGTTGACTGACACGTGTCAGTCAGAAGTCAAAGTTGACCGGTTAATATAATGCCACATTGCGCGTTTCTAATGGCTTCCTTCGGTTTTGAAAGGTTAGTCGAATAGAAGTTATTTTCCTTATGAGGAGTATAGTTCTTCCGTAAGTGGATGAGTGTTTCTTCTTGGGGGATATGCTACTTCTTGGGTGTCTAAGAAACAACTTATGTGAGTGATTCAACAATGGAATCTGAGTTTGTAAAAATCGAGCATAATTTAGCCGATCATATAACCAAAGGGTTAAGGAAAGATCTTGTGCAAAAGTCGGCTATGGGGATGAAATTAAAGTCCATTTGAAATCTCTCATGTTAAGATACCCAATTCCCACCTAATATGACATTAGGTGCTGAATTCAATGAGGAAAGCTTAACATCTAGAGATTGGTACACACTGATTAAAACATCCCAAGGTGTGTGTTTAGACCAGTAAGTAAAGGAGGTTGAAGTTTAACTTCTTAATAGCCTTTTGAAAAATTGCATACGCAGGTGCAAGAGTAAAAAGGCTACCTAGATAAGCATGAAGTTTAGCCGCTTCAAGAAGCTTGGACTTGGCTTTGATATGCTTATGAAGGATAGGGACACAAGGCTAGTAAAAGATAGTGTCAAGTAAGAACATGTTAGAATGTTAACTTATGTGTATATTATCTTCGAGTATTCAAGATGGATAACCAAGGTTTAATCCATAGTGACACCTTTAGTTATTCGAATACTTGGAATGTGTAATATACTAAGACGAAATTCAATCGTCATGATATTTCATTTATGCATAAGTTTGTTATTTGTTGTGATTTTGTTTAGTTAATCATGGATTCCACTAAAATGGGGGAGGATTATTGGTATTTTAGTGTAATTGGATCAACTAGTTGACCAATGCAGTCGTAATATTTCATCGAACAAGTTAGGAGAGTGCGGAGTGCACGCTTGTTCGAGTTCTATTACGATACTTAGCTTACGAGGGTCCGGGAGCTACCTTTTGCAACACTTCTGTTATGAACTATTGCAGCTGCTCGAATGGGCATGTCTTTTCACAACACTTATGTTCTGAAGAGTTGTGACTATTCATATCAGGCTTATAAATATCTGACATTGGCAACATTTTTGGCGATCTGGTTGCAATTTGGTTCACTTTTTCACAACAAGAAATTCATTCAAAGTTCTTGTCAATTCTGATTTTATCCGATTGATCTATTTGGTAGAACCACCAAATAAGATTCAATCTGAAAGTGTTCGTCACGACTTAAGAAGTATCCAGGCTTCATTCTAGCGGAATTCCCCAACAGGTTGAGCTTACTCCTTCTCTCATGAACAGTGGCATCCAATTGCTGCTCCAAGTCTACAACCCGATGCCTGAGTTCCTGCTTTGAGGCCACCTCTTCCTGATACATTGCCTGAGCCTAGTTAGCATCAGAAAGCGATATGGCCATAAATTACTATAACAAGGCAATGATAATATCATCATTCATAACATTCAAATATACACTTCTTACTATTGAATCATCATTTGAAAATGCATGTACCTTAGCGAACAAAGTATGAGAAACCAGGGTATCAGTAAGGGTTAAGGCGTTCCCCGCTATTCGCTCCGCTTCCCCGCGTGTAACCTGTAAGATCTAAAAAGGAGCAATCAAGTGAATCATCTTGAAAAGAAGGATCGCATGGACATTCTTAGGAAGCTTACATGTGTGGTTCTGGGAGGCACAAAGTCTAGTGAGTGGGTGCTTGGAGAAATTTCCCTAATCCAAAAGTCACCACTAGGGCCTAAAAGCAGGAAAGACTTCTCCAAGGCTGTCGAGCGGCGCCCTGGCACTATATCTATGCCACCGTATCCACCCCAGTCTGCGTACCCCACTCGACTTATGCCAGCTTCTCTTCTTAGAAGGGGCCTGAAAACACAATAAAAGCAATAGCGGGTATAAGCATCAATGCTAAACCGAAAAGAAATATGTGGAAAAATTGCGGCATTTACCTCAGAGGAATAATATCCCTCATTGATCGGTATCTCCTTGGCACCACTACCACCATTGTCATCATCCTCGTCGTCATCATCATCATCCTCTTCACCCCTCTTGCCCCCCTCGCCCTCACTAACCGCCTCACCAGGGGATCTTGGTTCCCCTTTCTCATTATGGAACGCGATTGTGTCATTTGAGTGAATGTGTGGGCAAATAGGAAGTAGCTGTGATGTAAACTCACCATAAACACCGCGGACACTCTCAACCACCCGACCATTTTTGTCAACAAAGTCAGCCTTATCGCCCTCATCAGTGATGGTCAAATGTGGCCACCATAAGCTTATCGGGGAAGCAGGAAGCACAAGCCTAATAGGGGATAAGAAGTCCCTCCACCCGCGAACTCTCTCACCCAAGTACCACTTTAGAGATAAAGGGGACTCGATCACAAATCACCTATCATCCATATCATTCGTCACGTTTTGTACAGCCGCCAAGTTGGACACTTCCTTGAAAGGATCTCTTTTCACCTACACAAACCAACCAAGGCAACCAATGTAAGTACACTCAATGATATAGATTTGTACTAACAGTTTGTTCAAATTTTAGATAGGATTAAAAGACCGCTTACCATGCCTATTTTAAAGAAGGCCACTGCAGGAAGGATCTCGTGCTCAAAAGCCCATGGTTGAAAACTATAAGTCTATTAGTTCAAGTTGGCTAAGAAGGCAATCAAAGGGTAAAAAATGCTAAGATTGTAAAAAAGTGGAAACATCGAGATAGCGCCATACCTGAACGAGCAGATGGCCTAATTGAAGTACCTTATTCTTCTTCCTAGCTCTGATGTCCAATCCATGGTATATCTGGGCAAGAATGTCCCTCAGCCAATTTTTCTGTTGGATCATCGCCACGTCCTTGACTGCCGAGATCAGTCCATAATTTACCTTATTGCTCGAGATTTGGAAGAAAAGCACAATCAGTAGTGAAATAACGAAGGAATGGACATAGGCCACCCTCTGCAACTTAGGGACCACCTTCTTCTTCTTTTAAAACTTGATTAGCTCCCCATATGATAAATGCCCCGACTAGTGTTTCACCCCAAATAGCTCAGTCACCCGTTTCACCACGGGACCCCGAACATAGTGCTTCGCCATGTAGACATCAAAATGAATGACCTCGTCAGTCCAAGGAAGCCCGATCATTGCCACAATATCTGACAGGGTAATCGCATCCTCGCCAATTAGAAGATAGAATGTGTGGGTGGTTTCCGACCAACTGTTAATGAATGCCATAAGATCCGTGATGAAAAAACCATATCTTTTAGGACCTTTATAAACATGACCTGATCTTCGCAATGATTGTATTTCGACAGGTTATTCTTAGATTATACCTCCTTGTGTATCTGGAATGGTGTTAATCAGTTGATTGTCTGTTTCTTTCTCTTGAACCTCCAGTTCAATATTACTCCCACTGACTTTTACAAGCAAGTGTTCATTTTCCAAAAAAGCGAGCACTCTGAGACACATATACCTTCTGTTCTTCATGTTGGTAAAATAAATATCCAATAGTTTCCTTTGGATATCTAATGAACATACACTTGTCAAACTTAACATCCAGCTTAACTGATGCTATCCTCTTTACCATAGCAGGACAACCCCATACTCTTAGGTGACTCAAAGATGATCTTTTATTACACCATCTTTTGTAAGGTCTAAAGTTAACTAATTTAGAGGGCACTCTATTTAATACATAAACTCTGATCTCTAGTGCATATCCCCAAAAGGATTTATTAGGATCTATTTGGCTCATCATGGACCAAACCATATCTAATAAGGTCTGATTCCTCCTTTCAGACACTCCATTGCATTAGGATGTATAAGAAGGGATTGGGGAACTATCCCATTATCCTTTTGATAATTTTGAAACTCTTGACTTAAGTATTCTCCACCTCGATCAGATCAAAGTGTTTTAAGACTTTTCTCAAGTCGTTTCTCTACTTCATTTTTGAATATTTTGAACTTCACAAAACTTTCAGACTTGTGCTTCATTAAGTACATAACCATATCGTGAATAATCAACAATAAAGGTTATGAAGTAGGAGTATCCCCCTAGCCTTAACACTCATTGGACCACACACATCTATATGTATAATTTCCAATGTACTAGTGGCTTGTTTACACTTTCCCTTAAAGGGTAACTTTGACATTTTTCCTTTTTAACAAGGTTTGCAATCACCATAAGACTCCAAGTCTATTGGGCCTAAGTCTCCATGTTTGTATAACTTAGTTAACCGATCTTTGTTTATATGGCCTAAACGATAATGCTAAAAGCAGAAAGATTTCTCATTATCTAATTTAACTTTCTTCACATTGTTTGTATTAAAAACTTCTGCTTTAGTATCAAGAACATAAATGCCATCATTAAACATCCCATAGCCATAAAGAACATTGTTTAAACGAATCTTACAACTATTATTCAAAAAGAAAACTTCAACTCCCTCTGCTGCTAAACGCGTAACAAAGATAATATTCTTAGTAACATTCAGAATATAGTAACAATTATGCACAACTAAAACTAAGTCACTCGACAAAATAAGATTAAAGCTTCCTATGGCTAATGTAGCAACTCGTGCTCCATTTCCCACACGCTAGTCCATCTCCCCTTTTGCAAGCTTCCTACTATTCCTTTAGTCCCTGTACATAAGTACAGATATGAGAACCACAACCAGTATCCAATACCCAAGTTGATTTATAAGGAAAAGTAGCATAGTTTTCAATTACAAACATACCTGAAGTAGATGCCTCTATAGGCTTCTTTTTCAAATGTTTAAAAGTGAGTTTTGCAATCCCTCTTTTAGTGTCCCGGTTTCCCACACTAGAAGTAGACATATTGAGATGTCTTCTTTTCTTTCTTCTACTTACCAATTCTTTACTTTGCCCCCAGTGCCTTCTTCTTTTTAGATTTTTTGCTCTTCTCGAGCAACATCAGTGTTCTCTGATCTTTCTTGATATGAGGTTCTACTGTCTTCAGCATGTTGATTAATTCTAGAATTGTAGAATGAATCTTGTTCATATGATAGTTAGTTAAAAAATATGAATAAATATCTATTAAAGAAATCAACGAAAAGGTCAACACTTAACGTGATTCATTTCGAATCCCAATCAATTCAGCTTCTCAAGGTATCCCAAGAGTTTTAGTACATGCTGAGAGGCAGAGGCATCAGCCTGTATCTATGTTCCAAAAAGGAGTCTTGAGGTCTCATACCTCTCTGTCCTTTCTCGCTCAGCAAAGAGCTCCTCAAGATGGAGAACCATGGTCTCTAAGTCCATGTTCTCTAAGTCCATGTTCTCATGTGGTTTCTGAAGCTCAAGATTCATGGACCCCAACATTATGCATGTTATAGTCTCATGACCTTTCTTGTGATTCAACCAGGCATCATGTTCCAATTGATCCTGACCTTCAGGTTCTATTGGGAAAATGTCATCTAGAGTGTAGACAATTCCCTTGGATCTGAGAATTATTTTCACAGCTCGGAACTAATCAGAAAAGTTCATGCCATTCTATTTCGTGTCAAGTAATGGACGGAGATTAATGTTGGAAGTCATTTTCAACCTAATATATAAGAAAAGAAAAGCATTGTTTAGACTTTAGTAAATAGTATATGTATCTAATATAAGGACATTTAATAAAATACATTTATCCTACCATTTTTCAAAATTTACAATAGCCCATTGTATTAAATTCGGGAGGTTTAGCCTAGCTAAATTTCCAAGTAGGTAGCATCTACAACTAGTATAATATGACTCCCAATGAGTCAAGCCATATTAGTAAGTTTTATTTGGAATTCCATTCCATTTGCATCGTATGCAATTGCTAATTAATTCAAGTTCCCTAAATCCAAGGGACGTGTGCTCTTATATTAGCATCTCCTTGAATGTGTCTCAGTCCTCCGGCTAGCCTCCAATTTTATGGTAGACTACCCATTCCTGTTAAGGCAGACCCTATCTCAATTTATATAATGGGTCGATGTAGACGATAGGAATGCTTTGCACAACTCTTTATAGCCGAAAAAGATCGGGTCATAAATTTGAGTAAGGAAGACTTATAACTTGCCTTAATATATTTACTTTGGGATTTTATTGTTGTTAAACGTCTCACCTAATCTAGGTATTTTTAGATGGACATATTTATAATAATTTATATTAATTCATGGAGTTTTAGAATTAATTTAAAAGGTCTAACCTTAAGTGGGTTCAAGCTCTTTATTATAATTATTCCATCAATCAAGATTATATGCAAAATAATTAACACTTTTATTTGTTATATTTATATTGCATTTGCTTTAAGCTTTTATTCAATAATTTTTACTTGGTTATAGAAACATATATAAAACCATCTTATATACTAGAAATAAATTAGTCTATATTTAATCCCCTATTTGTTAACTCAAGCTGCACCGATATATATTCCTAGGTAGGAGAGGTGTCCTATAAGGAGTTGACACCTTATTCAATCCTTGCCAGAACATACAGGCATAAGCTTGAAAAAACATGGATTCTCTTGGACTAATAAATTTCATTCATTTAATTCATGTAAATTGAAAGCATCTATAACCCTTGTAATTTATATAATTTATTGAGTCTTTGATAAGTTTGAGTCAGTTGAACTGGCTTATTCGAAATTATCTATATCCATTTTCTAACCTTGAAATCAAAGCCTAAATTCATCAATCGTTCCAAACAATTTAATAAACTTTAAATCATTTTATATAGAAAAGAAAATTCAGTTTGCTTTAAGCTTAATTATGTACTAAATAGGCAGACTCATGATACCACTATTAGGAACTGACAGTCACTTTGAACATGTATAACAGACACGACGGAAATTTAAATTTTTGTCCCTTCTAGGAACTTCTATTAGTAGCATATAAATTAATTAAAGCCTTAACTAAATTAATTCTCTACTTAAGTTAGCATGCATAGACTAGGCGTACCATAATTCTAAATTATATCTAAGTATAAAAATATTTTATTTTAAACATGTTATAACTCTAAGTTATAGTCAATGTATAAAATAAACTAAGCATGCAATATAACCTAAGCATAATAATTATTAAGTCTTAAAACGCTTAATAAAAGGACTTAATAATTAAAAGAGAATTAGAGGACTTACCAGTTGAAGCGTGCTTTAGCAGAACCTTCTTAAACAAGCCTCCAAGTACAGGATAGCCTCTATAAGTATCCACATGAACCCCACCAACCGAAACCTCCCAACGAGAAAGAACTGCGGAGGTTTGAGTAGCTGCTAGACCACTCCAAAACCCACCCGAAAAAAAAAGAATTTGCTCTTGAGTTGACTTACGAGATATCGCGTTGGAATCTCAAATTAAAACTCGAATAAGCTTGTGGTGCAATTGAGAGAGGGGAAGGATTAATGCGAGTATAAATGCGGGATTAAATGCAGATTTAATACGAGATTAAATTTAATCCTCTTTTCTTTTAACTTATTTTATGACCCTACTAACATTTGTTACCGGTCAAAATAAATTCTTGGCTTAACCACAAAATGATTTAATCATTTTAATCAACACTTTAATTCATTTATAACCCTAATAAAATTAGTTACTGATCAAAATAAACTTCTGGCTTAACCATAATATGATCTAATCATTTTCATCAACACTTTAATTTATTTGTGAACCTAATAAAATTAGTTACTGGTCAATAAATAAAATCTCTGGTCTAACCAGGTAATAGTTCAACTATCCCTTTAATATTTTCATAATAGATCAAGTCTATTAATTCTTTACTCAGTCCGATGAAAGTCCAATGTATGTGACCTTATAGGATCCCGAAGTATTGAGCTATGAAGGTTTGACCAATCATTGTTCTATTGGAACTATTAGCTTGAGGTTTTAGACCGTGAATAGAACTCGATTACCTTAAATGACTATAGTACGCCTCTAGCAAGGGTCCACCATCCCCCATTACTCGGAATGTCATTTGTGCATATGACTTACTCCTGGTTTATGCAATAGTTGTCCAATGCGATGAGCTCCTTCCATTCCTTAACCTTGGTACCATCTGGTTTGTTGGGCTTGAATAAAGTGTTAACCCACCAATAGTAAGGTTGCTCCAAGCTATCCCAGTTATTTGCTTGTTACCAAAGTATATTACTTTTTTACCATAATGTGTTTAACTAGAAACTATTTCTATTAATCACATACTCTGATCAGAGGTTTATAGTAATCATCACTTCAACAAGCGGCCAGGTAAAACTCCTTCATATATTCGGAGCGATGGATTATTTCTGACTACATAGCTTACCAACATGTTGTCATCACTATACCCATGACACCCTAAATTAATGAGTGAATGGGTATGACCCAAAGTATAGCAATAGTACCACACAAGGTAACTAATATCTTAAGTATGAGGATATTCGCAAAGCTACTGCATGAAGATAAAAACTAACACATTGATATATATATACCAAGTGTTTATCTTACTGCAGTCTTCATTATATCTTCCAGATATATCCATGTGTCAAACTCAAGACACCACCTTTAGTTTTAGGAGGTTGACTGCTTGGACCCTTTCCAAGAGAGTTGACCACATGCTAGTTATTATAGTTTAAGCCAATTTCCAGTAATCATTCAACAAAATCAATAAGCAGAAAAGTAAAGAACACAATCAATTTTTAACGTGCTATCATCTATCCATATTTTCAAAGGATCCGCTGTGAAGAGTTGATGCCAATGCATGGGTTGAGTAGAGCAGCTTTATTGATGGCTAAACTAAAGGTCAAAGGGAAAAATACATCGTAATATCCACAGAAGAATGAAAACCAAAAAAGCAGTACAAAACCCTAAAAACCCTAAAAATTACAATATAACGAGAAAAGATACACCCCTGATTTATATAGCCTTGAAAAGAAACCGCCTCATAATAGCCTTCAATGGTAACATGCCATGCAAGATCATCAAACGATCATAGTTGAAGATAAAGAGCGCAAAAAAAATAAGGGATAAGAATTAAAACTCTAGAGTAAACCGGCTTATATACACAAGGGAAAAGAAACAAAACTCACAGCTTTACACTAGGTTACAAACAGGTGTAAAGGAAATGGGTTTGGGCTTGGGCTAAAGTCTTTGGGCATACTAACTCCAACATTCTTCACCTTGACCAAAGCTAGCCTACAGAATAAAGCCACTTCAATTCTCACCAAGGCTTAAGGGCACAGTTTGACATAAAGTCAAACTGCACAACTCCTAGGCCTTTCAAAGCAACCTGAAATTTATCAACAGGAATAGATTTAGTTAATAGATCAATAGGATTCACACTAGTATGAATCTTATTAATAAAAACAATACCAGCAATAATAACCTCTCTAACAAAGTGCATTTTAATATCAACAAGTTTGGTTCTTTCATGATACACAGTGTTTTTACAAAGGTGGATTGCAGATTGTGAGTCACAAAAAACATTAAGAGACTCCTGTTTAATTCCAATTTAAAAAATAATGCCTTTCAACTATATGGCTTCCTTAATTGCCTCTATAATAGCAATGTATTCAGCCTTAGTGGTTCTCAAAGCAACAACATGTTGTAAACATGATTTCCAGATGATAAGGTTTTTACCAAAAGTAAAACAAAACCCAGACACATACCTCATTTTATCTAGGTCTGCAACATAATCAGAATTGCAATAACCATTTATATCAACTTTCTCATTACACAACTTTCTGTACATAAGAAAAAGACCTGAACTACCATATAAGTATCTAGCAAGCCACTTAAAAGCATTCCCATGTGATTTATTAGGTTTGCACATGCACCTGCTTACAAGACTTACTCTATGAGCGATGTAACATCTAGTATAAACCATGGAATACGTGATTATTATCTAACTCAAAGTTTTTTTTTTGAAAAACCCCCGAAGGAACAGTGTGTCCCCTCAAAGGGAAAAAGTTTGAAGCAGGTGATAATTTCGGGGCGGAGTCCCCAGCTAGGCTGGTTTCCCCGCTTACCTACAAAACACCTACCCCTCTTTTATTAAATAAAAATCAACTCACGGTCTCAAGGCGAGAACATGAGTAAATCAATTACACAAGAGTAGCAAGTTCGGAAAATTAAATACATCAGAACTTACAAAATTAACATCACGTCTCCTACTTTTAAGGATGAACCAACATAAATGAATGCATGATCCAATAATGTCTTCTAAACCCAACCTGCCTTCGAAAACAAATTTGTTCCTTCGTTTCCATAGTGCCCAAGTAACTAAGAACCATAGCGCCGTTTCGAACTATCTACCTCTTCC
Source organism: Euphorbia pulcherrima (assembly GCA_947683365.1). Classification (NCBI taxonomy): domain Eukaryota; kingdom Viridiplantae; phylum Streptophyta; class Magnoliopsida; order Malpighiales; family Euphorbiaceae; genus Euphorbia; species Euphorbia pulcherrima. The sequence continues at coordinate 6,130,698 of CANTUS010000004.1, forward strand.
ATCAGCAAAGAAGCCATGCCACATGGCTAGAAAATCCACCGCCTTCCACGGTATAGGTAGCGAGATACCGAATAATCTCATCACCTGAGTCCACACCTTATAGCTGTTGATGCAATGGAGCAAGGCGTGATCCGTAGTCTCCTCCAAATCACAAAATGGGCATTGAACGTCCATTATAGATTGGCAGCCACGGAGAAAAAGAAACATTTTTATTGGTAATCTTCCATGAAAAAAAATCCACCCAAAAAAGCAAACTTTAGGGGTCACACATGCCTCCCATATTACCGAAAAGTCAAGCCTTGGCTTTGGCCACTTTGGCATACTATAGTAGCCCATACAAAAGGAGCTTGTCGTGTACACCTTCTTCTCCCCCAACTCCCAAATAAACCGATCAGCCGTCCTTGAAAAGATAGGCTGCCTTTGACCATGCCCCAACTCATTGTCACCCTCTAGAAATAAGCTCGGACAACTTATAATGGTCCAATTTTGAAGTTCCGCACCTCTCTCCTATCCTGAAATCCTTAAGTTCCGATTCCAAAAAGGTTGTAAAAAGGCAGATGACCCGAAAAGATAATGACACCCCTCGTCCACTGAACATGATTTCTGTTACACAAGCGGTATAGGTCAGGGAACAAGACCGCCAACTCCGAATTTGTCGTCCAGTTGTCATGCCAGAATGAGCAATTCTCCCCACTTTCGATAGCAACCCGAATACACGACCTGAAAAATTCCCACCACTCCCCACCTCTAATACAACATGCTATAATTCCTCTCCAAGTATGTGACAATGTAGATGAATCATAGTTTCCAATGGACCACCATGAAACAAACCCGTAATGTCTAACTCAAATCTCATACCATAATGACCCATGATCAGCACTCCAAACCTTCCATACCCACTTCATCAACAAACTACAGTTAACCAACTTCAAGTTCCTAATGTAGAGGCCCCCAAGATTTTTGGGTAGGGCAATCGTCGCCCAACTAACCTTACTGATACCTATAGTAGTTAAATCACCCCTCCATAAAAAATTCTGCATCAGCTGCTCAAGTTTCATAATTACCACTCCTGGCATTTTATTCAATGATAGCAAAAAGATTGGAAGAGATGATAATACCGATTTCACAAGCACCATTCATCCGGCATAGGATAAACATTGTCCTTTCCAACTTGCTAATCGACTCTGAAACTTACTTATCAATGGATTCCAAGAGGAAATAGGAACACGCCTAACGCTGAGAGGGGTTCCAAGATAGGTAATCAGAAAGTTCTCCACTCGACATCCCAGGATGCCTGCACAAAATGAAACGACCGTCTCTTGTACATGAATACCTATAATAGAGCTCTTATTAAAATTAATTTTCAGGCCTGAAATCAACTCTAAACATCACAAAATTCTAACAAAAATAGGTAATAGAGACATATGTGCTGGTAAAAAGCATAGCGTATCATTAGCGAATCGCAGGATGGACATGTCCTTCTCTGAACCGTCAATCCGAAATCCCAGTAATAGGCCAATTCGAATACTCTCCTTAGACATTAGTTACAGTCCCTCACTAGCTAGAACAAAAAGAAACGGGGAAATAGGATCACCTTGTTTAACCCCCCTAGCCAATTTAATCGGTTCCGACAGCGTCCCATTGATCAGAATCGAAGTGACCGAATTTCTTCTACAGTTGTCAAGCCATTGAACCCATCTTTCATCAAAACCCATTTGTCTAAAACCCACATTAATATAGTTCTACGAAACACAATCATAAGCCTTATGGAAGTCTAACTTAATAGCCAAACATGGTTGACGACTCCTTTGAACCGAATGGATAATCTCCGAGGCTATGAATGAACATTCATGAATATTATGACCTTTAATGAAAGCAAATTGATTGTCTGATATCAACTTAGATAGCAATGGTTGTAGTCTTTCAGCAAGCACCTAAGACACAATTTTATATATAGCATGGATCAAGGCAATAGGTCTAAAATTATTCAACGAAGAAAAGCTAGGTACCTTAGGAATTAGGACCGTATATGATGATTTAATAGCATTCGGCAGCCGTCCCGTTGCATGAAACTTCGCAAATAGGTCCAGTAGCTCAGGCTTCAGTTCACACCAAAATCATTTGTAGAAGAAAAAATTAAATCCATCAGGTCCAGGCGCCTTCCCCTCATTATAGGAACAAACTGCATCCCATATCTCGGCTTCTGAGAATGGTTCAACTAGACAACGATTCTCCAATACATCTACCGTCATGAACTTTAGTCTTTCCAAATCAAACGGAATAACTATAGTTCCCGAAAACAGGTTCGAATAGTAGTTTCGAACTGTAGCTGTGATCTTTATAGGATCGCTAGTGACTCTCCCGCCAATATCCAACTGTGAAATCCGATTACCTCTGAACCTAGCTGAAGCGATGCGGTGGAAAAACGTTGTATTGTCATCACCCAATAAAGTCCACTTCACTCTTGACTGTTGAATCCGAATTTTTTCTAGGCTTCGTCTAACCTGAAACAATGTAGTTTTCACACTTTGTAATTCAGACATGGCTGAAGCATCCAAAGGCCGATCCACACTAGAGTCAGTCAACTCTAAAACCCGGGCTTCCAACTTTTTCAATCTACTATCCAATTGACCAAAATTAGACGAATGCCAAGGACGGATAAATCCCCATAATTTTTGAAGCTTGTAATCAACATCTCTATCCTTACTCCTAGCCGCACCACAAATAGAACGCCACTTACTGGTGCTAAATGGCAAAAAAGTATCAACATCCCACCAACAGTTTAGCGATCTATCTACTCTCCTTCCCCATCTCCGCGAAGAATGTGACTGGAAAATAATGGGCAATTGATCCGATAGGGTTGAGTCTACCTTCATGAGTTGTAAACCTGGCCAGCTATCTAATAATCCACATGACACCAACACTCGATCGATCCTCGAATACGACTGACTATTACTCCATGTATAGTCTTCCAACTAAAGGAACATCATACAACGCACACTCATTCACAAATTCCTGGAATCTTATCATAGAATTAGAAACAATCCCATTCCCACCCGCTCTTTTCGAATAATAAAGAATTTCATTAAAGTCACCACATATCAATAAATTCCCAACATCCCGAATAAGGGGCAGCAATTCAACCCATAATTGGTTCCTCTCAGTAGCTGTGACTGGCCAGTATAAGCATACAATATTAATCTCAACCTGATTCACAACCGTGCTCATAATACACCATCTTACACCAACAGCTCTAACTGTACCCCTAACTAATTTAGAGTTCCATGACACAATTATCCCTCCCGAAAAACCTTGAGCAGGAACACAATAATATGAAAAATCATTATGACCCCATAATTTCCTCATAGTCATCTCTGACACATCCGACACCTTCATCTCGACTAACACAACAACATGCAAAGACCATTTGCGGACACATGAATGAACAAAAAATTGCTTTGCTCCATTCGTGAGCCCCCCACGACAGTTCCAAGAAAGAAGGTTTACTGACATAAAGAATCGTGTACCAAACCTCGATTCAGACGGACTATTCAAACTCTAGGATCTTCCAGTACCTGCACAATTTGCTCCGTATGTTGCTCCTGAAACAGACCCAGCATCTCACCCACTCTAACTACCAATCTAGCCTCATTCTCACGAGGTTCTATATGCTGGGTATTAATAATCACCCTGTTCCTATTTGCCACGTCCAGCCCCGACGATCCAGAAATTCTGCCAGTCTCCGCATTCCCACTAGCCCCCGAGTTCGAACTCTCATTACCGACCAGTTCCCTTAATGTAGAATTTTCCAATATATCGTTATCCCGCAGCGTTCTCATATCACATTCCTCCTCCGATATAGCCACTTCTTCAGATAGCCTATCCGCCATTGATCCCTCATCCGAATTGTCCTCCGAGCTAGAGTAATCCTCCTGACACCTCGGACAGCCAACGCCCTGACGCATAGAAGTGTAAATCGTAATCTCCCTCTCCCCCACTAGTAACTTCAGATTGCGGCTCATAGTGCCTATAGGAACTGACACCAACAAGAAACAACATCCAATCAATCTAGCCTTTCCAAGTTGCAATCCATAGCCACCAGCCGACCAAACCTCCCAGCAAGGCTACGGACTAATGATTCACATATAATAGTTGGTGGAATACCCATAAAATCAAGATACATGACACACTCGGAGGGAATAAAATTCACCGACAGACGCTCAACCGAAAACATAAGGTGATTGAGAATCTTCCATTCATGACTAACAAAATTAATCATCGCATCTTATGTGATAAAGGAGACAATCACACACTCCCCACCAACAGGAGCAGCAAATTCAACATCAAAACCACGCTCACATAATAAATCATATATATTTCGAATATGAGAGATATTGTGTAGCCGAATCAGGCAGGCCATATCTTTCCACGAGGTGGACTGCACCATGCACTCCTCACCAACTCATTCTTGTCCATAGGGCTCGTCGCAACCATAGGCTGCCCCTTACTTGCCTCCTCTATAGAATTCCGATAAGGGGTCGCGACCGCAACATATGATCTCCCATCACGAGGTGATTCATGAAACACTCGATTCACACGTCTAGGTAGCTTTCGGATCGGCTCCTGGAATTTCTGAACATTCAAAGGCCTTGAGTATCTTGCCTTATATGCCCGCAGTCGAACTGCCCCTATTTCAACAGAATTCATCCTGTTCAAAGCTTCATAAAATGGAACAGTTTCATCAATCATAATGAACCCAAAATTCAATTTTCTGGCATTTCTCTTTTGTGCGACAAACACCCAGCAAGAAAACTCTAAATCTCCCCAAGACCTTCTTCAGGGCTAGCGCATCATAACCATTCGGGAAATTCTCAAAATAAATCTTATTCACGATTGGATTCCTAGTGTTGGCAATATGATTAGGGTTTGCATCCCTAACCTACGAAGTGGCGGTGAAGGGCATAGAAAAGGGATTACAGTGAGGGTTTGTGGTTTGGCGATTTTGGGTAGGCTTATGGAAGGGGTTTCGGTGTTAGGCCTGACGGCGGCTGGTGTCCAATCGGAATAGGGTGGTTGATGGGTGGTGGTGGCGACTAAGGAAGGGGGTGGGATGGGTACGGGTATGGGTATGGGTAGGGTTTCTCTCCATAGGGTTTTTTCAGTGACATCTAACTCAAAGTTACTTAAAATTTTCTTTACACAATCAACTTGAGTTAATACTAAAAAACCTTTAGACCTATCTCTATAGATGTGAATGCAAAGAATTCTCCTAGCAGGACCTAAATCCTTCATTTCAAAAACAGTACTAAGTTGAACTTTCAAATTATCTAAGTCAGACTTATTTTTGCAAGCAATAAGCATGTCATCAACATATAAAAGCAGGTAAATGTAAGTTTTATCATTTAACCTCTTATAATACACACATGAGTCATAATTAGTTCTTAAAAACTTCTGACTTAGCATAAATTGATCAAACTTAAGGTACCATTGTCTAGGAGATTACTTAAGACCATAGAGAGACTTTAAAGAAGACAAACATGATTTTCATAACCTTTTTTGAATAAAACCCTCAGGCTGAGACATATACGATTCATCAGGCAAAGTGCCATGTAAAAAGGAAGTCTTAACATTCATTTGTTCTAACTCTAGGTAATATAAAGCAACAACAGACAATATCAATCTAATAGAGACATGTTTCATAACTAGATAGAATATTTCTTTATAATCTATGCCCTTAATTTGTGAAACCCCTTAGCCACCACTCTAGCTTTGAACCCTTCAGGTTCAATTCCAGGTATGGCAGGTTTCTTCTTGTAAATCCATTTACAACCAATGATTCTCTTACCTTCAGGTTTAGGAACCAAAATTTGAGCTTTATTCTTGGTAAGAGAACTCCTCTCCTCCTTCATAGCTGAAAGCCATTGATTCCAATCTTTATTGTTCTTAGCATCGGTAAAGGACTTTGGTTCATTGAAATCAATACTTTTAGCATATAACACAGCAAAATCTAACATATCAGAATATTTACAATCATAGATGATATAATCTTTAAACTTAGAAGGCATCCTAAACTCTCTTCTAGGTCCTTTAGTTATAATGTCAAGATTTTCAATATTATTCTTAAAGTCAGCATCAATTTCAACTTGATCAAGATTATCAGAATTTTCATTTCCTAACTCATTGTTATCAATATTTTCATTATTGCTATCTTGAGTCTCATTAGGTTCAGTATTTTTGGTTAACAACTTATCCAATTCTATTTCAAATAATTGATCAACAGAGTTAGACTTATTGTACTTATTTGCATCAATCATACGAAAAACAGACTAATTGAAGGATACATCCTTGTTGATAAGCACCTTGTTGTCAGTGATCGACCAAAGCTTGTATCCTTTAACACCAGTTGAATATCTCTTGGATCAAACTTGGACTCTATGTTATGCATATAAGATAAACAACCAAAAATCCTAAGATTATCATAGACAACAGGTTTATTATACCATAACTCATTAGGACACTTTTGACTAATAGATGAACTAGGAATCCTATTGATTAGGTAACATGATGTGGATGTTGCTTCTGCCCAAAATTTATGATCCAGACTAGATTCTAACAGAAGGCATCTAGCCTTATTTAGAATAGTCCTATTGTACCTTTCCACTACTCCATTTTGTTGTGGAGTGCAGGCATAGGTTCTGTATCTAACAATGCCAATACTTATACAAAATTCATTAAATTGATTGTTTATAAATTCCAAACCATTGTCAGTCCTTAGTGTTTTAATTTTAAAATTTACCTAATTTTTAACTAAGGCCTTCTATTCATTGAATTTATCAAACACATCACTTTTATTTCTTAAAAATAAATCCATATTTTTCTTGAAAAATTATCTACAAAAGATACAAAGTATTGGTAGTTAGATAGAGAAAAAGGAACAGAAGGTGATTCCCAGAGATCACTATGAACAAATTCCAGTGGATCTTTGGAATACAATTAGCAGACTTAAAACTCTGCTTAAGGGACTTTCCCATAGCACAAACATCACACATATCAGATTAAATAGACATAGGCAATTTTAAGGTTCTAGATTGTCTTATGGATTCTAGACCTTTAATTCCTATGTGACCAAGTCTCTTATGCCACAAACTAGTCTTATCAACCCTGTAACCACATCAGATGGCCCAACATACATAGAGCCTAAAAGATAATACAAGACATTAGACAGTTCACCCTTTAAAACACATTTTCCATTTTTAATTATCTCAATAATTCTACCTTGAGCTTTAAACTCAAACCTTTACTATCAAGGTTACTTGGAGATATTAAATTCCTTTTAATATTAGGAACATGTCTAACATCATATAACAGAACTCTCTTACCATTATCACATATGATCTAAACTTTTCTAATTCCTAATATATCATAGGAGGTATTATTTCTCATAAGAACTTTTCCCCCTAAGTAAGGTTCATAGTCCATGAGCCTTTCCCTCTTAGGAGTTAAGTGAAAAGTACATCCTGAATCCAATATCTGGGAATCATGATCTCTAGTTTGACCAATGGTAAGAGCCTCAATATCAACTGTTTCAATTATATTGTTAATAGCTCCTGTATTTTAGGATTCATTAGGTGATGGTTGATCACTAATCCTGAGTCTACTAAATTTCTTAGTATGACCCTTTTCATTACAATAATAACATATGAATTCCTTTTTAGTTTTATTATTATTCCAGCCATTACTATTGTGAGCAGGATTATTGGTAGACTAGTTACTAGGTTGATTATCCTGTTTGGACTTCTTCCCTTTGTTCTTTTTACCTTTTACAAACAGACCTTCACCATTTTGACCCTTTTTAGTAGTTTCTGACTTAAATTCAAGTTCTTTCATTTGAAGAGCAACAATTATGTCATCAACTTCTAAAGAAACTATACCATATTTCACGGCTTCTTTTAGGTTCTTAAATTTGTCAGGTATAGAATTTAAGAGAAGAATAGATTGGTCATCCTCACTGATATCCACATCTGCTCCTTCTAACGCTATGATGAGTTTTTAAAACTCATCATAGTTTTCATCAACATTCTTTTGAGGATTCATTTTAAAACTGAATAATTGTTCTTTCTAAAAAGCAATTTTAGTAGTGCTAGTGGTCATATACAGTTGGTCTAATTTGGTAAATAATTTGACAGTAGTATTATAGCCTCTAACCCTCCTAAGAATGTTGTCTGTTCGATTTAGGACAATGGTGGAATAAACCTGATCAAGAATATCATCTTTTTCAGTTTTAGTGAGATCAGTAGGCAATTTATCTTTATGTAGAAGGGCCTTGTGACATTTTTGTTGAATTAAAATGCATTTAAGTTTTTCTTTCCAAATTGAAAAATCACCTTTTCCATCAAATTTTTTTAAACTGAATTTAGCAATTGACATTTTAATGACCAAGTTCAACCAAGATACAGTTAGATAAAATTTAATAGGAAACATGGGTAAACTCAGAGAGACAGACTTAAAGAAAGCTATAGTGCTAAAGAAGAGAGCCATAAAGGAGGAATCTACACTATTCAATCCAGAATAAACCTATAAAAAAAAAGAAGAGCTAATCTTAAGAACCAAACAGCACATATAGATCAACAAAAATTCAAAAGGAACACAAGAATCAAACAAGAAAACAAAATTATAGCACTCAAATCAATATGATCAAGTATCTCACCCAAGATAGCAGTCAATTTAAAAGAAGAAAAGAATAAGAGTACTTATAGTGCATAACTCAACTCTTTAAGAGAGTTCTTCCTTTAATAGTGCTACTATATAAAAGAGAAGTTTCAAGAAGGTTACCTGGGTGCGATTGATTTCCTTATTTGCAAATTAATCAAATCAGAATGCATTTCACCAGAGATTCATGCAACATCAAACAATAAAAAGAATTAGAATCCCAATATTGGAAAAACTAAATCAAACGGAAGCAAAATTGTAATTTCTAGGTTTTCAAAATATTTAAAAGAAAAAGAGTTGCATGTATCAAAATTGAGTAAAGAATGTTAACATGAAACACCTTAGCATAAAATCATATGAAAACTTTCAAAAATCAAGGGAAATTTAAGAAGAATTTCTAGAAAAACGATTTTATGAAAATTTCGACAGAATACAAAACATGGAAAGGAAGATTAACACTAAATATTTACAAAAACTCAATATGCAATATAATCTAAAACTGTAAAATGCTCTGATGCGATTTGTTATAGTTTAAGCTAATTTCCAGTAATCATTCAACAAAATCAATAAGCAGAAAAGTAAAGAACACAATCGATTTTTATTGTGCTTTCATCTATCCTTATTTTTAAAGGATCCTCTGTGAAGAGTTGATGCCAATGCACGGGTTGAGAAGATTAGCTTTATTAATGGCTAAACTGAATGCTAAAGGGAAAAAATAAAGAGAATATCCACAGAAGAAAGAAAACCAAAAAAATATTATAAAACCCAAAAAACCCTAAAAATTATAGTTCAGTGAGAAGAGATACAACCCTGATTTATATAGCCTTGAAAAGAAACCGCCTCATAACAGCCTTCAACGGCAACATGCCATACAAGATCATCAAACGATCACTGTTGAAAATCAAGAGCCTAGAAAGCCATCGCGAAGAACATAGGAGAAAAGATCAAGCGGTGAGAGAGAAAATAAGGGATAAGAATTAAAACCTATAGTAAACCGGCTTACATACACAATGGAAAAGAAACAAAATCCATAGCTTTACACTAGGTTACAAACAGGTGTAAAGGAAATGGGTTTAGGCTATGGCTAAAGACTTTGGGCATACTAACTCCAACACTAGTCGTACTGCTCTATCAATATTCTTTTTTGATAAAACTATGACTAGGGATAGTTTAGACATAATCATAATGGTACATGAAGCAGGTCTCACTACACATAGTCCCATTACAGTATCTCTCACTTCATGCTATGTATTATGTCAAGGACCTTTGTATGAAGATATCAATGAATATATTTTGACCAGTCATAATATATATGAACACATCGATATAAACAAAAGATTAAATGCCTTTATTAATTAAACAAATCGTTCGTACCAATACATAATTAAGATATATCGCCCTAATTGCCTTAAAGGCATACATCATATCTAACACTAATATCATAGAAAACTAAGAAACACAAGATTGTGAGTAGGTCATCGGATGAAGCTGAATACATAAGTATTGTAAATACATGCCGTGACGTTAAATGGATACAACAATTAATGCAGGAATTGGCATTCCCATTAGACTTGTCAGTGCGATTATTTTGTGATAGTCAACCTGTCTAATCCCTGTTGAAGATGTTTTAGCTTGAGGGGGTGTGTGAAATATCAAGCTGAAACTACTAGTGAAGCTAGAACCAAGCGATCCTTCATGTCAGCAATTAACGCAATGTATGCATAAGGCAGTTAGGCGGTTACAATTAATCCAACTGAGCTAGACAACTAGCTGCTCTACTTATATATAAATACAGATTGAATGACTCATTTGTAACTAATCTAATCATATATGAAATACAGTTTTTCATCTTCTCTAAGCTCAAGATCTTTGTGATTCAAAAAATCAACATAATCTTGTTTTTAAACCAAATATTTATAGAGTGGAAAAACTATAGTCATTTCATTCATCTTATATTTCATTCCATGAAATAACCATTTTATTTTCAACTTATTCCATTTCGTGAATCAGACTTTATCATCAAGTTCCACTAACCTATTCAACTCCTAATTTTAAGATTACTCCAATCAAAATTGAAACATGTGGAGCCAATGTGTGTTAGAAAGGAAAGATTAATTTTAAGATTACTCCAGTTTTTTATTGTCCTACTCAACTCCTAATTTTAAGATTACTCCAGTCTTTTTATTGTCCTATTCTTTGGTGGGACTTCGAGGCACCTTCTTTACCATCTCTACTTTAGAGATTTCTTTTCCCAACCTTTTTATCTCATTTACTAGATTGGTGTATCTAGTGTTCATGCTACTGATTGATTCTTTAGGCTGTCTTTAAAACTTTTCCCATTGTCTTCAAGCATGAGTCTTCAGGATGTCTTTAGACTTATATTCTCTGGATCTGAGTTCATCCAGAGATAGGGCAATCAGTTCATCCAGATGCTATTCTTAAGAGATTAAAGGTTGTTTCCTTTCCAAGCTTTATTCTAATGATTCCATGTGCTTAGGTATTTGATATATTCAATGGACATCCTTGTAGCTGGATCTTTGTCCGGATGTTTCCATTTGAATTTGGGATTCACATAGTTTTAAGTTTTTGTTTCTTTCAAACCTGATCTAGATAATTTAGTTTAATTTGTGGTCTGGATCATAGTCTCCTAATAGTATATTCAACCCTTTCTCACCAACATGTGCCAGTTGCCTATGCCACAAATTTGGTGAAGCATCATCTCCAACTGTATTCAGTTGACCCGCATATATTATGGCGTTCATTTTGTATAGTAGGCAGCATAATCTTCCTTTTGTCACCAACAACGATCCTTTGGTGAGTTTCCAATTTCCATCGCCTGTATGATTGTGATAACCTTCCTTGTCTAATACACTAATAGACAATAGGTTTAACTGAAGATCTAGAGTGTGTCACACATTTTTAAGTGTTAATGTACATCCGACACTTATCTTCATGTAGATATCGTTGATTCCTACCATTTGCGAGACACTATTATTTCCCATTCTAATATTACCAAAATCGCCTGCTTTATATGTTGAGAAGTATTCCATTTTTGGAACACAGTGTTATGAGGCACCAGAATCTATAATTCACTCAGTATCTACATCTCCAACATGACAACAATCTCCATCATGAGATACTAAAGCCACCTCTCTATCTTATATTGTAACTGTAGTAGATGTGTTTTTGTCATTATCATGACTTAGGTTTGCATTCTCTTGTTTAAAGAAATGATAGCTCCTTTTGAGATGACCTTGCTTTCCATAGTGGTAGCATGACTTCTTCTCCCGGGACTTGGATCTATCTCTCAATTTTCCATTCCCACAAACTTTACTCTTACTTCGACTCCTATTCTCTGTGACAAGGGCTTATGAATTGGTACTGGCAATGTCCCTTCCATAAAGCTCTTCATTTAGTAGACTATTCTTTACCATAGACATTGTTACCACACCATTTGGAGCTAAGTTACTTAATGATACGACAAGAGTATCCTAGCTATCTGGTAGAGTTCCCATCAAAAGACATGCTTGCATCTCATCATCCAAGGACATACCGGTGACTGCTAACTCGCTTATGAATCCTTCAAAGTCGTTCAGGTGATGTGTGGTTGATTGTCCCTCTATCAGTTTCAAGTTCATGACTTTGCGAATCATGAACACTTTTCCTTGAACATTTTTAACCTCGTATATATCCTCTAGCTTCTTCCAGAGAGCTTTGGTATCTATTTCGTTCCTCATGTGGTTGTACAGGCTAGCATCTATCCATTGGCGTATCGTACCCAATGTTTGCTTGTTCAACTTTATCCACTGATGTTCTTTCATATCCTTCAGCTTTGTGTCGTCACCCTCAATTTGATTAGACAAATCTTTGCAATTGAGGTAGTCCTCCATTCTGGATTTCCACATTGAATAATTTGTATCCGTCAATTATATCATTACACCGTCGTTCGCCATGTCGAAACTTTAAAAATGGCAAATTTTACTATTCATGTGAATAGTACCATATGTGTGAATAGTACTGTATGCCCAAATAGTACTTGTATATTGGAATAGTAATTGTATACGTAACAACTATATGTAGGGATGTCAACGGTGCGATGCGGGGGCGGGTACTATACCCCCCATTCCGCACCTAATTGTTTTTGGGGACGGTTTCGGGGATTCCCCATTTAATGTTATGGGGATTTTTTCACACCCATTCCGTACCCACGCGGGTGTCCACGGGTTTCGGTTAATCCCCACCCAACAAAAAAATTTAAAGTAATAGCAACTCAATAATTCAGTTTTGAAATATACTGTAATTATCTAATCTAAAATTAGTGTAACTGGTCTCAATTTAAAGTAATACTAGTACTGGATTTAAGAAAATATTTGACTCCAAATTTGAAAATGTCAACAGCAACAATTCAAAATTATTGCAAAAATTTTGAACATTATAAATGTTCAAAATTATTATAAAATAACAAAAAATAGTTCAAATAAAAATCTTTTGACAACTTTGCTTTGAGTTTGAAGATATCCCAACACCAAATCATTTAGCAACCTTCGTTTTTGCTTCCTTACCTTTATTTGCATCATCAATCTAATAACCCAAAAAAATAAGCTTTAGATGCCTCAAACATGAATAAAAAAACCATTACAACTTAAATATATACCTAAAGTGCATCCATGTCTCTAGTGATGCTCCAAATCAACGAACCACCACTTGTAATAGATTCAGAATCTAAATGAAAAAATGTTCATTAAATTAGAATATCCAGCGTATCAATTTTGACCATAGATACATATATATAAACAGTAGTATAATACCTTTTACTTCAGAATGTAACCAGCTTTTCATGCACATTAATGCCTCCACCGTATCAGGTTTAAGGTTGCTACGAGATTCACTTATAACTCTACCACTAGTAGAGAAAGCAGACTCTGAAGCCACAGTTGATATAGGAATTGCAAATATGTCCCTAGCTAACAATCGTAGTACTGGATATTTAAGGCATGTTTTCCAATAAGCAAGTAAATCAAAAGTCCTCAAAACTTCTTATTTCAGGTGATGAGCAAGTAGCATCAAAAGTATTTTTCACTATCATGTCTGGCTTTAAATTGGCATCTCCCTTGGCATAAACCTTCGAATACTCAGCCACTAACTCATAACAAGCATTTTTAATTCTTGCTATCTCAACCTTTGCCATTATATCACCATGAAGAATAGGAAGATAATATTGCAACACCTTGAACTTATACCTAGGATCTAACTCTGTTGCTATGCTCAAAATAAGATTAAAATCAGTCCAATACTTGTCAAATTTTTCAATCATTTTCCCTGCCGTATCTCTAATATATTTCAGATTTGATGTGCTCCATTGCCTCAAACTCACTCTGATTTCACAAATCTTTGGAAGGAAAAGACTAGTAGTAGGATAATTAGTCCCAGAAAATAACTCTGTGGCATCGCTAAAGAGTTTCAGTTTCTCACAAATGTTTTGAGCAACATCCCAATCTTCCTTTGATGTACAACAAGTGAAAACTTTATCTCGTTTTTTCCAAACGCATATATGTTGGAAAGGAAAAGATAATTAGGGATCAGATTTTGTCAACACTTCCCGAATTAGAGGCCACAATTACAGGAAACAAATTAGAAATAGAATTAATGCCATTAAGGCCATTATTTCATTTCCTTGTATCATACGTTTTGTTGTGCTAAAAAACCCACTATAAATCATCAAATTAATCATCAATCAGAATTCATTTCATTTCTCACATTCTCTAAAGTTTTATTAAGCACCGAAATCAATAAAAACATCTTTGTAGGAAATAGCAACATTAAGCATATGGTATGTTGAATTCCATCTAGTCTTACAATTAAGTGTTATCTTTTTTGTCAAATGAGTCTTTAGTTGGCCAGCTACTTCTTCAAACTTCTCACATCTCTTAGGTGTAACAGTCCAAAATGAAACACTACTACGGACATTCTCAATAAATTGATCAATAATTTCTAACCCATCCTTAACTATGAGATTTAAAATATGAGCTGAACAACAAATATGCAATAGTTTTCCATCTAACCAAAGGGAATTAGAGAGCAACTTACCACCAAGTAAAGTGATCATTATGTCATTAGTTGAGCAATTATCTACAGTTAGATCTGAAATCTTATGGTCAATGTTCCAATCCATCAAGCTATCAAAAAGCACAATCAAAAGTACAACAGCGGTGCGCGGACACTCCATGTGTAAGAACCTAATAAAAAATTAATCATATGTAAATAAAAATGTAATGATGAAGTGCATCTCCAGCAAACACATGTAAGTATAAACTAATACTCTATCAGTCTAAAATCATAAAATGTGCTACTCTATTATTTACATAGCAATAATTAAAATAACTAGTTCAAGCATTTAAAAATTTACCTCATGATTTTGTTGCGTGAAGTCCATGATTCATCAATAAAATGAGCTATTACTCCCATAAACCCCTTATTTTGATGTGTAGCAGTCCACATATTAGTTGTAACGGCAATTTTGCTATCATTATTATTAAGCATATTCTGTAAATTTTTACTCATATGCTCATACACCTTCAAAATGTCACCTCTTTTAGTATTTCGTGTAATATTTTTGAACTTTTGACAAACTACACTCATAAATCTTCGAAACCAATAATGCTCCACCATTACCAATGGGTACTCATGAAATGCAATCATACAAGCTAACTCCCTCCTCGCAAGTTCTTCATCATATTCCCAATTTGCAAGTGACTTACTTTTATTATCCATTTTCATCGCCAAAAGACCTTGCTTTAAATCTTGAGTTTTCCTTGTCATACATTTTTTGGAGTGGTCATGCAAATGGGAGGTTCCATCCCTTGTGTCCCCGCCAAGTTCCTTATTATAATACTTACATATTGCCTTCCACTTGTCACCAATTTTTTGCCTTTTAAAGTGAGCCCAAACAGGTGATGTTTAGCCTCTTTTGCCTGACAAGTTTAACGCTTCAGAAGTTTCTGTTTTATTTTCCTTACTTTTTTTCACTGATGTTGATCCCTTTTCTACTATAGGAAGACTACTACTAGCAATAGCTTTGATTGTAGTATTCTGTGTTAACTCACCACTAACTTCCTTTTCCATGGCCACCTGGAAAATTTGAGTACTAGAAAAATAATATATAAATAACATACTAAGCAACAAAACTTTTGCATGTGCTAAAAAAATAATAAGAAAAACCAGCTCATGTTTATAGAAGGCGACCAAATCTTTGCATATGATAAACAAATACACCTAAACATTAAACAAATATGAAGTGCAGAACCCAAGATTTACATGTCCCTAATTAACCAAACCAAACAATGTAAACTAATTCGAGTAAAGAAAAAAAGAGATTATTACCTTACTGAATGACACTAAGGGCAGATGTAGTTGTCTTTTTGTTTGTGGTTTGGGTTGAATAGAATTATGCAGAAACAAAAAGAGTCTGGAGGCAGGAGGCGTAAAAGTGATTAGTGATTACTAGGGTTTGATGAGTATTTAAAAGGAGAAGTAAAATATGATAAAAAAAAAAAGAGAACTGATTAATCAAATTGAGCCCAACAATAGCAAGTTGGGCTTTGTAAGAGGCATTTAAAACCATAACTCTTACTTTTTTTATATATTTTTATAGAGTGTATGTACATTGTGCCTATATAAATAAATATATATTATGTATTTATTATGGGGATTTTTCGGGTATTTGTTCGGGGGCGGTTCGGGGATCCCCGCGGGGCGGTTATAGCTCCACCCATACCCTCCCTCATTTTCAACTGGGCGATAAAATTCTACCCATCTTTATCCCCAGGGGTGAAAATTTTCAGTTTTTTCCCCACACCCATCGGTTTGGACGCAATAGTTTTCGGGTAATCCCCACCCCCATTGACATCCCTGTATGCTTAAATAGTGAATATGCAAATACTAATCATAAAAATGGACCAAAATGAATAGTATATGCATGCCACTATTTTACTATTCACTCAAATTGTGTTTCTGCGACGGTTTTTCAAACGGATTGCGCCACCAGATTCGTCATAATTTTCTCATTATCGTGGTATATTTATTTTTGAAAAACATATCCACGGATTCTACTGATAAAATAACCTTGGGCTCTGGTATCACTTGTTAGGCCTAATAATAAATTACGAGAAAAATAATAGCAATAGAATAAAAGACACGCATATTTTTACGTGGAAACCCCAAATGAATTACGGAAAAACCATGGGACAAATTTTGAATAATTCTCCACTATAAAATATAGTAGATACACAAAGAGATTATATAATAGTGGCACTCAACTGTTTCCCAAAACCTCATAATTTTCTCTCTTACCCAACTCTTAGGAACCCTTTTCCTAAGTCTCTCTCCACATATTATATTTTTATCTGTGTTTTTGGTATATTAAATGAGGCAGAAGCCTTCTCCTTTTATAGGAATTGAAACCGTGTGTAAAGTTGTCATTCCTTTAATTATGCAACAATTGGTTCCTTCAATTGTGCAATTAATTTCTTCCACCAATCATGCGCTCAATCTGTACCTCAATTTCTTCTGACAATCAACACCTAAATCAACATCTTGTGCTACCTCCTTTTTAATTTTTCTTCTTTTTTTCTAATTTAATATTATCGATCTCACATGTTGAAGGGACACCACACAATAAAAATAGCACAAAAACAAAACAAAAAGCCTAATTTTAACCCTAATCAAAAGAGTACTTGCCAACTATATTTTTTTCTCCCTAAAGTAATAATATTATTTTTTCTGTCACTCCCCAAGATAGCTTGACTGACAAGTACATTGCGCATTAGTCAATAATTTGAACTTGCAATCCCATCATTGGATTGAACAATATGATATCAAGTTAATAAAGATAGCAAGTGGTCAAACGGTTCTGGGGGCATAATGATTTTGCTTATCACCATATCCCCTCTAATGGTCTTTCGGGCGGCATATTATTTTCTTGGAACTCCTCGTTGCTTACGGGTTCGATTATCCACTCTACCCCCCGATGGGTGTTAATTAAATTTCCCCTTCAGCAACAAGATCTGCACGTTCTTAGTCTCTAAGCCCCAACAGATCATATGGATAGATATGATTTATGGCAGGAACTTATCCCGATTATTTGAGACTTTCAGATGATTTTGATTTATGGTGATTTTAATGAGGTATTACATATGTCGGAGAGGGCAAACGATCGCCCCTACCCATCCATGTCGGCTTTTCAAGACTTTGTATTGCAATCTGAACTCCATGATCTACCCCTACACGGTCGTGACTACACCTGGTCTAATAGAGTTTCGTTCTCTCGTATTGATCGTGATCTTGTTTCGAATGGGACATTACAGTTTTGGCCTAACTTATCCATATCAACGATTGACACCACCCTATCTGATCATTTACCGATTTTATTTCGCTCCTTCGTTGTTCACCCAGCCGGACCAAAACCCTTTAGATCTTTGAACATGTGGTGGGATAAGGCAGAATTTCTGCCTTTTATTCGTAATAAATGGCACCTCATTTATCAATCCTATGCTCACAAAGACCTATCATATAAATTGATGAAGTTGGGTCGTGCAATCAGCCCTTGGCACTCGGAAAATTTTGGAAACCTACAGAGAAAGATTGGTGATTTAGAGGAAATAATATTGGCCCTTACATCGAGTAATGTTCCTCGACCGCTCACTTCAACTCAAAACTCAGAACTAAATCGTAATCATTCCCTCCTTCAGGAAAAGAGGGCTTCTTGGGAAAAATTACGGCATCAATAATCAAGAGTGAATTGGACGCTATTGGGTGATAATAATACATCTATTTTCCACCGCACCGCTTCAGCCCGATCTCGCAATAACCGTATATCGCAACTGGACATCGAGGGAGTAATTGTTACGGACTTGAAGGTTATTTCAGACGCTATTTGCAGCTATTACGCCCAAATATTCAAGGCTGCCCCTATAACGCCATTCTCTCTTAAGAAGCTACGTTTCAATACTGTTACTTTGCAACAAAATGCAGCTCTTATCGCCCCCTTTCAGGCTGAGGAAATTTGGAACAGTATATGTGCGTGTGGTGAGAATAAAGCGCTGGGACCAGATGGCATCAATTTCTTCTTCTACAAAAGGTTCTGGGATGATTTAAAGCCCGAATTTATGCAAGTTTTGGATCATTTTTATGCTACATCTCAGCTCCCAGATTCGGTCAAGACATCCTTCATAGTGCTAATCCCCAAAATTCTAGGTTCTTGTTCTCTAAATAACTTTAGACGTATCTCGCTCATCCATGGTATCTATAAAATTATTGCGAAATTGTTATCGATTCGTCTTCAGGCTGTTCTACCGACTCTTATCTCAAACAATCAGTTTACTTTCATCAAGGATAGAAGCATTCATGAGTGTTCTTTTGTGGCTTCTGAGGTAATTCATGACCTCCATATTAAAAGGAAACCATGTGTGGTGTTGAAACTAGACTTTCACAAAGCTTTTGATAGTATTTCTTGGACTTATATCGACTCGGTTCTCCAAAGGATGGGTTTTGATCAGAAATGGATTTCATGGTTGTCAAATAGCAGGAAAAAATCCACTACTTCTATTCTAATCAATGGCTCACCAAGCCCTCCTATTCACATCCGTAGGGGGGTCAAACAAGGAGACCCTTTATCGCCTTTTATTTTTGTGTTAGCAGTGGTGGGCCTAAAACAGCTCATAGATCGTAGCATTCAAGTAGGCGTGCTACCTGGCTTTCGTTTGGAGGAATCATTTCCAGATATTTCTTTGTTACAGTTCGCTGATGATACAATTTGCTTCCTTCCAGTTGAAGAATCCATAATTCCCAGTTTCATTCGGATCCTGAGGTGTTTCAAACTAATCTCAAGATTGCGTATCAACTACCACAAGAGTGCGATTATGGGAATCCACGTCAATGAAGCCTCCTTGGCCTCCTACGCAGCTCAATTGGGATGCCGAGTGGACAACTTCCCGATAAAATACTTAGGTACACCACTATGTATTAAATAGCCACATATCTCCGATTGGGATCCTTTGATCGCCAAATTCAAGTCTCGTTTGGCAAATTGGAAAGGAAATTGTCTATCATATGTCGGGCGTACCATACTTATCAAAACGGTACTTTCTTCCCTTCCTACTTACATAATGTCAATTTTCTGCATGCCTTGCTCTGTATCTTCTACACTAAATCAATTAATGTGCAATTTTTTGTGGCGAGGCGATTCTTTGATCAATGGCATATGCAAAGTAAGCTGGGTTACGATCAATTTACCCTATCACCTTGGGGGATTGGCAATTCGGGATCTAAATCTTGTTAACTCCAGCCTACTCTTTAAATGGATTTGGAAACTGGGAGACAGCAATGATGACTCCTTGTGGTCAATGTACTCTGTTCGGCGTTATGGGGTTAGTTCGTGGCATGAAATGATTCTTCTCGACCCCAAGTTTGTCTCTCCGTTATGGCGTAGAATTCTTAAATGCTGCTTTAAAAATGAGAGAATTTGGTTCTTCTTCTCATCACAGGTGCGTGTACAAGTGGGAGATGGTCAAAACGGGTTGTTCTGGCACGATAATTGGACCTCAAACACTCCAATCAAATCACTCTTCCCTGACTTATTTGCTATTTGCAATAGGAAATTCTCAACCATTTTTGAAGGGTGTAGCTATATTTTTTCCAATCGTTCCCAAACTTACCCCTTTTGGAAAAGAAGCCTTCGCATTACGAACCAACAACGATGCAATGAACTGAAAACCTGGATATCGATTTCATGCCCAACGCTCTTCCAAGCTCATGGAATCGTGAACAGCCCCACTTTCTTCCCGAGAGGAGATTGCTTCCTATGGGACATTGGAGTCCAGAAAAAATATTCAGCAGCGTCCTTTTATCATGGATATTATCAACAACGATTATGGCCGAATCCATCGAGAGACTTTACACTCATTTGGTCCTCCCACATGCTTCCCAAGATAAAAAATTTCGGCTGGTTGGTCTTTCACAATAGATTACCGACACGTGAGTTCCTTTTCCATCGGGGATATCGTATGCTAACTAGCGCATGTTGTCCGTTCTGTCCACTACCTGAATCATTGGAACACAGCCTTTTTTTGTCACGCGAATTATCAGATTTGGAGAGATGCATTCCGTTGGCTGGATATTCAGGTTGTGATGCCGAATGATGGTTACAACTTCCTTCTCCTATGGTGCACATTTTTCAAACCTGGAATCTCCCGTGATTTTGGTAGGTCTCTCTGGTTCATTATATCATGGAATCTTTGGAAGCGTCGCAACAAGAAGATTTCCGGGATGAAACTAATGATGGGGATATTTTAATTGCTAGTATTAATTTTTGTTGGTTTCTCTTTCATTCCTATAAGCGCAATGTTAGCCTTTCGGTTTTTGATTTGTTTACGAACCCGAGGATTCTTATTATGTAACTTTTATGTACTTTTGGTTCTTGTTTCGAGAACCATTATTAATAAAAGCGGGGTGGGTGTTTTATAGGTAAGCAGAGGAACCAACCTAGTTGAGTACTCTGCCCTGAAATTTTCACCCACTCCAATCTTTTAGCCGTTGGGGAGATACACGGCCTCTCCAAGGGTTTATCAAAAAAAAAAGTTAATAAAGATAAATTAGTGAAAAACATGGAGGAGGTAATGACCGTGAATTATTAACATCATCATCATCATCATCAGTGTTTTAAAAATCTTCCTTTGGCTCCGTCCATCCATTATTTTGAAATTTATTGCCCGACTTTTCATTCTTAAAATGCTATTAGACGGTGGATCGATATATTACCTCCTAAACACCACCTAGTCCGATTTTTCCACCTAGGCACCTCTTAATCTGATTTTTCCGCAATTTTTAAGATACTGATACTTAAAATAATTATAGTTCAATTTTTTCAATTCCAAAAAAGTTAGCTCGGGTGATAAAACTAATCTACAACGCAATTTTCTTATCATATAATTTTCATTTTGAATCTCAAATCGAGAAATAATACATTATAAACCAAAAAAATCGTGAGAAAATGTATTTTTATGAAACTTATTTTAATGTTGATATCTTTTTATGTAAGAATTAACTGAAGCTTATATTTTCATATACGAAACTAGATTTTATAATATATTATTATATTATAATTTATTTTTTAGCTGAATTTATACTTTTATCTTATTAATAAATATAAAAAATAAAAAAAATACATATATGCTTTGGCCCCTCCTAGACTCCGCATAGACGCTGAAAGCCCTGGCCGCCAGACTAGCGCCTAGCGCTTTAAAACATTGATTATCATATATTGGATGTGTAGCAATAATTTGTTATTTATAGGTAATTATCACTTATCCAGACATTAACCAAACTGAAAAAAAAGCAAGAACTTTTTACTGAAACCACACTTTATTTAATAGATTCATACAGAAATCTACCACTCTTTCAGTTGCAGTCTTGATCATAAAGATGAGAATCTAGGCGAGGGGACAAAACAACTTCAAGTGGATATTCCTTTGGCAACACCAAGGATTGTGCTATTGTCATGTCCACTGGCTCATTACTTGGAGTTGTAAAGTCAAATGCCTGAATCAACCTTGCAAGACTCAAATTCAAAACTTGCATTGCCAAGTTTGTCCCGGGGCACACTCTTCTCCCTCCGCTAAATGGCAAGTACTCAAAATTTTTTCCATTGACATCAAAATGTGATTTGTCTGTGAGAAATCTTTCCGGGATGAATTCCTCGGGATTGCTCCAAACTTGTGGATCCCTATGTAACTTATAGAAATTCATAAACAAACGTGTACCCTTTGGGATGTAATGTCCTAAAATGTAACAATCTTCTGATACATATCTCGGGGAGCCTAGCGGACCAGGAGGGTATAACCGCAATGTTTCTTTGATAACTGCATAAAGGTATTCTAGTTTAGCTAGATCATCAACTTCTACACATCGGTCTTTTCCGACTTTGAAGTCTAGCTCTTTTTGGCAACACTCTAATGCTTTCCTGTTATTGATTAAGTTGGACAAAACCCATATGGCAGTGATTGATGATGTATCTGAACCTGCAAGAATGATAGCCTGCAAGAAAATTGTATTCGAATATGTTCTTGGTTTCGTCAAACTCAAACCATTTCATCAGGTCATGTCGATATTAGACTTGTTTGTGGTGTGGGCTAAGCCGAGTTCGGTCGGCCCTAGCCGGTCTTTTTATTAAAAATATCGGCTCAAATCCAACCTGACCCATAGCCCATAAACAAGATTTTTTTTCTAATTTTTAGGTGGATCAAATAAAAGCAAAAGACAAATTTATAAAAATATGTTCAAATTTTACGCACAATTGTATTCTTCACTTGAATTCTTTAATAAAAAGTAAGACTTATTCTAATGTTTGAAAATTTTAATAGATTAAAAATAAAAATAATATATAATATATAATACACTATATAATAAATAAAATTAATATTCGCATGGCCGAGATCAGCCATAAATATAAAACTAAACCCGACTATTAAAACTCCAGGCTTTAGCGGGCTTGAACCGAGCCGGCTTTGAAAAAAAATTGAGTATTCAAACTCGGCCCCTTTGAGTGGACTCAGGCCTGGCGGGTACTCTGGCCGTGAACAGGTCTATTGAATATATAAAGTCAGTTTGTTACCGTTGAAGTTCCTTTGATAATGGTAGCTTGGTCAAGTCCCATGGAAGGTTCATCTTCAATTACAGAGAGCATAACATCAATAAAGTCCTTCCTGTCTACATTTTCCGTCTTTCTATACTTATGTTCTTGGATCCATTTATCGATAATAACGCCAACTTCCTCGCTAATACGCTTCATATTCTTAACAACTCCATTAATATCAAGCCATCCAATGAATGGAATAAAATCACCAGGAACAAGTTCTCCAGCAACATTGATGAAGTCCTTAATAACTTCACTCATCGCCCGCCCTTTAGCATTCTCCACTTCCTTATTCCCATCGTAATATCGCTTCCCAGCAACCATTCTAGTCATCATATTGAACACAGTATGCTGAATAAGTTCGCCTAAATTGACCGCCTTGTCATTGTTTGAACAACAATGCTTGTACAAGTCCTTGACTAGAAAATCGACTTCCGATTTTTGTACATAGTTCAACATCTTTGTCCTCTGGCTAGAGAGGAGCTCGATAGAGGCTAGTTTGCGCATATTACGCCAATAGGGACCATAAGGGGCGAACCCAAAAGAAGAACCGCTATAGCCAACCATCTGAGCTTGAGTAGAAGGAGGCCTATAGGCAATGATTTTGTCATTAACAGTCAAGCATTCTTTGATAGCTCTATGGTCACTGATAACAATAACAGGATGAACACCCAGTCTGAGTGAAAACATTGAGCCATATTTATCACCCATTTCGGATAGAATTAAAGCGAGATTTTTCTTTTCGCTAAGGTGATGGAAATGGCCGATAATTGGCAGGCCTCCTGGGGCTTCGGGCACCAATTTGCCTTTGCTTTTGTTGTGTTTTGCTCTCTTCCATAGCTTTAATAGTACTACTAAAGCTACGGCACCTGCAATTGCTACAAGATTTGAAGACAGTTCCATGGTCAAGCAATTATGCAAATTGAAAGAGTGAATTGCAGGTGATGTTTTGGATGTAAAGGGTGGGGATATTTATATACTCCCTCCGTTCCTTTTTCGTGTATTTTCACCAAAAATAATAAAAAATTTATACTATACTAAAATAATTAATTTATTCATTATTAAATTATTTTTTACTTGATTGTATCAATATTCTCTTTCTTCTAATTACCAATTTGAAATTTCACTCATTCATCATCTCGCTCATATTTAAAGTAAGGGTAAATTAGAGAACAACTTATGAAAGATTCATTGATAATCTAATTGATAATCTAAGGTGACAAACAAAGAGAGAAAAAGAATAGAAAAGCGGACTTTAATTAGAGAGTATGGATTAGGTCATGTTCTCTTGGACTACAATTCACTTCAGTTCAGTTCAATTCAGTTATATGTAGTTATAAATTTACATTGAAATAAGTTCAGTTAAGTTCAGTTCAGTTTAATTTCAAGAAGTTGAAAAGAACAAGACCTTAGTAGCTTGGCGGCTGTAATGTTAGAATCTTTGGTCGTTGGTGAGTGCTGACCTTTAAGTCCATATTACTAAGGACGACGTTTGTTCAAGAAAAACAGAACAAGTTGGACTTTAATTTGTTGCAAATTTATTACAAAATTATTTCTGACATGAAACTACTCTAAATTTGCCGGAAATCTAACTTTTGTTCCATGAAGCGGGTGTATAAATTAAGATATGTAGTGGTAGAAGACAAGTAAATTGTGTTGTAAAATAAGGAATACTAGTGTTCATTTTTATTCATGTTTAAATTTTTTAAATTTTGTATATAAAATAAAATGAATAATTAGATTCAAATTTTATTTTATTTGAAGTGACAAATGATGAGGAAAAGTTACTCAAATTATTATTAAATAATTAAAATTTTGTTAGAAATATTGTGGTATGGAAGAACAAATGTAAAAGAAGAATATGAGAAAGATGGAGAGGAAGTAATATGTAAATCTGTTATTCATTATTATTGTGTATGACATATAATAAGCCTATATTTATAGGCAAACTCTATGAACTTGTAAAGACACAAGTTACATAGATAAATACAAGTAAATAAGGGAGGGTTACATATGCTACAAATGAATGTTAAAGAGTTATCAATGGACATCAATTCTAATTGATGTATGTAACATCAATATTTAACACTCCCCATTTGATGTCCATTATTGTGAACAAGACACTGCCTTGTTAAAAACCTTACCAAAAAAAATCCCGTGGGACAAAAACTTTGGTTAAGGGAAAAAGAGTACAGTGTTTACTCCCCCTGTTCGCAAAAATGTTGAAGATCCTTGAGACGACGCATTCGAATGTTGTTAACTAACTTCTTGAAAGTTGCAGTAGGCAATACTTTGGTGAACAGAGTTGCTAAATTGTTGTAGGAGTGAATTTGTTGGATACTGATTTTACCCATCTTCTCAAGATCATGAATTAATTAATTTTTTGGTAAATTTTGCTTAATTATGTCTCTTTTATGTAACATTCCTTCAGTTGAGCGATACAAGTTGTATTGTCTTCATATATCATTGTTGGATCTTCTTTAGTCGTGCACTTTCCACATGCATCTTGAATATGCTTTGTTAATGATCGCAATTATATACATTCATGACTAACCTCATGAATTGCTATTAATTGTGCATGATTTGATGAAGTAGCGATAATAGTTTGCTTCGTTGATCGCCAAGATATAGTCATACTTCTCTATGTGAATAAATAACTCGTTTGAGAGTGAGTTTTATGTGGGTCGGATAAATAACCCGCATCTGCAAACCCAACTAATTCAAGTTTATTTCCATATGAATAAAACAAACCCAAATCAATGGTTCCTCAAAGATAACACATTATATTCTCATTCCAATGTCTTCAAGTTGGAGCAGTACAATATCTTGACAATAAATTAACAGCAAATGTAATATCAGGCCCTTTATTGTTAGCAAGGTACATTAATACACCTATTGCACTGAGATATGGTACCTCATGCCCAAGAATTTCTTCATTATCTTCTCGAGGATGAAATGAGTCATTTTTTACATCAAGTGATCATGCAACCATTGGATTGCTCAATGGATGTACTTTGTCCATATTAAATCATTTCAACACCTTTTGTGTATAATTCGTTTGATGCACCAAAATCCATTTATCTAGATGCTCAATTTGTGAATCAAGACAAAACTTTGTTATTTCCAAGATCTTCTATCTCAAATTCTCTTTTCAAGAAATCTATAGCTTTTGGAATCTCTTCAGGAGTTCCGATAATCTTCAAACCATCAACATAAATTGAGATGTTAGTGAATTCAGATCATGCTTTCTTTATGAAAACACAAGGACAAATAGGATCATTCTTATAACCATCTTTCAATAAATATTCACTTAGACGATTATACCACGTGCGGCTAGACTGTTTTAATCCATATAGAGATCTTTGCAACTTTATTGAATAAAGTTCTTGTTTGCCATATTTTTCTGGCAATTTCAATCCTTTAGGGATACTCAAGTAAATGTCGTTATAAAGTGAAGCATATAAGTAAGCAGTAACAACATCCATTAAATGTATTTGTAAATTTTGTTGCACTGCCAAACTGATAAGATAACGAAATGTTATCGCATCTATGACGGGAGAATATATAAATTCCGGGTTTTTGGGAAAAACCTTATGCAACAAGCCTCACTTTATATCTCACAACTTCATTTTTCTCATTTTCTTTCTTACAAAAATCCATTTATAACCCCACAGGTTTTACACATTCTGGTGTTCGAACAACTGGTCCGAAAACTTTGCATTTTCAGGAGGATTTAATTTTGTTTGAATTGCGTCCGTCCATTTTGGCCAATCATTTCTTATTTGACAATCTTGAGCAAATTGTGATTCATGATCCATACTTTCATTCTCAATATTCGTTGCAACATCATATGCAAAAATAGGATCGACAACCAATTTGTCTCGATTTCATCTTTTTCCATACTAATATAATTTATTTGAATTTCTTCATTTTCAACAGCTTCAGGTGTTTGCGCTTCAGGTGCTCGCACTTCAAGTGCTAGTACTTCTACAAGAAGTGTATTTATATTAGTAAACTAATTTATGATGAACTATAAATAAAATATGAATATGAATATATGCATATGCAAGAACATAAATAATAATAATAATAATAATAATAATAATAATATATACTGAAATGGAAAATAATTAAATATATCTTTATCTTGAACACGAATATCTTTATTGTCGATAATTTTCTTTTCAAGGAATTTTATCTTTTAGCCAATTGGTCAGTCATGCTTCAGGCATGACAAAAAGCTTTATTAATTATTTTTTTTATAAAACTCAATATGAAATAATGCATTTAGTAGTATATAAAAGCTCAATACTCATTTTGGATCCATATGAGAAAGTGATAGACCATTCCATATTATTTTCTGTTCCAAAACTATATTTTTATTCTCTCCCCCTAATTTTGGGAAAGTGTCATAAAAAACAATCTGCAAATCATGTAGTAAACATATTATCAGTTAATGACTCAATTATATTTAATTATTGAAGGAGAGATTTATAGCCAATATATATTTCTAATCTCCTTTGTGGACTTATTTTAGTCATTTATGATGAAGCAATAAACACATATATTGCACAACCAAAATCTCTAGGATGAGAACTATTGGGCTTATGACCAAAAGTTAATTGTAATGTGGAAAACTCTTGATAACTTGTTGGTCTTAAACATATAAGATTTGTTGCATGCAATACTGCATAACCCTGAACTATTAGTTGGGATATTTGTTCGCATTATTAACACTCGTGCAATTAATCGTAGACGTTTAATAAATGATTCTGCCAGATCATTTTGAGTTTGAGCATATGCTATTTAATTTTCAACTTTTATCCCAATTTATATACAAATCATTAAAAGTATGGAATGTAATTCTCTAGCATACATATGACGTCTCATTGAACATGTGTTTCCACTTCTTCAGGAAGTGTACTTAATAACTAAAAACTCACATTATGGATTAACTAGTCCGCATATATCACATTGTAAGAATGGAGATTAATTCCCACTTTACTTTTGGAAGGTTTTATTATCAATTTTCATTGTGAACAAGCAACATATAATAATTTATTACTTTGAAGAAATGTCTGGTTCTTCAATTGATGCCCATGTGTATTTTTTCTAAGTTTATCTCATCATTTTCGAACCAGGATGGTCTAATTTTACATGTGTATAAATCCATATATTTTGATCACAAAATTTGGTTTTAAGACACTCTTTTAATGTCTTCTTTCACAGCTAATTTTCAGGAATAAAATTCTGTGAGAATTCAGGGAAAGAATGCATTTTCTATTAAAAAATTTGTTCTCCTTTGTAATAAAATACCAACTCTTATGGAGCCATGTATTATATTTGTAATATCAGATATAATGGTAACTTTTGTATTACTCATATTTTGAGTAGAAAAATATTTAGCTTCTTCTTGAGCTTTTATCAAATTTTATCCCCTTGATACATTAATACTGCTCTTCAAGAGCGTTCAATAAGTTTGTGTTACCAATATCATAATAATATTCATTTTACTTATATCCGGATTATAACATTTGCTTTATTAACATTGATGTTAATTAATAATAAGAAATGTTTATTTCCTTTTATCAAAAATTTCAATTTGGTATTCCACTTCTAGTGGTGATTATTATCATCAATTTGATATTCCAGTACAAATTGAAATGTGTCCTCCCGGAGATCTTCAATATTCTTGCAAACATTCAACACAAAATTAATTCTTTATTTTGAAGAAACTTCTCATTCTTTAACATGTGCCTATGTTCCATTTCGATAATTTTTCTCATCAATGTCGAATCAGGAATGTCTAGTCGGTTGTGCCAAATTTTATTTAGCATCTGAATCTATAAACTTCTGGTTTGTAGTTTATATTAACTTGAAAATATATTTGTAACATCAAGCCATTCTTTAATGTCTTCACTCACATTTTCAACATAATATATATATATATATATATATATATATATATATATATATATATATATTCTTTGGTATGAATATATTTAAAAATCAATAAATTCAAGTGAGGATAATGTGTTATTTGTATAATCTTTTTTTTTAAAACCCCAAAGGAATAGCGTGTCCCTCCAAATAAATTATTTGTATTATCTTTTTATCCTTTGATACATTTTTTTTGTAAGTGTATCCTTTGATGCATTATTTTTTGGCTCTTCTCGGCCATTCAACATTTTTTACTATGGTACATATTAACACTAGCTCTTCTGGAGTAATCAACCATTTTATATTCTTCGGTACATTATGCAGGCTCTTCTGGAGCATTCAAAAATTTTTTTCCCCTTGTTCCAAATTTTTCGTGTTACTCGATATTGTGGTTATATTACAATAATATTTGACATTTTTTAATATATAAAATGGTTTTATTCTCCTTGACGTCAACTAATATTACAAAATTTTCATTTCATTCGATTGAAAATATCAATTTGATTTTCCACTTCTGGTTGTTATTAGGCCTCAATTTTATATTCCACTTCGGGTAGAAATTAATCATAATTTTATTTTTCCACTTGGTTATTCATCAATTTTAATTTTTCCACCTCTGGTAGAAATTGTTCATCAATTTGTAATTTTTCATCATTTGTAATTTTCCACTTTGGGTGGAAATCGCTAGCACAAGTATGATAATTTTTCACAAAAGATCTGTTGGATCTTTTGTAGTCGACTATAACAATTCTAATACCTTTTAGAATAAACATACAACAAACTTTTGTAACTCAAATTTGAACAAATGAATAATACAAAAAAAACTCATAAAATATACATAACAAAATCTTGATGAGTTCAAATAAGCGATTGCAATCCACTCTTGCACGAAACATCGTTCCTTCGAAAATCCATCACCATAACATTTCTGTTCATCACATCAATTGAATAATATTCTTGTTGTATTGATCAAAAGAGCAAACTGATGCTGATAACATATTAGAAATATTGTGGTATGGAAGATCAAATGTAAAAGAAGAATATGAGAAAGATGGAGAGGAAGTAATATGTAATTCTATTATTCATTATTATTGTGTATGACATACAGTAAGCCTATATCTATAGGCAAACTCTATAAACTTGTTAAGACACAAGTTACATAGATAAATACAAGTAAATGAGGGAGGGTTACATATGTTACAAATGAGTGTAAAAGAGTTATCAATGGACATCAATTCTAATTGATGTATGGAACATCAATATTTAACAAATTTAAGCCAAGTTGAAATTTTGAACCACTTGTTTCTAATAATATTATTTGTTATATATATTATTTTTAACGGATAACAATGGGTCAGATTTGGGTGCAATTCAGTGGATTTGGACCTAAAATGGCTCCAATGTTGGAGATATCCCACATAGGAAACTAACAATGAAAATGAGTGGTATATAAGTGGTGTAGATTGGGCCTTAACACAAGGTAATTGGTTTTGTGTTAGATGAGCCCAACCCACTTATATGCTCATTCACCCTATCGAGCCTAACACTCTTCAGGCTCATGGATTCTCTACATGGTATCAGAGCCGAAGAAGGCCTGACAGCTAATGGTCCTGGGTTCGTGATTAAAGTCATTGTAGAGTTTGGACTAGCGGAGTAGACTAGACTCGTTGATGACTTTGAGCCTCGGTGAAATAGGCCAATTAATGTTTGGTAAGTGACAACTGGTCCAGGCCCAATTACACTTGAAGAAGAGTGTAAGAGATATCTCACATGGGAAAGTAACAATGAAAAGGAGTGGTATATAAGTGGTGTAGATTGGGCCTTAACACAAGCTAATTGGTTTTATGTTATATGGACTCAACCCCACTTATATGCTCACTCACCCTATCGAGCTCAATACTCTCCAGGCCCATGGATTCTCTACATCCAACACAGGTCCTTAAAAAATTATAAAAGTATATATCATATTAGTACAATAATATATAAAGCTTTGAATCAACAACTACAAAGAAATCGGTTTTTTTACAAATAAATGGATATTAATACAACGTCTTCAAAGTTCTTTCACCAGTGATAAAAAATTTAATAATACTAAAATTTTGTTGCAATACCTACTGATATTTCTTAACTTATATAAACTGTTTTTAGTCCCAATCCATATTCACAAAATATTTTTTTGACCCTTATCGAGATCCATATTCATTGAATATATTATCATGCGAGATTCAGAACCTAAAAAACGGATGTGGATTTGAACAAGGTTCAAGATCTATTGTCATGTCGAATCAGTAGATGAGTGACTAAGTTAAAACAAAACAATAAAATTGGTGTTAGAAATAATATGAATAACGAGAATATAAACCATTGAAATAGTTGAGTATGAGAGAGATAAAGAAGGAGAAAGTGATTATGTCTATTATTCTATTATGTATTGCATAGAATAAGCCTATATTTATAGGCAAATACATGCACTTAAAGAGACACAAGTTACATAACATAAAGGGTGGAAAGTTATGGATATCAATACAGATGTGTTTGTAACTCTTATTCTTAACACTCCCCCTTTCATGTCCATAATCATGAATAGGACACTGCCTCATTAAAAAGCTTACCAAGGAAAACCCTACGGGACAAAACTTTTGGTTAAGGGAAAAAGAGTGGAGTGTTTACTCCCCTTGTTTGCAGGAATATTGATGATCTCTGAGATGACACATTCTGATACTATAAACCAACTTCTTGAATGTTGATGATGGTAAAGCCTTTGGTGAACAAGTTTGCTAAATTATTACAGGAGCGATTTTTTGAAATACTGATTTCACTATTAATGTAACATTCCTTTAGTTGAGTGATGCAGTCTGCAATGTCTTCAAATATCATCGTCATTTATTCTTTAGCCGTTGATTTTCCACATGCATCTCGAATATGCTATATTAATGATCTTTACCATACACATTCACGACTAGCCACATGAATTGTTGTTAATTCAACATGATTTAAGGAAGTAGCGGTGATAGTTAGCTTCATTGATCGCCAAGATATAGTCGAACTTCCATATATGAATAAATAACTCGATTGAGACCGAGCTTTATGTGGGTCAGATAAATAACCCATTTGAGATCGAGTTTTATGTGGGTCAAATTAATAACCAGCATATACATATCCAAATAATTGAGGTTTATTTTCACATGAATAAAACAAACACAAATCAATGGTTCCTTGAAGATAATGCAATATATGAATAATTCTATTCAAATGTCTTTGAGTCGGTGCACAACAATGTCTTGATAATAAATTGACAGCAAATATAATATCAAGCCTTGTATTGTTAGCAAGATAAGTTAATGAACCTATTGCACTTAGATATGGTACTTCCAGACCAATAATTTCTTTATTATCTTCTCGAGGACGAAACCTATCATTTTTTTACATCAAGTGATCGTACAATCATTGGATTGCTCAATGGATATGCTTTGTCCATGTTAAATCATTTCAACACATTTTGTGTATAGTTACCAAAATTCCTTTATCTAGATGCTCAATTTGTAAACCAAGACAAAACATTGTTTTTCCAAGATCTTTCATCTCAAATTCTCTTTTCAAGGAATCTCTTCAAGAGTTCCGATGATATTCAAATCATAAACATAAATTGAGATGATGGTGAATTCAGATCATGTATTACTTAAGAAAAACACATGGACAAATAAGATGGTTCTTTTAACCATCTTTAAATAAATATTCACTAAGACGATTATACCGCAAGCGTCTAGACTATTTTAATCCATATAGAGATCTTTTTGCAACTTTATTGAATAAAGTTCTTGTTTGCCATATTTTTCGGGCAATTTCAATCCTTCAAGAATTTTCATGTAAATGTCATTATAAAGCGACCCATATAATTGAGCTGTAACAATATCCCTTTATTGCATTTGAAAATTTTGTTGCACTGCCATATTTATAAGACAACGAAAAGTTATCGCATCTACTACTAGAGAATATGTCACTTCATAATCAATTACGGGTCTTTGGAAAAACCTTGTGCAACAAGTCTCGCTTTATTATCCCACAACTTCATTTTTCTCATTTCTCTTTCTTACAAAAATCCATCTATACCCCAAAGGATTTACACCTTCTAGTGTTCGAACAACTGGTCCAAAAACTTTGCATTTTTCAAGAGAATTTAATTCTTCTTGAATTGCATCCTTCCATTTTAGCAAATCGTTTCTTGTTTGACAAATTGAATTGTGGTTCATAATCCATATTTTCATTCTAAATATTCATTGCAACATTATACGCAAAAATACGATCGACAACCAATTTGTCTCGATTTCATCTTTTTCCATGCTAATATAATTTATTTGACTTTCATCATTTTCAACAACTTCAAGTGCTCGCACTTCAAGTGCTAGTACTTCTACAAGATGTGTATTTTATGTTAGTACACTTATTTATGATAAAATATAAATAAAATATGAATATAAATATGCATATGATTGAATAATAACAATAATAATAATAATAATAAACTGAAATGGAAAGTAATTAAATATATTTTTATCTTCAACACGAATATCTTTATTGTCGACAATATTCTTTTCGTAGATTTTTAACCTTTAACCAATTGGTCAGTCATGCTTCAGTTATGAAAAAGCGCTTTATTAATTTGTTTTTCATAAAAATTAATATGAATTAATGCATTAACTAGTATATGAAAGATCAAAACTCGTTTTGGATCCATATGAGAAAGTGATGGAGCATTCCATATTTTTTTTTCCAAAATTATGTTTCTATTCTCTCGCCCTAATTTTGGAAAAGTACCAAAAATAACAATCTAAAAATCATGTAGAAAATATATTATCAGTGAATGACTCAATTGTATTTAATTATTGAAGGAGAAATTTATAGTCAATATAAATTCATAATCTTCTTTGTGGACACATTTTAGTCCTTCATGATGAAGCAATAAACACATATATTGCACAACCAAAATCTCTAAGATGAGAAATGTTGGGCTTATGACCAAAAGTCATTGTAATGGGGAAAATTTTTGACAAGTTGTTGGTCTTAAACATATAAGATTTGTTGAATGGAATATTGCATAACCACAAACTTTAGTTAGGATATTTGTTCGCATAATTAACGTTCGTGCAATTCATTGCAGACGTTTAATATATGATTCTGTCAGATCATTTTGAGTTTGAACATATGCTATTGGAATTTCAACTTTTATCCCAATTTATAAACAAATAATTTAAAGTATGAAATGTAATACTCCACACATCTCATTTAACATGTGTTTCCACTTCTTTAGGAAGTATATTTAATAACTAAAAATTCACATTGTGGATTAATAAGTCCACATATATCACAGTGTAAGAATAGAGATTACTTCCAACCTTACTTTTAGAATGTTTTATTATCAATTTTCATTGCGAACAAGTAATACATAATAATTTATTACTTTGAAGAAATGTCTGGTTCTTCAATTGATGCCCTTGTGTATTTTTCTAAATTTAACTCATCATTTTCAAACCAGGATAATAATTTTTCTAAATGTTCATTTCTTTCTATCAAAAAATTTAATTTGACATTGTACTTCTAGTGGTGACTATTATCATCAATTTGATGTTCCACTACAGGTGAAAATTGCTAATACACTCATATAAAAAAACCAGTACCATATATATTATAATGTAACAAAGATCTTCAAGATTTTTAATAGTCAACTATCTTACTATAATATATTTTATAACTTGCATAAAATTAAGTAAATAACTTTAATAAAATAAAAGCTAAGATTAAATGTTAATAAAAGCAAAAATATAAATGTTAGGTTAGTGACTAGTTAACATAATATTCTATTGGGTATATTGCCTAGTTTCATTTTCCACTTCAGGTGGTTATATAATTATATTAATGACTACAAATTTACCATTAAAATTTTTATAATGATATAATATTTACTTACGAGAATATGTCACATTCACTTCACGGAATATATTTGATCTAATAAAACATGTCCATTGCTTTTTAACAAAATCTTTATTCATTATATTCTTACTATTCACAAAATTCACTATTCACATGAATAATAACTATATACATAAATAGTATCGTATCCATGAATATTAATAGTATGCGGATGCATGACTAGTATCATTATACCAAAATACTAACCGTATACTCAAATAGTAAATTATGGCAAAATTAAATTCTGGAAATGAATAGTGGCATACTATTTTACTATTCATCAAAATTACCAATTTACGTAAGTTATTCGAACTAATTGTACCACCGATTTTGTTGTAATTTTCTCGTCATCGTGATATATTTATTCTAAAAATATATCCATGTGGAAATCATTAATTATTCATTTTAGCACGTGCTCCTACAAGAGCATATATAAGTATATATTAAATAAAGTGCAAAAATTTTATTCCACATAAAATCTCATAAAATGAGCCTTTTGGTGGATATATTACTTTCGTATGCTCATAATTTTTTGAATATCTTCAGGATCTTTTGTAATAAAATTAACATGACATCATTGTTTAAAGATCTTCAGGATCTTAATATATCTATACTATCGATACCGATTGAAAATAAAAATGCATTATTCAACACTCATAAAAATTAATTTCTCGGTAACATCAATAGCTAATAATTGAAAATTTTTAACATATATGATAATAAGCAAAAATATACCAAAGATAGTCGTACCACTTCTACCTTACACGAAAGTAGCTTTTAGAAATTTTCTCGATGATCCAACGGTGAAAACAAAGAAACGGATGTTAGGAACCTTCTGACTAAATTTCACGATGATCCAATGGTTAGAACTCCGATAATGTTGAAAAACGTACGGATTGGCAGATTCATCGAAAAACCAAAAAAAACCAAATTCTATTGGTATTCGAAATAGAGCAAGCCCGTGTTGTTAACGTGTTAGAAATGATATGAATAACAAGAATACAAACCATTGAAATAGTAGAGTATGAGAGGGATAAAGAAGGAGAAAGCGATTATGTCTATTATTCTATTATGTATGCATAGGCAAATACACCAATTGTGTGTAGCTCAATTGGTACACCACTCAATGTTAGTGGTCGGAGGCCCTAGGTTCAATACCTAGCCCCTTCAAAATTCTTCAAAAAGTAGGTAAATACAAGAACTTGAAGAGACACAAGTTACATAACATAAACGGTGGAAAGTTATGGACATCAATACAAATGAATGTTTGTAACTCTTATTCTTAACAATTGGGAGGTTTTGAGATAAAAAATAGTAGAAACAACAAATGCATAAATATGTAAAAATACGAATAATACAAGGCTTTCCTATTTCAGTGTACGTTGAATTGATAACGGACACAAAGATACCTTCTTTTTCATCCAATTGATTTAAAAGAAATTGTTTCTTTAATTACAACATGCCTTTTACTAAATTTAAATAAAAAAATCTTTTAACATTTCATAATTCTATACCAATATTAAAACTCTATACCTAGCATGCAAGATTTAATCACAAAATTAGCATTAAATTTTATAGACACAATTTCTATCTGACTAATCATCAAGAAATAACTCAATAGACCCAAATCCTGATCATGCATGCATTCAAAGATTTTGCTTGTAACCACAAATCAATTATTGGAGACTGTCCTTATTCCTTAAAGTTAAGGATCACTTTAGAATTGCTTTATTTGCTCTTTAAAACTAGTCAATTGGGAATTGCATGCGCTTATCATGTATTTAGAAACATTCTTTTAGAGGAAATCAATTTATTTTATGTATAACATGTATGTAAAATGATTTAAATGACCTGAATTTCTTGAAAAGAATATTTTCAAACAGAGAGTTAACATTGTTTGTTGTATGCTGATCTCTACAACTGAGGATTTCTCGATTCTTAGTAATTTGGTGGATAAAATTCAGATAGTAATCCGGGACTTCCGGTAGATCATTCTATTTTATAAAAAATGCTAATTATGTTTAGTTATTATAATTGAAAAGAAATATAATATCTATTCGTGTAGAATAGCTATTCTATTGTTTGATTATTCATCAAACTATGTAATACCAACTCTATTTTCCAGGAAAACATTTAATGGTTGGTAATTAGATTTATATTGTTTATTTATTTTATTATTTAAGTTCATGTTTCTAGTTTTTTTTCTTTGTTCTTTTATCGTTTTGTTCACACTTTTATCGTTTTGATTTTTTTTTCATTTTTCCTCTCTTCATTCAATTTTTTTTTCATTTTTTCTCTCTTCATTTGATTTTTTTTCCTTTTTTTTTGTCTTTGTTTGTCAATATTGTTTTTTCTCTTGGGTGTGCTATCAGTTTTCATTGAAAACATCTATATTATAGTAGTGTAAAACTTGTGAAATATCAAGCTGAAACTACTAGTTAAGCTAGAACCAAGCGATCCTTCATGTCAACAATCAATGCCAGTATGCACAAGGTAGTTAGGTGGTTACAATCAATCCAGCTGAGCTAAACAATACAGATTGAATAATTCATTTGTAACTAATCTAATCATATACGAAATCCAATTTTTCATCTTCTCTAGGCTCAAGATCTCTCTGATTTCATGGTATCAGAGCTATGGATCGCAAGAAGAGGAATCAAGAATCATCAAACACATACCCATCCTTTAATGAAGTTGATACAGAGTACACCACTGAAAGTTCGAAAGAAATGAGTGACTTCTAGGAGGATCCAGGTTTGTCGTTAGTTCTGATTCAATTATCTTGAAGTGGAAATTTTCTATCCTGGAAGAATTCGATGATTAGAGCACTAACAGCTAAAGACAAGCAAGACTTCGTGCTCGAAGATCAAGAAGCTTTTGAAGAAAATTCTGCATATCACAAAAAATGGAGGAGGAACGACTGTCTGGTAACTTCTTGGATACTGAATGCGATTTCAAAAGATATTGTAGAAGGTTTTACATATGCTAACTCCCCGAGAGATCTATGTAAAACTTTGGAATATAGCTTCTATGAAAGCAATGGCCCAATGTTGTTCAAAACAAAGAAAGAAATACATCTATTTTAGCAAGGTGACATGACCGTGCTTCAATAATTCAATAAATTGAAAAGAATGTGAGAAGACTGTATTTGCTAAGGTCTCTGCCAAGTTGTAAATGTGGAGCACCGAAGAGATGCGATTGGAATGTCTTTAACATGATGGCTCAACAGGAGTAGGAGGACAGACTAATGCAATTCCTGTTGAGACTGCATCCTGACTAGGACCAGGTTAAAGACCAAATTCTATTGATGGAATCTTTACCTAGTATGGATAAGGCCTATTCCATGATTTGCAGAATTGAGAAGCAGATGGCGGTCAATAATGGTAGGTCTATGGAAATGGCCGGTCATATTTACAACATAATGCCAATGGCAAATTACTCTACATCTAGTTCCAAAATGAAACATTAAGATCAGGGAAAAATAGACAAGAGTTCACTGAAATGTGATTTCTACAATGGAATAAAGCACACCAGGTAAAGTTTCCTTAAGCTCATTGGATAACCTGAATGGTGGAAACCAAAGAAGGAGAGAGGTAAAACTCCTTTTCCCCAATCTCATGCTAACCAAAGTCAAGCTGCAGATTACAATATGATGAAGAAAAACCTAGGGAAAATATCAGTCAACATATGATGCAACAATGTATAGTATAATAATGAAGGGAAAGGAACAAGTAGAGATACCAATGCCAATCTAGCGATCATTAATGGACTTCAGTGCATTTGTTGGATACTTTGGTAAGGAAATAGATGTATCTTATAACTAGATAGTTGATAGTGGGGCAAGCTCACATATGTGTCATCAAAAAGAACTTTTTACTATGCTAAAATAACATAGAATGCATGGTGTTCACATACTAGATGGTGGTGTTAAGAAACTAACACAGAGTGGAAGCATTCAATTGACTGAAAAATTCCTCATAAGGAATGTCTTCTATGTACCCGAGTTCAAGTACAATTTATTATCAATCAGTCAATTAGCAAGAGAAAATGAAATTGAATTATTCTTTAGCTCTACACATTGTTGTCTAAGGGACCAGAAGATAAAGAAGTGAGACCTGTGGCATGGCAAGTGAATGGACTCTACATCTTGGATCCATCTTCATTTTAACCAAAGATATTAAGGAACTTACAATTTTGTATTTCTTCTCATTTTCTAAACAAATGTAATTAAAAGCCATTTGAACTTTGGCATACTAGGATAGGCCATGCATCATTTGACAGTTGAAGTCACACTACTGGCATAAATTTTGACTGTAACAAA
Organism: Euphorbia pulcherrima; assembly: GCA_947683365.1. NCBI lineage: Eukaryota > Viridiplantae > Streptophyta > Magnoliopsida > Malpighiales > Euphorbiaceae > Euphorbia > Euphorbia pulcherrima. Next base: position 6,170,321 of record CANTUS010000004.1, read on the forward strand.
CTTTGCTGCAAAATTTGCCCTCGAGCCAAGCAATACAGGTTTTCTTTTAACAAAAGTAGCATTTCCTCAACTTATAGGTTTAAATTGTTAAATGTGGATATGTGGGGAACATATAGACATGCCTCTATCACTAGTGCAACCTATTTTCTCACACTAGTAGATGATTATACCAAAGTGACCTGGATTTACTTAATCAAGAATAAAGTTGAGGTGTATTATGCTATAGAGAGTTTAATAAATGTGGCAAAAACTCAATATACTGCCAGGTGATTAAAAGTGACAATGGCAGGGAATTCATGAATCACGCATGTGACGACTTATTTTCAAAAAATAGGATTGTACATAAGAGATCGTGTACATACACACCACAATAAAATGGTGTGGTAGAGAGGAAACACAAGCATTTGCTTGAAATTACTAGGGCAATCATGCTGCAAGCCAAGTGCCTACTAGATTCTAGGGTGAAACAGTTTTGTATTGTACTAACATAATTAATGTCCTACCTATATAGGTTCTAAACTAGAATTTGATGAGTTCCATGGACATGAGCCAGCATAAGGAAGATTTCAGATGTTTGGTTCCTTATACTTTTATAGGGTATTACCTATGAAGGACAACCTGGCCCCTAGAGGGAGCAAAAACATATTCTTAGGCTACTCTCCAGGCTAGAAGGCTTATAAGGTGTATGATTTACAGTTATAGAAAATTGTGGTATCTAGGGATATCGTTTTTCATAATAATAGCTTCCCATTTGCATCTGAAGTTGATTTGAATCCAGGAGTTAAAATGACTGAAGTAAGTTCAAAGCCAGAGAACATTCTCAGGAGATTCCAAAGAGTAAAGAAGTCCCTAGCATGGCTAACAGATTTTTCTATATATGCAAATTGTATATATCACATTGGATTTTTCTATCACAAATAATGCGGATCAAAGAGCCAAACAATTACCATGATGCTAAGAAGGACCCAAGATAGGAACAGGCAATGCAGAGGGAATTGTAGGCTCTGGAAGAGAACAATACATGGAGTTTATGTAGCTTACCATAGGGAAAGAAAGTGTTGGCCAGTAAGTGGGTTTATAAAATGAAGTTCTTGCCAAATGGTAAAGTTGACAGATTTAAGGCGAGGGTAGTAGCAAAGGGGTATAACCAAGTTTTTGGAATTGATTACTCAGATTCCTTCAGTCGTGTGGCAAGGACTACAACAACAACATTGTTCCTGGCTATAATAGCTTCAAAATAGTGGAACGTTCATCAAGTTGATGTTAACAATGCCTATTTGTATGGGCATATAGAAGAAGACATTCACCTGCTTCCACCAGAGGTTACTATAAAGCTGAAAGGGCCAAGTTTGCAAGCTAGTAAAGTCCTTATATGGACTAAAACAAGCTGGACGATAATGGCACAAGGAGATCTCGGATAAGTTAATCCAATTTGGTTTTCATAGAGCCAAGAGTGATCACTGTTTGTTCATCAAATAGAAGGGAAGTGATTTTCTAGGTATGCTAATTTATGTTGGTGACATACTTGTCGTGAGTTCAAATGATGAATTGGTGATAAAAGTGAAGAAACATTTGCATTCCCCTTTTTACAATTAAAGATCTGGGGTTTGCCAAATATTTTCTAGGCATTAAGGTAGTACAAGGAAAGGAAGGCATGCGTATCACTCAAACCAAATATATTGCAGACATGTTAGAAGATGCAAAATTAAGCAACTGTGTCCCAGTTAAAAGCCCAATAGAAGGGAGCAATGATTTAGCAATATAGGGAGAAGAGTTAGAGAATGCAAAAGTTCATAGAAGAATGGTTGGGGGGCTTTTGCATTTAAAAATTTACAAGGCTAGACATTTCTTACTGTGTGCAATAACTCAGTCAATATGTGCAGAAGCCTTGCCATGATCATTTACCGGTAGCCTTGAAAGTCCTGAAATACTTGAAGGGCACAATATCAGATGGATTATTTTATCCAACCAAAATATATTTGAAACTGTTTGGACACTGTAACTCAGATTGAGGCAGTTGTAGGATAAATAGAAGATCTTTAACTAGCTTTTGTTTGTTCATAGGAGAGGCACCAATTGTTAGGAACTAGCAGTCACTTTGAACATGCATAACAGGCACATTGGAAACTTAAAATTTTGTCCATTATCCCTAGGAACTCCAATTAGTAGCATATAAATTAATTAAAACTTTAACTAAATTAATTCTCTACTTAAGTTAGCATGCATAGGCTAGGCGTACTATAATTCTAAATTATATCCTAGCATAAAAAATATTTTATTTTATACATGTCATAACTCTAAGCTATAGTCAAGGAAGAAAATAAACGAAGGATGCAATATAACCTAAGATAATAATTATTAATTCTTAAAATGCTTAATAAAAGGACTTAATAATTAAAAGAGAATTAGAGGACTTACCAATTGAAGCGTGCTTTAGCAGAACCTTCTTACACAAGCCTCCAAGTATAGGATAGCCTCTATGAGTATCCACATGAATCCCACCATCCAAAACCTTCCAACGAGAAGAAGCGAAGAGCTTTGAGCAGCTGCTTGACCACTCCAAAACCCACCCGAAATAAAAAGAATTTGCTCTTGAGTTAACTTGAGAGATAACACGTTGGAATCTCAAATCAAAACTCAAATGAGCTTGTGGCGCATTTGAGAAAGGGGAATGAGAGCTCTTTATATAGGGGGAGCAAAGGCTCCCCGTAATAAATCCAGATTAAATGCGGATGTAATGCTAATTTAATGCGAGATTAAATTTAATCCTCCTTTCATTTAATTTATTTTATGACCCTAATAAAATTAGTTACCGGTCAAAATAAATTCTTTGCTTAACTGTAAAATAATTTAATCATTTTAATTAACACTTTAATTTATTTATGACTCTAATAAAATATGTTACTGGTCAAAATAAATTTCTGGCTTAACCATAAAATGAGCACTAGTAGGAGTATTAACAGGTTTATTATTATCTAACTCAAAGTTACTGAAAATTTTCTTTACATAATCAACTTGAGTTAGTACTAAAAAACCTTTAGACCTATCTCTATAGATGTCAATGCAAAGAATTCTCCTAGCAGGACCTAAATCCTTCATTTCAAAAACAATACTAAGTTGAACTTTCAAATTGTCTATGCCAGACTTATTTTTGCAAGTAATAAGCATGTCATCAACATATAAAAGCAGGTAAATGTAAGTTTTATCATTTAATCTCTTATAATACACATATGAGTCATAATTACTTCATAAAAACTTCTGACTTAGCATAAATTGATCAAACTTAAGGTGCCATTGTCTAGGAGATTGCTTAAGACCATAGAGAGACTTTTTAAGAAGACAAACATGATTTTCATAACATTTTTCAATAAAACCCTTAAGCTGAGACCTATGTAATTCATTGGTCAAAGTACCATGTAAAAAGGGAGTCTTAACATTCATTTGTTCTAACTCTAGGTCATATAAAGCAACAGCGGACAATATCAATCTAATAGAGACATGTTTCACAACTGGAGAGAATATTTCTTTATAATCTATGCCCTCAATTTGTGAAACCCCTTAGCCACCACTCAGGCTTTGAACCTTTTAGGTTCAAGTCCAGGAATGGCAGGTTTCTTCTTGTAAATCCATTTACAACCAATGATTCTCTTACCATCAGGTTTAGGTGTAACACCGTTCCCCCTTAAGGGAGCGCCACGATAACAATAATCACCCAATAAATAACTCTACTCCACTATATAGAGTTCAATACTTATAGATTTACAATATGTACAAATACCAATATAATGTTTTAAACTCTAAATTATTTCTCAATGTTAATTATTCCCCAATTATTTCTCAATACCACTTTATATTTCTCACATTATCTAGTACATGCCATTATTCTACAAACCATAATATTACATTAAATTACAAATCCACCTCGAGTTTTTCTTTATTTGCTCTTCAAGTAGATCCACTTATTCCACTTTGGTCCAAGCTATCTACAAGTTCTCCACCTATGTGTAGAAAAAAAACTACACGCTAAGCAATTTGCTTAGTGGTTTCCATAAAAAAAATATAACTTTGAATATTTTTAAAATAGAAACAAAGTATATTTACAAGTCAAAAACAAATTAATAAATTTTATGGAAACAACTCACAAAACTTATATAGTAATCCTTTCAAAGTACAATCAAATTTCTATCCAATTTTTCCAAACACTTTAACCATATATTGCCCAAAGTAAATAAGTCCTGAATAACGGTAAAATGGATACGGGAGCGGACAAGCCCGAAGCTGAAGCTTCAAAATCAATATATCGGTCAAGCCCGAAGCCGAAGCTTCAAAATCAATATATCGGTCAAGCCCGAAGCCAAAGCTTCAAAATCAATATATCAGTCAAGGCCGAAGCCAAAGCTTCAATATCAATATATATATCATAATATCGGCCAAAGCCCGAAGCCAAAGCTTCAATTGTTTGTATAGTACTGTACCCCCCCTTTATTGGCGCCAATCTACCCTGACCCGTATTCTACTCGTTTAATAAGGGCAATAAATCAAAGTAACATCTTAAAAATTCCATTATAAACCATCAATCATAATTCAACAAAAGTCCAGTAATTAAGTAATCCAAATCCCAAATTTTTAAGCATCAAACTTCAATTAAAACTGAATAAAATCAATATCATACTTTCCAGAATTTTTCCAGGTTTCATAACCTGAATTCCGCTGCATCTTTCACTATGAAAGCATCACCCAATGGAAGAACTTTCTTCTAAAACATAATTAGCCACATGTCTCAGCTTTCCAAAACAACCAGAATCACAGAAATCCAAATTGTATAACCAAAGTTATGATCAAAATACTAAACAGTGTACCAAGCTGAGATTTTCCGAAAACGAATTTCGTGTCTCAACTGCAAACGAAAATTTCACATTAAAAACGAACAAAATTCAACAATGTTTCTTCCGAATATATATTTTTTACTTTCTATAGATATCAATAGAATCAAGAATCATTCAAATCGGATTTGTATAGCAAGAGAAAACATTAAAACATAACAGGGATACAAATCTGAAAATTTTCCGAGAAACCGATAAATCGAAATTCGGGACACAAACCTTTTTCTATGCTCTTTCTAGCTCTCTTCTACCTCTTTTGCCTTTGATTTACTTGAAATAGCTTCCTCTACAACAGCCATATATAATTCTATCAAGATATTGCATAAATAAACTTCCTAATACCATAAATATGCTTAATCTACCATGAATTCTACTAATTAAGCTTTAATTTCACTAAAAATCACTCACCTCAAACTCGGGTTACTATTCATCCAAATCTTAATATCTGAAATCCTCCTCTTCTAGTCTTGATTGACTGAAATTGATGATGATGGAGGGATTAAGGATCGATTTCTAACAAGAATTCGAAGTTAAATCGAAGAAATAGGAAGTTTTTGGATTAGGGAGAATTTTGGTTAAAGGAAAGGAAGAAATGGAGAAAATGATGAAATGATGGAGAAGAAGAGAAGTGGCTCCAATGTATTGAGTTTTTTTTTGTTTTTTTTTTAATTTCCAATATTGCCCTTGGATAAATAATTAAATGTCCTATTCATCCTTCTTACTTAATTAACTCGTATTTCCTCATGCCTTATATCCAATAACAATAAAAATAATTTTCGTGATATTTTAATACCATAGAAATTTATTATAAGCAATTTTTTTTAGGAATTTCGGTTCGTTACAATTCTCCCCCTCTTATGAATTTTCGTCCTGAAAATTTCCTGAAAACAGTTGCGGATATTGAGTTTTCATTGTATCCTCCGGTTCCCAAGTTGCTTCTTCAACCTTATGATTCCTCCAAAGTACTTTTACCAAAGGAATAGACTTGTTTCTCAATTTTTTAACCTCTTTCGCCAAGATTTGTATCGGTTCCTCTTCATACGTCAGGTCGGGTTCGATTTCTACGACATCAGGAGATAAGATATGTGATGGATCTGATCTGTATCTCCTTAACATTGATACATGGAACACATTATGAATTTTGTCGAGTGTTGGGGGTAGTGCCAACCGATAAGCTACCGGTCCAACCATCTCTATAACCTCATATGGGCCAATGAATCTCGGATTGAGCTTGCCGTTCTTGCCAAATCGCAGGACTTTCTTCCAAGGAGATACTTTGAGAAATACTTTTTCTCCCACTTCATAAGTAATGTCTTTTCTTTTTAGATCAGCATAAGATTTTTGTCTATCCGATGCAGCCTTCAATCTCTCTTGAATAAGTTTTATCTTCTCTTTTGTCTCCTGAATCAAATCCACTCCCACAATCTTGTTTTCACTAAGTTCGGTCCAATATAATGGAGTTCGACATTTTCTTCCATACAATGCTTCATATGGCGCCATTTGTACGCTTGACTGATAGCTGTTATTATAGGCTAACTCTATGAGGGACAAATACTTATCCCAACTTCCTTCAAATTCAATGATACAACTTTTCATCATGTCTTCCAACACCTGAATTACTCTTCAAGATTGACCATCTGTTTGAGGATGAAATGAAGTACTAAAATGAAGTTTGCTACCTAAGGCCTCTTGCAACTTCTTCCAAAATCTCAAAGTAAATCTTGGATCTCGGTCAGAAATGATTGAAATAGGCACTCCGTGTAGTCTTACTATCTCATCTACATATAACTGAGCCAACCTATCAAGTGAATAATCCATTCTAACTGGAAGAAAGTGGGCAGACTTTGTCAATCTATCTACAACAACCCACACTGCATCATGTTTCTTCTGTGTACGTGGTAAAGACATCAAGAAGTCCATTGTGATTCTTTCCCATTTCCATTCTGGAATTGTTATAGGTTGTAACAATCTAGAAGGAACTTGATGTTCTGCTTTCACCTGTTGACAAGTTAGACATTGAGTAACATAGTTAGTAATGTCTTTCTTCATTCCATTCCACCAATAATGGCTCTTCAAATTTTGGTACATCTTGTTTGCTCCTGGATGCATCGCATAAGGACTACTATGCCCCTCTTGTAAGATATTCTTCTTTAATTCTTCATTGTTTGGCACACATAGTCTATCTTTAAAATAGAGACACCCATCTTCTCGAACCATATAGTCGTCTACAATACCCACTTGTGTCCGTGCTCGAATAATCTTTAAGTCATCATCTTCATTTTGCGGTTGCTTAACCTGTTGTAGTAGTATAGGTTGAATCTTCAATTATGCAATTAATCTCCACTACTGGTAAGAGCTAACCCCGTATTCATAGCCCTTAGTGCCATCATTGTCTTTCTACCGACAACATCTGCCACTACATTAGGCTTTCCTGGATGGTAATCAATAAGACAATCGTAATCTTTAATGAATTCCATCCACCTTCTTTGCCTTAAATTCAACTCTTTCTATGTTGGCAAATATTTCAAACTTTTGTGATCTGTATAAATATAACATTTTTCTCCATAAAGATAGTGTCGCTAAATTTTTAAGGCAAAGACTATTGCAGCCATTTCCAAATCATGAGTAGGATAATTCCTTTCATGATTCTTCAATTGCCTGGAAGCATAGGCAATCACTTTTCCTTCTTACATCAAAACACACCCAAGACCACTATGAGAAGCATCACTATAGATTACAAAATCCTTTCAAGGCTCTGGTTGGGTAAGGATGGGTGCTTTTGTTAACATCGCCTTCAATTTCTCAAAACTTTCTTGACACTTATGATTCCACTCAAATTTTGCATTCTTTTGAAGTAGTTTTGTCAGCGGGGCAGCAATGACTGAAAATCCCTTGACAAATCTTCAATAATACCCTGCTAAGCCAAGGAAACTTCTGACTTCTGTAGGGTTATTTGGTGGTTTCCATTCAACAACTGCTTCTATCTTCTTAGGACCCACTTTAGTTCCTTCGGCAGAAACAACATGGCCTAAGAAAAAAACTTCTTGAAGCCAAAACTCACATTTGCTAAGTTTGGCATACAATTTATTTTCCTTCAAAGCTTGGAAGACTGTCCGCAAATGTTGATCATGCTCTTCCCGTGACTTAGAATACACCAAAATGTCATCAATGAAAACCACTATAAACCTGTCTAAATATAAAAAAAGACACGGTTCATAGGGTCCATAAATGCTGCTGGTGCATTAGTTAGACCAAATGGCATCACCAAAAATTCATAGTGCCCATAACTGGTTCGAAAAGTCATCTTTACAATATCATCATCTTTCACTCTCATCTGATAGTAGCTCGATCTCAAATCAATCTTGGGGAAGTATTTGGCACCCTTGAGTTGATCAAAAAGTCTTCAATCCTCGGTAATGGATTTTTGTTTTTCACTGTCAATTTATTCAACTCTCGGTAGTCAATACGTAATCGGAGTGACCCATCTTTCTTCTTAACAAACAACACTGGTGCATCCCACGGGGATATACTCGGGCATATGAATCCTTTATCTAACAATTCTTGCAACTGGATCTTCAACTCTTTCAGTTCAGCAGGCGCCATTTTGTATGGTGCTTTGGATACTGGTGCGGTACCCGGCAATACATCAATTGCGAATTCTACCTCTCTTTTTGGTGGTAAACCCGGTAGTTCTTCTGGAAATACATCTAGAAAATCATATACCTTGGGAATATTCTGCAATTCTAACTCACCTTTCTTCAATTCTAGAGCGAAGATTAGGTAGGCCTGACATCTCTTCCTAACTAATCTTTTAGTCTTCATAAAAGAAATTATATTACAGAGATAATCTGATCTTTCCCCCACAATAACTATTTCATCTCCATCAAAAAATTGAAGTGACATTCTTTTGTTTTTGCATTCCACCACAGCTCGATGTTTCGATAACCAATCCATTCCCAAGATAACATCGTAATCTCGGAAAGGTAACTCAATTAAATTTGCATGGAAAACTTGATGTTGAATCATAATAGGGCAATTCATATACACTTTGTTTACTATCACACTGTGTCCTAAAGGATTAGTCACTTCAATATTTTCTCCTAATTCTTCTACATGCAACCCTTTCTCTTGTGCTAATGCAGTACATATATATGAATGAGATGAACCAGGATCTATCAAAGCATAAACATTATGGTTAAAGAATGAAAATTTACCGACAATAACTTCGATAGATTCTCTAGTATCAGGCCCTCGGATTGCATAACTTCGCGCCATTCTTCCCGGTCTACCACTCTGCGGTGCTTGTTGAGCCATATCATATCCACTTGAACCACTAGCATTTCCTCTTCCCCTTCCTCTTCCACCTTGCATTGTACGAGTAGGAACTACTGTAGGTTCAGATGTACTTATCTGTCTTTGAGGATAATTTGCAATCAAATGTTCCCTTGAGCCACATTTAAAGCAGACTCTACCTTTTCCCCAACATTCCCTTGTATGCATCCTTCCACAATTAGAACATTGTGGAATATTTCCTCTGCCTCGACCTAAAGGTACACTAGCTGCTAACCCCGTACTTATGGTTTGTCTCGGTGAAAACCCTCTGAAATGAGATTGTGTTTGTTCTGATGTTCCCTTCTGTTTCTTACTTGGAGATTCTGAACTGGCTGGACCCTGTGATCCCTTTTGAAATCTAGACCTTTTAGCCATTCTTTGTTGTCTATCTGAATTAATCTTCTCAATGCCCGTAGCAGCATCAACCAAGTCATTGAACACTCTAATTCTTTGTGCAAGTAAATGCACTCTAATTTCATCATTCAGCCCATCCTCGAATCTCTTACATCGCCTCACTTCACTATCAATGATATCACGAGCATACCTCTCAAGTTTGAGGAATTGAACTTCATATTCTGGTACAGTCATTCGTCCCTGTCTCAAAGACAAGAACAATTTCCTCTGCTCATCTTTGAATCTTTCACTAACGTACTTCTTATCAAATTGTTTCAAGAAAAGGCCCCAAGTGATTTCTCTGGGTCGCCTTTCTCTCACAATATTATCCCACCACCTCCTAGCTTGTTCTTTGAGTAGACCTTGCACACAGTCTAATCTCTCTTCATCTATAAAATGAAGCCTAGTCATACACCATTTAGTATGATCAATCCAAACTTCAGCAAATGCTGGATTCACTGTATCCCCTTTAAAGTCATCAGTCGGAAGCTTTTTGATTCTTTCAAGAGGAGTTCTCTCCTCTCTTCTTTCAATGTGAGGTAACACAGGAACTTGAGGGATTTGTATATTTCATAGTACTTGTGTGATTACTTCAGTGGTCATATGCTGAAGTAAAGCAGCTTGCGCTGGAGTAGGTTGTTCAGGAAAGCCATGAACTGGTAGAGGTTCATGTCTTTGTTCATCCCTTTGTCTAATACGGACCGTAGTCTCAACAACCTCTTCCTCACTCTGGTTGTGACTACTACTAGCCAGTTTTATTCCAGAAAATTGGACGAAAGTGGATCAAACAACTAACATAACATATTTATATCCTTAACGGCATGTACATACTAGTCCTAGAATCGCCTAAATCTCAGCTCTGATACCAACAAATGTAACACCCCTCCCCCTTAAGGGAGCGCCACGATAACAATAATCACCCAATAAATAACTCTACTCCACTATATAGAGTTCAATACTTATAGATTTACAATATGTACAAATACCAATATAATGTTTCAAACTCTAAATTATTTCTCAATGTTAATTATTCCCCAATTATTTCTCAATACCACTTTATATTTCTCACACTATCTAGTACATGCCATTATTCTACAAACCATAATATTACATTAAATTACAAATCCACCTCGAGTTTTTCTTCATTTGCTCTTCAAGTAGATCCACTTATTCCACTTTGGTCCAAGCTATCTACAAGTTCTCCACCTACGTGTAGAAAAAAAACTACACGCTAAGCAATTTGCTTTGTGGTGTCCATAAAAAAAATATAACAACTTTGAATATTTTTAAAATAGAAACAAAGTATATTTACAAGTCAAAAACAAATTAACAAATTTTCTGCACTCACCTCAAACTCGGGTTACTATTCATCCAAATCTTAATATCTGAAATCCTCCTCTTCTAGTCTTGATTGACTGAAATTGATGATGATGGAGGGATTAAGGATCGATTTCTAACAAGAATTCGAAGTTAAATTGAAGAAATATGAAGTTTTTGGATTAGGGAGAATTTTGGTTAAAGGAAAGGAAGAAATGGAGAAAATGATGAAATGATGGAGAAGAAGAGAAGTGGCTGCAATGTATTGAGTTTTTTTTTTTAATTTCCAATATTGCCCTTGGATAAATAATTAAATGTCCAATTCATCCTTCTTACTTAATTAACTCGTATTTCCTCATGCCTTATATCCAATAACAATAATAACAATAAAAATAATTTTCGTGATATTTTAATACCATAGTAATTTATTATAAGCAATTTTTTTTTAGGAATTTCGGTTCGTTACATTAGGAACCAAAATCCAAGTTTTATTCTTGGTAAGAGAACTCAGCTCCTCCTTCATAGCTAAAAGCCAATGACTCCAATCTTTATTGTTCTTAGCATCAGTAAAGGACTTTGGTTCATTGAAATCAATACTTTCAGCATTCAACACAACAAAATCTAACATATCAGAATAGTTACAATCATAGACAATATAAACTTTAAACTTAGAAGGCATCCTAAACTCTCTTCTAGGTCCTTTATTTAGAATGTCATGATTTTCAATATTATTCTCAATGTCAGCATCAATTTCAACTTGATCAGGATTATCAGAATTTTCATTACCAAACTCATTATTATCAAAATTTTCATTATTGTTATCTTGAGTCTCATTAGGTTCAGTATTTTTGGTTAACAATTTATCCAATTCTATTTCAAATAATTGATCAACAGAGTTAGACTTATTGTACTTATTTGCATCAATCATAGGAAAAACAGACTCATTAAAGGATATATCCTTGCTGATAAGCAACTTGTTGTCAGTGATAGACCAAAGTTTGTATCCTTTAACACCAGTTGGATATCCCCAAAACACACATCTCTGTTCTCTTGGATCCAACTTGGACTCTATGTTATGCATATAAGCTAAACAACCAAAAATCCTAAGATTATCATAGACAATAGGTTTATTATACTATAACTCATTATGACACTTTTGACTAATAGATGAAATAGGAATCATATTGATTAGGTAACATGATGTGGCTGTTGCTTCAAACCAAAACTTATAATCCAGACCAGATTCTAACAGAAGGCATCTGACCTTATTTAGAATAGTTCTATTATACCTTTATGCTACTTCATTTTGTTGTGGAGTGCAGGCATAGGTTCTGTGTCTAACAATGCCATTACTTATACAAAATTCATTAAATTGATTGTTTATAAATTCTAAACCATTGTCAGTCCTTGGTGTTTTAATTTTAAAATTTACCTAATTTTCAACTAAGGCCTTCCATTCATTGAATTTATCAAACACATAACTTTTATTTCTTAAAAATAAATCCATATTTTTCTAGAAAAATTATCTACAAAAGATACAAAGTATTGGCAGTTAGACAGAGTAAAAGGAACATAAGGAGATTCCCACAGATCACTGTGAACATATTCCAGTGGATCTTTGGAATACAATTAGCAGACTTAAAACTCTGTTTATGGGACTTTCCCATAGTACAAACATCACACATATCAGATTTAACAGACATAGGCAATTTTAAGGTTCCAGATTGTCTTATGGATTCTAGACCTTTAATTCCTATGTGACCAAGTCTCTTATGCCACAAACTAGTCTTATCAACCCCTATAACCACATCAGATGACCCAACATACACAGAGCCTAAAAGATAATACAAGCCATTAGAAAGTTCACCCTTTAAAACACATTTTCCATTTTTAATTATCTCAATAACTCCACCTTGAGCTTTAAACTCAAACCTTTACTATCAAGGTTACTTAGAGATATTAAATTCCTTTTAATATTAGGAATGTTGGTCCCTATGAGAGTATTTATAAGGGCAAAGGGGGGTGAATGGCCCTTTTTTGCAAAATTAGCAGACTTAGAAAAGTCTTTAGTGTAGTGTGTTTGATTATGATCCAGAAGATGGATCTGGATGATGTAAATGTGTGCAATTAAGTAAAAAAGAAAGAAAATCAAACACAAGTATTTTATACTAGTTCGGCCCCGCCTACGTCCAATCCCCGGAGTTTCCTTCCTCTGAGCTAGTCCACTAGTGGATTCCTTTCCAACTGCTAGGAATCAAGCCTTATAGATTTGTCTTAGGATTGTAATCCCTTCCAAAAGTAGGATATATCACTAGAAGCACCAACTCCTAGTTGAGTCCTCTTATCTTTAGTAGGATATACCCCTTAGCCTTCTTCCTTGAATCTAAGTTGAGTCCTACAGGGAGATCTCACTCAAAGTACCTACTTCAAGTTATATCCAAATCTCTCAACTTACCCAAGTTAGAGATTCTTACACTTTGGTTTTTAACAAAGGGTTGGATTTTGGAGTTCCACAAGCTTATAGTTTCACTTGGGAATCCCTAGAAACAGATTTCGAATCAAGGGTTCTTGGAGGGATTATATCAACTGATTGTATATGTGTTTATTTGTTACTTCCTTTTGTAGATTAATTAGTTAACCTTCTCATTTGGTGAAGAGCTCCTTTTATAGGCTTTTGATCATAAATGTAGCCGTTTATGGTTGGTGAGCTTTTATTCAATCTTCACCCTTGATCAGGTTGAGATGTGGAGCTTTCGGATCCGTTGATCAATCCATTAGGGTGTATTTTGATCTATTTAAAATCTTGGGATTGAGGATAGAAAGTTGTCAGTGATCATTTTGCTTGTCATTTTGTGATATACCAAATTTCATACCAATTGCTTTATGATGTGAGCTCTACGCGTGCCTTTATTGGTCTAGGAGAAAAAGTAGTTAGCTTTTCTCTGTTTGGTGTCAGAACCTTTTGACTTTTTATGAAACATACAAGCTGTCATCTTATCTTTGTCTTGGGAAAAGGATCTTTGACTTTTATAGACCAAAAAAAGGGTAAAGGGAAAAGTATATTTGAATACATTCCCTTTATTTGAAATATATGTCTTCCGGATGTCTTTTAGTCCTGCATGCTTCGGATCTATCTTTCGGAGATGGCATCAATCAGTTCTTCCGGATGCTGGTCTTAAGGGTCAGAAGTCTGTTTCCTTTCCAAACTCCGTTCGGATGATTTCCCTTAGTGCTTAGTATTTTAATTTGTTCAATGGAGGACTTGTGTCTTGATCTTTGTCTGGATATTTCCATTTGGATTTGGGAGAAATTACATACATTATTTTTGTTTCTTTCAAACTTGATCCGGACTTAGATTTTTTATCCGGATCATTGTTTCCCAACAATCTCCCCTATTTGATGGAAAAAAAATCCTATATCATCTCAAAACGGGTGTATTTACTAAGTGTAATCATTGTTACTTAGTCTATTATAATGCTCCCCCATAATTTTAGCATCCTAACTCCCCCATAATTTTATGATTCCTGCTGCTAATTTTGTTTTAGTACAATTACATATTGTACTTTAGAAACGATTGTTTTGATAGTTAAGAATTTTTCACTTTATATATACTTTTGCTCTTAACAATGGTTAACATCATTAAGTTCAGTATTACAAGATACAGAAATACATATGAAGTGAATCTAGCTATTACATAAGTATTACAAGATTATCCAGCTAGCTTAACTATCTCTCTGGATGGACTACTCTTCCGGACTTGCAACGTCTTTCCTTTCTCGCTTCCTTCTCCTTGATGACTCTGATCTTCCTCCCCCTTTTTGCTTCCATCAAGGGGATCAATAACCACGTAGGTACGCTTGCCCTATGATTGCTGCTAGGCAGAGGAGTAGATCGAGTAGTCTTTGTTGCCTTCTGCACACTTATGGATAATATGATCCACTATAGGCGGAGTTAAATAATAAGGGCAAAGGGACCTCCAGAGTTGATCATAGGATTGAGAGACTTGAGGAAGAATGCGTAAAATATGTTCTTGGTCCTTGGGATCAAAATTGGGAAACATGGCCTTGATTAGAGTAGTCAAACCTTTTTGGCTCATGAACTCTAAGTCCCCTATAGCTTGAATAAGAGTGTGCAGGACAGGAATGAGCTGAAATTCTGGAAGGACCGGAGACAAGGAAGATCCGGAGATAGATAACTTATAGATTCTGACTTGAAGAAGGGTGATTTCTTCACTGAGGGCCTTCTGGATATTGTGGATAGACTCTGTTTGAGCCTTAAGCTCTTTGGAGATAGTCTTATTCCAATCATTTATTGTTTGCTCAATACCGGAGATGCGAGCTTGCATTTCATCACCCATATCATCTAAGACTTTTTCTTTAAGCTTGGGGATGGTTTTGTCTATAAAGTTGGTAAGCATTTCCTGAGTTACTAGCTGATCGGTTTCTAGGTTCAGTAGAGTAGGTTTTAGGTCTCTATCCTCCATGAATTTTGTCAAGCTTTCAAACTTGGAGTAAATATAATCCTTGATCTCTATGGATACATCAGTGGTGGAGGAGGACATTCTATCTAGGACAGTTGCACAGTTATCAGAGGCTAAAGTGTTGGCGTGACTGGTATTGTGATTTGCTGTGGAGGTGCTTTCCTTTAGCTCATTTATAAGAGGTTGGATCTCAGAAAGGGAATCTGCCGCTAGAGCTCTGAGAGTTGGGAAGTTCATGAATTATTGCTTAATTTTGGGAAGGCACTTCAACCTTTCTTTGATCTCACCCAAATCCTTTCGGACTACTTTATTAGACTTTTGCCTGAGCAACTCCTTCTCTATAGCTTTTAGATGGGTGCATATTGTCAGGAGACTCTTTTTGATAAATCCCTCTTCATGATGCTCAAGATTTTCCTCCTGAAGGAGTTTAAGAGTGGCACTTACTTTGGATTCTTTAGAGTTTTCATCAGGGAGAGTCATTGATTTTGTACGAGGGGGGAAGTTTTTGTTGGAGGGTCTGGATGAGTCACCATCGGATGACGTGGATTCATCTCTAGAGCTAGAACTACTTTCGAAGGGGCTATCATCTACCAAACTGGAGCCTCCAACTGTTCCTTTCTCTTCTCCACCCTTACACATTTCCCTTTCCTCAAGAGTAGCCTCACCCGCAGGATCCACTTTAGAAGTGTACCCTTTGGAGCTCAGACTTTCTCCCTCCTCCAGAGCTATTGCATCTGGGTTTGGCACTATATCCTTAGCTACATTATGAGAGATTATAGCTAAGTTATGCTCTTCATGATTAGAATAGAGATGAAGAAGATCAGGGGTTACCTCAGTGGTTACTAGTGTCTGATCCTCATCTAGCCTTGCCTCCGGATGGTTGGAACTGTCCTCAACCACCCCTACAGTTGTATTTTCAGGACTTTCTTTTTCTCCCTTAGGAATGATGGTATTTTCCTCAATAGCCTTCTCCAATGCCTTTTCAAGACTTTCAAGATTAATGACTTCACTACTGGATCCAAGCAGATTCTCCAAAAGTTGTCCTATTCTATCAGCAAATATGAATTCATCTGCTTCTGAAATCTTTGACAAAATGTCCATATCCTTTGGATGTACAAGAATTAGGGGAACCTGAGATGATTCTCAAGGTCCTTTTGTTGTTCTCCCCTGATTTATTTCATTTGTTTCTTTTATAGCGGCCTGAATGTCATCGTATTGCTCATCATCTTGCCCTATAAATTCTGTTGCAGCGGGAATATTTTTCCCTTTGCTGGACTTTAGTTTCTCTAAAGCGTCTCTCGCCCTATACTGCCTTGCTTCCTCATTCAGGATTATTCTAGCTAGCCTCCTGCCTACACTGGCTTTCTTTCCTTGGGCAGCAAGGGCTTCATCAAAAGTGAGTCCTCTTCTCCTGAGCTTCTTTTAAGGAGTAGCTTCATCCTCTATTTTCCTTATCATGTGCCTCCTCTTCCATCTCATCTAACATTCTTTTGGCTTTTCTCTTTCTGGCCTCAATTGTTTTTGTGGCAATTTAAGGTAGACCCGTAGCAAGCGCAAGCTGTCCCTTCTTAGCTGCAGCTTTAATCAGTCTGCCCCTAGGTCTAGGCTTTTCGGAGCTCATGATTTGAGTGAGGGGGAGAGTGTCCTCATAAATTTCTTTTGGAACCTTTTCAACTTGCTTTTTGGCTATGGCTTTGGTGGTTCTGGGCCTTTTGGGAATACGAGCCTCCTCTTCTCGATTTACTATCTTTTGAGATTTAATCTTCTGCTCATCCCTCCTCAGTTTTTCCTTTTCTTCATTCCATTCCACATCAAAACAGAGATTGAGGAAATTCTTCTCTAGGATGGGCATTCCATAAATCCCTTCAAAATCGGTCAGATCCATTTCTGCCGCTTGGAGAATTCTTGAGATCAAGGCTCCATGCAAGTTTACATGGGTCTTGAGATAGTGAATGATAAAGACTGGCCAGTTTACTTCTACACTGCCAACCCAGTGCTGCAATATGCAGTGCTGGAGGGAAGAAACTATAGTCAATGACCCCTTCCTTATTAGGATGAGTTTGGCCAGAGCGTGCTGCAAGAATTTAGGTGTTATGGGGAAGTATGTTGAGAATTTATGGCCAAAGTAGTTCTAGTGGAGCCATAGTTTGGACTCATACTCAACTCCAGTCTCATCCCCATCTTTCCTCAATATGATCCAAAGTTTTTCATGTTTAGATTCTTCTTATAGAATTCTAGAGTGAGAATTATGACTTTCCCCTGTACCTCAGTGCGAAAGGCATCAAAATGATTGTGAGCACTGAGATTTGAAAAGAACTCTTTTACCAGCTTGTGGTAGGGCAATTTATCTTTAGAAGATCACTCAGATTTTGATCTTCAATTAGAGTGAAGAAAGGAGACATACTGAATAGGTAATCATCACCTAAGTGATTAGTGGGTATGACAGAGTCGGAGGTTTTGAGATTGAGGGGCTCAAAATCATAATCCTTCAAGTCAGATACTTGAAAGAGATATTTGCTAGGTAGGATTTTGAGGGTGTTGGAGGTGTTTATGGCTGCCATTGTGGAGCAAGTTTTTGTGAGATTGAGTTTTAGTTTGAATTTTCGTAGAGTAACAGTAGAGTAGTTACTCACTTGAAGAAGATAAGGGATTTTGAGGAGTTTATATAGAATTTCTGAGGTGAGGGTATATTGGTAATCCGGACTCTCACTGTTTTGACTGGATTGATGACATGTCAAGTGGATTTTTAGGAGAGAGGTGAATTCAGTTTAACCGAAGAATGGGAACGGTTTATTTTTGAATTAACTTCTGTATTTACTGTGCGTGTAACAGCCAATGGACTTTTAAAATTCAAAACGTAATAGTTACCTTTATGAGCTTTTACTACCATACGTCATTGTTGCCGGCTGACATGGCAATCTTCTAGAATAGATCTTCCCAACTCTTCTTATCTTCCGGAGTGAGTTTCTATCTCAGGATCCGGCTTGATTCAAAACTAACTTCTGGAGTTTTTCTAAATTGGATTTGACATCTTTATTGATTCCCTTAGCTTCCTAAATTGATCTTCATTTAGTAGTTTGGTAAAGATATCAGCTCTCTGTTCATTGTATATACCAATCCAACATCCTTTTTCATTACATGATCCGGAAGAAGTGATGCCTTATGTTGACATGCTTCATCCTGTTATGAAGCACCAGATTCTTTGATACATCAATAGCACTTTTGTTGTCATACAATACATCCATACATCTGGATTGCACTCCATAATCTTCAAGTTGTTGTTTGATCCATAGGAGTTGAGCAATATAACTTCCAACTGCCATATATTCTGCTTCTGTGGTGGATAAGGCAACTGAAGTTTGTTTCTTGCTATACCATGAGACTAACCAATCCCCAAGGAAATGGCATCCTTCGGATGTACTTTTTCTTGCAAGAGTATCTCTACCATAGTCTGCATCTGTGAACCCCTAAAGTGTGAAGTCTCTATTACTAGGATACCACAACCCAACTTTAGTGGTTCCTAGGAGATATCTAAGTATCCTTTTGACAGCCTTGAGAAGAGAATCCTTGGGATTGGCTTGATACCTTGCACAGTAGCATACTGTATAGTGTATGTTAGGTCTACTAGCTGTTAAGTATAGGAGTGAGCCAATCATTCCTCTATATAGCTTTTGATCAATATCTTCTCCTTTACAGTCCCTGGATAAGATTATGTCTGAACCCATTGGAGTTGACATTGGTTTGTTGCTGTCCATTTCAAACTTCTTCCGGATTTCCTTGGTGTATTTTGATTGATTGATGAAGATCCTATATGGACTTTGCTTATTTTGTTGACTAAGGAAAAAGTTGAACTCTCCCATCATGGACATCTCAAATTCCTTCTGCATCTGAGAGCTGAATTCTTTGCACATCTTCTCATCAGTGGCACAAAAAATGATATCATCCACATAGACCTATACTAGAATAATATGATTTTTCTTCTTTTTAATCAAGAGTGTGGTATCTTCTATGCCTCTGGTATATTCCTTGGACATAAGAAATGAGGTTAATCTTTCATACCAGGCTCTTGGTGCTTGCTTTAATCTATAGAGAGCTTTCTTTAGCTTGTAGACATGGTCAGGATGCTTTGGATCTTTAAATCCGGGTGGTTGCTTGACATATACTTCTTCTTGAATGACACCATTTAGAAATGCACTTTTGACATCCATTTGGTATAATGTGAACCCCATGATTAATGCAAAAGGATATAGGATTTGGATTGCTTGCAATCTTGCTACAGGGATGAAAGTTTCTTCAAAATCAATTCCTTCTTGTTGATTGTAGCCTTGAGCGGCTAGTCTTGCCTTATTTTTTACTACCACTCCGGATTCATAAAGTTTATTTTGGAACACCCATTTAGTGCCAATAATTGATTTTCCTTTAGGAGAGGGCACAAGATCCCATACATCATTCCTGGTGAATTGATCTAGCTCTTCCTTTATCGCCATCATCCAGCTTTCATCCCCTTCAGCTTCTTGAAATTTCTTTAGCTCTATGAGAGAGACAAAAGTAGCATGGCTCATCATCCGGTTTATCTGACCTCTAGTTCTAACTGGATTATAAACATCATCCAGAATATTCTCTATGAAATGATCTCTATGAGTCCGGATCTCCCTTTCCAGGCCTTCATGTTGAACTTGGACTTGCTCCACTTTAGTTCATCTACTTCTTCATTAAAGTCAATCCCTTGTAAATTGAGATTGACTTGTTGAATTTCTGGATCAAATGACATTCCTTCATCTTCCTCTTTATACCTCTTTGATTTGAAGTGAATCAAGAATTCCTCCTTCCTCCTTTTCTCCAAATTTTTCAGCTTCCAGAACTTGATCTTTCGGAGTGTAGCTTTTCTTTCCTACAGTGTTAGTCTCATCAAAATCTACATGTATAGATTCTACCATAGTTTGGGTTCATTTATTGAATACTTTGTAAGCCTTACTATGTGTTGAGTAGCCTAGGAAAACTGCTTCATCACATTTAGGATCAAATTTTCCTAATTGCTCTCTATCATTAAGGATGTAGCATTTACACCCGAATGTTTTGAAGTACCCAATTTTTGGTTTTCTTCCCTTCTAGAATTCATATGGGCTCTTTTCTATAATTTTTCTAATGAGAGCTCTACTTAATATGTAGCACGCTTTGTTTACGGCCTCCCCCAGAAATAATTTGGCAAACAATTTTCACTAAGCATTATTCTAGCCATTTCTACAATGGTCTTGCTCTTTCTCTCGACTACTCCATTCTGTTGGGGAGTGTGGGGGGCAGAAAAATTATGTTCAATTCCCTTGGAGTAACAAAAGTTAGCAAAATGCTTATTTTTAACTCTCTACCGTTATCACTCCGGATGCGTACAATGCGTATACCTTGTTCTACTTGTATTTGAATAAATGTTTTGGAGAATTGGTTAAAAGCTTCATCCTTGCTTGTCAGTAGGAGAACCCAGGTATATCAAGAATAGTCATCTACAATGACCATAGTGTATTCTCTTTTACCCAAACTCAGTGGCTTAATTGGACCAAAGAGATCAATATGCAAGAGCTCAAGTACTCTTTTGAAAGGAATGTATGAGATGGAAGGGAAATTTTTCTTATAATGTTTTCCTACTTGACATGCAGTGCATAAATGATCCTTATCAAAAGAAATCTTAGGCAAACCCATAAATAATTCCTTTTTGACTAATTTGGATAGGACGTTCATGTTTCATGTCCCAACCTCCGGTGCTATAGCCATGACTCTTCTTCTTTAGACACCAAGCATATATTCTTCTTATCATTTTTAATGTTTACAGAATAGACATTATTTACTCCAGGTGCGTAAAGAATAAGTTGATCAGACTTACTGTCATATATTGAGCAGCCTCGAGAGTCAAATGTGACTTTTCTTCCTTTATCACATAATTGGGCTAGGCTTAGCAGGTTGAACTTCAATCCATCAACTAGTGAGACATCTTCAATCTTGAATCCGAATCCAATGATTCCATGACAAATGATCTGACCCTTTTGATTGTCTCCAAAGCTCACTTTGCCTCCCTTTTTTTGGGTTAGTGTGATGAAGGCCTTCTCATCGCCTATCATATACCTTGAGCATCCACTATCAATGTACCAGGTGTGTTGATCTACTTTAGATCTAAGGCATACTTGTAAAACAGATCAAGTGAGTATGGGTACCCAATCAGATTTAGGTCCTCTCAAGTTACTAACCATTTCAAGCCAAGGATAAACATCATAATAACCATTTTTTTCTGCATGATTTAGTCATATGATTATTTTTCGAATAAAACCTGTACCCTGAAATAGGTATGTTTTGCTTTTGCTTCTTGTTAATCTTCTCTAGATCCTCCCTTCCGTAGTTGCCTTTATACCCAGCTTCTTGCACACTAGTGGATGGTCCGGTATAATTCCGGAAGTTAGTTGGAGGTGCAACTTCAGCTCTATAATTTCTTCTTTGCTTGATAAGTTGTTGGTTATAAGCTACCTTAGTCTTTCCCTTTTGAGCAGTAGTAAATCTTTGAGCTTGTGGCTATCTTCTTACTCCATTTATCCTTTGATTTGAGTTCCTTTGAACCATATTCTAAGGAGGAGAAGGATTATGTCTTCTCGGATTCTTCATTTCAGGTTTCTTTTTGGATGCTTCCTTTAATAGATTGACTTCTCTATCGAGTCCCGTTACATTTGCAGAATCTGGACTTGATTTCAGAAAGTTTTCTTCTACTACATCAATATCCTTAGTTGCTCTAACCAAATTGATGTCTTATGCCATTACCTCAGCATCTTCAGCCAATTCTAGTATTGCTCTTTTCAGAGCCTTGATGGCTTTCGCAATCTTATTCACTCCCTTGATAACAATAGAAAGAGCTTTTGCAAGATCAAAGTTAGAGGTAGAATTAGAACTAAAATTTACTCAATGTTTGCTGTATTTGATTATGATTCTTTCCTTTGCACTATTTCTTGCTTGGAGGCATCTCTTCTGGATTGCTTTATTTCTAGTTCAGTCGTAGCCATGAATGCACAGTTAGCAGTCTCCTCTCCTTCTGTTAAAGATGAGCTGCTGCTGCTTCACTATTGCTCCAGGTAGCAACCATCACCTTCTTTTTAAACTTCTTAGTTATTTTGAGTTTGGGGCACTTTGTTCTGAAGTGGCCTTTTTCACCATATTCAAAATAGGTGGCGTCTTTCTCCGGATCCTTCTTTTCTTCAGGATCCCTTCTGGGCTTACTTCTTCCTAAAGTGCCTTCTCTTATTTTCTATGATTCATACCTTTTTTATTTCCTTCTATCTTTCTTTTGTATGAATCAATTAAACCTTTTGGTTAATAAAGCTACTTGATCTTTGGTGTTCAGTGACTCATCAATTTGCTCTTCTTCTCTGGATGAAGCTGATCCGGTGAGCAATGGCCTTGTTTTTCTCCTCAGGTTTCTTTTATTGTTGGCTGTATCTCTCCAAGGATAATTCTTGGGTTAGAAGATAGCCAATGAGTTCATCATAACTGTAAAAATTTAAGTCATGAGCTTCCTCAATGGTAGTCTTTTTACTATCCAATTCCTTGGTGAGACTCCGGAGCACTTTCTTGACCATTTCTACTTCTAGAATCTCCTTCCCCAGCCTCTTCATTTCATTTATTAGATTTATGTATCTAGTATTCATGCTATTGATTGATTCCTTAGGCTCCATCTTAAAGGATTCAAGCTTCTGTTGAAGTAGATCAATCTTGGCATCTCTTACTTTGGAAGCTCCTTCATAGGTAACTTCCAGCTTCTCCCATATCTCTTTTGCAGTCTCACATCCAAATATCTTGTTGAATTCAGCTGCACTAAGAGCACAATAAAGCATATTAATAGTATTTACGTTTTCACTCATTTTTTTTAAAGTCATTGTCATCCCATATGCTTGATGGCTTTCGGGTAGTCATACCCTCTACTTCATAAGTAGGTTCATACAGGCCATCTTCAATATGAAGTTCTTCATCCGATTTTTCTAGAACGTGTAGTATTCATAGATGAAGAGTGGAGGATGGGTAATAGACATACCCTCGGGAAGAAGTTGTGAGTTTTGGAAACTCATTTTGATATATAAATCAAAATTTATGGACCTTTAGCTCGAGATTATTAGATCTCTAGCTTGAGCACTTGCTCTGATACCACTTGTTGGTCCCTATGAGAGTATTTATAAGGGTAGAGGGGGGTGAACGGCCCTTTTTCGCGGAATTAGAAAACTTAAAAAAGTCTTTACTATAGCGTGTTTGATTATGATCCGAAAGATGGATCCGGATGATGCAAATGTGTGCAATTAAGTAAAAGTGAAAGAAAATCAAACACAAGTATTTTATACTGGTTCGGCCCTACCTACATCCAATCCTCGGAGTTTCCTTCCTCCGAGCTTGTCCACTAGTGGAATCCTTTTTAACTGGCAGGAATCAAGCCTTACAGATTTGTCTCCGGATGGTAACCCCTTCCGGAAGTAGGATGTACCACTAGAAGCACCAACTCCTAGTAGAGTCCTCTTATCTTAGTAGGATATACCACTTAGCCTTCTACCTTGAATCTAAGCTAAGTCCTATAGGGAGATCTCACTCAAAGCACCTACTTCAAGTTATATCCAAATCTCTCAACTTTCCCAAGTTAGAGATTCTTACACTTTGGTTTTTAACAAAGGGTTGGATTTTGGAGTTCCTCAAGTTTATAGTTTAACTTGGGAATCCTTACGAATAGATTTTGAATCAAGGGTTCTTGAAGGGATTATATCAAATGATTGTAAATGTGTTTCTTTGTTATTTGCTTTTAAAGATCAATCAGTTAACCTTCTTATTTGGTGAAGAGCTCCTTTTATAGGCTTTTGATCATAGATGTAGCTGTTTGTGGTTGGTGAGATTTTATTGAATCTTCACCGTTGATCAGGTTAAGATGTGGAGCTTCTAGATCCGTTGATCAATCCATTAGACTGTATTTTGATCCAATTGAAATCTTAGGATTGAAGCTAGAAAGTTATCAGTGATCATTTTGCTTGTCATTTTATGATACACCAACTTTCATACCAATTACTTTATGAGGTGAGCTCCACACGAGCCTTTATTTGTCTAGGAGGAAAAATAGTTAGCTTTTCTCTGTTCGGTGTTAGACCCTTTTGACTTTTTCTGAAATATACAAGCTGTCATCTTGTCTTTGTCTTGGGAAAAGGATCTTTGACTTTCATAGACCAAAGAAAGGGTAACGGGAAAAGTATATTTGAATACTTTCCCTTTATTTGAAATATATGTCTTCTGGATGTGTTTTAGTCCTAGATGCTCTGAATCTATCTTCCAAAGATGGCATCAATCAGTTCTTCCAGATGCTGGTCTTAAGGGTCAGAAGTTTGTTTCCTTTCCAAACTCTGTCCAGATGATTTCCCTTAGTGCTTAGTATTTTAATTAGTTCAATGGATGACTTGTGTCTTGATCTTTTTCAAGATATTTCCATTTAGATTTGGGAGAAATTACATACATTGTTTTTGTTTCTTTCAAACTAATTCGGACTTAGATTTTTTATCCGAATCATTGTTTCCCAACAGGGAACATGTCTAACATCATGTTATAGAACTCTCTTACCATTATCACATATGATCTGAACTTTTCCAATTCCTAATATATCATAGGAGGTATCATTTCTCATAAGAACTTTTCCCCCTTTATAAGGTTCATAGTCTATGAGCTATTCCCTCTTAGGAGTTAAGTGATAAGTACATCCCGAATCCAATATCTAGGAATCAGGTACTCTAGTTTGACCAATGGTAAGAGCCTCAATATCAATTGTTTCAATTATATTGTTAATAGCTCCTGTATTTTAGGATTAATTAGGTGATTGTTGACCACTAATCCTGAGTCTACAGAATTTCTTAGTATGGCCCTTTAAATTACAATAATAACACATGAACTCCTTTTTATTTTTTTATTATTCTGGCCATTACTATTCTTAGCACGATTATTGGTAGACTGGTTACTAGGTTTGATTATCATGTTTGGACTTCTTCCCTTTATTCTTTTTACCTTTTACAAACAGACCTTCATCATTTTGACCCTTTTTAGTAGTTTCAGACTTAAATTCAAGTTATCTCATTTCAAGAGCAACAATTATGTCATCAACTTCTAAAGACTCTCTACCATTTTTCAGGGCTTCTTCTAGGTCCTTAATTTTGTCAGGTTCAAAATTTAAAAGAAGAATAGATTGGTCATCCTCACTGATGTCCACATCTGCTCCTTCTAACGCTATGATGAGTTTTTGAAACTCATCATAGTTTTCATCAATATTCTTTTGAGGATTCATTTTAAAACTGAATAATTTTTCTTTCAAAAAGGCAATTTTAGCAGTACTAGTGGTCATATATAGTTGGTCTAATTTGGTAATTAATTCGACAGCAGTATTATGGCCTCTAACCCTCTTAAGAATGTTTTCACTTAGATTTAGGACAATGGTGGAATAAGCCTGATCAAGAATATCATCCTTTTCAGTTTTAGTGAGATCAGTAGGTAATTTATCTTTACCTAGAAGGGCCTTACGACATTTTTGTTGAATTAAAACGCATTTAAGTTTTTCTTTCCAAATTGTATAATCTCATTTTCCATCAAATTTTTCTCAACTGAGTTTACCAATCGACATTTTAATAACCAAATTCAACCAAGCTACAGTTAGAAAAATTTAATAGGAAACAAGTGTAAACTCAGAGAGATAGACTTAAAGAACGCTATAGTGCTAAAGAAGAGAGCCCTAAAGGAGGAATCTAAACTATTCAATCTAGAACAAATCTTAGAAAAACAAGAAGAGATAATCTTAAGAACCAAACAACACAAATAGATCAACAAAAATTCAAAAGAAACACAAGAATCAAACAAGAAAACAAAATTATAGCACTCAAATCAATATGATCAAGTATCTCACACAAGATAGCAGTCAATTTAAAAGAAGAAAAGATTAAGAGTACTTACAGTGCATAAATCAACTCTTTAAGAGAGTTCTTCCTTTAACAGTGCTACTATATTAAAGAGAAGTTTCAAGAAGGAGACCTGGGTGCGATTGATTTCCTCATTTTCAAATTAATCAAATCAGAATGCATTTCAACAGAGATTCATGCAACATCAAACAATAAAAACAATTAGAATCTAAAGATTGGAAAAACTAAATCAAGCAGAAGCGGAACTGTAATTTCTAGGTTTTCAAAATCTTTAAGAGAAAAAGAGTTGCATGTATCAAAATTGAGTAAAGAATGTTAACATGAAACACCTTAGTGTAAAATCATATGAAAACTTCCATAAATCAAGGGAAATTTAAGAACAATTTCCAGAAAAACGATTTTATGAAAATTTTGATAGAATACAAATCATGCAAAGGAAGATTAACACTAAATCTTTACAAAAAAATCCACATGCAATAGAATCTTAAACTGTAAAATGCTCTGATACCATTTGTTACAGTTTAAGCCAATTTCTAATAATCATTCAACAAAATCAATAAGCAGAAAAGTAAAGAGCACAATCGATTTTAAACGTAATTTCATCTAACCTTATTTTCAAAGGATCCTCTATGAAGAGTTGATGCCAATGCATGGGTTAAGAAGAGTAGCTTTATTGATGGCTAAACTGAAGGTCAAAGGGAAAAATACAGAGAAATATCCATAGAAGAATGAAAACAAGAAAAACAGTATAAAACCCAATAAACCGTAAAAATTACAGTACAACGAGAAGAGATACAACCCTAATTTATATAGCCTTCAAAAGAAATCGCCTCATAACAACCTTCAACGGTAACATGCCACGCAAGATCATCAAACGATCATAGTTGAAGATAAAGAGCCCAGAAAAGCATCGCAAAGAACACATGAGAAAAGATCAAGCAACGAGAGAGAAAATAAGGGATAAGAATTAAAACCTACAGTAAACCAGCTTATATACACAAGGGAAAAGAAACAAAATGCACAGCTTTACACTAGGTTACAAAGAGGTGTAAAGGAAATGGGTTTGGGCTTGGGCTAAAGTCTTTGGGCATACTAACTCCAACACTAGTCTTACTGCTCCATCAATATCCTTTCTTGATGAAACTATGATTAGGGATAATTTAGACATAATCGTAATTGCACATGAAGCAGGTCTCACTACACGTAGCCCCACTACAATATCTCTCACTTCATGCTATGTATTATGTCAAGGACCTTTGTACAAAGATATCAATGAATATATTTTAACCAGTCACAATATATATGAACACATCGATATAAACAAAAGATTGAATGCCTTTATGAATTAAATAAATCATTCGTACCAATACATAATTAAGATATGTCACCCAAATTGCCTTAAGGGCATACATCATATCTAGCACTAATATCATAGAAAACTAAGAAAGAAACACAACATTGTGAGCAGGTCATCGCATGAAGCTGAATATAGAAGTATTGCAAATACATGCTGCGAAGTTAAATGGATACAACAATTAATGCAGGAATTGACATTCCCATTAGACTTGTCAGTGCAGTTATTTTGTGATAGTCAAGCTGATTGCTATTGCCAAAAACACCGTGATGCATAAGATGAAGCATGTGGAGCTAGACATCCATTTTTTGAGACTTAGTGGCACAGGGCCTCATTTCAATTACACATGTCAATACCAACTGCAACTAGCAGATTTATTGACCAACGCTAAAAGCTATCAATATATGCACCCATACTAAGAAAGGGTGAATCTAATCCCTCTTGAAGATGTTTTACCTTGAGCGGGTGTGTGAAATATCAAGCTGAAACTACTAGTGAAGCTAGAACCAAGTGATCCTCCATGTCAGCAATCAATGCCACGTATGCACAAGGCAGTTAGGCGGTTACAATTAATACAACTGAGCTAGACAACTAGCTGCTCTACTTGTATATAAATATAGATTGAATGACTCATTTGTAACTAATCCAATCATATATGAAATACAGTTTTTCATCTTCTCTAAGCTCAAGATCTCTGTGATTTCAAAAATCAACATAATCTTGTTTTTAAACCAAATATTTATAGAGTGGAAAAACTATAGTCATTTCATTCATCTTATATTTCATTCCATGAAATAACCATTTTATTTTCAACTTATTCCATTTTGTGAATCAGACTTTATCATCAAGTTCCACTAACCTATTCAACTACTAATTTTAAGATTACTCCAATCAAAATTGAAACATGTGGAGCCAACGTGTGTTAGAAAGGAAAGATTAATTTAATTTGGAATAGGATTTTATTGGAATCAAAATTATGGTAATCATTTTTCTATTCAATAGTTCCCAAAATATCAGAAGATAAAATAGATAGAGAAAAAGAAAATTAAAGAAAAAGAAAAAAATGGAGCCGGAATTCTTTAAAACTATCGGAAGCGCAATCTTCTAAAACTATGATGATGGGAGGCAAAATCCTCTAAAACTATAATAGGCGAATCCACAGCTTCCTATTCAAGCAATGGAACATGGCTATCAGGAACCATCAACAAAAAGGTGGATTTTCAGTTATGTTCTTTTGAGCAAGTTGTGCATTGGAAATTCCCTTACTCAACTTGAGGGGGAGTGTTAGAAATGAAAGATTAATCTAATTTGGAATAAGATTTTATTGGAATCAGAATTATGGTAATAATTTCCCTATTCAATACCATGATTTTAGAATGCTATTATAGAAATGTATTTATCTCTTTTTGTCTATTCAATAGCCTTCCTTTTGTAAAGATTTATTTCCTTTCATCACATTGTACATTTTACTATATAAAGCAGTGTAATATCAAATGTAATATACACCAATAATATATAACCTCCCTCCCTTTGTCTTTCATTTCAATCTGATCTCTAAAGTTAATCAGAGTTGCCTTCTTTGGGGAGCTCTGAGTTTATGTTTATAATTTTTTTTTATTCAAATTTCAACAACGTGGACTACAAATACATGGGAAAATTGATTGGATAACAGTACACAGACCTATCAATCAAGAAAAACAAAGATTGCAATTGGAAAATACTCACTTCAAAAAAATTAATATAGCCATTTTGAAAAATTCGTATTATCAAAGAATGTAAAATGACAAAAGCTAAACAACCACATAATCACGAAATTGACAACATTAAATATATAGCAGCACGTGCTTACAGAAAAATCAACAAGTACATTGGATTGTGGGTTCCACAATCTAAAAAAATTGAAAAAAAAATATCTTTTATTTCTAAAATAAATTATGTCTTACCAATCAAATTCATTACAGAGATCTTTTTTGACACTATAAAACTGTATCAAAAATAAAATATTCATCTGATTTAGCACCGACTAAATAAATTACAACTTATAAATAAATAACCCATCTCCTATTACTTGTAATAATGTATTGATGTTTCATCTCTCAATTTTTCAACGAAAATTTCTCTCACCGTCGTTTTCTAGAAACTTGTGAGTTCTTAACATTGGTACTAGTCTATAGTCTAAGAGGGTTGCCCATCTCACATGGACCTCCAATACGAAATTTTTAGAGGAAGTTTACATAAATATACTTCTTTGAATTTTATTTGGCCAATGATTTTTGGTTCTTTTTATATTATAGGCTTTTTTTTTATTTTGATTCTTTTTATTATCATTAGGATCGAACCTCAGAGAATTGATAAACTAATCGTACCTTTAATCAATGAATAAAATAAAACAATAATGAGGTTACCAGAGTTTTGAGGAGAAAAAATAATAGAAGTCACAAATAAATAAATGTGTAAAAAATCAACAATAAAAGGCCTTCGAGAAAAATCTTCTCTTCACCAATGTTGGAGGATTGATAATTTGATTCAATGGTTGAAAAGTCTACAGTAAAAGTAACAAAAACCCGAATTCTTGACTTTGTTTTGATATACGGAATTTTTATAAACATCAAAATTGAGGCAAATTTTATATAGGACCGAGTATTTAATATTTCTTCCGTTAGATGTTTGACATATATATAATTTTTATTATTATAATATATAAATTGCATATATATCAAACCTCCAACAGAAGGGTTATTAGATGTCCGGTCCTGTGTAAGAGAAATCCAAAATTCAAATATGTCATTGCCTTTTTTATTTTTTTCGTATAACCATATATATAATTTATTTATATATAAAATTGTGTTTTATTGTTTAATTTGTTAACCTTATTAGTTTTATAAAATATCAAAAGATAAAGAAATAAAACAGAGGCACATCAAAAAATTTTGTTGTTCAACAGTGAATCTTATAGTTATAACTTTTGACTCCATGTATTGCAATCATCTACAACAACGATTTTTATGTATAAAATTTGGAAAAAAATTTTATATTAATTAAATTAGTCGTATTTCATCATTGTACTTTTATTTAGAGTTGAAAGTGTGGTAGGGATTTTTCGAACTTGATGGGGATCCACCCCTATGGAGATAGGGAATCCTCGTATAATAATTCCCACGGGACGAGGATGAGGATGGATACTTTTTAATCCCTAAAACCTTAATGAGATGGGGATGGGTAGCACTCCCCAATCCCGAAAATCCCCAAACCCTATTATTGTAAATATATTTCAGGTTTATAACAAGTACAAGCATAAAATCTAAGAAAAATCATTAAATAAGTAAAAATAATTTACAATGAAACATAAAAAAATCTAAGACCAATCATTTTTAACTTTCTTATAAAAACAAAGACAATTGATCTAAAGTTGAAATTTATCACTATTAATTAATCATTATTAGTATTTTAAACTGAATTAGTGTCAACTATAGGTGTTGTTTTTAGTTTATATTGTTTTTTTTATTAAATATATATGGTAATCTATTTTTTTTATTGCTTTAACTAAATATATATGTTAATCTATTTTTTCTATGATCGTTAAGGTTTCCGCAAACCAATTTGGTTTCATGCCTAGTAGGTCCATGACTAAAGCTATTTTTCTTTTGAGAAATATGATGGAGATATATAGGGAGAAGGACATTCCGATGATTTTCATTGACTTAGAAAAATCATATGATAGAGTGCCGAGGAAAGTACTTTGGTGGGCACTGGAGAAAAAGGTATCTATGTAAAGTATATAAACTTAATAAATGACATGTATGAAGGAGCAGTAACAAGTGCACAAACTGGACAAGGAGTGACAGAGAAGTTTCCCATCACAATTGGATTGCATTAAGGATCATCTCTAAGACCATTTTTATTTGCCCTGGTTATGTATGAGTTCACCACCAAAATACTAGACGACATCCCATGGTGTATGTTGTTTGCGGATGACATCGTATTGATTAATGAATCAAGGGAAGGGGTTAACAAGAATCTAAAGGTGTGGAGAAATGCATTAGAGAGTAAAGATTTTAAGTTAAGTACAAGTAAGACAGAGTATTTGCACACCAAGTTTAGCCTACGGAAGGGAGACAAAGGAGAAGTAAAACTAGGAGATACAATCGTGCCAAAATGCAAAAGATTCAGGTATTTGGGTTCTATCTTCCACGAGGAGGGTATGATTGATGATGATGTAACCCATAGAATCAATGTAGGATGGATGAAATGGAGAAGGGCTACTAGAGTCTTATGTGATAAAAAGATACGTTTGAAAGTGAAAGGTAAATTCTACAGAATTGTGGTTAGACCAGCCATAACATATGGGAGTGAATGTTGGGCTATAAAGATGCAACATATTCAAAGGATGAATGTGGCAGAAATGAGGATGCTTAGGTGGATAAGTGGGCATACAAGGATGGATCGAATTAAAAATGAGTGCATCCGTCAAAAGATCGGTGTGGCACTGTAAGCACGGGATTTTACAGTCCCTCTCGTGAGACGATGATGACGTGTGCCCGATTTTATTCCTCATGATTAAAATTCTTTTTGGAATTTTTATTACCAATATAAAATTCTCTACGAATTTTATTTTCGGAAAAAATCTGTTCATCGTGTCTGATAACGCGTCCGGTGGTAGCTCAGAACGATGATTTACACCAAAAAAAAATTAGTCCAAAATACCCATTAAAAGTAAAAAAATATACCCCAACATTTCAGTTTTTCCATCAAAATCACCTTTTGCCGGATTTCCTCTCCCTTTCCCCGATTTCGGGCATGAATCGTGCTTGCTTTTCAGACCTGTCAGGAATGTGAGGCCATCAGCGGTCTCATCGATACCGATGATGGTATCATCCATGCCACCGCCGACATCATTTCCACTGTAGAATAGATGTCTGCCTTTTTTTGCTCAATATCCGACGTATAATTGATCAAAGGCAATTTCCAACAGATTTTAGCCTATATAAGTAGCATTTCTCAGCTAAAATTAGGGGTTGGCAATTACACAGTTGAATTTTAGGGAGATTTTAGCTAGTTTTAGTAGGATAAAGTTTAGAAAAGGTAAGAAAAGAGGATTCAATTCATTTTTTCTTGGTTTTGCTCTACTGAACTCTCTAATATCTAGGCACATTTTAAGTTTAGAAATCACTAAAATTAGGATTTAGAGTCTAAATACCCCTTACTTCCCAAAATCATCATTTGAGCTCCCCAGAGGTGTCATTCGGATCACGAAGAGGTGGATTCACGGCCCCGAGGTAGAAATTCGGAGTCTCACAGCTCTTTGGCTTTCGTTTTACTTATTTGTTGTGTTTTAATTGATGTTTGTGCTTAGTTTTGGGTTTTTGGTCATTTTTTGGCAAAAAATAGTTACTCCAAGAAATTGAAGCCATCGGAGGCATTTGAAGCCGCCAGCATTATCACCCAAGCCGCCAGTGGCATGGCTGATATTGCTAGTGACCTCACTTGCCCCCAGTGGCCCCATTTTCTTGTAGGACCCTTTCTCTATGGTATCCATAAAGTCATGTAGCCTACCTATATAACTGAGACTGCCAGCGACATCATCCATGCCGCCGGCAGCCTCAGTCATGCCAACGGCGACATGACCTTCCGGACAACATTTTTATTTACATTTTTTTATTCCCGACCTAGTTTAAATTCCGAAGCTAGGATGTTTAGTGCAATGACGAAGGTCCTGAACCTTCTAAAAATAGACCTCACCCCATACCATGTGGTATTTTCACTAATAATCCGGTTAAAACAACAATCGAGTCTAAAATTTGGATATAACGGAATTTTCCTGCAAATGCCATTTAAATCTCATTTTAGCCAACCAACTGGGCTCCATAAATTGTAAATTAATATGCCATGTTCATGCTAACTCGGGTCTTGTTTGTTTACTAATTATATATGTTACGTGATACACCCCGTACAACGTGCCTAATTTGAGCTAACCATTTTATGCAGGTAGATTTAGGTTAGATGAATGCTAGGCCTTTGGGTATTTTGCTTATTGTATAGAAAAATGTATAGGATTTGGAAAGCCATGTAATTATTATTTTATCTTTCGCATTTTATTCATTGGATGACTGTAATAATTATTTATTTCCCACTTTTAAATGCTTGCTAACTGACTCGATAACAATATATGACTGAAAACTCAATAAATAGGGTGGATTAAAATCGATTCAGAAAGATTGAAATCCTTTAAATTGGTCAATGTAAAATAGATAACATAATACAAACTCAGAATCTCTACTTAAGGTATGGTCTACCACCCGGTGGGAAAATCATACCAAAATTTCCCGACTGAGCTGAACCGGGTGGCGACTCTATTTTAAATACGGGATTTTGATCTCGTATCTTTTGAACAATAAAACATGATAAATCATTTTCACCATCATGCCCCATCATTTTTTAGGAGACCAGTCCTCCGGCCTGGCCTTACGGCCCTTCTGAAATGTCATCCGCTCACAGTGGCGACTGTATCTCTTTAAACTTGAAACTTAAATTTTTCAATAAGTTTAAAGGATTTTGTTGATGTATTGAAATCATTTGCCAAATTAAAACTTCATTCTTTTTTATGACGTTTTATCCTTATGCGTGTAGATAGTTCGGTAATTTTAGGTGCCCCATTTCACCCGAGAAGCTCGCGAAAGTATCACTCATGCCCTGTTTGGAATTGAAGATGCCTAGTGGGTGGATCACTCATTTTAACACACATATAAAATCCTGTGATCGCACATATTTGGGGAGTGGTTGGGTAATGTAGAATCAAGGTAAACAACAATCTTCTACATAAACAACCCTATACCAAAGCCGCGCTAGAAAAGCCTTAACACTTCATTCCTTTAGGACTACCAAAACAAAGAAAATAATTGGGATGCACTTCTTTCAACATTACTAGTGAAGAAGCTAAGCCTCCATCCTTTCCAAAAAGGCATTACGCGGGAGTCATAAGGTTGGAAGAGGGATGCTTTATGTGCTATGTACTGCATGCATCACCCATTCATCAGCTTCAAGAGCCAAAAATCAATCAACTTACCCTTACCAATCTCCATTCGTGTAAGCGGTTTAGAAACATCCGTAGGACTTCTTTTGTACTCCCACTGAGTCACGACATATCACTATACGTGGCGAGAGGTACAAATGTCCCACGTATATTCGAGGGATAAGCCACCATATCATCCCTAACCACATCTACGGGTAGCCATACGAATAAGCATGTCATGCATCAATTATCAAACAAAAAGCATGCATACCATCCATACCATTTACAACCCACTCATGGTCTGACCATCAATTCATGATCTAAAATAGTCTTTCTTACAATCCGAACCTTCACAACCAGCCAAGTCCTTTCCTCATAATGATGATGACACTGCCCTGCGCAAAGAGCAGATCGGTTCTACCCCTGCTTCAAGAGTAGCTCCTACACCATCTCTTGGCTCTGAAATCACCACCACCATCAACTAGTTTTTGAGTTCAGATCTATTCAGTAACCTTAATTGGAAACTAATTTAGATAGCTATTCAGACATCAGTCAAGTAAGCCCTAGAAAACTCAAACTCCGACTAGGTCACGCAATCTCTAGGCATGACACCCACAGCTGTGACTAAACTGCAATAGTCATCAGCCCCTGAACCAGCGACCAGGTCATGCAATCTTCGGGCATGACACCCAATGGTGAAACACTCTTGCAATCACCACCATTTGCTTAGTATGGGCAGGGAAGAAACCTAGAGTCTAGTTCCTCCATCATTCTATGATGTCATACCTCCGACGTTGGTTACCACATCATAATTTTTGCTATCCACAGCCCCGACACCTCATCAGTATGACCAGGTCATGCAACCTCCGGGCTTGACACACGAAGTGTAAACCTTCTTGCGTTAACTAGTGGTAACTAATTATAATCGGAGAGAGGAAGAAGCCCAAAAAAGGAAGATCGGGTTTTTCAGAGCCTCAGCACACATCCATCGAACCCATCCCCACCTCAAGCCAAAATGGGCCAAAAAGGCTCTCAAAAATTGGGACCAACTGCCATCACCGAACCAGGTCTTGTTCTCACTCGAGGTATAAACCTATAGAGGCTACCACTTAGTGTAGGATTGAGAGAACCCGGCCTTCTCGAGTCCCTTCGTGTGTGCAGATACCCCACAAAAGTGGAAAGGAAAAGTTTTGCGGATCTCATGTCCAGCCAAGTCACCGTACCAATGAATCATCCTCCTACAACGAGGACAAAGAGTCAATCGATGAAGAGGCCAAGGAGGTTATAGCCATCATGATCAAAACCATGACATTTTTAGCAAAGAAGCACAGTCAAAGCTAAGCGAAGAACCCAATGATCAAGGCCATGAGGTAGTTCACCGAGGTGTTCACCGGGGAGTCGAGTCAAGTGAGGTACATCTCGCCATGTACCAAGCAAAATGAGACTTATCTCGCTACTGGTATCAATAATGAAGACCCTCCACTTGTGGAGGATGAAAAGCATTAATTTGTAATCTTTAGATTTCTTTATGCTTTCAGTTTGAATAATTTCATGATTGTAACTCCCAGCTCCGTGAGCAACTTTCTATTCTGTTACTTATTTCATGTTTTGCCCAATTGACCAATGCATTCATATAAACATATACATGATACTTTCGGTATTCAAAATAATTACTGCATGAAATTAATTTGAGTACAAATGGAATCTCTTGAGTGGAATTTATTTCCAATAATTTAACTCCTGCCAAAACACATGTGAGATAATAAAGTGCTTAAATACCGTGATAACACTTTTGCCTAGTTATGCTCACAAGATATGCTTAAGATCGATAGTGAGATTGCCAAACATCTCGGAAGGAGGAGACGAGACTCTCTTAGAGTTAACTCAGCAAACTCAAAACTACTGAAGAAGTATTAAAGCATTGATCGGTAAACTCTGACCTTCATTAACACCGTAGCTCTAAAAGAAACCGAACCTTACACCAATGTTACCTCTAAGAAATGACCAAACTCGCAGAGAAACACACCTTCACCTGGCACGAATTAAAGGGGGGATAACCACCACCACGAACATAAAGTATGGGAGAATCGCAGATCTTCTCAGTATAGGCCACAAGCCAATGGTTCTGTCAAAATAGCCAATAAATCAGTAATTAAAATGATAGCCAATTATGGAGATTTGGCTGACAAACTACGTATTATGGTTTGGGGATACCACATGAGTGTCCATGCCCTGATCGGTCAAGCTGCATTCTCTATAGTTTATGGAACGGAAGCAATTTTTCCAATCAAAACTTGACCATGCTCTCTGAGGGTCGCTTTAGAAGCTAAACAGAAGGAATCTGAATAGATTTAGGTAAGATTTGAAGCAATCGAATATGATGAATGGGGACTATGGGCTGTAGACAATCCCCGGATGAGCCGGTAGCATGTAGCTCAAACCCATAATAGCCTGGTAAGACACCAGAAGTTTCTACTAAAAGCCAAGATCTAGTCCTAAGTAGTCAAAACCCTCTACAACAGATGTACGAGGCAAATTTAGGCCTAACTAGTAAGGGCCGTACAAACCACAGTCTAAAAGAGCAATCAAAGTGGCAAGCAAACAAGTCAAGAAGGGGCTTCTCAAGCACCAAAATTCCCACAAACCAAACTCCTTGTAATGTGGCCAACCGAAATCAAAGTAGGGTTACCCGATGTCACTTTGAAGGCCAGAATGAATCGAGTGATCTAGTGTGATAGTTGAATGGACACTAAGAGCCTTAGATAATCTACACATGTGCGGTCGAGCGCATAACTGCGAGTCTGATACCTAATAACCTCGCTAAAAGTCATAGACCCGACATTGAGGCATCTAGAACTTTCCAACACCGATATTAAGGAGAAGTTTAGATCAAATTGGGAAAGCCGTCGGCTGGTTAAAGGTGGTGCCGAATGAATGAGGCAATCAAGATCACAAACATTGGCGAGAGCGAGTTTATCAACTTGATCAGCCGAGAAGGGCTTAAGAATTATCATATCCAAACAAAAGAAATAAATCAGAAAAGCAGCACAACACAAAAAATAAATATGACAATCACCTACCTTTTGGTCTTCCACTAATCGAGCAAAAATTAGGGTGGCACCCGACGGTTGGTATTCTACAAACTGGCCATGCAAAAATCAGGGTATCTCTTTACAAAATCGCTCGCTGAATTGAAAACCCAGAAAGGGCAGTTCAGGAAAAAAATTAGGGCTCGAGAGAAAAAAAGTAAGATGTTAACTTGAAAATCTATAAAGACTGGTTAACACCAGGAGTTTGGTTAATGGAAATGATCTCCAACATCTTGTACTATGATTACATTCATTTAGTGAAGGTGTCTTCGTACTAAAATCTTTTTAATTAAACACATTTATCATACCATTTTTCAAAATTTACAATAGCTCATTCTATTGAAGTCGGGAGGTTTAGCCTCGCTAAATTTCCAAGTAGGCAGCATCTATAACTAGTATAATATGACTCCCAATTTTATGAGTCAAGCCATATTAGTAAGTTGTAGTTGGAATTCCATTCCATTTGCATCATTTGTAATTGATAATTTATTTAAGTTCCCTAAATCAAAGGGACGTGTGCTCTTATATTAGCATCTCCTTGAATGTGTCTTAGTCCTGCGGCTAGCCCCTAAATTTATGGTAGACTACCCATTCCTGTTAAGGCAGACCCTATCTCAATTTTTATAACAGGTCGATGTAGACGAAAGGAATGCTTTACGCAACACTTTATAGCCGAAAAAGATTGTATCATAAATTTGAGTAAGAAAGACTTATAACTTGCCTAAATATATTTACTTTGGGATTTTGTTGGTGTTAAACGTCTCACCTAATCAAGGATTTATTAGATGGATATATTTATAATTATTTATATTAATTCAGGGAATTTTAGAATTAATTTATAAGGTCTAACCTTAGGTGGGTTCAAGCTCTTTATTATAATTATTCCATCAACTAAGATTATATGCAAAATAATTAACACTTTTATTCGTTATATTTATATTGCATTTCCTTTAAGCTTTTATTCAATAATTTAATATTTACGCGGTTATAGAAACATATACACGAACCATCATATATACTACAAAAATATTAGTCTATGTTTAATCCCCTATTTTTTAACTCAAGCTGCACCGATATATATTCCCAGGTAGGAGAGGTGCCCTATGAGGAATAGACACCTTATTCAATCCTTGCCAGAACATATACAGGCACAAGCTTGAAAAAACATGGATTCTCTTGGACTAATAAATTTCGTTCTTTTAATTCATGCAAATTGAAAGCAACTATAAACCTTGTAATTTATATAATTTATTGAGTCTTTGATAAGTTTGAGTAAGTTGAGCAGGCTTATTCGAAATTATCTATATCCATTTTCTAACCTTGAAATGAAAGCCTAAGTTTATCTTACTTTTCAAATAATTTAATAAACTTTAAATCATTTTATCTAGAAAACAAAATTCAATTTGCTTTAAACTTAATTATGTACTAAATAGTCACTTTGAACATGCAATAGACACGCCCGAAATTTAAAATTTTGTCCTTTGTCCCTTGGAACTCCTATTAGTAGCATATAAATTAATTAAAGCCTTAACTAAATTAATTCTCTAATTAAGTTAGCATGCTTAGACTCGGCGTACCGAAATTCTAAATCATATCCTAGCATAAAACTACTTTATTTTAAACATGTTCTAACTCTAAGTTATAGTCAAGGTATAAAATAAACTAAGCATCCAATATAACCTAAGCATAATAATTATTAAGTCTTAAAACGCTTAATAAAAGGAATTAATAATTAAAAGAGAACTAGAAGACTTATCAGTTGAAGCGTGCTTTAGCAGAACCTTCTTACACAAGCCTTCAAGTATAGGATAGCGTCTATGAGTATCCATATGAACCTCATCAACTGAAAACTCCCAATGAGGAAGAATCGCAGAGCTTTGAGTAGTTGCTACACCACTCCAAAACCCACCCGAAATAAAAAGAATTTGCTCTTGAGTTGACTTTAGAGATATCGCGTTGGAATCTCAAATCAAAACTCGAATGAGCTTGTGGTGCATTTGAGAAAGGGGAACGAGAGTTCTTTCTATAGGGGAGCAAAGGCTCACCGTAATAAATGCCGATTTAATGTGGGATTAAATGTGGATTTAATGGGGGATTAAATGCGGATTTAAATGCGGGATTAAATGCGGATTTAATATGAGATTAAATTTAATCCTCCTTTATTTTAATTTATTTTATGAACCTAATAAAATTAGTTACCGGTCAAAATAAATTCTAGGCTTAACCACAAAATGATTTAATCATTTTAATCAACACTTTAATTTATTTATGAGCCTAATAAAATTAGTTACTGGTCAAAATAAATTCCTGGCTTAACCATAAAATGATCTAATCATTTTAATCAACACTTTAATTTATTTATGACCCTAATAAAATTAGTTATTGATCAATAAATAAAATATCTGGTCTAACCATCCCTTTAATATTTTCGTAATAGATCAAGTCTATTAATTCTTTACTCAGTCCGATGAAAGTCCAATGTGTGTGACCTTATAGGGGCCTGAAGTATTGAGCTGTTAAGATTTGATCAATCATTGTTCTGTTGGAACTATTAGTTCGAGGTTCTAGGATCCTATTTTATTGTCACATATTAACTGATTTCTTATAGTGACTAATCCAATCATATAAAAAAATACAGTTTTTCATCTTCTCTAAGCTCAAGATCTCTGATTTCAAAAATCAACATAATCTTGTTTTTGAACCAAATATTTACAGAGTTAAAAAAACTATAGTCATTTCATTCCTCTTATATTTCATTCCATGAAATAACATTTTATTTTCAACTTATTCCATTCCGTGAATCAGACTTTATCATCAAGTTCCACTAACCTATTCAACTCCTAATTTTAAGATTACTCCAATCAAAATTGAAACATGTGGAGCCAATGTGGACTACAAATACATGGGAAAATTGATTGGATAACAGTACACAGACCTGTCAATCAAGAAAAACAAAGATTGCAATTGGAAAATTCTCACTACAATCAATTCAATAAATAGCCATTTTGAAAAATTCGTAGTATCAAAGAATTAATGTAAAATGAGAAAAGCTAAACAACCACGTAATCACGAAATTGACAACATTAAATATATAGCAGCACCTTCTTACAAAAAAAACTCAGCAAGTATATTGGATTGTGGGTTGAATTTCCACGTTCTATTAAATTGATAAAAAAATATTTTTTATTTGTAAAATTTTTTTGTCTTACCAACCAAATCCATTATAGAGATCTTTTGACGCTATAAAATTTTATCAAAAGTAAAATGTTCATCTAATTCTAGCAATGACTAAATAAATTATAACTTATAAATAAATAACCCATCCCTATTACTTGTAATTGTTAGAAATTGACTATATATGCAAGGAGATTATAACAATAAAGAGAGAAAGCAGAGAGAGAATTTGAGAGAAACTTTTATTTCTTATTTCTGAGATATATGAAATGAAGAAATTGAATTCCTATTTATAGAGAAATCCAACGGTAAGAATGGTAAATAGGTAAGAAACATATTACCGAAAATAATAATGACAGGTAGAAAAGTAGAAAACATATTACATCAAATTATTAAGGACGTGGGCCCCATATGTCACATCAAATAATTTAACACTCCCCCTTTTGATGTGTCATCTGCCGCGAATGGGACACTGCCTCGTTAAAAAACCTTACTAAGGAAAAACCCTGTGGGATAAAAACCTTAGCTAAGGGAAAAAGAGTACAGTGTTTACTCCCCCTGTTCGCGAGTTGACTGGAGATCCTTAAGACGTCGCATTCCAATGCTGTAAGTTAATTTCTTGAAAGTTGAGGAAGGTAAAGCCTTGGTAAACAAATCTGCTAAATTATTACAAGAGCGGATTTGTTGAATATTGATTTCACCATTCTTTTCTAGATCATGAGTGAAGAAAAATTTTGGTGAAATATGCTTTGTTCTGTCTCCTTTAATATAACCTTCCTTCAATTGAGCAATACAAGCAGCATTATCTTCATATATTGTCGTCGGTCCTTCCTTGACCGTAACTTTTTCACATGCTTCTTGGATATGTTTGATTAATGATCTCAACCACACACATTCACGACTTGCCTCGTGAATAGCTATTAACTCCGCATGATTTGAGGAAGTAGCTGTAATTGTTTGTTTTGTCGATCGCCAAGATATAGCTGTTCCTCCATATGTGAATAAATAGCCCGTCTGAGATCGAGCTTTGTGTGGGTCGGATAAATAACCCGCATCCGCATATCCAACTAATTTAAGCTTAGATTCATGTGAATAAAATAAGCCTAAATCAATAGTTCCTCGAAGATAGCGCATTATATGTTTAATTCCATTCCAATGTCGTCTTGTAGGTGCAGCGCTGTATCTTGATAATAAATTAACAGAGAATGCTATATCCGGTCTTGTGTTATTAGCAAGATACATTAAAGCACCTATTGCGCTTAGATATGGTACTTCAGGACCGAGAACTTTTTCATTATTTTCTCTAGGACGAAAAATATCCTTTTTCACATCGAGTGATCGTACAACCATTGGGTTACTCAATGGATGTGCTTTGTCCATATTAAATCGTTTCAGGATCTTTTCTATGTAGTTTGATTGATGCACTAAAATTCCTTTTTCAAGGTGCTCAATTTGTAAACCAAGACACAATTTTGTTTTTCCAAGATCTTTCATCTCAAATTCTTTCTTTAAAGCATCAACTGCTTTTGGAATCTCTTCTGGAGTTCCAATAATATTCAAATCATCAACATAAATTGAGATGATAATAAAATTAGATCCTGATTTTCTTATAAAAACACATGGACAAATTGGATAATTTTTATATCCTTCTTTCAATAAATATTCACTGAGACGATTATACCACATGCGCCCAGATTGTTTTAATCCATATAAGGATCTTTGTAACTTTACCGAGTAAAGTTCTCGTTTGCCATATTTTTCTGGCAGCTTTAATCCTTCAGGGATTTTCATATAAATATCATTATCAAGCGAACCATAAAGGTAAGCTGTGACAACATCCATCAAGTGCATCTGTAAATTTTCTTGTACTGCAAAACTAATAAGATATCTAAAAGTTATTGCATCCACCACCGGAGAATATGTCTCCTCATAGTCTATCCCGGGTCTTTGAGAAAAACCTTGTGCAACTAATCTGGCTTTATATCTTATTATTTCATTTTTCTCATTTCTCTTTCTAATAAAAACCCATTTATTACCAACAGGTTTTACGTCCTGTGGTGTTCGAACTACTGGTCCGAATACTTTGCGTTTTTCAAGAGAATTCAGCTCTGCTTGAATTGCTTCTTTCCATTGTTGCCAATCATTTCTACTTTGGCATTCTACAATAGATGTTGGCTCATAATCCACGTTTTCATTTTCAATATTGATCGCAACATTATATGAAAAGATATGATCTATAACTATTTTATTGCGACTCCATCTTCTTTCGTTAGTGATATAATTTATTTGAATTTCTTCATTTTCAATAGCTTCAGGTATTTGCACTTCAGGTGCTTGTACTTCTTCCGGAAGTGTATTTATATTTATATCCTCAATGGGAATATCATCACTATCAATAATTCTCCTCTTTTTAGAATTTTTATTCTTTGAACCAATTGGTCGTCCACGCTTCAGGCGTGATAGAGTATTATCCGTAGGTTGTTCTTCAGGAATCTCAATACGAATTGGGGCATTTACTGCTGGTATATGCGATTTTGTTACTCTTTTAGGATTAGCGAGTGCATCAGGCAATCGATTTGCTAAATGTTGAAGATGAATTATTCTCTGAACTTCTAGTTCAGAATCATTTGAT
This sequence comes from Euphorbia pulcherrima, assembly GCA_947683365.1. Taxonomy (NCBI): domain Eukaryota; kingdom Viridiplantae; phylum Streptophyta; class Magnoliopsida; order Malpighiales; family Euphorbiaceae; genus Euphorbia; species Euphorbia pulcherrima. The sequence goes on from CANTUS010000004.1 coordinate 6,213,939, forward strand.
TTAGGATCCATATGAGAAAGTGATGAAGCATTCCATATTATTTTCTTTTCCAAAATTGGGTTCTTATTCTCTCCCCCTAATTTTGGGAAAGTGCTTTCATCAAAATGACAATCTGCAAATCGTGCACTAAACATATCGCCAGTTAATGGCTCAAGATATTTAATTATTGAAGGGGATTCATAGCCAACATAAATTCCTAATCTCCTTTGAGGACCCATTTTAGTCCTTTGTGGTGGAGCAATAGGCACATATATTGCGCAACCAAAAACTCTAAGATGAGAAATACTAGGCTCATGGCCAGAAGTTAATTGTAATGGAGAATAATCATGATAACTTACTGGCCTTAAACGTTTAAGAGATGCTGCATGCAATATTGCATAACCCCAAACTGTAGTAGGGAGATTCGTTCGCAAAATTAGCGGTCTCGCAATTAGTTGTAGACGTTTAATAAATGATTCTGCTAGACCATTTTGTGTATGAACATATGCTACAGGATGTTCAACTTTTATTCCAATCGACATACAATAATCATTAAATGATTTGGATGTGAATTCCCCAGCATTATCAAGACGGATTGATTTAATAGGATAATCGGGAAACTGTGCCCGTAACCTTATAATTTGAGCAATTAACCTTGCAAATGCCATATTTCGTGAAGATAATAAGCATACATGTGACCACCTAGTTGAGGCGTCAATTAGAACCATAAAATATCTAAATGGTCCACATGGTGGATGAATTGGTCCACAAATATCACATTGTATGCGCTCTAATAATGCTGGTGATTCGATTGCAACCTTACTTCTGGAAGGCTTTATTATTAATTTTCCTTGCGAACAAGCAGCACAAAATAATTCATTATTTTGAAGAAACTTCTGGTCCTTCAATGGATGCCCATATGAATTTTCAATAATCTTTCTCATCATTATCGAACTAGGATGACCCAGTCGATCATGCCAAATTTTATAAGTATTTGAATCTATAAACTTCTGGTTTATAGTTAAATTGGCCTCAATCATATTAATATATGTATAGTATAAGCCACATGAAAGAGTATAAAATTTTTCAAGTATACATTTCTTACTTGAAATTATTTTTGTAACATAAAGACATTCTTTATTGTCTTCGCTCACAGTTTCAATATGATATCCATTTCTGCGAATATCTTTAAAACTTAATAAATTTCTGTGAGAATTCGGGGAAAATAATGCATTATTTATAATAAGTTTTGTTCCCCTTTGTAATATAATACTAGCTCTTCCGGAGCCTTCAATCATTTTTGTTTGTCCCGATATTGTGGTAACAACAGTTTCACCCTTTTTAAGAATATTAAAATATCTTGCCTCTTTGAGAATAGTATGGGTGGTGGCACTATCTACAATACATAAATTTCCTTCATTTTCCTTCAAGTCATATAATACCGGGAAAGAATTCATTTTCTTCATTGAACAAATGAAAGATGCATTATTATTTATTTATAAATAAATATTGTATAAAAAGTACATTAAGCAGCAATAACAAAAGCAAACTAATAATAACATAAAAGTTACAATATATTAATTAAGCAAAATATATGGACTAATTATTCAAATTTTTCTTTGCCACTGGTGCTGGGTAACAGAAAATCATCCATCTCCATATTGGGGACATCAATAGGCTCATTATTTGGGGTATTATCATCCAATATGAAATTGGTTTCTGGTTCCGCATATTCCTTGAGAGAGGCTTGGTATAAGTTTACCAAATGTTTAGCGGTTCTACAAGTTCTTGACCAATGACCAGTCATACCGCATCTATGGCATTTATTTTCATCATTTTGACTGTTTTTTCTTTTATCAAATCTTTCAATTTGATTATTCCACTTCTGGTGGTTATTTGTATTTTTCCACTTCGGGTGGAAATTATTGCTATTATTATTATTTATATATTTCCACTTCTGGTGGAAATTGTTATTATTATATCCTCTACCACGCCCATTTCCACGACCTCTACCTTGTCCACGACCACGACCATTTCTGCGGCCGCGTCCATTAAAATTATTATGAATTATCGCATTCGCTTCAGGGAATGGATTTGTTCCGGTAGGTCGTAGTCCATGGTTTTTTAACAGGAGTTGATTTCTCTGTTCTGCTAGGAGAAGAGCAGTAATTAGTTCACTATATTTCTTATAGTCTTTTGCTCTGTATTGTTCCTGTAATACCATATTATTCAAATGAAAAGTAGAATATGTCTTTTCCAGTAAATCCTCATCAGTTATTTCCTTTCCACATAATCTTAATGTGGATGTAATTTGAAAAAGTTTAGAATTATATGCACTGACAGATTCAAAATCTTGTAGCCTTAAGTTTATCCATTCATATTGGGCATTTGGTAGAGATATTTTCTTTAGGTGTTCATACCTCTCCTTTAATTGTTTCCAAAGATCTGCAGGATCTTTGACAGTCAAATATTCTGATTGAAGTGATTCATCAAGATGCCGGCGGAGAAAAACTAGAGCTGTTGCCTTATACTGAGATCCAACATTATTATTTTGAATAATAGTATTCTTAAGACCCATCGATTCTAGATGTATTTCTGCATCCAGCACCCAAGTAAGATAATTTTTCCCCGATACATCAAGAGGAGTAAATTCTAAACTTTTGATATTAGACATATTAAGAATTATAGGTATAATATATATTTATAGAAAATAAAATAATTATGCTTTACTTTGGATTTATTTGGTGATATCCTCAGTTGATTAGAGCAAGCTCGTGCTGATAACGTGTTAGAAATTGACTATATATGCAAGGAGATTATAACAATAAAGAGAGAAAGCAGAGAGAGAATTTGAGAGAAACTTTTATTTCTTATTTCTGAGATATATGAAATGAAGAAATTGAATTCCTATTTATAGAGAAATCCAACGGCAAGAATGGTAAATAGGTAAGAAACATATTACCGAAAATAATAATGACAGGTAGAAAAGTAGAAAACATATTACATCAAATTATTAAGGACGTGGGCCCCATATATCACATCAAATAATTTAACAGTAATAATGTATTGATGTTTCATCTCTTAATTTTTCCATGAAAATTTCTCTCATCATCATTTTCTAGCAATTTGTGGGTTCTTAACATTGGTACTAGTCTATAGTCTAAGAGGGTTGCCCGTCTCACGTGGACCTCGAATACGAAATTTTTAGAGGAAGTTCACATAAATATACTTTTTTGAATTTTATTTGGCCAATTATTTTCGGTTCTTTTTATGTTATAGGCTTTTTTATTTTGATTCTTTTTATTATCATTAGGATCGAACCCGCAGAGGATTGATAAACTAATTGTACCTTCAATCAATGAATATAATAAAACAATAATGAGGTTACCAGAGTTTTGAGAATAAAAAATAATAGAAACAACAAATAAATAAATGTAAAAAATCAACAATAAAAGGCCTTTTAGAGAAATCGTCTCTTCACCTATGTTGGAGGATTGATAATTTGATTCAATGGTTAAAAAGTGTAAAGTAAAAGTAACAAAAATCCTAATTCTTGACTATGTTTTGATATAAATTTTTTTCATAAACATCAAAATTGAGGCAAATTTTATATAGGACCGGATATTTAATATCTCTTCCGTTAGATATTTGACATATATGCTGTTTTTATTGTTATAATATATAAATTATATATATGTTAAACATCCAAAAGAAGGGGTATTCGATGCCCGATCCCGTATAAGAGAAATCCAAAATTGAAATATGTCATTGCGTTTCTTATTTTTTCCCGTATAACAATTTATATAATTTATCTATATATAGAATTGTGTTTTATTGTTCTTTATTTTTTAACTTGTTAACCTTATTACTTTTATAAAATATCAAAAGATAAAAAGATAAAATAGAGGCACATCAAAATATTTTGTTGTTCAATAGTCAATCTTATAGTTATAACTTTTGACTCTATTTATTGCATTCATCTACAACAACGATTTTTATGTATAAAATTAGGAAAAGTTTTTATATTAATTAATTTATTCATATTTTATTATTGTATTTTTATTTAGGGTTGAAAGTGTCGGGGATTCCCCAAACCTGATGGGGATCCACCCCTATAGAGATAGGGAATCCCTGGATAAGAATCCCCACAGGATGAGGATGAGATGAATAATTTTTAATACCTAAAACCTTAATAGGGATGAGAATAGTAGCATTCCCTAATCCCAAAAAATCCCCAAACCCTATTATTATAAATATATCTCAAGTTTATAATAAGTAAAAGCATAAAATTGAAGAAAAATCATTAAATAAGTAAAAGTAATTTACAATGAAATATAAAAAAATCTAAGACATATCATTTTTAACTTTCTTATAAAAACAAAGAAAATTGATCTAAAGTTGAAATTTATCACTATTATTTAATCATTATTAGTACTTTAAACTGAATTAGTGTCAACTAGAAGTGTTGTTTTTAGTTTATATTGTTTCTTTATTAAATATATATGTTAATCTATTTTTTTCTATGTTGCTTTAACTAAATATATATGTTAATCTATTTTCTCTATGAAATTTTGGGAGAGAGTGATTGAACACCGTCTTAGGATGATCGCTAAAACCAATTTGGTTTCATGCCTGGTAGGTCCACGACTGAAGCTATTTTCTTTTGAGAAATCTGATTGAGATATATAGGGAGAAGAAGAAGGACATTCATATGTTTTTCATTGACTTAGAGAAAGCATATGCTAGAGTGCTGAGGAAAGTACTTTGGTGGGCACTGGAGAAAAAAGTATCTATGTAAAGCATATAAACTTAATGAAGGAGCAATAACAAGTGTAAAAACTGGACAAGGAGTTATAGAGGCGTTTCCCATCACAATTGGATTGAACCAAGGATCATCTCTAAGCCCATTTTTATTTGCCCTGGTTATGGATGAGTTGACCACGAAAATACAAGACGACATTCCATGGTGTATGTTGTTTGTGGATGACATCGTATTGATTGATGAATCAAGGGAAGCAGTTAACAAGAAGCTAGAGGTGTGGAGAAATATGTTAGAGAGTAAAGCTTTTAAGTTAAGTAGAAGTAAGACAGAGTATTTACACACCAAGTTCAGCCTACGGAAGGGACACGAAGGAGAAGTAAAACTAGGAGATATAGTGGTGCCAAAATGCAAACGATTCAGGTATTTGGGCTCTATCTTTCACGAGGAGGGTATGAATTATGATGACGTAACCCATAAAATTAATTTGGGATGGACGAATTGGAGAAGTGATACCAGAGTCTTATATGATAAAAAGATACCTTGAAAGTGAAAGGTAAATTCTACAGAACTGTGGTTAGACTAGCCATGACATAAGAGAGTGAATGTTGGGCTATAAAGATGCAACATATTCAAAGGATGAATGTGGCGGAAATGAGGATGCTTAGGTGGATGAGTGGGCATATAAGGATAGATCGAATTAGAAATTAGTGCATCCGCCAAAAGACTGGTGTGGCAATGTGAGCACGGGATTTTACAGTCCCTCTCGCAAGACGATGCTGATGTATGCCCGATTTTATTTCTCATGATAAAAGTTCTTTTTGGAATTTTTATTATCGATATAAAATTCTCTACGAACTGTATTTTCGGAAAAATTCAGTTTGCCGTATCCGATAACGCGTCCGATGGTAGCTTAGATCGATAATTTACACCCAAAAAATAATTTAGTCCAAAATACCCATTAAAAGTAAAAAATAAACCACAATATTTTAGTTTTTCCATCAAAATCACCTTTTGCAGAATTTTCTCTCCCTTTCCCCGATTTCGGGCACAAATTGAGCTTGCTTTTTAGACTTGTCAGGAAGGTGAGGCTGCCGGCGGCCTCATCGATACCGCCGGCAGAATCATCCATGCCACCGGCAGCATCATTTCCTCTACAGAATAGCAATCTGCCTTTTTTTGCTCGATATCCGACGAATAATTAATGAAAGGCAATTAGGGGTTGGCAATCACACACTTGAATTTTAGGGAGATTTTAGCTAGTTTTAGTGGGATAAAGTTTAGAAAAGGTAAGAAAAGATGATTTAATTCATCTTTTCTTGGTTTTTCTCTACTGAACTCTCTGATATCTAGGTACATTTTTAGTTTAGAAATCACTAAAATTAGGATTTAGAGACAAAATCATCCCTTATTTCCCAAAATAATCATTTGAGCTACTTGGAGGTGTCATATAGATCACGAAGAGGTGGATTCACGGCCCCGAGGTAGAAATTCTGAGTCTCATGGCTCTTTGGCTTCCATTTTACTTATTTATTGTGTTTTAGTTACTGTTTGTGATTAGTTTTGGGTTTTTGATTGCTTTTCGGCTAAAAACAGCTGCTACAAGAAACTGAAGCCACCAGAGGCATTTGAACCCGCCGACGGTATCAACTATGCCGCCAGCGGCATAGCTGATACCGCTAGTGGCCTTACTTGCCCCTAGTGGCCCAATTTTCTTGAAGGACCCTTTCTTTATGGTATCCAGAAATTCATGTAGCCTGCTTGTGTAACTGAGATTGCCAGCGGCATCATCCATGCCCCAAAAGGCCTCAGTCATGCCGCCGGCGTCATGACCTTCTTGACAGCATTTTTATTTTTGTTTTTTTATTCTCGACCTAGTTTAAATTCCAAAGCTAGGATGTATAGTGCAACGTTGAAGTTCCAAAACCTTCTAAAAATAGACCTCACCCCATACCATGTGGCATTTTCACTAATAATCAGGTTAAAACAACAATCGAGTCTAAAATTTGGATACAACCGAATTTCCCCGCAAATGCCGTTTAAATTTCATTTTTAGCCTACCAACCGGGCTCCATAAATCATAAATTAATATGCCATGTTCAGGCTAACCCGTGTCTTGTTTTTTTACAAATTATGCATGTTATGTAATACACCCCTTACGACATGCCATATTTGTGGTAACCGTTGTGTGCAGGTAGATTTAGGTTCGATGAATGCTAGGCCTTTGGGTATTTTACTTATTGTATAGAAAAATGTATAGGATTTGGAAAGCCATGTAATTATTGTTTTGTTTTCCGCATTTTATTCATTGGATGACTGTAATAATTATTTATTTCCCGCTTTTGAATGCTTGCTAAATGATGCGATAACAATATATGACCGAAAAAACAATAAACAGGGTGGATTAAAATCGATTAAGAGAGAATAAAATCCTTTGAATTGGTCAATGTAATATCATCCGAACTCAGAATCTCTACTTAAGGTATGGTCTACCACCCTGTGGGAAAATCATACCAAAATTTCCTGGTGGAGCTGAACCGGGTGGCGACTCTATTTTATGTAGGAGATTTTGATCTCGTATCTTTTAGACATTAAAACATGATAAATCATTTTAACCATCACGCCCCATCATTTTTTGGGAGATCGATCCTCCGGCTCGGCCTCGCGGCCCGTCCAAAATATCGTCCGCTCACAGTGGCGACTCTGCTGGGAACTGTATCTCTTTAAACTTGAAACTTAAATTTTTCAATAAGTTTAAGGGATTTTGATGATGTATTGAAATCATTGGCCAAATTAAAACTTTATTATTTTTTTATGATGTTTTATCCTTATGTATGTAGATATTTTGGTAATATTAGGTGCCCCATTTCACTCGGGAAGCTCGTGAAAGTATCACTCATGCCCTGTTTGGAATTGAGGATGCCTAGTGGGTGGATCACTCATTTTAACCAACACGTAAACTCCTACAAGCTATTCAGACAGCTGTTTAGACATCCGTCAAGCAAGCCCTAGAAAATCAGAACTCTGACCAGATCACGGAATCTCTGGGCATGACACCCACATCTGTAAGTACCCTGCAATAGTCATCAGTCCTCCGAACTAGCGACTAGGTCATGCAATCTCTGGGCATGACACCTAATGGTGACACACTCTTACAATCGCCGCCATCTGCTTACCACGGGCAAAGGGAAGGAGCCCAGAGTCAAGTTCCTTAGTCATTCTCAGGCGTCTTGCCTCTGACATTGGTCACCCTATTTCAATTTATGCTATATACAGCCCTGACACCTCCTAGTACGACCAGGTCATGCAACCTCTGGGCATGACACCTAGTGGAAACCTTCTTGCATCAACTAGTGGCAACTAATTATCATTAGAGAGAGGGGGAAGCCTATATAAAGGAAGATCGGGTTTTTTTGGAGCCCCAGCACACATCTATGAATGCATCCCTACCTCAACCCAAAATGGGCTAAAAGGGTCTCAAAAGTTAGCACCAACTGCCATCACCGAACTAGGTCCTATTCTCACGTGAGGCATCAACCCATAGAGGCTACCGCTTAGTGTAATCTTCACCGAATTGAGAGAAGTCGGTCATCTTAAATCCCGTTATGAGTACAGACTCCCCACAAAGGAGGAAAGGAAAAGTTTTTATGGATATCATGTCATGCCAGGTCACTGCACTAATGAATGTAAGACTCTGGTTCATGCCATACACCATTTGGTAAAGGAGGGAAATATGGTTGAGCCAGATCAAGCACCTAGCATCGTGAATTCCCCCCTACCAAAGTTTAATAACCAGAAGGGAGTGCTAATCCTAGGAATGGGCCATAGGAACTCATCAAGGCCATTTGTTCCAAAGGAAAGGGAAAATTATGCTCCTACAATGAGGACGAAATGTCAATCGATGAAGAGGCCAAGGAGGTTATAGCCACCATGATCAAAGCCATGATAGTTTTAGCAAAGAAGCAATGTTAAAGTAAAGCGAAGAACCCAATGATCAAGGCCATGAGACAGTTCACTAAGGTCTTCACCTGGGAGTTGAGTCAAGTGAGGGACATCTCGCCAGGTACCAAGCAGAATGAGACTTAGCTCATCGCCGGCATCAACAACGAAGACCCTCCACCTATGGAGGATGAAAATCCTTGATTTGTAATCTTTAGATTTCTTTATGCTTTCAGTTTGAACAATTTCATGTTTGTAACTCTCAGCTTCGCGAGCAACTTTTTTATTCTGTTACTTGTTTCATGTTTTGCACAATTGACCAACGCATTCATATGAACATACGCATGATACTTTCGGTATTCAAAATACTTTACTGCATGAAATTAATTTGAGTACAAATGGAATCTCCCGAGTGGTAATCCTTTCCAATAATTTAACTCTTGCTAAAACACATGTGAGATAATAAAGTGCTTAAATACCGCGATAACGCTTTTGCCTAGTTATGCTCACAAGATATGCCCAAGATCAATACTGAGATTGACAAACATCTCAAAAAGAGGAGACGAGTCTCTCCTGGAGTTAACTCAACAACCGCAAACCACTGAAGAAGTATCGAAGCATCAATCGGTTTAAAACCCACAACAGTCAAGTAAGACACCAGAAGTTTCCACTAAAAGCTGAAGATCTAGTCCTAAGCAGTTGAAACCCTTTGCCACTGATGTAAGGGAAATTAAGGCCTAACTAAGAAAGGCCATACAAACCACAAACTAAAGGAGCAATCAAAGTGGCAACCGAACTAGTTAAGAAGGAGCTTCTCAAACACCAAAACTCCTACAAACCAAACTCCTTGTAATGTGGCAAACCAAAATCAAAGTTGGGTTACCCGATGTCACTTTGAAGACCAGAATGAATCCAGTGATCTAGTATGATAGTCGAACGGACACTAAGATCCTTAGACAATCTGCACAGGCGCGGCCGAGTGCACAACTATTAGTCAGATACCTAATACCCTCTCTAAAAGTCATAGACCCGCAATTGAGGCTTCTAGAACTTTCTAACACCAACGTGAAGGAGAAGTTTAGATCAAATTGGGAAAGCCATTGTGTGGTCAAAGGTGGTGCCAAATGAACGAGGCAATCAAGATCATGAACATGGGGAAGAGTGAGTTCATTAACCTAATCGGCCGACACAGGCTTAAGCGTTATCATATCTAAATAAAAGAAATAAATCAAGCAGCACAACAAAAAAATAAATATGACAATCACCCACCTTCTGGAATTCCACTAATCGGGAAAAAGTTAGGGTAGCACCTGACAGTTTGTATTCTGCATACTGGCCGTGCAAAAATTAGGGTATCTCTTTACAAAATTGCCTGCTAAACTAAAAACCTAAAAAGGGCGGTTCAGGTAAAAATTAGGGTGCGAGAGAAAAATAGTTAGATGTTAACTTGAAAATCTGTAAAGATTGGTTAGCACCAGGAGTTTGATTAATGGAAATGATCGTCGACATCTTGTACTCCGATTAAATTCATTAAGTGAAGGTGTCTTTCGTACTGAAATCTTTATGCTTATGATTTTATCAATGCCTGGTGGCCAAATGGTGGCAATATTGCAAGCTAACTTAATAGAGGTACCCATAGCTCATCAATGATTAAATTCAAAAAAGATAATAAATCTGGATAGACTAAAACATTTAGGTCTATGCAAAAGTCAGAATAGGTCTGCTGGATTGAAAACCCAAAAAGGGCGGTCCAGGCAAAAATTAAGACAAGGCTCGATAGATTGAAAACCCCTAGGGGTAGTCTGTGCAAAAATAAGAGTCAAAAGAGAATAATAAAAATTAAAAGGGAAGGCTCCATGAACCAACAGTCTCGGTGGTGGGGCATCGACCTACTGCTTTCTTCTTCCCTTTACGGTTAGCCTCAGTTTGAGAGGTGCAGTCCAGGTTGAGCTTACTCCTCCTCTCATGAATGGTGGCATCTAATTGTTACTCCAACTCTACGACCTGACGCCTGAATTCCAAGTTTGCGGCCACCTCTTCCTAATACATTGCTTGAGCCTAGTTGGCATCAAAAAGCGACATGGCCATAAATTTATGTAACAAGGCAACGATAACCGCATCATTCATAACATTCATACATGCACTGTTTTACTATTAAAGCATCATTTGAACATGCAGGTACCTTGGCGAATAGAGTATGAGAAACGAGGGGTATCTCTAAGGGCAAAGGCATTCCCCGCTATCCGCTCTACTTCCCCGCATGTGACCTGTAAGATCCCAAAAGGAGCAATAAAGTGAATCGTCTTGAAAAGAAGGATTGCATGGGTGTTCTTAGGAAGCTTACATGTATGGTTCTGGGAGGCGTGAAGTCTAGTGAGTGGGTGCTGGGAGAAATCTACTAATTCAAAAGTCACCACTAGGGCCTAAAAGCATGAAAAACTACTCCAAGGCTGTCGAGAGGAGCCCTAGCACTCTATCTACGCCATAGTATCCACCTCGGTCTCATACTCCAATCGACTCAGGCTGGCTCCTCTTCTTAGAAAGTGCTTAAAAACATAATGAAAGCAAAAGCAGGTATAAGTGTCAATGCTGAATTAAAAAGAAATATGTAGAAAGATTGCAACATTTACCTTAGAGGAATAATATCTCTCATGGATCAATATGTCCTCGGCACCACCGCCACCATTGTCTTCATACTCGTCATCCTTGTCATCATCCTCTTCGACCCCCTCGCTGCTCTCACCCTCACTAACCACCTCACTAGGGGCTCTCAGTTCCCTTTTCTTGTTGTAGAACGAGATTGTGTCATTTGAGTGAATGTAGGGGTAAAGAGGAAGTAGCTGTGATGTAAACTCACCATAAACATCAGGGACACTCTCGACCACCCGGCCATTTCCATCAATAAAGTCATCCTTATCGGCCTAATCAGTGATGGTCAAATGTGGCCACCATAAGCCCGTCGGGGGAGCCGGAGGTATAGGCCTAACAGGGGGTAAGACATCCCTTCACCCGCGCACTCTCTCACCCATATACCACTTCAGAGATAAAGGTCACTCAATCATAAATCGCCTATAGTCCATATCCTTCCTTACTTTTTGAACAGCCACCGAGTTGGACACTTCCTCGAAATGTCCCTTTTCACTTACATAAACCAACCAAGGTAACTAATGTAAGTATAGTCAATAATATACATTTATACTAACAGTTTGTTCAAAATTTAGATAGGATCGAAAGACCACTTATCGGACCTATTTTCAAACATCGCAACACTTCCCTATAACCGATCTTCCACCTATAGAAGCCCCCGATGCTCCCATACCAGCGAGCAAGAAAGTGAGCATTGGCTGACACCTTTGTCAAGAAGGCCACTGTAGGAAGGATCTCATGCTCAAAAGCCCATGCCTGACAAGCAAAAGTCCATTAGTTTAAGTTGGAAAAGAAGGCAATCAAAGGGTCAGAAATGATAAGAATGCTAAAAAAGTGGAAACAACGAGATAGCGCCATACCTGAATGAGTAGATGGCCTAATCGAAGAACGTTTTCGTTCCCTAATGAAGCACTATATTCTCGTTCTCTACCATGAAGGGTGATAACCTGCTCATCAAATGTTTAATAGTATATATCATTGATTGTTGGCCTATATAACTCCAAACCTTTATAATGTTTCTTTTATAAGGATCATTGGGTTTTGATGGTGGTTCACATACGAGACCTCCAGATTTCCATCTACGATCCTATCCCTAGAAAAACCAAAGAGAGGCCATTTATCGTTTTAGAATTTTTGAAAAAGTAATGTCTTTTTTATTCATTTAACTATATTGCTACATTTGTATTTACTTAATTATGAAATGATTTTACATTTTTGTTTACTTAGTGCTATATTAGCAGCAAGGAGTGCTATAGTAACTAGGTTAGCGGATAGATGGGCAAAATGTGATGTCAAGTATCCGGAGGTAAAACTTTGCTCATTTTTTTATTGATACTGCTGAACATCTATATTGTGGTCTAATGTGAATATGTTTTTGTTTTAATATTTTTTTAGAGGGCAAAACAACCGAAAAACTCAGTCTTATGCGGCTACTATGTGATGCGGTATATGTATGATATCATTATGCATTATCGTTATTCTTTATATATCTCGCAGGTAAATGATCTCTGAATATATCATGTTTGATTGAGTAGCTATGAAGAAGTATATAATTATTTGTTCTACGAAAGAATATCAAATTTTTTATAACTGTTATTGCAGGGTTATCGTAGAACCAAAGAATTTTCTAAGTCGGAGATAGAAGAAGTTTTAGATATCTTTGTAGGAATTACCTTCGGCCATGTATGATCACAAGGTATGATATACTATATATATATATATATATATATATATATGGATGTGATTTGTTTATATTGGCGTTTGTCTTTTTCGCGGGAAAATTGGTTCAATCATTTTATGCTATTCTTCCCAATCTGTTTTGAAGATTTTGAATTTGATATATGTTGGATGGGCTTTACCTCGTTAGTTTTTACTCTTTGTTTTTTTACCAATTCTGTTTGATCTTCATGATTTTGGAGACAAGATCCGTATTGTGGAATTCAAGAGTTTTCTTCTCTTCCTTCTCTTTCTGTTTTTGCTATATTGATTATATAATTAGTGGAATTACTGCTATGTTCTTGATTTATAATTTTGCTAATTTCATTACCAATAATATGAACTATTTTTATGGTGAACACCATTGCTTTTGGAATTCAGTACTTGTTAGTTGTCAGGTTCGCCAATTCATCAATGGTGAATAACTGGTTTCTTTGAATTTGGAATAGTAGTGATTTTTCTTATGAGATTTCAAAATTTGTTTCTACTTTCACTTGTTATATCTGTACTGAATTGGTTTTCTTGGGATCAAATGGTTAGTTGAGATCTACTGTTAGACTTGGAACTGATAAATACTCCTTTCATATTAGTTTTATTTGGTGGACTAGATATTGTCACTTCTTAAATACTCCTTTCATATGTTGTTCAAATATCTATTTGTTGATAATTGTCATCTTTGCGTTGGTAATGTCCATTTTTTACCTTAGTAATTTGTTCTTTGCGGATACCAACCGAAGCATGTCACCAAAAGGGCCATTTCATTGATTATCTATTCAGTATTAGTCCTTCTTGTGACAAACATTGTTAAATTTTGTTCATATACTATTTAGCTTTTGGCCTTAATTAACTTCGTTCACACTAAGCCTTGTATAAATATTTTAATTAGCTTCTGCCTCCTTTTAAGATATCTTGATTTTGTTCATACTTTTTAGTTATATATAGTACTTTTAAGATATCCTAGGATCATTTTTGTATTAGGTAATTATAATTATAGAGGTTGGGTGCATATATTAAAAAAATAGTTCATTTGTCTTCGGTTAATTTATAACCGAAGCTAACGTATCACTTATTTACCTCGGTTATTAAGTTAACCGAGGAAAATAAACACTTTATTTGTCTTTGGTTAATAAATAACGGAAGCCACAGTAGCACTTATTTTCCTCGGTTATTAAGTTAACCGAGGAAAATAACTTTCTATTGGCCTCAGTTTTTTAAGTAAACCGAGGCCCATTAGCGATAAAATTACCGCCATTCAATGCATTTTTGTCCTCGATTATTTAAATAACCGATGAAAATGGTACTCTTTCTCTTTGGTTAAATTACACGAAGTCAAACGGATTGGGCCTTTGGTTTCGATGGCTTTTTCTTCGGTTCATAACCGAAACAAAAGGCCCATATATAACCGAAACCAAAAGCCCTATTTCTCACCAGTGAACCTTATCCTTCTTCCTAGCTCCGATGTCCAATCCATGGTATATCTGGGCGAGAATGGCCCTAGGACAATTTTTCTCTAGGATCATTGCCACAACATTGTCCGCCGCAATCAGTCCATAATTTATCTTACTGCTAGAGATCAGGAAGAAAAGCACAGTCCGTAGTGAAATGACGAAGGAATGGACGCAGGCCTCCCTCTACAACTCGGGGACCACCTTCTTCTTCTTCCAAAACTTGCTCAGCTCCCGATATGATAAATGCCCTAACTTGGGCTTCACCCTGAATAGCTCAGTCACCCATTTCAATATAGGACCCCGGACATGGTGCTTCGCTATGTAGGCATCAAAATGAATGACCTCATCAGTCCAAGGAAGCCCAATCATTACCACAATATCTGATGGGGTAATCGTAACCTCGCCAATTGGAAGATGGAATGTGTGGGTGGTTTTTGACCTCCTCTCAATCAGTGCCATAAGATCTGTGATGACAAAACCATATCTTTTATGACCTTTATGAACACAACCTGATCTTTGCAATGATTGTGTTTTGACATGTTATTCTTGGATTATACCTTCTTGTGTATCTAGAATGGGGTCAATCACCTAATTATCTGTTTCTTCCTCTTGAACCTCAAGTTCAATATTGCTCCCACTGACTTTTGCAAGTAAGTGTTTATTTTCCAAAAAAGCTAAACTCCTAGACATAAATACCTTTTGTGCTTCATGTGGGTAAAATAAATATCTAATAGTTTCCTTTGGATATCCAATGAACCGACACTTATCAGACTTAGCATCCAGCTTATCTGATGATATCCTCTTTACCATAGCAAGACAACCCCATACTCTTAGGTGACTCAGAGATGGTCTTTTATTACACCATCTTTTGTAAGGTCTAAATTCAACTAATTTAGAGGGAACTTTGTTTAATACATAAACTGCGCTCTCTAGTACATATCCCCAAAAGGATTTATTGAGATCCGCTTGGCTCATCATGGATCGAACCATATCTAATAAGGTCCAATTCGTCCTTTCAGACACTCCATTGTGTTAGGGTGTATAAGGAGGGGTCCATTGGGGAACTATCCCATTTTCCTTTAGAAAATCTTGAAACTCTTGACTTAAGTATTCTCCACCTCGATCAGATCAAAGTGCTTTAATAATTTTCTCAAGTTGTTTCTCTACTTCATTTCTATATATTTTGAACTTCTCAAAACTTTTAGACTTGTGCTTCATTAAGTACAGATAACCATATCGTGAATAATCATCAATAAAGGTTATGAAGTAGGAGTATCCTCCTTGTGCCTTACCTCTCATTGGACCACACACATCTGTATGTATAATTTCCTATGTACTAGTGGCTCATTCACATATTCCCTTAAAGGGTAACTTCATTATTTTTCCTTTTAAACAAGGTTCACAATCACCATAAGACTCCAAGTCTATTAGGTCTAAGTCTCTAAGTTTGTATAACTTAGTTAAGTGATCTTTGTTTATATAGCCTAAATGACAATGTCATAAGTAGAAAGATTTCTCATTATCTAATTTAACTTTCTTCACATTGTTTATATGAAAAACTTCTGCTTTAGTATCAAGAACATAAATGCGACCATTAAACATCCCATAGCCATAAAGATCATTATTTAAACGAATCTGACAATTATTATTCAAAAAGAAAACTTCAAATCCCTCTGCTGCTAAATGTGCAACAAAGATAATATTCTTAGTAACATTCGGAATATAGTAACAATTATTCACAATTAAACCTAGCCACTCAATAGAACAAGATTAAAGCTTCCTAAAGCTAATGTAACAACTCGTACTCCATTTCCTATAGCAGCTTCATCTCCCCCTTTATAAGATTCCTATTGTTCCTTTAGTCCCTACACAGAAGTACAGATACAAGAACCACAACCAGTATCCAATACCCAAGTTGATTCAGAAGGAAAAGTAGCATAGTTTTTAATTACAAATACACCTAAAGTAGATGCGTCTATAGGCTTCTTCTTCAAATGTTCAGAAGTGGGAGTTTTGCAATCCCTCTTCCAGTGTCCCAGTTTTCCTCGAAGTAGACATATTTAGAGGTCTTCTTTCTTTCTTCTTCTTACTAATTCTTTTCTTGGTCCCTAATGCCTTCTTCTTTTTGATTTTTTTCTCTTCTAGAGCAATATCAGTGTTCTCTTGTCTTTCTTGATCTGAGGTTCTACTATCTTCAACATGTTGATTAATTCCGAAATCGTAGAGTTAATCTTGTTCATGTAATAGTTAGTTACAAAATATGAATAACTATCCGTCAACGAAATCAACACAAGGTCAACACTTAACATGATTCATTTTGAATCCCAATCGATTCAGCTTCTAAAGGTATCCCAAGAGTTTTAGTACATGCTGGGAGGCAGAGGCACTAGCCTATATCTTGGTTCCAAAGTGGAGTCTTGAGGTCTCATACCTCTCTGTTCTTTCTCGATCAGCAAGAGCTCCTCAAGATGGAGAACCATGGTCTCTAAGTCGATGTTCTCATGTTATTTCTGAAGCTCGGGATTCATAGACCCCAACATTATGCATGTTTTAGACTCACGATCTTTCTTGTTCTTCAACTAGGCATCATGTGCTAATTGATCTTAACCTTTAGGTTCTATTGGGAAAATCTCATTTAGAGTACAGGCAATTCCCTCGGATCTGAGAATTATTCTCACAGCTCGAAACCAATCAGAAAAGTTCATGTCATTCAGTTTTGTGTCAAGTAATGGATGGAGATTAATGTTGGAAGTCATTTTTAACCTAATATATAAGAAAAGAAAAGCGTTGTTTAGACTTTAGTATATAGTATATGTATCTAATATAAGGACTTTTAATTAAATACATTTATCCTACCATTTTTTGAAATTTACAATAGCCCTTTCTATTGAATTCGGGAGGTTTAGCCTAGGTAAATTTCTAAGTAGGTAGCATCTATAACTAGTATAATATGACTCCCAATTTTATGAGTCAAGCCATATTAGTAAGTTGTATTTAGAATTAGATTCCATTTGCATCCTATGCAATTGCTAATTTATTGAAGTTCCCTAAATCCAAGGGACGTGTGCTCTTATATTAGTATCTCCTTGAATGTGTCCCAGTCCTGTGGCTAGCCCCCGATTTTATGGTAGACTGCCCATTCCTGTTAAGGTAGACCCTATCACAATTTTCGTAATGGGTCGATGTAGACGAAAGGAACGCTTTGCACAACACTTTATAATCGAAAAAGATCATATCATAAATTTGAGTAAGGAAGACTTATAACTTGCCTTAATATATTTACTTTGGGATTTTATTGGTGTTAAACGTCTCACCCAATCTAGGATTTATTAGATGGACATATTCATAATAATTTATATTAATTCAGGGAATTTTAGAATTAATTTATAAGGTCTAACCTTGATTCAAACTCTTTATTATAATTATTCCATCAACCAAGATTTTATGCAAAATAATTAACACTTTTATTTGTTATATTTATATTGCATTTCCTCTAAACTTTTATTCAATAATTTAATATTTACCTTGTTATAGAAACATATATAAGAACCATCTTATATACTAGAAATAAATTGGTCTATATTTAATCCCCTATTTGTTAACTCAAGCCGCACCAATATATATTCCCGGGTAGGAGAGGTGCCCTACGAGGAGTAGACACGTTGTTCAATCCTTGCCAAAACATATACAGGCATAAGCTTGAAAAATATGGATTCTCTTGGACTAATAAATTTTGTTCTTTTAATTCATGTAAATTGAAAGCATCTATATCCCTTGTAATTTATATAATTTATTGAGTCTTTGATAAGTTTGAGTAAGTTGAGCAGGCTTATTCAAAATTATCTATATCCATTTTCTAACCTTGAAATGAAAGCCTAAGTTCATCTATTGTTCCAAACAATTTAATAAACTTTAAATCATTTTATATAGAAAATAAAATTTAGTTTGGTTTAAACTTAATTATGTACTAAATAGGCAGGCTCATGATACTACTATTAAGAACTGATAGTCACTTTAAACATGCATAATAGGCACAACCAAAATTCAAAATTTTGTCCCTCGTCCCTAGGAACTTCTACTAGTAGCATATAAACTAATTAAAGCCTTAACTAAAGTAATTCTCTACTTAAGTTAGCATGCATAAACTAGGCGTACTATAATTCTAAATTATATCCTAGCATAAAAATATTTTAGTTTAAACATGTTATAACTCTAAGTTATAGTCGAGGTATAAAATAAACTAAGCATACAATATAACCTAAGCATAATAATTATTAAGTTTTAAAACGCTTAATAAAAGGATTAATAATTAAAAGAGAATTAGAGGACTTACCAGTTGAAGCGAGCTTTAGCAGAACCTTCTTACACAAGCCTCTAAGTATAGGATAGCCTCTATGAGTATCCACACGAACCCCACCATCCAATACCTCCTAATAAGGAAGAACCGCGGACCTTTGTGTTGCTGCTAGACCACTCTAAAACCTAACCGAAATAAAAAGAATTTGCTCTTGAGTTGACTTGAGAGATTTCGGGTTGGAATCTCAAATCAAAACTCGAATGAGCTTGTGGTGCATTTGAGAAAGGGGAATGAGAGCTCTTTATATAGGGCGAGCAAAGGCTCCCCGTAATAAATGCGGATTTAATGCGAGATTAAATGAGGGATTAAATGCGGATTTAATACTAGATTAAATGTAATTCTTTACTCAGTCCGATGAAAGTCCAATGAGTGTGACCTTATAGGATCCCGAAGTGTTGAGCTATTAAGGTTTGACCGATCATTATTCTATTAGAACTATTGGCTTGAGGTTTTAGACCATGAATAGAACTCGATTACCTTAAACGACTGCAGTACACCTTAAGCAAGGGTCCACCATCCCCCATTACTTGGAACGTCATTTGTGCTTATGACTTAATCCTGGTTTATACAATAGGTGTCCAATGCAATGAACTCCTTCAATTCTTTAATCTTGGTACCATTTGGTTTGTTAGGCTTGATTAAAGTGTTAACCCACCAATAGCGAGGTTGCTCTAAGCTATCCTAGTTATTTGCTTGTTACCGAAGTATATTACTTTTTACCATAATGTGTTTGGCTAGAAACTATTTCTATCAATCACATACTCTAATTAGAGGTTTATAGTAATCATCACTTCAACAAGCGGCCAGGTAAAAGCTCCTTAATACATCCGGAGCGATGGATTATCTCTGACTACATAGATTACAAATGTGTTGTCATCACTATACCCGTAATCACTCATGACACCCTAAATTAATGAGTGCATATGTCTGACCCAAAGTATAGCAATAGTACAACACAAGGTAACTAATATTTCAAGAATCAGGATATTCGCAAAGCTACTACATGAAGATAAACACTAACACATTGATATATATACTAAGTGTTTATCTTACTGCGATCTTCAATATATCTTCTAGATATATCCATGTGTAAAACTCAAGACACTACCTTTAGTTTTAGGAGGTTAACTACTTGGATCCTTTCTAAGAGAGTTGACCACATGCTAGCTGTTATAGTTTAAGCCAATTTCCAGTAATCATTCAACACAATCAATAAGCAGAAAAGTAAAGAACGTAATTGATTTTTAACATGCTTTCATCTATCCTTATTTTCAAATGATCCTCTTTGAAGAGTTGATGCTAATGCACGGGTTGAGAAGAGCAGCTTTATTGATGGCTAAACTAAAGGCCAAAGGGAAAAATACAGAGAAATATCCACAAAAGAACGAAAACCAAAAAAATAGTACAAAAACCAAAAAACCCTAAAAATTATAGTACAGTGAGAAAAAATACAACCTTGATTTATATAGCATTGAAAAGAAACCGCCTCATAACAGCCTTCAACGGTAACATGCCATGCAAGATCATCAAACGATCATAGTTGAAGATCAAGAGCCTAGAAAACCATCACAAAGAACACAGGAGAAAAGATCAAGAGGCGAGAGAAAAAATAAGGGATAAGAATTAAAACTCTATAGTAAATCGGCTTATATACACAAGGGAAAAGAAACAAAATGCACAACTTTACACTAGGTTACAAACATGTGTAAAGGAAATGGGTTTGGGCTTGGGCTAAAGTCTTTGGGCATACTAACTTCTACACCTTGACCAAAGCTAGCCTCCAGAACAAAGCCACTTCAATTCTCAACAAGGAGAGGGTAATCAAGGAGAATTAGGGGCACAGTTTTACACAGAGTCAAACTGCACAACTCCTAGGCCTTTCAAAGCAACCAGAAATTTATCAAAGGAATAAATTTAGTTAACAGATCAACAGGCTTCACACTAGTATAAATCTTATTAACAAAAACAATACCAGCATCAATAACATTTCTAAAAAAGTGCATTTTAATATCAATAACTTTGGTTCTTTCATGATACACTGTGTTTTTAGAAAAGGTGGATTGTAGACTGTGAATCACAAAAAACATTAACAGACTCCTGTTCAATTCCAAGTTCTGAAATAGTGCCTTCCAACCATATGGCTTCCTTAATTGCCTCTATAAGAGCAATTTATTTAGCCTTAGTGGTTGACAAACCAACAACATATTGTAAACATGATTTCCAGTTGATAAGGTTTTGGCCAAAAGTAAAACAAAACCAAGACACATATATGCTTTTATCTAGGTCTGCAACATAATCAAAATCGCAATAACCATTTATATCAACTTTATTATTACACAACTTTGCGTACACGAGACAAAGACCTAAACTACCATGCTAGTATTTAGCAAGCCACTTAAAAGCTTTCCAATGTGATTTATTAAGATTGCTCATGTACCTACTTATAAGACTTATTCCATGAGCAATGTTAGGTCTGGTACAGACCATGGAATTCATGAATGACCCTACAACATTTTGATAAGGGACATTCTCCATAAAAGCAGATTCATCAGCACTCATAGGTTCATTGTTAGCACTTATTCTAATATGAGCACCAATGGGAGTATTAACAGTTTTATTATTATCTAACTTATAGTTACTTTAAATTTTCTTTACATAATCAACTTGAGTTAATACTAAAAAACCTTTAGACCTATCTCTATAGATGTCAATGCAAAGAATTCTCCTAGTAGGACCTAAATCCTTCATTTCAAAAATAGTACTAAGTTAAACTTTCAAATTATCTCTGTCAGACTTATTTTTGCAAGTAATAAGCATGTCATCAACATATAAAAGCAGGTAAATGTAAGTTTTATCATTTAATCTCTTATAATACATACAAGAGTTATAATTGCTTCTGAAAAACTTCTGACTTAGCATAAATTGATCAAACTTAAGGTACCACTGTTTAGGCGATTGCTTAAGACCATAGAGAGACTTTTTCAGAAGATAAACATGATTTTTATAACCTTTTTCAATAAAACCCTCGGGCTGAGATATTTACAATTCATTAATCAAAGTACCATGCAAAAAGGCAGTCTTAACATTCATTTATTCTAACTCTAGGTCATATAAAGCAACAAGGGACAATATCAATCTAATAGAGACATGTTTCACAGTAGGAGAGAATATTTCTTTATAATCTATGCCCTCAATTTGTGAAAAACCCTTAGTCACCACTCTAGCTCTGAACCTTTCAGGTTCAATTCCAGGTATGGCAGGTTTCTTCCTGTAAATCCATTTACAACCAATGATTCTCTTACCTTCTGGTTTAGGAACAAAAATCCAAGTTTTATTCTTAGTAAGAGAACTCATCTCATCCTTCATAGCTGAAAGCCATTGACTCCAATCTTTACTATTGTTAGCATCAGTAAAGGACTTTGGTTCATTGAAATCAATACTTTCAGCATTCAACACAGTAAAATCTAACATATCAGAATAGTTACAATTATAGACAATATAATCTTTAAACTTAGAAGGCATCCTAAACTATCTTCTAGGTCTTTTATTTATAATGTCAAGATCTTTAATACTATTCTCAATGTCAACATCAATTTCAACTTGATCAGGATTATCAGAATTTTCATTTCCAAAATCATTAATATCAAAAGTTTCATTATTGTTATCTTGAGTCTCATTAGGTTCAGTATTTTTGGTTAACAACTTATCCAATTTTATTTCAAATAATTGATTAATATTTATACTTATTTGCATCAATCATAGGAAAAATAGACTCATTAAAGGATACATCCTTGCTGATAAGCACCTTGTTGTCAATAATGGAGCAAAGCTTGTATCCTTTAACACCAGTTGGATATCCCAAGAACACACATCTCTTTGCTCTTGGATCTAAATTGGACTCTAAGTTATGCATATAAGCTAAACAACCAAAAATCCTAAGATTATCATACACAACAAGTTTATTATACAATAACTCATTATGACACTTTTGAGTAATAGATGAACTAGGAATCCTATTCATCAAGTAACATGATGTGGCTACTGCTTCAACCCAAAACTTATGATCTAGATCAGATTCTAACAAAAGGCATTTGACCTTATGTAGAATAGTCCTATTGTACCTTTCTACTACTCCATTTTGTTGTGGAGTATAGGCATGGGTTCTGTGTTTAACAATGCCATTACTTATACAAAATTCAATAAATTGATTGTTTATAAATTTCAAACCATTGTCAGTCCTTAGTGTTTTAATTTTAAAATGTACCTAATTTTCAACTAATTCCATTCAATGAATTTATCAAACACATCACTCTTATTTCTTAAAAATAAATCCATATTTTTTCTAGAAAAATTATCTATAAAAGATACAAAGTATTGGCAGTTAGACAGAGAAAAGAGAACATAAGGTGATCCCTAGAGATCACTGTGAACATATTCCAGTGGATCTTTGGAGTACAATTAGCAGACTTAAAACTCTACTTATGGGACTTTCCCATAGAACAAACATCACACATATTAGATTTAATAGACATAGGCAATTTTAAGGTTCCAGATTGTCCTACGGATTCTAGACCTTTAATTCCTATGTGACCAAGTCTCTTATCATAAACTAGTCTTATCAACCCCTGTAACCACATCAGATGACCCAACATACACAGAGCCTAAAAGATAATACAAGCCATTAGACAGTTCACCCTTTAAAACACATATTCTATTTTTAATTATCTCAATAACTCCACCTTGAGCTTTAAACTCAAAGCCTTCACTATCAAGGTTACTTAGAGAAATTAAATTCCTCTTAATATTGGGAACATGTCTAACATCATGTAACAGAACTCTCTTACCATTATCACATATGATCTAAACTTTTCCAATTCCTAATATATCATAGGAGGTATCATTTCTGATAAGAACTTTTCCCCCTTTATAAGGTTCATAGTCTATGAACCATTCCCTCTTAGGAGTTAAGTGAAAAGTACACCCTGAATCCAATATCTAGGAATCAGGATCTCTAGTTTGACCAATGGTAAGAGCCTCAATATCAACTATTTCAGTTATATTATTAATAGCTCCTATATTTTGGGATTCATTAGGTGATGTTTGACCACTAATCTTGAGTCTGCAAAATTTCTTAGTATGACTCTTACATATGAACTCCTTTTTAGTTTTATTATTATTCTGGCCATTACTATTCTGAGCAGGATTATTGGTAGATTGGTTACTAGGTTAATTATCCTGTTTGGACTTCTTCCTTTTATTCTTTTTACCATCATTTTAACCCTTTTTAGTAGTTTTAGACTTAAATTGAAGTTCTTTCATTTTAAGAGCAGCAATTATGTCATCAACTTCTAAAGACTCTCTACCATATTTTAGGGCTTCTTTTAGGTTCTTAAATTTGTTAGGTATAGAATTTAAGAGAAGAATAGATTGGTCATCCTCACAAATGTCCACATCTGCTCCTTCTAACTCTATCATAGTTTTCTCAACATTCTTTTGAGGATTCATTTTAAAACTAAATAATTTTTTTTGAAAAACCCTTGGAGAGACAGTGTATCTGCCCAACGGCTAAAAGATTGGAGTGGGTGAAAATTTCGGGGCGGAGTACCCAACTAGGTTGGTTCCTCTGCTTACCTACAAAACACCCACCCTGCTTTTATTAATAGTGGTTCTCGAAATAAGAACCAAAGTACATCAAAAGTTACATAATAAGAATCCTCGGGTTCGTAAACAAATCAAAAACCGAAAGGCTAACATTGCGCTTATAGGAATGAAAAAGAAACCAACAAAAATTAATACTAGCAATTAAAATATCCCCATCATCAGTTTCATCCCGGAAAATCTTCTTGTTGCAACGCTTCTAGAGATTCCATGATATAATTAACCAGAGAGACCTACCAAAATCGCGGGAGATTCCAGGCTTGAAAAATGTGCACCATAAGAGAAGGAAGTTGTAACCATCATTCGACATTACAACCTGAATATCCAGCCAACGGAATGCATCTCTCCAAATCTGATAATTTGCGTGACATAAGAAAAGGCTGTGTTCCAATGATTCAGGTAGTGGACAGAACGGACAACATGCACTAGTTAGCATACAATATCCCCGATGGAAAAGGAACTCACGTGTCGGTAACCTATTATGAAAGACCAACCAGCCGAAATTTTTTATCTTGGGAAGCATGTGGGAGGTCCAAATGAGTGTGAAGTCTCTCGACGGATTCGGCCATAGTCGTTGTTGATAATATCCATGATAAAAGGACCTTGCTAAATATTTTTTCTGGACTCCAATGTCCTATAAGAAGCAATCTCCTCTAGGGAAGAAAGTGGGGCTGTTCATGATTCCATGAGCTTGGAAGAGCGCTGGGCATGAGATCGATATCCAGGTTTTCAGTTCATTGCATCGTTGTTGGTTCGTAATGCGAAGGCTTCTTTTCCAAAAGGGACGAGTTTGGGAAAGATTGGAAAAAATAGAGCTACACCCATCAAAAATGGTTGAGGATTTCCTATTGTAAATAGCAAATAAGTCGGGGAAGAGTGATTTGATTGGAGTGTTTGAGGTCCAATTATCGTGCCAGAACAACCCGTTTTGACCATCTCCCACTTGTACATGCACCTATGATGAGAAAAAGGACCAAATTCTCTCATTTTTAAAGCAGCATTTTAGAATTCCACGCCATAACGGAGAGACAAACTTGGGGTCGAGAAGAGTCATTTCATGCCATGATCTAACCCCATAACACCAAACACAGTACATTGACCACAAGGAGTCATCATTGCAGTCTCCCAGTTTCCAAATCCATTTAAAGAGTAGGCTGGAGTTAACAAGTTTTAGATCCCGAATTGCCAATCCCCCAAGGTGATAGGGTAAATTGATCTTAACCCAACTTACTTTGCATATGCCATTGATCGAAGAATCGCCTCGCCACAAAATAATTGGTCTTTTAAAAAAGCAATTTTAGTAGTAGTAGTGGTCATATATAGTTGGTCTAATTTGGTAATTAATTCGACAACAGTATTATAGCCTCTAACCCTCCTAAGCATGTTGTTAGTTAGATTTGGGACAATGGTGGAAAAACCCCTGGTCAAGAATATAATCTTTTTCAGTTTTAGTGAGATCAGTTGGTAATTTATCTTTACCTAGAAGGGCCTTGTGACTTTTTTGTTGAATTAAAATGCATTTAAGTTTTTCTTTCCAAATTGTATAATCTCCTTTTCATTGAAATTTTTCTAATCTAACTTTAGCAATCGACATTTTAATAACCTAATTCAACCAAGATATAGTTAGACAAAATTTAGTAGGAAACAAGGGTAAACTCAGAGAGACAGACTTAAAGAAAGCTATAGTGCTAAAGAAGAGAGCCCTAAAGGAGGAATCTAAACTATTCAATCTAGAATAATCCTCAGAAAAATAAGAAGAGCTAATCTTAAGAACCAAACAACATATATAGATCAACAAAAATTCAAAAGAAACACAAGAATCAAACTAGAAAACAAAATTATAGCACTCAAATCAATATGATCAAGTATCTCACACAAGGTAGCAGTCAATTTAAAAGAAGAAAAGATTAAGAGTACTTACAGTGCATAAATCAACTCTTTAAGAGAGTTCTTCCTTTAACAGTTCTACTATATCAAAGAGAAGTTTCAAGAAGGTTACCTAGGGGTGGTTGATTTCCTTATTCGCAAATTAATCAAATTAGAATTTGATTCACCAGAGATTCAGGCAACATCAAACAACAAAAAGAATTAGAATCTATGGATTGGAAAAACTAAATTAAGTGGAAGCGGAACTGTAATTTCTAGGTTTTCAAAATCTTTAAAAGAAAAAGAGTTGCATGTATCAAAACTGAGTAAAGAATGTTAACATGAAACACCTTAGCATAAAATCATATGAAAACTTTGACAAAATAAAAAACATGCAAAGGAAGATTAACACTAAATCTATACAAAAACTTAACATGCAGTAGAATCTTAAACTGTAAAACGCTCTATTACCATTTGTTACAGTTTAAAGCCAATTTCCAGTAATCATTCAACAAAATCAATAAGCAGAAAAGTAAAGAACACAATCAATTTTTAACGTGCTTTCATCTATCCTTATTTTCAAAGGATCCTTTGTGAAGAGTTGATGCTAATGCACGGGTTGAGAGGAGAAGCTTTATTGATGGCTAAAATAAAGGCCGAAGGAAAAAATACAAAGAAATATCCACAGAAGAACGAAAACCAGAAAAACAGTATAAAACCCAAAAAACCCAAAAAATTATAGTGCAGCGAGAAGAGATACAACCCTGATTTATATATCCTTGAAAAGAAACTCCCTCATAATAGCCTTCAATGGTAACATGCCATGCAAGATCATCAAACGATCATTGTTGAAGATCAAGAGCTCAGAAAACCATCGCAAAGAACACAGAAGGAAAGATCAAGCAGCGAGAGAGAAAACAAGGGATAAGAATTCAAACCTACAGTAAACCGGCTTATATACATAAGGGAAAAGAATCAAAACACACAGCTTTACACTAGGTTACAAACAGGTGTAAAGGAAATAGGTTTGGGCTTGGGCTTGGGCTAAAGCCTTTGGGCATACTAACTCCAACACTAGTCTTACTGCTCCATCAATATCCTTTCTTGATGAAACTATGACTAGGGATAGTTTAGATATAATCGTAATTGCACATGAATCAGGTCTCACTACACATAGTCCCACTATAATATCTCTCACTTCATGCTATGTATTTTATCAAGGACCTTTGTACAAAGATATCAATGAATGTATTTTAAAAAGTCACAGTATATATGAACACATCGATATGAACAAAAGATTAAATGACTTTATTAATTAAAAAATCGTTCGTACCAATACATAATGAAGATATATCGCCCTAATTGCCTTAAAGCATACATCATATCTAACACTAATATCATGGAAAACTAAAAAACAGGTCATCGGTTGAAGCTGAATATAGAAGTATTGCAAATACATGCTGTGAAGTTAAATGGTTACAACAATTAATGCAGGAATTGGCATTCCCATTAGACATGTCAGTGCGGTTATTTTGTGATAGTCAAGCTGATTGCTATTGCCAAAAACCCCGTGATGCATAAGATGAAGCATGTGGAGCTAGACATCCATTTTTTTGAGACTTAGTGGCACATGCCCTCATTTCAATTAAACATGTTAATACCAACCGCAACTAGCAGATTTATTGACAAACACTAAAAGCTATCAATATATGTACCCATACTAAGAAAGGGTGAATATCCCTCTTAAAGATGTTTTACCTTGAGGGGGTGTGTGAAATATCAAGCTGAAACTACTAGTGTAGCTAGAACTAAGCGATTCTCCATGTCAGCAATCAATGCCAAGTATGCATAAGGCAGTTAGGCGGTTACAATCAATCCAGTTGAGCTAAACAACTAGCTACTCTACTTGTATATAAATACAGATTGAATGACTCATTTGTAACTCACTACGAGAAATCACACAATTTGTGAGAAGTGAAATTGTCACAAAAAATAAAAAACTTGTCACGGAAAGTATATATGTGACAATAAATTGTTGTAATGTAAAACTGAGTCCAAGAAAGTTTCGGTTGTCACATATATTGAAATGTAACAATAAAATCACCTATCACTGAAATTGTCATTGTTTGTGGCAAAATAATTCTTGTCACTTTTTTTACATTGTTACAACATTTGTTGTAACGAAAAATAAAATTACTTGTCACGGATAGATTAAATTGTCACGTATTATGTGACAAATTTAATTGAAACCATATGACAACTTTAATTTGTCGTCACAAAAGAACTATGCTATGACCATTTTTGTTGTCACGTTGCATATAATTGGGTAACAATATTCTTATTGTAACATATATTTATTTGTTACATTTTTTATCTGATCACAATTTATTTATGGTTACAAAATTAGCTTATCATAATAAAATATGTGTAACAATTTTTTATTATAAGAAATATTTGACCGTCATTTCCATCACATAATACATAATTTGTGACATATAAATTCTGTAGATTGCATGACATTTTAAGTGTCATGCAATTTTAGAAAAACAAATATTGTAACAAATATGTAAAAGTGACAACATATGTCCAACTAAATTAATTAGATTAAAAATGTGACAAGCTTAAGTCATGAAAAGTAACAATGACAATAAATATATAATTATATTCAAATATTAATTGTTTACATTTTATTTCTTGAAATAAAATAACATTAAATATAAAACACTAAGTGTTACATGTGGGAGAAAACATTGAGGAATAATAAGTATTACATGACAAAATTTAAAGCTCTTGGAGGTTAAGCAAAATTTCAAGCTCCTTGATCAACGTATCTGAAGTCACTAATAACCTACACTAAAACACAAGACAAGATACATTAGCAAAAAAAAGTATTACATGTGTGAGAAAATATTAACAAATAATTCATATCTGAACATAGCAGCCAACAAAGAAAAAAGAACAAAATAATTGAGTAAAGTGTGTAATTCAAACATATATTTAAAATGTTAAGTAAAAATATTATTACGACCGCAACTAGCCGAAGCTTTCTAATGAACCTATTTATCCAGTAAAATCGCATGATGACTAGCAAGCATCATTCCAATAGAGTTTATAAAGCTAAAGTCACGATTGAAACAACCAGATGATGAGAAATTTCAAGTCAAGCTATTACCAAGAAAAAGTTTTCCATCCAAGCCATAAACATCATTACACTTAGCTTTACAGTCAGAAAAAAAAATTAGTACATGCATAGGTATAAAACTAGAACATCTTGTAAATAAAACTAAGGGATCCACATGTAACAAAAGTGATTTGAGAAGTGAAGATGATGAGTGAAGATTAAGAAATATGAATGCAAAAAGGCCTTATGTATAGAAAAGAGTATAAAAAAGTAAAGTAAAATAATGAAATTTAATATGGCTTAGAATTTCAAGAAAGGAATGATTTCAGATTTGGCAATAATGTTTATAATTCAAATTGCTGTTACTACATATTATATTCAATGTTTCCAAATCTATTTGTAAATTTTATTGGAAACAAATAAAACTTTCCTCTTTGTAATATTTGGAAGTAAATAAATTTGTTGAATACTAACTTATAGCATTTGATTCTTCTTAAATAGTAAGTTTTTAAAATTTGTATTAAATAAAATTTTAATTAAATATTAAGAAAATTATATTCCGTTAGTACCACAATTAAAATCTGATAAACTAGTATTACCACATATCAGTAGCATCATTGATATGATATTCGGTGTGATTATGATAACATTAATATATTCTTATATATATTCTCAATATATTTAATATTTTTCTGATTTTTATTTTTTAAACACTAAAGCCATGTTGTTTTGAACCCAACTTAAATTCAGTTTAATTTCACTGTTCTCAATTTATTAATCAAGAAAAATGATAATAATTATAAAATAATACTAATTAATTAATAATAAATATTGATAATATTGAAAAACTTATAAAATATTTTTAAAATAATATTATTTATTACCATAATTAACTATATTATTTAATAATTTAATATTCATTAGGGTTTAGATTCCACGGTTACTTTAATACATTTCCTATACTTTTTTATCTAACTTGTACATTTCTTATACATTTATATAACTTTTTAAATAACTTGCACTTTTTTTACATATTTTAAATAACTTTTTAAACTACCTATAATTTGTTTATAGGTTTTATATAACTTTTTAAATAACTTATACATTTTTATGTCTTTCTTTTTACTTTTATACAACTTTTCATTTAATTTATATTTTTCTTATGACTCTCTTATACCTTTCTTATAACATTTCACAGAATTTATAACTTTCTTATACCCATTTAGTACACTTTGTATAACTTTTCAATTAATATATAACTTTTTCATAACTTTTCAATGCATTTCATATAACTTTTTCATAGTTATACTATACATTTTGTATAATTGTTCAACTTAAACTGATTGCCACAAAACTACTAAATTATTTGCAATGAGCTTTTTATATCATCACACATATAGTTTTTGTGATGATAAAAACTCTGTCACCTATTGAATAATTTTAGTTACAATATTTACTTTTAACATAAATATTTTTTGTTTCAAGTTAAACTTAATGTAACAAAAAATAATAATTTTTTTAATGAGCTTTTTATGTTGTCATGCATATAGCTTTTGTGACAATAAAAAATTTGAGGTCACGTATTGAATAATTGTAGTTACAACTATTACCTGTAACCGAAGTATTTTTTATTTTAAGTTAAATTTATTGTCACAAAAGTAATATATTTTTCTCAACAAGTGTTTTTATGTTGTCACGCATGTATTTTTGTGACAATAAAAATATTTTATTACATATTGAATTGTTTTAGTTACAGCTTTTACTTATAACTAAAGTATATTTTTTTTGTTCCAATTTAAAGCTACAATTACAAAGATAATATATTTTTTGCAACAAACTTTTTATGATGTCACATATGTTATTTTTGTGACATTAAAAAGTTATTGTCACATATGGAACATTTTTTTGTTACAACTACAACTTGTAACTAAAGTATTCTTTTATTTCAAGTTAAATTTATTGACACGGAACTGATAAATTATTTGTAACAAGATTTTTATGCTATCACATAAATAGTTTTGTGACAATAAATTTTTTATTGTAACAATTTCTATATTATAAGTTACAACTTTAGTTGTTATGGAAACATTTAGTTATGATTTCAAAAAACTATCACAAAAACATCTATTATTTGTAACGATTTTACAACAAAATTTCATAAATCTAACTTTTGTGACGATAAAATTTTTATTGTAACAGATAATAGCTTTTTGTGACAATAATTTTAATGACAAAGATTTTGTTGTCACATATTAACTGATTTCTTGTAATGACTAATCCAATCATATACCAAATACAGTTTTTCATCTTCTATAAGCTCAAGATCTCTCTGATTTCAAAAATCAACATAATCTTGTTTTGAACCAAATATTTACAGAGTTGGAAAAACTATAGTCATTTCATTCCTCTTATATTTCATTCCATGAAATAACCATTTTATTTTCAACTTATTCCATTTCGTCAATCAGACTTTATCATCAAGTTCTACTAACCTATTCAACTCCTAATTTTAAGATTACTCCAATCAAAATTGAAACATGTGGAGCCAATGTGGACTACAAATGCATGGGAAAATTGATTGGATAATAGTACACAGACCTATCAATCAAGAAAAACAAAGATTGGAAAATTCTCACTACAATAAACTAATTGATAAACTAATTGCAACTTCAGTCAATGAATAGAATAAAACAATAATGAGGTTATCAGAGTTTTGAGAATAAAAAATAATGGAATAACAAATAAATAAATATGTAAAAAATTAATAATAAAAGGCCTTCTAGAAAAATCGTCTCTTCATCTATGTGGGAGGACTAATAATTTGATTCTATAGTTAAAAAGTATACAGTAAAAGTAACAAAAACCCTAATTCTTGACTATGATTTGATATACGAAATTTTCATAAACATTAAAATTGAGACAAATTTTATATAGGATAGGATATTTAATATCTCTTTTATTAGATGTTTGACACATATGTAGTTTTTATTAATATAATATATAAATTGTATATTTGTCAAAATTAAATCTCCAATTCCATGTAAAAAAATCCAAAATTAAAATATGCCATTGCTTTTTTTATTTCTTCGCGTATAACCATATATATAATTTATCTGTATATAAAATTGTGTTTTATTGTTCTTTACTTTTTAACTTGTTAACCTTTTTAGTTTTATAAAATATCAAAAGATAAAAAGATAAAACAGAGGTACACCAAATATTTTGTTGTTCAACAGTTAATCTTACAGTTATAACTTTTGACTCGATGTATTGCATTCATCTACAACAACGATTTTTATGTAAAAGTTCGGAAAAGTTTTTATATTAATTAATTTATTCGTATTTTATCATTGTACTTTTATTTAGGGTTGAAAGTGTGGCAGGGATTTCTCGAACCTAATGGGGATTCACCCCTATGGAGATAGGGAATCCTCGGATAAGAATCCCCATGGGACCAGAATGGGGATGGGTAATTTTTAACCCCTAAAACCTTAATGAGGATGGGGATATGGATAGCATTTCCCAATCCCGAAAAATCCCCAAACCCTATTATTATAAATATATTTCATGTTCATAATAAGTACAAACATAAAATTTAAGAAAAATCATTAAATAAGTAAAAATAATTTACAATGAAACATAAAAAAATCTAATACCTAACATTTTTAACTTTCTTATAAAAACAAAGACAATTGATCTAAAGTTGAAATTTATTACTATTAATTAATCATTATTAGTATTTTAAACTGAATTAGTATCAACTATAATTGTTTTTTTAGTTTATATTGTTTTTTTTATTAAATATATATGTTAATCTATTTTTTTTTCTATGTTGCTTTAACTAAATATATATGTTAATCTATTTTTCTATCAAACTTTGGGAGAGAGTAATTGAACACCATCTTAGGATGATCGCTAAGGTTTCCGCAAACCAATTTGGATTCATGCCTGATAGGTCCAAAACAGAAGCTATTTTTCTTTTGAGAAATCTGATGGAGATATATAGGGAGAAGAAGAAGGAAATTCATATGGTTTTTATTGACTTAGAGAAAGCATATGATAGAGTGTCTACTTTGGTAGGCCCTGGAGAAAAAAGGTATCTATTTAAAGTACATAAACTTAATAAAGGACATGTATGTAGGAGCAATAACAAGTGTACAAATTGGACAAGGAGTGACAAAGGAGTTTCCCATCACAATTGGATTGCATCAAGGATCATCTCTAAGCCCATTTTTATTTGCCTTGGTAATGGATGAGTTGACCACCAAAATACAAGAAGACATCCCATGGTGTATGTTGTTTACAGATGACATTGTATTGATTGATGAATCAAGGGAAGGGGTTAAGAAGAAGCTAGAGGTGTGGAGAAATGCATTAGAGAGTAAAGGTTTTAAGTTAAGTAGAAGTAAGACAGAGTATTTGCACACCAAGTTCAGCCTACGGAAGGGAGATAAAGGAGAAGTAAAACTAGGAGATACAATCATGCCAAAATGCAAATACTTTAGGTATTTGGGCTCTATCTTTCACGAGGAGGGTATGATTGATAATGACGTAACCCATAGAATCAATGTGGGATGGATGAAATGGAGAAGTGATACCGGAGTCTTATATGATAAGAAGATAACTTAAAAGTGAAAGGTAAATTCTACAGAACTGTGGTTAGACCAGCCATGACATATGGGAGTGAATGTTGGGCTATTGAGATGCAACAAATACGAAGGATGAATCTGGCAAAAATGAGGATGCTTAGGTGGATGAGTGGGCATACAAGGATGGATCGAATTAGAAATGAGTGCATCCGTCAAAAGACCGGTGTGGCACTGTAAGCACGGGATTTTACAGTCCCTCTCGTGAGACGATGATGACGTATGCCCGATTTTATTCCTCACGATAAAAGTTCTTTTTGGAATTTTTATTACCGATATAAAATTCTCCACGAATTTTATTTTTGGAAAAATTTAGTTCGCCGTGTCCGATAACCCGTCCAGTGGTAGCTCAAACCGATGATTTACACCCAAAAAATAATTTAGTCCAAAATATCCATTAAAAGTAAAAAATAAACCCTAATATTTCAGTTTTTCAGTCAAAATCACCTTTTGTAGGATTTCCTCTCCCTTTCCCTGATTTCGGGCACGAATCGTGCTTGCTTTTCAGACTTGTAGGACGGTGAGGCCGTCGACCGCCTCATCAATACAGCCAGCTGTATCATCCATGCCGCCAGTGGCATCATTTCATATGTAGAATAGTTGTCTGCCTTTTTTTGCTTGATATCCGATGGATAATTGATCAAAGCCAATTTTCAATGGATTTTAGCCTATATAAGTAGCATTTCTTAGCTAAAATTAGGGGTTGGCAATTACACACTTGAATTTTAGGGAAGTTTAGCCGGTTTTAGTGGGATAAAGGTAAGAAAAGAGGATTCAATTCATCTTTTCTTGGTTTTTCTCTACTGAACTCTCTGATATCTAGGTGCATTTTAAGTTTAAAAATCACTGAAATTAGGATTTAGATAATAAATCACCCCTTACTTCCCAAAATTATCATTTGAGCTCCCCGGGGGTGTCATACGGATCACGAAGAGGTGGATTCACTGCCCCAAGGTAGAAATTCTGAGTCTTATAGCTCTTTGGCTTCCATTTTACTTATTTGTTGTGTTCTAGTTGCCGTTTATGCTAAATTTTGGGTTTTTAGTCATTTTTCGGCCAAAAAAACCTACTACAAAAACTGAAGCTGCCGGAGGTATTTGAAGCCGCCGGTGGTGTCAACCATGCCACCAGCGGCATCGCTAATACCGCTAGTGGCCTCACTTGCCCCTAGTGGATCCATTTTCTTGTTGGACCCTTTCTTTATGGTATCCCAAAATTCATGTAGCCAGTACATGTAACTAAGATCACTAGCAGCATTATCCATGCCGTCGCTGGCCTCATCATGCCGGCGGCGGCATCACCTTCTAGACAACATTTTTATTTCTATTTTTTTTATTCCCAGCCTAGTTTAAATTCCGGAGCTACGATGTAAAGTGCAACGACGAAGGTCTAGAACCTTCTAAAAATAGACCTCACCCCATACCATGTGGCATTTTCACTAATAATCCTGTTAAAACAACAATCTAGTCTAAAATTTGGATACAACAGAATTTTCCCGCAAACGCCGTTTGAATCTCATTTTTAGCCATCCAATGGGGCTCCATAAATTGTAAATTAATATTCCATGTTCACACTAACTCGGGTCTTATTTTGTTTATTAATTATGCATGTTACGTGATACACCCCGTACAACGTGTCGTATTTATGCTAACCGTTTTGTGCAGGTAGATTTTAGGTTAGATGAATGCTAAGCCTTCGGGTATTTTACTTATTGTGTAGAAAAATGTATAGGATTTGGAAAGCCATGTAATTTCTATTTTATTTTCCGCGTTTTATTCGGTGGATGACTGTAATAACTATTTATTTCCCGCTTTTGAATGCTTGCTAAATGACGCGATAACAATATATGACCGAAAACACAATAGGGTTGATTAAAACCAATTAAGAAAGAATGAAATCATTTAAATTGGTCAATGTAAAATAGATA